>OU612059.1:219206032-220456032 GCA_914767635.1 Melanostoma mellinum | reverse complement strand
AATCATTGATGTTGCACATATTGCACTGCCCCACATTGTGGTTTATTTGTTCTTTTTTATTCTTCTGTCGTATTAACTCCTGTTTCATGCATGACTCAGCTCACCAGCATATCACTGACAACGATTTGTCGTCGCTCATCATTTTAATGGGATCAGCCATTTATAATCAAATTAAAATGAGAAAACATCGTTTCCTTTACCACCCGGCACCGACCGGTAGGAAGTTTGATTGTGGCCTTTCTTAATGCCTCCCCTGGCAGAAGGCCTTGAATATGTGATTTATTGAAATATTCATCAAAATTCTCTATTTTCTCTTCATATTTCTTCACATCAATGAAAACTTTCTAGTTTCTATGTGAAAACTTTTCCCATGCAATCCATAAGAGGCTTACCCACAAATCTACGCAAAAACTAATCGTTTATCTTTATTGCACTTGGTAAGAAAGTATATACAACACATTTGAATCGATTTAGTCATTGTTTAAAGAGACATACATTCACAGGAGTACATGTGTCCACCTATATTACTTAGGAATAAAATGGGTTCACTGATACAATCTGTAGTCAACTTGGCACAGTCAAAAGCTCTGGAAAAATGTTGATTCTGTGCCATATTGCTTTTCGGTTTTCAATTCTATTCAATATAGTGCTCCATGATTTGTTTCAGTCTGTCAATATGCAATGTTTCACCCACATCAAATGGTATTACTTTCCCTTTGAATGGTATTCTACAAAAACAAAAATATTTGCTATATTCGATGCGGACGCATCATATAGATAGAAAAATTGTATTGCTCAAGTTCCGCAATAGACAAAAGTTGGCCATCAAAAGGACAACGAGAAGATATTTCGTTTTTAATATCTTTTTGAAATATTTAATCTTTAAAGGGTCCCCTTCGAAATTGTTCCCAAAAATTTAAGGACGAAGTAAACAATCTCTTGCTAATGTAAGTTCAGCAACTTTTCAATCAAAATTAATGAAGTGTTTCACTTATGTAGAAGTTTTGTGCTGTCATAATATTTTTTTTTTTGACATTAAAAAAGACTTAGTAAAGGACGAAAAGGGAGAATGGCTGGCTATAGAAAACTCTGCACTAAATTCCTTTCGAACACAATCATGTGTACGAGGGGTTTTAGTCTTAATTGAAAAGAGCATAGCGGGTTGCCAGTTGTTATACCACACAAGACTCATGGAAATACTGAACGACGATATACACAAGGATTAAACAATTGCGATATGAGCAAGAAAAGCCACTCAACACCAGCCACTAAAATGTAACGCAACAATAAACTCTTCGGGCATTACATAAAATTGTGTGCTCGTATATTCGAGTATGTGTTTGGTCCTATGGATTTACGGTTTGCGTTTCAAATACATCAGAACGTAGAGATAAAGTAATGTAATTTCTGTTATCGTTTATTTTTGAAAAGAGAGAAAAAAAGACAACGACGAAATACCACAAAGAATTCTTTATAACCCTTGTCACATGTCCTAGAAATTAAACAAAAGAGCGTTCAACTCTCCGCTCCTTGACATTAGCCTTGTGGCCTTCGCCCGTCGTCATGCGGAATTAAAGGAGGTCGACTTATTTGGGCTGAAAACATGTTTCTCGTCGGTGGTTGAAACAAAATATGTTGTATATTTTCGGAAAAAATCTTAAGTTTCATGTTAAAGCAATGGCTTCGTTATGGTCTGAAGTTATAGTGGGTGCTAAAAATGTTTTTGCAGAAGTCTATGGCATTAGTGTGAAATCAGGCGATTGAAACTTTTAAAGATCCAAACAACAGGAAATATCAAAGACTAGAAATTGAGTTTAAATTTTATCATATCCACATTCGAGGAAAAATACTTTGTTTGTTTTGATTCTCATTCACCAAAGAACAGAACATATCCCATCTCAATTTCTTAAGTCTGACAATAGCAATCGATTTCTGGTCAAACTCAATTAAATTTCTCTCTTTTTTTCACTACGCTCTTTGCAGCTTTGATGTTGTTCAAATGCATTTGAAAAAAATTTGAATTTCTTTCCGGATAATACTTCTAATTTAATTCAACACTAGCCTTTGCCCTTTCCAAGTTTTTGCGTGAGTCAAATAATACATAAACACTAGATTCTGTTATAATTGAAATATCGCGACGCATTTGAGTTCAATTCACTTTCTCAGATCTTATCTCATCGGTTGATAGTTGGATCATATTAAGACTCATGAATGTAGAAATATTGAAGCAATTAGGCTTTATAATCCCTATAATATTTGTCCTTTTTTGTAATGGTGGCCCACTTAGCTGTCAGCCTGTTAGAATGGTTCAATCTTAATCAGTTTCATGTTCTTATTAAGGTTTTGAACCAAAGGGTGTGCTGTTTCAGCACCATATCTGCTTCATATTTGTGCTCTTTGACCTACTATCGTTTAAAGCTTTTGGTTACCGATATACGATTTGACTGAAATATCTATAGATCTTCACGCAGCTTATAATTAAAAGCATTGTGTACAGTTTTCATTAAAAAAATCTGAAGATAGTCTCAACAAGTTTTGCAAGGTAAATTTCACAATTCAAATTTCTACCTTTTTTATTTGAGATCATCTTCAGAATTTTAATATTTGCAACTCATCTCAAACCACTAATATAAATAGCTGATTGGTGAACTCCAATCCATGTTTATTATTTATGAAAGCTCTCATGACTACGTAACGTTAAATTTTTTTTTAAATAGTATGGTGAGTTATGTTGCCATTTTGACTCTCAAACCGTTAGTTAGAAAATGAGGAAGAGAGTCGGAGACAAAACGGAGCCCTGGGGCTAACCAGCATTTATGAAGTGGGTATCAGACTTGAAGCCGTCCAATACAACTTGTATTGAACGGTCGGAAAGGTAGTTTCTAATCCAACGAAGAAGAGATTCATCGATATTAAAAGCACGCATTTTCGATAAAAGAGCCTGATGCCAAACTCTATCAAATGCTTTAGAAATATCAAGTGCAATAATCATACTCTCTCCAAAAGAATGTAAAGATTGGTTCCACTTTTCGGTGAGATAAGTCATCAAATTACCAGTGGATCTTTTGCTACGAAAGCCGTACTGTCGGTCATTAAGAAGCTTTCGTTCTTCAAGATATTTCATAAGTAACCGTCAACTTAAAAACGTTTATCAACGTTTCCATGACCTTGGAAAGAAGGGACGTAAGTGCAATTGGAAGGTAATTAGAAGGGGAGGAAGATTCGCCTTTTTTAAGGACCGGCTGGACAAAAGCAGTTTTCCATCTGCTAGGAAAAATCCCAGCAGAATAGAAAAGATGGAAAAGTTTACGCAGTGGTTTTGCCAGCGTAGAAGAACACCTCTTCAGAATAATGGCGGGCATACCATCTGGACCAGCGGATTTGTGTATGTTAAGATATTTGAGGGCTCTCGCAACCGAGCGAGCTCGAAAAAAATCTGCTTCATAACAGAATGTACAGACTGAAGCTCAGGTGGAGCCAATATGCTATCATGCGATTGCATGTGTGAGCAAAATTTATGTCACTACAAAAAGTCACAGTTACGTTACGTTACTTAGTCACAGGTTGTATATGCCATCGATGCTCAGAATTGACGCTTTTCAGTGAAACTATACTACTGTTGCCGATGGCGTAATGATTAGCATGTCCACGGATATCACCTTTCACGAAGAAGTGATAAGTAATCCGATAGTAACTTCTTTGCCATACACCGAAAGAAAAACCTTGGTAAAATCAAACATGAAGCTTGTTTGTTTTTGCGTCAAGCACGAACATACTTAAATTAAACAAGCTGGCATTTTCATTTTATTTATTTAAATGCTACAATTTTCATTGCTCAAATCAACAACGTCATTTTCAATTTCATTGTTAACCAACAACGGTTGTGATACTAGAAACATACATGTCCATGATACTTTAACAGCGTTTGTGTTTCGTCAACAATTCTGAATTGTTGGTAAAATATGAACATTGTTGATCAAGTATGTTCGTGAGAATTCAGCCACGTTTTTATTTGCTCGGCAGTTTTAATGTAAAATTTCTATGAATATAAATATAAAAAAAAAACTGTTGAGCAAATAAAAACGTGGCCGAATTCTCACGAACATACTTGATCAACAATAAAGAGCAATTAATTATCCTTTAAGATAAAATGGTAACAAAACTTATCATATTGAATTGAAGTTCCGTTATGCGACTTCACGTTTTCTGTGGGCTTAAGTACGAAAAGTATTGGAATTCAAAATGCTACTGATACTTTAACTATTCTTAATTGATTAAAGAAGTGTGAACATTGTTGATCAAACATATTGGTGATAGTTCAACAGTGTATTTGATATTTCAATCACAAACGTGATGGTTTTTGTAATTTCAGCCTTAATTGTTAGTTAAGTATGTTTGTTGTTGATCAAGTATGAAATCAACAATCACGTTGTTGGTTAAAAATTAGAACATATTCAAATCAACTACGAACATACTTAATTTAAACATTTTTATGATACTTACCTAAAAAAAAATTGATCACGGCAGCATACTTGATTTGAAAATGCGTTCTTATTTGAATTCATCACGAAACTTGGTTAATTTCACAACTTTAGATGAATTGTTGATTAACAATGAAACATGTTTAAATCAACCAAGGTTTTTTCTTTCGGTGTACTATAGTTATAGAACAGGTGCCTGTAGCGTGATTAGCATGCCATGGGTGTTCGTGGTTCGTATCCCAACAGAAATCAAAAATTGTTTTTCCACGGGTAGCAGCTATCGCGAGAAATTGGCCAGTCCTTCGTTAGCAAATTCATTGCCATGAAAAACGTTTCCTCGATTAACCGTTCGGAATCGATAATAAATTGAAAGGCCCCTTCATTCCCTCACGATTGTGAGAAATGTGCTAGTCCCTGGGACTTCCCGCTCTGTTGCGTCAATCCTTTAATTTATATTTATTCTTAGCTCATGGGAAAAATGTGAAGCGAGTAAAATTATAACAACTCTGCGTCAATACAGTTACGTTACATCAAAATTACGTTTCGTTATATTTGCTCGGAAACACGTAACATGTCACAACTGCATTACAGTAGAACAACACATGTCACAACTATGTTACGTCGCAGCTGTTTGGTGTAATTAGTCATTACTACGTTGCGCTGAAGCAACTTCACGTCAAAGCTACTGTACGTCATTATTGAAATTGCTTCCGTTACAACCTAACGTTGTAGCTGTGCAACGTACTTACTACGCCACGTTTAACTCACAGGTATTATGCTGCGTGGCCGCTATTTCGTTTGCACTTTATATCGTAAAAACTACTATGAAATGACATCCAACTCTTTTCTTCTGGTTTATCACAAAACATGTCTCGTTATTTAGTAAACTGTCTGAATTTTGAAAAAATAAGATTCTTTTTGTATACTCTACAGTGTACACCGAATCTCAAGATGAATTTTCTCAAAAGGAAAGCTTTCCCAGAAAACAGCAATAAAACAAATTTCCAATCAAAACCCTTACAAGCGTATATTTTATCTACAATTGAATTACATAACATTACGTTCCCACATCACACTCCTCAAGTTCAGGTCTTTTCAATTGAATGCTTGAAAATTACATATCCCAACCAACCCCCAATCTGCTACACTGCTCGATCGTTCAGCCCCCCACCAACAAAAAAAAAAGCACATTCGCTTTCAAAGACAACCAACAACACCAGTTGGCAATCTCCTCACAAATATTTAATAGGTAAATTACATATCGGGAACATTTACCATTCACTAAAAAAAGCGAAAACATACAAATATCCAAACATAAACAAAGCTACGGCTCATTTTATTTGCACTCGAAGACCCCGTACATGGTACTCATTCCTTGTGCACACTTTAAACACAGAATATAAAAAAAAATGCGATAAAAATTCGGAAATTTTATTTTCCCGCTTACATAATCGAAAAACGGAACGTTACCCCACCACCAAGCAAGGCCATAAAAATGATGTTTCACGAATGTAAACCGAAAATAAGAAAAGCAAAACTCTTTCATAGATTGTAACCAATGACTCGAGTAGAAGGAGGTGTTGGTTGTATGACATGTTCTTGTTAGAAAAAAGCACAGACTCACAGCAAACTATTTGCATACCTCCCCATCCCATCGCCGCGCCACGCCGCTCCACGCTTCATCGACCGCCAAGAACGATAAGATAGCAAGGCTAGAACTGCATAAGATTTACTTGAAAAACTCGACTAATTGCATCTCGGTGCTCCCAACTTGTAGATGACGTGACAACTTTGATGACGCCTGCCCGCCTATAAAAGAATCTAAATCAAAATAATTGTTTATTAAGCAATTAATACAAAAAGTTAATTTCTAGATTTTTGTTTTTGGTTTTGTTTTTTGTTCTTACTTTTGTGCTGTGCGCTCTCACAAGAATGTTTATTTTGAATCAGTGTAAGTCGGCGTATCTCATGGAAAAGAAAAACATTTGTTTATTAATTCACAATTTAGTCGATTGTGTGTGAATGTGAACGTTCGGTCTTTGTCCTCCCCCAAAGAGAGATAATCTATTCTTCTTGAGCCAAGTCGGTCGCCTCCGCGTTTCGAAGTAATAATTTTATTTATTTTTTGAAATAAATAAAAAATAAAATTTTAATTTTTTTTTGCTAATAGCGTCTACCTCTACCTACACTTTTATTTTTTCAATTTAATTTGAACTAAAATTGCGTGAAATGTGTGAAATGTGAGAATAAAAATGTCTCGGATTTGCTAAAAACTAAAAATAAAATAATAAAATTCGTACCAGCAATTTTCTTCTACCCTCCCCTTGATTGTTTTTTGTTTCGTTTTCAGTGTTCGTGTCGTGAGTGCTTATTGCTTATTGATTAAGTTTAATCAAAATAAATAATTTTATATTATTAAATGTGATACCTGTACAATGTGTGTGCATGAGCATAGCAGCGCTCTGTATAAACCGGCAATAGTCATCTTCATTGATTTTGTGTCTGAGTGACAACACACTCAATCGGCAAGCCAGATGCGAAATATATAGCTGGTTAAGCGCAACACACTATGCATCAGCAGCAACAACAGCAACAAGCACAAGATCGGGATATTTGCCACCATCAGCCGTCGTTAGCAGCGTCTTCACATTTATATTATTATCGCCATTTAAGTCATCATTTGTACAAGCAGCAACAGCAACAGCAACAGTTCAATAGCAAGCAGTACCTTCTCGTTTAATCAGCATTCGCAATCTTCTATCATTTCGGTTTATTATTTTAGTTTTCGTGAATATTTTCAAAATAAGAAAAAGTTACGGTTCCCATTGATACTCCTGTGGCTTGCGTTCGAAAAAGAGTTTCCCTTAGGCTGGACGTTGAAGGATCAGATTATTCTGGTTCTTGGATTCATAAAACAGAAGGTTTGTATTTCTATCAATAAATTTTGATTTTTTTCAAGTGCATTTTGTAAATATTTATGAACAACCTCACTAGAGAGAGGGAGGAAAATTCATAATTAAGTTGTTTATTATTTGAACATCTGATGCAGTGCTCAATGCGATTATTATTGTTTGTGAGTGTGTTTGTTGATGAAATTTGTTTTTGAAGACGTCTTGGAATTTTTCGATAATTTATGAACTGCCAGACAGTGGTCAAAGAATTGTGTAACGCACGAAATTTTATTCAAAAACTTATAATGGTGCTGTGGATAGTTTTGCAAAAACAAAGAGTTGTTCTTGTGATTGTTTGATTTTTATTTTTTGTTGAATGTATGAGATATTAGATTTGATCACGCAATAGGCACATTACTGGGTTAAAAGGTTGTGTCTTTTGTTTTTTGCTTAATTGAGGTGGCATTGTATCTAAACCTTGAACTTTGGGCAGTAAGTTTGCAAAAGGCTGTGCGTTTCCAAAAATATAATACTCTCTGCCCAAAAAAAGAAGGTACAAACAATGAAAATAACTCCTTTTTGTTGAAAATGAAATGTTCTTATAAAGGCCAATTGGTAACAAAGAAAACACAGAGTCACGAACAAGTAAAAGTATTTTCGTCGAAGTAAATAGTCCTTGCTGGCTGACGTCAAGACTCTCCATAGTTCAACAGAGTTTCCCATTAAAATTGTGTCTGTACTTTTTGTTCTTGTTGATTCTCATCTGCCTGCCGAAGTGGCGTTTAATTTAGTAACAGCGGTGAGTTGACACTTCCTCAGAAGAAACAGGTCATTGGCTCATTGGTGATTAAGTGATCGTCCATTAGCGCAATCTGCTCGATTTGTCTCTGGCCCGGTGGCCAGTCTTCCTCAGATATCCTCTTCACTAAGGGTTTGAATAGTTGGCCAGGTTTTATAGTAAGCGTCTTTCAGATTGCAACATGTACATCTCTTTATGGATAATGTTATCTTCTCTATAGAGTCTTGTATTGCTGAAGAAGAAAAATAAATACTATTCTTTTTTTAATTTCTGCTGATTATCCTGCTGATCCTTTGAGTCACAGTGGTACTCCCAGAGTACTTCATATTTAAACCGCTGTCAAAAATGTTCTACTACATATTATTTTGGCCTGAATTTTTGTACTCGGGAGTTTTTGGGGTCGCTAAACATTAATCTGAGGTTATATTGACGGAATTCAAAATGGCGGATACAACTTATATTTAAGACTAACCAGACAAACACTATGTCACTGCATATTTTGGTCTGAATATTTGTAAACGACGGTTGTCAGGTTGGTAGATCACAAATCCAAAGTTATATTTGCAAAATTCAAAATGGCGGATCCAAGATGGCGGAAAAATGTGTGAAATTGAACTAATCATTTCGACAGAACAATCAAAATTTATTCTACTGCATATTTTAGTCTAAATATTTGTTTTGGGGCGTTTTTGGGGCTGTTGGTTACAAAACTACTTTTAGCTTTGGAAAATTGAACGTACATTCAATATGGATTTTCGGAATCACGAATCTAAAGTTAGATTTAGTTTGAAAAAATTAAAATGGCAGACAATGGACTCAGATTCGTGATGAGCGACCCCAAAAATCAACGAGTAAAATATTTCAGGTCAAAATATGCAGTATAAAAAAGCATGACTCAAACATTTTTCTGTTACAGCAGATAAAAGAGCTTTCTCAGTCAGTAAACCCTTTTCAAAAGATTTAAGTTTCATCACAAGTCGCTTTACTATTGATCACAGATCTCTGATATTTAGGCTTTTAGCGCAAATTTATATTCAAATAAATGTCTGGATTGGATGCCTGGAAAACGGACAGCGCAGGTTTTCAGTCTCTTTCTTGTTTACCCGTACATTGAGTGAGCGTTGCAGGGATATTTAGGGTGTTCCTATAAGAGGTTTCATTTTTATATATTAAACCCTTTTGATTCGAACGGGACTTATGTCCCCAGTCTTGAATTTTCACTTTCTGGATCGAAGGGTTTAAAAATGAACGAAAATTTGTTAAGGAAAATCATAGAATTCTTATTTCTTATAAAGAAGAGTATAGGCCATTAATAATGTAAATCAATATGGCCTTCAACGGTTTCCCTTGCAGGGCCATTCTTTACATGAAGTTTTCCATCATCTATTCGCATATTTGTACCCGTATATCCTTGACAAGTTCACAAACTTCATCTACGGGGGCTTGAATATATTGTGAAACGTTTGCATATAATTGTTCTTTCACGTAGCCCAAAAGCAAAAAATTCTAAAGGATTTACAGGACTTCAGTGGCCAGTTGTGATCGCCATTGCAAAGAAATCACACGATCTGGAAACATTTGACTCAAAGGGACGATCGGATCATTGCTTGGTGAGCGGTTGCCTTGCTTTTTTGTTTTTTCTTTAGGTGGCACAATCAAGTGGAATATTATTTCAATCGACTTAAAGTGCAAAACTGGAGAGAGCTCACCCGAAATCGAAGTCGTTATAGAAGGATGTTGGTTGAAACCCAGGTCCACCTCGAACTGTAATGCCCACCCAAGAGAGTTCTTTAAAAGTCTCGAAACCGAAGTCTTAAGTATAAGTTTTTGTTTGTCGTCTTTCAAGGAGTGACAACTTGATCCATGACAATTGTTCAAATAGAAGCTTATTCGAAATGAATTTTCTTATGGGAAAACAGTTATGCAATATCAAGCGCAGTGGTGTTCTTTTTTCTAAAGCAATTCAAACACTAGTTCTCTTTTCATTGAGATGTGCCAACGGATCGCCACTTAATCCATCTTAAATCATACTTTCGTTTGGCCTTGCGGAAGCTTTCGTCATTCAAAGTATTTCATTAGCTGACTGTTTGTCAACGTTTCATTGACTTTTATAAGATTGGGCGTTTCTGCAGTTTGGCGGTAATTGGAAGATGAGGATGATTGGCTTTTTTAGGATCGAGATGGAAAAATGCTGCTCCTTATCTGCTTGGGAGGAACCTAAGGTAATATGATCGAAAAGCTTACCCAGCTATATTGCCAGGGTAGATCAACTCTATTCTGGGGCAGAGTGTTTTTGGGTGTAATCATTTATTAGATAAAAAAACGCGTGGAAAATCTCAAACATATCTAAGACTCATATAATCAAGGATCTTTCAGGATTTATGCAACCGATTCTTCAAAGGAATATCTGCTCAAGATACTGTTTTTTTTTTTTTTGTGGAAAGAAATGGCATATGGATCGCTTTATTTTTTGTCCTATGGCCACAAAGCCATGCAAAATCGGGATCTTTTGTAGCTACTCTTTGCAGCTCAAATTGAATGAGAAATTGCCTTTAAGAAGGTGGGGTTAGTCTTATTGTAAAGAATGGTTTTCATGCCATCTTTTGAGAATATCATATCTAGTATTTCAACGTTTTCGTAGAGGAATCTCAACAACCATATCATCATTTCGAAAGAAGCAGTCGTGCAGTGAGTGAATGAATGTTTGCTTTTTTTGGCTTAATTCCGGCGGTGGGTATAGCCTATTCTTCTTTTTTGACTCCCATTGAAATTGGAATGCCGGCCCAGTATGTGGTCTACTATGGGAAACCAATCACCTAATACTTCATTTCCTCGCCACAATAACATTGATGTCTTCCTGCTTCTTGTCAACTAGAGTCCAATTAATCAGTTGCATTCGAAGAGTCTAATTGCCTTACAAGAATTATATTACTATAAATTGTTTTGGTTGTCCCAATTGGTCAACTCATGTTGCCACAGAGTTCTCTTAGGGACGGAATACGTTAACTCCACCGATGTGACACAATTGTCCGATGTGCTTAGAATACCTTAAAGGGGATTATGCTTTAACACAGTTTATTGGGATGAAGAGAAAGAAATAGGTGAAATGTGTTGGTCAAGTGGCCGGAAGTATGTGGATCCCCAGTGGTATAATTTAAAAGCTGAGCTGAATAGCTTAACTGGGTCAAAATCTCGCAATACCTTCCTTTACGTGTTGCCTGCTAGGTTAACCAATTGCTATTTTAGTGCGAGGATATTTGGAAAAATTCTTGGTGTGAAGTCAGAGTGCACAACTCACACTCCACGGAAGTGCTTTCTCACCTAGCCTTTGAACCGTAAAAAACAGGCCCCCTCCATTCTTTTATGAAGGAAAGGTTGAGACAAATGTACGGCATTGTCTTAAATCGTGACCTTTGATAAAAAACTCAGTTTAATGAAAGATGAACAAAATCAGTGTTTAATGTGTTAATGGCTGCCCAAGCATGCACTTCTTGTCGTTCACCCTTGTTTTTCCAAACCCGACTGTTTTTTTTACTTAAGATGATGTGTCGCAGTAATTTTTACCTCTGGGCTATCGCCATTTTGCTTAGATTAAGATATGCTCAATTATGCTTTAAAAAAGCTTTAGCTACTTTCTTTTTATTAAAACTAAAAACTGAAACAAATCATCTGAAGTTTGAAGAGATCATCTCGTTTCTTTAACAATATTGGTGATAGAAGGCAACCTTGGGTGACGCCATCTCATTTCTCGAGTTGCTTAAAATGCTAAACTTGCTGTTATTTTCTTTATTTAAAACTTAAGTAATGAACAAGCCGTGTTATTAACCGAATGTTAAAAACAACCATTTCTCAACAAGCTTCATTTGAACCTGTTGATTGAAAATTTAATTTATTAATGTAATTTTTTGAGGCTATTACAACATATTATGTACAAGTTGAAGTGTAACAAGGTGGCTATTAATTTTAATGCACTCTGAAGTCTGAACGTGGGGTATGGTTGGTAGCTGGAGGCAGGTATACTAACTTATTAAAACACACTTTTTCACTTAGAAACACCTTCGATAACACCTGCACTATAATGAACTGAGCCCATTATTCATGGCCAGTTTCTCACTTCAAACAAATTCTCAGATAATTTAATTTCAGTCAAAGCTTAAAGATTTTCTCAACACTCCCAGCGATAAGCCATAACGACACCCACTCTCATTACTCTCAAGCGATCATAGGTAGTGCATTCTAACGAATTTCTTATGATCTAAGTAAGCTTGAGGTGTCTTTGCAGTCAAGCACCAGAAACTGATTGTTGATTTTTTTTTGTTGAATTTGATTTTTCATTATAAATATTCACCGAGCTCAGCAGCAGACATTCTCAATTTAATTTTCTGCCTGTCAGACCACAAAAACCTGCACCACAGCTCTGTTATTAGACGATTTATCAACTGATAAGTATTGCGGTGGCCAGCAGATGGCAGGGTCTTATAACGACCAACAGTCATGCACAAAATTGATTAAAAAATAGAAAAAAAAACTCCAACTGCAATGTATTAGATCAAAAGATATCAGATTGGAAAAGAGCTCTCTGCCCTATTCCAAAGTTGTATAGTGCTGAATACCTTTGGAATCGAAACCTGCATCATTTATCTCAATCCTTTTTGGTGTGTCCTTCTTTGTATAGTGACTGTATAGAATAGTTTTTTTTTTTTTTTGCTTTTGTGCAACCCCAATGAAAGGATATCAGAAGATTAATTCCCATTCGCTTTTTATTCGATGTCAGTTGGGATGGTCTATCGGAGAAGACAAATCTTGAATATAAAATTGCCAAGAGTTGAGATTTAGTTTTAGTTCTTCTTGGTAAGGAATGGGGAGAGTAACTCGCAAATATCTGTGAGGCTATAAGATATTTTGATTTTGGATGCAAATTTGTTTTTTTTTTCTGTAAGTGAGAAATCTGTTTGTCAAAAACAAAAGTGTCTTAGAGGAGTTGCCGTGAGGCTTTCTATAATTGGATAACGTGTGATGACACTGTGTATGTATATACTCTGCAAATATGAAGATAATCTCTTAGAAAAACGTTAAACTTTTTCCTGAAACCTTTTTGAAAGCGAAAGGTAAAGGTTGAAAATATTTTCAGGAAGTCCTTAGGCTTAAGAATGAGAAGTATCTGGACAGCAATCAGATTTTTCCTAAAATAAGCGAAAAAGATCAGGACGACGAATCAGAGTTTTTTTTTACTGACAGTCAAGTTTAGTGGTTGAGTCAATTACTTATTCACTGCATCAATTACTGAGTGTCACTTGGTGTGTAAGTGAAGTTCCTTAGACATCGTTGCCGTCGGCAAGCATTGCGGTTTTAGAGGTAACCATATTCCAATGTTTGCTTTTGCTTGTGACAAAAGTGTCTTTGTCTCCTACTCTTTGCGTCGAATATTTTTCCTTTAATCTCTACAATTTGGATTTTCACCAAAGTGCAGTACCTGAACTTAAGTCAACTACTAGAAAAAAGAAGCCGTCGACTCAGAAAACTATTTGGTTGCTTAAAGTTCGGCAATGGAGTTTTAATTTAGGCCTTCAATCAAGTTACTATACAGGATGTCCCGTAATTTGTGCTACATACTTTGGGATGTGATTTTTGGTCATAGCTAACTCTGGATTACCCTGACCTGTGTTAAATTCGATTTTTCTTACTGATGGTAGAGACCTAATTTAAGACTCATTTTTAGAAATGGTATTCTTTGAAACTATTTAATTAGGGTTGCCAGATTTTCAATTTTTGTTTTATTCAAACAAACGGAAGGGCTAAAAATCTCCTTTTTTTATTTTACCCATTTTGTATTTTTTCAAGTATTGTAAAATGTAAGGGGTTTCGAGTTTTTTTTTTACTATTGCTTTGTTCGCATGTGAAAACTAAAGAAACTCTGTTTAACATACATTTTCTGAAAAAAAAAAAAAAAAATTACCTCAGTCAAAATTTTGCTGGTGGAAGAAAATTTTGGCACCATTTGGAATTGAAAATTTAAATACAGTTTTAAAGATTATTATTAAATAAAAAATTAAGTCTAAAATCAGGTCTCAGTATTGACAGAGAAATCGTATTTAACACAGGTCAGGGTACACCGAAGGCAGACTATAGTACAGACTATATACAGTAAAGCTCAATTCTAAACTTTGACATCACTTTTTGACAAATTAAGAAAAGGCTAACTTTGGTGTACTATGACCTATGTTAAATTCGATATCTCTGTCAATACTAATGGTAGAGACCTAATCAATTTTTTGAAGAAATAACAATCTTTAAGACTGTATTTAAGTTTAGCTTTCACAGGTTAAGGGTTGCCAGATTTTCAATTTTGAGTGCTGTTAAAATTTTCTTCCCGAAACAAAGTTTTGACTTTGAGGTCATTTTTTGCAGAAAATGCCTGGTAAACATAGAATTTCGTTGATTTTAACAGATGAACTAAACAAAAATAAAAAAAACTCAGCATTAAGTGCACTCAAAAACCCATAGATTTTATGATATTTGAAAAAATACAAAATGGGTAAAATTAAAAAAAAAAAAAAAAGATTTTTAAATTTGAGGTTTGTTTGAATAAAGCAATAATATGGGCACTTTTAGTAGTTTTTTTTATGTATTTTATACAAATACAGTTATAACAAGTGCTCAAAGTGCCCTATTTCGTTTTGAATGCATGCCAGAGCCCGTTTTTGAATTTCATTGTAGGTGTTTGCTCTCGATAACTCTTGTCTTACTTGTAGTCTTGTTATTATTATTGAAACTGTATTTAAATTATATTCCTATATGCTTAGGGTTGCCAGATGTTCAGTAAGGATAAAGTTCCTGGTATATTCGTTGTGCTCTTCTTGAATTTCCATTGTAAAACTCATTTAAAACTCATTGTTTTAATTGTATTTGTATTAAATGCATACAAAAACTACTAAAAGTGCGCAAATTATTGTTTTATTTTGCACTTTTTTGAGTGCACTTATTAATAAGTTTTTTTTTTATTATTGTTTAGTTCATCTGTAAATAATAAAGAAACTCCATGTTTACCAGGCATTTTCTGCAAAAAAATGACCTCAAAGTCAAAACTTTGTTTCGGGAAGAAAATTTTAACAGCACTTAAAATTGAAAATCTGGCAACCCTTAACCTGTGAAAGCTAAACTTAAATACAGTCTTAAAGATTGTTATTTCTTCAAAAAATTAAGACTATGATTAGGTCTCTACCATTAGTATTGACAGAGATATCGAATTTAACATAGGTCATAGTACACCAAAGTTAGCCTTTTCTTAAATTGTCAAAAAGTGATGTCAAAGTTGAGAATTGAGCTTTACTGTAAAAAATTTATTTTCTTAGAATATGACCAAGAATCACACCCCAAAGGATAATACACGAAGTACGGAACACCCTGTATTTTGACTCAAGTCAATGGTTCTTAAAGCAAAAATTCGGATCTTGAGTATAGTGACTGGATAATGAGTCAATTTTTTGGGGCTTGAGTTAAGCATTTGGGTTTTTGTTTAATCACTTGGATCCTAAGTGAAGAATTTGAAACTCGAGTTAAATATTTGGTTCTTTATTGAATTGCTTTTGTGTTGAGTACAGCACTTTGATCTTATGTCGTCCCGTATTTTGATCTTGAGTCAAAACTCAAAAATATTGAGTCAAGTGCTTAAATTTTTAGTCCGAATCTTGAATTTTGAGTGAAGTATTTGAAGCTCGAGTCAAGTAGTCGGATATTGAACCAAGTACTTGAATCCTGCGTTAAGAACTTGAATATTGAGCGAAGTACTTGAATCTTCAGATAAGTACTTTAAGCCTGAGTCGAAGTCTTAGCTCTGTGTTCACGAATGAGGATATTCAGCAAAATGCTTTGGATCTTTAGAGAAATATTTGAAAGATTAATTCAATTATCAAAAAAGTAAAACGACGTGCTCATACAATTTAACATGGACTTAGAAAGCCTGCATTCATTGCCATAGAACAAATACATGTCCAAGCATTTAGGGGAGAGACCACTTTAGGAGCCTTAAAAACATGTTTTTTGGGATTTTTTTTTTTTGAGAGGGATTAAAATAACCCAATCATTTTAAAAACTAAGAGCTGTCCAATATTTAAAAAAAATCTTATTTTTTCGATGACCAACAAAATGGCGGCGTTATTGAAGTTATGCGGACGCCTGTTTCTGGCGACATCGAAAACTGCTGCACTTGTCACTCTTCTTAGGTTGATCTGAGAAAGTTTTACCAAAGTTCATTCTTTTACTGACATATTAAGAAGAAGGATACACCTAAAGTAGAATGAAAAAGTTCAAAATTCTAAATTTGAGAGCCTTTTTAATCCAAACTTTGAATTTTGAAATTTGAATTTTGAATTTTTTCGACATATTTGACCCCCGAAAAATTATTTATTTACACGCTACCTTTTCAAACTTTAGATAGATATATCCTTTTGGTAATATTACTGAGAGTAATCACCCAAATTTTCATCAAAATCGGTTGCTTACTTTTTGCGCTACCACACGAGCAGTTTTTGAAAGAGTAGTTTCGAGATAATTGCGTTTAAAGTTTCACCACGAGAAATTTTTTAATGGTAGTAACTTGCGGATTAATCGGTGATTCCAAGCGCATACAAAAAAAAAAACAATAGAATTCCCCAAAACAGCTGCCTGACCATACAAAAGGTCGACAGTAGAGGGTGTTGTGATGCGAAGGTCGCTCCTCCTCTAACGGCCCGAGCTATCTGACTCATCACACGATCGCATCTTGTTCTCATGCTCTAAATATGATAACTCTGCATCTATTCGATATTTTCAGTTTTCCTTTGATCATAAGTCATAACATTCTTTGGATATCATACTTTCGAAATATGTAATAACAAAAAAATTGATTTTTTGAAAATTTTAAAATGGTCTCTCCCCTGAAGTGTCTTAGACTTAAGTGAGATTTGGGGAATGACCACGCTGTGAAGCACCTTCTGCGTTGCGAACACTCATGGCTGCCACAGTGAAAGGTAGAAATAGGCTCTAAGCATTTCCTCGAAAATCTTTGAAACCAAGTCATATAAAGGTTGCTGCCACTGCCAGGTAGTGTAATCAGAGCTTTTACGTTCAACTACAATGATCCAAGAGCCTTTCCTCTTGATTCCGAAAATCGCTGCTTTTAACGAAAATTGTGTTCACATAATAGCTCCCAGTAATGCGTTGGACTTAAAACAAATTCTTGGTATTGATAAAAGAACGTGACTACCTACTCTCTGATAAAAGTTCTCGGAACCTCCCAAAATATTTGTAAACCCAAACTTCCTTTCAAAAACTGCTTTTTGATATTGTATTACAGAATGTTTTATATATTAAATACTCACAAAGTTAAATTTTCCCTATGATAAATAGAGCGAGCACCACATAGAACTTCACTAACAACCATTACAGCACTAAAAATTCATAAATATTTATATCGTTTTGCCAGAACTGAACGCAACCAGCAAGTAGTCTCTGTTGTCATCCTGAGACCACCTTTGAAGCACCACTTCTTCCGTTAGATTTATCTTCTCAGAGCACATGCTTCCCCTTAGCAGACTATTACGATCTGCATACATATGTGAATAATACTATCAACAAAAAGTAGTTCTTCCTCTGCTCTAGACTCTAAAAGGGTTCACAAAAGGATGATATGAATACCTTCATATAACTTTTATTGCTCCCTCAAGCTCTGGCCTCACAACTTTGGGTATCGAATAAAATCCCTTTTTGAGGTGAGTGCGGTTTTGTCTACGATAATAACATTCTCTATCCAAAACCATTTCTCTTTACCTTTAAATAAACGCAGTCGGAGAGTTGGATGGAAATTAGTCTATAATTTAAAAGCTCATAAGTTTGCCACTAAAAGTCTTTTACTAAAGCCTCCCTGATTTATTTGGGTTAAGCTATTTTGATTGTATCACAACAAAACACAGTTTTTCATTGTTGTCTCAATTTATTTTTTCTTTATTCCTTTGGATGAGTGAGTGATAAGCACGTTTGCGTTGGCAGAGTCGTTAATAATGAAATATATTTCCTGAATTATTATTCCCCAAAGAAGTCTTAAAAAAAAAACAAAATAAAATAAAATTATATTGAGATATTATAGCCTGGCTAAGGTCGACATAGCAACTTTTAAAGAAGAGCGTGCCTTTTCGAATGTGGCAGGAAGAGAATAGGGACAGCGAGCTAATAAATTTGCAACCTTGACGAAACGCATATCTGGGCCATAACTTATTTTGCTTATTCAACTCACAACAAAGTAAAAAAAATGTGTGCGTCAAGGAGGTTTTGTTATTGTTATGACAACAGTGCGTTTGGCTGAAAAGGCAATAAGCGCTTAAGTGGGAGGGCATTGGCTTGACAAAGCTGTTGTGTTAATGATGATTTCATTGCGCGACGAAAACATAAAAGGAAGTTGCAAATTGTGTTTCGTTTTGTGGGTCGTAATTTTTTTTTTTCTTCTGAGGATGTTCTGTTGTTCTTGTTCCGTGTGGCAAATTATGAACTCTTAGGTCTTTAAGAGGAAGGCAAAGTAACTTGAAAGTGTCATTTGAACTGAAGACACAAGGAATGTCAAACAACGATTGATGACGAGTTCCCTTTATAGATCTGCTATAATTGAACGTGTTAGCAAACTTAATTTTGCTGTTTGCCACTCATGCCAATTGCGATGTGATGAACAAATAGGCTTTGGGAGAAGTGACCAAAGTACCCAGCCATTTTTCTTTAAATAAAAAAAGGCTTTTACTAATTTTGAGAATTGTTTTAATGTAGTTTTAGGTGTTACTCAAGGCATTCGTGAATTGGTTAGAAAAATCTCCCGCAGCAGAGTATATGATCCGAGACACAAATAATAACGCACAGCACATTCTTTTGCTTTAACGACTACATGTTCTGTTCATTTCAAAGTGATGTTCAGACTGCCAGAAATGAACTAATTCGTACACAGGAATGTTTGCATGCGTCTGGTTCCTCCTTCTGGGATTGAGTGGTTTCATCTCCGTTTTTATTACAGTGCCGTTGTCACATTTGCTTGCATTGTCGGCCGTGGTGCTAAATACCGATGATGTGGATTTGAAGTCACGACACAAGGAGCTTATGACATCAGAATGAGAATACGGCGGCGGTTTCAAAAAGCAAGGTTTTCTCCTTCGTTCACTGTCATAACAGCTTGATTACATTTTCAGTTGTGAAGCTGAACTAAATTAGTAAAACGGACTTAGGGCCGGTTTGTTCAGAGCGGGTTAAATAAGAAATTTGGTTATCAAGGATTCTTTTTAATCCATGATCACCAAAGAGTGTTTGTTCACCTTTTTTATCGCTTGGTTAGCAAATCATGGTTCATTCAAGAATCGTTCCATTTTCCAGTCTATATGTCAAAACTTAATCAAGGAAATTTTTGCAAATACATACAGTTTTTTCGGTTTTCAAAATTATAGAAATTTGAATCTAGTTTCATCCTGGCGACATCAATTGATTCAACAAGTGCTATGTTTTCTCCATGCGCATCTGGTGGAATCTCTTCATTAATAAATTTATAGAAGAATTTACTTCATTTCAAAAAATTCAGTGAAGATGCTTATTGATTTCCAAAAAAAAATAATTTATCTGATATGTCAGCCTGACAATTTTTTATTTTGAAGGAATAGCTGTGATTTAAACAAAAATTAAGCCTGGACAAACTGAATTTCAGTAAATCGTTGTTTAAATGGAGCTTACCCAGAAAAATTGACTGGTTAGCAAAATCATTGATTTAAAGTTGTAATCAGAGATTCCTTGATTAAAAATTTCGTGAACAAACCGAATCTATGATTATCATCTGGAATAATCTTCTTCTTCTTCTTCTTTTTCATTTCCGGCGTTACGAGTAGTGATCTTGAAGCGATCACAACTCTCCCACTTTTCCGCTTCACACTAGTGATCCGCCTGTGGGGTACGCCGCGTTGACCTCAGAAAGCGTCGGCAAGCCTCCCGGTTTTGGATTGTTCCATGTCTGAGGCCAACCAAATGCTGCTGTTTTTGCATTTGCTTGTACCAGGTGTGTTTTGGCCTGCCTTTTCTTTTTCGTCGCGAATTTGTTGAAACCTTGTACGATATTGCCTTTATGACGGGGTTCTGCGGATCTCTCCTTTGAACATGACAATACCAACTGAGCCGGTCGTGCTGAATTTTGTCCAAGATGGTACTTTTGACATGAAGGCTTCCACGGATCTTAGTACTTCTAATTCGATCAAGCTTTGTTACTCCTGCTGTCATCCGAAGCATCTTCATTTCGGCTGCCGTCAATTTGCTCTCATACTTTTTGTACATTGTCCAACATTGTGAACCGTATGTCAGAGCTGGACGGACAACTGCTGTGTAGAGTCTTCCCTTCAACTTAGGGGGCATTTTTCGATCACAGAAGATAGCGGAGTTTTCTCGCCACTTCATCCACCCTACGCTTACTCGATGATTGATGTCATTGGAATAATCATTGATTATTAAATAATCAAGGTTGAACAAACCGGCCCTTAGTGCCGCGACACTAAAACTATACGTAATTTAAATCTTTAAGTGGTACCACCATGTTAGTTGTCGTTCAACAGGTAAAGTAACTATAATATTTCGCTACCGTTTTCCTTTTTGACACTAAGTGCCGATTTGATGGCCTTAATGTCACGACACTAAGATTTTGTGACACTAGAAATAGAATTTAAAGTTTCAGAAAATCGTGTCACAAGAATATTAAATTCTTGTGCCGCTAAACGACTCATAATAAAACGATTATCAGCATTCTTCTTTGCAACACCAAGGCCGACTGAATGAGTTTGAATCGCTATTTTTTGTATTGTTTTTTTTTTTTTTAAAGAAAGGCGAATAAAATCCCAGTTAATTAGATTGTTTAAGAAGATACAGAAATCAATACCAAATTTAGAAAACAATTTAATGCCTTAACAGCCGTGACACAAAAATACTGTGACATTAAGTAGCTGCAATTGGGACTGATATTTTACTGAAGCACCTCAAAATGCACGTCTGGTTCATTTAAAGACTTGAATTTCTTTTCACTTCTTTTTCCTAATTTCAATGGCTTTCAAATACTTTAACACTTAAATATGAGTGACATTATCTCATGTGACACTATATGTCTATCCAATGTCATGTCATGTTGTCATGTTGGCAACAGAATTTGAAGTCAACAAACATGGTTTGTCAAAAAATGGGAAGTGAAACAATCAGACTTTCTTTAAAAATAGCTTGGAATTTTGAAATTGGTGTCATCTTATAGTGGCACTAGAACAATAGTGGTTCTCTCCACCAACCCAATTTGCATTAGCTTTTGTTTTCGTTGAGCTTGATTTATCAAACTATTGAACAGATGTTGAAATTCAGCGGTCAAAAAAATAGTAGTGATAGGAAAATCTACCTTGAAATGTTACGAAATCGAAAAATTAGGGCCACTCCATCACATCTACTTTACTTTCCTGGAACCATTGCTTCTTGCTGAACGGCAATTTCAGTGGCATTTCATCATCAGTATAGGGTAGCATTACTTCCTGCATTATCCTAACATAGAGATGCTGATCCATAATGCCTTCAATCCACATTATGGGTCCAACTCCGTAGAAGAAAAAAGGAGGTCTTCTTACATATTGCACTATTGAAAACAATTACAGTGTAACATGTTTTCACTATCAACGCAATACAAAGTTTCCACTTTGTATTGCCAATACCAAGTAATACCAATCTGCAATGCTGTTACTCACATTACTATTATTTTGACCGCAAGTGTACATATTTTTTTAAGAACTGGAAATCTTATGCAATAAATTTCATGGCTACATGAATGCTAAGCCAAGATCTTTTGTGAGAATATCAAGTTTATTTTAAGTTGTTTACTTTTTTTTTGATCGAATAAAAAATGGAATTCTCTACGTAAGTGGTTGAAAAGATGAATAAGAATGCGAAGAGACTTGTTAAAAATTTTCTAAGAAAGCCCCAATGAAATCAGGGTAAAAAAAATCGTTGTTGTTTATTTATTCGAAAATTCGTTATTGAACGTCACATCTCTTCTTTTTAATATATAAAAAGAAGTGTACGGTTGGTTGTGATCGCATCACTTGAGAACGGCTCGACCGAATGAAACAAAATTTTTGTGTTAGCTTAGGGGATGTTGGTATAATGGTTTTTATGAAAAAAAAAAACTGAAATCGGTCAACCCGTTCCTGAGTTATGGCATTTTTCCTGAATGTCACTTTTGTCCATATGTAGTACACGTAAATAAAAAAACAAATGGAAGCTTTGAAGCTACTCTACTTAACTTTCAATTTGATAAACTTAAGGACTAAGCTGCGCCGGGCGGGTAAGCTAGTTTGTCTAAAAAATTTTATTCCTTCTTGATAAGGGAATTCATAGGTTTTTCACAAAGATATTATGGAAAGTAAAAGTCTAAAGTCCAATCGATTAAATGAAGATGGTGTTTTGGCAGTCATTTATCCACGGCTAAGGCATTTGAACTCATAGACAAAAACAATCAACAAATCAAGCTTGTTTGAGATTAGTACAGAAAATTAGTCTCTTTTACTCTTAAATGCTATTTAATTGCTCTCTAATCATATGAACTAACTCATTTATGAGCTCTACTAATTAACTCGAATGCACTTTTTTTGCATTGTTAATACTTACTTACTTAGGTTCGGGGTGAACCTGGGCCTCAACCAACATCCTTCTATAACGACTTCGATTTCGGGCGAGCTCTCTCCAGTTTCGCACTCCAAGTCGGTTGAGGTCTTCATCCACTTGATTCCGCCACCTAAAACAAGGTCTTCCCCTTCCGCGATTTCCCTGCAATATGCTTTCGAAAACCAGTCGAGCTGGAGCGTTTGGGTCCATCTGCCCAACATGACCCAACCATCGTAGCCTCGCGATGCGTACTCTTCTGGCTATGCCCATGTAGCGGTACAGCTCATACAGTTCGTTGTTGTATCTTCTTCTCCACGCATTGTCTTCGCATACGGGACCAAAGATCATTCGGAGAATTTTTCTTTCGAAACGACCATGGGTTTCCTCATCCGCTTTCGATAAGGTCCATGCTTCCGCGCCGTAAAGCAGGACTGGGATGATTAAGGTCTTATACAAGGTTACCTTGGTTTTTCTGGAGAGGGTTTTGTTTCTCAATTGCCTTCTTAACCCAAAGAAGCAACGGTTGGCAAGAGTTATTCTCCGTTTGATCTCCGCACTGATGTTGTTGTCCGTGTCTACAGCGGATCCTAGGTAGACCTCAAAGTTATGTCTGTCTATTGTGACGTATTGTCCAATTCGTCGATGTTCTGTGTCCTTGTTTGAAGACAGCATATACTTCGTTTTGCCCTCATTAACCATCAAACCCATTTTTTCCGCTTCGCAAAAGCACCTATGACATCACGCTTATTTCTTCCCATTACGTCAATATCGTCTGCATATTAGGCGAGTAATTGTACAGACTTTTGAAAGATTGTTCCTCTGGTGTTGACGTTTGAGTTTCTTACAATCTGTTCAAGTATGATGTTGAAGAAATCGCATGACAGTTTATCGCCTTGCCTAAAACCTTTTTCGACATCAAAGGTCTCGGTGAGTTCTTTACCGACCTTGACGGAGCAGCTTGAATTCTCCAAAGTCATCCTGCATAGTCGTACGAGTTTTGCAGGGATGCCGAAAGTAGACATGGCTCTGTACAGCTCGTCTCTGTAGATACTGTCATACGCGGCCTTGAAATCGATAAAGAGATGGTGAATATCGATATTTTGTTCTCGGGTTTTTTCCAAGATCTGCCGTAATGTGAAAATTTGGTCTATTGTGGACTTCTCTGGTCTAAAACCACATTGATAAGGACCTATCAAGTTGTTGACGTGGGGTTTCAGACGTTCACATACTACAGCAGACAAGATCTTATAAGCGACGTTAAGGAGGCTTATCCCTCTATAATTGGCGCAGTTGTGAGGGTCTCCTTTCTTTAGGATCGGGCATACGATACTGAGGTTCCATTCATCGGGCATGCTTTCTTCCGACCATATCATGAAGATCAGTTGGTGCATGCTCCTTTCCAACTGATCTCCAGCTGCCTTGAAAAGTTCGGCATCAAGGCCATCTGCACCTGCAGTCTTATTTGATTTAAGTTTGCATATAGCAAGCTTAACTTCTTCTAGGTCAGGAGGACGGCATTCTTGATCATCGTCCAAGCTGAATGGGGCAGTCTGCCTGACAGCGGAATTTGTGTCCTCATCGCCGTTAAGCAGTCTGCAGAAATGATCTTTCCAGATCCTCAGTAGCGACTGTGACTCTATAACTATGTTTCCCTGCTGGTCTTTACAGGCTTGAGTTCGGGGTTTGCCACCCTGGCAGGATCTTTTTACCTTTTGGTAAAACTTCCGAATCTCGTTCCTGTCATGGCACCTCTCTATTTCCTCAAACGAGCGCTTCTCAAGCTGCTTCTTTTTCTTTTTGAAAATTTGGTGTTCTTCCCTTCTTCTCTCCTTGTAAATCTCGTTATACCGATCGTAAGCAGCCCTCGTTCGTGTTTCCAAAAGCATTTGTCGTGCTCTTTGCTTGGCTGCATTTGCCTGCCTACATTCTTCATCGAACCATGGGTTTCGTTTTGGTGGCCGAGTGAAACCCAGAACCTCAGAGGTAGCGGTTCTGATGGCTTCTTGGCATTGCTGCCACTGGTCTTCAATGTTTAATGCTGGCGGCATGGGATTCTAGGATAATTGAAGGGACACTCGATTGGAAAAGGCATTGGCAATCTCTTGCGATTGTAGCTTTCCGACGTCATATCTCTTCACAGCGTTAGTTCGTGCTGGTCGTGAACAAGATATCCTCATTCGTACCTTGGCTACAACAAGTTGGCCCCTCGGAAAGTTCGGACATCTAGCATACTGGAAGAGTGCCTTGCGTCGATCGTAACATGGTCAATTTGGTTGACGGTTAATTGATCTGGGGATCGCCATGTGCCTTTATGAATTTTGAGATGCGGGAAGCGTGTACTACTTACAACAAGATTTAGCCCCTCAGCAAAATCGATTAGCCTCAATCCGTTTTCGGAGGTTTTGTCGTGGAGGCTATGCTTACCGATTGTGTTTCCGAAGATGTCCTCCTTCCCTAGTTTTGCGTTGAAATCGCCAAGAACGATTTTCACGTCGTGTCTAGGGCACTGCTCGTATGTTTCTTCGAGGAGCTCGTAGAAACAGTCTTTGGAATCGTCGTCTTTTTCTTCTGTGGGCGCATATCAGGCTAATGTTGGCGAATTTAGTCCTGATGCGGATGGTCATTATACGCTCATTGACTGGATTTTGGCTATTCACCTTATCCCTGAGTCTTCCTCTAACGACAAATCCGCACCCAAATAACCGCTGTTTCCGTTGTCTGTAGCAGTCGCCATAGTATATGTCACAGTTTTTCATCTTCTTTATGCCCGGTCCACTCCATCGCACTTCTTGGATGGCGGTTATGTCTGCTTTGCAGCAGTCTAGGGCGTCCGCTAATTCTCCAGCTGCACCTAGTCCGTTAAGAGATCTTACGTTCCAAGTGCAGATCCGGAGGTCGTTGTCCTTTTTTCGTTTGCATGGGTCGTCAACTTTGAAATCATTATCGTTATCCGAGGCTGTTAGTTGTTTCGGAACTGGGCTTTTTTTACGTGGTTGGGTAGTTAACCCTACGCACAACCCCCAACCTGGAAGGCCAGGTCCTTTTGGATCCCTTCGGACATAAAGGGCTGGAGTATCCAGAGTCAGTACCCTGCTGCAGGGGTGTGAGTGCTGCCGTTGGCTCACCAGGAGCTCGTCCGCCACCATCTCTACTTCAATACCCTGTCCTAGTATTGAAATACCCTGAAAGGCCTTTAAACCAAATATGTTGGAGTAGCTCTTTCAGGGGTTTCTGCTTTTATGGCTGCTGAAGTCCACCGTTGATTCTGTCCTTCGAATTCATCCGCTGGGACATTTACACGAAAGCTCTCGTAGACCACTGAGATTCGTGCAGTCAGTCATTGTTCGCAGAGCAATTATAGTGTTGATCGATCACAATTCTTTGTTCCGGATTCCCTTATCAACACTCGCACTTACTAGTTTAGCAGGTCAGTTCTGGACGGAGCATCCCAGGTCCAAGTGGATACCGCTTGGAGGTATAGTAAGCACAATTGACGTGTACTATAAGTTACAGCATCTGGGCAGTGCCGCCAAGTTGGCACCAATCAGAGCCTACCCGAATAGTACAACGCCCATCCACCATTGTTAATACAGTTACCGTTTATTGCACGTGCACTGCTCGGCACTATGATTGCCGGGCTTGAAAACTTTTTCAAGTCTACAAGATTTAAAGTTATAGAGTTTATTTATTGGTTCACTAACCCGTAAGATACAATCTTTTAAACAAAGTAAGCAAAGTCTTTTTGATGAAATCGGAATAAAAATTTAAGTGAGTTAAAGTTAAGTTTAACAAAAAGAATATTTTATACTTTTTAATCTACAATAAATAAATTCAAGAACAAAGCCTTGAATGCATTCCATCCATGGATCCATAAATAAGAAAGACAATAGTTCTTAAGACTAGGCAGTGACCTAGACTTACAATAATATACAATGTGCATGACAATTTTAGGGCAAAAGTAGAAGAGTCGGTCATAGTTGAAAACACTATCTTGGAAAGCTACAATGGTAAAAAGTTACAGTTTATAATTTTCATAGTGTCCCTGCCACCAAAAGCCAGTCGATCCACTGCTACAACAAAGAATCGGGTGCAATTTTGTCTTTTTCAATTCTTGTTCCTGTTTAAGGAGGCAACGAATATTGCTAACTGGAATGGATCACTACTCTACTGCTTTTGTTCTACACACTAGTCATTGTTCCTGGGATACGTGTAATTCTTCTTTTTTCTTTTTCTACATTCCTCAACATTTCAAAAATATGCCTGCATTTAATTACCTCAAAACACTTGGCAACCATGGTCCCCAATTGTATTGGTCTTCTTCTAAATCTAAATTGAGATCACGTCTGGTTATACCCCTAAGGGGATTTTATTCATTTAATTTCAAGTGTCAAACTAGCCAAATGAACTTCCAGAGCTAGGTATAGAAATAGTGTTATGATTAAACTCGTCGTTTAAGCACTATTAACTTCCTTCTGTAGAATATTTCCTAGAAACAATTGAAGATGTAAATACATTCGTTTTATCATATTTTCTCATGGCACTCAAATATTGGTACTCACATGGCATTAAAATATTAGTGTCGCAAAGGTTTAAAAATTGCCGTCATCTTTTCTTGCGTCACTTCTACGGTAGAAAAATTCATCTTTGTCGTGAAGATTTTGAACGTTAGATTTTGTTTTTTCTTTCCATTTATTGTCACGACATTTCAGAATGTATCGCGGGAATGCACCTGTACAGTCTAACAATTTCTCGCCAATAGATGGCTGACTAGATTGTTCAGCAGCAAACCCTCGCAACATAAATTTTTCAACGAACAGGAATCTTTTTTTTTTTTTTGAAAATGAAGTTCCTCTTTGACTGAAGTTCTTTCTGCTCTTCTCTTTTTGGTACACTTTTGACAAAAGATATGAAAAAACAATTTGTTTGACGCACTCTACAAATACAAAGCTTAGATTGGCTGTGATTACCGAATCAATTCGTTTACATTTACTAACTATGCTTGCTTTTTCCCTTAATCCTTTGCCAATACCTTACGCAGAAACAGCGTAGCCTAAATCCAACGTGATATACGACAATCGATGTACCAACTTGAAACAATTTGTAAACCTCTTAATACCCTCCCTTTGGATGAGGATTGAAGAGGGAGGTCTATAAAAAAGAAAACCATTTTAACTATGCAAATCTCTTTCAAATTCCAAACTTTATTGCTGATTAAATTTTGCCATAGTGAGACTCTTATCGTTCGTGCATAGATTTACTTTCAATTCAGCCATAGCTCCAGATATGTGTAAGCTTGTAACGTTGCCACCTAATACCTTTCATGGCCCATTTTCTGCGGCAGACAAGGAGATTAGGTTTGTGTTTGCACTCACTCACTAAAGTAGATTCTGATACCCAAGGATTTACAACCCATATGGCTGCTTTGCTTCAAACCGCACCGACATCACCACACAATACAAAAAAATGTGTGTGGTTAAATTCCTTAAAAGGTTTGAAAATAACTACACCTTTGAAGCTATCACACATGTAAGGACTTTTTTATGAGCATTATAGAGTGGAGTGCCTGTGCTCGAACTCCACAAGTGAAGGTACACATATCGTTTTTGTGTTCACACTAAGTTGCGACACAATCGTTTTGCGGGGGGCTTTTAACAAAACAAGGTCGCCTTTGTCATAAATCGTTGGTCCCTGTTTATTGAAACATCTGCCAAAGCATAATAACAACCGATTGAAATCGTTTGACACAGAGACAGTCAGTCAATAAACACAAACGTCTGGACACACAAAATCTTGTCCCGAGCAAATAAATATGTTACCTGGCCTGCAAAAATATGTTATTGACAAAAGCTGGAAAGAAACAAATCAATCATTTGCTTTCTCGTCTGAACCACCTAATAAATCTTCGCCCAGCATACAAATGATATCGCCTGGCTGTCACTCAGGATGGTCTAATGTTGTTTCCCCTTTTCGATTTTCTGGGTTGGTGGCCATTATTATTATTATTTTGTTTTGGTTTTCTTTCTATTCTCTGTTTACACCATAGAACTGATTGTTTATAAGATTTTCTCAGTGTTTACCACCGACCGACCGACGATTATATTATGCCTACGCACCTGCTGCGACCCAAAAAGTTCACGTGCCAATGTACGCAATTGAGCCTTTAACCTCACTCTCTACTCTACTCTTCGTTGACGACTAAAAGAAAGAAGGAAAATTTATTGCGTCCTTATTGAAAAGATCAATATTATTGATTTTAAGGTAACAATGTTGAAATCCCAGTAGGACGACCGACGTAATGGACAGAATTACAATTTATTGCTAAAGTTTGCCGATCGAACGAAAGCACTTCGAATACGCCAATACAAAGCAAAGGAAAACCATAACAATAACCATATTCCATAGGTGTGTGTAGGTAGGCTATACTTACCCGTTTCCCAAATGAATAGGAATTTTATATATTTTTGTTTTCGTTTGTCTAGTTGGCATTTATACTTATGGATAGGCAGGATTATCCATCTGATACGATATACGCCCTTCAGGACATCATTGTGGTAGCCTGACAATGCCACCTCTTTTGTGTACCTCATTTATCGACATTGGTGAATTTAAGTGCGTATAATTTAACGATAATCTGGTGCCTGGCATTGCGTGATGGCATACTCGCCAAACGTCAAAAGCGACGCCACTGCCAACGACTCTCACTCAATAACTTTTGTCAACAAAATTAATATTCTTTCGAGGTTCTTTTCTTTTTTGTTTTGTTTTTTTATTCCTCGTTTTTGTTAGTGTATCTTCATGTTGTGGGAGGTGGGATGAACAGGGTTGTTCATTATTTGATTGGCTTTTCAAAAAAGCGCACCTTTTTTCCATTCTGATTATTTTATAGTGTGCACTGTTATAGCGTGTTTACGCCAAAGGTTTAATTTCTCTCCAGAGGCTGTTAAGTTGATATCGTCCTACCTTTGTAATCGAAAGCAAGCAGTATGTGTAAATAATATTCTTTCAGATTTTCTTCCTGTTCAACAAGGAGTTCCACAAGGATCGATTTTGGCCCCACTCCTTTTCTCTCTTTATATCAATGAAATTGCGCATATAATCCCCGAGGCTTCTATGCACTTTTATGCGGATGACATTCAAATCTACAAAAGTTGTCCGTTAGGTCTCATTGAAAATTGTGCCTTCATTTTAAATCAACAACTTGAAAAAATATCCAATTGGGCCTCTTGTAATGGGTTAGCTCTTAACGAAAGCAAATGCAAGTGCCTAATTATTTCGAAAAACACTCTCGATCTATCATATTTTCCCTCAATAACACTGAACAATACCGTTTTAGAGTTTGTTAGCAATTCTAAAAATCTAGGAGTAATTTTCAATAGAAATCTTACATGGAATGATCACATCAATTCATTGGTTGGCAAAACGTATGGCATACTTCGAGCTTTATGGACCGCACAAAAATTTACCCCTCTTAACACCAGAATGATGCTTGCGAAGACATTAGTTATACCTGTTCTGACTTATGGATGTGAAATTTTTTACAACTGTGACTATATCAGTAAACGTAAACTTAGGGTGGCTTTTAACAGCACTATCCGATACATTTACGGGTTAAGAAGATATGATCATGTCTCACATCTGCAGAAAAACCTTCTTAAAATGTCTTTTGATAACTTTATTAAGTCTCGAACCTTAATATTTCTGTTTAAAATCATAAGAACACGCCAACCTAGTTATCTTTTTGAAAAGCTCCGATTTCCAACATCAAGTAGGTCCACAGCATTAATTTTACCACGTTTCTCATGTCTAACTTCTGAAAGACAATTCTTTGTAGCCGCTGTTAACCTGTGGAACTCACTCCCCTCATACCTGCGAGATATTAGCGACACGAAAACTTTCAAAATCAATTTAGATTCTTTCTTCTCTAACGACAGCAACTAACTTCAATTTTTTAAGATTCTTTTCTTCTTTTTCTTTTTCCCTCTTTTCATACTTCTCTCTTTCTTTATCTTCACATTCAATCTTAATCTTTTCTTTCTTATCTATTAGGTATATTAACTTCCTTTTTTTTTCATTTTTTGTGATACATTTTATAATTATTATTGAAGTATTGAAACATCTCATAATTACTATATTTGAGCTAAATGTTAAATAATAAACTTACACTACCTTATAAGATTTATCTTACTGTGTTAGTTTTATAAGAAATAAATAAATACTAAATACTAAATTAAGAGGACGTAGCTATTTGTTGATTTGGGTTAACAACTTCAGAGAAGGTTATTGTCAATCGAATCAATTGGAAATTCAGCGAAAACATTTCATTGCAGTTTTGGTATATATTGCATTGCAAATATTTTGGTTGTTTTTGATTTAATTGAGTCAGTAGTTTGATCTGCTTTCTCTTTGAAGGTTTGCCAAAGGCTAAGAGTGTCTACAGAGTACAATTCTCTGCCTTTAAAAAGATGGAATAAAATAAAGCGCACAAAGTTTGATGCAAATGCATCGGGTCTACTTTTTGAAAACGAGAGACTTTTCTTTTAAATAAGTTTCTCGCCAATGTTGAATTCAAAGTAACTCTCCTCCAATTGTTGATTCAAAGTGTAGTTAAAATACATCAAAGCACCAAAAATCTTCTTCTCCAAGCGAAACAGACCCTTTGCGCTGTTTTCAACAAATCGATAGTTCTGGCTGGCTGTTGCTGCTGGAAATAAAAAGGGTCCAATCCTGAGCAGCAATACTTGCCAATCGATCATCTCACTAAAGTGCTCCCCATCGGCCACATAACTCTTATTCCTGAAGACATATGGACCAACATCATCACAGGTATCCCATGTCACGGCATGGTAGTCTAAAAATCGCAGAGCCTTATTAGTTTATTGATAGTGGAGGGCCGTAAGCTTTTTACCTAGGAATCCAAGGCCAGTCCATGGCTTTTCATGAAATTTTCGGAAATGTGTTTTGAATGGCGTATAGAAAAAAGTTAAAAAAAAAATTTCACCGCTCTCAATTTTTTAATTATTTTTAAAATTAATTATTAACTTTTAGAATTTTATTTTATTTATTTAGGGTGTTTTAGATACGGTTTTCCAAAGAGTTACAAAATTTTAATTTTAAACTTTTTTTAAATGCTATTCAAGACACATTTCATATTTCACTTCCAGGAAAAAGTTCAATTAGCGGGAAATTAACGACATTTTGTTTTCTGGAAAAAAGTACCTTACAATTTTTTTTAATTTCTCTTAAATCAAGAAAAATTTTTGTGTTCGGTTTTTTGTTCTGAGTGAATATCAATAAAAGCATTAAACATGAAAAGAAAAAATGGCCCTTTGTGGGGCAAAATTATGAAAAAAAAAAAAATTAATTAAGAAAAAAAATTTAGTTTTTTCAAAATTTTGACTTTAAGGCTTGTTTTCTCCAAAACTTTTCACTAAGTGAACTCAAATTAAAATTTTTATTAAAAAACAAAGCAATAGCTTTTAAATACACTAAAGTATGAGAAAGTAAGTGTAAAGTGAAAGTAAAAAAAAAAAAAAACTATTTCATATAAAATTGCCCCTCGCGTCTACACGGAGGGATATAAACCCCCGTCTCATACAACTTTTTTTTTGTCTTGACCAAAACTATCCATCCTTACCCTTTTGAAAACCGTATCTAAAACACCCTTAATCAATAAAATAAAATTATAAAAGTTAATAATTAATTTTAAAATAATTAAAAAATTGAGAGCGGTGAAATTTTTTTTTTTTAAACTTTTTTCTATACGCCATTCAAAACACATTTCCGAAAATTTCATGAAAATCCATGGACTGGCCCTGAATTCCTAGGTTTTGCCTTTTTTATGTCTAACGTTCCTCCACTATAAGGACATCCAATATGGAAATCTTACCGCTTGTTATGATTTTGAGGTAAAGATTTGATAGTAATTCATTAGTAAATAGTTTTTGGAAAATTTTTTCTTGGGTTTGTGGTCTTTCAAGTGGTCTTTCAATAATCACAGCCTTGCAAACGATAAATAAAAACTGCTTCATTGATGTAATTAGAATAACATATGGTAGACGAGGGTGCATTTGCCAGGATTAAGGAAATTTGATCTTGTACGTAACTTCTACTGTGTTCTAATTTTTGAAATCTTGGTTCTTTTGTAATTCCTATTTATAAAAAATAGTTAAAAAGTTAAAAACGTTATAGGGCAGAGTCTCCGGAGGTTTTGCCAAGGGGATGAGGTGACTTTAAAGGGTACCTAAGTTTCGCGTTCAACGAATGCCACTTGGGAAAAGTACGTTTTCTTTTAATAGAAATGACCTATTTTTAGTATGAATTATGGAAGAAGTCCAGCTTAGAGTTAAAAACATTAAGTGGATATACCTAGGGCAAATGAAGAGCGGTAGTTATTCCTGTCTCGTCCGAGGTTATAACGAAGTTACAAATACATACCCTATCGCCAGCCAATACACATACCATTGTTGTCACATGATATTTTTCAATCATGCCATAGAACTCACACGCACTAGGTGCAGATAATTTTATAAGGCATCCTGAGAAATACGAGAGGGAGAAGTTGGCCCGTGTTGGAAAAGTACCAGTCTAGAGTACAGGCTACTTCCACTAGAGGAGAACTAGGAGTACGTAGCGTGCCCAGAGATTCCCAATTTTAGCAAGGTCTCCTTGGAGTACCTAGCACAAATTCCCCCACTAGCCTCTTAAAGATTCTTGGGTCTTATCTTGTCGGCTATTAAGCTGTTGATGCCAGTATTTGCCTGTTGATGCCAGTATTTGGCTGTTGATTTACCAGCGTTTAAAACCCTTACTTGATGACCGTTTTGCCAGCATAGGACTAAAGACCTACTAGCGTTGGAACCACCGATCACCAGAATTAGAGATAAGAATTAATAAATATTATATTAGACTAGCTTTAAGACAAATCAATGGAATGGACCTTCGTAACCGAAGTTTTACGTGATTTTTTTTTGGTCGACCCTGGACCCGACGATCATATTCCAGATCTAGAGAAAAAAGCACATCACAAGGTCTAAAAGAGAATCTCTCATATAGCTTCGTTAGATTGTTAAAAACTTCTCAACCAGATTCCTTGGTGACGGCAGTGGCACGAGCAAAGCTGGTGTTTTCTGGTTTCCTTAAACTAAGGCTTGGATTCCATTTCATGTGTCCCTGAATTCAATCCACACCAGTAGATTTGTTTTCAGTCCGAGTAAGAGAAACTCGGCTAAATTCGCCAACATTAGCCTTATATGCGCCCACGCCCCCACAGAAGAGAAAGACGACGATTCCAAAGACTGTTTCTACGAGCTCCTCGAAGAAACATATGAGCAATGCCCTAGATACGACGTGAAAATCGTTCTTGGCGATTTCAACGCAAAACTAGGGAAGGAGGACATCTTTGGAAACACAATCGGTAAGCATAGCCTCCACGACAAAACCTCCGAAAACGGATTGAGGCTAATCGATTTTGCTGCGGGGCTAAATCTTGTTGTAAGTAGTACACGCTTCCCGCATCTCAAAATTCATAAAGGCACATGGCGATCCCCAGATCAATTAACCGTCAACCAAATTGACCATGTTGCGATCGACGCAAGGCACTCTTCCAGTATGCTAGATGTCCGAACTTTCCGAGGGGCCAACTTTGACTCGGACCACTACCTTGTTGTAGCCAAGGTACGAATGAGGATATCTTGTTCACGACCAGCACGAACTAACGCTGTGAAGAGATATGACGTCGGAAAGCTACAATCGCAAGAGATTGCCAATGCCTTTTCCAATCGAGTGTCCCTTCAATTATCCTTGAATCCCATGCCGCCAGCATTAAACATTGAAGACCAGTGGCAGCAATGCCAAGAAGCCATCAGAACCGCTGCCTCTGAGGTTCTGGGTTTCACTCGGCCACCAAAACGAAACCCATGGTTCGATGAAGAATGTAGGCAGGCAAATGCAGCCAAGCAAAGAGCACGACAAATGCTTTTGGAAACACGAACGAGGGCTGCTTACGATCGGTATAACGAGATTTACAAGGAGAGAAGAAGGGAAGAACACCGACTTCTCAAAAAGAAAAAGAAGCAGCATGAGAAGCGCTCGTTTGAGGAAATAGAGAGGTGCCATGACAGGAACGAGATTCGGAAGTTTTACCAAAAGGTAAAAAGATCCTGCCAGGGTGGCAAGCCCCGAACTCAAGCCTGTAAAGACCAGCAGGGAAACATAGTTATAGAGTCACAGTCGCTACTGAGGATCTGGAAAGATCATTTCTGCAGACTGCTTAACGGCGATGAGGACACAAATTCCGCTGTCAGGCAGACTGCCCCATTCAGCTTGGACGATGATCAAGAATGCCGTCCTCCTGACCTAGAAGAAGTTAAGCTTGCTATATGCAAACTTAAATCAAATAAGACTGCAGGTGCAGATGGCCTTGATGCCGAACTTTTCAAGGCAGCTGGAGATCAGTTGGAAAGGAGCATGCACCAACTGATCTTCATGATATGGTCGGAAGAAAGCATGCCCGATGAATGGAACCTCAGTATCGTATGCCCGATCCTAAAGAAAGGAGACCCTCACAACTGCGCCAATTATAGAGGGATAAGCCTCCTTAACGTCGCTTATAAGATATTGTCTGCTGTAATATGTGAACGTCTGAAACCCCACGTCAATAACTTGATAGGTCCTTATAAATGTGGTTTTAGACCGGAGAAGTCCACAATAGACCAAATTTTCACATTACGGCAGATCTTGGAAAAAACCCGAGAACAAAATATCGATATTCACCATCTCTTTATCGATTTCAAGGCCGCGTATGACAGTATCTACAGAGACGAGCTGTACAGAGCCATGTCTAGTTTCGGCATCCCTGCAAAACTCGTACGACTATGCAGGATGACTTTGGAGAATTCACGCTGCTCCGTCAAGGTCGGTAAAGAACTCACCGAGACCTCTGATGTCGAAAAAGGTTTTAGGCAAGGTGACAAACTGTCATGCGATTTCATCAACATCGTACTTGAACAGATTGTAAGAAACTCAAACTTCAACACCAGAGGAACAATCTTTCAAAAGTCTGTACAATTACTCGCCTACGCAGACGATATTGACGTAATGGGAAGAAATAAGCGTGATGTTATTGGTTCTTTTATGCGAGTATTGAAACAGAAGCGGCAAAAATGGTTTTGATGGTTAATGAGGGCAAAACGAAGTATATGGTGTCATCAAACAAGGACACAGAACATCGACGAATTGGACAAAACGTCACAATAGACAGATATAACTTTGAGGTAGTTCAGGGCTTCGTCTACCTAGGATCCGCTGTAGACACGGACAACAACATCAGTGCGGAGATCAAACGGAGAATAACTCTTGCCAACCGTTGCTTCTTTGGGTTAAGAAGGCAATTGAGAAACAAAACCCTCTCCAGAAAAACCAAGGTAACCTTATATAAGACCTTAATCATCCCAGTCCTGCTTTACGGCGCGGAAGCATGGACCTTATCGAAAGCGGATGAGGAAACCCTTGGTCGTTTCGAAAGAAAAATTCTCCGAATGATCTTTGGTCCCGTATGCGAAGGTAATGTGTGGAGAAGAAGATACAACAACGAGCTGTATGAGCTGTACCGCGACATGGGCATAGCCAGAAGAGTACGCATCGCGAGGCTACGATGGTTGGGTCATGTAGAGCGGATGGACCCAAACGCTCCGGCTCGTCGGGTGTTCGAAAGCACATTGCAGGGAAATCGCGGAAGGGGAAGACCTCGTCTTAGGTGGCGCAATCAAGTGGATGAAGACCTCAACCGACTTGGAGTGCGAAACTGGAGAGAGCTCGCCCGAAATAGAAGTCGTTATCGAAGGATGTTGGTTGAGGCCCAGGTTCACCCCGAACTGTAATGCCCACCTAAGTAAGTAAGTAAGTAAGAGAAACTTGCGGATGTCATTGGCGGATGCTAATTCAAAAGCAAAGCGGTGGGCACTGGCATATTAAGTGAAACCGTATTGCAGTTATGTATGAGCATTCTTGAAAATACGGTACGAGTTGTTTTCTTGTGCTACAGTGAAGATCTGGTTGCTTGAAAACTTGGAGCTATATTGGGTCGTTTTAACACTTGTAACACTCTTTAAATCATTCTGAGACGGGTTTGAACAAGCTTGCCACTTCTTACATCGTTCTCTTAATGTTGTCCGCTTAAAACCATAGAATGAAGCTGCTGCGCTTATGGACATACTTTTTTTGACTCGGACAGCCTCTATTGCTGCTTTCATAGTTTGTTTATCGATTTCTGAGCGATTGCTCTTTTTTATGAAGCAGCGTGGCATCTTTTGAGCTGTGAAGAGGATTTTGTCTTTGTTTCAACATCTTGGGATGCATCTGCTCTTTTTCTCTAGCAAATGTTCACCATGCAGTGGCTTTGCCACTGGCAAAATCTCTCCACAAGAAAATGGCAAATTCTCCCCAAAAGCTATTTTTTCTTAACATTTTTTCCAATAAAAAAAAAAATTCAAATAACTCCAATTTAAGAATGTAAACGTATATTCTAATAATGATTGCAAGGAAAAGGTATAAAGTAAATAAACATACTACGAATATGCGACTACTGATTACGTGAAAATTTTTGGATCCAGAGTTCGAAAAAAAAAAACACAGACGTCCTTCTCGGTTGGCGTCTGCCTTAGAACTGTTAAACTTCGTGGAATGTTTTCATTTGGTGATTTGCAATGAATATCGGTTTTTCTATGTTTTAGATTTGGTTAGGTCGACTAAAAAACTCGGTTGGCAAAGGAACCCCGGTGGCAAATGCTCCCCCGTCTACCCAACTCTTTTTAAAATTATTGAAATTTTATTGGAGATATGATGAAAATCTCAGGTTCACAGCATAACGAAAGGATTTTTCAGTTCGTCGTGAAGCACCTTTTCGGCCAGAAAATTGCGGACATGTGGAAAAGTCAAAGTTGTTGACTTTAAGACTAGCAGCTATTTTTGTTCGTTATATGTATTAAGCTCAACTGGGTTCTTTTCGGCTGAAATATGACGAAAGCCTCGAATTGTACGCTCTTACCTAGCTGAATCACTATTGCTGATATCAATTTAGACTTGTGTTGTTATTCAACGCCAGATGACCAAAGGCATTTGAGAAACACAATGAGGTTTTTAAGTCAGAGGACTGTGAGAAGCTTGTATCAGATGGGCTAGTAGGAATTGCAACAAATTTTTTTTCATTTCAAATTACTCAAAAAGTTGTGTTAATCAAACTAACACGAACTACACGATTCTTTTTTAACTCTCAAATGGCTCATGTTAGCTCATGTTGGGTGCTTATCGACACCTCTGCTCTTTAACGCCCATGAGAACGAAAGGAGAATCGAATTCGAGTATGTACTTCCAACTGCTTTCGACTACAACTTCGTTCAAGTTTACCATTTATTCAAAAGTCCTCTAAAATAACGAGGAAGGCGTAATTTTATTTTAGAATGTAGTAATCTTTCCATTGCTCGTTTTGAACCTAGGACCATATTTTGTTAACTATTGTAAAAGCAATTTTTCTCCGCTCGTCAGTGATTCACTGACTGACTCTGTAACGCTGTCTTGTAAATACATCACTGTAAAGGATTTTATCAGAAACAGTGGAACGAAAAAGTAATTCAATTAATCAGGGTAATGTTAAAAAGGACATCATTTCATTGAATCGACAATCTGCTCTTTAAGCTTTTCTAAAAAATATAAAGAAATTCTCCTTTTAAACTTTGTCATTTTCATAGCTTAGCAGGTTTATCATTTTTCTTTTATTCAACAAAACTCATAACAACTCTGCTCTTTTCAAAACAAACAATTGAATTCAAATAGCGTTGCTCTAAATCAACTACCGGCCATCCAAAAATTTGCATCGCACTTCAGAAACGATTTGTTGGTTGAGCGCCCTTCGAAGTTTATTTTTCTTTCTTTAACTATGCGAATATATTGAATATATCAGCGCCTTCTTTATGCAAAAGTTTTTCACTTAGTTAAGGACGAGCAAATGATGCTTGAATATTTCATGTAAGCACACGAACCAAGAGAAAACGCAGCCCGATAGGAAAAAGATCAAGAAGTGATTTGGTAGGCATACCTACTTACTGCATGAATAGAAGGAAACTGGAAAAAGGAAGAAGGAAAAGAATCTCTTAGGCCGTTCTCAATGTACCTAAGCCGTGTCCGGAATGCTAATGATCTCATTTCAATATTTCAAGTAAGTAAAAGCGTCAAAAGCAAACTTAAAAGAACGACCAACTGAAGTTTGCTTGTTCGTCTTTCGGAAGTGATTTTTCAATTAATAATAATCCAATCAATGAACCGCTATGGTAATAAGGTTTTTTGTTCAAGCGATGAGTTCTCCCACTGCCACATTTCAATTTTCAGTGAAACTCATGGTGGAGCTTTAAGCCAACGTTGTAGTTTCTGATTTTCCGATATGAGAAGAAGTTTTTGTGTTGGAAAACGGGATGGTCGCATATATCGCACAGAAATGGACAAACTTTCCTGTGCCTGTGGTCACCAAATTGTTTTCATTTAGTGATTCTATATCAACCTTTTCTATCTGTGTTGTGTGTTTAGTGCTTAAGCCGTGACCACTAAATGCACTTTATCAACAAACACTAAATTACTTGGGCAGGTCACTAGCTACACATGAGTGTGTGGGTTTACGACCGTGAAAGCCAAACACACCCTTCAGATTGTGCTGGCAGAATAGGGTGGTCATCATGGGCACACCTCTGTGTTTATTCAATGCATGCAGAGTGCGTCGCGTCGCGTCGTTCGGTCGTCGTCGGTCGCCGTGTCGGTTTCAACAAGTGACACTAATTAAATTAATATTTTTCATGTTTCCAATGTTTTACTGTCTACTTTGGTTGTCTAATGTGGTCTGAGGTCACTTCTCTAATTATTGTCCACTCGTTCATAGCTATTGTTCGAAATACTGACTTCTGTGACATTTCTATGTCAAAAGGAGGTGGGGTTTAAATTATGGACTTTGTGGCAGTTTATCGGCACTGACCTATGAATTCAGGATAGAAATACTTTTTTTTCCAATATTTGGGTCGATTGGTTGAGACTCATGGAGAGTACTACTGTGAGGTTTGAATGTCGAAATAATTATTATTGTTTGGGAGTGTATACTTTTGTATGTATGTAACCCCAAATTTGATGTGATTGATTTACTGATACAAATTGCTGACAGATTGTGTTATAAGTTGATACTGATTCAGAGTAAGAGGAGTAAGGAGAGTAAAGGTGACAACATTGAGGTCGTAGGTTGTAAATATTCTGACAGGAAGTGAACGTGAAAGTTGAAAGATTCATTCAACGACAGCAGTAAGAGGGGATATGGTTTATTAATGGTTTAATAAGGCTCTTGAATGTCAGTTATGTGCAGTCACAATGCCTGTAATTGAAATCAAAAGCATATTTGTGTTTGTTTGTGTTCCGAGGTAATTTATCAAAGGTACAAAGGAATTTTTCGTGTTCATGAAAGGAATGCTTTGGATGTTTTTTTTTTCTCTAAAAATATCCTCAGTCGTCCCACTGATTCTTCCATTAGACAAGGGTCACTTGGGTGGACAGTTATTTGGAGAGGAACACTTCGCTGACAGTGAGCACTTAGGTTAGAGGAAAAAAATTATTATTTAGGTTTGAAAATGAATACCCGAGTATTTATAAAAATGCCTTTGGGTTTATTTTTAAATTTTAAAAGGAAATTTTGGGAGACATTTTGAGTGTACCTTGTAATGTCTGCTTGCTCAGAAATAGATCTGAAGTCTGAAGACATTTGCGTAAAGCCATTACCTTAACGATTGATTGAAAGGTGACTTTTTTTGTTCCGGTAAACTGTAAATACTTCCTACATCACTAGAGCTTCCCTCACCATTATCATTTGAAGAGGGTTGTTATCCTTCTCGAGGTATTTGTTATTCCAACAATCTTAAAATTAAAATTTGATTTGATTTTACACGAAAAAATCATCGGTTGAGCAGTAAGCATTTGAATTTATTCATTTAACTGCAGTCGTCCTTAAAAATACTATCGAACAGCAAAGGATTTTGAGTTCCTAAACTTTGAAACAATAACTTGGATAAAAGGACAGGTCCGAAATGTTTACTTGGGGTCCATCTGAGCTTATTTAAGTTTGAAAATGAGTTATGACGAAATGGTAACTAGGTAAAGCCTACCACTTACATCATAATTATTTCAAAATTAAAAGTTTTCTCAACCAAAATAAAGAGCCCTTTCCACAAACTGTATCTCGATTTCGCCGCACATTCACTCTGGCGTATACGCAACATTCTGCACTAAATAAATGTTGCTTCAATCTTGGTGTCTGTCTGTTGGCAGTGCGATGGTGGACCACAAAGAAATTGTGATTTTATGTTGTAAATGGTACTTCCTTCAAAACAAGCAGCATTGTGTTGCATGCACAAAATATAATCACAGGATGAGGAACTTTGTTCCCGACTTGCATACAATCCCTGCATCGATGTACCTCTAAGCCTAAAATATAAGATCGCTTTTCAAGAAAAGCTTACTCGTAATTCTACACATTCGTGTTCATTTGTTACCCCTTGTGTTTTCTAAACAAATTCTTTTTTCATTTAACAGATTGACAAAATCAGGCAACAGAATTGTGATTTCTAAGAGTTTTTCCAGTTAAAAATCTAAGATAGTATCAGCGTTGCCTAGACACACTTTTGTCAAACTTTTTCTTCCAAGAAAAAGGCTTGATTGGATCAAATACCGCTTCTTCTTCTTTTTACCGCGCGGCTACACGTACATTGAGAGCTCGGAGAAGTCTCAACCCTCCCATTTATCTGCCCCATTTTAATGATCCGCATAAGGTACCCAAGACAAAGCTAAAAAAAAAAGAGCGCAGGCTATTTTCGAACAAAAATAATAGCTTTTTCAAAAACGAAGTAAAATTTATTTATTCACTACCAGTTATTGTCAGAAAAAATCACCATCCTTGGACTTCTAAACATGAGAGTAGTTCTTTCTTTCGTTTCGTTTCTCGTAATTCAGCAATACTCCGCAGCTCTTTAACGCTACACAGTCCAATCAATAAGTGCTCGTCTGGGACTGTTTGCACGCATCGATCACTATTTTTGAATTAGTTGTTCGAGATTCGAAGCATTTCGCTTTCACGAACGAATTCATTATTATGAACATATTTCATCTCATTCAATTAAAAACGTAGTTAAAAGAACGTTAACGACAGTTTTATCACTAAAAATAAGAACTTCCGGCTTAACTAAAATAAATCAGCATAAACTAAATGGCGTCCAAACGGCTCAGTCTGAAAGAGCTTCACGTGACAGTGATTTGTTTTTGGAGGAATTTTCAAAACAACAATTTTATTTTTCTGGTGGGACGCGAACCCTAATCTTCCCAAGTAAATGGTAGACGTTTAAACCATTGCACCTTGTACACGCCTCTTCGCTTAGCTGGCCAAATTAAATTGCGCAAGATCGGAATTGCTTGGGAAATTTACTTGTTTAGTTAGGTGACCTTCAGTTGAGTTTTTGGAGAGTGGATACAGATTCATTCTCTTATCGTGTCTCACATTACTGCTTTGATGCGAGCGATCAAACGAAAGTTATTTTATACCCCCGTTCGATTAAGAAAAACCGCATAGCTTTGCGAACTATTTTATGATCGCGCTTTAAATTTACTCAATCTACAAATACAAAATCTTTTTCGTTATATCTCAATTTCCCACAATTTCGAGGTAATTACGAAAAAAATACCTAACAACTGAAATTTTTTTTAGGTATTTTCCAGTTCATTCCACAGTTTTGGGGACAATTGATCCCAAGAGCATGTCGACTAAACTCAAATAAGTTCAAGCTGCCGCCATTAAATACATTCCTCAATTTGTATAGTTTCACGACACGCAACTGCTTGGTCTTATTTTGTCAGTTGTCGAGGGTGCACTTCGTTTCAGAGATAAGAGGAAAAACACTTGTTGGCACTCGCATGCAATTTTTTCCCCCAATTATTTTTCTATTTTCAGTCTTTTCATGTTGCCTTGCGCCGAGATTGTTCTTAGCATGATTTGATGATTTTAGTGAGTAATTATGACCTTTTATTTTTATGATCTAAGTTCAAGTTGCGTAAGACAAATATTTTGTGCCAATTGCTTTGCATTGAATTTTGTTGAGAAGGCCTTTGTTTTTCTTCGGTTGGTTTTCTTGATTAATTCAAGAAGTAAAAAAATATTTGTATTAAATGTGATGCCATATTTTTTTTTTTAACGGGCAAAGGTTTTGGCGATTTATTTCCATACTCTTAGGAGGGAAAGAAATAGCCAATGTTCTCATAAGCTGTGAATCAAACGCTTAACGCCGTACGTGAAAATGTTTCTTAGTTTTTGAAAAACTAAAAGCCTTTTTTTCAACAATTTTTTTGGGTGATCCCCTGACTGTCATACATCAGTTTAATTACGAGAGACGAGTTAGACTGTTCTTCAATAGCCAGACCAACTAGTTTTTGCTTTAATCCCCATCTACTCTTCTACTTACCTTTCATCAAACAAAATCAACTTTAAAAAATATTGTAATTCTTTTTTGTTGAAAACTCAATTTTAACTTTTTCGAAAGTATAAATTTGTAAAATTGTAATACAAATAATACTGTAACGTTTTGATTTAGAAATTATTTAACTCAACTTCATTTTCTACTTTTCTTCGTTTCGTTTCGAAACTTAACTGGAAACTGTGAAAATACTGAACCGAATCCAAAATTTTTTCACCGTTTGAGTGCTAAATTGCCCCTGAGTGACGCAGACTATATTTAATTCCCATTGGAATTAAAGTTGGGAACATATTTCATTTAATTTACTCATTTGATCACTTTGGGCCCGAATTACTCCGGGCGGGTCGTGTAGGAGGTACGGTACTGTAAAGCAAGTCTTACAACCGTACAGAAAAAAATTTTGAGGGAACAATAAAACATGGCATTACGATGCTAGAGAATACAAAAACAGGGTCCTTCAATTCTGTCTTTATGTCTGGATGTCTGGATATCTGTTTGTTTGCTTGTCTGTCTGTTTTTCTTTCAATTTTTGGATCTACAGCCTGAACAGCTCTACTGATTTTCTTTTTAAATTTTTAGTTGCGGTCTGAAGGACAGCCTAGGTCTTGAAAAAACAGAGTCTGTCATACTTATTTTTCTCGAAAAGAGCTCTTAACGATTTCGATACATTTTTATGTGAAGGGTTATTTCTTCTAGGTCTTTCTTACGATATAAATTTTTTTTAACTTTTTTTTTAAAAAAAAAAACCTACTTTCTCATTGATTCTGTAGAAATGTTATTTATTAAATAAGTCCTACGCGGCTTTTAAAAAACTAAATTTTAAAAAAAATGGAAAATAGAACACCGGTTTTTAAGAAACTGCTCTAAAGATTTTCATCAAATTTTCAGATTTGTTATGTACTAGAAACTGCTAAAAAGTGGCGCTATTAGATTTTTGCATAAAACCTCTTAAATATTTAAATCTTAATTTTTTTCAATATTTTTTTAATAAAATCAATTTGCATAATTAATGTGTAGTTGGCAACCCTGTACCACCAAATATATTATGAAGAGCGTCAGAGCACACAACCTCAAGTTCGTGCGACCCAGTCGTGTCTATTGTTTTTGATTGGCTTCAACAAAGTACCAAGATGAGTTTTGTTGAATAAAATAAGCGTTTCAATTAAATATTGGAATCATTTAGCTGGTCAAACTTTGCTTGTTACATTTGACTGTGAATTAGAAAGTATGCAAAAAAAAACTTTTGCAGAATTTGATAACTGAAAAAAGTTGAAACAAAAACAAGAATAGACTTTTTTTTATATATAAAAAGAAAGTGTACAGTTGGTTGTGATCGCATCACTTTAGAACGGCTAGTCCGAATGTAACCAACTTTTATGGTAGCTCAGGAGAAGGTTTTTATTAAAAATCCAAAATCGGTCGACCCGTTCCTGATTTATGGCATTTTTGTCCATGTAAAAACTACGGGAAACGAAGGACGAGACCGGGATATTTTTTTCTTTGGAAGTAAATTTTCAATATTTTCCAATGTTGTTCATGTGTAAAGTGGCTCATTTTAAACGCATATGTATGAGACTGACATTCTCTCTAGATTTCGAAAAAGAAACTGCTGTCTGTCAAAAGAAACTATGATTTGAAAAGAAAACCGCTAGATGGCCCACCTACAAATTGGATACAATATCTTCTCTTGCCATAATCTTATTCGCCAGGGTATAGAATTTCTTTAAAATAAAATAAATAGGGTGGCGCAACAGAGCGAGGAGCCCCTGGGCCTAGCGCATTTCTCACAACCATGCCTTGTGAGGGAATGGAGGTGGTACCCGTGGCGTAATGGTTAGCATGTCCACCTGCTAACCCAGAGGTTCGAGGTTCGAATCCCAGCAGAGGCAAAATGCAAAAATGTTTTTCCACGGGTATCGCCTTTCGCGAGGAATTGGCAAGTCCTCCGTTAGTAAATTCATTGCCATGAAAAGCGCATTCTCAATTAGCCGTTCGGAACCGGCGAAAAATTGTAGGTCCCCTCCATTCCCATAGAATTTCTTTAGATTGTTAGAAATTGACAAAAGCTTTTTCGTCTAACAGTAAGTAAGTAAAGTAGGTACCCTTTGTAATTTAATCAGGCCAATCGTCTCGCTTAGTAGAACTTACTGTCAATAAGCTACTGATTTCGATATTATGCTTAAATTCAAAATTGTGAGCCAATCATTCACTCCGTCCCATATAGCCATCCCGTATTTAAAGAATAAACCCATTTCCACTCTTATTTGCAGTCGTTACAAAATCAATAACTACAGCAAAGAAGACAGAAAAGGTAGTATTGAATAACCATACCTACTCCGCACCTACCCTGCTGGTTTCTCCATCAGCATAGGGTCTGCTAATTTAACTACATTAAATGGGAGGAAATCAGTCAGGTCTTCGTGCTGTTGAAACACACTATTCCAATACTAGCTGCTGCTGCTGCACCCACCGCCGGATGTTACTATGGTAGGGGTAATGGGAAAAAGGAATAAAAAAAGCCCCCTTGAACTACTAGTACTGGATATACCCTCATTTCTACATTTCCTCAAAAAATAAGAGGAAAAAAAAACTATGTGTTTGCTTTTCCCTTTCAATCTTGAATGTGGTGCGCACTGACAAAGGACATTTTTTATCACGCTTTTCTGGATGAAAGGCATAGAGAAAAATCTGTTCTGTAATTTAATTTTCTTTTCTTTTTCAATAGCAAGTTGAGAGTTTATTTGAGGTTTTAATGCAAATTGTCTGTGCTCCTGTTGTTTATTTAAAATGAATTGTGACATGGGATTCTGTTTTTGAGTTCGGGGCCTGGAAGTTGTCTTGCAGTTTTAGTGAACTGCAATCAGCTTCCTCATGTTAAAGTCACCAAACACACTTCACATCACTAAGCATAAATTATAACAACCTTGGCCATGAAACATGAGAGCTAACACCGTTAAGACTCTTTCAAAACATAAATCACTTAAAGAAAAAGAAATTGTAACTGGGAGGGGTGAGAAAAATTTGAAAAAATGCAACATGGCGCACTTGTGTGAGTTCTTTGCATTTAGAAAACAAAGTACCGCATTTATGCGGTTGCACTGAACTGTGAGTGCGTTAACAACATGTGTTTGCAAATCCGATAAGTGTTTGTTTGTGGTACTGACACACATTGTTATGACAAATTTGTATACACGAAATTATAATAAGCCTTATTGTTACCATTTTTTTGTTTATTTATGTGTCGTTCAAATTCATTGCACAAAGCAATTGGAAAACACATTGGAGGTGTGAATGGACTTCATTACCTTTCATGGTCACTGTGTTTGAAGTTTTGTTTAGCAAAGCGATTTATTCAGCTGATTGGCCTGTTTGTCTGTTTCTATATAAACAAGCTTTTGAGTCATAGATTTATCAATGAAATGATAAAGTAAGAAGCGGTGCTTTCTAGATTGTGAAGTTTATCGACTTAAAACTTCAATAAAAAGGCCGGTTGAAGATCGATTTCTATAAGAGAAGTAAGATTTTTTGGTGCTGGTCTGCGTTGATTACTTTATCAGCTTCAAAATCTTAAGCAATCCAAGCAAATCTTTGTATATGCGGACAAATGTTCCGGCTCATCTGAGTTCGTGTAGGAGAAGTGTCAATCAGTGACGATGTTTAAAAAGTTCCCAGGCAATGCTACTTACCTTGAACGATTTCGAATACTCATTATTGCCATGAAGAGCTAGTTCCTGTTTATTCGAAATCATTGTGCCAGATTAGTTCCGTATATTGCTTTTCAAGCTCTATTCCCAAAGGTAATTCTAACTTTGGAAGCAATGGGCGAGATTTTTAAGAAAAGTTTGATTTGATTAAGATGAATGGTGTCTGAAGGGTGTGCAAGGCAATGAATAAGTGAATGTATTCACAAAACGAGTCATTCACTGCAGGTCCCTGGTGTGTTCATCAAGCTTGATGATTTTGAATGGTCTTCAAATCTTAAACTCACTACCTAACTTGTCTCTCAAAACTATACCTTTTGATCTGTGAGGTCACCTCGCGTCGGTCTGTATCATTATCTCAAAACTTCTGTTTTTAAAAAATTGCTGATTAACTCAAATTCAAGGAAAACATATTCAGAAAAAAGTTACTTTACGAGCTAAGCTGTTAAAGCTTCTGTCTGCTTGTTAAGGTCTTGATGGGCTCCCGTGAAGAAGTTTTTCTTCAATCTGAAAATCGATTAGGTTGTTGGGCTGATAAGTCATCATTTGTGTCCTCTAGAATTCTTTTATGTTTACAGAATTTTGTCAATTTTGGAAGTTTCTGGATAAAGTGTGGGAAAGAGGAGTATTTTATGCTTTGTAATCGTAAAAGTATTAGTTGGTGCTTAACAAGCTCATGTAGTTGTGGACACCTTGGAAAAATAATGATTTTAAAGTTGTAAGATAACCTTTATGAAGAAAAAGTTTCTCATTTCCTCATCCAGGTTGTGGAAAAGATCTCCCTTCTTTGCGCCTCAGTACCTAGAGGTCGCTTTTGTGCAGTTATTCTTCGCGTTAATAGATCGAGGTGGTGGAAATACTTCCGACAGCTTATTTTGCCTTAAGATCAAGATTCCGGTTCAGCGGGAGTGTTGGCATCAAATTTCTTTTTTGAAGTGGCTTGTTTCTGAAGTGCTGGTATAATTTTTGACTGTCGAAAACTGGTCAGGTGCATATCCTAAGGTTGCTCTTTCAAATATGTCGGAGCTCCCGTAAGACTGTTTTTGAGATAGTATACCAGATTGGAAAGCTGTAGTTTGATGGCTGTTTTCCGGAGCTCTTTTGTTTAGTATAGCTAAGTCTTCCTCCTCTTTTTAAAATGGTGACTGAAAAAGTTGGCTTACTTGAAGAGAGTGCGTGAATGAGGCTTGAATCTCAGCAACTCAAATTTAATATTGACATTAAAAGTTAGGAAAGCTGCTGAAGCGTCATTAACTCTTCCTTCCGTTTAACTCTTGGACTTGGTTAAAAAACGAGCTCCCACTTGGCTATGTTAATTCACATACACTACATGTAGCAGGATTCGCAAAGTCTGTAGAAGTGAGCCTCTACTTTTCATCAGCTACCAAAGTTGACCTGTGCAATAAACGAGTTAGTCATCAGCGTAAGTCAGTTTTTTACTTGCGATTATAGGTACTATAAGGCAAGTCTTGCAATCGTGCAGAAAAAAATTTTGAGATAACAATCAAATATGACATTACGATGATAGAGAATACGAAAAAAGTGGGTCCTACAATTCTGTCTGTCTGTCTGTGTGTCTGTGTGTCTGTGTGTCTGTGTGTCTGTGTGTCTGTGTGTCTGTCTGTCTGTCTGTCTGTATATGGATCCACAGCCTGAACTAATTGACCGATTTTCTTCAAAATTTGCAGTTAGGGTCTGTGGAGCAGTCTACAGAGGGGTTTTTGGAATTGAGTCTCTAGGTCTTGAAATAACGGTACCTGCCATACAACCGATATGATAATACTTATTTTTCTCGAAAACGGCTCCAACGATTTCGATAAAATTTTGTGTGAGGGATTAATTTTGGATTTTCTTTCTTATGATGTAAAAAAAAATTTTGGAAAAAGCCTAAAAACGGTACCTCCCATAGTACCGTTTTTTTTCAAAACCGACTTTCTCGTTAATGGCTTACACGATCTTGACGAAACTTTAGATTTGAAAAGTCGTAAACTGTTACAAAAAGACTTCATATCAATATTAAAAAAAATTTAGTTTTGGAAATTTTTAAAAATATTTTTAAAAAATTTTGATATTTTGAAATAACTTCAAAACTATAACTTTGATTTTTTTCAAATTTTTTGTCAAAACAACTCTTATTAAGATCTAAAACTTTGCATACTCGACTTTTAAAAAACAGTTTAAAAAAAAAGTGAAAAATAAAAAACCGTTTTTTGGAAAACTGCTCCAACGATTTTGATTAAATTTTCATCATTCATATGTATAAGCTATTGCAAAAGAATGGCGTTTTTAGATTTTTGCTTGAAACCTTTGGAATATTTAATTTAATGTTTTCATTATTTTACGTGATTTAATTCAATTTTCATAATTAATGTGTAGTTGGCAACCCTGTACCACAAAATATATTATGAAGAGCTAATACCAAAACCTTTAACTCAGCCTTTAGATTTTGATATCGTATTTAGAACACAATCGCAAGTTCGTGCGACCCAGTCGTGCCCATTTTTTCATTGGGGATTGGGGAACGGTTGATGCGGCATAATATTAAAGAGGTATTCCAAGTCTTGATCCTTGAAATCATATACGTTTACGACCTGTATTTCTATAACTAGCTTAAGAATAAAAGTTTCCAAATGGTAAAGCTTATAGATAATGGTTTAAACCTATACGCTTTCACATGCTTTCTCTACATCTTGATATGAATCTACCTACAGGTCTGTGATTCAGTTGACTGTATTGGCTGTAGTGATAGTGAAGTCCTGTTGCAAATATAAGCAAATGCAAAGTAAAACGATGAGTTCATTTTATGGGTAACAGCTCATTCTATAGCTTTCTGAGGTTTGGAAGCCGGAAAATAGGTTCTCTATCAGTTGCCGATATTTTTCTTCGAAATTGACCTAATTTCTGCAGTTCTCCATTTCGTTATATTAAAATGGCAAGGAATATCAATGCTGATTTCTCGTAGACTAAAATGAAAATTTCATCCCGACTTCTTTGACCTAGACTTGGTTTCTGAAAATCTACGCAACCTTTTCGCGGTCCTCAAGTTTGAGTTGTCAAATGGACCACCTGCAGAATTGATATCGGTCAAAGTTGTTTTGAAAGTCGATATTGCAAATACGAAACTCATTGCAACTTTGCAACCTCAACTAGAATGGATTAGGACATGAATTAAGAAAGCTTCGACAAACAAATTTGGATATTTTGTCCTTTTCAATTGATTTATTGGGGCGTCCACTTTGAATGTATTCAAGAAATGTTTGATGCTTTGTAGGCTCTTCTGGAATTGCATGTGGTTATGGTGGTGGATTACGATCCTGAATATAGTGTTGCTACAGTTAAGCTCCCTCCAGTGCTGGTAAACGAGAGTGCTCGCGTTGGCTTATGATCTGCAATTTCTTTTTTAGATGTTGTCCATAGTGGCATACAGATTTTGAATTTTAATTTTTTTGATGCTGGTATCTGTACTTGGAAATTTTCGGCTTCTCTTGGCTCTCTGAAGCATTTTTTGCGGTCGTCCTCTCAGGTTGGTTGTTCATTGCTGGATATCGGTGGTGGTTTTAGAGGGGCTTGGCAATTAGCCGCGGTGATGTACTGACGCAGTGCCAGGATAGAATGAGACAGGTCCCTCGTTGTTCATGATGATGATGATCACACAAAGGTACTTCAACTCGGGCTGTCATCGCTCTCAGGTCATTTTTCTCAATAGCAGGTTCGGGTGGTCGGTGAATTTTTGAACTAGCTTCTTTGTCAAAAGTACTAGGTGTCTGCCCAAAGGAGTTATATTGGCTTCTGTGTACAGTGGTTCGTTTCTGTAGTGCCGAATGTCGTTCGCTTCTTTAACATTCCTTTGTGCATTTTCACTACAACAAGTATGTGCAAATTTTATAAAGAGAACAAAAACTAGTCACCTTCAAATGAAAGTTGTTTTGTTGATTTTCATTGACTAGGATCATCACAAGCACACAAAGTTTGGTGCATTTGGACAGCCATTGAGAGAAACTTTAGAAAAACGATTAAATATCAATCCTTATTTAGAGGAAAGGGATTGATGTGGCAAATGAAACCTTTAAATCCTGATCTTTTTTTCCACATTTGCTAATCCACTTCTAAGCCCATCCTTCGCTTGTCACTATCTCTAGACTAATCTCATGTTATATCCTTGGTCTGTACCTCGACCATTTCAGGCATACATCTCTTTTATTTACTAAAAATTAATATTTTCACAAACAAACTAATCCACTTTAAGTCACACTAATATACTGTGACTTCGGACGTGCACTCCCATAACAAGTGTTCATTGCACAATAATTATATCCACAGCAGGCAAACACACCATATCCATCATATTATGACAGTTAAGTCCATTCATGTCGGTGTTAGTCTCTCATACTGCACTCAATTTGCTTTCGAAAATAGTCATCCTCTTTATACTTTTATTTTCGCTTCAACGCTACGACTAGCGTTACAGTGGTCTAAAAATATACTTAAAAACTAACAAAGTACGTCAAAACAATTGGAACAAAATGGCAACAACATCGCATAGCCGCAACCTTTTGTCTTTGACAATCTGCCATCAGCTCATGGTTAAAGAAGGAGGCTAGTTTTGTGAGTGGTGTGGTTGTGGAAACAAGGGGCGCGATGGGGTGGCTAAGCGTGTTTGTGTGTATGGTAGTGACAGTGAAATCAAAATGATGTTTTTACTGCAATGCAATTGTTTCGAAAGTTTTTGTTTATTTTGTTTTAATGTAGAGCAGCTCATTTTAAGTTTATGCCAATGGAAACGAAAACAAACAGAACGTAAAGTGGTTCGTATCCGCAATGCGTGGTGTGAATTGCTTTTTTTTATTTTATTTAGATTTTCTGGTTTGACCTCACGTACCAGGATTTGAGAGTCAAAAGTTTTTTTCTTTTCTTTTTTTTTTTACTTTTCTGTTGGGATTGAAATCGGAGTTTCTTTGGTTCTCTTTGTGTTATACGAGTTTTATGAATCGAAGGATCTTGTTTAGTGCGGGGACTCAGTAACTGAGCTCTAAAGTTTCGATTTCTAATTTCGGTGCACAAGACAATCGAAATCTTATTAAGGACCAACTTCCCCATAAAAGTACTCTTGGTGACAGAATTTTTCCTCGGAGGGCTTTGGCAAATCCTCGATACACGACACTTCAAGAATTCAACATTTGCATTTCACTGGGAGTTGAGTATCCACCTCCTACTTGATATTTTGTTAGCGACCTTAAAAAGGTACTTCTTTTTAACCAACTTCAAGCTTCGGGATTCTCAAAACACGACCTTATACACCTTTGTTTGACTTTATTTTCCAACGACCGATAAGAACATTCCAGTTTCGTGATTTCAAAAGCATTGAAAGTCCAAGACTCGAATTTGACTTGAGGCAAGTTGATTGGACAAGAGTTTACTTTTTGGAAACGGTAGACGAACAAGTTGATTTTATTCAAAGCAATTTAAGTGGAAAATCATATATTCCGTTGAAAACGTTGCGTGTAAAATATGGTGAGTGTCCAATCGTGAAATACGTGAAAAAAAAAGAACTTAGGAATTCCGTATGCAAACGATGGAAACGTTTTAGATTACCTGAGGACTTGGTCGAATATCGTCGTCTCCGTAATTTATCGGTCAGACTTATTCGTACAGCAAAAGTGACGTGGTACCAAAATCGTCTTAGAACGCCTCTAAGTGGACGTAAACTGTGGAAAAACCTATCAGAACTTGCTGGAAAACATGAAAAACTAAATGACTTGGAGCACGTTGACTGTGAGGAAATCAACAATAATTTTATTTCTTCTATTCTGCGAGTCTCCTTACCATCGATTGTTTTTTCTGGTGAAACTCCAAATATGGAATCTAATCGCTCTTTACTTGGGTTTAAAAGGGTAACAGCTGAAGAAGTACTTGAATGTTTTTTACTGTTGAAAAGCAATGCAACCGGTCTTGACAACATTCACCCTGCATTCCTTAAAGCAAGATTGCCTATTACCCTTACTTACATAACACACACCTACAACACAATTTTAACAAAAAGCTCCAATTCCGAATTCCGCCCCATATCAATCCTTCCTTTCCTTTTAAAAATCCTTGAAAAAATCATGCAAAGGCAGTTAAACACTTTTTTAACAAGTAATAATATATTGGCACCTAGACAATCAGGTTATAAGCAAGGCCATAGTGCGACAACTGCCCTCATTGATGTCCTTGAACATACCCGGAATGCCCTGAATGATAATCATGTAACATTTTTGACTCTACTAGACTATTCGAAAGCTTTTGACACAATTAATCAAGACCTTATGTGTCAAAAGCTGTTACAAATGTATAACTTCTCCCTTGATGCTAGTAAACTATTTGGTCATACCTAACCGATAGGAAGCAAGCTTTTTCTATTACTGGACGCTTATCAAAAAAAAAAACAGGTAAAAACTATGTCTTCAGGCGTGCCCCAAGGCTCAATATTGGGTCCTACCCTTTTTTCTTTATATGTCAACGAGTTTCCTAGTGTTATTCGTTACTGTAAGTACCGCATGTTTGCTGATGATGTTCAACTAATCAGAAGCTGTCCGCTCGGACTCATTGAAGACTGCACTTCCAAGATTAATGAAGATCTCAAAAGCATTAATCAATGGTCTACTGAACCCTAAAAATACAAAATGTTTGGTCATTTCGAAAACACGGCCTGATGTGTCCTTCTTCCCTGCTATTGAACTTTATAATGTTCAAATAGAATTCGTGAAAACAGCAAAAAATCTTGGTGTTTGTTTTAACAGGACATTAAATTGTAACAACCATATTTGTCAAGTCATAGGAAAAGCTTATGGTGCGCTTCGCTTGCTTTGGCCTTCTAGGAAATTCATTCCTCTTAATATTAGGAAAATGTTAGCAAAAATCTTAATTGTTCCTATATTAATGCATGGATGTGAGATCTTTGGCTGTTTAGACAGCTACAACCGAAGACAAATTAATGTAGCCTTTAATTGTGTAGTTCGATATGTTTTCGACTTAAGAAGATATGATCATATTTCGCCTCATGCTAATCGTATCTATGAAATGTCTTTTGAAAACCTCTTAAAAGCGATAACTTTAACTTTGCTCTTTAAAATAATAGTTACAGGTCAACCTTCTTACCTTCATGAAAAAATATTACACTCGTCGTGTATTAGAACTAATCAAATGATTTTTCCGCGTTTTTCTTGCCTTAACTCTGGTCGCCAATTTTTTGCTAATGCTTCACGTGGAACTCCTTACCATGAAATATTCGGAACACAAATAGCATTCAAACTTTAAAAAAAAAAAATTGTACTCCTACTATAGAACATTGCCACAGTTTCAGTGTAATGTTGTTTTATATTCTTTCTGTCGCTGTAGGGTTTTGCTACTTGCCTTTTCATTTCTTTCTTTCTTCTCTTCTTCTCTCTTTTTTTTTTTTAAATGTATCACTCAAAATTGTTTTATGATATTATTTTTATTCTTTTGTTTTTATATTGATAACTAGCTGAGCCGCCCGGCGTTGCTCGGGTCTGTAGTTTTAAGGTTCCCGTTCTCGTCCCTGTTTCTGTTCCTATGGGATAAAAGGGATGCAATCTTTACTAAGTTACTGAGGAATTATGTGTCATCCCAGTGCTGAAAGAATTTTTGAAATCCGTCCAGTAGTTTCTAAGTTCCCGTTCCCAACCCCGTTCCTGTGGGAATATGGCGATCAAACCTTGACAGAAACCATCTCTATGCTAAGCTATGTTAACCCTGGAAATGTCATAAAAATCCGTTGGGTAGCTTAGGAGTCTACTCCGGACATACATACAAACACACATACATCCTTTTCTATATAAATAGATATAGATATAGATAGATGGATAGATAGATTTATTTACGTGCATTTGTTGCACTTTTCACTGAAGCACCGTGTGATAGACGATATTTCTCGTCTAACTATCAGGCGGGAGAACAAATAACGCAGATGATCTTCCGACTTGTTAGCATGCCACATATGTATAATTTACCATGAGAAAAACATTCAACGATTCACTTTTTGATTTATTTATGCAAGACGGATCGGAAACGAAAACGGGAACCTAAAAACTATTTGACCAATTTTAGAAGTTCTTTAGAATTTTAGATGAAACATTAAGGATTGATACGTAACATGTACTATATTTTATCCGCATATTCCCAAGGGAATAAATAGATAGATAGATAGATAATTTCTTTATTTCATGAAATGCATATTTTACAAAAGATTTTTCTTAAGAATAAGGACATGGCAATTTTGCCGTCTGCCTGAAATGACAATTATTACAATATACAATTTAAAAAATAAAGGAGTTGAATATAAAATAATAAGATATATATGAATATTAATATAAAAAATTAATATAGTAAAATGAGATAAATTAATATATGGTATAACAATTTTGAAGTGATTTGAAACACAAAATTAGTAGAAAATATATCAATTTTTAAGTGATTTGAAACACAAAAGTAGTATACAGTATATCATATCGTTTAAATATAAATATAAATTCAAAGATTGATACTAAAAAACTGGAATAACTGGCTTTAGTTAATAAAGTTACAAAAAACTATTGCGGTAATTCCTAGCATGTTTGCAGTAATGATAAAGTCTTGACCATCCGAGAGCACCATTTAAAATTTCAAAAACGCGAGATTGTGGAAGATAACTCGTTTCAAGATGTAAGCGTCGAATCTCTTGCAGTAGAGGACATGTTGCTAAGAAGTGAGTGGTGTCTTCTGGTTCACTTGTATTACAAAGACAGCAGACTTGAGACAGATCATTACGATGCGGCATGGAGTTGAGTTTTAGGATTTCGACTCGAGCTCTAAATATGTAGCTTATAGCCTCACTAGAAAACTCGTTGCTGAAATAGTTGGCCTGCGATGGTATTTGGTATTCCCAAGGGAATATAGAAGGACGGGAACCTTAAAAATACAGACCTGGGCTACGCCGTAAATGTCGAGGGATAACAGGTACATGAGTATGTCTAAAGCAGCCCAGGTTGTTGAGCGAAGATCTCCGCTGACTCATAAACTCGCTGATATTTGGACTATGCTTAGTCTGTCGCAATAAGTTAACTATTTTTTTTTTTTTTAAGAAAAGTGTTTTGTTTATAACGAAAGCTAGCGCATTGTATTGATATCCTTTCTGTTGCACGCTGCTTTGTGTTTATTTGATTCAATGAAACGATAGTCAATGCCCAATGTCGTTTTTCTTTTATTGTTTACTTTTCCTGTTATGATTCCGCTTACATTTTATGTCTGTGGCGGGAAAAAAATGTTGTAAACGGGTCCGTCTCCTTGTATGAAATAAATATACAGCTAAGCCTTCCGGCCAGCGCCGGCGTTGCCTGGGTCCCGTGGGAAGTTGAGGACGAAATTATTTATGTTAATGAGGGATAATTTGACATCTTAAAGTTCGAAGCATTTTTGAAATCGGTCATGCGGTTTTAAGGTTCCCGTTCTAGTTCCCGTTTCTGTTCCCAATGAAATATATGGATGAAATATAATCTATGCTACTGAGGGATACTGTAGCATCGTAGAGCAGAAAGAATTTTTGAAATCTGTCCAGTAGTTTTTAAGTTGGCTTTTCCAATCCCGTTCACGTGGGAATCTGGGGATGAATTAAAGTTTATGTTACACGGTGATAGTGTAGGTGTAGCGTTATTACGTCGAAAGAATTTTTGGAATCGGTTCAGTAGTTTCTAGGTTCCCGTTTACGTTCCCGTTCCCATTGAAATATATAGGGATACAAAATATCTAAAATGTTTAAGACACATTGCAACGTTGAGTACTGATGCAATTCAGTAAAGGATATAAAATACATTTGCAAATGTGTAACAGAAGGCAGTGATGTGACCAACGATGAAATTTCACGCTATCAAATTGTCGTTATGTGAACTGTAGTGAAGCATTTCCCTATTCACGAAAGTCATCTTTGCGATGGCAGATCGATCCGTTTGCACGAACTTTGCTTTACGCGGAGGTGCCACGTTATTATACTTGAAATGCTATATCGAAGAATTTTCAAAGACGGAAGCACGGCGATGCGGTTCCTGGTATCCGGATGTGTTTTCTAATGATGCTTTTATACATTTTTGTTAAATATTGATTTCATACAAAAATCAAATTTATTTCTCATGATAAGTCATTTTTTTTTTTTTAAGTACAGTGTTTTGTATATAGCGAAAGCTAACGCATTGCAGTGATGTCGTTAACATAGGAATAAAGGGATAAAAAGTATCCTATGTCCGTCTCCTGGTCCTAAGCTCACTCCTCACCAATTTTCAAACAAATCGGTTCAGCCATTCTTGAGTTATGAATAGTGTAACTAACACGACTTTCTTTTATATATATAGATAGATTAGTTTGTTTATTTAATTTAACTTAGTAAAATTATTTTTGTCTTAATACCGTTGTTATGAACTCCTTTTCTTAAGCAAATTATGAATAAGATGTAAATCTCAAAATTGTGTTATAATAAACTGAATTTAATTGAATTGAATTCCGATATCATTGCACTGCGGTGTAGTTACAGAAACAATTTAAAAAATTGCACCTAGCCTACCTTGATGTAGGTTTGTGAACTGGAAGAAGTCGGACCTCAGGCTATAAACTTGTCTGGCTTAAACGGAAACCACTTCCTTAGATCATTAGGCTTTTGTTCATTCTTTTTCTTCATTCTTCGCGAAAAACGCTTTCTTGTTTAGATGTTTGAACGCTCTCCATTCTTCAGACTTCTTAATATGCTCTGATGAATGATGAAGAAAGCAAAACATAAACCTGAAAATACCTTGAAGGCTTAGTAAAAGGATGCTTGGTATAATAACAATAATAATTAGGTAATAATTTCTATACACCCAAGTCATTTTAAAGGTAAAAAGTCATTTTTAAGTCAAAAGAAACCTTGGAAATGGTTGAAGTTCTTACTCTTCACTCAATTCAGTGAAGATGTAAAAGGGCTCCAATTGTTCCCTTGATTAATGTTCCCCAATTCGAGTTTATAAATCAAAAAGAAAAGGGAGCACATTGAAGAAGAACATCAAGTCAAGTTCAACAACAGCTTTGATATAAAATCCCCACTAACGATGCTCATTGTGACTTTTCACGAGTCCTTTTTGTACAACTTCCCTGTGCGAACCACAAAGCACAAATAGGTCGTTAAGTTTTCTCATTCCATCTTGTAAACTGTCTTCATTATTTATGCATACATATCTTAACCTGTTTGAAAGTCAAAAATTAAGTTAATAAATTCAAATTAATTCTCCCTCCGCGGAACCATCTAACGGCCTATCAACAAGTCTTCTTCTTTTTCTTAATATTTCTTGTGTGGAGTATCTAACTTTTGCACATGTCAATCTTCAACGAAATGATGACGTCGTAAATTTCAGCTCTACAACGCTTTATGTATAATTTAAACAAGAAATACGCCAGAGATTACAGAAACCAAACACACACACAAAAAAAATTATTTGAACATTTATCCTTTGAATGTGAACCATCCTTTGTTAGTCATTTGAACCTTTCGAGAGGCGATATTCAGTTTCCTCTCGGTACACATAGACACACACATACACGGAAGTTCATTAATATTTGAAAACTTTTTGTTTTGCGAAATAAAAAAGCGAAATTCATAGGAAACTATGAGTGAATAGAATAGTGACTCGCCTCATGTTTCATTAATTACATCAGGTAGGTTGGCACCGCCATCTTTTTGAATGGAATGATTTGGGGGAGGGGAACTCATTCGCGGAATGACTTTCGAGATGAAATAGGCTTTCGGGGTAAGCTTTTAATAGAATAAATGATTTTCTATGAAAACACTAAAAAATGGCATGGTTGGGGGTCGTTTTTTGAGACTATTATGATGGTGACGACGCGACGCGTAATTTGTGCAACATTTTTTAGTTTATCTAAGCTGGCTAATTTCCCTACTCTTGGGTGTAATCGTATGAAATTAGATGAGGGGGCTGCAACTTAATTTCATTTTTCCCAGAGCAACGTGACCTTAAAAATAATGTTGACGCTTAATGACCACATAAAGTAGAAAGTACTAGTTGCGGTTGGGGCAGCTTTCGACCTTTTTTTTTGTATAAGGGTTTGTTTTGTTAATGATTTCATTTATTATTAATTAAACAGCATCCCTCCTTTGATACTCGCAACTGATACAAAAACTGCGTAGTGGAAGATTTAAAGCGTATGTCTTGAGTCACCATTCACCATTAGCGGGCTTATATTTTTCATGAACTGGACAAGAAGGAGAAAGGAAAGGGAGAGCATCATATTTTCACTAAGAAAGAAAAGATCATTTGAAGAAAATAAGAGATGTCAAAAGATTATTGAGGTTCGAAAGCCTTACCAAAAGCCAAAAAGATCGTGCCAGAATGACCAACGTCGAACTCAAGACTGGAAAAACTACCAAACGAACTTCATAATTGAATCACAGTCGCTACTGATAGTCTGTAAAAGCCATCTTCCCGTCCAGGAAGAATTAAGGCCTACTATTTGTACACTTAGAGCAAAAAAAAAAAAAAAACTGCGAGGACAGATGGCCGTGATCGATGGAGTTGTGAGACGATTGAACGTTGGAAGGCTACAACCGCAAGAGATTGGAAGTGCTTTTCCAATCGAGTGTCCTTCCAACTATCCTTGAATTCTATCCCGTCACAGTTAAGCATTAAAGGCCAGTAACAACAATGTGAACAGCCTATCAGAACCGCAGCCACGCTGATGTTCTGGGTTTCACTTGGCCCCAAAACCAGAAAACATGGTTCGATGTAGAATCCAGGCAGACAATACAGCTACACAAAAAGCACGAAAGATGTTGATGCATCAGAGAACAAAGACGAGATTTACACGAAGACAAAGAGGGAAAAACTCTAAAGGAAAAAGAAGCAGCACGAGAAGCAATAGTTTTAGGAAATTTAGAGATGCCATGACAGGAATGAGATTCGAAGTTTTACAAAAAGGTAAAAAGATCTTGTCAGAATGACAAAGCCCGCACTCAAGATTGTAAAGAACAGCAGGCAAACACAGTAGTAGAGACGCAGTCACTACTGAGGATCTGGAAAGAACACTTCTGCAGAATGCTTAACGGAGATGAACACACTAGTTCTGCTGTCAGGCAGAATGTCTCTTTCAACTTGAACGATGATCAAGAATAGTGTGTCCCCGACCTAGAAGAAGTTAAGCTTGCCATATATGCAGATGGCCTTGATGACGAACCTTTCAAGGGAACAAAAGATCAGTTGGAAAGGAGCATGCACCACCTGATCTGCATGAAAAGGTCGGAAGAAATGATGACCGAGGAATGGAACCTCAGTATCGTATATCCGACGCTAAAGAGAGACTATCACAATTTCACCAGGTAAATAGGGTGGGGTAACAAAGCGGGAGGGGAGGGGGGCAATCGCATTTCTCCCAACAACGCCGTGTGAAGGAATGGAAGGTGCCTGCAATTTTCTCCCGCTTTCGAACGGCTAATCGAGAAAGCGTAATGGTAATGAATTTGCTATCGGCAGACTTACCAATTCCTCGCGAAACATCCCAACCATTACGCCACGGGCACTACTTATAACCACTTGCATCAATTGTTAAGGCATTAGTCTCCTTAACGTCACATACAAGGTCTTGTCTACTGTAATATGTGCGGTTTTAGACCAGAAAAAAGAGTGCGTGGAATCTCTCCGCGCGGAAGAAGTGAAACTTCCTAATGTGGAAATGAAAATAGGAACGGGTAGAAATTGATTTTTAGTGAACTCATACTGTTTCTTTAAGACAAACTTTAGATACAACTGTTATATCAGCAAATGGCGAGCAGTGCCGAAAAGTATGCAATCGATAATCCGCTTAAAATGTCTAACGCAACATTGTTCGACATCGCATAAGAAGTTTCACTTCAAAGATCGAAAAATTACGTCAGATTTTGGGACAAACCTAGGAATATAGTTTCGATATAAAGCATCTCTTGATCGATTTCAAGGCCGCACAAGAGAATATTTAAAGAGACTTTACTAGCCTAGTTTTGGCTGCGTTAACTCACTCAGAGTTCAGATCACGATGATTCTTCGATTAGTCCATGAGACTAATGCGAAAAGAAGTACCTAGCTGTGACGAAAGTAACGAAGTGTTACGCTTCGGAACGCACTCTGAAAAAATCCAACAATTAAACCTTCAAGCCCGCCAAGGCTCCACTGATAATTCTTTATTTTTTACATGATAGCACTTCGTCAATTCCCGAACAAAGGCATGATTCAAATGCCGAAGAAAATTGATTGTGTCCCCAGAGTCATCCTTCTCCTAAAACCTACAAAAGTAGAGTGGCTTCGCTTAAATACACAAACCAAAATAATAATGAGGAACTATATACGTATTCCCTAGTCTAGCAACAAGGGCATAAAACAAAATGAAACTTTTATGTGTTTATTTACTGTCGTTTCCCATACGATGAAACTTATTACATTACTACATTACCACTCCATCGTCATTTCCGCGTCAAAAGAAAAAGAAACAAATCATGTGTATGGTGTGTGTACTCTTGACATACATCAAGGGCTCCATTTCTGTGGCACTTCATGCTTATAATATCAATCAGAGAGTAGGTTATATAGTCAATTTTTTATCACCCGGGAACTGCTCTCGCATCAAAGCAGATGGTGTCACGTAAGCAGTCGATACCCATTGAACATGATCGATACCCACACACACTTCCTTAGTGGATTGGGAGTATTGTATACCAAGAGTGAGTACTCCAAGGGTGTTTTGCGCGAAATAAATCTCAACTTCTCAGTCGTATAAGAATCAATTAAACAAAAAAAAAGCAATTACCCACGTATTCCGGGAATGTTGAGCATGTTCCTCCCATTAAACTGACATTTTTATTTACAAAACAATTGAATGCCTACTTGCGCTTCAAAATGTGTAAATATACTCGTACCTAACTGTTTATGGCTTTAAAGGATTGTTACGGCGCAACGCAATGGGCGAGAATAACAACATTTAATTAGTTGCTCGGGATCCCGTGTGATTTTGTTCATGCTTCATAAAATAACGATACGAGTAACGAGTATGCATATTATTTTAATTAAGTTTCTCCAATAAATTGTTACAAGAGTCTTAATGATGTCAGACAAAACGGAATTGATTGTTTAATCCTGTTTAATATTTTAATGGAAGAATTATGCAGTTATGTACACATACCAAACAATAACATTGCGGGCTTAAACGCAATTTATTCATAATTGAAAATTACCACAACCGGAGGTTATCTTTTTTTTCGTAATAAATTTGTGTTCATCTGTCCCACTCATCAGTTTACATACTTGCAAAAAATTTAAACGCAATCATGTGTTAGTAATGAAGGAAGATTTTTGCTTGAACAATGTTTATTGAATTAAAGACATGATAATGGCTGCTTATTTATTGAGTTGATTGCGATAGTATTTAAAGTAAAGTGTTCGATAGGGGAGAGATAGAGAAGAGGAACACTCAGGGTAAAAGTGTAGTAATAGTCATTTACTTTGATCATCTAAGTGCTTTTTGAGAAGGGAAGACTTGAAAAATGATTTTATTTTGTTTTTTCGACAAAAAGGAATATGACATCGATTGGGTATAATGAATGTAAATCGAAGAAGTGCACAAAGAGGAAAAATGTATATCTTAACTACCACTCTTGACTTACTTTAGTTTAGTTCCACGTTAAAAACAGAAGGCTCATAATGTGCGATAGAAAAAAGGCCAAATTTGGTGGCTTTCTATAAAACCGAATCTAATTTAAACTGAGAAGATAATTGTAAAAGAAGGAGAGAGAAGAACCTAAACAGCTTTAACTCTTCCAGTAAGATTTTTGGTAAGAAAGTGGGTACGGTGTCTCAAAGCAATTCATTGAATGTACACACTTATCGTGACCCAGATAAGTGTTGTTTTTACAGTCTAAAGCAACCGCCATAGTAATTGTCTCCATTTTTCATCTCCTTAATACCCGGCTTGCACTATACTTTGAGAGCTGTTATGTGTGCTTTGCAGCAGTTTACAGTTTAAGTCGTCCACTAGCTCTAAGACTTCACTTAATCTTTCAAATTATCTTACGTTCCACGTGGGTATTCAGAGGTCTTTGTACCTTTTTCGTTACCTAGGATCGTCAACGGTGAAATCAACATTGTTATCCGAAGCTATTTGTTTTTTCGAAACCCCGGGATTTTTGCTGGACTGGGTAGTTAACCCTAAGTACAGCCCTCAAAGTGTACAGCCAGGTCCTTTTGGGATCCCCTTTGAAGTAAAATGTCGTTTAATCTGGGTCAGTATACCTGCTCCAGGAGTTTGATAACTGCCGTTGGCTAGTAAGGAGCTCATTTGCCATTATGCCTTTTTCAATATCCTGTTCTTGTACTGAACGACTCTGAAGGAGCTTCCAGCCAAGTATGTTGGAGTAGCTCATTCACGAAATTTTTTTTTGACTACTAGAATAAATTATTATTTATTTATTTATTTATATATTTTATTTATAGTGACATTCTGTATTTAGAAAAAAAAATAGAATTAAATACCACATTTTACATAATTCAAATTATTCTGCTGTGACATCCCAAACGGGATTCGGGCTGTCAATCATCACTCGTAAAGGATTAGAGTATTGTTCTATTTTTCTAAGTCCCTTTCGGTTGGAGCAAACAGTTACCCAGGGGCTACTAGGTGGAGGTATATTCGACACAATTGACGTGTCCAATAAATTGCAACATCTGGGCACCTCCCACCGCCGCCGCTTCGCGAAATTAACAAAAATTTTAACTGGTCATTGTGCTTTCTCGACGGAAACGTTGACGCATGACCCGATATGATATCTAACGTTATTCTCAACGACATGAGAAATTTTGTTCCTCACAGAATAAAAAGTATCATCCCCAAAGAGAATTCGTGGTTTGATTCAAGCTGTAAAGAGGCGACTAGGGATAGAGAAAGTAGTTTTCGAAAATTTAAAGACAACCCTATGGTAGAAGACCGAAATTTGTTCAAACAGGCCAGAAATATCTGTAATGCTCAAATACAAAGGGCTAAGTTTTTACATGACCAAAAAGTCTTCAATGACTCTCGGCACGTCAGTTCCATCGATAAAGCCAATTTGTTAGCAGCTCAATTTGCTGCAAACTCAACACTTCCTGATAGCATATTGGCTCCACCTGAGCTTTCTGTAGATTTTTTGATAAAGCAGATATTTTTTCGAACTCGCTCGGTTGCGAGAGTTCTTAAAGATCTCAACATACATAAATCCGCTGGTCCAGATGGTATCCCCGCCCTTATTCTGAAGAGGTGTTCTTCTACGCTGGCAAAACCACTGCGTAAACTTTTCCATCTTTCCTATTCTGCTGGGATTTTTCCGAGCAGATGGAAAACTGCATTTGTCCAGCCGGTCTCTAAAAAAGGCGAATCTTCCTCCCCTTCCAATTACCGTCCAATTGCACTAACGTCCCTTCTTTCCAAGGTCATGGAAACGTTGATAAACCGTCAACTTATGAAATATCTTGAAGAACGAAAGCTTCTTAATGACCGTCAGTACGGCTTTCGTAGCAAACGGTCCACTGGTGATTTGATAGCATATCTCACCGAAAAGTGGAACCAAGCTTAAAATGTCGTCGAAATCCAGGTAATTTATTTCTAAAACAAAAATATAAGATTATGTGTTCTGCATTAAAGGCAGATATCTCTAAATGTAGAGAAAATTATTTTACAAATAAATTTAACGCAGCTGAAGGAAATATAAGACTCGAATGGCAGTTTGTTAACGATATTCTTAAGCAAACAAAAACTGCTAAAAGACCATCAGTCATAGTTTCGAACGGTTCCCCAATTACTGAGAAGCTAGGTATAGCTAACGCTTTTAATGAGTACTTCTCCACGGTAACAAGCAAAGGTGTGTCGAACTCCTCTCAATCCATTTGCACCGAGTGTAGTCCTATACTGAGCTTTGGAGATCTTTCACAGAGTCAAAGTTTCGTATTCGAGCCTATAACAGGGTTAGAACTTTTAAGAATAATAGGTGGTCTAAAAAATTCTCGTTCTTTTGGGTTCGATGGTTTGTCAAATCAGGTACTTAAAAACATTGGATGTTTTTTAGTTGACATTCTGTCGCATCTTTTTAATAAAAGTATTTTTGACGGAGTTTTTCCTGATGCTTTGAAATGTGCCGATATTCTGCCGTTATTTAAAAAAGGTTCTGTAAATGAATTATGTAACTATAGACCGATCTCCCTCTTACCTTCAATAAGTAAGATTTTTGAGAAAGTGGTAAAAAATAGAGTAGTGAGTTTTTTAAGTAAGACTAATTATTTCAGTTCAATACAATTCGGATTTCAAAAAAATAAATCTACAGAAGATGCGTTGTTAAATTTTTGTTCTCAAATTTTCATGAGCTTGGATAAAAAGATGTTTACAGCTGGGTTGTTTGTAGATATTACAAAAGCTTTTGATATGGTTAACCATGTACTTTTGCTTAGTAAAATTGAAAAAGCTGGTTTTCGAGGGTTTATATTGGAGTGGTTTAGGTCTTACTTAACCAATAGGTCTCAAAGAGTAAAGATTGAAGACAGTAGAAGCGAAGTAAAGTTCCTTAATATTGGAGTTCCTCAGGGCTCAGTGTTGGGTCCTATACTCTTTCTGATTTACATAGATTCGCTGTTCAGAATGCCCTTCAAGGGAATGTTGACAGCTTTTGCGGATGATGTTGGCTTTGCCTTTGGATCGGAGAGTGTTTTGGATCTGACCGCGGATATAAATTTTGACATTTATTTATTGCGATTGTGGTTTGCTGAACACAAATTGTTGATTAGCTCAAAAACTAAGATAATGTTTTTTAATTTGGCGGGTCAAAATAGTTTTGGAGCGGATGTATTCTTTCATGCTTCTGACTGCCAAAGATTTGAAATATCTCACTGCAGATGCAGTAACAGTTTGTACAATTGTTCCTTTCGAAGCTGTCTCAATTGCACCGAAAAATGTTTCGAAATTGAAAAAGTTGAAGAATTTAAATACTTGGGCCTCACGATCGACTCTAGAATGAGCTTTGTATATCATACTGATAATTTGAGAAAATACTTTCGTAGTACACTGAGAAGCTTCTATTTCTTGCGCAATACTTGCTCTCAAAAGCTGTTGATGAAAATCTATTATGGTGTTTTTCACTCAAAATTGCAATACGGAATAACTTGTTGGGGAGGAGCATATTTCAATAGAATTCAGCCTCTATTGATATTACAAAAGCGTATTTTAAAATTGATTTGTAGGAAGCATCGTCTGTTCCCTAGTTTTCCACTGTTCAAAGATTTGAAACTTCTTCCAGTCCGTCACTTATATTGCTTTAAAGTGCTCAAGATTTTCTTTAGAAGGTCGGGAAATTTTAATTTTAGACTCATCAATAATTATTGTTTACGGACTAATTCTCTTCATTTAGTATCTATACCCAGGTTTCGCACAACAGCTTTCCGAAACTTCTATGATATCGTGTCGTGTCGTTTGTTCAACAAGCTTCCATATAATTTAAGAGTTCTTACAAATATTAATTCTTTTGTAAAAGCCGTGAAAAGTTGGCTTTTGAGTTATGATATAAAAAGTATTGAATTGCTCCTCAATGTCCTTCATTGATATTTTGGTTTTATTTGACTTGTTTTAGTTTACTGATGTTTTTTCTTTAATTATTTAACAAGAATGAAGTTATAAAAAAAAAAGTTTAAAAAATTGTATCTGTTTTCCACTTTGATGGTATAAATTTAAGGGTCACCCCACCCATTTGATATTATTTACATTCATATATAATATTTTTTTTTTAATTTGATGTGGCATTACTTCTATTTCTTTTCAAAAAATACTTATGTCACTATTATTTCTGAATTATTATACTTATTGTAAAATTGATATAAAATTGAATTGTTACCTAGAAATAATAAAAAATAATACTACTACTACTAAAATCTTTACATTGTTTTGGAGAAAGTAAGATTATTGCGCTTGATATTTCTAAAGCATTTGATCGAGTTAGGCATCAGGCTCTTTTATCGAAAATGCGTGCTTTTGGTATCGATGAGTCTCTTCTTGGATTAGAAACTACCTTTCCGACTGTTCAATACAAGTTGTATTGGAAGGCTTCAAGTCTGATACCCACTTCATAAATGCTGGTGTGCCCCAGGGCTCCGTTTTGTCTCCGAATCTCTTCGTCATTTTCATTAAAGATCTCTTGTCTGAAACTTCTAGTCTGCTTAACTGTTTTGCTGACGACTCGACCCTCAGCTTTTCATATTCGTTTCCAAATTCACGTACCTGCTCTTCGTATGTGGAACTGGAGCGGTTGCGTATGATATGTCTCATGGGGTCTTATGAACCGAGTAGAATTCAATGCTTCGAAAACTCAATGCTGTCTCTTGTCGTTGAAGCTTAACATTCCCCCATTCCGCCATTATCCATGAATGGTACCTGCATCGAGGAAACCGAAAAGCTGTCAGTACTTGGTATGTGTGTAAACGATGATCTTCGTTGGAATGACCACATATTTGAAGTCGCCAAAAACGCTGCTAAAGGCTTAGGTTTCTTGAGACGATGCAGGAAGTTCTTCACCCCTTCTGATCTGGCTACAATTTATAAGGCCTTCATCCGGCCAAAACTGGAGTATAACTTCCATATCTGGTCAGGTGCTGCTCAAACATCTTTGCACCTCCTTGATAGGGTACTAAACAGAGCGTTGAGATTGATAGGTGATAGTTCAATCGTAGAATCGATTGATTCTCTTGAACATCGACGAAACGTTACCTGTCTCACTCTCTTTTATCGTTTTTTCTATAAACAATGCTCTAGTGAAATAGCCAGTTGCATTGCTCCTCTGAAACAATTTAGCCGCAACACCCGCCTCGCTAGGAATGCTCATCAGTTTTACCTAGAGCATAACTTCGGGCGTACAGTCAAGTAAAGAGATTCGTATTTAAGTCGCACCACCCGAATGTTGAATGCTCTACCTGACCCTGTTTTTCCCCTGCATTACGATTCGCAAAGGTTCAAAAGCAACGTGGATCGGTGTCTCCTTTCAAATCCTCTCCTATTTTCCGAAATGCTCGCACTGTGTTCTATAAGATTATAAGGGTAGTAAAAAAAAAAAGAATCAGAGCCTTCTCTAAAAGAATATTTCTTGACTGAAAATCGCCTTACCATTTCATCTGGTCTTTGATGTTCTGCTCTTCCAAACAAATTGTAACGCTTTTGTGATATCTTCTTACTTAGATACCAGTTGGAAATCAGACGTCTCTGGGAGAGGAATTTCTAAACCACTCATTTATGTTACCTTGTTCACTGTCAACTCAATTTGTCGAACTATTGCCAATTAGTGGTCATTGTGTGTCCTGCTGATGGCAAATGTCATGCTTTGGAGCAAATCGAAGAGGTGTGCAGTCTGCATGCAGATTGCACATTGCCTTTCGTCCTTTGTTGTTTTGATCATATTTACAACATCCAAGTTGACACATAAAAGGTTTCTCGTAGCGTTGTAGTCTCTAACATGGATTTAATTCTATAAATGCTCTGATTTTCTGTATTTCGAACTTCCTCATTTTCAGTGCAAACAGACTTTGTTCTACTACCTGCTCTTAGATTATTTGGGCTCCTTTTTATCGATTGATTTCGTTTAAAAGCCTTAAACGCTTCTGCCGACCAATAAGCGAGGTATCTGTACCCCACCCTTTCTATACAAATTGTTATTCAAGGTTCATCAGAGCTCTATGCTTTTCGAGTTGATGTTGGTAGGCGCTCTCGAATATGAGCCACCCTCTAGAAAACTCACAATATTTAAAATAGAAATTTTTTTCTGCCCCGACGCCCGAAAGGGAAAAAACGAACAACTCGGTTTCAAAAAAAAAAAAAAAAAGAAGTAGGAAAACGATGGGAAAACAAACAACAATGCAAATTTCTACTGTTGACGAACAATGTCGAAAAATATAAAAAATCGCTTTGTGTCTGTTCAGCCCATGGAAAATCGCTTCTCCCTCGTATGCTGTAAATCACATGAGAAACTCTCTTTACCGAAGCCCACTATGTCAGTTGTGAATGTGGTGTATCTACAATATTACGAAAGATACGATACTACACTCTGTTGCAACTACCTAGTACCTACTGTTGAAACATCATCCTTCAACTAAACGGAAAGCGAATTGTTCGAAACTTTTTTAATAATCCCAAAGCGAACAAACGAAAGGGAGATGAGGAAGAGTTGTGAAAAATATAACGTGGCTACGTGGGTGAGCCCAGTATAGATGGTAAATGCTGCTGCTGCTCCTGGTGCTTGGAGAGCTCTCAAAGTTCTTTTACAGTGTTTAAGAGGCACACAGAGAATGTGCATGCAAACAAAAAGAGGAAATAAGGAAAATCTAGTGTTTTCTGGTATAATGTTCTGTCGGATGAAGTTTGATGTTTCACTCTTTGAGTTTCCAGGACTTATTTCCTGTGGGTGGTATGGATGAGTTTATTATACACTTACTCCTTACGATCAACTTGGCAACAGATAAATGAACTGAATGAAAAGGGAAAGAAGATTTAGAAAATAAAAGAAAAACCGATTTGCCACAGGATGTTATTGTATGTGGGTATATCTGTTTTTATTGTTTTTTTTTTTAAAGGATATCCTTTATAAAAGGATGTGTGTATGGAACAGAGAACTGAAATTTTGGTTGTTACCTGTTAAAAGGTTTCGGTTATGCTTTTCGTTTTTATTTGTTTTGGTTTGTAAGCATACGTTTGACACACTCTAGAGTCTCTTATGCTCACGTCACCTGTTTCAATGGAATCGAATGAGTGGCCGTGACAATCCGTCGTCGCGTCGTCTTTGATTTTGAAATAATTTTTGTCTGTCTTCGTACCAATTCCATTGAACCAATTTGGTTAAAACCAAAATCGTGTTCATTTCACTAAAGGCATTTTTTGTTTTCGATGTTTTCGGCGACAAGCTTGGAAAGTTCTGAAACAAATTGTTTATAGTCTTTATTTTATGGAACTCTTATCAGGCTTTTACTTGGTTACATGTGGGACACATTTTTTTGATATTCATAGACGTACGTGTGAATGTATTTGCGTTCGTTCGAATGTAAGGCTCATAAAATACAACAGTCTAAGAAAGTCTATGTTTGTTCTTAAAACTCAAGAACACATAATCCATGTAAGTGGTACTTTAATTGAAGCAAATCACGTTATACCCGTGTATTAGGTTGAGTTGGATTCCGGGTGGGGAGGGAAGTCTGTTGCAGTCACAAGTGGCAACAACACATCACTCGGATCTCATATAATCCATTGTGCTCCCCTGGAAACGATGATGAAGGGGTGGAACATGAGAACGAAGATGATTGTTGGTGATAGGGATATTGAGATTGAGAAACCTCACTGAACCATTTGGAAATCTATCAACTTGAGGATGCTGATCAGTGCAAGGTAAGAGATGTCACTCAATTCATAGAAGAAGTATATTTTCCGATATCATTTTCTGTAGTTCGGGCATTCGAGAAAGTGGTGTGATCCTTCATTTGTATCTTTGCCATGGCGTTAGTGTCCTCTAATTAAGTCAGATATTGTAGTGACCGTTATCATCATGTGATGAGTTGTTAGCCGTGAGAATGCTGGACAATGGAGACTTCCGAAGCCTCCTAAGCTTAAGAAAAAAAAAAATGTTTAAGGTTTGTCTCAGGTTCTCAGGATATCCGGCAAGTTCCTAAAGATAATCAACCTCTCTCACTTACAGTTTTTTTGTTCTTGCTTTTGTGACCTGGGGACAGAGGTATTGGTTTTTAAGTTAAGTCACAGTTTCCTCGAGAATTCTACAACACTTTGATGTCGAGATGGAAAATGTAAACGATTTGGTAGAGCCACTCTTTGCAATCGTTGCCGACACGAGTTGATGACAAAGCGTGGAAGCAGTGGCGGCTTAGAGCATTTTGATACGTCGATATGACTTCCAGTCAGACGTGAAATGAATAGGTAGCTTTATTTCCCCTCGAATCTAGTCTTCTTCTCGTAGTCGTTTTTAAGGACTTTTTTCATTGAAAACGGCCACTTCTTAGTCCACTTTCATGTATTTCGCTACAGTATTTGCCTGTTGAACTGGCCGTCTTCGGCTTCTTGTTTGCGGACATTGAATGGGTTGTAAAACCGTTAAGTCTGGCTCTCTACCCTTGACTATTATCCTTGGGCTTCTTAAAACTATCTATTCTTGAACCATCCAGCTGTGGCCTTCATGAATTTGTTTTGAGTATCTCAGTCTTCATCATTGAATTGCTGTGCAGTGGCGGCTCATCACAGCAAAGCCTATCCGATTGCCTCAACAGGCAATTGAAAGGAAATCATAGGAATGTATAGCTATATACATTATACCTCGAGGCCGGATGGCATTCCTTATTCTGCTCCTTGGCATTAACACACTTACCTTAGTCAACTCTGTTGGGCGGTTGTCATCCACACAGACTTTGGTCGGTGTGCTATTGTTGAAACCTCTGTTCATCTTTGAAGTCATTCTTGCAGTGTTTTTAGATTTGGCTACGTATTCACCTTTTGTGGCCTCTGTCGGCTTTTGGTCAAGATCTTCAGCTACAACGTCTGCAATTGAGTCGTCTGAACTGGCGAAAGATTGGAAAACAATCATCGTCTTCGAGGATACGATTTTCCTAGTTTCATGCACCCATTGATTCCAGAGCGGCCTTCATCGATCCTTGTGGACTGCCTGCTGCAGTCAGAAATGACATCTTTTGCATTTTTTACATTTTTTGTTGCTTTTTTTGTGTCGGAGAGAGCTGACTTTTGTGCATTTTCTCCCTCTCGAATTTTTTTCTCCTTTTTTCCAATTTCAATTTGACATAGTTCTCTGTTTTGAGGTTTTCTCTTAGTTGTTTGCTACCGCAATCCGCGATTGGTTTGTTTTTTGTATCAAAAAAGAAGCTCCTTCATCACGACAAGAGGAAACATCTCGGAAAAAGGATGAAAATTACTGTCCTTGAAAGTAAAATACACGTCCAATTGCAGGTACGCAATTTATTTCGGAATATTTCTAAACCACGTACTTATGCCTACGCAGAGGTATCTCGTATGAACATGTAATGACACTGAAAGGCACCCGGACCTAGTGAGGACCTATTTGACAATAATTTTCAAATAAGAGTTGCAAATTAGGAGTCTTACGGCTTACAAAATGGTTAAGGTGCTCTTATTTAATTTTATTGAAAATCAGATTCCTCATCTTCCGTACACAATTCTGTGATGAGATGCAAATGACTTCAGCGAATGAATTACACTCTACAAACACCTAAGGCTCAATTTCATGTTCTAACTAACTAATGAAAAACTTTTCTTCAACACGAAATTATTCCGAAAACCAACATTTAAGTAAAACTTTTTGAAGTAGAAAACTCATTCTGTTTGATTTTTAATTATTTGACAACAACCGCTTTGAATTCATCATCATTGTCCTATAGAAGAAAAAAGATCTCTTTCAATTCCATGACAAGACGAAAAAAAATATACATACTCAAATAAAGTTGTGTGTCTGTCAAGATAATTCACTCATAGAATTATTTGCATGTTCTTTTGCCAGCATAATGTGCAACTTGAATGAGAAAAAGTCAAGGAATGTGCATCAAAGCGATGGGTTTGAGACACAGAGGGATGGTTGAAGACAAACCTCACATTCAGCTCTGTAGTTTGTTTATTAAAATTTGTTTTTCATTTTTTTTATTTTTACAAAAGTGTACGACTCTCTGCAAGAATTTATATACGGGTTATGTGGGATAACATCGTTGCCATCAACGAAACAGAAAAATTTATTATTATCTGATGTCGAAAGAGTAACAGAGTCTATGCAGAGGAAGGTTATATGTGGGTATACGTCCTGACGAACAAACGAGGAGCTTAATGCACAGCTGAAAATATTCATTCTTCAGCGGGTTAAACATTTGCTTATTTGCAATTCAACATCACAATAACGATGACTCAACTGAAAAACACGCTGCCTTCATCTCATTCGCTAGAAAAAAAATGAAAAGAGCACACAGAACTGGACGGATGGTTAAAATACCACGAAATATAAAATTCTGGCATTTTGAGATGGGATAACGGGGAATATATTTACGTCGAAAATGCATAAAAAACAGATGAAGTCTCTGAAATTTGAATTAAAATGCTTTCCATGAGTGAAATTGTGGGCTTGCTACTGGGCAAATGCCAACAATAAGCACACGTTCTAGTTTCAGGTTTGTGAAAAACTAATTTTTCTCAGTTTATATGATCTACACAAGGCTATGCAGGTGCATTAAAGTAGTTATGGTTTTAGGGCAGAACTGAAAGTAAAATGACAAACATTCATGCGAAAGTCCACAAGCACTAAAAGCCATCACTATTTGTTGATGACGAAACCAGGTTGACGAAATGAAGTAAAGTGTTTATTTGCTAAGACCTGAAAGCTAGATTCATATCCAAGTTAGAAAAATATTGAGACTATCAATCATATACAAGCAATAAGCACAAAAGATCTTTCAGGTCGACGTTCTAGTAAAGGTTTTTTAACTTCGCGCTATCCAATTGAAAAAAAGCAATGAGTTGGAAGAAATATAAAATTAAGATATACAAAAAGATTCCTTTCATAAAATATAACTTTGGAAGTATGTACCTCGGTAGAAATTTGGATCTTCCAGATCTCAATGTACATTACTCAACTTCAACTTCAGATGTCAACCTCTCCATTATTCAATCCTTTTTGCATGTCTTTTCTTTTAGTCTCTACACCCGACTAAGTGTAAAACAGAAGCCGAGTGACCACACACGTTATCGAGTAATACGTTACTGAATTGAGTGAGCTTGATATTACCGCTCACGTTATCAAGCACAATTTGGCGTTCTATCATCAGCAGAATTTCATTCGAAACAAGAAGTGCTCACTAATTGATGCTAAAATGAAAACGAGAAATTTTATGTAAAATTTTTACTCCTCGTATAAAACGTGTCCTTCCTTAAGTCGAATTTAAATTGAATCAGACAACTACGATCGACCTCCATAGATACTTGTTACTTGTATCTGCTAAGTATGCTCCAAGACAACGAAAGGATTAAGGAAACTCAAACTTCCTGCATAAGAGTCAGTTACCCGCATTTGAATTTTGAATTGGAACAACGCAAACTCAATAAATTTTAATCTGTCACAGTGACAAATTCCAATCAATAAACCAGAAGATAGATTTGAGACGAAAAAGTTGATTTTAACACTAATTTTAGAAGTCAGTCAGTGAAATGAAGCGAAGAGTGTCAGAAAAACCATTAGCGTTGTAACCGCAAATTTGTTTTTAACCTTCGATGAGTCTTATCAAGCGGATGATTTTTACCTCTTCAGGCAAATATCTTTTGATTTTCAGTTGGGGGTAAGAAGAATACAAGCCATTGTTTCACGGCAGCGACATGGGAAACAATGGCCTGAGTTGTTTTACAACTTAAGTTGGTGAGTATTATCAGAACTGAGTTACGAAGGGTGATGTTTTTTTTCTATTTCTATTTTCTTTACGGCAACACTGGTTTTGAAAGCTCACGCACGTTTTGTTTTTCGTTTCGCTGTAAAACATCTTCAATTTAATTTGTGACTCAACCTGAATCGTCTTACAAACGAACAACGCTTTATTGAATTTTATTATGAAAGTGATCTGTCAAGAAAGTTCATTGCGAGCTTGTTCTATCTAATGGTCAGTGGAAGCCGAAGTCACTTAGTCACTTTAATCAGAGATAGGGCTTCTGTTTTTCCAAGTAGAAAATTTAGCGGAGAGATTTAGGCGTGAAACCTTTCAAAATATAGTTTTCCCAAGAATTGAAGCCGAACGACCTACCACAACGTTGATTTTTTGGTGAATGGGTTTGTAGAATATTAAATAAACAGCTTTGTACGAGTGCTAAGAGTCAACTGAAATGAATTTATTAAAGCAACGTAAAAGAAAATGTATATACATATGTTCGTGTTCATGTAATGAAAAATACAGTTTCATGTATAGAGAGAGAAAATACAATAAGTACAGTGGGGGCCATAAATAATGGAATAATAAATTATACAATTCAACACTTCCACTTTTATTATTCTATTTGGAAATTCTAAGTTCAAAATTCAAATTATTTACAAATGCCCATCTTTTGTCTTAAAATCTCGAATCTACTTCTAAGTAAGGGTTTAGTTAACACATCTGCAAGTTGCTCTTGACTCGGAACGTACTGTAGTGTGAAAAAGCCATCTTCGAACTTCTGTCTTATGAAATGGTATTTCACATCAATGTGCTTTGTTCTCTTGTGGAATTCCGGATTCTTGATAAGCTTGACAGCACTTTGGTTATCCATACTAAGCGATGGTTGCATTGTTTCTCCAAAGACCAGCTCCTTGAACAATCGTTGTACCCAAACAAGTTCTTTTACTCCTTCCGAAGCTGCGACGTATTCAGATTCTGTCGTCGAGAGTGCAATACATTTTTGCCGTTGTGAGCACCAGGAGATCGCAGCATTGCACATCATCAAAATACACCCGCTTGTTGATACCCTTGTATCATTATCACCAGCAAAATCAGCGTCTGTAAAACACAAAACACATGGATTAACTCTTTCATATTTCAAACCATAATCAAGTGTTCCTCGAATATATTTGAAAATCCTCTTTACAGCAACTATGTGAACACTTTTCGGGTCATCCAAATATCGGCTCACAAAACCAACTGCGTATGCAATATCTGGTCTTGTTCCTACCGATAAATACATCAAACACCCCACTGCCTCTCTATATGGGAATCTCGATGTATTATTGTCTACCAAATCAGAACATATTTTTGAACTTTCAGCAGGCGTTGTCACTGACTTCGATTGACTGAAACCAAATTTTTCAAGAACACTTTTTGCGTAAGATGTTTGCTTAAGTTGCATGCTTCCATCTGTGAGTGCTTTTATTTCAAGTCCGATGTAGTAGCTAGCCGTTTTAAACTTTACCTCGAATTCCTGTTGAAGATGATGAATGAGAGTATCAAGGTCTTTTTCATCCTCTGCAGCAACAAGTCCATCATCGATGTACAGTGCTAGAATAATCTTCCTATTATTCAGCTTTCCCACGAACACACAACAGTCTGCTTCGCTTACTTGGAACGAAAAAGTTTTCAAAAAAACTGTAAAACGTTTATTCCAACACCTGGATGATTGTTTCAAGCCATAAAGACTTTTATTTAGCTTGCAGACGTTTTCACTGCCGTCTTCGTATCCCTTCGGCTGGCACATGTAAATATCTTCAATTAACTCCCCATACAGAAAAGCAGTTTTTACGTCAAACTGCATCAGCTTCAAATCCTCCGCTGCACAGAGAGCAATTATCATACGAATGGACGTAAACTTAACAACAGGGCTAAAAGTCTCTTCGTAATCAACCCCGTATTGCTGAGTAAAACCTCTAACTACCAAACGTGCCTTGAACCTCTCAACATTACCTTCAGCTGTGCGCTTCACTTTGTAGACCCACTTGTTTGATATTACCTTTTTATGTTGTGGCAATTTCACCAGATCCCACGTATGGTTTTTGCTCAGCGAAGATATCTCGTCATCCATTGCACACTTCCACTGCGCCCAATAGTTCGATTTTTTAGCTTCTTCAAAAGAGTGGGGCTCATCGTTACATACTAAATAAGCAAAATAGTCAACAGTCCTTGACCTTAGCTGACGAACTCTATGATCTCCATCAAGATCACAAGCTTTATTATCTTGCTCAGGGTTTTCTTGGGCAAGTACTTCATTTTTCACTTCATTTTTAATTGAATCTTTATTTTCTTCGATTCCCATTTTTTCAACCTCTTGAGAGCTAGGATGTTCACACTCTTGCAGTTTGAGCAACAACTCATTGGCCGCAGATTCCTTAAAAATTACGTCTCGTGACACTTCAACTTTCTTGCTTGTAGGAAGCCATATTCGAAAACCCTTTGAGTCCTCCTCATAGCCGACAAAAATACCTTTTGCTGCCTTTGCTTGAAGCTTTCTTCTATTTTCCTTAGGTATGTGAACATAGGCACTGACACCAAAGATTTTCAAATGCGTTATATCAGGAGTTCTTTTAAACCATAGTTCAAAAGGAGTCTTACCTTTTTCAGGGCATCGTGCAGTGCGATTAAGTGTATAGACAGTATTGACAACAGCTTCGCCCCAAAACTTGTAACTCATTGATCGCGTACAAAGCATTGACCTAGCTGATTCAATTATTGTGCGCATGTCACGCTCGGCCCTTCCATTATGCTCCGGTGTATATGGAACACTCCGTTGATGACGAATACCACGTGACCTTAAAATATTTTGCACTTCTTTGTTGGTATATTCTAGTCCGTTATCGGATCGCAAAGTCTTTACTTGGAGGCCAGTATCTACACGCACTTGATCTAAAAATTGAAGAATGCAATCAGCAACCTCCGTCTTTGACTTAATACAGTAGACCCTTCGATAATAATTGGAGTAATCGTCGCGAAACAACAGCATATACCTCGCTCCACCATAAGACGTTTCGTGCATCGGTCCACAAAGATCTGTGTGTACCAACTCTCCTATAGCTGTGGCTCTATTTGAACTTGTAGTAAATGGCATTCTGTGATGTTTTCCAAGAACACATGCTTCACAGAAAAATTCATCCTCGTCTAAATACTTTATTCCTAGATCATTTAACACCTTTTTTACATGACCTGAATTTTGATGACACATTCGTTGATGCCATGTGTGCAAAGAGTGCACCACGTTTGCTTGAGTGCATATTGAATGAGATTTCACACGAAAAACTAACTTAAAAAGCTTGTTTGGCTCTCGACGTGCAGTTGCAACAACCTGATTCTTCAAAAACAAGTCACATTTATCTGTATCAGCAACCATATGAAACCCTTTGTCTAAAGCTGAGTTTGTAGAAAAAAGGTTAAGTTTAATGTCTGGAACATAGAGAACATTGGTTATTTGTTTCATTGCCCACAATTTACCGTCAAATGCCTCGACATCTATGTTGCCTTTACCCATAGCCTTGATAATGTCTCCATTTCCAACCCTGACTGACATAGGCATCTGAAAGCTCTGATAGTCGTTGAACCATTCCATTCTAAAACACATGTGCTCACTTGCACCGGAATCTAGAAACCAGCTGTCTCTTTCTGCTGCACTGAAAATCTTGGTAAGACCTACAAAAGCATCCCCTGTTCTGTCATCGTGATGTCTTACTTGTTTCCTCTTATTACACTCGTTTTTCCAATGCCCTTCCTTTTTGCAAAAAAAACATTTTCCTCTTTTTTTATTACCAGCAAAATTTCGATTAACTGCTTTCTTGGCAAAGAAAGCACCTGACACTCCAACATGCACACCTAATCTAGACTCTTCCATGCACAACCTCGCTGTTAAATTCTTTAAATTACGTTCATCTTTTGACGTAGACTCCCATGATGTAAAAAAATGGCCAAAAGATTCTGGCAAGGTCATAAGAATTTTGGTAATCAACATATTTTCGGAAATCTCCTCACCCAAATCTTTTAGTTGCTGTGACAGTTTCTGTAACTTAGAAATATGAACTGCTATCGAATCGTCAGCATCCTTAGCGTAGTTAAAAAACTACTGCTGCAGTAAATGTATGCTTGTTTCTGACTTTTGTTCATACACGCTTTCCAGTTTTGACCACATTTCCGCTGATGTCTCATAATTCATTATATGAAGCATCGGCTCCTGTCCAATAGTTGTCACTATCATCTTTTGTGCCTTATGATCTTTTCCTGTCCATACATATAGTTCTGCTTCTCCTGAAGGCTGCTCTGAAACTCCTGTGACCACATCCCAGATTCTACCAGCTCGCATTAGAACTTTCATCTGAAATTTCCACAATGGCCATTGTTCTAGACTTTGCAGCTTCTCAATTTTTACCAATTCACTGTCCATATTGACGGCTGAAATTTTCTTCGTAAATTATGAGCTGTAGAATGTTAAAGAACTTAAGATGAATAAAAAAAAATTATGAACCGGTGACGATAAAAAAAAACAGTTATTTGCGTTAGGTAGATATCGAATGATTTTAGCATGCTGGGCCCATAACCTGTAGAATATTAAATAAACAGCTTTGTACGAGTGCTAAGAGTCAACTGAAATGAATTTATTAAAGCAACGTAAAAGAAAATGTATATACATATGTTCGTGTTCATGTAATGAAAAATACAGTTTCATGTATAGAGAGAGAAAATACAATAAGTACAGTGGGGGCCATAAATAATGGAATAATAAATTATACAATTCAACAGGGTTATTGAAAAGACGAAGCTCATTTCTGGTTGAATGGACATGTGAACAAGCAAAACTGATGTTGCCTCCAGTGGCATCACCAGAGCTTCCAATGCGCCTAGATAAAGTCACCGTTCGGTGGGGATTATGGGCTGTCGGTATCATTGGGCCGTATTTCTTCAAAAATGATCCGAATCGCAACGTTACTGTGAATGGTGAGCGTTACCCTGCGAAGAAGAAAACCTTTTTTTTTTGGGCAAAATTGAAAAGCTTGACTTGAATTACATAAGGTTTCAACAAGACGGTGCCACACCCAACACAACATCGACAGACTAGAAAGATGAACAGTTTATTTCTCGTTTGAGGTCAGTTAATTGGCCACCTAGATCGTGTTATTTAGCATCCAAATTTTTGTTGTATGTTAAGGTTCATGCTTATAGTGAGAAACCCACTGCGATTGAAGTTAAAGCATTTATTCCAGTGTATGAAATAATCTTCAAAATCGACCGCACTTATTTATTCGAATAAAGATCTCATACGTTTTTCTAAATACAGTGTTTTTTTTAGTTTTCGAATGTTCTTAAGAATCACTCGTTCTTTTTGGAGCGTTATGGAAATATTATTTGAGGCTTTTCCAACAGTTGAATTACTAGTCTGATTCAGACAAGCTGGAGAGCAGTGATCCCCTCGAGATTACCATACTTTCCCGCTGTTTAGATAAATAGAAATTGGAGAGCTATTCAAGCTAAGTCATTTACACTCGTTGACTTTGTGACTGCAGCTATGGGTCTAAGTTTTTTTTTTTAATATAGAACTTTAAATCTTAAAACCAATACTTCGAGAAACTTGTCTTTTCAGTTCCATTTTGGATCACAGTGCTCATTAAATATTTTAAGTTCTGATGTAATTGCCATTTATTTTAAAAAATGATTTCAGATAAATGGCCGCTGCGATGTTCTCCAAAAAACTCCAGCTGAGAAGCCCAATTTTCGACCTCTTTGTGCAACATATGAAATTTTTGTCAGATGTTCGAATAACTCCTCAAAGAATAGTCCAACGGTTTTAAATCTCCCGTTCTTGAAGGTAACTCTCAGGTTTAAGACTCGAGATTATTAAAAAATCCGCGTTAACAGGGGCTTTGTTTCGAGACAATTTATCGAACGTATGTAGTGTCCAGGATTCATGCGTCTTCAATTCTATTACGATGAAATGACAAGCCAAATTGAGTACAAATCAAGTGACGGCTACCAAAAAGACCAACTTCAAAGAAGTATCGCCGGACTGAAAACCACACTTCTAAGATAAACACCCCTTGTTTACATTTTTTATTTATTCATTATTTTTATTTTACAGATTTCTTGCAACTTTTCGCAGTTATTTCTTGCCTTCATTCAAATATTGTCTCTGACACCTTATTCCCTGCAACAAACAACTCTCCTCTCACCCAAACGTCTTTATGACCGTCTTCCTCTCACGGTCATTAATTTTAGACTTAACAAAGACCATCCAATAAGGCTGGAGGTAAAACAACACCCTGATATGATCCTCTAAAACTGTTTTTGATAGTCCACTGGTTTCAAACAATTTGCTCACTGAATCCATCAATTATAAATTTATGCATTATTTCCACAAATTAGAAGCAACACACTCGAGCGCATCCCTCGCCATCCACTAAAAAAGTTTCTTTCCAAAGAATTTCAATAAGGAGAGCTCTCTATTCCCTGCATGAGTATACAGTGGATTTCTTTAGAAATAAGTTCAATGCAGTTTCCGTGTCTTAATTTATTTCTAAGGAAATGAACTTTTCTAGTTTGAACGCCAAGAAAGAAAAAGGAGAAGAAGAAGAAGTTGTGAGTCTAATGACGCTCATTACAAAATTAAAAACTTTTCCATTTAGAGGATAGCTCATAGAAAGTTGTCTTCTCATGCTGTAAATTAAAATCATACTTTGATGAATATAATGCAAAACTAACACCATGGTTAGCCCTTTTGAGTAAAGTCTCCTTAAACGTCCTGTCGTGACACTGACACATATTGAAGTTGAAATCCTTAATGGAAATAATGTCGTCGGCGGGTGAAGCACATGCAGCTCGACTTGAAGCCTCAACATTTTTAAACATTGTTGTGTCGTAAACGAAAAAAAAGTCACAGTCTACAGTCGACGACATCTCCATGTGTAGTTATTCATATATCCTTCGACTTTATGCTTTCATATTGTTTGACATCACTGGGGCACAGCGGAGGAAAAAAAATTAAACTCAACAATTTTGTGTAGCCGAGTTTTATTCAAAAGGAAATGGAAATACATTCGAGCTTTCACTGCATATTGCATTCTGACATTTCAACGCTAAGTCTGAATTCAGAGACCCCCCTCCGCCCTTTCTTCAATCCACTCAAACAAAATTGTGCTTCCTTTTCATTTCCACTACAGAGAATGTGGTGTGGTTGGTATGTGCTTCTATTTTATTCTCGAATAACGAAAGTAGTTTTCGTTTTCATTTCTCAAAAATATTTCCAAACGACACACTACCGACGACGACGGACGACAGACGATGAGTAGTGCTTGTTGAAAACGAGACATCTGTTTGATAAGAAAATGAAAACTCCCAGCAAAAATCAGGAGTTTTCTCCTCTCTTCTTTTTGTTGACAAGGTCGCTAGGGTGGGTGAGGGGATGAAGAATTTTGCATAGGGGAAGGACGAGAAAACTTATTGCACTATGTAAATCAGTGACGCAGGAAGTCTGTTAAAATTCTGTTGCCATTTCCAGTTACTTGTACTTGAAAAAAAAGAATGGAAGTGAATTCCTTGTTTCTGAACTGGGTGGTGGAAAAAATGTTTATCGTCCTTTAGGAGGGACATAGTCATCGTCAACTTCGATTGAAGAAAAGTTTTGTCAAATGTTTACTGCAGTGAAAATGGTTTTCATTTATATTTGTGTGTCAAGCAAACATCATGTCCATGTCGTCGTTCGATCGTAGCTTAAACAAGGACAAAATAGGGCCCATAAAAAACATGATAGGACACAAGCACAAGCAAAGGCAAGAAAGTGAAAACAATGTCCCTTGCGTGTTATTGTTGAACTTTTTTTTTTATTGGTTTTCTTTCATATTTTATTATTACGAGGATTCTTACTCTAGATTATAGGGTCTATCGATTTTTACTACCGAGCTATAAGGACCAGCTATCAAATTTAGGTTATTATTTGTAAAAGGACAAGGATGGTTTTATGATTTTGTTTTTTTTTTTCTTTTTTTTTTACTATCAATCTGCTGATGACTATCCAGATGAATAAGGTTTGAGGTGTGTAGTAACTTCCTATTTGTATTGTGAATGTGTGGAGCCATTTCGGTGTCGACTTTAAAATCGTTAAACCGTCATGTGTGTAATATTTTTTACTGGAGTTTATTATATGACCTGAGGGAAGTTATCAATCATTTCCTTCAGATATCAAAAACCCATGGGGCTTTTACGCTATGATAAAAAGCGAATCTCTAAGGAATTTTGTTTGATTCTTTAAGTAAAGCTTGCGGAGGTTATAACTTTGAAGTCTATAAAAGCATGGTCATGATTTTAACTACTTTAAACAGAGTAGATGTTTCATTGTTCAACTTACTAGTGGTAGTGGCTGTTCATGACAATAACTCATGAAACGGCACCACAATATAAGCTTAGCAAATGAGTAAACATTTTTTTTTTTTTTCGAAACATAGAAGGTATTTTTAATAATACTAAAGTAGCCCGGGAACGTGTCAAAGTGGTATTTTAGTGCCAAGATCCTATTTTTAAGCACTCGCTTCCGAGTCAAAATATATATTAAGATTTGTTGTACAACGTTAAGGATATGAAAGCAGTTCTGCGGTTTCAAATAGATTTGTGCTTTGTACGTACAGTTAAATGCACTGTAAGAAATATATTGGTTTGGGTCTGACGAAAAAGAACATCCAACATCATAAATAATAATTCGTTGGACCCCTTACCGCGGGTGGGGCAATAAGTTCGGTTATGCCTTAAATTTGTTTTTCACAACTTATCTGACTTGGTGCGATCACAATTTTTCAAAAGTTAATTTATGATTATGTTCACCGATTTTGTAGACCTCCTGCAAAGTGGTGACATAAATGCTCGGCTTGTAATATGCAGCGAGTCATGGTTTGGTTGTTTTTTGTCTCCTTCGGTTTTTTAAGGAGAAGGAAATATTAAACTCAGACCAATTGCCGGTTTATTATATTGCCAGAGAAGCTATTTTTTTCGGTGCAGTGGGTCTAAATAAGATGGTTGTAATTTTACTTATAACCTCAAGGGTAGAGTCTAGATGTGGCTGGGAAGCTTAAAGAAAAGAAGATGCCCGATGCGAAATGGTTACTAGGATTAGTGGATACTTCGTTTAAAGTTCTCCCGTCTATCGATGAATAAAACGAAGGGTATCACCACTTTGTCTTCAAAGGGCTTCATACTCTGTAACGATGATTAGAGGAATTATAAGTTGAGTAATCGATACTCTAATGTGTACGCAGCAATCGTTATCTGGTAGAAGATGTTCGTTGATGAAATACTCATACAAGTCTAAGGGTCCTCCAGTCTGCAAACTTTTAACTGTCAGCTGACAGTATTGAGATGTATCGTAATGTGCCCTTTACATCTGTTAAGCATCAGCCAACAGATAAGTTCAATGAGATTTAAGATTACCTTCAAACAGAACCAACCTAAGTATATATTTATGTGGTGCTGTGTGCGCGCTAGCAACCCTATCCGATTAAATTATCGGCCAGCTAGAAGTTTTCAGTCTACGGGTACTCTAAAAATGCAAAGAAGTATTTGAACACCATTCTTAAATGATATTTTTTTGCTGAGTTCAGTAAAATTTGGTTAGTAAATAAGTTCAATCAATGAGAAAGGACACTGGATGAGCTCATAGTCAGGTCTGTGGATTAACTTAGGGGATGAGCTCAGCAGTTAAGGTCTATAGTGGGTAGCTAGGTGGAAGTGGCTGTCAGCCAATGAGTACGTGCATTGCCTGACACAATAAGACCACAAGGGTCCATTGTGTTGCCACAGATATCAGCAAGTCAATCACCTACTAATCTCAAAAACCCGATGTGAGATTAACGAGTTGATCACCCATTAATCTTTCATTTCGGGACTAGCCGGTTGATCACCTGTTAGTCGAACCACGTGGAGCTTTTGATGTATTTTGAAAGACTATTAGAGTCTATGTAAGCCAAGTCGCTAGTATCGTCGAAGAAGAATTCACCGAGATGAGTTTTTCTCCTATGAAATAGTGCAGGGCATGAGCAAAGAAGGTGTTGAAAGGTTTCTTCCTCTTCTTCGTCCATGGAATACACATCAAGTCTTTTGGCGTGTCTTCATATTAGACAGTGCTCCGTAAGAACACCTATGGTATAACCTAACTACAGGCGGTTTAAGGCTAACAAACTCTTCGAGCGTTTTGAGTCTACACACGGCCATCTTTTTTGGTTGCAAGGCAGTTGTTACTCTCAGTCCATTTAGTGTTTGATATCCTTAAAGCGTCTTGTCTAAGTAGGAGTTTACATGTAGCGATAGGTATACCTATGTTGTTCCATTCTGAGCGTAGGAAAGTGGTCGTGCCTTTCTTGGCTTGTTCGTCCGCCATACAGTTGCTTGGTATGTCCTTGTGTCCCAGCACACATGAAAGGTGAATGTCACTTGATAAAGTTGATAGATTTAGTCAAGTTTTTGAATTTTAATTAAATTTTTTTAAAGATTTACTCACTAGATGATTTCAGTGAACGAGTTAAATGGAAAAGTGAAGTTTTTGAGCTAAGAGGATGATTTTAATCCAATGGATAAGGAGATTAGGTCAGTAGCCCGCGAAGAATGAAGTCAAGAGCTGTACTCATTGGCTGAAGTCAAAGATGAGCTGATTGGATGAACTGAGTGAACGAGGTATTGGGATAAGTTGTGATTTTTGGCTAAGTACATGAGCCTAAAGCATAAATAAGTAGATGATAACAGTAGAGTAAATAAAGTCAATGAATGAATTCAGGAATTTAGTTTAGTTAGTTAGTTTAGTTTTATTGACTCATGAAAATAATACATAAATTATACAAACATTTTGGTAAATTATTTCTAAAAGTCTTTTGGTTTGGCCGAAGCCGTCTACCAGACTGACATATTTTGTAATTAAATTTTGATTATATTTTAACATATTGTCTACATTTTTTGCCTATGTTTAAAAAAGTTCATTTTCAATGCAGTTTCTATATTTTAACGGTATTTCAGTGAAATTAAAAAGTACTTTCCAGCCACGAGATCCATTTAAAATTTTAAGTGTTTCCTCTAAATCCAATGACTGAACTCCAAAATATTGAACTCGAAATTCTTTTAAAACGGGACAGACAGCTATAAAATGAAATACATCTTCTCTTTCATTACGGTTACATAAAGTACATAAAATTGGTAACTCAGGACGGTGTGGTATATAATTGGGATTTAATAGCTCTCCTCTTATTCGGAAGATTGTGCTTATTAATTCCGTTGAGTGCTCTTCTAAAAAATAGGTTCCTTCATTTAAGGGGGGACGCTGGTCTAGAATTTTGAAGAAACCGAAATTTTTTTTTGTCTTAAAAGGTACTTTAGGGTCTTAAAAATAACATACCAAAGGATGGATGCCGGCAAAAATGTCTAAATGCCCAAACTTTCCATTTTGCGGCAGCGCCCCTCTGGTATGCCGTATGATTTTATAGTATTTAAAACTTTAAACGCGTTTTTCTCGAAATCACTTTTTTTTAACTGGCCGAAAACATAACTCGAACAAATCTTCACCGATCTATACGAAATTTAAACAGTTCATTCAAAATACTATTCTCCAGAGCCGTACGTAGGATTTTTTTTCTATATTGCATAGTTTTTTTTTAATCAACAATTTTGTCGTTTTTTTTAGAGAAAATTTTAATTTTTTGTTCAAACGCGCACCATTTCACCAAAAAACAATATATCGAAAAAATTCTACGTACGGCTCTTGCTGTTGTTATATAGAAACTAAAAATTTTCGGGATTTTGTTCCAGGATAAAAATTAAGGAGGTAACATTTTCGGCCATGGACCCATCTAAAAAATGAGGTGCCTCCGAAGAAATGCTGGAGAGCCGCCATTTTGAAAATAATTGACACGAAAAAATTTGTATTTGTATATTAAAACCAAAACTATAAGACCTCTTTCACAAATTTTCGATAGATCTTTTTGTTGAATCATAAAAAATTCATATATTATGCCCATTTTTTCAGGCTCTAGACCAGCGTCCCCCCTTAAGAAGTGATTCAACTTGCTGTAGTATAATCTGTACTGTGAATTTTGCGCCTCTTCCATGAACTTATGGTACATTCTATTCAGCAATTCATCAACTTTTGGCTTAAGGGATTCCACTTGCTCTTCACCTGCATTTGTCAGGTTTACTCCACATTCCGACGCCAGCTTCTTCCACTCCTGAGCACATCCTCCTTCAGTAGACAATAAGTGCATAAGTACTATTTTTGGTATTCTCTGCTCATGCATTGCTAAAACTCGCATTATGTATTTGAAGTGAAGGTTTAGAGTATCCAAAAACATAGGGGAAATACCAGTCTCTAAATGCAACATGTAGTTTGGAGAACTAGTAGGTATTCTAAACCTTCTAAAAAACGAAGAAACTTCTCTACTGTTTCGTATGGTCGACATCCCCAAGCTTGGGCTCCATAAAGAAGAATGGCAGTTGCAGTTGAACGAAATAGGGTTTGCTTTGATGTATGCGAAATACTCTTTTTATGGATACAACTGCCCCAAACAATACTCATAGCTCGTTTTGCTTCTGCCAGTTTTAATTGAAGGTGTTTATTCATGTTAGAGTTCGATGAAATCAATACTCCCAAATATTTGTACTCCTTTACAATTTCTATTTCCTCACCTTGAAACACCCACTTTTCGATCCTCGAATATCTGCCTCCACCACCTCTGAAGATCATCATTTTAGATTTTTCCAGGTTGACAGTTAGGTTCCAACTCTTACAGTACCTTTTTAATCTGTTGATCATAAGCTGCATGCCATCAACTGTCTCGGCGAGAAAAACTATGTCATCTGCATAAAGTAAGCCTGGAATACTTGTCTGACGGAGCTCAATTCCACCTCTAACAGCATATGTGATATCGTTAATGTACAGGGTAAATAGTAGTGTACTGAGAACGCATCCTTGCCTTACTCCCACAGTTGTTTCGAAATCTTCGGAGAAGCATTTTCCATCCCAGATACGAGCTGTATTGTTCTGGTACAAAGCCTTCAATACATTTATCATTTTTGAAGATATTCCAAGCTGATATAATTTATAGAAGAGAGCTTCACGCGGTATAGAGTCAAATGCAGCTTGAGAGTCGACAATGAAACCGTGCAGCTTTTTATTCCTACTTCTATAGAGATCTGCTAAGCTTATCAACGAAAATATTTGGTCTACAGTCGAGTAGTCTCTCCTGAATCCAGCTTGGAACTCATGCAAAAATTCGTTCTTTTCCACCCACTGGGTAAGCCTCTTATATAGTATAGATGAAAAAAGTTTGGCCGACGTGTTCAAAAATGATATGCCTCTGTAATTAGCAGGGTTTTCATAATCTCCGAATTAAACTCAGTGACTGTAGCTGAACTGAATGCGTGAACTAAACTCAATGTACACACAAAGTAAATGAACTTAAAGCATAAGTTAGTAGATGAGGTCAATAGATGTAGTCGATGGATGAAGCCAAAACCTGTACTCAGTTTTTAAAGAAAGAAAAGATGACCTCATTAGATAAGCCCAGTGGACGAGTTGAAGAAATTAGTAAAGTATATCAGCTGAGTGGATGAGCCAAATACATAGACAATAGATGAAGTCAGCGGATGAATTCGATGGATAAAGCCAAGTTAGCGGTTGTAGTCAAAAGATGAGCTCATTGAATGAACTCAGTGGTACAACTCAATGGATAAGTGAAGGATCTCAGTGGATAAGCCTAATGCATGAATGAGTTAACAAGCTACTGAAATAATATTTCCACGTTGCAATAAATGCAAAGAGCGCATGCTTCATGCCTCATGACTTTGACCACTGATTTTACTCGAAAACTTTAAACTTACTGAAAAAATAGCATACGTTTATTTAACACGTTTCGAAATATTGCATCATATTTCATGATTTTTCTCCTACTCAGCTTTGCACGTTTGCCTTTCTGCAACACATCAACCTGCCATCCCAATTTTCACCATAGCACTTTCATTGCATTGGAGGTTCTCTCGTTGGACTTTTTTTTGTATGTATGTGTGTATATTTTGTCAGCTCAGGCAGGTAATTAAAATCATCTTTTCCCTTTGCACCATGAGTCAGATTATAATTTCATGTGATTGCAGTATTATCCGATGGAATCGTCAATGCATTATTTTTATTTTTATGTCACCCGTTTATTGATGAAAACTTAATTACTCTTGGGACTTAACCAATAACTTTTGAACTGTGCACGTAATTCAGTAAAAAAACACCACACTCCCACTCTCGTTAGCAGACTGAAGGAAGACTACAACAACAACTGCCCACTGTACGAAGAGAGAAAAAATATTTACTTTCTCCCTTTGCCACCGACTGACACAAACCAATCCCCGCTTTTGCGGAAAATATCAATGACGGTTTTTCCGCCATTTTTTCTCTGGCTTGCTTGTTTTTATGTCGCATTATCCAACCAACAATAATCCACATTGATTATTGAACAACACAACGTAAGAAACAAGAGCAAAAAAAAAAAATTATTGTAAATTATTAACCAGCCGCACACGGGTTGCAATCATCCAGCCAGAACAAGCTGTGTAAGGACTTTATACCTACTTCACATCAATCTTTCTGCATTGTCATCGATCGCTAGACCATTTGCGACCACATAAGCCGCGCGCAGCCCGGAACTTCTTCTCTTTACTACCCGCAAGCCACGGCCAGCGCGGTGGGAATTATAAATCAGGTTTTTTGTTGGCAGTATTGTAAATTGGAGTTTAAATGCAACCCCCCAACATCCATATCCCGACCGGCTAAAGGGTTGGGAGCAGATAGAAATGGAGAGAGAAAGGGGAGAACACTAACTGGTAGTTAGCCTGACCTGACGTATGGCACATGCATTTTAAATGCTTCTATTGGAAAGGGTAATGCACAGCGAAAATAGTGCAGTTTTCTATATCCACTATAGTTGCAGGATGTGTCTCTATAGGAGACACTTACTTGGTATTTGCTTGAACGTATAGTCCTTTGGTTTGTCCTTTTGAATAATTAAATATGCTGGTGTGCCTTTTCCGATTATGTTTGAAAAATGAAAGCTCCATTTTTCTGTTTCACTCCCTGGGCAATATTTGTGTTTATAAATCGGTTTTACGTTATATTTTACTGTACGACATTCGTTTTTACAGTAACGAGTCTGACAGAATGCAGCAATGCCAGATGGAAAGGATCTTCGTTTTAATTTTTAAAATCGTATGTTGATACACAGTTAGCGTTTTAATGCCACAAGGCATTCTGGAGATGATGATGAGTTGATCGTTGGAGAAGTGAGTGTAAGTGACCTGTTTCACAGTGACTACGTTTGGTTTAAAGTTTAGTTCAATCAATTTAGGTTAGATCGGTTTGGTTGAGCAGTGTGTCGTAAAACTTTGATCTGAGTTTTTTACAAGCGACCATTTTTTTGTCGTTCATTTCGGTTTTTAAAATGCAACCAATCGTATACAATAAAATACGTACAATATCAAAATATTTACAAACAATGATTCAATTCTCATTCGTAATATGTAGCTACACTTCATTCGGACTTATAAGCCCTTAAAGGATTTTTTTTTGGGTCGAGTGACGTTTGTCCGGTCATCTTTATCAATGAAGATGGCGTAACTGGGAGCTGCTGTACAACAATTGTACTACCTGATGACGTAAATTGGTTTTTAACTCGCATTCTAGGTTTCAGCCAATGTACCACCAACAAGATTATTAATCGTACGCATTGGATATTTGTTTTAGGGCTTTTTCAAAGCTGGACACTTGAGTGTCAGAATCTTTCTTGTGCTAACGACTTAGTTCCATGAATACTTCTATCCTTGCTACTATAACATTTGATAGAGTTTGGCATCAGATTCTTTTATCGAAAATGCGTCTTTTTGGTATCGATGAGTCTCTTCTTCGTTGGATTAGAAATTACCTTTCCGACCGTTCAACACAAGTTGTTTTGGATGGCTTCAAGTCTGATACCCACTTCATAAATGCTGGTGTGCCCCAGGGCTCTGTTTTGTCTCTGACTCTCTTTCTCATTTTCATAAATGATCTCTTGTCTGAAACTTCTAGTCCGGTTAACTGTTTGGCTGACGACTGATCTCTCAGATTTTCATATTCGTTTCCAAATTCACGTCCCTGCTCCTCGGATGTGGAACAGGAACGGCTGCGTATGAAAAGCTCATTGAATTCTGACCTTGACAGCATTGTTACATGGGGTCTTATTAACCAAGTAGAATTCAATGCTTCGAAAACTCAATGCTGTTTCTTGTCGTTGAAGCTTAACATTCCCCCTCTGCCATTATCCATGAATGGTACTTTCATCCAAGAAACCGAAAAGCTGTCATTACTTGGTATGTGTGTAAACGATGATCTTCGTTGGAATGACCACATATGTATTCGAAGTCGCCAAAAACGCTTCTAAATGCTTAAGCTTCTTGAGACGGTCCAGGAAGTTCTGCACCCCTTCTGATCTGGCTACAATTTATAAGGTCCTAATCTGCCCAAAACTGGAGTATAACTCCCATACCTGTGTTAAGCAGTTGAATGTTTCTGGGATTCAAACAAAGTAGAGCCGCACTTTTCTTCCCTGCGCAGCAAGATTTTCATTACACAAACGCCCCATGACGTCAAGCTAGTGTCGATTGTCGAACGCATCACTAGCAGTAAAGAGAAACTCTTGAATTTTGGTGTCACTTTATTTCATATTCTACTTTGGATTTGCTAAAGGGACTGGCAGCTAGTTAGAAATATTTGCGTTACGTTCAACACTAAGCAAAATATTACAAACAATACTCAGTGACAAAGAAGTTTCAACTTTCAGTATTTTTTTAAGACTCATTAGATTAATGTGTAGAATATAGTGAGTCCTTTTCAGTTCCTGGTATCCTCAAATATTATTTTATTTCGAACACAGATGTAATAACACTGCCAACTGGAAATACAGAGGTGTCTCAGTGTCACAGTACTTCAAGTCATACTTTGTTCCTTGTAAAGAGTGCAAGTTGTGATGCACTTTGCAAACTAATTCATATATCGGTTCAAAACATTGTGACACACTAAATTAGTGTCACAAAGTAGCCCAGTGTCACAAAGCCATAGTAGTTTTGTGTCTCAAAATGATACTTAAATTTAATTCAAAAAGGTTCAAGTAATTCAGTGTAACAAAATAATAATAACTTAGTATCGCAAAGTGATAGTAATTAAGAGTCACAAAGCGACAGTTAGTTAGTGTCACAATATGATGCTAGGTTTTTGTCCCAAAGTGAGAGGAATCTATTGCAACAAGGTTATAGTCATTAGTAATTATGGTCATAAAATGAAATTAATTGTGTTTCTTAGCAATAATAATTAAGTTTAACAGAGTAATAGTAATTTAGTACCACAAAATCTCACGACTCTAACGTCACAAAGATACAAGAATTCTATGTAAAGAACTAACTACAATGAAATCAATGGAAGAAATACCGATGAATTCAAGCAAGGTGACATTGAAATAGTGTCACCAACTGCCATCGAACAGAAGCAAAACATGTAATCCAAGCAGCTCAGTAATTCTATCAAGTAATGAGTCCTTGCCAAAATGCGTTATTGCTTCGTATAGGCCTATTTTTCAAACTCCCTTTTCCATTACACTTAATATGTAAGTCTCGATGCAAAAGATGTACAAAATCATGCCATGCTCATATTTTTATGCTGAGCTTGTGCTATGGCCAAAATACTCTCGTTAAAACGACCACACCCAGCATTTTTGTATAAAAAAGAAAAATATTACAAGGGTGTTTTGATAAGTTCGTGACTTTTTGATTTTTCCGCGCAATCATTTTAAATGTGACACTGCTCAAATGCCATTTATTTGTACTCTGCTGTAATTATGAAATATTTAATATTTGAGAAAATTATTTTTATTAAAAAAGTCACTGACGCATCAGAGCCCCCACTTACTTTACTTACTGGAGTCGTCATTGATTTCATCTTTTAAAAGAAGATGATGCGATTAAAATCCTTTGTCGGGACAACTCTTCTGCCACACACTCCAACTTTCAACAAAAGGAAGAAAATACTCATCTCCTTAGATCTTGCAACACTGTGACACCTTAAATAAATTTAAAAAAATATAAAACTCCTCTACCTTGGCGAAACTTTGTGATGTGTTCATCCAAAAGCGGAACTCCCCTTGCCAGGATAACAACAAAATTAATTGTCCTCTATGTGTATAAACTTGGCTGCTAAAAGTAAATGTTCTGTAAAACAATGAAGAAGAATATAATCTGCTACTGCTGCCGACAGCTCTTGAATTGATTGCTTAAGTGATATTTCTAAAGATTCTGATGTGACACACATTTCTTGTTGTTGTTGATGATGTTGTTAGTCTTCTTTGTCCTCGAGTCTTGCTTTGTAAATGGTTATGAAGTGTGAATTATTATTTTTGGCAAGTTTTCAGTGCTGAATGTGCGCACAGGAAACAAAAGTGTAGACTTACTCGGATGTAAGGTATGATTTCATTAAGAATGCTAAAAGTTGGCTTTTGTTTTGTGCAGTGGTTTTGTCCATGACAAAGTAGGTTATTGATTTTTTAATGCTATTCTACCATGTGTGGGTGTGTTGGGCAGGTATATAAGCTCGTATACCTACAGTTGTTACTTTATGCAGGTTTTGTTTTGGATTCCCCTTGGCTCGTTTTGTCAAAGCAAAGCTCATCAGATTGAAGGTATGATTTTACTGACAGGAATGTCAATCGGAAAGAAGATGTTCTTGTGTCTGAGATCGACTAATCCCTCTGTTTTCACACCTTTGGTCTTTATTTTCTTTGATTTCCTTATCTTTAATCCTTTTCTGTCTCTCATGAACGTCCCAAATTGTCTTAAGGACACAACACAGATTGCAACTGGTCCAGTGCTTGCCTCTGGGGAATACCTCAGGACCAAACACGCTGCAGGAATATTAATAGAAAACGGTTGATTGAATTCTTCTTCTCCAAAACCCAATTAGGAACATTTGACATTTATTTGAAGCACTTAAAGCATTAGTAGATTATGCGGTCACTGGTATGAGTTTTGATTAAAATGATAATTGCTAGACAATTGGGAGTTGAAAGTAGGGCAGGATGAAGGGAGAGTGAAACGAGGATTGTATGATTTACCGATAAATAAAAAAACAGATGGAAACTTTCCGCAAAGGAGGCACGTTCATTGAGGCGGAAGTACGTGATGAGGGTAACAATGAACGTGAGGATTGGCATTTTCAGAGCCTCATGTGGCTTTAAGTTTTCTACTTTAGTGTTTGTAGCGGAAACTTGTGTTTGATATTAAAGCGATTAAAGCTAATTGCACTGGGATATCTTTCTACTGCAGAACAACTTGGCGGTAGCACTTAATTGGTACCAGCTGCTGCAGTAGAGGTTCGAAAACACCAAACAGCTGTGTCAGTGAGTTTCATACTTTTTTTTTGACATTTTCTTGAGGAGGTTGAGTTGAAGTTAGGTTGAAATTGTCGCCAACAAATTCCCTTTTTCACAAAAACACCTAAATTTTTCCGGCGTAAAACAGTTTAAGAAGTAACACGATTAGCCATTTGAGATCAAGTAGATATACGCGAAGAAAGTCAAAAGTTCAGTTATATAAAGGCCTTCAAAACCACTGATATCTTATAAAAAAAAAAAAATAAATAGGGTGGCGCAACAGAGCGAGGAGCCCCTGGGCCTAGCACATTTCTCACAACCATGCCTTGTGAGGGAATGGAGGGGACCTACAATTTTTCGCCGGTTCCGAACGGCTAATTGAGAATGCGCTTTTCATGGCAATGAATTTACTAACGGAGGACTTGCCAATTCCTCGCGAAAGGCGATACCCGTGGAAAAACATTTTTGCATTTTGCCTCTGCTGGGATTCGAACCTCGAACCTCTGGGTTAGCAGGTGGACATGCTAACCATTACGCCACGGGTACCACGGACTGATATCTTATCAAAATATCAAAATTAACAGTTTTTTTTTAGGGTGGTTTTTTAGACGTGTGGCTTGCAATCTGGCAATATTTTTTTCTGTGTTGGTTTTTTGGACAGCTGTTACTTGATTTATGTTCAATTGGTTGAATCGTGTAGAAATTGAATCCGAACGACCACTGGGAACTGCGTATAAGTTCGGTAAATATTCTCGAAAGAAATCGCTGCTGACGTCGATTTTTACATAACTTCATGATCAGGGGATTAAGCATCGCTGGCCTAATTTTTTAAAGAGTTATGTGAAGTCGTTTGTCAAGCTGCCAAGTTCAAGGCGATTAACGGCTAAGAAGAGAATATTCAGCGTGTTATTGCTGACATATCGCCCCAAATGCTCCAAAAAGTGCTTCAAAACTGGGCCTCTTGGCTGGAACATATTCTATCAAGCCGCGGTCCCAACTGGACCCGAAATAATTTTTGAAAACTAACGGTAAACCCTTCTCCATTTAGTTAATCTTAATTCTTGGCCATAACATCAAATTATATGCGTTTTATTTCTGCTTGAAGTCCACACGTTAAAAAAAAACACCCTTTACTTGTCTGCTTCACATGTGTACGCATTGAATTTAGTACTTGGCTGCAAACCTCACGGTTTTGGGTTGTTTCATGTTTGAGAAGATTGCACTGTGATGGTTTTTGAAGAAACTCTTTGAATTCTCATGTTGACCATTGCATATCTTCATGATTAGCGGACAATGGTAAATTTTCTGTCAGATTGAATTGTTGAAGAGAAAATTTCTCCTTTTCTTCGTATTTATAATTCAATCAACCAACGTTAGCCTTGCTGTCTTAGGAGGTGTTTTCATTTCACCTGGCGTCAAGTTACTCTCATATTTCGAGTACATTGTGCAGCATTGTGAACTGTAAGTGAATGCTGGATGTTCAACCGCAAGAGTCTCCCCTTCGGCTAAGGGACTATTTTGCTACCATAAAAAGTCGCGCAATTGTCTCGCTACTTTATACATCCTATACTCTTATTCGATGATTAAGGTCCGTTTTTACCCTGATCCTTTCTAAAATAGAACATTTTGTAGGCTTTACAAGAAGAAAAGCAGTGGTTATCTTCGACAGACTGGTGCTTACGCGCCTTCTTATCATCATCATCATCTCTTCCAGCTCGCAGCTTCAAATAGTCATGCTTCCAACATTTCAACTCGCGACTCTCAGCGTCGTCAAATCTATCGCATTATTTTGCTAGCCCTACGAAATCTATGTATGTAGTTCTGAACCCAGAACTTCTCCTCGTACCAGGATCAGTAGAAGTGGTAGTGCCTTGACAGTAAATAACAAGCAATGAATACTCAATCTGTCTTCTTTATTTAAGTGTCTATGACAGTCTGTCTTAAGCCAGATCATTGTTCCTTTTGGAAGTGACTTGTATTTCCTTTTAGCTGAGATAAACACAGGTACGTCTGTGGGTATACCTAACTCCTAATTCCGCCTAGAAATAGTCAAAAGTTCTTAACATTGACTCTTACTTAAACTTAATTCTTAACTAATTCTCTTCATTAAAAATCAATTAAACCACGCTTACCATTGATAAAAAGAAAAAACAATTCTATTGATAGTCAGGAGATTGGTAATCTTAGTTCAACAAACCACAATCTTTGAGAACCACAACAACAATCTTCAAGAACCACAGTTTTTGAGAGCAAGAGTGGTTTGAGAAACCGGTCTTTGAGAATCACAGTCTTTGAGAACGAGATCGACCATCATTGAAAATGAGACATTCCGAAATTGACTACAACAGCTTGTCTAGTAAAAAAAATTTGAAGAGAGATAGAAACGTTGGAAACCTTCCACTACAATGATGCTAATGCATAGAACAAAGATTATCCTCTAAGACTTGTCACAGAATCTTTCATTCTCTGACCGAAAATAAAGTACTGAAAACTTGGTTTACTACTTCCATATGCAACATTAATCAACTACACTCTCCATTGACTTGTTGAGGCACATTATTGAGGTACGTACATGTTGCTAAGCAAAACCAAGAGAAACACTCTGAGCCACAATTAGAATCAATTTCTATTGCTCTCTAATCACATTCTATTCAAAAGTCCTTTGAATTCTTTAAATGTCAAAAAGATTCAACTTTCAATGGCTTTTCTATGCAATCAGAGCATTGAATCTTCTCTTTTCAATGATCGACTCAAGTATTTCCAACAACGAGCTCCAAGATTACTTGTAACGAAGTCTGTTTTCGAAAAGTAGCAATTATCATTGTACCTACTCCAATTGAATTGAAAATATTTTCTTTCTTTTTTTCAAATAAAAACTCCTCCACACGCCTCATAAAGAAATAGTAATAAAAAAAATAGAACCACTTGACGAAATAAGGCGAAGTACAAAATAAGTCGACCAACTAAAAGCAGTCTTTAAAAATAAGTTAAGCTAAGCTATGTGGAATTCCAATTTATCTAATCGAAGAGTGCTCTTCACCACAGTCCCTATCCTTCGCAAATAAAATAAAAATACAACTCTTATATTCACTCATAAAATTCCTGCAATTTTTCTGAGGACTTTATACTCGCTTACCCCAATATCACTTTCCACTCCCTCTTTCTTTGACATATCCTCTTGAGATAAAAGAGAAGGAAATGAAAAAATATATAAATAATTTTTACAACACGCACGTTTCTTTGGGAGGCTGGCTTCTCCTTAAATGGAACTCAAATAATAATAATAAAAAAGAAAAAAAAAAAGGAAATTACACAACCATCGAAAACGAAAATCCTTCAAAGGACAAGAAGTAGCATCAATAATAAATAATAAGCAAAAAGAAATTCATCAAATAATATCCTGTGGCATTTCAAAACGAAGATTTGGTGAGACAAGAAATTTAATTGGAAAATTCATTGCGAAACCCTTATAATTCCCCAATACCCATCCTCGTGCATCTCCTTACATTATAATTGACAGGACCATTAGGTTTTGTTGAGAACATAATATCCCGAAATCCCATAGTAGAGCTTTTCATAAAATGCCTACCAAAACGGATAGCCCACATTTGTGACATAGATTTGATGCTCGATTAATCTGGCTGGTTGGTGAAATTGAAAGGATGAAAACAATTAAGCCTCCAATGTCCGTCCATAAGGCCAGTGCAGAGCCTTAACCCTTGAAATTGAATCAACTCTTCGACGAAATGTCGCCTTGTGAATGTTTGATCGCGGACAAGTTAATGATATCAAAGTTAATGGTCTCGAACATAATTTATGACCGTGAAATGGAAAAATTATCAAACTTCGTTGGGGTGTTCCTTTCTTCTTTTTCTTTGGACAAAAAGGCGTGTTATGAGATAGTATAATAATCACGGGGTTTCTTTACTTTGTACTTTCATACTTTCATACTTTCATACTAATTACGCTTCTTCGTTAAACGTTCCGTTGAGTAAATTAAAAGTCTCGAAAAAAGTGGGTGAATGTAGGTTTTCTTTTGCTTCCTCTTTTCTTTTCATTGTTTTCATGCCGAGGCAAGGACTATTAATCACAATATAAGCCAGTGAAAGTAAATTATGGGAAAAAAGAGATATCCTTTTTTTCTATAAGACGGCTTTAATTATTTTTTCACAGTCTGAGTCGGAAGACCCTTTTTGGTTTAATTAGTAAATCAATGAGGGAAAAAAAATTATGTGTTGTGAGTTTTTTTGAAGTGACAACTTCTTTAGGCGCGTTCGGCACTTTTGCGATGGGGGGTAAAGCAATGAATTCGCGACCGACACCATTTTTTGGCTCATCGTATTTCGTATGTAAAGTCGTCATAGCCCAGCGTCTCAGGTTCGATTCCCAGCCATGACTTACATTTTTTTATTTATTTAAAGTCAAATTTATTTATTGGCAAACATAAATAAAAATTGTCGCCACGACTGGGAATAGACCAGGGTCGATAATTTTTAAAATGGTCAAAAAAGAAAAAAAATTATAGTAGAATGAAACCTTTTAAAAAAGGTAGAGAATAAACCAAAAAAAAAAGGAAAAAATAAATTACGGGCGATCTGAGGTCGGGAAGGGGGCGGGGGGGCGTATTTAAGGGTAAGAAACGGTTAATCTCAATTTCCGGTAAAACTTCAAGTCTAAGGAAAAAAAAAGATAAATAGCAAAGTTGTAGGTATTAAAAAGATCTACAACTTTTGTAAAGACACTTTTTTCACATAACCTCAAAATGTATGTGAAAAATTCGAATAACTGAGTTTTTGGTTTTTTATTTTTATCTTTTGCAAAAAAACTAATTTTTTGGCGAAATTTGGTGAAAACATACCTTTGTATGTTCCAAACATACAGTAATTTTTTTGATTTAAAATATTTATTTTTTCACCTTATTTTGACAAAATATCGAAAAATCACCCTAATTTTCAATCGAAAAATCTCACGTCAAAATATCTGCTTTTTTAAAAAAATTGGTGTGTTTCTTGTTTGTTGAAATCTCTACTTTCAGATGGTTAAAAAAAAATTAACACTACTATGGTAAATGTTCTCAGAAAATGCAAATAATGAAAATAGCCCAAATCCATTTTTTTTTTTATTTTTTTAAAAATTCAAAATTTACACATTAATTACTAGAAAAAGGTAAGATAATAGTATATTTCGAGTAGCAATTTTTTTGTTTATCGGTATAACATGAAATCTAACGTTTTTCTAGTAAAAAAAGTGTAAATTTTGAATTTTTAAGAAAATAAAAAAAAAATTGGATTTGGGCTATTTTCATTATTTGCATTTTCTGAGAACATTTACCATAGTAGTGTTAATTTTTTTTTAACCATCTGAAAGTAGAGATTTCAACAAACAAGAAACACACCAATTTTTTTAAAAAAGCAGATATTTTGACGTGAGATTTTTCGATTGAAAATTAGGGTGATTTTTCGATATTTTGTCAAAATAAGGTGAAAAAATAAATATTTTAAATCAAAAAAATTACTGTATGTTTGGAACATACAATGGTATGTTTTCACCAAATTTCGCCAAAAAATTAGTTTTTTTGCAAAAGATAAAAATAAAAAACCAAAAACTCAGTTATTCGAATTTTTCACATACATTTTGAGGTTATGTGAAAAAAGTGTCTTCACAAAAGTTGTAGATCTTTTTAATACCTACAACTTTGCTATATAACTTTTTTTCCTAAGACTTGCAGTTTTACCGGAAATCGAGATTAACCGTTTTTTACCCTTAAATACGCCCCCCGCCCCCTTCCCGACCTCAGATCGCCCGTAATTTATTTTTTCCTATTTTTTTGGTTTATTTTCAACCTCTTACAACTTGTTTCATTCTACTATAATTTTTTTTGTTTCAAAAATTATCGACCCTGGTCTAGAATCGAACCTGAGACCTTAAGTTTAATAGCCAACGACTCTACCATTGAGCCGAGAACGTCTTAATTTTGATGCTGCTAAATGACTTAAAAGAATGTAATAGCAATTTTTAAAAGAAGAACACTAATTTACAATGACGAATGACCGCAGCCTTAGTACAACGAAATATAAAGCGACGATTGATGCAGTCTTTGCGATATGTATATTTAAATAGATTCGAGACAAAATTGTTAGATTCCTATTTAAGTTACCATAGACCTATTATTTCAGTATTAGAATACGATGATTGTAGAGATGATAATAGAAGAGATGAAATTGTGAATGAAAACTAATGTTTCATTGATGTTCTTCTATATGTACATCTACTCTACATATAATTATAAAAAAATTTTCCTGTACATTAAAATATTTACTGAAAATTCAATTCTGTTTTCACTTCTGTAGGCACTCCCAGAGTGCTTTTTTTTTTTTTTCTTCAATTTTGGGGCGGATTTTTGTCCACTGGTCTGCTAATGATAATATTTTAAGCTATCCCTTGTCATGTTCGGTGTTTGTTTGAGTAACTCGATAAATGTCAATCAGAATATTTAAATGAGGGTTTCGCAGGTACTCACTGAGTGGCTTGACACTCTTGATCTTCGATGAAAAATCAATTAATATTTGGGGAGCAAGTAAAGGTCTACTCGGGGCGGGGCAGCTCATCTGGATTGATTTTAACGAAAAACGTTGCATTTTACGGATATCGGATTAACATTGCTACAGAGTAAGGATTTTTTAATGAGACTTTTGTTGACACATGGTTGATGATGGTGAAAAGAAAATTGAGTAGCGCAGCTTCTACTGGTTTCGTTTTTGAATTGAGGAAATTTGTACACTTCACAAAATTTGTTGAATATTTATTAAACGTAGCGCAATAAAATGAGAGCGTCTAACTACATCGTCGAAGATCGGGATTCAAAATCACAATAAGATCCAAAATATCATACTTTTTGATGGGATGCCACGAGCAGTGCCAACATTTCAAGCAGTTGAAGAGCCTTAAAAAAACATTCATCATAGGACTGATTAAGAGAAATGCAACAATCTGGAAAATGTGGTGTTAATGTAGGATAGTAGACAGACAAGATTTTTATTTATTTAACAATTTTTGGTTACTTAAAAGGCACGAATTCCTTCAATAGGTTTGTTGTTTCTTCTTTGCCAACATTTATTTTTCAGATATTTATGTGCGCCCGCCGAAACCTGAGGGATTGTGTGGTGTATAGCCTACTGTTTGTAGTAAATCAGAGCTATATTCTACATTTTCCTTTTCTAGTATTAAGAACTATTGTAAGCGAAGATTACACAGGTCCGATAATGGGTTTGTTGGCAAAAGCAGGCTATGTATGTATATATATTTTTTTGAAGTGAAACTTCTTATGCGACTTCCAACAAGGTTGCGTTAAACGTTTAACGCGGATTATCGATTGCATACTTTTCGGCACTGCTCGCAATTTGTTAATATAATAGTTGTACAATTGTATATAAAAATGAGTTCACTAAAAATTAATTTGTACCCCTTCTTATTTTCATTTCCACATTAGGAAGATTCACTTCTTCCACGCACTATTTTTTTTATGTTTTGCCTCACTAACATCATGAACTATCTGGGAAGATGAAGAATTCTTGAGAGATGATTCAATTTACTTATACAGATGGTTCAAAAACCGAAGAAGGGGTTGGCTGCGGGGTGTACTCAGACAGACTCAATGTAAGTGTCTAATTCCGCCTTCCAAACCACTGTAGCGTGTTCAAAGCGGAAATTATGGCGATCAAAGACTTCCAATCGTGGCTAAAAGAAAACGTGATATTCTCAGTGAATATCCGGATCTTCTTAGATAGTCAAGGAGCCCTCAAATTACTAGTCGCTGTTTCTACGAACTCAGTAACCGCCCTCAACTGTCGCCTATCTCTTCAGGAGAGCTGAAGAGATAGAATATTCATCTTATTTGGGTGCCGGGACACAGAGATATCGTAGGTAACTGCAAAGCCAATGAACTCGCCAGAAAAGGAACCTTTCTACTGATCTCAACCAGAAGGTTGAATATTGGTATACCAATCGCTACATGCAAACTTATGCTAAAACAAGAGGCAATGGATAGAGCAAATATTGGGTGGAACAATATTACTACGTGTGTGGCAATAAAACAGATATGGCCAGAGCTAGATCTAAAGCGCACGAAACATTTTTGTTATCCTTAACCAGATTGCACGTTAGCTCCGTAATCAATGTAATTACCGGACATTTTCTGATAGGTAGACGCACCATAAGGCTCTGCGTTTCCTCCAACGACTTCTTCAAAAACTGTTTAGATGAGCAGGAGGAGGAGACAGTCCCACACCTCCTCTGCTCATGTCCTGCACTCTCCCTCAAAAGAAAACTGCATATAGGCAGATATTTCCTTGATGATCTAAGCGATTTGGAGAACGCAGATACCCTTCATTTCTATCGCTTTATCAAAGTTCCAAATGTGTTGTTGAGTGAGGTACTCCTTTAATTCTCTTGCTTTCGAAATGGACCTAATATTGATCTAAGTGTGTCAGTTGTTTTCCTGACAGCTTTTTAAACCTAACCTAACTTAACCCTGCCTCACTAAGTCTGAATTCCTCTATCACGTGACATTTTCGAAATATTTCACCTTTCAAATCGGAATGTTAAGATTTTGCTGTCTTTTAGCTTAGAAAATTTAACCCGCATATAAAGCATTGCATTTGTTGTGGTCTTTTAAGCGCTGAATACGAGTCAGGTCTCAAAATGACGTTTTTATCAAATGACTGAGATATTTTTCTCTAAAAGTTGTAATGCATGGTCGTATCTTATTTTGAAGTCACAAAATTACTCTATCGCGTGACAAAGCACTTTTGAGGCCGGACAGATTTGAGTTTAGAGAGGCAAAAACTTTTAAAAATATATGTTTTAGTTTATGCAACGTCAGTTTTCATGAAGATGTCTTTTAAGTTAGTGTATCTAACTACACGTGTATTTGCACACGTTCTGTGCAGATTTGCATAATCGTTTAAATAAAAATACACGTGTGGTTACAGAAAAAGTTTTTTTTCTCTATATTAAACGGGGTTGTGTTTTGAAACTTGAAACAGAACTGGAACAAACTTTGCATTGCGAATAATTTTTAGTTTTTATTTCTACCGTTCATAAACCTTCATCACCCCTAATTATTGTCGACATGACCCCAAAAACAAGTTCTTCTATTCTGTTGCTGTTAGTAATGCTTTAGCTTTTGAAATTCAAATCTATTCGATAAGTTCGGTGTGGAAGCTTATTGTAGAAGTTTTTCAGTAGACACTGAAGATGTGGAAAATCGTATCGTTCCAGACTTTGAAACAATGAACTGGATATTGCTGTAAAGTTATCGGTTTGACTCCATCAATTTTCAAATGCTTTTTATACAAAATCCTTAAGAGCAGCAAAAGTACTCATAATTTATACATAACTATGTATATTCTTATCGTGTAAATATGACATAGGGTTGGGTAACTGGTAGACAGCTGCAGGATTCATCCTATAACTTATTCCAAAAATATGACTATACCGAGAAATACATTTTTGAATGAAATGACGCATTCAAGAAAATTGGCTTGCTAATTTGGAAGAAGGATTTAGTTGCTATCAAAAGTAAGTTTGTGGTAATAACGACAGATTTCTCAAATCAGGACATATTAATTTGTCCGATTTACTACAGTTTTTCCGAAAATTACGACAGTTCTGTTACAGCTACACTAAGGGAAAAAGTTCGTGCGATATTAAAATACCTCATCAGAAAAAACACAAAATTCTTGCACATTTGAAAATCAAAAATTAAATCAAAGTGAAAGCAATTGCTTCAAATGCGAAAAGTTCTGAAATTAAAGAAAAAATATTTTACTTTAAAAGAGAAAATCTTTTGAAAGAAAATCAAACGCGAAAACTGTTTAAATGTAGAAGCGTCCAGAGTAGTAACGTCATTGTTTACGTAGAAGAGTTTATAGGATATGGTCAAACTACATCAAATATCAAAAATGAACAAAATTTTGATTACTAATGTTGTTTTTCCTGTCTTGGAAAAAACCAAGGAACTTCAAATCGATACCTACCACCTTTTTATCGATTTTAAGGCCGCGTATGGCAGCAGCTATAGAGAGGTGTTATACAGGGTGATTCGCATAAGGTGTGACAAAAAGATAGGGTGTGTAGGTTGGACCTAGACAAGCAAAAAATCGTATGGGAGGGGGGGTCCATTTTCCCCCGTTTAGGCGGGAGGGGCAATTTAAGAAAAAAGTCACTAAAAATTGGAAAAAAATTATTTAAAAATAACGGTAGTACCTACAGAGTCGCACTATAGCATTTTGAAAAGCCAAAAACTTAAACATTAATTTAAATTTAAAAATAAGCTGTTCAAGTAAATAGTTTTTGAAATATTAATTTTCAAAGTCAAAATTTTGAAAAAAAAAAACATAATTTTTTTTTTAAAACCACTTTTTACGTTATTAAGTAGTATTTTTCTGGCTTATTTTCAATGCTCTTATTTATTTTTGATCAAACACAAAAAACCGGATGTCAAAATAACCTGTAGTTTTTGAGAAAACCAAAAATTACAAAAACGACTTTTTTCAAATTTTTTTTTTTTAAGTTTTTTTTTTCGTTATTGGATTCTTAAGTGAACTTACGAAATAAAGGATGAATTTTCTCTTTACTTTTTTTTATTGAGAATTCACTTAAAAATCCAATAACGAAAAAAAAAAACTTAAAAAAAAAAAATTAAAAAAGTCGTTTTTGTAATTTTTGGTTTTCTCAAAAACTACAGGTTATTTTGACATCCGGTTTTTTGTGTTTGATCAAAAATAAATAAGAGCATTGAAAATAAGCCAGAAAAATACTACTTAATAATAGGAGAAGATGGGATTCCCTACGAGTTTTATTCCAACGCAACTCCTTCATTCTTCAACCACCTGCTAACGTTTTATAATAAGGTCTTCTCGAATGCTGACATCCCCACCTCTTTCACAAAATCAGTCATCTTCCCTATCCATAAAAAAGGTGCCTTCGAAATTGCTGACAATTATCGTGGCATATCATTTATGAACACAATAGCCAAAATTTTCTGCGGTATACTTGTGGAAAGACTTGAGAAATGGGTGGAGAGGAAAAATATTCTTTCAAATTTACAAGCCGGCTTTAGAAAGCACTATTCTACAACAGACCATATATTTACACTATCTTCGATCGTCAAAGCCTTCCAAGCACGGAAAAAGAAAGTCTACACATTCTTTGTGGACTTCAAAACTGCCTTCGATCGTGTTAATCGTAACGCACTTCTATATAAGCTTTCACAGCTAGGTATCTCTTCAAAATTCCTACATGTAATTAAGGAAATGTATAGAGGAACAAAAGCAGCGGTATGGGATGGCTCAACTTTTTCTGATTGGTTTGAGACGAATACTGGAGTTAAGCAAGGTTGTCTTCTCAGCGCCCTACTGTTCTCTCTATTTATCAATGATATAGTTGAAGATCTACCTGGAGGAATAAGGATAGCCAATACGGTAATAAATGTTTTATTATACGCCGATGACCTCGTAATACTGTCAGAATCACCCGAAAACCTGCAGTTGATGATTAATCGATTAGCGACTTACTGCGACAGATGGGGATTAACGATCAATACAGAGAAGTCTAAGGTGATGGTATTCTCATCTCAAGGCCAAAACGTTAAAAGGTGGTACTACAATGGGAACCTTCTAGAAGTCACCAACGACATAAAATATCTAGGCGTTAAACTGAATTCCACTTTGAGCTTCAACAACCATCTAAAGGAAAAGGCCAATACATCACAAAGCTTGTTGAATTCGTCATGGCGAAACGTGTTCTCAAATAGTAGGATAGTTCTTTCTGTCAAGTTCAAGATATATGAAGCAGTCGTTAGGTCAACTCTCTGTTATGCTTCGCAAATCTGGGGTGCAGATGAATATGATCAAATTGAACAATTCCAGAGAAATTTCCTGAAAAAACTCTTCAACTTTCCTCGAAATACCCCAAGTTATGCTATCTACCTGGAAACAGGAATTCCTAAACTATTTACAAGTACACTTAAAGCACAGGCTGATTTTATTATCAAAACATTATCTTATGAGGACTCACGAATAACAAAGAAAATGCTCTTATACGAGTTAAGGAACAAAGACTGGTTGACTGCTAAGTGGGAAAGCCTTGGCATTGCTTGTGGTGAAACACTAGTTTTTAACGCAACAAACCCTAATAACATAAAAGAGCAGCTGTACCGTATAATACAAAAAAATGAAGACTCGATGCGAGAAGGCTTTATCCTAAGCGCACGTGAATCCAACAGTAGATTATTATACTCACAACTTAATTACAACCTGAATAAGAGAAACTACTTCCACGATTCGCTAACCTACCGAGAAATTTCTATTATTTTTAAAGCAAGATGTGAACTACTCAGCTTAAACGGATGTCCTTATAACGGGAGCTTCAATCAGTTTTGTACAATTTGCAACCTTAAGGCAAAGGAGGATTGCTTCCATTTTATTAGTATTTGCCCAATATTTAAGCCACACAGACTTTTCTTCTTTGGGAAACATAGTCTATCAATGCAAGATACAATTAAAATACTCAACGAGTGCGACTGGAAAACACTAAGCAAATTTTTAGAAGTAATCTCCAAGTATAGAATGTTACTGGTAACCGAATACGTTTAATTGCAAGTTTATTTATTATATTATATTATTTACAATTGAAGAGTCAATAGTAATTGTACCTTTATAAAAATTATGTTTGCAAACCAGGCTGACGGCTAAGCCATAGCTAAAAAATTCATGTATTATGTTAACTAGATAAAATAATGGATAAATAAATGAATTTGTTACTTACTTACTTACTTACTTACTACTTAATAACGTAAAAAGTGGTTTTAAAAAAAAAAAATTATGTTTTTTTTTCAAAATTTTGACTTTGAAAATTAATATTTCAAAAACTATTTACTTGAACAACTTATTTTTAAATTTAAATTAATGTTTAAGTTTTTGGCTTTTCAAAATGCTATAGTGCGACTCTGTAGGTACTACCGTTATTTTTAAATAATTTTTTTCCAATTTTTAGTGACTTTTTTCTTAAATTGCCCCTCCCGCCTAAACGGGGGAAAATGGACCCCCCCCCCCCTCTCCCACACGATTTTTTGCTTGTCTAGGTCCAACCTACACACCCTATCTTTTTGTCACACCTTATGCGAATCACCCTGTATAGAGCCATGTTTTTTGGCATCCCTAGCAAACTTATCCGATTGTGTAGGATGACGATGGAGAACGCACGCTGCTCCATCAGGGCCGGAAAAGATCTCACCGATTCATTCGATGTCAAAAAAGGTTTTAGGCAAGGGGATGGATGCACTTCATGCGACTTCTTCAACATCGTTCTGGAAAGCAAAACCCCCACTACAACACAAGAGGCACAATCTTTCAAAGATCCGTCCAATTACTCGGATATGCCGACGATATTGACATAATTGGAAGAACGCAGCGTGATGTCAATGGCGCGTTTATGAGCATTGAGACGGAAGCGAAGAAGATGGGTTTGGTGGTAAATGAGGGCAAGACCAAGTATATGCTGTCATCAAGAAAGGACACCCAACACCGACGTCTTGGACAGAACGTCACGATTGACAGCTATAACTTTGAGGTAGTTAAGGACTTTGTCTACCTAAGCGCCGCTATTAATTCAGACAACGACACCAGCGCTGAAATCAAACGAAGAATAACTCTTGCCAATCGCTGTTTCTTCGGACTAAGAATGCAATTGAGTTGTAAAGTCCTCTCTTGAGCAACTAATGTGTTCCTGTATAAGACACTTATCATTCCTGTTCTTATATATGGCGCAGAGGCAAGGACCTCGTCAAAGGTAGACGAGAACGCTTTAGGATGCTTCGAAAGAAAAATTCTTTGGGTGATTTTTGTTTCCGTCTGCATAGATGGAGAGTGTAGAACTAGATTTTACCACGAACTGTACAGCGACACTGACCTTGTCAAACGAGTCAAGGTCCAGCGGCTTAGATGGCTTGGTCATGTAGAGGGAATGAACACCAACGCTCCAGCCCAGAAAGACTTCGAATCCAATTTCGAGGGACGGCGCAGTAGAGGAAGACCGTGACTCAGGTGGCGCACGCAAGTAGGAAAGGACCTCAACCAACTTGTCGTGCAAAACTTGAGGTAGCTAGCTAGAGACCGAGCTGGCTGGAGAAGCATGTTGGTTAAAGCCCTGGGCGGACACGGACTGTAGCGCCACCTTAAAGAAGGAAGGAATGTTGTTTTTTTCTTTTCTTTTTTTACTTGAAAATTCAAAGTGGGTTTTTGGTTAACTTTTCAAAGTCGCTTTGCTTTCGATTTAAAAAAAAAAATTTGCCAATTTGTTGGCTTTTTCCTTTGATTCAAAGCTTTTGTTTTTAGTTTGGGGTTGTTTTTGGTTCAGTGAAGGCTTTTGTAAATTTCGTCCTTAAGTGAAAAAGACATAACTTGGTGAGGCTGAGCAAAAAACCTTTAATGGTATAGTGTAAACTGGTAGGTGGGCTTGCCAATTTCGCGAAACACGGTGCACGTTGAAAATCCATTGAATGTTTTTAGGAATCGAACCTCGAATTTTCAAGTAACAAGCGGACCTTCCAACGGACTTAATTCGACTTTCCATCATAGTGAAGTAGCCGACAATCCAAAAAGAATCAAAATGGCTGTTAAGGCCGTTAAGCAGTTGAAGCTTTTGAAGAAATAATAAGTTTAATAAAATGTTTCCAAGTTAGTTACAGTAAAAGTTTGCTTTTTTTCAACAACTTTTTCTAATTAGCTCGTTTCTTATTAGAAACTGTATCTTAGTTGGACTAAGCATTCCACCAAATATCAATTAGCCTTTTCTTCGTCTTAGAGTTTAAAATGCTTTCTTTATTGTCTCAACTAATCCAAGCAAGGATAGTTGAAGTGACCGAGGTTTAAGAGTGTCTATTTCCGCGTCAATAATTATGTTAATTCAGTTTCTTTGTTGTTGCAGAAATCGAGAGTTCCGTGAATGAAGAGTTGCGTTAATCGAGAACGTACTGTATACCTTTATCTCTGTCCATCAGAAAGCTTCAGAGGTCGAAAACGAGTAATTTTCGTATACTGTTCGTATTCAAACAGCAAATCGATTTTTTTTTCTTTTGTCAACGAAAGCAAAATGCATCATTACACAAAAAAATTTAAACGTGAGCCTTGATTATCGCTCTCTCCCTCTCTCGATCCACCTAAAAGTCCAGTTTGAAAATGTAAAAATATTTTGTTGATTTATGATTACTGTCTTACCTCACTTCTTGCATTATCGAACTAACAGACTCAAAATAACTACACTTTATTCAGACAACACTCACTCAGTGAAAAGTGCCTTCCCAGAATCAAAAATCGATGAAAAATAATTATAGCCAGTCAAATGATATGAATTTGTGACTCCGTAAACAGCAATTACAACAGAGGCAAAGCAAAAACCCTTCGTTGGACTTAAATTATATCGTGTCGAAGCATTTTGGTTAAAGAGTTTTATTACACTTGGCTGTCAAGTTGTGACAATTGACAAAAGGGGAAACAGAAAGTTATATTTTCGTGTTGCGTATAGACAAAGGGGTGAATTAATTCGAAAAGTTTATTTTTACCTTTCGGTCATATCCCAAGCGAAGGACTCTTCAATTCATAATTATTTAATATTTAATCTTATACCACAATTCGTTGAACGTTTCAATTACCAACCTTGTGACCTCAGTAAAAAAATAAACTGAAAACAAACCCCCAGAAAAAATAGAATGGTGTCAATTGAGTCGCACCTATAAACTTTTCTTCCTTCTTTCAATTAAACAATCCAAAACCGCATGGTTGAAAGAGCCCACGGGAGTTGTGGCAATAACTCAGAAAGTTGATGGGCGGAGGTGGTGCTGTGCGTTGCGTTGGTGTTCTGTGTTTTTACAACGACAAACAAATAATGAAAATGTATTAAAAATCAATTAACACGAATAATGTTTGTAGGTTATAATGGATTCAGTAGCAAGTTGAATTTTAATGAGTCATTTCAAGAGGAGCAAAGAACTACCCAAACAAAGTACACCAGAAACTGAAGCTCAAGTACAACATGCAATATGAAATTGTTTCTCTTCGCACCATTCACATTTGGCAGTCAAGTGGAATTGGTATTATTCAGCAGTAGACGTGAGTTAATGTGAATTTTATTGGGTAATACGAAATGAAGTTCGGCCATAATAAAGGAGTGAAAAACTTTTATTACTTGGAAGTGGAAGTACTTCAAGCAGTCAGAAGCGAATATAAATAGCCATAGTTATGTGAGGAGGGGGCTATTAAAAAGAGCATCATATGTGAGTGCTTCTACACATGACCAAAGAAGAACAATATGAAAATAATTGCGAAAACCCTTGATGTGCAACGGGAGGTAATGCTTTTGTATTAAGTTTCATCCCATCCACTATGCCCATAAACACTTTAATTAACCAGGTATCAGTTTTATTTTGTGTTTCTCTTAAAGGCGGTAAAGGGTCGTAAACCAAGCAACTCATAAAGAACCTAGAGACTCCTTTTTGGCTTTGGGGGTTGTTAAAATCAGAAGGAGGAAAATCCTCCTCTATAAAAGCTCGTGAAACCGTAATAAAGACCAACTCGTCTAGACAGAGGCAATGTTGTATTAGTAATGAGTTCCATATCTAACCCTTCACTTTAAACCAACACAATTTTTTATTTTGGTCATTGAGAAGACTAACAGGCGTTTATTACAAAGCAGTTTTTTTTTTGTTGTGCTCGTTTTTTTAATAAAAGAACTTTGAAATATTTAAAAAGTTTAGAGTAAGTAAAAAAAGACAGTTAATGAAAATAGGCTTTCGGATTTTTAAGTATTGGTGCCAGTTTGCAGAGTAATAGGTTACTCAGATCAGTTATACAAATCACGCGATCTCTCCACATCAAAGGCGACTAATCTGACGCGTCCCTGATACCATCCTGCGTCCTCAAAGATGGCATTTTCCCATCAGACTCCTGTAGGAGGCCTTTAGCTTTTTTTTTTTTTTTTTTTTTTTTTTTTTTTTTTTTTTTTTTTTTTTTTTTTTTTTTTTTTTTTTTTTTTTTTTTTGCATCTCAGAGACTAAGTCGCACAGAGTTTAGAGCAAACTCATTTGTACGTACTTATCTACGCTCATCATCATAAATGCAAGTGTTAGAGATTAGTAAACACCAACACCAGCACAAAGAGAACGTATAGAAAATATATTATATATATAAAAAAAAATAAAAAAATACAGATAGTGACATACAATATGGAACACCTAACATGAATTACAATAATAATTAAATAAACTACTAGAAATAAAATAAAACATAAGCTACAAATACTTTCAAGGACATATAAAAACTAAGAAACATTGAACAAAAATCATGCATGTGGAGCACTGGTTTTAAATTTTTGTTTTAGACAATTTTTATTAACATTGAAATCTATAAGTAGGGAATTAGAATTGTATAGCCTACTCATGCGCGAAAGCGGCTCATGCATGCCGTAGTTGGTTCTATGATGGTGGATATGAATCAACTCTAAATTACGCAAGTGGTGAGATCCTCCGCGGTAGTTAAAACTTATGGACGAGAGCAAGTAGGGAGCATCAATAAAGCCAGTCATAAGCTGATGGAAAAATATTAGGTCATTGTTGATACGTCTTTGACTAAGGGTTTGCAATTGCAAAAGTTGAATTCGATGTTCATAAGGAGGTAGATTGAATGGATCTTCCCAAGGAAGACCCTTCAAAGCAAAACGTATAAATTTGTGTTGTACTGCCTCAATACGATGTTTATGAATTTCATATAAGGGAGACCAAACTTGTGAGGCGTACTCGAGATGAGGGCGAACGTAGCAGTTATACAAAGATAGTGTTACATACGGATCATCAAATTCTTTTGACCACCTCTTTATGAAACCCAGCATAGAATTTGCTTTCCTAACAATTGAGTTTATGTGCTCACTAAATTCAAGGTTAATATTGAAGTAAACACCTAAGTCACGAAAACTTGAGACATTACACAATGAATGACCAGACATTAAATACATAGCTCTACTGGGTTCACGTTTTTTCGAGAAAGTCATAGTTTGGCACTTCGAAGGGTTAAGACTAAGACCATTCTTTTCACACCATGTTCCAAAGCTATCGATATCTTTTTGAAGAAGTACGCGATCAGTAGTATTTTGAATGGATTTAAAAATTTTCATATCATCTGCGAAAATCAGAATTTCACTATACGAAATGCATGAAACAACGTCATTGATTGCGATAATGAATGTTCATGATAATCGCCATTGATCGAAAGAGATCGCACCATCAGCGTTACTCCTGTCAATGACAGCGAAAATGGTTTCGCCCTTCAGTGCGTCACTGAACTACATGTCCTTTTTGGAGCTGAGGGTGCTTGATTTTTGCACCTTAGGCCTTTTGGCGTTGGGGGTTGAATCCTCGAACGAACGTTGGCGCTTAGACGTTGAGTCTGCGCAGTTTTTTCATTTATTGCAATGATTTTCATCGCCCATTCAAGCTTGGCAGATTGCGTTGAATCAAGCTTAGGTACCGCAACTAACACCTTCGCAATTTTCTCCACGTTCCGCCTCACTTTGTGATTCGGGAAGATAGGGAGGTTGGGATACCCTTCGTTGTCCTTTCCACTGTTAGACACAGTTTCACCTTCAACTTGGGGGGTAGAGGGATTGGAAACCCTTTCGTTTTCAGTTCCACTGTAAGTTACAGTTTCACCTTCAACTTTGGGGTTTGGGAGATTGGACAACCTTTTGTTGTTCGTTCCACTGTTAGTCACACTTTCACATACAACTTGAGAGAGTGTTTCCGGAGCTCGAAGGAGGTCCTCCCGTTGGTGGACCTCGAGTCCTTTGACATTGGACGGGATGAGGTGGGCGGTTGGAGCAGCGTTTTTGATGAGGGTAACCACTTTTTTCAACGCATCACAGTTCGCGTTAGAACCGAAAGTCTCGGCCCCTCTACTTGCTGCAATAGTCCTCTCCGGGGTCCCTTCAATGTGAGGCCTTCCTCAAACTGCAGTTGGCTCCCCAGTCCTTCCGCAAATCGCTATTTCCTTCCTTTTCGTCAATAAATTTGTCACTGGCGACTTATTCTCTTTCGAGACCAAGCCATCGCCGGCAGTCGCGACACCGTTCGTTTTTTATTTTTTTTTTTATTGACTTTTTCCATTGTTTTCAGAGGTTTTGTTTGGTCAGGTTCTGCAGCTGGATTGCTGGAGAGGATGTCCTCAAGCACCCCCACCACGACAAGGTCAACTCATAGGGGGTGATGTTTTCCACTATGTTTTTGCCTTTATGATAATTAAAATTATTCTTTCATCAGTTTTCCAGCCATTTGCTTGGTTTTAGACTCAACTAACATACCATGAACGTAGTTGCCATAGAAAAGGCACACATAAGCATTGTATTCCACCAATTTTACTCGTGAAACGGCTATGCCTTCAAACACATTTGTAGGGTTTAATTTTGGCTTGTGTATCTTCATTATCGTCCAAGATGTCATTAAAAAGTTGATTGTGAAGGTGTCATCATACGCTTAGACCAAACTTACGACAACAATTATTACGATTGCAATTACAATAACAATTACAACTACAACTACAATCAAAATTAGAACGACAATAACAATAACGACAACGACACAACAACGACAACGACAACGACAACGACAACGACAACGACAACGACAACGACAACGACAACAACGACAACGACAACGACAACGACAACGACAACGACAACGACAACGACAACGACAACGACAACGACAACGACAACGACAACGACAACGACAACGACAACGACAACGACAACGACAACGACAACGACAACGACAACGACAACGACAACGACAACGACAACGACAACGACAACGACAACGACAACGACAACGACAACGACAACGACAACGACAACGACAACGACAACGACAACGACAACGACAACGACAACGACAACGACAACGACAACGACAGCGACAACGACAACGACAACGACAACGACAACGACAACGACAACGACAACGACAACGACAACGACAATGACAACGACAACGACAACGACAACGACAACGACAACGACAACGACAACGACAACGACAACGACTACGACTACGACAACGACAACGATAATGACAACGTCAACGACTACGACAACGACAACGACAACGACAACGACAACGACAACGACAACGACAACGACAACGACAACGACAACGACAACGACAACGACAACGACAACGACAACGACAACGACAACGACAACGACAACGACAACGACAACGACAACGACAACGACAACGACAACGACAACGACAACGACAACGACAACGACAACGACAACGACAACGACAACGACAACGACAACGACAACGACAACGACAACGACAACGACAACGACAACGACAACGACAACGACAACGTCAACGACTACGACTACGACAACGACAACGACAACGACAACGACAACGATAATGACAACGAAAATGACTCTTTACTATTTGAAGTAATTAAGTTTTGCAAAATCTACTTCTCGTCGCCACAAAATCATAATGTCCTTAGGGCCATGGTGCGTAGTCAACAGCATCCAAAGAAGATTATTTACTTCAAGTCTCATTATTTACTGAAAGTTACCATATAAGAGCATCTTAATTATCTTCTTACTCATTGAAACTTTTTGACAGAAAGTCGAATACACATTCAAGCAAAACAAAAACGTAAGTGTGTAAATAATTTCAAACAAATGAACAAACAGTAAGATCCTTATTAATGCTGGAGACTTTATCTTTTTGTCAATGTTGTAGAACTTAAGTACTTTTGCCAATCAACCTAATGACTGTCTTTTTCTTTCTTCTTCCAGGTACGTACACAAACTTGACATCCTTAAAACCAACGTGAGTAGTCCTCATAAATAAAATATCCTAAACGATAAAGAAAAGAATGCTTTAATCTTTCCACACAGTAATACAAATGGATTGGGTTGGATATTCCAATTCATCACGCTTTATATTATCACAACGACTTGTTATTATACTTATTTTAATTTGAAGTAGTAAACCCACCGACACAAATTGGTCTTAACTGGCACTGTTCACGTGATACTTAATCGTAGCGTTTCCACACATCAAACATGCGAGGACGTCGACGTCGTTTTACATGCGACACACTCTCGGATAGGCTGATACTTAGGAAAGAAACTTTTCTTTTTCCTTTTCTTGAAATGCTAAATTGCTTTGATTTAGCGTTTGAGTCTTAATACCATCGCCTACACATTTTTCCTGCCATCCTCTGCTCAACAGAGTGGAAAACTGGTGATGGAATGGGAGAAGCAACAGCTAACAACACCCATTTAGTATTCGTTCGGAGTGATGTGTGTCAAACAAGGTGTTGGTAAATCAGATGCTTAACTACCCATTTAATCCGACATGAGTTGAACGTTGCTTCTGCTTTATTCTTTTTTTTTTTATACAAATCATGTTGACATCCTCGTATCGATCTCCATTCACCGAATGGTAGGCAGAATACGAGATTGACAGTAGTAAGCAGTGGCGTGAACTGAGGAGAGGCAGACACCAACTTCCTCCAACCATCATTTGCTTATTCGACCGCATATGAAGGAAAAGTTTTCGAGTGCACAGAAATAAAAATAAAAAAAAAATGGATCCCATAATTCTTATTCAATGAATAAATTCAGGATGGCATTTTGAAATCAAACATCATTGAGTTGAAACTCTCCAGCAGCTATGCCTGGCTCGATGCCATAGTTGATGGAGAAAGGAGCAAAAAAAAATTACAATAAATTGTGCGGTAGCATACGATGGCTGCTCTCTGACTCAACACAAAAGGTATACGATGGCACTACATCAATCCCTGTTCGGAGTCAACCATGTAGTAGTCATTGTTGACGATGCAGACAGAAGAAACTTAACATCCTCGTTTATGTTTTCTGTTCAATCATTGTCACCGACACCGGAACACTGATAAGTTTCGTGTTATCACACACGCTCACCGAAACACCGAGCATCCTTCATCCCAGCAAGTGAGTTTGACTCCTCGTCTGTCTGGTGTTTGTCAACTGACTTTTTGATGATGAATGAGTTCGTGCTGCTGCTGCTGTTGGCATTGCCACTATCAAGATGCACTGAAATTTCACCACGTTTTCGAGGATGTGCTTTCATTATTTTGTGGTTTTTGGTGTTTGGGCTGTAATCCACCGACTGAAATTGGAGAAACAAATGGAAAAGCATACAGTCTTCAAAGAGATTGGTATATAAAGTAGGATAGTACTCAAATGCTCACTTTCACAATTGGCTTTTTGAGTATTCACAATTAAATTATAATTGGATTAGCAGAGATCTAAAAATCATATTGACTAGAAAGAAGATCCTATCTAACGATTCACACCGAACTCTACTTATGTTATGGCCAAGAAAGAAAATAAGGTTCTGGAGGAGTTGAATCTAGACAATGTTGTGTGGTATGTTCAAACTTCCGTGTTAAGTTGTGTTAGTCAAATTTCAAACCAAACAGGGGTGAGATAACATTCAAGTAGTTGATAACACAAAATTTATTGAATTGAGTTGAAAACATGTTGATCCATCAAAAGACAACTCCCAGAGTTGCACTTTAAATTTTGAGTTACGGCCTCGTGACATTAATGACAGCATATTTGCCTGTTGTATTGCAGTTTCGAGGTTCAAATACTAGAAACACCCAATTGTTTTTTCATTAGTATCTCTTTTCGCCAAGAAGATGGTTTTCTCACTTAGCTGTACGGAATCGGCAAAATTTGTAGGTTTTCTTCATTTCTCGCCTGAGAGAAGTGCACTGGGTCACGTTGTTCACCGTGGATTTAGATCGTTCTACCTTGCTGCTGGCATTTCACAATAAATAGGACACAATAATAAGGACAAAATTTCGAAGAGATAATAAAACAAAAGTACTTAAATATAAGCAAATGTATTCAATTAATTCTGAATGAAAGCCACGCACATTTGTGTGTCTGAATTATTAGTATTAATTATTTGTTACCGACAAGAAGATAGACATCCAAGTGTAAATAAACCACATTTGTAGGTTTTTTTTTATCCTCCTTATATTGCCAGACTTAGAGCGTACCTCTAATCTCTTTTTTCGAGGTAATACGATGTATAGGATTAATTACATAGGGCGTAAAAGCAAATAATTATGCCAAACAGTAGTTTTGATTTCAAAAGAAAAAAGTGGAATATAACATGATAAAAATGCATGGAAGTAAAGTGGAATACACTTGTATGCCTTGATCACTTAAAACAATTCTCGAGATATATACAGTAAAACCCGCTTAAGAGAAACCCGCTTAAGAGAAAAACCCGCTTATCTGAAAGAATTTTTTCGTCCCCGAGTATTTGTAGACCAATTACCTATTAAACACTCCGCTTAAGTGAAACTCGCTTAAGTGAAAAACCCGGATACCTGAAACATATTTTCAGTTAAATTTCATATTTCTTATTGAAAAAAACTCTCTTAAGTGAAAAAAAAATTTTATCGAACAGAACAATTTGAGCCAAAAAATGGATGGTTAGATCAGTGGAAAAAACGTGAAAATATTCATTTTAAGAAGATTTGTGGTGAAAATAATTCTGCTGACACAGTTGCTGCTAACCATTGGCTGGAAATTTTTTGGCCAAACATTTGTCAAAGCTACAAACCTGATGACGTGCATAATGCTGATAAATTCAGGGTCGGGTAATGTTTAAGGCTCTACCGACGCCGACGGCTTCATTGGTAAATAGATGTGAAAACCTTCAGGATTGAAGCTACCAAAGGGCCGTATCACAGTCCTTTTCATTTTTTATTCGACTGGAACAGACAAAATTATTCTTTGTATTGGTGTGTAGTCTAAGATTAAACATATTTTGTTTTTCTTTTGCTTATAATTTTTCTTCTTAATATGTATAAAGTAGATCTCATAATCCGAGATGCTTTAAAAAAGCACAATTCCTGTTAAGTAATGAAGCAGCACTACAATTCGAAAAGTTTGATGCTAGCAGATCTGTATCTGACAATGATTTAGATGTGGAAATTTTGGGAGTCCAGAAAGCAACAACTACAGAAGCTTTTAAATCTCTCAATGTTCTTAAGCAGTTTTCTGATGGGGATCTAATCTTAGATGAAATTGAATATAAAATGATGAATTGCCATTTCCGACTTTGTCGCAAACGCAAATTGATGACTTTTTTAAAAAAAGTGAGATTATTTTTGTCTTCATAAAACGTTCCTAATTGTATTCAAAAATATGAATATTTATGTACATTAGGGTGTGTCATTTTTTGAGTAACTCTTAAAGTCATTAAAAAGTCATCAGTGTTTAATAAAATAAAAATCTTAATTTCATACATTTCCAACTTTTAGTTTAAATATCTTCAGAACGGCGCACTCTATGAAAAAATTAAATTGAGCTTTTTTGTAGAGCATTCAATTTCCTACTTAAATAATTTGTCAGTGTATTTTTAAAATGCTCAAATGTCAAGCTATAAAAATAAGAAAAAAATTACATTATTTTTCTATGTTATTTGTATGGAAAATTGAGGCACCTCTAAATTTTAATATTAAGAGCTCAAATTTTAAGCGGCTTCGTTTTATACCTTCCTAAAAGTAATTAGCCTGTTTTATCGTTGAAAAAAAAAGTTGCACAAAAATGACACACCTTAATATACCTACATATTTGAAACCTGAAACCAAACTTGGGAGTGGCCTCTTTTTGATACGCCCAATGTGCCTACGAATTAACCTACAAAAACTCAAATGTGATTTATTGTAATTTATGTAATATATTTATGTACTACCTATGAATTCCAATGTACAAACATATGTTATTTTTGTTATTCAATAAATTACTTTTTTGATGTTTAATCGTGGTTAGTTATTCAAACACTTTTATTTAAATTATTTCCAGGCAACTCCAAAGATAAATACATCAAATTATTTATTGTGTATATGAAGCATTAAACCTCCGCTTAATGGAACTTTTAAATCCGCTTAAGTGCAAAACTTATCAGGACTCCGCTTAAATGAAATTTTTTTTAACTTAACCGGGGTTCGGTTAAGTGAAAAACCCGCTTAAGTGAAAGAAAAACTGTGACAATTTGCCTTTTCTCTTAAGCGGGTTTCACTGTACATGTGTGTGTGGTATGAAGAGGTTGTTCGTAAGCAAGATGTGTAGGAGCAGATATAAAAGATCAGATGAAGTAACTCCATTGTCGATAGTAAAAGTTTTGGATTTGTCTATGTAAAACCAAAATGTGCTTATCACTAACACTGTTGAGAGACGAAGCCTTTCGTTCTTAAGTGTATACTTTTCCATTACACCACTGAAGAATTTTGTTGTAAAAATAAATAACCAGTAGTGCAAAATATGTGTGAAGGACTTTCAAGTGCTTACGCAATAGATTCCAGATCAAAAACGTGGTGCAAGTTGCCTTTTTTATGAATAATTTTATCGCTACTTGGGTATTCAGACATAGTGAGACGTCGGAAACGTCAATGGCATTCCTTAAGGGAGAGGGGTTAACCCTGGGCGTTTACGAAAAATCGATTTTTTTTTATTGCATTTTGTTATTATACTTCATTTTAAGAATGTTGTGTCAAAGTTTCAAGTCAATCCGAGTTGAATTCGAAAAGTTACAGTGATTTTAGATGATTTTAGAGAAGGTATGTGCGGCGAGCGAATAGAGGGGCGGTGGCCGGACAACCTTGAACCAACCTTTTATGATTGGTTCAAGGTGGTAGCTCGAGGTCTTCTTTTGTGTTCAAAGAAAGCGAGCTCACTCTAATCACGTTTTTAACGGAATATTTTTAAGGGAACCATTCAGTGTGCTGTTTTTCGCACACTTCTTTAATATATATTTTTAGAGGTGATAACACGAGGATTTTAAAAAAACTCCATTTTTCCGGAATAGACAGCTACAAAATGGCGGCATTTTTAGGCAAAGAACGACTTTTAACTTCAAATTGTCACCAAAATTTCAAAATTGAAAAAAAAACATCGTGTTATTACCTGGAGAAAGTTGTCTTTTGACGAAATCTTTTTAGAATTTTGATTTAATATGATCCTGTCAAAAGTTATCTTGCACACCGCAATAGATCGAAAAGTTGAGGCGTCTCGGAAAATGCACATCATCGGCTTGTTTTTCAATATTTTTGTATGAAAAATAATAGACGATACTTGAGACCAGTAGCGTAGCTAGCATGGGTGGCACCCAAGGTGGCAATTATGGTGTCACCCCCTGAATGTAAAACAGCAAAATAAATGAAATTCCGCTAATCCATATATCGGGATTTCTTTATTTGAATTCAAATAAAAAATTTAAAAAAAAAAGAAAACAAAAATTAATGCATCTACACATTCACATTGTTGAAAAAAAAAAAACAGAAAACATTAATAAAACGTCTTCTTCCTAACTTTTAAAGCAGAAAATGCGCTCATAGCGTCATCAAAATTTATTTATTGGGTCGCCTCATGTTCAGTTGTTAAAGTATGTTGACCCTTTTTTCCGTCATTGTTGCCCGCAAGTAGTAGCTTACTAAAACTCCTTTCACATGACGCAACTGACACACATATTTTCATAAACATTTTTAATGCGACAATAAGATTCGGAAGAGGTTCTGCAAAATTCCATGCAAGGATGAATTTCATAAAGTCTAAAGATAACCAATTAGATGTTGTCACTTTAGCCGCTTTTAAATGACTTCTCAACCTTGGTATCTCTGAGAGAAGTTCTGACCCTGACACGTGACACCTCATCATAAGCACTAGCAAATTTTGAAACAGCTTTTTTCAAATCATTAATGTTTGCTAAAAGTAAAGTATTCGGCTGTACAACTTCAAACAATGAAGCCACCTCCTTAAAAGATGAATCGATCAAAGCACTCGAACATGTCGTTCCGTAGTTCAGCGCTCAGAGAAAGTCCTGCATCAGTTGCCAACTCACCAGCCATTCGCTTTTTACGACGAATTCTTCTTTCTGTTGGAATGTCGTATTTCTCCGATGTTTTTTTACCAAGGTTAATTGCGTCTTCTACGATCTTCAAAGTTTTCATTTCAAAAGTTTTCCACTTCTCAAAATTTTCTATGTGTTCATTTGAAGTCTCATGATCCGGTACTTTAGGGTTCAGCTTCCACCATTTCTGAAATCCATCTATGAATATTGTTTCTGTATCAACATTATTGGTGACAGCCTTGTTTTGTAGTTACTTGTATTCTAAAAAATATATTTACTATGTAGTGTAGGAATGCTTCATCGATGTATTTTAAATATTTTTTTAGTAGTGCATTGACCAATTAAATTTGTAAATTGTTGGTGGAAAAAGTATTTTCCTTCGGCTGTTTTTGGTCACCTTAATTGTAGCAAAGAAACAAAAAAGATTTTTCGCTTTTTTCCGACGTTTCGGCAGGGTTTGTTGCCTTCTACAGGGGAAATTATTAAACGAGATTTTTAAAACATGTTGAATACACAAACAAAGTTTGACAAAAAATATATTTTTGAATTAATTACACTTCTCTATGTGAAGAACCAAGACTAGGCTAGGTTAGGTACAATGTCGCATTTTTTTTTAAATACTCTGCGATCTATAACGCCATAGTATATATACTCCTTGATAGCTTTTGGGTGTCACCCCCAAAAGCTATTATTATTATTACCGGGGCGGTAATAATAATAATAATGTACCAAATCAATAAATTAAATTACTTTATCAGAATTTTCATAAATAGTTCGTAAAAAAAAACCTTTTTTTCAGCCTCCCAGGGCTAACCCCTCCCTTAAACTACTTAAATACTCCTCGTTCTAGAAATACTTATTGATTTCTTTCGTACTTCATCCTACTTCTTTGTTTTGCTAACTGAAAAGTTCTTATGAATAGAAGAAAATAAACCACATTTGTGGTTGTTGTTGTTGACCTTGTTCTATTTCTTCTGTTCTAAAAAACTTTGACTGTGTGAGCAATGGAATACAATTTGGCTTGCTGTGTAGGTGAAGAATTATCAACTTTGTTTGTTTTAACTATGAATTACTCAAGTTTGTAAAACCCTACAAATGTTTTTAATTTGTTAAGAATAATCGGTAGGAAGACATAGTTATAGGACAGCCTACACACATAATGGCTAACTCTCACCAAAAAGTGGATAACGTTAGGTTATTGCGCTTGATATATTTAATTCATTTGACAGAGTTTGGCCTGATGCCTTTTTTGGATTAGAAACTACCTTTCGAACCGTTCATCACAAGTTGTGTCGAATTGTTTTTTCCCCTGCCTTACGACTCACTCTTAATTCAAAAAAGTCTCGGACAAACCGGAGCCTTGTTGTTTGAATAAATGCTCGCAATGTGTCTTATAACTTTTTCAAGTGTGTTCATAACCCCTTGCTGTGCGCGTTAATTATAAAAAAAGAAATGGTCCTAGTTTGTCCCGAATTATACCATTCCTATGCCAAGAAGGTAGAATCAATGAAATCAAAGGACATTTTCTCAAGTCCTTGTATGATCTCTACGCTTACATTTCTTCCAAAACCAGTAAGTACAGCCTGATTTTGTCTGACAAGACGGATACCCTACAAGCAGGTTATGACTTCTGACTTTTAAGACAGAGCCGAGCTGTAAGCCTCGCTTTTGTTCTAGCGAACCTTTACTTGAAGTGTAACCTCGCAAAATTATCGTTCAGTGTCTGACAGTGAACCTTCAACAAATCAACTGTTGGGTTAAGTTAGGTAAGGTTAAAGTGGCTGTCAGCTCAGTAAACACACTTAGGCCCTTCCTTATCCTAATGGAACCAATTCGAGCTAACAATGAAACGGGAGAGACGCAGGGTGTCGATGTGAGTAGATCTTACTCATCAAAAAAATACGAACCTAAATGTATCTAACGTTTGTGAGCTAAGGCTGGGCATGAACAGATAAGATGGGAAATAGTCTACTCCTCCTCCTCATCCGTACAGCTTCTGCAAAAATCGTTTGAGGTGACTCTTAGCCTTGCGGCATGTAATCCAATAAGACAGCGTCCTGTGATGACACCTATCGTCGCACTGTTGTGTTTTCTTTTGAGAGAGACCAAGCCGTTACACGTTAAACTGTTCACCATCTCAGATTAGTTTTCTTGTATATGTCCTGCTTGAGCAAGAGTTTGTATGTAGCGATTGGTATGCCGAAACTTTCCGTTTTGGGTCAGAAGAGCAGAAGTGTTCCGTTTCTGGCAAGTTCATCGCCTTGCAGCTTTCTGGAATGTCTCAATGCCCCGGCACCTAGCACAGTTGAATGTGAAAATGATCTGTCATCTCCCTGAGATATGATCGGGAGCTAGGGGCTAGAATTGAGGTGATAAAATTTGATACCAGGGACTTGATGCCCACCTGACTTTCTGAGAAGATGCATATGTATATCCTTTTTCGATATCATGTTTTCTCTGAGCCAAGACAGAACTCCACTGAATGCCATCACCTCCGCTTGGAACACGCTACAATGATCTAGAAGACGAGATGTTAAATTTCATTTCCTCTGAATAGACACCACAACCTACTCCTTCATTTGTATGGACGTATTCGTATTCCAAGAATGATTGGTCCTCCCAGTTTGTTCTGGATGGAGTGAATGGTCGCCCGGGAATTTGTGTCAAATTCGAGTTTGGGTGTGGTTGCACATTTTCTTTAAAAACACATCGAATACCTGGACTTAATTTGAAGAAGTTCAACGATTCTTTCATTTTAAAGCTGCAAAAAAGAAAATTCCTTGACAACTTGAAGTTGCACAAAAATAAGCAAATTGACACAAGAAAAAAACCCAGAGCTATATATTTTTTTTTATAATTTCCATTAATTTCATGAGACATCATCTATCAGCAGTATTCCAATACCAATATGCCCTGCCACTCACTGTCAATCAGATAGCCTCATAGACTCGTCGCATTTTTTTTTTTTTTTGATTTTTGTTTTTTAAGGAAAAGCAATTTCCATTCCTTTTGGCAGGTACAGTCATGCAAAACTCAAAATTATAAATATCTTGAAAAGCTGTCAGTATGTATTTCGGAAATACTCCTGATGTGCCTTTTAAATCAGCAGATAGGAATTATGTTTTCGAACCTATCATCTTTCCATTGCACTTCAGTCAATTACTCGAATGTTGTTCTTCCATCAACTGTGTGCAAGGCAAACTCAATTGTCAGTTAATAAAAAACAAAAAAAAAGGAATGAAACAGAATAAAGCAACGAAGCACACAAATAAAACGAAAAAGAAGAAATTAAAATGTAAATTATGCAAAATCCTCTGTGCCGAAAACACAGTGTTGCTTGCGGCATCAAACAGGCGTTTCAATCATGAAAAATGCAAACATTGAAATTTTATTAAATACAAAAAAAAGGAACAAATATTTCGACAAATACTTTTGGCGAGCCATCGCTTATCCTTGACATCACCTCCGGAACACTGCCTGACTCAAAGAGCGGAAACACTTAAAATCTGCTCTCTCACATCAGGAGAACTTGAAGCTATCTTTGCTTGGGTAGCTAATCCCCAAACGGATATACAAATAAAACTGCCACACATACACATTTACAGATGAAAGAAGTATCCTGCAGGAGGCTTTCCAAAGAAGCTTACTTTCTGAGTTCTCTGCACTGAAGCAAATATACCTAACAAGGTTGTGCCTTGTTTCATAATTTAATTTCCCGTTGAGGAATCTTTAAAGGATTTCCGAAACAAATACAGATCATTATGGAAGATGGGAACTGGCTATGGCTATATGCGTGTTTGAAACATTTACATAAAACAAGGCGAAAGGGATTGTTTTTAGTTGCCTCAGGGGCTTGTGTTTATAATTTCGTATCCTTTCTCCTCGGTTGTTTCAGGATGAATCGTTTTGCAAATAAGTTTCTGTCTTTTTCTTACCCAGTCACTCTTTGCAAAAACAAATTCATACATTTGCATGCAACACGAAGGAGGGACATTCCATTTTCATATTTGTGTCACTCGCAGTTGCAGAGTGGGAATCCAATTTCTATTTACTGCTAAACTGGGAATGACATATTTGGAAAACGGACGATTGTCCGGAAATGCAGCCCAACTTGTTTTGCCTCCAGGAAAAAAAAAATGAAAAAAAGTAAAAACGGCTTGATGAAGAAACGTGATTCACTTGCTCAGGAAAGTTCCTTTCGCATTCACTTTCTTTTTTGTGATAAATTTTTTCAGGAAATAAGTGGACGAAAGTACAACGGTACACAGCAAAGCAATGAAAATCCAACATGTTTTTTTATTGTTTGGGAAATTTTATCTGCAAGCAATGCGATGTCACGTAGGAATGGTGCACAGATATCACATCCAACACGTTTTCAAAAGGGAAACAGATTGTTCGACTTTGTTGTTCACTTTTGAAAAGTTTTGACGGAAAGAGCAGTTTTCGCGTTTTATTTTCTTTCCTTTTTTTCCTGTTTTGATTGCGTGTGTTGCAATCGAGCAGTTGTAAAAGTTTGTTGCGCACTTTGAAACAGAAACTTTTTTATGTGAAAAAGTTAGCAACTACAGCACATTGGGGAATGCTTTGATGAGTACGTAGATGAGTGCAAGTCTTTGCACTTTTCCGTGGAAGAAACATCGGTGCGTACCAATTTGGGGAAATTAATTTGGAGAAATCGCTGGTGCCTTACAATTTTAAAATAAAAGTTTAACGAAATTGAAATTCGAGGAAGAAGACCACGAATTTTCTTAGAAAGTTGTTGAAACAGTAGAGGAGACAGAAGGCAGCCTTGTGGAGTTTCAATTAATTTTAAATCAAAGGGTTTCCAAATGAACTAGAAAAGACTCCAGGGAGCGGAGTTTTTAAGGGAATCGGGCGAAGACTCAATATTTGCTTGTACGATATGCAAAATGTGAGCCTTTTCGACTGGAAGTTAATGTAAAATGGTTTTCAACAGGGACGATACAAAAGTAGAGCAACAGGAACAGCAAACGACGCCATATTTCTTGCTGCTCTTTTGACATTTCTCTTCAATAAGATTTGCCATTTTATGATGGAAAGATATATGTACGAGCCCACAACGAGTCGAAATTATTAAAATTTGCTACCGAAATTCGGAGTCAGTGGCCTCAACGTTAAGAGCGCTACGTCCAATTTATGAGCGTCATAATCGTCCTAGCAGATCAACAATTGAGCGTCTAGTGGAGAAATTTGAATCCAGAGGCACAGTACAAAATGTTCCCGTACCATTGAGACAAAAAGTGCCCGTAGTGTCGAGAATATTGCTGCCGCTGAAGCTTCAGCTGCAGAAAGCCCAATTGTGTCATCGAAAAATCATCTTCAGCGATGGGGCTTATTTCTCGCTGAATGGGTTCGTCAATAACCAATATGCGGCATTGGTCAGGCAGCAATCCACACGTACTCCAAGAGTCATCACTGCTTCCCGAAAAAATTACGATTTGGTGTGGTTTATGGGCCAGCGGCGTCCGTACTTCTTCCGTGATGATCAAGACCGGCAAGTTACTGTGAATGGGGATCGCTACCGTTCAATGAAAAGCGAATATTTTTGTCCCCAGTTGGATAATATGGACTTTGAAGACATGTGGTTCCAACAGGACGGCGCCACAAGCCACACAGCGAATGTCACAATCAATTTATTGGAAACCAAGTTTGGAAAACATATTATCCCCCGAAAAAATCCAGTCGCTTGGCTGCCTCGGTAGTGCGATTTAACGCCGTTAGACTATTTCCTGTGGGGCTTCGTCAAGTCTATAGTCTTTGCCAATAAGCCAGCAACGATTGATGAACTTCGTACGAATATCGAACTTTTGTAGCGCTCTTATTGAAAATCCCAATATAAGCGAACTTTGTTTACAAGTATTATCATTTGTAAAATTAAATCACCGACGATATGACATGAGACAGCTAATGATCCTCTCATCGGGTGCACCAGCTGAGTTAAGAAATCAATGGGAAGTGTCTCAGCTTTGAATTTTTCGAAGAAATAGCTGAGTTCGTTGCGTTTGTTTGTGTCTTCAGTATGTGAACCTGCCTGTCTTTTTTTTATGTCGCGTCGGATCATAATAGGATATTGCTTTTTAGAACTCTTCGAGTTTTTCAAATTTCTTCTTTTCGTATAATAATAGCAGTTCGATTCCATTTTTGACGCTTAAGCTTCTTAATTCGTCCTCCTGTTGTCGTATAAAGGATCTTTGTCAGCTGCCGATTGTGAGGGTTATACTCAGTTGCGTATGCTTCCTTCAGGTTCATTCACCCTGCCCTTTTATTGTCATTGGAAGTTGCTTTATTATTGATCATAGCTTTATGGCATTTTAATTTTTCACGCATGGGAACCACTTTCCCATTAAAAAGAATTCCATGAGCTGGAATATCTGTAACAGAAAATAGGCTACACTAGTCTTCAGTTTTTTATTTTGTACTGATGCTGTACTCACTTCTTTCTAAAGCGTCCACCCTTAGGTAAAGTGCCGGAATAAAGGATCCTCGAATATGGTGGCTCCGTCCTCAGAATGAATAATTGAAGTAAATGATGAGTATTATACCATCAAAAAGGTAAGCATAAAGTCTCTAATAAAGAGAAGTGGACCCAAGACGCTTAGTATTAAATACCATTGTCATCAAACAAAACCGACCCCTTGTTTTGTGGAAATGAAAGTCAAGCTGACTAGCATTTGGAAGTCAAATCTATGAAACTTTGGGTAAAAGACTGCAAAGTGATACTGGTCAAAGCTAAGCTCTTGCCTATAGTCACACCGGGTGCAGTGCAATAAGGCCCGCGGCAATAAGACCCGTGGGTCTTAATTCCTCTTTGTTTTGGAAGTAAGGCCCACGGGGTTTATTTCCATGATGAAATGGCAGTAAGAGCCGCGGGCCTTAGTTCCTTTTTCTGCGAACTCAAATATCATTTCGTAATGGAAAGGAGTCTCACCGTTTGCACTTTAACCTATTTTCAATGTGAATTAACTGCCACAGGGACGCAACTTCGCTAGACATAAGTTCATGCTCTGATTGTGGGTTATGACATATCAAAGAGGAACACACGTCCATAAGAAATATCTATAAAACTGTGTATCATATTGTATATGTTTAGTGCGGTCAGTTAGCGCGAATTTCTTAAGTTCAACCACAAGCCCGTATTACCCGGAGGCAAAATTTGTTCGCTTTGCTTTTTACTCACGGATTCGCACGAATTTTTAATTTTTACACCACACATCCATACTCCCTTGAGAAAATTTTTTCCGATTCGCGTTTAGCTTCATTATTCTATCCGTGAGTAAAAAGCGAATCGAAGCGAACGAAATTTCCCTTCCGGTAGTACGGGCTTGTGGTTAAACATAAAAAATTCACACGAACACACCAGGAGAAAGTAGGTAAGATCAAAACAAATATTTAGAAAGTAGATTTAGTTTTTATGTGCGCATAATAAAAAGGACTGAGTTTCCATCATCCTATGTCACGAAATGGGAGACAACGTGCGCTATGAATCCACGGATAGCTGAAATAAGTGCCCAAATTTTGGAGCTTTGTTTTTCGGTACCTCAAAATGTTTTTTCCTTCAAATAAAAAAAAAGTATATATATACATTTAGCTTAACCACTATGTTCTTAATCCTTCCTAATAGGGAAAACTAGTTTTAAGATCCCATGTGCATCAAACTCATAAAAATGCTACTTCAAAATGGCAGCAATAGACATGGGCCTTAATTCTTTTCTTTGGTGGGTCCTATTGCCTCTTCAAAGTGGAAACAAAGCCCGTGGGTGTTATTTCCATTTTTTTAGGCAATAAAGCCAGTTCAACCAGTTCATTTCGAATATGCAAAGATCTCTGTGAAAAAGCATCAACACAGTTTAAAATGTAGAAACATTGCACAAAACACTGGGATTGCCTACAACAAACTTGCTTAGAGCCAAATTATTGCTAGGGTTTCCATAAAAAAGCACTACCAACAGAGAAAGAAACACCGCTGTGAAATGATGAAGCTAAAGCAGTGATTAGTGAGAAGGAATTGGCTTTCAGGACATGGTCAAAGCAACCCTCAAATAATAATGATGAAAAGACGAAAAAACGAAGAAGAAGTACGTGAAACTCCAAGCAAGGGGCACGGAGATCATGTATCGGGAGCTGGAAGATGTTTTTGTCCCAGGCTGACGCTCAAAAAATAAAGAAACCCTCAGTCAATTCGTTCGCCGAAGCTCATTAACGATGCTTCTTGTGGAGGACGACAAAATTCTGCGCAGAAGGCCACAGTTTTGTGACGGCCTTTTGATCGAATAATATTCTCGAGAGCATTTCCGAGGAACTTCAACCTAATGTTGGAATCCCCTCAGAAATACAAAATTGTTTTCCCACGCGCATTGCTTTTCGCGAGGACTTGGCAAGTCATTCAAAAGTAATAACACTGCAATGAAAAGCATTTTCTTGTTCGGAATCAGCATAAAATTGCATGTCCTTGAAATGAGTTAGATCCCCCAGCGTAGTTGCGCTACTCCATTTATTTATTTACCTTAGTCAAGCTGATGTTATATCTTAAGTTAAGCGGTTTGTAGCTTCTTGGCTACCCTTAAAGAATAGCAAAAGACTTTGGCAGCGAATACAGAAGACATTTATTTTTCAAACACTGCATCTTAAGAAGAAAAGAGAAAGAGTTTCATTTCGCATGAACGGTGGAGCCTCTGGCGTTAGCGTGTCTGCCTGATACGTCGATGTTCAAGATTCGTATCCTTGATATATCAAAAAAAGAAATATTTTACCATTGGTATCAAATTCTTGCGAGGAACTAGCAAGTCCTTCGTTAGTAGTTTTAAGCCATGAAAAGTGCTTTTCCGATAAGCCATTCGAAGTCGGTAGACAATTTTTGGTCCCTTCCATTCCCTCAACGCTTACAAGGTATGTTTGAGAGAAATTCGTTAGGCCCGAAATTCGTTTGGCCCGTGGCCCGCTCTATTGGGCCACCTATTTTATTGATTTATGAATATTTTTGCTGTGGAAGAAGGCTGTTAAATTTTCTCCTGACTCACAGGTAAGGACTTCGAATATGAATATGAATAAAGATGTAAATCAATGATAAGAAGCTCGTGCATCACACATGACCCAAGTAGATAAATCTTTTAGTAAGTGCATATCTCTTTATCATCTGCCAATTGAAAAGGACTCTACTTATGCCTCAATTGAGAATTACATTAGCAATATGATTTCTGAATTAAAAAACTGAGATATGTTGATTATCCTAGTACAACCCTCTTCAGTAATGTTGCCTATTCACAATGCAAATCATACAGGGGGTGCTTCTGTTAGTTTTTCAAGAAAATAAAAAGTCAATCGTAAAGAATTTTCTCGTAAGAACTCGTTTTTCTGCAACCAAACTCTATGACTTTCAATCTCATCAAAATGGCGAAATTTATCTCCTGAAATAAATCAGTAAATTGGTGTCCTTCGCTTCCTTTGCGTTAATCAAAGTAACAAAACATAAATCTTCCTTTAAAAAGAATTATATTCGATTAAAAAAGAATCTAAGTAGTCCCCATTACCCAGGTGTGAGCCACATCCACAATAATGTCCTTTTGCAAGCCAGTACAACTTTACTCCTTTCTAAATAGGTACTCGAGCTCATAAACCAGCAGAGTAATTATGCTCACTTCTTATAGTTACCTTACTGAAAAAGTGTTGAAGTACAAACGAGTACAGCATTAAAAGAAAAAGTTCATAAAGGAGAGAACGAAGCCCTCCACAGCACTGCAATGAGTTTCTATTTGCACCTTATGCTACAGCCAGAGTAGAATTATAAAGAATGATTATATTTCGCAGGCAACCTTCAGCTACTAAAACAACATATTTCTGAAAGGATTTTGTATAAAATAAAATACTGCAAAACACGAAGGAAAAACTTTTCCAAAGAACACCATGCCGTTGAACATACTTAAACAAAAACGAGTATACAGGAAAAAACAAGAAAAAAAATATTTTTCAATGACTGTAGAAGAAGAAGAAAAGCTCATTTCGGTTCGATGCCTTTGAATTGGAATTCTCTCAAGGAAAAATATGCTCCATCCACAGGTGTCATTATCTTTATCACAATTACTGTCTAACCGGCTTTACGTATTTAAATTATTTATTTTGATCACCAAGACAACACATTCTCTATGGTTGCCTTTCAGCCAGCTCGAGTTAGGCAAGTCTATTAAAAGCAGGGAATGGGAAGTAAATACTGAATCAAAAGGGTCGGTCGTCTCAACATAAACTTTCTAAGAACAAGTTTGTTAAGATTCGGTTGAGAGAGGATGCTTTCTTGGATAAACATTGAGAGTGTATCCTTTTCGTGGTTAAATTTACAAAGGAGAAACAGTTAGTTTTCTTGACAGTCTCCCTGTATAAATAAATAAAAGCAGCTTTTGGTTCTCGAAAAAGGTCTCATGGACGACCGACGTACCAATACGAAAAGGTAGCTCCTTGAATTCACTTCTGCTTAAAAGCCCTTACCTAAAGGGTATTCGAGCATTGGGGCATTATTTAGCCACACAAAAGAGAATAAATTTTCCCTGCACCTCTGCGAGAGTGAGATTATTGTTTGAAATAAGGAAATAGCTGCTATGATGACTTTTAAATACATAATACCTACCTTATCTACAAGAATTCAAATAGAAACCTTTCAAGGAATTCCTATCAAAAAAAAACTATCAAATAGCCCATTCTTTTGGTCCTTTTACAACGTGAGGCTAAAGAAGTATCAAATATTTTCTTTCAATGCTAATAAAAATAGATATGGGATGTTTTTAGGATAATCGATAGAGGAATCTCTTGGATATTTTTTGTTTTGAAGGCTTTGGAGCTTAGGTTTTAACGGAATGTAGTTTTGCAAAACCACACAATCCTATTAGCCAGTGGTATACACATTACTTTTATACGTTGTAGCGTCTATAAGCATATACAAGAATCAATCACGTGCGCCCATCTCCACGCAACGTATCGGGAGTTGGTAGATATTTCTTCCCCAGTTGCTATAGAAGTAATACAACAAAACAACTTGAATAGAGGAGCAAGTATCTTCAAAATGGTAATTATTAGAGAAGCAGAAATAATCAGCGATGAAAGCTAGGATAAGAGTGTTATGATGGCCTATTGACCCCAACAGTTTCTCAAATTAAGTACAACACATCACACGTCCTTAAAAAAAGGAAACAGCCAGAGGAGACGCCATTTCAATTTTAGAAAAGCTTAAGAGACAGCGGGCTAGAATGGCTCACGATTCTCATCTCCTATACGCCTTTATAAGGTGAAAATCTGCTTAAGAAATTGAACGAAAGTTACCCTCTACCCATTAACAATGAGAAGGAACATAGGCCAAGCACAAAGCTTGATAAGTTGAAGTGGCACACTTTAAACATCGTTGAGCCCATATTTTGTAGCTGACTACACTGACTAACAATGCCCAAGGATATTTGGTGACCAATGCAGACTTAACGCTTCCTGGTAAGTCAACCACTGATGCAATGAAAAGTATGAAGATGCTGGCGTTCAATTATCGATTCCAAAAATTTGGATGCGTGGTTGTCAAACAACGCGGAGTTCCGAAAGCGTATTTTTTTTATTTATAATTATCGCGCACATCAAGGGGTTATTACTACCCTTTTAAAGTTATAAAACACACTGCGAGCATTTAGGAAAATAGTAGAGGATTTGAATGGAGACAACGATGCACGTTGCTTTTGAATTTTTGTGAATCGTAATGCAGGGGAAACACAGAGCCAGGTAAAGCATTCCACATACGGATGGTGCAACTGAAATACGAATCTCTATACTTGACTTTACGTCCAAAGTTGGGCTCAAGGTAAGACTGATGAGCATTCCTAGCAAGGCGGTTGTTGTGGCTAAATTGTTTCAGGGGAGGAATGCAGCTGGCTATTTCACTAGAACACTGTTTGTTAAGCGATAAAATAGAGTGAGACAGGTAACATTTCGACGATGTTCAAGAGAATCAATTGATTCTACGATTGAACTATCAACTATCAATTTTAAGGCTCTATTTTGTACCCTATCAAGTAGGTGCAAAGATGTTTGAGGAGTACCTGACCAGAAATGGCAGTTATACTCCAGTTTTGGGCGGATGAAGGCCTTATAAATTGTAGCCAGATCAGAAGGGGTGAAGAACTTCCTGCATTGTCTCAAGAAGCCTAAGCATTTAGCAGCGTTTTTGGTGACTTCAAATATGTGGTCATTCCAACGAAGATCATCGTTTACACACATACCAAGTACTGACAGCTTTTCGGTTTCTTGGATGCAGGTACCATTCATGGATAATGGCAATGGGGGAATGTTAAGCTTTAACGACAAGAGACAACATTGAGTTTTCGAAGCATTGAATTCTACTCGGTTTTTATGACCCCATGTAACAATGCTGTCAAGGTCAGAATTCAATGAGCTTATCATACGCAACCGTTCCAACTCCACATCCGAAGAGATTACGATTGTTGACCTAGCAAATGAAATCGATCGACAACCACGAGATTTATTATATTGACGGCGCTCGAAAACGCTAATGTACCAGCAGAGACAAAGTAAAGACTTTACATAAACAAACATGATTAGGTGTCCAAATTATTTTGAACAAGCGGGTTCCTCGTGCAGTATCGTGCAGTATCCCATACCTCCATTGCAAAGTCCTCGTTTGTCTTTATTATATGTCCTACTAGCTGTGCCCGCGACTTCGTCCGCGTGGAATAGTGACTTTCGGCAGCATTCTTAATTTTTTAGGCTACTTATTTTGCAAATAAGACACATTCATGCGTTTTAGTAAACCATTGTTATATTATTTTATTTTAGTATATGTTTGCACACGACGTTCTTATTTTTTCCATCTTTTGCGAAATAAAAAGGTTTTGTGGGATTGATATACGTGATTCTGCCACATAAAGTTGCCATGGGATTTTTTTCTAAACGAACACCTGCAACTCAAATCAGTGGGAATTAAAGGAAAGCGGGGATTACTCATTTTTGGCACTGGAACACCAACTTGCTGCCACTCCTAATAATCCTAAGAAATTGAGAAACTCTATAGGGTATGATGTGACTTGCTCAGTGTCCATAATATTGTCTATTGATAGACATTCGCCAACGTCCCCCAATACGTCAAACATATTTTATTAGTTTATATGGTTAACTATCTCATTAGTCGGCGCCGAAATCGCCTTTCAAACAGTTATTCCCGATTGCCAATTATTATTTGAAGATCAAATAGACATTTCTTCTCAGGTCTAATGTATTTTCGACAGTTTGACAGAAATCACCCCGCAGTGAAAGAACTTTTATCGACCCAGCAGTCTTAAGGTTCCCGTTTACGGTGTCGATCCCGTAGAAATATAGGGATTACTTATTAAGCCTATGTCTTTCCTCAGGCTCTAGGCTATCTCTTAATTAAATTCCATTTAAATCGGATCAGTTTTCTGGGCGGGAGATGGTAACAAAGAAACACGAACAGACAGAGTTAATTTTGGATTTGTAATATTAGTAAGGATGTCCATCTTCGGGTTCTAGACTATCTCTGTACCAAAATTCATATAAATCGGTTCAATAGTTTGGGTGGTAAATATAAACAAAGAAAAACAGACAGACAGAGTTAAATTCGGATTTATAATGTTAATAAAGTCTTCCATTCCCGTGGGAACATGAGGGCGTTTCCGGAGGATGACTTGAAGTTTACATTACTCGGGAATAGTGCAGTATTCTAACGGTGGAAATTTTTTGAAATGGGTGCTGTATTTTCCAAGTTCCCGTTTCCATGGGAATACAGGGATAAAACATGTTGCATAACATAATATATGTCCATCCTCAGGTTCTAGACTGTCTCTGTACCAAAATTCATATAAATAGGTTCAATAGTTTGGGCAGTTAATGGTAACAAAGAGAAATAGACAGACAGATTTAACTTCGGACTTATAATATTAGTAAAGACTCCCGTTCCCGTGAAAACATGGTGACCGTTCCCGTGAGGGATATGGGGATGAATAAAAGTTTGTGTTGCTCAGGGATTATGGAGCATTCCAACGGTGGAAGAGTTTTTGAAATCGGTGCCATAGTGTCAAAGTTCCCGTAAACGTTCCTGCTCCCCTGGGAATATAGGGAATAAATATATGGCGTATCGCGTATGTCCTTCCTCAGGTTCTGAATAATCTTTGTAAAAAATTTAATTCAAATCAGTTTATTAGTTTGAGCGGAAGATGGTAACATAGAACGACGGACAGACAGAGCTACTTTCACACTTATTATATTAGTAAGGACTCCCGTTCCCGTAGGAATATGTGGATGAATTAAAGTTTATGTTACTCAGGAATAGTGTAGCATTCTAACGGTGGAAAAATTTTTGAAATCGGTGTTGTAGTTTCTAAGTTCCCGTATACGTTTTCGTTCCCGTGGGAATATAGGGATAAAATATATAGCCTATGTCCTTCCTAAGGTTCTGAGCAATCTTTGTACAAAATTTCATTTAAATCGGTTGATTAGTTTGGGCGGGTGATGGTAACATAGAACGACGGACAGACAGAGCTTCTTTCACACTTATTATATTAGTAAGGACTCCCGTTCCCGTGGGAATATGTGGATGAATTAAAGTTTATGTTACTCAGGAATAGTGTAGCATTCTAACGGTGGAAAAATTTTTGAAATCGGTGTTGTAGTTTCTAAGTTCCCGTATACGTTTTCGTTCCCGTGGGAATATAGGGATAAAATATATAGCCTATGTCCTTCCTAAGGTTCTGAGCAATCTTTGTACAAAATTTCATTTAAATCGGTTTATTAGTTTGGGCGGGAGATGGTAACATAGAAAGGTGATCAGACAGAGCTACTCTTGCATTTATAATAATAGTGAGGACCGGTTCCCGAGGGAATATTCGAATGAAATAAAGCCTATGTCCGTCCTTAAGTTCAGTCCAATCTTTGTACAAAATTTCATTTAAATCGGTTTATTAGTTTGGGCGGGAGATGGTAACATAGAACGACGGACAGACAGAGCTTCATTCGCACTTATTATATTAGTAAGGACTCCCGTTCCCGCAGGAATATAAGGATGAATTAAAGTTTATGTTACTTTGGGATAGTAAAGCATTCTATCGGTGGAAAAATTTTTGAAATCGGTGTTGTAGTTTCTAAATTCCCGTATACGTTCCCGTTCCCGTGGGAATTTAGGGACAAAATATATAGCCTATGTCCTTCCTCTGGTTCTAGACTATCTCTGTACAAAATTTCATATCAATCAGTTTGGTAGTTTGGGCGGGAGATGGTAACATAGAAAGCCGGACAGACAGAGGGACTTTCACATTTATAATATTAGTTAGGATTAAATATCCATCAACAAACAAAAACTCGTCTCTTTTAATATCCTAAAGTTAATTGTGAGAATCTATCCAAAATACATCTTTTTCCACCTTCTCATATCCAACTAGGGAAGCATAAGCATTAACAATACTCTACAAATGTCATAGCATCACCAATTCAAGATGTTTAGTGGAACATTTCGTTGGTTTTTGTCTTTACATCCAAAAACTCCGGCCCTGATTCATGAATTCGACTATTTTGTTTCTTGGAAACACAAGATGTCTGCAGTTATACTTCCAACGTTTCAACTCGTGACTCTCAAGCTTTGCCAGTCCGTTGAATTTTATTACTAGCCCAAGGCTAGAAGGCGAACCATCACTCTACCTATAGTCCGATTGTTATTGAAATAATCACATAATCGTCGAGTTCATCATTTCTCTTTTGCAAACAACTCACAATCAGCTAAGAAAGAAATCGGCTTTAAGCAACAGCTTTGCTAAAATTAAACTTTGGGGCATAACGCATTCCAGGGCCTTCACGTTATTGCTTGACTTATTATGGCATCATAATTTTAATTTAATTTAAATTTAATTTAATTGTGAGGGCAAAACCCCCATTTATTAAACTTAATACAAGCTAATATCTTAACTAAGAAACTTAATAGCTAAGACTTACTTACTAGTTGGAGGGCTTAGGAGACGAAGTTTTAGGCAGGGAGCACTCATATTGAAGTCGAAACAAGAGGAATGGAAATTGACATTCCTCAGCATTCGGGAGATGGGTTCATTGGAGCCGTAAGACGTTCGATGGGTGGTAAGATAGAATAGACGGGGATTCCGAGTGTTACGAGAGTTAGTATTTAGAAAAATGGATTCGTTAAGGGCTGGACAGTCAATGGTACCTGTGAAGATTCGGTGAATGAAGAGAATGTCAAATATTTCTCTTCGATCTTTTAGCGTATTGAGGTTGAAGAGTTTGATTCGGTTTGATTCGAAGAGCAAATCGGAGGAAAGGACGTTGTATGCTCTCAATTCTGGCAACGTGCACTTGTTGGAAAGGCGACCAGACTTGACTTGACAAGCGTATTGAAGAAGCGGACGGACAAATGAAATGTAAAGGGATCGGGTTACGTATTGGTCTGCAAATTCTTTGGACCATCGTTTTACGAAGCCAAGTGCTGAATTTGCCTTAAGGATTATATCTTGAGGAAATTCAGCTCACGGTCGCAAATAATCCCAAGGTCACGGATCACCTGAATTGTGGAACTGTTTAGAAGATAGAGACGGGGAGGAGATTTGATGCGTTTACGTGAGAAGGTTATTGATTGGCATTTGGAAACATAAATATCATTTTTTCCGAAGTTATCTTCTGAATGAGACCAAGTTGTTTTGAAAGTTTGATAAGTCACCACTCGGGACATAACGATATATTTTTCAAATCCATGAATGCACTTTCATATCCGTTCTAATCATCTCATCTTACACCTCCTAACTTCACCACATTAATCAGAGGTTTTTGTTTATTTTTATGTACGGACATCACATTAAGAGTTCATTTCTTTTATTCGTTCACCCAACCCATTTCCCCATTTCACCAAGTCCAAACTTCGACAATCTTAGCATAAGCCACAAAAATGAATGTTTCTCTCCATAAAAGTTCCAACCCTGCTGCAACTAGACACTTACAACAGTCTTTAAGCCTTGCTAGTGAAATGTTGCAGGATTATTATTTGCAAAGAACCATCGCAGCAGTTTTTACCTATGGTGACAACAGCCAAGAAACACCATTCTGCCTTAATAGCAAGTATTAAACAAAAAAAAAGCTTACAAAGCCCCCGCCATTAAAATAAACATCAGAGGATAAGGCGCGGAATAACTCTTTCTACATCCCTTCCTAGCTCTTTCAATGCTGGTTAAGTGAAAATAACTACGCCATCATCATTCCAACAAAAATATTATCTTCTCTCATCCTCCAAAAATGAAACCCACACCAACACCACATACAATGCACAAAATGGTCGACTTAAGTCCATCCGTTCCCAGAGCCTGAAACTATACTGTATATAAAAAAAAAAAAAATAATAATAATATTCCGAAAATAAAAACCAAGCTATCTCCGACAATCAGAGATGAAAAAGTGGGTTAAATAGAATTCCAGCTTGTACACAGCACAACAAAGAACACGGGTGAAACAAATTCATAACCCACGGTTGTGTTATACATTCCCGCAGCCCACATCCCAAATGAAAATTCATATTGCTTTGAATATTCCATGTACGATGTGCAGAGAATAGCAACAACTACGACTAACCTAAGTTTTGTGATCATCAAGTAAATTTTGCAGGTGTACACACGTTTGTGTACAAAGCCCTTAGAAAGGCTCACCCCATGCAACTGCACAAGGGTTTAACCATCTATCCATCACGTATAACATGGTGGAAATGTGTAATATATTTGGACAGCGAGGAGCTGTTTCTGTACTCATTTTGAACTCAGTCAAGCAGAGTGCACCCACAAAAACAATAATAAAACGTAGAAACACAACACATTTGCCACACAACCCCTATACTTGGTGGGTGGTTAGTTGGTTGGTGTACAGAAGTAACACACGGAGGATGTGCAATTGTTTTTGGGACCACAGCTTGATGATGACAGAGATGATGCAAATCTTTGCACAAAACCGACACACACACACATCATCACTGTTAACCTACTGCAACTGCAGAAAGGTACACATAAATCCACAGGACATGGTTGTTCAGAATTAATTTCGCACACCGTTATTTTCTTTTAATCAATGCCAGCGATATTATTGTGTGAAATTCAAAACTTTCAGTCTCCACACTCTCTCTCTCCCCATGAGTGAAATGAAAAAAAGAACAGGAGTTGTTCCACCATCACCGATACTGACAGGACTAAATAGCAAATAATTGTCGAATTGAAATTCGGGTCAAAGTTGGTGGGGATGATGCGAAGGGTGATGGCGATGGGACGATTCTTTAAAGGTAACACTTCACTTTTCCGATCCAATTACTTCACTTTAGCATCAATTAGCGATTAAACTTTGGTATGGCTTAGGAACCACCCCAAAAAGAAAAAGAAAAGAAAAAAAGCCAAGGTATTCAATAAATTTCAATTCCATTCCAATTAAGGAAGCTCCTTCATAAATTTCGCACTCCTCTAAAAACCTAATCAATCAATTTTTTCCATCACAAAGCTTCGAACTCTGCTCCTATTTTTTTGGAGAAAAAAAACCACAAATGCTTTTATTTATCACTAGCCCTTAAGGTCTTATCATATCTTCATCATTCACTTATACCCTTCGACCCCCCGGTCGACACGTCCGTCGCGTCGTCGACGCTACCCTCCTAAAAACAAATTACTTCCATTTCATCAATTGAAAAACAGTTTATATTCCTCCTCTGCAAAACATTCAAACGATAGGTTCAAACTCAAGCAGTATTATCGTCGTTATTGAACCAAACGTCTTTATGTTCTTTTTGTGCCATGGCTCCACATCTCCACATTCTTTCATAATTTTCTTCTTTTTCTTACAAGAAACGAGACAGTGAAAATGGAGAGAGAAAAAATCCAATAATGTGAGAAAAAACAGGAAAATGAAAATGAAAACATAGAGAATAATTTATTATCCTTTTTTTCCTCTCCAGTAATTCTAAATTTGAGTAGCGTTTTTTGTGTTTCTCAGTTAGATTAGGCATGGTGAAGAAAATTTTACGAAGAAGCTTTTAGAACAACGACGAAAACTCCACGGTCTTACGATAACTAAAATGTCGACAAAGTGGCCAAAATTGGAGTAAATAGTCACGCGATTAACTGAGTGTAAGTGTATAAGGTGCGAACCAATTGAATGGCTGTCGTTTGTCTTCGCGATTATCGGGTTACTTCAATTTTGATTTATTTTAATGATTTGTATTGAATTTATAGGTTTCCTCTTCCAAATGGCCTTACCTGGAATGTCTTTTGAGAGTGATTGGTTGAATGGCAATAGCGGGAATATTGGGTTTTCAATTACATTTTTTCTGTGTCTAGATATCAGACGACAGTATTGTCGTAAAGTTTCACGGTTCAGGTTCAGGGAACTGGCACTACCAAGGATGGAAAGAAACAACGATTTGAAGACTAGTGCCGAAAAAGATGGAGTTGTAAAAGGTTGTGCATTCAGCACGGTTCCTGAAATGAAAACTCGATGAATGAAGAGAACGTCGAATATTTCTCTTCGTATTCATGCTGAGAAGCTTGACAAAAAGGTCTTGATAAAAAGGTAGATCTTAGAGAGTGCTCTTAAAAAGACCTCTCAGAGCGAATCGAAGGAAACGCCATTAAATATTTTCAATTCCACAAACATGAAATTGTTGGTAGGCGGCAAAATGTTTTTCCACGGGTAACGTCTTTCGCGAAGAATTGGCGAGTCCATTGCCATGAAAAGCACTTTCTCGATTAGTCGTTCGAAACCGGCGGAAAGTTGTAGGTCCTCTCCATTCTCTCAAAAAGCACGGTTGTGAGAAATGTGCCTGGACCTCGGGCTTCCATCAATATGTAAGATAAAATAAAGTTCCAAGTCTCCCAGTGACCCAAAGTGTAGGCGAACACTGGTGAAATGGTTGGACTGTAGAGAAAGTCAGCGAAAGGGAGGGGAGTTAAAGGGCTTACGAGAAAAGTCAATGGATTGACCACTTGTAAACTTACAGCCTTGGCCAAAAGTATTAAGCGGGGAGACCGCACTTTAAAATTTTCAAAATATCTATTTTTTTTTATTACATACTTCGAAAGTATGATATCCTAAGAATGTTATGACCAAAGGAAAACTGAAAATATCGAATAGATGGAAAGATATCGCATTTTGAGCGCGAAAACAACATGAGGTCGAGTGACGAGTCAGGTAGCTCGGCATGTTTGAGGAGAGGCAACCTTCGCTTCACAACACCCTCTATTGATGACCTTTGTATAGTCAGGCAGCTGTTTCGGGGAATTCTATTGTTTCTTTTGAACCCGCCTGGAATTGCCAATTAATTCATAAGTTACTAAAATTAAAAATTTTCTCATGGTAAAACTTTAAACGCAGATATCTCGAAACTACTTTTTCAAAAACTGCTTGTGTTGAGCTCAAAAAGTTGGCGACCGATATAGAGGAAATTTTGGGAGATTACTCTCAGATATACTTATTATCGAAAGTATTTACCTAAAGTCTGAAAGGTATCGTGTAAATAAACGATTTTTCGGAGGTCAAATGTGTCGAAAACATTGCCGAAAATTCATCCCTAATAGAAACATGTTTTTTACTCTCCTAAAATAAACAGCAATAAAACAGCAGCTCGAGAATTTTAAAACGGATGGTTCAAAAGCACCTTGCAACATCCAATGAGACGATCAAAAATCTTTTCCAACAGAAAATTGAGACAGTTTGTAAAAGCTGTAAGATGCAACAGGTTAGATCAGTGTCTGGAGATGGCAAAAGTTATTGAAGTCAAAGATAGTTATGTTTGACCAGTTCTCAGTGGTGCCTCATACTTTTGCCCATGGCTGTAGGGTAGTAGTTCTTAGTAAAAACATAAATAAATAAATAAAGCAACAAAATGAGAAGCCCCAGGGCTTAGCACATTTCTCACAACCCTGCTTTGTGATGGAATGGAGAGGACCTGCAATTTTCTGCCGGCTCCGAATCCGGAAAGCGCTTTTCATGGCTTTATTGCCATGTTTATTTACTGTAGGAGAACTTGCTAATTCCTCGCGATAAGCGATGCCCTCTGAAAAACATTTGTGCCTCTGTTGGGATTCGAACTACGAAGCTGTAGGTTAACAGGCAGATATTCTAATCATCATGCCACATGCCATGGGTACGACATAAAAGTTGTCCGGATCCTTTGAAAATGAGAAGAGTCAGTAACTATAAAAGATCTTGTAAACCTTCGTATCGTCTGCGTACAGTGAGTGAAATTAAAGAATGATCAATGCCCAATCCAAGTTCAGTTAAAGTGAAAATGAAAAGAAGAGTACGTAAAATTCCACCCTGAGGAACACGATAACAGAGAACTTAAAATGGAAATAGACTTTGTAATTATATTTAACGTTCGTTGAAAGTATGAGATCAGTGGTACTACGCAGAACTAGTGGCTTGAGAGGTGCAGTCCATTAAGGCCCGCGGCAATTACACCCGTGGGTCTTAATTCCTCTTTGTTTTGGAAGTTAGGCCCACGGGGGTTATTTCCATGATGAAGTGGCAGTAAGAGCAGCGGGCCTTGGTTCCTATTTCGGCGAACTCAAATATCAATCAATGCATCTGATTGTGGATTATGACATGACAAAGAGGTACACACTCCATAAGCAATATCTATGGAACTATGCATCATATAGTATATGTTTAATGCGGTTAGTTCGCACAAATTTCAAGTTCAACTACAAGCCCGTATTACCCGGAGGAAAATTTTGTTCGCTTTGCTTTTTACTCACGGATAAAATAATGAAGATAAAAGCGAAGCGGAAAAAATTCTCTCCACACCACACATCCATACTCCCTTCTCCCTTGAGAAATTTTTTAAAGCTTCGCTTTTAGCTTCATTATTTTATCCGTGAGTAAAAAGCAAAGCGAACGAAATTTCCCTTCGATAGTACGGGCTTGTGGTTAAACATCACACGAACAGACCAGGAGAAAGTAACTAAGAGCAAAACAAACATTAAGAAAGCAGATTCAGTTATTATGTGCGCATAAGAAAGTGGACTTAGTTTCCATCACCCTATGTCACGAAGTGAGAGACAAAGTGAGCTATGAATTCATATCCATTGACAGATGAAATAAGTGAATAAATTTTAAAGCTTTGTTTTTCGGTACCTCAAAATATTTATCTTCAAATAAAATGAAACTAGCATGTATACATTTAGCGCATCCGCTATGTTCTTAATCCTTTCTAGGAAGGAAAATTAATTTTAAGATGCCCTGTGCATCAGACTATTATAAATGCTGCTTCAAAATGGCAACATAAGACATGGGCCTAAATTCTTTACTTTGGTGGGTCTTATTGCTTCTTCAAAGTGGAAACAAAGCCCGTGGGTGTTATTTCCATTTTTTTTTAGCAAAGGGGCCCACGGGTCTTATTGCCGCGGGTCTTATTGCACTGCACCGGCTTGAGAACAAGGACGGGCTCGGGCTCGTCAGACATACCATTTTTAAGTCGAACAAATTGTAAATAATATTTCATGAGAAAGAGAAAAAGTGTGCTAAGTTCTAAAAACCTCAGTAAAGTTCCTTGTTTACTTCGCTTTTAAACATGAGGTCGTCTTCTTCTACTTTTTCATTTTCTTCTTCGATGCTTCTTCTTTTTCTTTCTTCCTTTGCTTGAAAGCATGAGGTCGTCTTCTTCTTTTTTCATCTTTTTCTACCTTATTTTCTTTTTTTTCTTCTTTTTTTTTGCACAAGCATCGTGATCTCAAAGAAGAACAGTTTCCCATTTATCTGCTTCATAATAGTGATCCTTCCGTGGGGTGTGCTCGCCGCCGGCGCCGCCCAGGCTTAGTTTTCGTTCAAAATTTTAACTCACTTTGAAAACTAAAAGAACTTAAATTGAATACAAAAATATGTTTCCTTTAAAATCAAATCCCAAAGCTATTGCCCCGATTAACTAAACAAAGTCCACATTTATACTGAAAATTATTTTCAATTCTTGTCTGGCCATTTTCAATTGCCTTCTTGTTGGTCTCAGATTTAAAAGCTGATAACACAATTCGAATAACAAAATTTTATCAAATCAGCAAAACTATAGAATCAAATCCCCCCAAAGGAGTTTAGAAATCGTTGTCTGCCTTTAACCAGCTTGTTCATTTGACAACAGTTGCACAAAGTGGGAATTTACTCTGCCAAAGGATAAAATGAGAAAATTCTCTTCAATTTGTGAAATAACTGGAGCACAGGATTGTCGTTGCATGAAATCCCCACAAATTGTATAAATTCTAAGCCATAACATACGATGGAGCTTTAGGTTGTTCACAAGCTAACCAAAGCCAAAACGAATACGATTCACTTAACTTGATTAGACTGAGAATCAAATTGAGTCTTGACTTTAATTCAACAAAATTTCAATTATTTAAGGAAAATAAGAATTGACTTTCTGTGCCACTTCAGATCAACAGCAACAACTGACCCTTGTAACCTAACACTCCGAGTTCATTCACTCAAAGTAAGTTTTCATGTTAAGTGAATATTTTTTCATTGGCTTATTCTCTCGCCTTGAGTGTTTTATTCAATTTTGGAAATGTGAATGAACAGAAAGAAAGAAACAAACACAAAATGAGCAGAAAGTGTCTTTTGTTCAAAAGTTTTGGTTGTACAAAGTCGCAGGCCGGAAAAGAACAGAGCGCATCCAGGAGACAAAGCGGGGAAAAGAAATGAAGGAATAACAACGTCAATATTCACAATAAAGTAGCATTGTTTACATGACTTGTGAAAAAGTATAAAGGCCCGCATGCCAGACTCCTAAAGTGAAAAGTTTTGTTTGGCGCTAAACCAATATTTTGCTCAAAAACACGAAATCTTTTGTGTTGTGCAGCAATGTTGCTATAGTACGTCAGTACTTATGTATCAAGAAGAAAGGAAAAACTTTTCGACGACAATATTGTGCGAAGAACAATATTCAACAGCATGATGATGTTCTTTGAGACTTGCTCCTGGGACGTTCTCCCCAGCTGAAGGACATGCCATGTGGCAGGGGGCTTACTTTTTATGCTTGTTGCTCACAATGAGGGACTGCATTACAGAATGAAAGACAATGCTGTTTATTTAAAGTTTATTTGCTTTTTTAGGTTGAATTTTAAAAAACCTAAATTTAGTACAAAATACAAAAAGGAACATCCGTTTCTTAACGGAGGGATAAGATCAAAGCAGCAAAAAACTTCCGGTGTATTATAATGAAACTGTTTACTGGTCTAGGCATTGGTTCCCATCGCACCAACAGTCGCTCTTAAATTTCGACAATAAAACCGAAATGCACACTTCATGGAGCACATTAAATTGTCCCTAATTTAAAATCGAGACCCGATGACGTGAGTTTCCACTTCGATAAGTTTCCATTCAACCTCATTTGGTTACTCTCTGAAAACGTTCATAGCTTGTGCTTTGAAATGGGTCTTTGAGGGACCAATAGAGCCTAGCTTTGAAAATTTAAAATTCTGTGTGTTAAGCCAAAGCCCTAAAAATTTCGCAAGCACTTCAATTAAATTTCATTATAACTTTGACAGGAACGTCAGACTGAGTCCGTTGGCACTCCTGTTGTGTGTTTTTAAATTGAACATAAAGCGGTTACACATGTAGCAGTTTTTCTAAATTGAAATTGCGTCGCCGACAGTGCTTCTCTATTAACGACACCGCTGCCAATACCTACTTGTTTTGTTCTTATACCAAAGTTGTTTACAAAAACAAAACCAAAAAATAATAACAATAACTTGGTGAATTTAATTGAAATGACAATATACGGGGGAGCATGGAGGGGATACCTCCCGCTGGTTGTGTAAACAATGTCGTCCAATGGGAACTAGAAAGGAACTCAATAAAGTGGATTTTTTAATGGCAAAGCACTTCAAGTACAAAGCAATTTATTGAATCCATATATGAGTGAAAATCGTTTACAGAAACTTATGTTGTTGCAGGGAACTAACCGGACTCATGTGGAATTCTGGTGAATGTAAAGTCAATAAATTTATTTTTATGTTTTAGTACAGTCATTTGGTAGTTTTGCCTTGAAAGTTTTCCGGGAGTTTTAAAAATTGGCAATTCTATAGATTTTGATGTGCTCTTTCCGAATTTCAACTTTGCCACCTCGTACTTTTGCCGCTCGCACCGCCATATTGGAAAAATGGCGCCCAAAATTGGATTTTAGGGAATATCTCCCTCCCGACTCATTTTACGATAAAAACATTTATATACAAAATAAAATTAGAGAAAATTTCCTACAATTTATATTTTTATATTTTTTTTCATAAAGTCAATAGTTTTGGCGTACGAGCGCCACAAAGTGTACTCCAACACGCGTTTTGGCCAAAAAACTCATTTCCACAACACCTTGAGGTAGAGTAAGCGGCGCGTTTTTTCTTATCGTGGTATCCCCAATAGGCCTTATCCACATACAATGGAATATCCTAAGATCTAGTGCATTCTCCCTCGCTTCGCTGTACTTGGTGGACAAGGTGTTGCGAATTCATTCAATCGAAACGTCACAGTTCGGAATTTCATCCATGTCATCCGCGATGGGATTATAAGTTTCTTGTTTCACCATGAAGTTGTCAGCTTCAAATTTTGTTGTCAACATAACAAAAAGACGGTTCTTGTTTGTGTCATTGCCTAGGAATTTATTTTTGACACATTTGGGATCATTGTCTCGTCAAAAAGTATGTCTACTGACGCAGTTTTCCGTGATCGTAGGGATCTCTCCGCATATTTAGTACCACGATTCGTTAAATCTCCCGGATATCTGGATATCCTACAAATAAGATAATGGCATTGGATGTATAGTGCAATCGAACGTAAGTAACGTATTGGTTATTGCAAATGGATGAAAATCATGCGCCGCGATTCCAAACTACTCGGTGTAATAAGTATCCTCCGTCGATGATATACATCGTATTTTCGAAATTCATATCATCAGAACGTTGCTGAAATGCCTTATACATAGACGATTTGATACACTTGCGCATGTCTTCCTCATTGAAAAGGGATAATGGAGATGGAGCAAGTTCGTACGTAAGGAAATTTTCAAGTCCCTTTTCAGATTCTTTTGCAATGCACATCCTTTGCAAAATTAATAAAGGATTAATCGGTACAATGTTATCTTCGATCTGGATGCCTGCATTCATAACACCAAGTGATTTTATGCGGTCATTTCGTTTGAATTTTACGGTATAGAAATCGCTGCTTATGGTTTTAGCACTACCAATTTCTTGAGACATGTGACAATTTATCTTTTCATCTCCGATTACTCCTGTGCTTATTGACATAATTTCCGTTAATTCTGGAAAAGGTGGATGGATGGTTGCACAACCAGTCCATCAGTTTTTTTACGTTACTATTATCACGATTACCTCGCGAGCTTCTTATCTCGACATGCTGCTCGGAACTAGAACATACAACATTGCAAAATCTTTCAACTTCATCGCAAACATTGTGCAGGAATACCATTCCTAAAGTCCACTTAGTAAGCACGCTTTCCTGAACTCCTCAACCATGAGTAAGACCGCCAAGACATTTCATCGTCCTCATTAACGATTGCTCAATTGTCATATCTGACCACAAACCACACCAAAATTTGTCGGAACGTCTAATTGTGAAATATCCATTAGTTGTGAAATTTTGTATTCTTCAGGTGTCATTTTTTCCTGCAAAATAAGCATATCTTGCAAATATAAATGGCAAGATTTTGCATAAAAGAAGTGGCCACTGGCATGAAAATAAGGCATCATTTACTGTATAGTGTCAAGATGTAAATTCCATTTACCCATTCTTTCTGCCTCAATGAATTGTTTTACGAGTGTAACCATACGGAAATATTGCACCCATAGCTTCGCTGTAGCACTGATGACTCAGTGTAGTGTACTGATGACTCAGACTAAATATTTCTATTGAGCTCTACCGGCAGCTGCTTCGTAGTTTTAAGAATTAAATTAATTTTTAAATTTACAAATAGAAACAGTTAAAATAAATGCCACGGGTTGGATATATAATGACATAATGAGTAATGACCAAAACACGTGTTGGAGTACACTTTGTGGAGCTCGTACGCCAAAACTATTGACTTTTGTAGGAAATTTTCTCTAATTTTATTTTGTATATAAATTTTTTTCGTAAAATGAGTCGGGAGGGAGATATTCCCTAAAATCCAATTTTGGGCGCCATTTATCCAATATGGCGGTGCGAGCGGCAAAAGTACGAGGTGGCAAAGTTGAAATTCGGAAAGAGCACATCAAAATCTATAAAATTGCCAAATTTCAAAACTCCCGGAAAACTTTCCAGGTAACCGCTATTTTTCCTACCAAATAACTGTACTATTTGGGTTCTGGTGAAATCGACTTATGAAATATTACTTTGAAATCTTTCATGGAATGTGATTGTATGTAGACAACTATCAACAAAAATGTAAGTTGTGATGGAATTGGTAACAACATCAGTCCCCAAAATGAACTTCAGTCGAGCGAAGAGGCTTTGTAACGAGATCTATGGATGCTTGATTCTCAAATTCCAACCCAGAACAGTGATTTTTCAAAACCGTTCCAAACTTACATGAGCTGAAATCTTGATGTTAAACAAAAACACTGGACCTGGATTGACGGGTTTTTGAAAGCACATTGAGATGTTGGTTGAGGCACAGGTTTACCCCGAACTGTAATGCACACCAAAGTACTGGGTCTAGGTATCTTCAGTTGCTGAACAGAACATGCTTAAGGCAGTCCTAAATGACTAAGATGATTGTCAAAATTTTTAGGTGGCCCACTTCTATTGATTCCTCAAAGTGTAAGCAGGTGTTATGAGGATGCTTAGGTAGATGCGCTCATGGGCATTTAACAGCCAGACTTGCTGGCGAGTCACGCGTATGGTGAACATCGAAGCCATCCAACATTAAAAATTCGAAATTTTTTTAACTATTTTGACTGGATAGGGCGAAGGTAGATCACCTTTACTAGCACGTCGACATAAAAGACCTTTTATACTGTTTCATAAAGTTTAAACACGTACAGTCGTATTTATAATCCCATTTCAAAGTATGTCTAACTTTGGACAGCTCTTAGAACAGTGTCCAACTCCAAATCGTATTTATAAACACTTTCATCGCTGTCTAAGAAATGTCTAACTTTAGACACCGAAATTGGCTGTCTAAACTATGGCTAAAGTGACCATTGATACAGCAAAAAACAATTTTGTTGAACATGTTATAAAACACTGTTGAGAGTGTTAGGATTGAAAAAATTAAGTAGTTTGAGGTGCAAAAATACTACTTTCAACAATTACATTTATAAATTGCACAAATTTGATCATTCTATGAGACTTGGAAAAAATGAAACACAAAGTCAGATCAGTTGTTTTTTCGGTCAAGTTCAAGTCCTACGACACTCTCTTTCAGAGCCTTATAGTTGTTGTACTCGTATACCAAAACACAGACAGTGGTACAGCACGGATACATCATGAACGCTGCCATTTAGTTTTTCATTCGAAGTTGACAGTTTTAGGGGTTGTTTGGACAACAGTTGGAATGCATTTATAAATACAAAATTGGCTAAGCCTTGTCTAACTCTTTAGACACCGTCTAGCTGGACAGTTGTCTAAGGATGTTCTAAGCAAATTTTATAAATACGACTGGTAAAGTGTAAAGTTGTTCATTCGTGTAAGAACTTTAGAATATTCGAAGAAAAGTTGTTTCTGATGTCAAGAAGACTACTGAATCCTTTTTGGAAACGTTTTTTAGCCTGGATCTGGCTATGGCAGGGCATTCGCATAAAATGTGTTCAGCTGTTTCAGTGTCTTCAAGACAGAGTCGGCAGGTTAAATCCTGGCTGATGCCCATGTAACTTTGTGCCCCGTTTGCTCATGGAATACGGAGGCCAGTAGAGTTTTCCAGTAGTGGACCATGTCCTGCCATTCCCAAGTAACCATTTTATGTTTAATGCTGCTGATTGTGAAACCACAGTAGGGTCCCAGGCCTTTGAATTGGGATTGAGAGCCAAATCTAGCTAGGCAGCTTCTTCGTTGCTCTGTAGACCTTCATATCCAGGTTCAGGCATCTAAGAAAGAGTGTGCGAAAGGTGTTACCGGATGAAAAACATTTTTGTTTTCTGTTGGAATTCGAATGACGTTGACGTACCTTCCGCGTTACAGACATGCATGCTAACCATTACGCACATGTCATTTATGGCTATTTTCATAAATTTTTCACAAAGCACAAATTATTATCCTTTTCCTGTGGATACGTATTAACAGTTTTTACTCTTGTTTTCCACACTCCAACGGCCTTACCAGATCAACCAGGATTTCCCATTACTCTAATCAACTTCATTTACTCTTCCTTTCTTAGCTACTCACTCCTATTCCGTTTTTCTCCCGTATCAATAAATGCTAAATTAAATGCTCTACAACTTTAACCTCAAAAGTTTTTTAATACGTTGAACCGTTTTCGAGATAGAGGACAGAGCGCATACGGTTAGAGCATAATTCTACGAAAAACGAAAATTAATTTTTTTCAGCGCCTACCACGACGCACGATAGCCAAAAACTAAACCTTCGGCTTCGTGATGGACGTACCAATATTCTATCAAAAGCTTGATACGATAGTAAATTTAATTAGACCCTGAAGCAGAAAGACTAAGAAGCAGAAGCTGTGGCAGCTGTCATTAGAGAAGATATCCGTTCATCAATAGTTGAAAGCATATCTTATCCACCTCCCAGTAAAATGTTGGATAATATTAATCAAACATTCCTAAAAAAAAAAAAAATCAAACGTTCCTAAAACATTTTGCATTTTTTACAAGTTGTGGTGAAAGAAAAAATAGATAATTTAAAAGCGAAATGTGCAATAAGAAATGCAATAATGGCGGCCATACGGGAACGAACTTTTTCATCACCGCTACTGTTAAGCCTTTCTGTATTTCCTCACAGAAGATATGGATCGAAAAGGCTATTGGATATTTTATCTAGTTTCGGATTTGCGGATGACCTAGAATTTTGCTCTAACCTTGTGAACTCTGTCCTCTATCTCGAAAACGGTTCAACGTATGAAAAAAACTTTTGAGGCAAAACTTGTAGAGAATTTAATTTTCTACAACGAGATATTTGCGAAAAAAGGATTTTTGTGACCTTTGATTTTTAATAGACGCTGACACCCTACAGTATATAGGTTTTGATACAACTTTTGTGGTGTCAAAATAGAAGTCTATACAAATTTACAGCTGTGTATCTCAAATTCCGAGATTCTTGTCTAATTTTGACTGGACTATAAGTGTGTGCAGCAGTTCTAAATCAAATCAGCGAATAAAATTGCTATTTCTATTGATTGTTATTTCTTTCTTATTAAATTTATATGATTAGTAATATATTTTATTGCAACAGCATTGTTGATGGAGGACGTAATATTTTCACTTGCCGTAAAATATTTTCAGCATTTGTAAAAATACGTGTTTACTAGAAGCTTTACATTGTTCAGCTCCCAGTTTTCAAGTTTTTTAGTGAAAGCTAAAGGAATTGATTTTAGAAGTTGGGGTGCACAAAAGTCAAAATATATAGCATATTGCTGAACTACTAAGGCCTATGGGTCATTCCAGCTAAACCGACACTGTACGCATAAAAAATAGAAAAACTTAATTTATATTTAAATTCATATCTGGAGAATAGAACATTATAGATTCTTTTGAAATGTAGAGATCACTTGGGTAACATTCAAGTAATCCATTATTGAGCTGATTTATAGTAAATTTGGCCATACAAGTGTATAACACTTGTATGGCCAAATATTACTCGTTCCACCCGTCACAAAAGTACGGTCCCTTCCGTCAAATGCATTGAGAAACATCATTTTTGTTTTACAAGATATTTGCGTAAATTATACTAATACTTAATCTGTACAATATAAGGAATCATATAAAAATAGGTTCTTCAACAAAAGTTTCATAGTTTTTTGCCTATTGCGAATGGTGTAAGTTGTAATGACCCATTACATTTTCGCCTCTACAAACCAAATTCAACAGCAATATTCGCCACCAACAACACCGATTACATGTACCAGCACAGGCAATGATAATGGTGACGATAACACATAACAACAACATCACCAGCAGCTTACCATTGACTCCACGTGGAGTTGCATTTCGTTGACTTTTACAGCTCACATTCACTTACTACCAAAAGGTGTATAAGGGAACCAGTGAAATACATGAAAATCAGTTCAAGTCCCGGCAGTGGACAAGTAAGGAACTCATCATAGTCATCATAGTAGGATTCCGGTACCGGCAGCGCAGAAGCAGAGTTCAGGAAGCAAGACTGGGTGAGTAAATAGTGTCCAACGCTACCTCGTTGTGAATCCATAGTGTCCAACGCTACCTCGTTGTGAATTTATATTGTCCAACGCTACCTCGTTGTGAATTTATAGTGTCCAACGCTACCTCGTTGTGAATCCATAGTGTCCAACGCTACCTCGTTGTGAATTTATAGTGTCCAACGCTACCTCGTTGTGAATTTATAGTGTCCAAAGCTACCTCTTTGTGAATCCATAGTGTCCAACGCTACCTCGTTGTGAATCCATAGTGTCCAACGCTACCTCGTTGTGAATTTATAGTGTCCAACGCTACCTCGTTGTGAAACCATAGTGTCCAACGCTACCTCGTTGTGAATTTATAGTGTCCAACGCTACCTCCTTGTGAATCCATAGTGTCCAACGCTACCTCGTTGTGAATTTATAGTGTCCAACGCTACCTCGTTGTGAATCCATAGTGTCCAACGCTACCTCGTTGTGAATTTATAGTGTCCAACGCTACCTCGTTGTGAATCCATAGTGTCCAACGCTACCTCGTTGTGAATCCATAGTGTCCAACGCTACCTCGTTGTGAATTTATAGTGTCCAACGCTACCTCGTTGTGAATCCATAGTGTCCAACGCTACCTCGTTGTGAATTTATAGTGTCCAACGCTACCTCGTTGTGAATCCATAGTGTCCAACGCTACCTCGTTGTGAATCCATAGTGTCCAACGCTACCTCCTTGTGAATCCATAGTGTCCAACGCTACCTCGTTGTGAATTTATAGTGTCCAACGCTACCTCGTTGTGAATCCATAGTGTCCAACGCTACCTCGTTGTGAATTTATAGTGTCCAACGCTACCTCGTTGTGAATCCATAGTGTCCAACGCTACCTCGTTGTGAATCCATAGTGTCCAACGCTACCTCGTTGTGAATTTATAGTGTCCAACGCTACCTCGTTGTGAATTTATAGTGTCCAAAGCTACCTCTTTGTGAATCCATAGTGTCCAACGCTACCTCGTTGTGAATCCATAGTGTCCAACGCTACCTCGTTGTGAATTTATAGTGTCCAACGCTACCTCGTTGTGAATCCATAGTGTCCAACGCTACCTCGTTGTGAATTTATAGTGTCCAACGCTACCTCGTTGTCAATTTATAGTGGCTCCTGCTAACTCAGAGCAACCATTAATACCCTCTTACAAGTATCTTTACAGAAGCTACTTTATCCAGGGAGAGATACCAAGAACCCAGCGTTACTCAAAATCCGAGCCCTAGAATTGGAAGCCTCTAAACCCAGACAGGCAACCGTAATCCGAGCCCAAGAGCTGGAAGCACATAACCCAGATAGAAAACCGTAATCCAAGTGGCCCAAGACCAGTCCAGGACAGGAAGTCTTCATCCGACTGGCACGAGGACCAATCCAAGAATCTGGTCGTGACTCCCGGACTAGCCCCATCCCTGCCGAACTCCAAGTGAAACTTCACCAGAAGAGGCGTGGAATCTACCCTTAATCCATAGGAACTTCGGAACAGAAATTTGAATTAAAATTATAAAACATTGTATGAAATGTATACACCAAAACTATTTATAACATATCGGAAATAAACCAGCTTCAATAATCTAAAGTTTTGCTGCTTCTTTAGAAGACTCTGGATCCGCTGAGCATACCTCAGCCTTTGATAAAAAGCAACCTCACAAAGTCAACTCGCAAAGGAGAGGTAATTTGATGTCCCACCCGTCACACTTCCTATACCATCAATTTCTCATAATAATAATGAAATTTTAATGTTCTTTTCGATGGTACAGTATGGAATGACTATTCAAGTAATGTCATATTCAGTACGTAAATTGTTACCGTTTGATAGCAATGAAGCAAAGTGTAGGCAGAAAGTGAGTATAATTGTCACACCTGTGACAATGGAATGACCCCTATACTTATTAGTGAGGGCACACTTCTTTTTTCGTTTTTATTGGCTGCAATTAATCTTCTTTGACAGCTTGAAGTTATTTTTATCATGTTTTTGTTAGTTATGATTATTAAATCTTTTGCTGTTTCTCTATTTCTTTGTCTATTGTCTTTGTAGGTCTTTCTTTTTCCTTCTCTCTCTCTCTCTCTCTCTCTCTCTCTCTCTCTCTCTCTCTCTCTCTCTCTCTCTCTCTCTCTCTCTCTCTCTCTCTCTCTCTCTCTCTCTCTCTCTCTCTCTCTTGCTTTCTTTCATTTTCTCTCTTTATCTGATTACCTCTATCTTTTCGCATTTGTTTGCATGTTTCTATCTCTTTCTGTCTTATTTTTTCTATCTGTATGTGTTTCTCTCTCTCTATTCCCTGTCTGACTTACCCGCCCACATTTTCGCGATGTAATACCCAATGCTTTAACATAAGCTTCCCGACTGATATCGAGATCTATCTCTACATTCAAATACTCAACCCCAAAGACACCTCAGATGTAATTACTTGGCTTAAGTGACGCCATGCTGAGGACATTATATCAGACAAAAGGGAACTCAATAGCCACTTCCCTATTTTCTAATTAAATTGGAAGTAGCGATAATGTTTTGCTTTCTTCTGTGCATGCAACCCTCTATCAAGTCACACCCCGCAATCAAATTAGAAACTTTTTTTCTCCGAATAAATGCAACACTCCAATGCTCCCACTGGTGATCGGGGACAGCACCACAAAAAAAAAGAAGACATTACAGGAATAGAGCAACTACGCGTGAATCCATTTTGCCAGTTTTGTAGTGCCAGCAACTGATAACATCGCAGTGCCACTATACCGTTAGTTTTTACGCCATCGCAACAAAACTGTTTTGTCTTGTTTTACAAATTTTCCAGCCCTCTAAACTCTGGGTATGTATGGAAAGGATGGTAGCAAAACGCCTCTATATTTAGATCAAACGTTACTGAGTTCGCTGATTTATATCGACTTTACACCTACAGCAAAGGGTCGCCATAAGGATCCGCTGAGGCACACAGTTCAGCGAGTACCATTTCTAATTACAACGACAACGACGACGACACAGTGACATGGGCAACGTTGCAAGATGTCCCTATGCTCGTCGTACACATAAGACTAGAAGGGTAGGTACCTCGAGTAATTTAATGATCTTTATATTACATCGTGTTTATTACTTCTATGATTACATGGAGCATAAATTATTGTGTGAACTGTACACCTCTCCGTGATGTTCAAATTTAAGGATGTAAACATCGAGTGAGTGTTATAAAATCGGAAGAGCGTACCACTCACTACACCAGAGTGCTTTTTCCAGGGATCAACCTAGGAAGCAGTTCATTATGCATTACATGTGTCTCTTGGTTTTAGAAGAAGGGGGTAAATGCCGATGGGTCCTCTTTTAAGGCTAATGTTATTCAGGCAACCTTAAGTGCTGTGAAGCGAATTATTGGGTCGTTGCCTTGCTTGTAGGTATATAGGAGTACCTATATGAACTCTTTCTCATGGAATCGGTGTTATTCCTAGGGGTATAGGAATATTTAAGTGTATTTGTTTCTCTCCCTTCTTGTGGCAATAAACAAGTTGTTTAAAGTTTATATAACCCATCCGATTTGTGTTTTTCTTTTATCCCCTTCAAAGCTCAACGGAACGGTTTCTCCAATCTGTGTACCTCAATCAAAAGTAAATAAATCCAATCAAATCGAAATAAAATCTTTTTGTTGTGAACTTTGAAACGCCAATTGCTTTATTGTTTTCTCCTTTTGACTCAATTTCAAACACGAATCTCCAGTTTTTGTCAACTTCAAAGATATTGTTTGTTTGTGTAATGACAACCGGTTAAGGGAATATTTGTACTTTTGGTGGTAACTACGGGCTTGGAAAGTTTAATTACATTTTGGATCGCAAACTTGAAATCTGATACCCGAAAGAGTTCTGTTTTTTTGTTTCTTTGATTTCATGATGATTTTTTTTCAAAGAGAGGAAATAGAAAAGTGCTTTTCCTCAAAAAGAGTTGTTTTTTTATTACAAACAGTCAGTGTAGTCCAATTTCAATTCCCTTGAAAGTTGAATGTTGTTTTTTCAACGTAGGGTTTTTTTTTTTAATTAAAAAGGAAACAGACGCGACATTTAGATACCCGAACTTCAGTTGCGTCTTGAGTTAGTTGATATAAGCTTTCTTATCAGGTTGAAGAGGTGTTCTTAACTTGTATTTCAAGGAAAGCTGCACAAAAGATTGTAGTTGGAGGAAAGTCGTGTTGTTTTGTTCATCAGTCTTTACCGATTGTTGAAGCTTTTCATGCACTTATGTTGAATCAAATTCAAAAGATGGAGATCACTTCAAAAATAATACCTTAAACCTTCTCTGCAGATAAAACTACGATATAGGGCGATTGCAGCAATGGTGACAAAGACTATCAGCTGGTACACTACAAGAGACATACTTGCAAGGTAGAAACTACACAGAATAAAAAATAACAAAAGACAACGAACGGCATGCAATTGGGCGTATACACGGGTCTTCATTTACCCACAACAGGACTAAGCTCGATTTGATAATGGTGTTCTTAATGGAACCGATTTTTTCAAGAGACAAGGTTGCGGTGTCAAATAGATGAATATACCTATCGGGCTTTCCAGGAAGGACTTATTATTTTTTAGTCTAAAACAATAATTCATTTAAGAAATTATAAAAACCTTACCATCATCGGCTTGAAGTACATTCAAAACGTTTTTGAGTGAAACTAGAGCTCGTTCACATGGCCACCGCGGGCAAGTTTGCAGCGGCCATTTTGTTGGACCCAATTTTGGTTGACTCGGCCACACATCTTGAGTTCAATTTTGGCTCTGAGCTCTTCTAACATCTCGAATTGTTAGCATAACCCAATAGATTAACATCATGTCACCCCAAAGAAATTTATCTTAAGGCAGTAAATCGTACGAACGTGGCGTGGCGGCCAATCGACTGGCCTATTTCTTGAGGTTGCACACTCTTCAAACTTACTCTAGAATAAATTGATTTAAACGTGTGCTATGTGGCTCATGGTACTTTTCTGTTGAAACTTTTCTAATTTTTGTCTTCTTCAGTCGCAAAAATTAACAGTGGTGATTCATGAAGTACATGAGAGTTTTGCCCTGACCTATAACGCATTTTTCGCCTATTGAAAAATCCATTGTGTAAAAATGATCTTCGTCGAGGTAGATGATTTTGAGATAAAATTCATCATCTTGGTCCCTCTTATCCAGAGCCCAATTGGAGAACGAACGTTGCTTCAAATGATACATGGGCTTCAAATCTGTTTTTTTATATATAGAGTTAACGCCGCACATCAAGGTCTTATGACTACCTTTTGCAAATCGTAATGCAGGGGAAAAACAGGGCCAGGTAGAACATTCCACATTCGGGTGGTGCGACTAAAATATGAATCTCTATACTTGAATGTACGCCCGAAGTTGGGCTCAAGGTAAAACTAATGAGCATTCCTAGCGAGGCGAGTGTTGCGGCTAAATTGTTTCAGGGGAGGAATGTACTGGTTATTTCACTAGAGCACTGTTTGTGAAAAAAGCGATAAAAGAGAGTGAGACAGGTAACAATTCGACGATGTTCAAGAGAATCAATCGATTCTACGATTGAACTATCACCTATCAATCTCAACGCTCTGTTTAGTACCCTATCAAGGAGGTGCAAAGATGTTTGAGAAGCACCTCACCAGATATGGGAGTTATACTCCAGTTTTGGGCGGATGAAGGCCTTATAAATTGTAGCCAGATCAGAAGAATGAAGAATTTCCTGCGTCGTCTCAAGAAGCCTAAGCATTTAGCAGCGTTTTTGGCGACTTCAAATACGTGGTCATTCTAACGAAGGTCGTCGTTTACACACATACCAAGTACTGACAGCTTTTCGGTTTCTTCGATGCAGGTACCATTCAAGGATAATGGCAATGGGGGAATGTTAAGCTTCAACGACAAGAGACAGCATTGAGTTTTCGAAGCATTGAATTCTACTCGGTTCATAAGACCCCATGCAACAATGTTGTCAAGGTCAGAATTCAATGAGCTTATCATACGCAACCGTTCCAGTTCCACATCCGAACAGCAGGGACGTGAATTTGAAAACGAATATGAAAGTCGAGTCGTCAGCAAAACAGTTGAGTGGATTAGAAGTTTCAGACAAGAGATCATTTATGAAAATGAGAGAGAGTCGGAGACAAAACGGAGCCCTGGGGCACACCAGCATTTATGAAGTGGGTATCGGACTTGAAGCCATCTATAATACAACTTGTATTGAACGGTCGGAAAGGTAGTTTCTAATCCAACGAAGAAGAAACTCATCGATATCAAAAGCACGCATTTTCGATAAAAGAGCCTTACGCCAAACTCTATCAAATCTAGGGTAAACTTGATCTTGCACAAGCAAAAACCAAAATCCTTATTCAAAATACGCTAGAGTTCGATCTGAGCGATGACCAATTCTTGAGAACGCCATGTAATTGACTGATTTGGATAGATGATTAGGTACGCATGAAGGGCAGTCATATTTTCGACTCTTCGATCAACTTCTCTCTGTCACGGTAACAACACACAACGAATACGTAGACTAAAGTTTTTTAACTTAATCTGAACTGCCTACTAGAGCAAGTATTACGATTACAGCTCTTAAAGTTTCCTCCACCGACTCCGAATCTCGGTAGAAAATTTTGATAATTTCCAGACGTTACTCTTGTACCTGCCTTCGTGATGAAAATGTTGCGTTTACTGAATAAATTGACAATGGTAGTTGGATGAATAGTGAAAGGATAAGTTCACAAATTGAATTAAAGGTTGTCAAAACTCTACTAGAAAACCCTTTGTATCTGATATATCTCTCCACGCGGAGCAAACTTCACCAATCGATAAAGGTGAGGGAGAAGATAGCAAAGGGGGAGCGATAAGTGATTACATGGGTTTTGCAAAGAAAAAAGTATTGTTACCTTTTTTGTAGAAAATTCGATGATCTACAAAACTAGTTCTTTCTGTTTTTATGGAAGCTCTCATCGTTTCAGAGATATAAGTAAAAATAGGAACTGGTTGTATTAGACCTCGAAAAAAAAATTAGAATTGATGGGGGCTTAATTTGTAACGACGTATTGAGCACATGTGGCAAAATTCAGGTTGTTGGAATTCAATAAAATCTTCAATTACTATTCTGTTCAAAAAAACGAATCGTAAAATCTAGTCAAAGAGTCAATAGTGTTCCTTCCAATACACCAGAAAAAATGAAAGGCGTTTATAAATAACTCCTGACACACACAAAAGCGACTACACTACCAAAATGTTGGCCTCAGATCTGCAATAACTGAAATCCAGCTCATTTTTGATTTTACTTAAATTCATTGCAAAACTACAAAAATTAGTGCTTTTTTCTCATCCACCACTGTTCAAAAACAATTAACAACTTTCCTTTGTTCCAGAACAAGAAACAGAAACCGCACCTAATTGATTGAGGCATAAAAATGACTTCGGACAGTGACTATAGCCTATAGTCTATAGGATAATAATAATCTCAAATCTCAGAGAACACTTGAGTACATCCTGTAATCTGTTCTCTGTTGCTTAATTAACCATCAAGTGGATTGCTATCAAATGCTGGCACATGACTCGACCAGTGTATGTGTTCGTGTGTCCGTTTGCCGGAAGAAAGAAAACTTTCAGCCATAAAGGATGCTACAAGATAATGAAGACTTACAATAGAGAAAACAGCAGGAGAACGACTGTGACTTGTTGCGCATCGCATCTATATAGAGAAACAGTTAAAAGCATCTCATGTGCCACCCTTTTTATGACTGCACAAAAGGGTATAGAGCAGCAGGCACTCCATTGTGTGGACATCGATCTTCTTTTTTCTGTTTTTCTTTTCTTATTTTCATATGCCAACCCTTCCTATAGTGATGGTCTGCTGGAGGGAAAATTATTAATTAATCTCCTCAAGGTCCTTGGGTTAGTTGAAATGTGGTGTAGGATAGTGTTTGTGGTCTACGAACTCAGTGAACACATATTTTTTTCTGACGCCACACCACCAGCGGAGTCGTCTGCCATCCTTAATCAAATCACAAATCGGACGTTGATCATGATGGATTTTCGTAATCAGATAAAGTTTCTCTCCACAGTCAGGCGGCGCGTTGGTGGTGTCGCGTAAACATCGCGACTAAGAAGATTTATCAATGAGCCCCGATTATTTGAAGGATAAAAATACAGCAAGATGAATCCTTTGCTAATAAATTGGCAGGTAAACCGAGCAGGCTAAGAACAATTAATTACTCGGATCACTCCTCTACGTGGTATGATATTGATTTTCCTTTTCCTTTTCTCTCACTGTCTGGCAATTAACCTCTTTGTATGCCATCGCCATATCGATGAAATTTTAGCCACGCTATTAATTTGTGAAGTCACAGTGGCTATAAAGTTATGGATGGTGAAAATGGGACGTGGAAATTTTGTTTTATTTTTCGATCCAAAGAACAAAGAAAAAAGGACAAGAATGTCCATGAGAAGTTTTTCAATGATGACCGACGAAAGGACTAGGGGAAGTTAAAGCACTTCGTAGAGTGCGTAGGTATGGGAAGCTAATTCAAAAGGCTACTCAAGATCTCCCTTTGTTTCCTTGAAACTTTTAATTAAATTAATCGAATCAGCAATGACAAGATGTGTTAATCAAATTAGAAGAGGACATGGAAATTCATTTTCAGGTTCGCCTTTATTTTTGGGAAAAATGTAGAAATTTATTTAATTATTTCAGTTTTTTCAAGTTCAAATGAGATGACTCTTAGAGAAATTAAATTTTTTTTTTTTTGAATTTGAATGGAAATCTAATTTGGCAAAATTCTGTTCCATGAAAAGGGACCAAGCAACCACGTGGTGGTGCGGCAGTAAGTAGACGTCCTGCGAGGTAAAAAAATAGTCATTAGGAAATAATCCCTTTGAAGATAATTGGATTTTTCCGTTTTAACTAAGTTTTACATAATTATCTAGAAAATGCTAGAAGGTGCCTACTCAATTGGTTGTAATAGGCTCAAGAGTGTAAAAAAGTTGTTTTGAGGAAGGTTACTTAAGAACTTATAAATAGGTCAGTTCACATTGTACAAATATTAGTTGGACAGACTTTGGGTTGAACGACCAACGTTAAATACTGTGAACCCTCAGGCGACCGCTTGTCCAACATTGTGGATGGTATTTTTGAATATTTTGTTATAGAATGAAGTCTGTTAAGTCTGATCGCAAACAACATCCGACCATCCAACATTAATCACAAGTAGTCTGTCCAAGTAATGTGCAGTGTGATGTGTGAACTGCCCCAATAGAGCTGTGAATTTTGGTGAATTCAAACTCTGTTGGATTAGTATACACTATTTCAAAGAAAGAGCAAGTCTTCTAGGAATAAAGCAAACAAATACGTAAATAGACTGTCGCAACAAAGCCCAGGAAGCCTTGCAGCCTTAGGAATTGAAGAACCTGCAATTTCAAGCCGATTTCGAAGGCCTAATTCAGAGAGCGCTCTTCAAGGAAGAGTAATGATTGCTTTCAGACTACTCGCAAATTCCTCGCGGAGGGTGATATCGATGAAATAATTAATTTGTATTTCTCGGGCTCAAACCTCGAACTCTCACGTAACAGGCAGACATGCTTACAACTACACAACTCTCGTCTAGCGTAAACTGCAGTGACAGACTTGCACAAAAAGACTTATCGTGACAGACGAAGAAAATTCCAAAGATCAACCAATAAAGGTGTCGGCGGACGTCTTCGCGCTACACCTTCGGCGGGATTAGACATACTCCTATGTCGCATGCTCCTCGACATTTACAGCCAGTAATCGGATTTGCACACGGCAATTCATCTTAGAACAGCCTCCCAATCGACCAAGTCAAGTTGTGATTCTACCATTCTGAACTTATTCAGATCAACACCAACTACGACTAGACTACCACTACCTGGTTTTCAAGAAGAACTTCGAAGTTACCCCAAGAATAGCATGGGTGCCAAGGCACAGAGACATTCTACTGCAAGGCCGATGAACTCACCAGGAGAGGGACTAAAAATGCCAGTGTCACTCCTCAAAAAAACATCACGATCACCTCATTTGATGGAACACAATTAACAACCAATAACAATGTGAAATATCTGGAAAACAGATCAACGAGTAGGTCCCCTCCATTCCCTTACAAGGCATGGTTGTGAGAAATGCGCTAGGCCCTGGAGCTCCTGGCTCTGTTGCGCCACCCTATTTATTTATTTTTAGATCAACGAGTTACTGCGTGAACACAATGAACTACAAAAACAGCCGCAGCCGCAGCCGCAAGAATTAAAATAAAGTTAACTTGTGTGGCTCCGGCTGGCGTTGTTTTTGTATTCACTTACATTTAATGTTTTGATATTTCTTGCGGCTGCGGCTCTGCATTCATTGTGTTCACCCAGTTACACAGGTTCAACCCCAATGCAACAATAGAAATCGTTAAATAAAAAACTTCTCAAAATGAAAATTGGCATCTCCGTCAATACGTATCTACCTAGGAGTGCGGAGATCAAACGGAGTATAACTCTTGCCAACCGTTGATTCTTTGAGTTAAGTAGGCAATTGAGAAACAAAACCAACTCCAGAGGTAACCATGTATAAGGCCGGATGGACCCAATCGTTCCGGCTCGTCGGGTGTTCAAAAGCACATTACAGGGAAATCTTGGAAGGGGAAGACCTCGTCTTAGGTGGCAAGTGGATGAAGACCTCAACCGATTTGGAGTGCGAAACTGGAGAGAGCTCGCCCGAAATCGAGGTCGTTATAGAAGGATGTTGGTTGGGGTTCAGGTTCACCCCGGACTGTAATGCCCCGCTAAGTAAGTAAGTATCAATACGTATCAGCTCATGCTGTAGCAGAATGCTAGAAAGACAACATAATACTACATTAGATGGACAAACACCACCTTCTTATTGTGCCTACCTTTTTTGAATTGATCTGACCAAAGATTAATCCAAAACGTACAACAGGTTTGTTATCCTATCCCTAAGCATATTGCATCTTTGATTCGTAATCGGTGCTATAATCGGACACTGCGTCCGTCATAGGCAGACATGCTGTATGAGTTCAATATCCCATCGAACGACTTATGTGAAAGCTGCATAGACGAAAAGGAGAAAAAGCTGCCCCAATTCTTCTTGGCCTATGCTATGCCCTCTCTAAAAAGGTTGGACGATCGAAGTGATCTTAGGGACAAAGAAAGTTCAGAATGTTTTATTTAAAGAGGCAAATCTTCGAGTTTTTATTTGGTGTCACAGGGGACCTATTAATTGGTCTAATTCCATCGGTCTTTTCCCGACAGGCACTGTTACGTAGCCCACATAAACTGCATTGAAAGTTCTCTCCTCCCTCAGCGGCCCAAAACCATCTGTTCTCCAACAAAATTGATTGAATTACACTAAGTTCGGGTGATCCACTTTTGCGTAAATACTATTTGATGATATGTTTTCTTATTCGTACTCTGTAAGCTCATGTCTAGTTTTGGTGTGACTGCAAGGCCCGTGCGACTATGCGGGACTGATTTTTATATAGAGAAGGTGGTTAAGGCCCAGATTCACCCCGAACTGTAATGGCCACCTTAGTAAGTAAGTAAGCGCTTTCTTTATTAGCCGTTTGGAACCGGCAGAAAATTGTAGGTCCCCTCCATTCCCTTAAAAGGCATGGTTGTGAGAAATGCACTAGGCCCAGGGGATCCTCGCTCAGTTGCGCCATCCTATTAAGCTAATTGATCTAATATTTTTTGCATATTTTTTATTGTAACCAGAGGAGTATTCTTTGTCGTTCCTTACTGTGAAAGCTGCTCTGGGAGAGACTGAAATTTTGTCATTTAGTATCACATTCTTGATTGACAAACCTTTAATTTGCCTCCTAATTAACCAGGGTTCCTTGACCAGCGCTAGTCCTTTTCACCATAAGGCGGCCATCATGATGCAGATGATTTCGATAGGTTTGGCCCTGATCCCGCGTTCTTTCTTACCTTTCGTCTCTTCGTTCGTCTGCTGAAGTATCAACTTTCCAACCTACGATAGAGCTCTTCACTCTTCCGGTGCTTCCCAAAAAGATTTTCTTATTTAATAGCTGCTGCTGTTTGGGTCAAACTCTTCTGTCCAAAGCATTTCATTGCTGAAATTTACTTCCAAATTTACCAACAACCAATTCAATAAAACCACAAACTTAAGTGAATTATCGGTCGATAATAAGAAATAGACATCCAGAAATATCTACATATTTTAAATGACATAAATTGAAAACTATCTATTATCTACCTCTGAATTCATTACACTCCTGCCAAGGAGGAATTATTTCCTTGATCGCTCTTTCTGTCTTTCGGCAATATAAAGTAGATTTCTCTGAAATGAATGGACGTCTATTGATTCTCCTGCTATCTCTTGCACTAAGTTCACATATAGGTATCCACTCCGCATGGTACCCTCCTTTTTTAAAAAAAAAAAAAAAAAAAACCAACCATTATAACGAAGTTTAACATACGACTTTCGATTTTGCAATGAATCTTTTACAAAGGTGCATAGTTTCATGAGAGATAGATACACCTGCCGTCAGGAAGAGACACAACTTCGTATTCCAACGACTTAAATGGATAAGTCTTCATAATACGATAGTTCATGTGCTAGTCATATCCTCGGATGATGCTACTTCGGAAAATATTCAAAAGATGATGATGATGATGATGAGAGTAAGGCCGTCTGCCTTATTCGGTGTACGTGTGTTGGCAATATCGAAAAATATCTACATGTGTGCATGCATATGCTTCTAGCGCTATTTCCATACTCATGTCCTAGGACGAAAAATTTAATTCCCAGATGATGATATAATCTATGGCGGTTGTTTGTGTAGATGTAAAGGTTTTGCGGAAACCGTATTTGAAAAGAGGATGACAAATTTTAGGCAAGATAAGACAAGAATTAATGTATTTCATGTGCATAATCGTGTGAATAGACTCGTACTCAACTCAAGAAGGCAAATCAGAATGGCTCCACTAATTGATTCTGTCAAGAAAACGAACGATAAATCGATTATGACTAACGACCATAATGGCAGCAGAAAAAAAAGGAGGAAACGAATGAAGACGAACAGATAAGGTGAGCTTAAATGAAGTGTTCACTTAATCTGAAGATTTGTGACATTCAAGGAATAGCAAAACATATTGCTATTGAATGGAATTTAATACTGACGTGAAAAATGGCATTTCAGAGAATCAGATACACTCAATGACGTATTCTTATGTGGCAATTGGAAATTATGTTATGATAATATGGGAAGAAGAAGACATTATTTGATAGGAAGAACCTAAAAAGGAAGGTAAAAAAGACTCAAATCTGATAAGTTCTGTTGTATGTATGCAGGTACATGTGTTTTGAATAAAGAGTATCTTTGAAAGGTGCATTTTGAACCATTCCTTTTTTAAAGTCTTATTCGAGTATCTACACAAAATTAATACAAAATCATTTAAAGTGCATTTTTTATCAGCATCCACTGACTGTACCAATGTTGGTTCTTTTAAAGAAATATGGACATTAAAAATGATGATGAACCAAAAGGGACTCAGCAGGCGAAAACAGATTCAAATCTGATAGGAAAAGAGATACTGTTAGTTGATGATTCTTAAGCTTCTTCGAAAGTGAAAGTTAGAAATGAATTTTTACGATAACGATATTTTTATTGCACAGTTAGTATATACTATGTACAATTTGCTTAGTTCTACTTAAAGTTAACATTTATATTTTGTTGGTACAGAGGGGCCTTACTTTCTTACATTGGCCTAATTTTAAAAATAATTAAAATTAATAGCTACTGTGTTTGAATTAATCTCATCGTCTGTCGCTTACTTCTCTCGGATAATTCAAGTCCGGTTGTCACTGTGTTTTGATGGTTGATTCCGGAGAGGGGGGTGGCTCTTAGCCACGGTGGTGAGCTGACCCCGGGTCAGCATAGAAGTTGATGTTTACCTCGTCATTTGTAGGAATAAGATCCTCATCCAGAAGTTCCATTGCTAGAAGGCTGGGCTGTCTTGGCTGGCTCCCTAGGAAATTCGGGTAGTCGGTCATGTTTTGCAGACAACTACGGCTGTATTCGATGACATACCTGTCAAGTTATATTGCGTTTGCTTTCCCGTAGAGTCTCCTGTTTTTTTTTTTTTTTTTTGTCAGGAGGAAATCTTCAAAAGACACTTGGCAGTATTCGACACCAAGTAGTGTGGGATTCTTACCTCACTAAAAACTCCTCGTAATCAGAACCAAAATCTATGAACGATCGACAACAGATTTTTCTTTCTCAATAATATAATCGCTTTTTTAATGCTTCCCATGACTTTTACACCATTGCTCGTGTGGCTTGGTTCTTCTTAATCTCGGAACATTGCCTCTCGTATTTAATACGGATTTCGTTTCAGAGTTGATATCACTATGCAGTCGCTGATTGTGTGATACAGCATGTTTTCTTACAACTTCTGTAACCGTTTCTATTTGTAGGTCACGATGTAAATCGCTATTTCTTATATACCATGGTGCATTTACTATTCCACGAAGGACTTTGTTTTGGAACTTTTGGATGATTTCAGTATTTGTTTTCTTTGAACAGCCCCATAATTGGATTCCATAGGTCCAAACAGGTCTAAGTACTTGTTTATAAAGCATTTTTTTACTTTCGACAGATAAGTCAGAATTTCTGCCGAGTAACCAGTACATTTTTATACTTCAAAATGAGCTTTTCACTTTTCTTTTTTATATACTTTTTCCATTTTAGCTTTGCATCTAAATTCATCCAAATGTATTTGGTCATATTGGCGTAAGGTACAGCTTGATTGTTGATGAATATTTGTACGTAGCTTAATTTTTTATATGTAAAGTTCATATGTGCAGATTTAGCTTCATTGAGCTTGATACGCCATTTTTTGGTCCAATCACTAACGGTGTCGACGGCATTTTGCAATTTCTCAGCAGCCTTGACGACGCACTTACTGGATGCCAAAATTGCAGTATCATCTGCAAAAGTAGCCATAATGGTTAATGGTGTTGTTATCCACTGGAATATCCCTTGTATATAGCAAATACAGGGTGGGTCCTAGGACGCTTCCTTGTGGAATACCGGCTTGTATTTTACTTAGCTTTGAATATTCTTGATCATACCGGACTCTGAAGAGTCGGTTTGAGATATAAGATATTAGTATTTCGTAGTACTGCCTGGGTAGGTCCCTTTGCAATTTGTACTCTAGCCCCTCATGCCATACCTTGTCGAATACTTGAGCAACATCTAAAAATATAGCCGAACATACTTGTTTTTCTTCTAATGCTTTTTCAACTGCATCCGTTATTCTACGAACTTGGTCTATCGTGGAATGTTTATTTTTAAATCCAATCTAATGATTTGGGATTAGATTTCTTTCTTCTATGACTTTGCTTAGTCTTTTCAGTAACAGTTTTTCAAAGACTTTTGCCATTATTGGTATAAGCGATATTGGTCTGTAGGACGTCACATTTGTTTGTGGCTTACCTTGCTTTGGTATAACAATTACTTCAGCAATTTTCCAATGATGTGGGACATATTGGGTCTTTAGGCATGCATTTATTATGAATTGGAGTTTTGTGAAGGCTTTTGATGGCATTTCTTTCATAACTTGAGCAGTTATTAGATCGTACCCAGGTGATTTTTTGTTCGATAGTTGATTTCGACACATGCTTTTTATTTCTTTTAGTGTGACAATTGGTATGTCAACTTCATCGACTTTATCAATTAACTGTAAACTGTTTTCAGATGTATTTGCTGGGAATGGCTTAAAAACATTCGCAAGATGTTCTGCAAACAGTTTAGCTTTTTCTTTCGGATCTCCGATCCAATTCTCGTCTAGGGTTTTATTGGCGGGTTTTGTAACTGCGGTCTTTTCAAGCGCTTAGCTGCTTTCCAGAGCGAATAATCAGTTGAAGCATCAGTCGTTAAATTTTTCAGGAATCTACTTAATGAATCATTTTTGAATTCGTAGATTTGTTTTTTCAGTTCGTTGTTTAGCCGGTTAAACGCTGTTTTGTCGTCTGGAAATCTAGTATTTTGCCATTTTCTTCTTCTTGCTTACGTGCTTCCTTCGTATCCTGTCCTAGTGTAGCCCTTTGTTGATCCGCAAGATCTTCCGTTCCAGAACTGCCAGCTTGTTTATTTGAGTTTTTTTTTTGCCTTTTATTATTAGGAAAACAGGACGTGATTAAAGACCGTATGAGCTGCTTGTAGAGAAGTAATTTCGTCTTCTGGCTTAGTCCGTTGTTCTTTCGCATTAGTGGAAATTGGCTTTCCTTAGCACAGTAGCTGCATGGGCATTGAACCTGTGTAATTCGTTGAACTGTATTCCCAGGTACTTAACATTGTTCTTGGCCGTTAATTGAGTTCCATGGAATAAGGAGATCTTGGTACTTCTACACTTGTTGGATGTTCGTCTAAAGCAAATTTGCTCAGAAATAGATCATTCTCCAAGAAACGCAAAAATAAATAAGAAAATAGCACAGAATCGCTTCAAGTGAATTTAGGTTAATTGGCGCCCAACGCTTCGTCAATGCAAAATTTGAATAACGCGCTTAAACTCAATGGACCCCCTTCGACACGAATACTCAGTCCTTAAATGTTGAGAACTCAATTGTTCATGTCGGTGTAGTTTTCAATTTTTTTTTTATATTTGCGCCTAGATATTCTGTTTGAGCCCTTGAATGAGTGTCACGTCAAAAAATTCTCAATTGGATGCCAAAATAAAGAATCGGGAATGGAAAGATTTCATTTAAAAAAGTACTCGGAGCTTCTCATGACTTTGATAAAGAAAGAATAGTAACAAAACCGTGTAGATTTTGTTATCTAATTTTTTTCTTAAAAGACAGCAGCTGTGTAGAAATATCCTTATCAGCTAATAGTCGCACCTAATGAAGAAACTGTCTCGTGATATGATTTCTCTTAATTGGCGCCCAACGAACTATTTTTCAATTGAACCTTTTGTGCTCATGTGACTTACAATGTGTTGAACCAAATAAGTTTCTATCATAATTGTGGTGAAAACAATTGTCATTTTTATTTTAAACTTACAAGAATATCTTTCACCAGAAACAAGTGCAGAACACACCTGCTACCTTAGAGTGAATGTTAGAAAGTCAATCAAAATCAGTCAAGTGACTCCCTGGCAACATGTTGAAATGTGTTAGGAAGAAAAATTATTGCAAATAAAAAAAAAAATGATGCAAATAACTATATTGGCGTGTCATCCAGATGTCGAACGTGTTCGTAATGATTGCAAATGATATCATGGGTTTATTTGATTGAAATCTGCCACCACGGAAAAAAAATATACTGTACAGTATAAATGTATAAATTTGAGAAGAAAAAGAAGAAATCGTAGGAGCCATTCCGCCCTCCTGACAGCTTAAATAGCACAACCAATAACACAGAACTGACATCAAAATGCACGATATACACAATATTGGATTTCCTTTCTTTGATTTCCGTTTGTATTTTCCGTTCTACAGCAAATGCTGTTACTGTAATATTTTGAGCAGCGCCTACAACGCTGTGGTTGAGGCTGATGGATATGAAGAATGAATTGAAGTTGAAGTGAATGGGGAGAGATGACGAAATAAACTGATTGAGGACTCTGGTTAAATCTGCAAAATTAGATTTGAATGTAAGAGGTTTATATGATGTATGAATGGAATGAGTAGATGATATCCTTGAAAATAAAGGCAATCAGAAAAGGATTGCTGAGTGAAGCTGACTGTAACTGTGATGTAACATGAGACTTGTAACTTTAAATCAAATATTTTATGTAACATTTGGATTTGGGCTTAGATTTAATTTTATTTGATATTTTGTCTTTGAGCATGAATGATTCCCAAGTCGGAGCATTTTCTTTTGAATTGAATTAATTGGTGTGTGAGAGTACAATTATATGACTGAATGCTTTGAGAATATTAAGTTGAATAAGCAACACTCGTTGGGCGCCATTTAAGCGAGAATAAGTTGACGGGAGGTGCATTTTTCGTTGTTTTATCTATTTTTGTTAACATTAGTGAAATCATGTACATGTTGAAGACTTATTTTTTGTTTAAAAAAGGTGCTTAAAAAGGAATAAAAAAAATCATAATCATGTCTTAGAGCAGCAGCTCGTTCAGGTGACACATTTTTTATGAAATTCATTGTCAGGTAGCAAACCTTCTTCAAGGAGGAAATTACTTTTCAACAGCCTTTGTCTTTTTTGATATGTTCTGTATATTAATCATTTCTATCTCTTGGGCAAGGTAATCGTTGACAAGAAAATACTCTTTCTTGTTTTTATGGTTATAAATATCCACAAGAATGGAAAATATTCAAAGGAGGGGAAAGAGTGAGTTTGTACTTTTGAAATAGGTCACACGAAAACCTTTTGTTTTCTATAATGGAGTGACAAGGATTTGAAATACTTTAATAGAAACAGATTAACTGCCCTTTCAGTGACCCTGTGAGAGTATTCATTACATGAGTATGTCTTCTGTACTCAAACAGTAACATTCAAACGCAGTCAATTCAAATGGCTGTTTAAACAACGAAGAGTTGTCTATCCTGAACATGAAAAAATTGATATTATGGTACCGTAAACCGGGGTTACTTTGATCCGTTTTTTCCCCCTTTTTTATATAAAGCCTCTAAGAAGTTTTTTTTTATTTCATTAAAAAGATATGAAATAATACATTTATGTTATAAAAACTTTTTAAGTTATAGTGAAAATATTTTTATTTTGTTTAAAAGTGGAGCAAAGTTGTTCAAGGGAGGGGGTTACTTTGCTCCGTTCTGCGTTTCCCATCATTATGCTTTTGTTTGAAGTGCTGGAGTAATGATATTCATACAGTTTATGAACAATGCTCCAAACATCCTTTCTGTGAAAAAAATAACTAAATCCGAAATATACTTTTTTTTTTACTTTGCTCCGGAGCAAAGTAACCCCAAACCAACTTTCGGGGTTACTTTGCTCCGGTGCAAAGTTACCCCAAAATTACGAAAATTGGTATGTTTTCACAAAAAAAAAAAAAAATTATTAATATATTTTGGGACCAGGAAAGTTAACTTTGTGTAAAATTAAAGGAAAAAAGACACTTAAACGGTAACAAAAATACTCACTTTTTATATTTGGATACACTCGCTTTTACACTTCAAATTTTCTACCCCGAAAAAACTCACAATTAGGTCGCTCCTCTTCGGACTACAATGGTTGAATCAAAAATAAACGTAGGTATGCGGCTTCACATGATTTCGCACACACACAAACACTACGTTATGTTACAGTAAGACCGGTGAGTGAAACTGAACGTGTCTGAACATGAAACGAATTGTAAACTCTTTATAACAATGGCGCAAAGTTACACCCGCAGGCGCAAAGTAACCCCGGTTTACGGTATTTATCTTGATGTGAAGTTCTAAAAAAATTTTCTATTAAAAGAGAAAACTTTTTCAAAACTTAATAATAAATTGCTGAAATTTTGAAACATTGAAATGATTTTTGTGCGCTGGTTTGTTGTTGTCTCGTTCGAAAGAAGGGACTGTCCTTAAGTATCAGTTATATTTTGAAAGCGGTAGCACGTTTAGTTTGTGCTCACGCGTGTTTTTGTAAAGCAAGGTTTTCTACACGTCGCGAAAACTAATGACGTACATAATTAAGAAGCAACGCGCGGTTATCGAGTTTTTGGTTAAAAGAAACGAAACATTCGCGGAAATCTGTCGTATGCATAAAGAAGTGTATGGAGATGATTCTCTGTCGAAAACTGTCGTGTTTGAGTTAGCAAAGCTGTTCAGGGAGGAGCGAGTTTCGATAGAGAACGCTGCCGTCACCTCTCGAGCCCCCACCAATGTCGATCATATTCGCACGATGGTAACATCAGACCGTCGCGTCGCGTCGGTTAACACTCCGGGATTTATCCTACGAGCTGGAGCTAGTAGTGACCTTTTATCGAAAATTGAGGTGAATGGGGGGGGGGACTAGATGAGTACTGTCGTAACCGGAGATGAATCGAGCATATTCGACTACGATCCCGAAACGCGTACTGGAGGCGAAGAAGCTGCGACGCATGCGCTGATCACCCTAACTGCAGACGACTACGGGGGTACTTCGAGGGGTGGGAGCGGAGGTGGAAGCGGTGCGTGGAAGGATTATGATCGAAATTTCGCCGAACATTAATTTAGCTGCCCCTCAGAGCTCGATTCCGGGTTTCAAATTGCCATGCCTCGAATTACTTACTCTCTTGCTAGCTTACTCACTTACTTACTCACTTACTCACTTGATTTTTTGATCCTTTGGGTAGTTCCTTACTTTCATACTTATTTTCTTAATTTTTCACTTTCTTATTTATCTGCTAGCTTACTTACTTTTTTACTCACCTATTAATGTGTGTAATACAGTTCTTGTCTCCACTAACATTGTTTTCCAATCACAACTCCAGGAGCGATCTTTCCAAATCCTCAGTAGCGACTCTCATTCTACGACTATGTTTCTCTGTTCGTCTTAAATTTCTTGTGTTCAAGGCTTACCACCCTAGCATTATCTTTTTACCATTCCGTAAAAGATCAGTTTTTCGCCGGCTTACCTACTTTTTTGTAGCTGCCTCCTGCCTGCATTAGTAGTCTTTTTCATCGAACCATAAGTTTCGTTGTAGTTATCGCATGGCGCTGTTGCGACTGGTCTTCAGTGCTTGATGTTGGTGTCCTAAGACTCAAAAGTTGTTAGAGGGAAACTGGATTGCAAAAAGCACTGGCAATCTCTGGCATTTGCTTCTTTCCGAGGCAATATAAATTGTCTCACCGCATTTCGTCCGAAGGTCTGTGAAAAGATAACCTCATGTTGACAACCAGTTGATTCGATAGAACTGGACAAGCTTCTTGACCACAAAAATTAATTGATTGATGGTCGCATGTATAATCTAGTTTGTTTGACGATCCCCATGTATAAACTTTAAAGAATTTGAGATGAGGAAAGCCTGTGGTTCTATAGGAACTAGGTCAAGTTCAGTTGCAAAATCGAGTCGGTTCTCGGAGGTTTTCTCGTAGAGACTATGCTTGCCGATGATGTTTTCAAAGATGTTCTCCTTCTCTAGTTTTGCTTTTAAATCCACATCAGGGATATTTTTACTTCATGCCTACGACATACTTAATAAAATATTTAAGGATCTCATTGGAATAGTTTAGAACTTTTGCTGTCAAATTTTATGTTGAAGATTAATCTAGTTTTTAAATAGGTTGGTAAGTAGCTGAATTTTTGCTCTCCAAGCCTGCCTCAGGCTATAATTCCGCAAATTAATAAACACTATTTTCTGTCTGAAGCAGATTTTTCAAAGTCATCGCTGTTGTTTCTCAACTTTCTCCAATTTATTTCAGCAAATTTCTTGGATTGAGGTTAAAACTGCCTTACATCCCAATTTGGGGAACAGACCTTTTTGAAACGATCTGAGCAATGAGAATATGGATACTTTGGTATAAGTACCGTGCTGTAGTGAATTGTAAGCCTTGACTGCCTATGTGATACCTCATACTAATCTTTGATTTAATACCCTGTCGTAGTACTTAAAAACTCAGAATGATCCTACCAATCAAAATTGCTTACCTTTTTCTGACACAGATGGTGTAACTTTAAGCACGATTATCTTCTATTATAAACGACTGTTTCATGTAACTTAACTATAACCAATTGTCATATCGATTCTGGTGATTTGTTCGCACTTCTTAAGAATCTTTTTTCCAGTACCTAGAATTTAAACGATAGTTCGACAGTCTCCTTAAAAAATAAAAAATAAATAAATTGGTAAATATGGTGGCACAGTAGAGCTCTAATATTCCCAGAGCCTATCACCGACCTCGAACAGATAAGTGAGAAAGCGCTTTTCATGAAAGTCCAATTACTCTAGGAGAACTTGATGCATTACTTGTGAAAGTCGATTCCAGGGTCTCATGTTTCTGCGTTTCGAACCTCGAACTCCTACGTTACAAACAGATATGCTAACCATTATTCCACAGGCACCAAAGTCCTTAAAAATGATAGTGGGACTTAAGCGTTTTCTAATTTTTATACAAAAATAGACAGCAAAAAATTGCATTATTTTACTGTTTCTGGCTTCTTAAGAAGTGGTGCCTGCGTCTGCGGATGTTGGAAAGGAATTCGAGATTCAAAAACTGTCTAATGTTTTTCACTGGTGTCACAGTATGCGAGAAATAGGCAAAACCTTTCCGATGACATTTCAGTGGTACGACAAGCGCTTTCTTACTTAAACCCATAAAATAGTTGAAAGGTACCTTCAATTCCTTAAAAACAATTGCTCAGAGAAATGCTCAAGGCTGCGGCCTGTTCCCGTACTTGTTCAACATGAGTCGAATGAGAAACTAATTGTTTTACACTAAGTGTGTTTTTTTCCACAAGGATGTTATATACATAACATCATTTAACATGCAAAGCAAAATCAACATCCCAGACAGCTGATGTTATGGATAAAAGGATGGTTAAAATTTCTGTCGGGAATAGATTTTTGACGTTTAGTCAAGTATCGAATGAACAAAAGCAAAATGGGTGTGAGAGGATCACAAACTTACACGTTTGTGATCCTCTCACACCCATTTTGCTTAATACGAATAAATCGTATGCCCACTCGTAAACTCCGCAATTTTGTTGCTTAAAATTTTTGACTTTTAGAATTTCATTGATTTCAAGGGTTAGATTTAAAGATTTATATAAAGATACATAAAACAACGTAAAAGCAATTAAAAAGGTCTGTTTAGTGATTGCACTTTTTGCATATTTCTTTTCACTGTTTTCTTTGAATGTTTACTTTTTTTCAGAGGTAATTGTTAAGTATTCCATAACAATGGTTTTATTTTTTATTATTAATAGCTTAGTTCGTTTGAAACAAGTAACAACATAATTTTTCCAACTCACATAATATAAGTCACAAGTCTCATATGAATTCAACCCCAGCATTTAAACAGAGTCAAAAACACCCAAGAGAAATTCCTTGTTACCTTTGTGAACGAACCTATTTTTGACATTTCTAAACAAACAAAAAACAGACAAAAAAAATTGTGCATTAATTTCACTTCGGAACATTTTAATTTTCCACTCTATATAATTGCTTTGTTGTTTAAATGGTAGACACGTGCACCCAAGAGGACCCTAGCGTTCATAGGTTTTTCTTAAAACCCACCTCTGTCTATCAACTCCTACTCTCACCTCCACGTGGTGAACATCGGGTGCCTAGTACCTCAACTGGAGATTGGGTCTCAACCCTGGTGGAAGGTTGTTGGTGGCAGCAAACGAGAGAGGGGGGGGAGAGGTGTTCCCACTAAGACACCTCTTCTTTCATCCAGACGGCAGCGGAGGAATTCCCTAGATGGAATCAACGGTGGCGTCTACAGTTCCAGTCAGGTTGAACTACTTAGTGAACACCTTATAGGGCTACTACAGCATATTTGGAGCCCAGGCCTATAAGGAGCGGTTTATCCGGCTTCCCATCCTTGGAGCTATACAAGGATCTGGTCCTCCAGGTTGGGGGTCGTGCTGTCGGGGTGACTTCCCGGCCACGTAAAGCAATTGTTAGTTGCGAAGCACCAACAAGCCTCGGATACGGACGGATTTACTGATGACGAACCTAGCAAACGAAAAACGGACAACGAGCTTCGGATCTGTACGTGGAATGTTAGGTCCCTTAATAGACCACGTGCAGCCGAACAATTAGCGGAAGCCCTAAACTGCTACAAAGCAGATATTACCGCTATCCAAGAAATGCGATGGGATGGGCCAGGTAGACGCAGACTAAAAGACTGCGATATCTACTACGGCGATTGCTACTGGGAACAGAAGCAGCGACTGTTTGGATGTGGATTCGTTGTTGGAACTAGACTTAGGCAAAAAGTCTTGAGTTTCAACTATGTGAACGAGCGCATAGCAACAATCCGCATCAAGGCTAAATTCGTCAACATAAGCCTCATTTGCGCACACGCCCCCACAGAGGAAAAGGATGAAGACACCAAAGACGTATTCTACGAGCTCCTGGACAAAACATATGAGCAGTGCCCTGGCTATGACATTAAGATTGTTCTAGGAGATTTTAATGCCAAGCTAGGAAGAGAGGATATCTTTGGTGGAATAATCGGAAGATACAGCCTGCACGACAACACCTCCGATAACGGATTCAGGCTGATCGATTTCGCTGCGGGGCGAGATGTTCTGGTAGCTAGTACGCGGTTCCAGCACCTCAATATCCACAAAGGGACATGGAAATCTCCTGATCAATCAACCGTCAACCAGATTGACCACATTGCGATCGACGCACGGCACTTCTCCAGTATAGAGGATGTCCGAACATTCCGAGGGGCCAACATTGACTCGGACCACTACCTTGTTGTAGCCAAGGTACGACTGCGGATATCCCGATCCAAGCCAACACAAGGAAATACTGTGAGACAATTCGACGTTGGACGACTACAATCGCAAGAGATCGCCAAGTCTTTTTCCGATAGAGTCTCTTACAACCTCTCAAGGAGTCCTATGCCGCCAGCATCAAGTATAGAGAACCAGTGGCAGCACTGCCAATCAGCCATCAGAGATGCCGCCTCTGAAGTGCTGGGTTTCACACGGCCACCACAACGAAACCCCTGGTTTGACGACGAATGCCGGCAAGCACATGCAGCTAAACAGGAAGCATACAAAGCGGCGCTGCACAAAAAGACTAGAACTGCTTATGAGCTCTACAAGCAGAAGAGGAGAGACGAACACCGGCTTCTCAGACGGAAAAAGAGAGAGCATGAGAAGCGCGCGATCGAGGAGATAGAAGGATGCCACAGCAGGAATGAGGTTCGGAAGTTTTACCAGAAGGTAAAAACAACAGCCTCGGGCTACAAGCCCCGACCCGAAGCCTGCAAAGACGATCAAGGGAACATCGTGGTGGAACCGCAGTCTATGCTGAGGATATGGAAAGACCACTTTTCCAAGCTCTATAACGGCGATGATGGACCCAATTCCGCTGTTAGAGAGATAGAACCATTCGATTTAGGCGACGTAGACCAAGAATTCCGCCAACCCGACCTGAACGAAGTGAAGACAGCAGTGTCCAAGCTAAAGTCCAACAAAGCTGCTGGAGCTGATGGCCTCACTGCCGAATTGTTTAAATCGGCCGGCGATGACCTGGTCAGGAGTATGCACCAGCTCATTTGCAAAATATGGTCGGAAGAAAGCATGCCCGATGAATGGAACCTCAGCATCGTTTCCCCGGTCCTCAAGAAAGGAGACCCTCTGAACTGCGCCAACTACAGAGGTATCAGTCTTCTTAACATCGCGTACAAGATCCTCTCTGCCGTATTGTGTGAGCGTCTGAAGCCATTCGTCAACAACCTGATAGGTCCTTATCAGTGCGGCTTTAGACCAGGAAAGTCCACCATAGACCAAATCTTCACACTACGGCAGATCTTGGAAAAAACCCTGGAGCTTCAAATCGATACCCACCACCTTTTTATCGATTTTAAGGCCGCATATGACAGCATCTATAGAGAGGAGTTATATAGAGCCATGTCTAGTTTTGGCATCCCTACCAAACTTGTCCGATTGTGTAGGATGACGATGGAGAACGCACGCTGCTCCATCAGGGTCGGAAAAGATCTCACCGATACATTCGATGTCAAAAAAGGTTTTAGGCAAGGCGATGCACTGTCATGCGACTTCTTCAACATCGTTCTTGAAAGAATAGTGCAAAACTCCTACGTCAACACAAGAGGCACAATCTTTCAAAGGTCCGTTCAATTGCTCGGATATGCCGACGATATTGACATAATTGGAAGAACGCAGCGTGATGTCAATGGCGCTCTTATGAGCATTGAGACGGAAGCGAAGAAGATGGGTTTAGTGGTAAATGAGGGCAAGACCAAGTATATGCTGTCATCAAGAAAGGACACCCAACACCGACGTCTTGGACAGAACGTCACGATTGACAGCTATAACTTTGAGGTAGTTAAGGACTTTGTCTACCTAGGCGCCGCTATTAATTCAGACAACGACACCAGCGCTGAAATCAAACGAAGAATAACTCTTGCCAATCGCTGTTTCTTCGGACTAAGAAGGCAATTGAGTAGTAAAGTCCTCTCTCGAGCAACTAAAGTGTCCCTGTATAAGACACTTATCATCCCGGTTCTTATATATGGCGCAGAGGCATGGACCTTGTCAAAGGCAGAGGAGAACGCTTTAGGATGCTTCGAGGGAAAAATTCTTCGGGTGATATTTGGTCCCGTCTGCATAGATGGAGAATGGAGAAGAAGATTCAACGACGAATTGTACGGGCTGTACAGCGACACTGACCTTGTCAAACGAGTCAAGGTCCAGCGGCTTAGATGGCTGGGTCATGTAGAGCGAATGGACACCAACGCTCCGGCCCGGAAAGTCTTCGAATCCAATCCCGAGGGACGGCGCAGTAGAGGAAGACCGCGACTCAGGTGGCGCACGCAAGTAGGAGAGGACCTCAACCAACTTGGCGTGCAAAACTGGAGGCAGCTAGCTAGGGACCGAGTTGGCTGGAGAAGCATGTTGGTTGAGGCCCTAGTCCGACCCGGACTGTAGCGCCACCTTAAGTAAGTAAGTATATAATAGCTTTAGGTTTTTAACAAACTTTTTTTCCGTTTTTGTGCGAATTTGGCAAAAAAATTCATTTGTTGACTTATATTGGTTTGACAACTGGTCAAGAACACCAACTCTCAAATAAAAAAAGGTGCGCTGTCCGGGAAGCGTTTTTTTTTTTTGGATATCATGTTATATATATAAGAACCTTGTAAAAAAAAAACACACCTACTGTCATAAAAAGATTACTTAACAATTATTAACTATTTTTAGCTCTTATTTTTAATTTGCCTTTATATTATATTTATTATATTATATTTATACTCACTTAATTCAGAACTTCTCTGTTGAAGTGTGAGAACTTTTTTATTGCATTCACCCTAGTTCTTAATACTAAAATCTTTTCTCTATTTTTCTTTACAGGTATGTGATATAAACAGGTGGTACTGATATAAACTCGTCTTGAAGGTAAGGTAAGTTCTTTTCTGAAAGCATAAAAATGCTCTCAATTGAGTGCCGCCGTCACAAACTTTTTCAATAAGAAAGTACAAAGAACTTAATATTGACACTTTTTGTTCACAACAATATCAATTCACATGACATTGATACAACGATGAGGAAATTCTTTGTAACTGCATCATATTCTTGTAATAGAGTGTCATACCAGGATCAGGATGAAAATAATCTATTTATTTTTGCAATATTGAAAAGCTTTTTCCAGTTGAATGAATACTTTTATATCACAAATCAAATTGAACTAGCTCCATATAAGCAAAAACGGATATTGTGTATCAATGGTTTAAGCACAATAGTAAGCGAATCAAATACGATTTTCAGCTTAGGGTGGAATTTTCAACTATAGTGGGTACCTCTTCTGTATTCTGTGTACTGTGTGCACAATGTACTCGTACATATTGGAGAAATTTGTGTTTGTTTTGCTTATTTTATTAAGCATTTTAGGAGCACTTCTATAATTGCATTGTGTGTTTGTGTGTGTACATTGTTAAAAGAGAATATGCAGGGAAATACATGCCAATTATTTTCCAATCTTCAAGCAACAAGACAACATTTGTTATTGCATTCTGTTTTGCTCTTCCTTGTTACTGATGATTGAAAAGGAATAAGTAAACATTGGAACGTACCAACTTGTGCTTGTGCAGTCGTTTCGGCAAACTGTGGCCTTTTGTGGATTTCACCAAGAATTTTTGGGAACCTTCTTGGGGTATTTGTTGTAAGAAAATTGGAGGCAAGAAAATGTTGTTTGGCAAAACACATGACTTCTCACTGGCCAGTCGAAACTGTCAATTTGGAAAATCGGATTCATTCAAATTACATTGAGACCCTTTTTGAGTATCTCAGACGTAATACATTTTCCTGAATTTTGTGATATTGACTTTTGACTGGTTATTGTACTCATTTATGATTATTTTGTTATCAAAACAACATTCTGTGTCGGAATTTTCAGGATGAAATTCTTTACTGATGTACCTTCTTAGCAAAAGTGATAAGTGCAATATACAGATGATTGATGACAGATGACAGATAACAGATGACAGATTAGAGATGACAGATGACATACGGCAGATAACAGATGACTGATGACCGATGACAGATGACAGATGACAGATGACGGATGACAGATAACAGATGACAGGTGTCAGATGGCACATGACAGATGAGAGATGAATATGACAGATTACAGATGACAGATTTTAACAAAAAAAGTTGACAGATGACAGATGACAGATGGCAGATGACAGATGAAAACCTGAAATGACAGTTTGCCCATGACAGATTCTTGCAAAAAATGTGTCCCGTATTCGAAAGCATGAAAAAGCGTTTAAAGATAAACCTAAAACACAATAACACGGCAGCCCCAGATGGAGATCAAACGGAGAATTGCTTTAGATAGTTGCTGGTACTATTGGCTTAAAAGCCGATTGAGAAAGAAAAATCTCTTTAGAAAGGCCAGGATATCGTTTTATAAGATCTTGATCATCCCGGTCCTGATATACGGTACGGGAGTATGGACATTATAGAAAGCTAATGAGAAAATTCTTGGTCGTTTGATAAGTAAAATACTCTGATTGATCTTCGATCCTGTAGGTGAAGACCACGTTTAGAGATTCAACAACTGTACCGCAACTTGGGCTGAAAGACGGTTTTGACATTTAGAGCGGATATCAAAGCTCCAAGTAGAAGCGTTTTCGAAAGCAAATAGCAGGGAAATATGAGAAAGAGGAAATCTCGTCTAAGGAGGCGCCATGGAGTTTAGGAAGATATCAACTGACTCAAGGTGCAAAACTGGGGAGAACTTGTCAAATTGTTGCCGAAAGATGTTGAGTGAGACCCATGTTCATCCCGGACTGTGATGTCCACCTTAGTAAGTAGGTAATTACACACGTCGGTGACAAATATCAATTATACGAAATGTGTGTATTGTACCACTTTCTTTCTTAAATCTTTTTTTCGGAAAACACAAGGAAGCTCTAGGTTTCAAGTCTCAACCATTCCCAAAAGTGTTCAGGTCTTCAAATAGACTCAGCCTTTGATAGCTCTCTGACATATTCATATCCGTTATCAGCTTAGAAAAAATCCGATTCCAATCGATAAAACAGATAAAGTAAACCGCTTAGTCTTACCCGTCAAAAGTTGTTTTCTAGTGAAATTCATCAGAGTTTCATTGATTTGGTATTTTGTATTCATGATACCCTCTACCAATAAGGGCTTCTACAACGATGGTGATGAAAGCAAGTCCTACTAAAAGGCAACGCTCTTCGCATCCAAGCTGTTGAGCTCCTTCATGTACCCACATCAACAAAAGGGCAACATCTCAGGTATTACGGATCAAAACAAACTCTCCCAAATTCTTTATCGGCTGTGTGTTGATTGTTGATGGCATATTGAAACGTGCTCTCAAACTAAAATCATTCCCTCAATTTAGCCAGATGACTATCATATGGTAGACAAATGATTGATTTTGTTTTCCGTTAGATCAATGGACTGAGTAAAGACAATTTACATTATTTTGTTGTGCAAACTGATTGATGTTAATGGAATTCCTTAGGTAAGGTTTCTACTTTGCTTAAAAAAGTACTTGCAAAGTCTTTTTTTCTTATTTGAGCTGACCCAAATAGCTAATTCGGTGCTGCAAATGGAGTGGAGCTTGGACCACAGAGATTAAAGCAAATTGTTAAAAGTTGTTAAAACCCTGAGCCTTAATTGAAGTTCTATGTGATAGATCTTATCTGAATGGAGCACTTTGGGCTTGGAAATAATCTTGAGTGTATCCAATTAATAAATCGACTACTTAGTCAAGGAGAGGAGGAAATAGCTTCTCACACAACTGAACACGTTAAGGCATCAGACATTGTGTGGGCTTCGTCGCTCAGGTCAATTGCTTTTCGTGGGCTTTGCATCTCTGGAAGAAGTCGTCAAAGTAAATTTGTCATGCTTCCTCACATATGCAGACAATTTAAGGTCCATTCCTCACCTGGCCAGTTGAGGAAAATGAACTAGGCCAAGCCTATCCCAACTGAAATAATCCAATGAATAAAAAGGTGGAACCAATAAGGGTCGGGTAGAGCCTCAGGACTATCGAATTTTGAAGACATAAAGTTCTTTAATGACGAAAAGTAAAAGGTCTTTTCGTGACTACTTTCGAAGGACTTGCCAGTTCCTCGCAAATGGCGATATTCATGCCACAATTTGGATGCTTCTGAAACTTGAATCTCGAGATTCCACGTAATATGCGGACATGCAAATCATTGCACTACCTTATATGTCCGGAAATATTTATTCTTTTATTTCAACTGTTGACTTTAGACGAATTTCCATTGCACTCCTTTGCTATATGAAACTATGGAGTACTGCAAGCCCACAAATGGGTACATGAAGGTAACAAAAAGCCGAAAGAGTATTGCAAGGAATGTCCTATTTAATTATAGTTACAGCAAACCATACCCACACCAATGTAGCCTAAATTACTTCCTTTTCCTGGTCTAAATCTTACTCCAGACATTTCATCAGTTCAGAGGATTAATTTAAAATTTACTCAAATTACATACCTTTTGTCCACAATCTCAAATTACACCGAAATGATTCCATTCTCCAGCTGAAACTAAAATGATCACTCACTTTTGCCACACAGACTGTGTCGAAAGAAAAGGACACCAAGAAGAAGTCCTTTCATACAATCCATCTCACAAAAGCTGTAAAAAGAAAGGAAAGTATTAAAAAAAATAAAAATAAATTAAGCACTCAAAACAAGTTATGACATCAAACGTAAGAAAGCCCCCTTAAGCGGCACCACAACTAAATAAGAAAAACAAAACTACACCACCTCCACGCTCTACCGCATCATTTGCTGTGCTACTCTTGTGCTGTTGGGGTGTGGTTGGTAGTAATTCTTGTCAAGACCATTTTCTTTTCGCTTACACTAATGAAAAGTTTCTAGCTTCATGTATTTTTTACGTCAAGAAAAAATAAAAAAATAAAATTAGCGCAAGGGGATCAGGACAGGAGTATAAGAATTCAGATTTGTAGTCCCTGCACTGTATATACAACGAGCCTGTGGCTTCTGTCGCATCCTTTTGGTAAATATATGTATAAAAGATTCATGGAAACTGTGGAGAATGATTGTTTTCTGGTTGCCCAGCGTCTTCGTTGGTAGTCATTGTCGACGCCATGAGCGAATTTAAATGTACACATAAGAAAATCCTGTTAAGAATGCTTTTGGTGTTTTGTGTGGCAACTGGCAACACAAGCAATGCAATTAAAGGAGGTTTGGTGTACCTGTTTTTAAACTTTGCTTGGAGACGGACACTTTTACAACAGTACAGTGAAGGTTTTTGAAAAGAAGGTAGAAAAAATTAACACAAATACTCCCGGAAGTGCATTACACACTAAGTCTTTTAGGCGACTAATTTTAATTTTTTTTTTTTTTTTTTGATAGAACCTCAAAGCACAGGCTCTAAAAATATTTTCTTTTTTCTTCGTTGGGAAGCAACACCTTCGTTATCGACATTTTCGCGTTTTTCATTCTAACGACTACTTGTCCTAGCATAACATGAAGCAACAGCTTCGAGTTCCAATTTCTGGAGCAATAATCGAGGCATTAATGAAAAAAATGAAAGGAAAGCTGGATTTTGAAATATGTCTTCCTCGTAGTGCTGTTAGAAACTTCTGAAAAGGCTTCGTCAATATGAGCATCGCTAAGAGCTTAGCATAGTTTCCTTAAGTTTTTCAGGGTAATGTCTCATTGAAACTGACATAAAGGTTGTATTAAACAATGCTAACAATACAGCAATCACTAATGCTCTTGATGGGCTGCTCATAGAATAACACATCAAGAACATGATAACAACAATGCTCAACATGCAGAATCATTAGCTCCGAATTGGGGAACTACAAAACAAGCAGAATGGTCAATAGAGGAACCCCGTAAGGAGGAGCTCTATCTCCTCTACTGTGGAACCTGGTTGTTAACAAATTGTTAATCGACCTAGAGGATGAGGGTTTTAAAACCATAGCCTATGCCGATGATGTAGCAATTGCTGTTTCAGGCAAGCATCCACAACAACCCTAGCTGAGCTGCTACAAACAGCACTTAACAAGCTTAACAATTGGGCTGTAGATTCTGGTCTGAACATCAATCCACACAAAACGAAATTAGTTCTCTTTATGAGGAAATACAAAATTCCGGACTTCAGTCTCCCAACTATTAAGTGGGTAACTCTCACACTGTCAAATCAGGCTAAATATCTAGGTCTCATTTTTGACAAACCTGGAAAACCAATATTGAAGAAAGAGTAAATAAAGCCAACGTGGTACTCTTCTCTTGTAAAAAAGCCATTGGTGGGAAATGGGGTTTCTCCCCCCAAATCACCCTTTGGCTGTTTACCTCGGTAATTAGACCGATACTCACATATGGGGTGATAGTCTGGTGGACAGCACTAGACAAGTCGATCAACTACAACAAGCTGGCCAAAGTTCAAAGAACGGCTAGTCTGTGTAATAGTGGCGCACTGAGGTCAACCCTATCGGACGCCCTCAATGTACTACTAGATCTCACACCCCTAGATATCTTCAGCAAACAGGTCGCAGCTAGCTCAGCTACTCGACTCAGAGCTACATCACAGTGGACCAATAATCAAATCGGCCACACTACCATTCTAGATAACTAAAGATTCTTACCGAATCGGTCCACCCCCAAGTTGGTGTTTGACAACAATTTCCAAGTAACCATAACTTCAAGAGAAGCTTGGGAAAATGGCACTCTTTTGGAAAATGTAGCAATACAATGGTTCAAAAACCACCGAAGGTGTAGGAAGTGGAATCTACTCAGAAAAACTGAATCTCAGTCTTTTCTTCCGCCTACCCGATCATGTAGTGTGTTCCAAGCGGAAATTCTGCGATTAAGGAGGTGCTGTCTTGGCTCAAAGAAAACGTCATAGCCTCCACGGATATTCGAATCTTCTCGGACAGCCAAGCTGCTCTTAAATCTCTTGCCTCTGTCTCTACAAAATCCATCACAGTCCAAAATTGTCAGATGTCTCTGAGGGAGATGTCAAATCAGTTCAACATTCACCTTTAATGGGTGCCGGGGCACAGGGACATACCAGGCAACTGTATGGCAGACGAACTAGCCAAAAAGCGCACGACCACTTCCCTTCGCTCAGAAGGTAAACTTCCACTTAGACAAGACGCTTCGAGGATAACAAACACTAGGTGGACTGAGAGTAACAACTTCCTTGCAACCAAAAAAGTTTGGCCGTGTGTAGACTCAAAACGCTCGAAGAGTTTGTAGCCCTGAACCGCCTGTATCTAGGTTCTACCATAGGTGTTCTTACGGGACACTGTCTAAAAGGAAGACATGCCAAAGGACTTGGTGTGTATTCCAATGATTTCTGCAGAAGCTGCTGCATGGATTAAAAAAAGGAAGAAACCGTTCAACACCTTCTTTGCTCATGCCCTGCATTACTTCATAGGAGGAAAACTCATCTCGGTGAATTCTTCTTCGATGATACTAGCGACTTAGCTCACATAGACCCTAAAAGTCTTTCGAAATACATTAAAAGTTCCACGTGGTTCGACTATAGCGTGTGATTAACCGGCTAGTCCCGTAATGGAAGATAAATGGGTGATCAACTCGTTAATCTTACATCGGGTCAGTAGATGATTAACTTGCTGATCTCTGTGGTATCACAATGGGCCCTTGCGGGCTTAGTGTGTCAGGCAATGTACTCATTGGCTTACAGCCTCTTCCACCTAACCTAACCTAACCTCATTGATACATGTTGTAGATTTTACACTTTTCCTTTCGAACATTTTTAATATTAAATGATAATTAGCACCACAAGAGGCACCAATAAATTTAACTGTTCTCATCGAAAATGCTTTACAATTTCTTCTTATCAAAAATCTCCGTGTAGTCTTATACAAAATCATCGATGTTCAAGTTTCTAGGGATAATCTTGTGTGCCTGTGTTTAAAAAAGAAGAAATTGTTCTTGTTGATTCTCATCGAATCGTGTACCTTTTTTTGAAAATAATTGTAGTCTTGCTATTTATGTTTTTTTGAAGTCAGTTTGGAATATTTATTAAACCAATACGTTACCTTAAGGAGCAAACTCACACACCACTACTACTCTCAGTATTGCACCTATTCAGCTACAGCTACAGCTCTTCCAGCTTCACTTAATCATTAAAAAGTAAACATTGGACGGTGATTGTGTTGAAATGGTTGGCTGTTGGCCGTGTTACCATTTAATATTCCAAGAAAAGTGTACTTGGAATAACTCTCACTGGAGTCCCCCGAGCAATTCGCAATTCCCATACCGAATCGTATACAAATCCAACCTCGTTTCATCTCTTGAGATGAAAGACAACTACAACACACCAACTTTATCATGCCGCACGAAGGTTTGTAAATTTAACAAACGGATCTTCTTTCGTTATGCCACTGAAAACAGCAGGGAGAAATGCCGAAGGGCGGTAATGGTGAATTAAATAAAAATAAATTTACCTCTCCAACATCTCTTGACTGAATTCTGAGTGCAGTGAATGTTGCTGTGTTTTCTTTTTATATTTACTTTTTTTTGTGTGTATTTTCTTTTCAAGGACTACTACCATAGCACTACTTATGGTGGTTTGGAAGGTGAGAAACCACGTTTGGAAATCACCTTTGTGGTGCTCTAAATCAGTTGGAAAATTTTCATTAGCAACAGCTTCTGCTTCGCTTGCTTGAGTTATGTGGTTGGATGGTAAGTGGATAGATATTTCACTCGGAATGTGTAAACTCAAAGTCGTTAAATGAAAAGAATGAATGCAAATGCACTTGAAACTTTGGTGACAGTTTGTAAGGTACAGAGAAACCATAGTGGAACTATTGAACTGAATAATTTAGTGAAGAAGACACTTGTTTGCATTTCAAATTGACAGAATCCGGGATGGTTGAATAAGCAGCGTGCGGGAAATGAAATCCTGCTTAAAGTTGAAGATGTTTTGAAGTAGTAACGCGGTTAACCAAAAGAAGCTTACAAATTGGAACTGCGAATGAGAAATTAGGCAAAGTACCAGAATAAGTGGGTTTGTTGCGATCAGCTCAAAAGTAAAAATTTAAGTGAAATGCGTTCCAAGAGCTGGGTACAGTTTGTACATCACAAAGGGGCTTGTCTAGTAAAAAATTTGTCGATATTGACTGTGGCGATGTTGCCATCTAAAAATTATATAGCGTCTACGCATATGGCAGCTCAGAGTGTACTTATTGTTTCATCTTATTCCACGGTATCCCTTGCGGCTTCTTTGAAAAGTAAGTCCAATAGACTAGTTTTCGGTGCTCCTGTGCTGATTTTGGTATGAAAGTCTTAAATTTTACACATGCAGACCATCTAATTTGTACGTGTTTATTAAAATGTGCCTTCCGGTCGAAGCAAGCGAAGAAAAATATTTGCTGTCTGGCATCGTTTTACTAGATTAGCTCATGCTGTAGTATACAGTATACACGAGGCTCGTTGTTGCTAAGCTATTTTTTGTATAGCATTGAAAAATGTCACATGAGTTTTTATTTTTATCGAAGGACAAAAGTTGGTAATATCGAAAAGACTGTAAACCTTTCAGTCTTATTTTTTAAGTGCTTGTTGATCCTGAGTAATTAGATACCTTGCCTTAAGTTATTTGAATCACTTCGACTGGCGTTTTTCTTCTTCGCAGTACCTGTTTCCATTAGCGCACTATAATTGCTTACACTGAGTTAAACAATACTTCCCAAGTCAGTATTATAGAACAGTTATAGTGAACACTCGCACCATTTTATTTCCTCGAAAGCCTTTAAGTTATCAATAAAGCACATAGCAGTTGAAATTAACATCAATTATTCATTTTAATATCACAGTAGAACTTAAAACGTTGTAACACGCAACCATTTGCTAAAAACACAAAGAAAAATTTCAAAATAGTTCTCGGTCAGCTTCAACTATAGTGACTAGGTGGAGAAAAGTCTGAATGCCGAATCACAAAAACTTCCAATTATTTTTCGACTGCTATCGCCATTTGATTTAGATTGGCATGTCATCCGTTAGTATTTTCACTGCACTGAAACACGTTTTCTCACTAATCAGTGTGGGATTGGCAAAAATGCGTAGCTTCCTTTCATTTTTTAAAAGTATTGTTGCAAGGAATTCGTCAGGCTTTTTCGGCTTTAAGATCATCGTTATTTCGAAAAGGTAACAACTAACAAGTTGAAAATCGTAGACAATCCTCCTGTTATTGGCTTAGTCTATGTCTGAAGCCAATCAAATGAAGACGTTGTTGCATTTGTCTGTGCCAGCAGTGTTTTGCTATTTCGATGGATGTTTTCCCTCCTTATTCACTCTTTTTACTTTACCTGGTGCGTTACTGTGAGTACTAAAGATGATATTTTGCCAAGTCGGTAATCTTTTTGAAGCTCCACAGATTAAAAAAAGGGCGAAGCTGGAGAGAGCACGCTCGAAATTTAAATTTCTAGCGAAATATGTTGGTAAAAGCCCAGGTTCAGCCCGAACTGTAATGTCCTTCTAAATTAAAAAGTAAATGGCGAGAACAGTGACCTGTGAAAAGATCTTTAGAAAACAAGGACTCGCGTTTGCTCAACTTTAAAGGAGAAGCTATACGCCTAAGCTTGGCTTTATCTAATTTCATTATTGTCAACCTGTGAAGATGGAATTAATCGTCACTCCCTATAAGCCCTAGATTTTCTTCCAAGTGAGAGAACGATGAATAACCTTGACTGGTGGTTCCCAGAAATTGTATTCCGACGTGGATCATGTTATGCTAGTCCCATTTGTTAGTAAAATGCTGACCGGTAGAATAAAGAAAGCTTAAGGCTTGGGACCATGTGTTGTGAGACTTAGGGCCGTTTTGTTCAGAGCGGGTTAAATAAGCAATTTGGTTATCAAGGATTCTTCTTAATCCATGATTAAGAATCTGTGATCACCAAAGTGTGTTTGTTAGCCTTTTTCATAGCTTGATTAGCAAATCATGGGTTATTCAAAAATCGTTCCATTTTCCAGTCTATATGTCAAAACTTAATCAAGGAAATTATTGAAAATACATACTTATTTTGATGAGAGACTCTGTTTTTTCGGTTATCAAAACTATCGAGATTTGAATTTAATTTCATTATAGTTTCAAACATACATATGTATGTACGTATGCCGACTCGGAAGACCTAAATACAGAGCCCCAAACTAATTGCCAATCTAACAGAGCTATGAGTGGGTCATCAAAGCAAAAAGCATCTAGCATAGCTCTCAAAGCTGCACAAGAGGCAAAAGCAGCATCAAATGCTCAAACCGGACTACAAGCTTCCCATCAGGTTACAGCTCAGTTGGTTTAAAAGGCTTTGCGGGCTGCCTGTGCTGCAGGAGCTGCATTGATTGGAAAACAGGGAATTGTCGAACAACTTGAAAAAGAAGTTCTTGAAGCTGAAGCTGTAGTACAAGAAGAAACTGCTTCCATACAAAACACCCAAAATAATGTAAATGCCGCCCTGCAAGCTGCTCAACAAGGCAACCACACAACACTGACAACATTGACTAATGCAGTGCCGAACCAAAAAAAGGTCAATGTGATGAAATTTTAAGTTTTAAAAAAGAAATACTACGTCAACAGCTGGCACAAAATAAGGAGGCGCATGAAAAAAAAATTAAACATGCCGCTGCGGAAAATCGCTAAAAATTAAAATTCTCAAAGCGGAGTTAAAATCATAGAAAATATTGCCATTTATAAGTTAATAAAACACCTCTTCAGCCAAGCCCAGGCTTTTTTTATTTATAGTAAAATTGATTTATGTTTTTATTTTACAGAAACTACTTATAAAAAAAAATGTTGATTACAGCGCGTCCATATGCCATGCCTCATTCAAGGTGATATATCAGACAATTTTATATTTTGAAGGGATAGCTGTACTTGAACAAAAACCAAGCTGGAACAAACTGAATTTCAGTTAATCGTTGTTTAAATGGAGCTAGCCCAGAAAAATTTACAGGTTAGCAAAATCTTTGATTAAAAGCTTTGATCAGACATTCCTTGATTAAATATCTCGTGAACAAACCGAATCCATGATTATCATCTGGAATTATCATTGATAGAAAATAATCAAGCTTGAACAAACCGACCCTTACAGCTGATGTTAACTAGGCAGTGAGCTTAGTCACTACTCCATTCATTTTCAATATCAAGAGGAAGTATGAGAGCTCTCATTTTTTGAGAAGAATTGTGTCAGAAGTGTCAGCTAAATTCTAACCTGCACACTCATCAGTTCAGCTTTAGGCTTTGATGGTTGCTTTGCTGTTTGATGAAATTTCAAAGCCTTATATAAAATAATTTTTTCAACTACTTGATGTCTAGAGCTGTTCTCCACTTTCTTGAACTAGGAAAGTTTTTTTTATTTTTGAGTGATGGTTCAAATATTACACTCTGATTATGAGAAGTTCGCTACATTACTGTATAATCAAGTTTTTTCCCTGCAATTTTTGATAATGAGAATCAGAGGGTGACTCTCTTCTTGATTCTGTAGTGTAGAGTTGGGCTGATACGCATAACACCGGTGATGCCTATAGCCTATCAACCTTTAGAGAACCCTTCTGTCCTGATTTTTTACATAAAATCCGTAAAACCTAGACAACGATGAGTTAGTAAAGCATTTTGTTGAATTTTTTTTTTTGGCAAAGAAGTATTTATTTATCTTTAACGGTATTGGTTGTTCGTGTGAGGGTCTTGTCTGAGTATTCATTCTAATAAATTTTGCTATCTAGGCGAAGGTTATGTATAACATTTTTGCCGAGGTTGTAACCTGGGGCCTGTAACACAAAGCTACAAGTCTGAGAGGCAAAACCCATTTGTAGAATTATAGAGTTATAAAACAGCAAGCAAAGAAAAAGCAAAAAATTTCTGTAACAGAAAGCAGGTATTGAAATTTTTGTACACTTGTTATAATTCACTTGTATTACAAGCACATTAGTAGGTTTTTGTTCAGGATACTGAGCATAGAGATACGGAGAGAATGTGTGGTGGCTCATGTTCGAGTATAGAGACTCCAAAATATTTTTGAACGAAAATCAAAATGTCTTCAATTTTTCAAGTGAAATAAGCTGCCAGTGAGAAGCTTAAAATAAGCCAAGGCCAAGATACACCATAACGACGACAGTAAATCCTTTTCGGTGTGACTTGCCCTATGCTCATATATTCATGTTTATCCGATGTTTCTACATTTTAATGTTAAATCTCAAAGCAAAGTCCTGCGTCCTGCCGCTATTTTGTTTACCTAGTTGTTGGAATCTCAACTATTCAAATATCTGCACGTAATTCACAAATGTGCATTTAATTCATAAAACTCTAACCTCCACAAACAAAAAAGCCAAAAAATTACACTCTGAATAGACACAAAACGCTTGCGAATGACCAGAACAGACCAGACAAGCCCATCTGTGTAATTCCATGGCATACTCGTGAAAATGCTTTAATTGCGTAAAAATAAAATTATTCAGATGGAAAATCTGGCTAATTAAATCGCAATTATCACCCCTTTGGGAGCTTTAAATTAGTATATAATTCCGTACTAAGCGTTTCCCGCACCACAATAACAATAAAAAACTGATAGTGGTTTTGGAAACACTCACGGTTTAACGGTAATTGCGAATTAAATTAATTAATCAATTCAAATTGAATTCCTCTGACTCAGCCTTTTCCAAAAATTAGAAGAGAAATTAAAAACTTGTGTACGGGTGTTTTTTTTTTTTTTTTTTTTTAAGTGTCGTTACTTTAAGAACCGCCCAATAGACGCATTCCATTGACTACATTCACCTTATTAAGTAGGTACACGAATTCAGTATACCAAAAGCCAACATTAGGTAAGATGTACACATCTCGGGACAATCTCATTAGCACCCCACTCAATGAACTGACACTTTGTTGGTTATGATTTTGATCCTTGAGATATTCCCTCATTGAGTTACAAATCATAATTCTACCATATGTCAGTATGGCTCTGTCTCCAAGGAGGCTACTTGTGTGTGTATGTGTGTGTGTCTTAAAATATCCATCTCACTCTGTTGCGGCGCTGATGGTATCTGCGGTTGGGGGTTGTGTGAAATGCATTTAATGTCTTCAAATTAATCTTCCAAACTGCCGCAACCACATCGCAAATGCAAATTATGTTATATTGTGTCTGACGATGTTGTTCGTGTTCGTCCTTTGGCTTATGCTTAGCTGACTCTTGCCTGCCGCATTGACTTAATCTACCTTATGCTAATGGATGTGCAAAGCCGCACAATTTGCTCAACTTAATCCTGATGGCTACGGATATATATTCAATTATTTCGAAATACATTTGCTTCTGGTTACATTTAATGTTAAGTAAGCTCGTTTGATCTCCTTTAGGGACTTGAGTGAAAGTCAATCTAGTAGATATGTGTGTGCAGAGCAGAGATCACTCTGGATGTCTATACCGTCAGCACGGCAGACATGAAATCGAAGTTAATTCTGTTATTGAAAATTAGGTTTTTATTTATAGACTTTTGATTGCAATGATAATGTTGTTCGCTATTCAGGCCATTAGAAGTCTTTAGGTTGTGGAGGGAGGGAGGAATTGGACCGAAGCATGTTTTCTAAAAACAAATACCGGTATGTACAAATTCAAATACAAAATTCCTGAAACATGCCATTGCTTTCTCATATTTGACGGGGGATAGGCAAATCTTTCGATAGTAGTTTCACTGCCATAAGAATCACTTCCTAAGTTAATCATTGGGAATCAGCTAAAAATTAAAGGTTGATAGAGATTCGATAAGCCGACCAGTCCGAGCTTGTTGTGCCCTTCTATTTGTTTATTTATTTGTTTTGTGAAGTTGTAAAGTGTTGTTGTTGAGGAGATGACAAAGTCTGTGACCAATTTTTTAAAAACTCGTCTTAAGCCCCCTTCATTCCTCACAAAGTTTGGTTGAGAGAAATGCGCTAGGCCCTTGGTTCTGAACTAAATAATGAGACTAGTAAGGAGATTGCTTATATTTCCGCGGTTGTGGTAAGCCTGAGACCTTGAAACTCCCTTCTCTTCCTTCGCATCCTTCCAAACTCCATTGATACATTTACCATCGCTCTAACTTGACTGACGCGAATGCAAAGCATGTTCTCAACAGGTTGAATGTTGGCCTCAGAACAGGGTATGAACAGTGAAACAGTCGAACAAATTTTAAAAAACGATTTTGGGATGAAAAAAGTTGTGCGCGAGGATGGTTCCAAAGAGCCATTCTGAGGAGTAAGATCATCGTCGATTGACCGTCGTCGCAGAAGACTGTTCGGAGCTGCTTAATCGAGTAATTACAGGCGATGAGAGCTGGTTTTTCCTATCCAACCCGGAAGCCAAACGCCAAAGCTCATTTTGAGTCGATTACGGACATTCAGGCGGCTGTGACGGATATTTTTTTTTCTGTTGGAGATTTTTTAAAATACTCGCTGGAGCACTCATACCTAAAAAACAATCCATTGTACTACCAGATAGCAACCTTCTTTTGTTATAGCTTTTCAGATGTTCGGAAAAAAGCCAAAAGACGCTGCCATGATAAGGAGCCTCAGTTGCCAGTTCAACCATTTTCTGCACCGAGTATCCCTGATCTCATGCTAGAAAGAGCGTGGTATCTTTTAAGCCTCTAACACGTTTAAGTGCTTGGCAAAAGAGATGTACCCGCTGGCAACGCCAAAAAGGTTTCTACAGTCTTTTTTGCTATGAGATAGCTAAACTATTGCAGTCTTCTTATTAACGTTGAGGAGCATGCGTTTGGTCTGTCTGCATCCAATGGAGTATCCAATCGTTGGTTGAAGCCCTTACTGCGAACCCTATTCTTGGTTTAGTCTTAAATTCGCTGCTTGGCTGAAAGTCACTAGCGCAGAGTGGCGTCCGACAACCGGACTTGATGAAAATCAACACAGAGTTGGTGCAACTCTGTGCGGGCGTAACAGATTCAATAGTTCTTAAAAATATTATATTATTATTATAATTATATATTACACAACATCATATTGCTGTTCATTTATCGCATTTATCGACTCCAATTCGTTCAAATGCTGATGAAAGAATGTCAAATTTTGTTTTTTGCTCTATAACGTGAGAAGTAATGCCAAAAACACATAATTCAGTCACGTATTACTCGATCACGTGTGCGTTAATTTGGACCCTGATTTAAATGACATTTTAAGTTAAGTAACTTAAGGGCGGTTATGGTGCAGAAATAAAGTGTTCAGTAGTATAAAAAAAAAAACGACGCAGGCATAAGATTACATAAGACTTTTTAGAAAGACAGCGTGCAGAAGCATGATAAGCTTGGCAAAGAGTTTCTCGTGTGCTCAACTCCTTGTTTTAGCCTACTGTTTGCCTTGTAATCAAACAACGTCCAACACTGCGTTCAAGGCTGCTATTTTTTAATTGCCTACCAGGTCAGTAATGTCAGTTTTTGTCATCAGTTTCCAAGTAGTAAAATATGAACTGCAAATCATTGCTAATGTTGTTTTTTAACCGAAGCGTGTGCTTCGATCTTCCCAAATAATTAAAATCTCAATTCCCCTAACCACCACAGGCTGCAACTGAATTTAGACCACAAAACATCGATACTATTTGCCATAATGATGAATTTGTGTTTAGTGGAGCATTAAGCTTTGTTCTAATTTGTGGAACGTCAGGAACATATAAAATTCGGAACTAACCGAAGGGAATATTATTTCGTATGCAAACAAAGCAGATATTTATTTTCAAAATATTTCGATTCGAAAAGCAAATATAAATCGTTTGTTAGTGGTGGTTTTATACCTGGCATAGCGTTAGAGCAATGGGAAATTTGGATATGTGCATGAAAATCAAGGTTAGTTTACTCACCTAGTGTTTCAAGTAATTTCACAGTTGATGGTTTCGTTGGTCTTCTGATGATGGCCATTGGCAATCATCACAAATCCTTTTCAACATCATGTTGATTTTGAATAAACATTTATTTTGATATGAAATTGTGATTCATCAAAAAGGAAAAAAAATATCAGACTGTGAACTTTGTGAAAATATAAAATGATGATGTTTACATATATTTTGTATGAATGTATATATGTATGTAGTGTTCTACCTGCCCACGCATTCACTTCCTCTGCAAATTTTCTGTTGGTTCTCTGTTTTTGTTGTCCGTCCGTCTGTCACATAGGCTTTTCTGGAATAGTAAAAGATGTAGAACATTGGAAACTTGGTGAGAATTATTGGGTGGGATATCATTGAAAATGTAAAACCTAAAGAATTCAGAATATAAATTGAAGTGTATTCGGAAAGATTGGCAAACTGAACCATGGTTTTCAAATCATCGCAGTTTGTAATCGCTGTTCTGAAGTAGGTCAATGGGGAGTGGGTCCTCCCACTGAGAGTAAATATTTCAAATTAACAATTAAATTAAATTATTTAAGCTTCACATCCTTCATCTTTGCATTTAATTTGATTTTGATTTAATTTGTTTGTCTTAACGGGTTAATGGTTTGAATGAATTTGCATAAAGTAAAATAAAAATATGCAAAGATTTTGGAATCCGATGCACTCCAAGGATCTTTAAGTAAAATTCGATAAATTTTTGCTGAGAAAATCGATATTTTAGGTTAATAAAACTTCCGGTATTTGGCAAATAGTGAAAGCTTTGAACTTGTTAGTTTGACATTTGAATCAAAAAGGGTAATAAAAATATGCAGGATGATCCTATAGAAAGGTCCAAAACACAATAGATATCAAGGCGGGAGTTATATACCGGGATACGGAAACGTTTATTAGAAGGTCGTGAGCTACATCAGAAATAAAAAGTTCGTTCGTTGAACCTTACCCCGGTTTCCTTGACAACCCTATGATTTTTGAAAAAACTGGATCTTCCGTTCTCAAGAATCGTTAAGCCACGAAAACACCACACATAACTTGAAGAAAAATACTTTTAAGTGGGTTACGCTATTTCTGTTTCAGACAAAATTACATTCTGTAAAAATCTTTTGTTAGAAGGAAGCTATAACGGATCACTTTTCATTCAGGTAAAATATAAATTTTTCTTGATGAAAGTGCAATAACCCGAAAATTGGAAAATTTAGGGCTATGCCACTTCTACTCTCAAGGCCTCAAATAAAACCCATGTCAAATCAAGTAAAGTCTCTGTTTGAAGGCCAATCCAATAGTTTTTAAAATCATAGCTAACTTCATCATGTCGCTTTTTGGCTGTCGGTTGTCGGATCTTGGGTGTTACATTGTGAAAATTTAAGTTTTACAATTTTTTCGAAACTCTTCATAGATAGCAGTCTGTCATTTTCTGAATCACAATCCTTTTTATAGCGACTCCGAACGGTTATGTGAGAGAGCTCTATTCAGGGCAGTGTCATTTTTCTAAAGGGCTTTCCAATTCCTCTCGAAAGCCAATTTAAGTTAAAAGACAGTTTCATGTTTCTGTAATTCAAACGCCAAACTCCACAACGTGGGCAGACATCATAATTTTTTCGCCACAGGAACAGATGATCCAATGATTTTTTTGATAGCCCAACGATTCTAAGATGACACAATCGATAGGCGTCGGTGAAGTGCTTAGACTCTAATTGTTTTTGTTTCAGAAAATAGCGTTTTTGACCTTTCTTCTTTCATTATTTAATTGTTACGAGCATCGCAATCTCAAATGGATCACAGCTCTTCCATTTAACTGCTTCATACTAGTAATCCGGTTGTGTGGTAAGCCGCCCTGACCTCAGAAAGCGTCGACAAGCCACTCCGTTTTGAATTCTTCCATGTCTGAGACCATGTTTAGGTAGATGTAGTTGCATTTGTCTTTACCAGTAGTATTTTCGTGTGCCTTTCTTTTTGTTTTTCGCGATCGTGTCTGAACTTTGCATAGTGTTGCCGTTTTGACGGTGTTCTGTGGAACTTTTCTTTTTCAGAAAACATGACAACTCTAACTGAGTCGGTAGTATAGTCTCAAGCTGGCAATACTTTTTCGCAGTTGGTATTTGGACAGCTGTCACTTGATCTGTGCTCAATTCAGTTTGCCATTTCATTGTGCACGAATGGAAGCCGCACGACCACTGGGCATTGCGTACGTTCGGTAAATTGTCCCAAAACAAAATAGCTGCTGGCACCGATTTTTACATAATCTCCAGTTTTAAAGATGTGAATTACCTCAAAGATCAGACGATTCAACACACCCTGAACTATTTTTTGTGGGGTTATGTGAAGTCGCTTGTCTTCGCTGATAAGTCCAAGGCGATTAACGCCTTGGAGGAGGAGGGTGTTATTGCTGACATAGGGTCCCAAACGCTGCAAAAAGTGGTTGAAAATTCGGCCTATCGGATGGAATTTATTTGAGTCAGCAGCGACGCCGACGGCCACTTGCCCGAAGTCATTTTAAGGCCAAAATGTCAAACTTTTATCTTCTTAATTATTCTAAATTCTTGGCCACATTAAAAAATATGCGATTTATTTCTTCTTGAAAACTACATGTCTAAGAAAATGCGCTTTCACCTTCGCCTGATGAATCAACTGCGACCGCATAGCCTTCTCTTCCAAATCCTTGAATGCAGTGCCCACAAATCGACTAAAATTTCCTCTTCTTCCAATGGGAAGTCTGTTGTCATTCTGCAAGTGATGGGAAGAATCTGAAATTTGCTCATTCACTTCCGCATTCTTTCGTGCTAAAGCACTTTAAGCTGAATAAGTAAAACTGAAGGCAAGTTCATTACTCTGAGCAGACAAGTACCTTATTTTGAAAAAAAAAAAAATAAAAAAATAGCTATAAATACTTCCTTTGAGTGGATATAGATAGCTCTAACCACTTCTGCTCCTCCTCCAATACCAAATTTAATTGAAATTTCAAAATACATACCTACTTCATTAACCTTACAATATCCTTTTAGTCTTAATTCAATTTTGAAGAGCTCTGCTTCGAAGACATCAAGTCATCCTCTTTTCACGGCCTCCAATGTCGTCGCCGATATTCAAGTTCCAAGGGAATTTACATGACCTTCTAAAAGACTCACTCTGCCATTAACCTTACACCTGTCAGAAATTTATCTAGCGACAGATTCCATTCGATATTCAGAACATTCTCACACCCACCCCACCTCATTACGTATGTACCTTTCTAAAAAAAACAAGAAAACCTCACATCCACCTCCAAACATCCAAAACATCCCATCAGTCAAAAAGTCTACATCGTCTAAATTTCTCTCAACGCATTAAATCCCAAATCTGACGTCAGGTTATTCTCACTCTTTTTCCCATTTTGACAGAGACAAATAAAATCCAAAGTGAATGAGAAGAAGAAGATTTCCCCAAGGAAAAAAAAAGAAAAGAACATGTGTGAGGTGATGAAATCTCAATATCAACAACAAATACAATTCCACCTATAGCCACCCAGAGTAATAAAATTAGTAAATATAGCCCCGACTCTTAAAACATCCAATTTTACTTTTCGAAAATAATAAATAAAAGAAAGGAGGCAAAAAACTCAAAAATTAAACACGAGATATTCGAATTTTAATTTTCAATTTGATTTGCCAGATGTCAGCAGCTCGGCAGCATCATCAGCATCGGCCCCAACCGAATAAGCCAACCAATTGATTAAATACTGTCCTGGCCAGCAAACGGGCAAAACATAAAAAAACGTTCAGTCCGAATGCTGGATGCTATTGAAGCTGAACGTGTGTCTTTTGTATTCACGTTCACGGTCTGGGGCGAGATATTTCAACAGTTCGCGCGATAATTGCCCGGGGAAATATCCGAATAAAAATTCAAAAATACTCGTGTTCGTATTCGATGTGAAAATTAAGTGCATTTATAGGAATGAGTTTTTTTTCTGTTTTATCTGTACCGATGGCAAGGATTGCTTTCAAGTGGGCCTCTCACTTCATTAAGTTCCATTGAAATTGAAACACAGTTTTTTAATTATGGAACACAGTTAATTGGTTTTTTGTGTAAACAACTACAATTTGATTTTTAATTAATCGGGACAGTAATACGACGACCCCGGCAACAATAAAAGTGAGTGATGTATACTAATCTTCGTTGAAAGGCAAAATATTATCCTGAATGATCAAAGGCTTTCCATCATTCCATTATCACAATCAGTGCATAGTGCCTACTTGTAATTTAAAAAGCCATTATTGTACGTTTTAAGTGTGTCTGTGTTCGTAAATTCGAGAGTCTCATTAACTGTGTTTAGCTGTGAAATGAGCTCAGTAACGTAAATAACAGCATGTGCTATTAAATAGGTATGCGCAAATTATTAGAAAAGCTATGAATAGGCTAACTGAGGATGGCTTTTGTTTGAGTGAAGATTTATTTGAAGCAATTAATTTTGGTCTTTTGCATGAAAAATGTTTTTGTCGGGGTATTTATGAGGGAGAATATTTTTAAAGTTGTGATGTGTTGTGACAGGCGATTTTGGTTGTGTTTTGTGTGTCACATTTCACTGTGTGGCAACTGGCAACACACGCAAATGAGAAAACATGAAAGCTGTTCCTTAAAACTGAAACCAAAAAGATTGATTACAAGAAACATCCAACCGAATCCGTGTCAATTAGGAGTGAAGAATTTGCAAGAAAAGTGACAGGATACAGACTGAGCGGATTTGAGTAGTTTTTGAAAATTAATGGTTGTGGGTACGGGTGGGGTTCACCCTTTTCTATGCTAGACTTCATCATTGCCGTTTTCAGTAAAAATAGTTCCTTTGACGTGACAGTCATGTATTAGCAGTGGTCCCTAGAGTTTCGTTCACAGAAATTTCTTTTTAACTAATTAGCTACTGACAGGGTGCATGTCTGAAAGTTTTCTTTCAATCACCCAGCATGCCAGGAAAAATATTTAAATTCATCACGAGGCCTAAGAAAACTGTCTCTAAAATAGTTTAAGAAATAGTTACTGTGTTTGACTTTAGCTTCATCCTGCTGTCATTTCTAGCCGTACTGCAAGAACAATGCTTTAGATTGAGCATTTAGGTGAAGTTTTTTTTTATGATTTAAGTGTGATCTTCTGTCTTACTCCTTTTCCGTGTTACAGTGTTCTGTTTTGTTTACCGAAAGTGATCCGGCCCATCTATAAACCGGTGCCCCTTGTAATAATTCGATTAATCATTGAAATTAGGTACACAAACATTTTTTTTTAATTTTTACTTATGTAGGTAGTGCTTGATACTTAATTTGACATTCTTATGCAGTACTGGCTGACCCGCCCGGCTAGAGTGGGTGCTACGAATCGAATTGAATGAATTCAATAAAGGATGAAACATTTTCTATGTTACTAGGGTTAAATGAATTACTCTAACGTTGAGATAATTTTCGAAACCGTTCAAGCAGTTTCTAAGTTCCTTTGTATGTTTACTTTCCCGTTCCTGGTCCTGAAGGAGCATGGGAATGAAGTAAAAATCTATATTCTTAGCTTTTCTCTTAGATCATTCTATCTTACAAAAAAACCGCGTAGTCTAAGAAATCTAAGCATGCAGACAGACATCGCAAAGCGACTTTGTCTATGTAAAAATAGGGTTCAGATAAAATTTTATCATTCTAATCTGAAACCCTATAGATAAAATGAAAAATTCGATTGTTCGATACTTCGCTGTAAAACGCTTTTTAGATTACTACTGCGCTGATTGACTGTATTTGGATATGGTTAGTAGGTGTCTTTAAGGCACTGTCGCACCTAAAGAATCGATTTTTCGTAAATTTTTTGTAGGAAAAGCATGAAATGCATTTAAACGAAATTTAATACCTATTTTAATACATATTTGAACAATATTTCATAATTTTTCCTACCGCAAAATATTAATTACAACTGAACTTAGATGTAAATAAGTAAGGACATGTAAAAAAGTATTTTTTTTGCGGTGACCGCGATTTCTCCTTCAAAAATTATCTGAAACAGAAAATTGAAAAAGTTTCCGTCAGATAACATCTTTTTTCTGGTACTCAATCGCTGGGATTTCAAAACTTCGACTTTGGAATTTTTGGTGACCGTTCAAAGAAAAAAACTTTTAATCGACTATAAAATCGGTTCTATTTAGAAAAAATAAAATTCTTAGATTTAAGTACTTTGTTTTTATATGAAGAACGAGTGTGCATTTGAGGATGATCGGTTGAACCGTTTTTGAGTTATCGTGTTCACCGACTTCAAAAAGTTGTTTTGAGATAATGGCACTAAAAGTTTCAAAGTTATATACGCACGCTGTAAGCACGACTAGGTACGTAAATGTACTACCGTCAACCGTCGCCATTATATACAGTATGCTGCCTACAGCTACTTGCTAAAAGTTGTCGGTTAGTTAGTAAGTAAGCATTGTAGTACCATGTTCACTCATAACTGGAAATGCGATCGCCGATGAACTTGCTAGGTGGTGATCTCAGACAGCTTTCTCAGGACCTGAACCGTCGCTAGGTCTGCCAGCGTCCTCGGTGAGGGCTTCAATCAACGATTGGATGAAGATTGGTGAAGAGCACAGCTGTGTGAAGAGCGCAACATTTTTGCTAGCTCGTAGCAGAATGACTGTAGAAAGCTCATTGGCGATGCCAGCGGGCACTTCTCTTTTGCCAAGCATTTAAACGTGTTAGGCTTAACACTCTGTGAATCTTGTGGAGAAGATGAGGACACCGCAGGGCACTTCCTCTGTGAATGTCCTGCTTTTTCTCGCATGAGGTTATAGATACTCGGCGCAGACATGGTGGGAGCTGGTAATTTAGGCCCCTTATCATATCTGCGTCTTTTGGCTTTTCTCCGAACATCTGGAAAGCTATAACAAATAGGAGGTTGCTATCTACTAGTACAATGGACTGGTATTTAGGTCTGAGTGCTCCAGCTGGTATTTTAAAACCTCCAGAAAAAAAAAATGTTCACTCACCAAGTGGCGCCAACTTTAAACGACCGTAACTCGGAAGCTGTTCGTCAGATAGTTAGAAGTTATTCTCCAGATGTTGTACTTTTATATATATACTAGATGACCCACCCGGCGTTGCTCGGGTCTAACTTATTTAAAGCGTTGTTCACACCAAACTGTCTAGAAACGAAAACTAAGAAGACTAAGTTTAAGAATGCCCGAAAATTTCTAGTTTCCCCGTTTCTGTAGGAATTTGGTCATGAAATATAGACTATGTAGGCGATTATGTAAGTTTAAGACTTCCCGTTCCCGTTACGGTTCCCTTTCCTTTTCCCGACCCATTGAAATTATGTGGAAGTTAGAGCTGTTATAAGTGAACCCAAAAATTAAATTGCCCAAATCTAATTAGAATGTAGCTTACACCGAACTTTTTTAGCACCCCAACAATATTTTCTATCAAATGAATAAGAATCTAATATTTAAAATTTCCATGTCACAATTTTATAAAATAAATTAATAATAAATTTATTTTAGAATAAAGTTCATATGACATTTACACTGAGACTGTAAAATCTAATATATAAAATTCTCGTGCCACAGTGTAAATTAAAGAAACAATGTTAATGGTAGATGGCCTTATCACTTAGGGGTATGGAAAATAATTAGTAGCCGATTCTCAGACCTACTGAATACGCATATAAAATTTGGTAAAAATCGGTAAAGCCGTTTCGGAGGAGTACGGTAACTAACATTGTGACAGGGAAATTTTATATATATAAAGATATATTTTTTTTTTGCCCTCCAGGTGCGATAGTGTCCTTAAGTGCCTTCCCACCAAAAAAAGATCTTTCGCTCCTGTATCAAGCCAGATGCTAATGAGCTTCGTTGGATTTGGGTTTGCACTTTTTCAACAGCCATTCTTTAATCCAACCAACCTTCTTAATATCTTCGCAAATATCGCTGTGATTTATCTTTACTGGAAGCCATTCGATTGTGTCCTTCTAACAAAATCCCGATAGTCAGAAAGCATTTGGGAAACAAAAGCGAAGATGGTGTTTGAAACCAATGACATTTCCTTAAAAACTAAATCACAAACGTTAAACAACTTTCTTATGTCACTATCGGTCGAGTGTTATCGTATCGTAGCTTTCAAAACCCCAGGAACACGCCTTTCTGGTGCGATGTACATAGCTTTTTAGTTCAAATCAAATTCAAAAGTTGACAGGGAAAGGTTGCCTTTGAAGCACTTTCTGGACTTTTTACGCCAATTGCTTTTTTTTAATATTTCAAAGTCCTTCCCAAGCTTTTGATGTATCCTCCATCTCTTTTCTGTCAATCTATAGCGCTCATTTGCATCGACCTTTACGCTTGCAATCATTTGACATCGAATTTCATTAAATATTTCCTTTCGCAGTTAATCATTTCGAGATTGAGTTCCGAATTTGTTTTAAAAAAAAAGCAAGCTGCTGTTTATTGAGCTGCAAATTAAAATTTTCTCCTGTCCATTTCTTCTGCATTGAAGCTTTTTAAAATTGACATTAAAACTTGCGCGCATGAATCCCATAAAAATCCAAGATGGTTTCCAATTCAATGCTGCTTTAACAAGAACTTGCTTGTGATTGAATCTGAATCCTTAATTTGGTGTCAGTTATCGTTTATCGAGCGAATGTTGCTCGAATCTAACTTTTCTTATGCTGAGTCTCGTTGAAAACCTTCAGCCAGCTTTATTTCTTCACTTAGGTATTGCAGTTTTATGTAGTAGTGTAGTTTATGTAGTTTAAACCTAAAGGCGAACAAAAAAAAAAAAAATTTGTGCGTGGAGTCCCTCCGCGCGGAAGAAGTGAAACTTCCTAAAGTGGAAATGAAAATAGGAAGGGGTAGGAATTGATTTTTTGTGAACTAATATTGTTTCTTTAAAAGAAAAAGAAAAGAGATGGATCCGAGTAAGTTTTCACGGCATAGGTACTTAACACCATTTCATAGAACAATTTGTTATTTTTTTGTGGAGATTAGAAGAGGAAAACGAGTATGCACAAACTTATGTATGGAATACAATACCAGGTTCCTTTCTGAAGGTGTTGATCGACCAGAGTCAGTCTTAGCAGTCTTAACACCTAAGCCCAAGACGGAGAACATTTACATGTTTGGAAATGATCAAACACGTTTAGACATGATCAAACATTTTCTTCAAAAAATTATTCTCACCGAAAAACACATTTAACTACAATGAAATCGTCGGGATGAATGGCGCGGAATTGATGACAGCAATTTATTAGCAGTGCCAAAAAGTATGCAATCGATAATATTCCGTGTTAAACGTAACGCTTTCATGTTTGCAAGTCGCATAAGAAGTTTCACTTCAAAAAAAACTAAAACTGGACCAAGAACACTGCCTTGTGGAACCTCAGCCATTTTTTCTTTAACTTCAAAAAAAATTTTTGTTTTTCAATCACAGGAAATGTTTTTTGGTTGCAATATTCTTATCAAACTGCATAGAATCGTCTATAAAAAACAGTCTTAGTAGTCTTGGTGCTTCCATGACCTTATTTGCTAAAAGCATGAAACCTATCCAAACCGTGACTAATTTCTTTATTTTCGAGAGTTTTCCAAGAATTTTTGCTCGTTTCGACACTTTTCCTGAGTATTTATTTAGTTGTTAAGAATCTGCTTGATAAAGCCACTTTTTTGCATCACTTGATTGGTTGAAGACGCAGAATAATATTCTTCTTAGAGTTTTGAATATTGGAAGAAGAAGTGAAACAAAAACATTAAAGCTCTTTCTTGATAAGCTATTCAAAATTGACAAAAGCTGTGGGTCCCTACTATTCCTCCTACGTTATGGGATCTGTAACACAAAGCTAAAAGTGCATGTAATAAAAGTGAACCATGACAATTGTTAGAAATTTTTGTAACAAAAAGCTACAAGTTTGACATAATACTACAAGGGCCTCTTGAGTTGTAGCTTTGTGTTACAGGCCATTGTTGTGAGAAATGCGCTAGGCTCGATATCATTGCAGTTTTCATATTTATATATATTTATGGCTCCGAATTCTTTTTCGTTATTGCGTTAATCTTCAACTGAAAACTGAATAAAGGGAGCAATTAATTGTGATTTGTGAATTTGAATCCTTATACATTTTAAACCGAATAAACGATTAAAAACCATTGCCACATGCCGCTATAATCAGCCACATCACTTTCAAAAACCATCCAAATTTTCGAGAGTCTTTCCAATTTTATTTGGTTAAGCGAAAACACCTGTCAACTAAGACCCTTTGGGTTTATTGTGTTACCCGAAAGTATTCAGTTTATCCTTCTACTAACGGATCCGTTTGACGCTATAAACAAATGAGAGGGGTTGCAGGGCTTCGGTGTGAGAAAGATCACTATGTTCATTTAAAAATACGTCTTCGTCTTTAAGTTAAAGTTGGGTGTAATCAGAGAAGGTAGAAAATTGTTAACTTCTCTTCTTTATCCATACAGGCCGAAGCTTCCCGCTCTGATGCTCTATTTAGCTTTTTAATTATTTTAGCTTGTGAGGAACATGAATTGAATCTACAAAATTTGTGTCTTAGGGCCGGTTTGTTCAAGCTTGATTATTTCTAATCAATGATTATTCCAGATGATAATCATGAATTCGATTTGTTCACGAAATTTTTAATAAAGGAATCTGTGATCGGAGCTTTTAATCAAAGACAAAGACAATTTTTCTGGGTTAGCTCCATTTAAACAACGAATAACTGAAATTCATTTTGTTCAGGCTTGATTTTTGTTTGTATCACAGCTATCCCTTCAAAATCAAAAATTGTCAGGCTGACTTATCACCTTGAATGAGACATGTGGACGCTGTAATTCTAGTTCTTTCTTATAAGAAGTTTCTGTAAATTAAAGACATAAATAAAAAAAGTGTAGGTTTGGCTGAAGTGGAATTTTATTAACTATGCTAGATGTTTTTTGCTTTGATGACCCACTTAGCGCTCTGTTAGATTGGCAATAGTTTGGGGCTTTTTATTAAGTCTTCCGAGTCGACATACCTACATATATTTGCAATTAAAAAGAAATCTCTATCATGAAAAAATGTGTATTTTCAATAGATTTCCTTGATTAAGTTTTGACATTATAGACTAGAAAATGGAACAATTTTTGAATAACCCCTGATTTGCTTACCAAAAGGTATGCAAAAGGTGAACAAACACTCATATAACCAAATTGCTTATTTAACCCGCTGCTCCGAACAAACCGGCGCGGCGCTTAGTGTGGTTACGCACGCATTTCATGGCAGCTAAATTGCTCTTAAACAATTTTCCAGTACCTCGTGATAAGTATTACCCGTAAAACTAGCATTTGAACGTTTTTGGGACTTAAACCTCACATCCCAACGTAATAGGCAGACATAGAGTGACGCAACTGAGCAGAGAACCCAGCGCACTTCTTATTATAACCATGCCTTGTAAAGGAATTGAAGGGAACTTCAATTTTCTGCAGATTCCGAACGGTTAATAGAGAAAACGCTTTTCATTGCAATGAATTTACTATCGGAGAAAGGCGATACCAAAAAAAATTGTCTTTATATGAACAAGAACTAACCGCCCCCGTTTTCTTACTCACACAATGACGAAACGTGAACACAAATTATGAACCCTTTTGTCTGTACAATCTATGGACAGCACTAGGCTTAATCCCACTCGCTCACATATGAAATTTACTCCAATTTGCAAATAAGTCAACATTAAACAATTATTTTAATAAATATTCTATAAACTAATGTTTGAAACCTGTTCCACCTCATTGCAAGAGAGTGAAAGAGAACAAACTCCTAGAATTTTATCACAACCCATGACCACTTTTAACTCTTCCAAATATCGATTGGTTCTTCGTCCTTGGCGTGTTATTTGTGTTCACATATTCATTCCATTTAATATGCTCGTTTAGCAGCCACAATAAATTGAAGCCTCAATTTCAATAATGAATTGCAAACACAATTTTGCTAAAAAAAAGTTATTCTCTTCCAACAGAAACCGTTTTCTTTTTCTTTTTATTCCAATTCACTCTCATCAGAGAAGGTAAAAAAACTAAAATAAGGCAGATGTAAATGACATAAACGTTCAATATGATGATAGAAAATCGGTATATCAGGTAAAATCCAGGATAAAACATAATGCCCCCTGTTCGCATATCCTTTCTCCAGATACATTGAAAAACGAATTATTCGAAAAACGAAAACAACAACACTTCTGTATCTTCTGATCCACATGACTGACTGTCGTGATGACAGCCTGCCTCACTGTTGCAGAAAACATCTTTATATTATGCGAAATCCATGTGGTAGCCATAGTCATATCTCTGGCCATAATCCCTTCGAGGGCTCAAGCTGGTATAAATCATCAATAGTAGGATTTTCAGTATTTCCTTCGACTATTGGTCCGGTGTTTGTGTATCTTCTTCTCTATAAAACGTAAATACTATGAATCCGGAATGCCTTTTAGATGTTGAAGTGGCAGGGATTAGATAGATCCTGTAAAACACGGGTTCTTCGTCAGCTTATTATTGCAAATACTTCCGGAATGAGTTGTTGCCCTTGCCATGGCTATGGTTGTTAGGGTGTATGTTGTTTTTTCTGTTTATTTAGTGTCTGTCTGATGCTCAAGGCTCTGTAATATTTTTGAAGTAAATCATGCTTTGCAAATAAGATATAGATACCAAGAAGAACATTTTCAAAAGGGGGTGAACGAGACTGATTGGTTGTGGCTTTTCTTTGGGAACAGAAGGAATTTCCAATGAGGAATATAATTAGTTTGGATAACAATGCCAGGAGCGAATCAATACCCCATTGGCTTAAAGAGAATTCCTTTGAAGGATTATTCATAGGCAATCTCGTCCGATTTATAAATCGAACTATTTTCAGGCTTAAATCTACTTCATCATTGTTTGCTGTTTGAAATTATTGCGTCTTTGCTTCTTGGTAATCTTTGATATTTCATGGTTTTAATTGCTTTCTGAGACTGATCAGGTATGTTGATGGTATTATTTTGGTTTGGTTACAAAATAATTGTTTATTCTTTGAAGTTCAAGGAACGGGAGGACTTCTATCTCATGATGTACTTCCTTACTTAATCAACATCAATACCAACAGATTCACTTTTATTAGCTCCAACCAGTCTTGTATTTATCGATGTCCTTTTTAGTGTCCTACGAAACTATCTATTAGTGTTCAAAGTGCGATTGCAGATCTCACTCACACACCTACTCAGCTTGGTCAGCGTTTTGCTTTTAGCTGCTGTACCAGAACGTGCATTAACATTCATGAAGCTACTAAACTCACTTCCATCTTATTAGCTGACCAAATTATTTGGCCATTTTCTGTGCTTCTTCGAAGTGTACACACAGCTCTGACAATATAAATTGTCTCATGACTTTCCACATATATCCTAGGATGTAGGTTAGGTGGATAAAGAATTTATCCACTACGTGACCCCCAATATGTGTCTTCTTTCACACGCACTGTCCTGGAATTACATAGAATATTGAATTTATGTGCGGATGGTGGGAGTGTATTATTATGAGATGACTCTTGACAGAAGCTAAATGTGCTGCGTAATGAGCAGTAAATGTAACAATATTCTGTTCTTCTTTTTCATGTGTAAAGTCTAAAGGGGACTTAGGGGATGGTTCTGTGTGTGATTTATAATGTTGAAGCTTTTTTCGTTTGCTAATTAAAACAGGGGAGTATATTGCTTTCAAAACTAAGCGTATAATCTTTGAACCTGTTTGATTTATAGCAGACGAGTATCAGACAGTGTGAAATGAAATTCAGACCTATCCTTAAGGGGCTCTGAGACATTAAACGAATAGCCACTGGGCTTGGAGTCAAACAGAGGGAATAGCGTCTGTATAGTATTTGAGGGATAAGGAAGATAAGGCACCAATCACCACTCCACATCACACCCTTGGGTTATTGTTTAATTCGTTAACAGCTTTCCACACTTTCTAGTGACAATTACATTTGTCTACAACAATTAAGAGCTTTGAGATGAAAAGTTGGGAATTAGGGCATTTGATGAATCTCTTACTTCGGATAGCCTACGGTATTTTAAAGAAATTGTTTAGTCTCATTTAATTTTATTTCGCTTTTTGTGAACTTGTTACGTGGCAAACTGTATTCGTATTTGTTGGAATTGATAATGAAGGAAAAATCATTACAGGAATTTTATCTGCTGTTAGAAAAGATTCGTGTAACACAAATGTGTGATTTTGAGTGATTGTTTTTTCATTGAAAGTTTTTTTGTATCACCAGCTAAATCTATGTTTTGAGAAGTTTGTAAGAATTGAGGATTTTAGTCTGTCTTGGCTAGTTACATTTATTGATTCTTCTTTCACTAGAACGTCATCTTGGTGAGTGACGCAATCAACTGTATTGGATATCACCACGGCATTCTCCAACATAAGGCTTGCTACTTTTTCTAAAAACAATTTGTCTCTTGTAGCACATTTCAGGCCCATAATGAATGAATGAATGAATGACCAGTGCCAAACTCAAAGCATACTGCCAAAGACTTCACTTTAGCAGCCCACATTCATTTATAGATCCGGTCGCGCTCTTAGGTACCGAATAGAATCTGAATCGCTCTCCGAAAACTCTCGTAAAATGACTGCCAAACACTCCCATTAACTACTGTTCATAAGACACATTATGTATTGTTTTATGTATTGCAACTAACCTCTGTCTCAAGGCTAAGGTGTTGAACTTCTTCAAATTCGTGCAGCTAAGTCGTGAATATTTTTAACTTGAGATAAAAATATATTCTTTGTTTCCTGTCAGTTTTACAGAAATCATATTTTTCTATATCACGCGTTGAGCGGAGCTATTTCGTAATTGTCGAAATTTTTATGTTTTATTTACCAGCTACACTTAACAACATTTAAATTATTTTGAATTCCCCACCTTTGGTAGAGTAAAACCCATTCGTATTAATAAAAAGGTATTACTTAGCTTAACCTGTGGTACCTGTGGCGTCATGGTTAGCATGGTGGTCAAAATCCCAACTAAAAATTAAAATGTTTTTCCACGTTTATCGCCTTTCGCGAGGAATTGGCTGGTCCTCCGATAGTATATTCACTGTCATGAAGAGCGCTTTATCCATTAGCCGTTCGAAACCGGCAGAAAATTGCATGTTCGCTCTGTTCCCTCTAAAAGGTATGATGCTCCTCGCTCTGTTGCGCCACCTTATTTATTTATTTTATTTATTCAACCTTTGTCTTTGTTGATTTATTTTTTTGTTCGGGTCAACTTAAGCTAAACGAATTCAACCAAATTCTTCTGAAAGTTAAGCTGCGTCAACACTATGCCGAACAGCAGTACCGAACTGGCCGAATTCGAATAGAATGAAATGGATCCGATTGCCGGTTGGTTTGTGTGGGCCCACCTCTATTCACTTTAAGTTTTGATGACAAAAATACTTAATACATTTACTATCACTGTGAATCAAGATGGCCGCTGGTCCAAAATGGCGGAATAGCAAACTTTTCTCGCAATAACTCAATTGTTGCATTTGCTGTGTGGCACGTAGCCCCTTCTTGTTGAAAACAAATGTCGTCAAGATCAACTTCTTCCAATTTCGGCCATAAAAAGTTGGTTTTCATAGATCTTTACCGTTCTCCATTGACAGTAATGGTGTTACCAGCTTCATTTTGAAAGAAGTACGGACCTATGATTCAACCAGCCCAAAAACCACACCAAACTGTCAATTTAGGTGAATGTAATGGTTTTTCATGAATATTTTGTGGATTTTCATCGCACCAGAATCAACTGATTTGTTTATTTACCTCACCAGTCAAATGAACGTTGTCGTTTTCAAGTTGTTCCATGGCAAAATCAGAAAACTCACGACGTTCACGGTGGTCCAATGATGAAATTGTAAACACTTCTGATTGTAATAAAAAACAAATGACAGATCATGACATACTACAAATGGCCGAAACGCCACTCCACCTATTGGAAAACCCTTTAAAATATGGGTATCAAATGAACAAGACTGGTAAGCAGAATAAAAGTCTCTATGAAAATAGAATGGAGCCGCCAGCAAAATTGAAACTTTAAAACCTGTTTTTTAACCCCTTACTATGCAGGCCTTGTCACTACACGTTTCTTGTTGACATTGCTCAAACATGGACAACTGCAGCTGTTTTAAATTTACAATATGTTAGAAAAAGCCTGGGTTAGTGTTGATGAATAGGGCATCATCACTGTCCTGAGTACCATTTGCAAAAGTATCAAATCTCCAGATCATCAAAAACACTGCAATTACATTAAACATACGGTGTTCTTTCCTTCGTAAGGGCTTTTATAATATACAACCAGACCTGGTCTTTCTATGAACCCGCTCTTTGTATACTTCTTGTTGGCAGTCTACGTTCTGCATTGATCCACGTATTTCGTTCATGTGTTTGGTAATTGATGTATAGCTAGTTCAACCTGAGCTCTAAAATGCTTCACAAGTAAAACAGTGGGCTCGTCACTTAGGTGCTGCCCCATTCTTTTAAATTACAATGTCTTAATATTTTGTGATTTTAAATTCAAGTGTAATTTTAGAATACTTTAAAACGTATTGCCTTCCCTTAAAAATTGTAGCCTCTTTTTGATAGAGGCTAACTTGAATGTCCTTTTAGTCCGAAGATTTATAAATGTCAATGAAAATATTCTTCACCTTGTCGTTCAAGCGGTAACCGGGAGGTTTGTGGTTCGAATGCCAACAGAAGCAAAAATGTTTTTCCACATGTACCGCCTTTCGCAAGGAATTGGCATTGCCACGAAAAACGCTTTCTCAATCCACCGTACGGCATCGGCAGAAAATTGCAGATTTCCTCTATTCCCCCACAAGGCAATATTTGTGAGAAATGTGCTTCGGCTTGAACAATGAGGAACCGAATTGTTTTCTTGTACTGATTTTGTCAGCCCAGAAAAACAATGAGTTGTAAATCTATAAATTTGTATTCATTCTTAGTATGCCCTGCCCATGCACCAGTCAAAAATAAAATAGTCAACATTTTTTTATGGTTTTCTTGTCAATACAATAAAACTACGAAATTTGAAAACAAATTTCTACCACTTATTGAAAATGTGCTTTGTTTTTGAGTTCCTACTTTTCTTTAGCAAAGAGGAAAAATTAAATTCAACCAGAGCAAACTTCAATATGCATAAAATTTACAAAAATTAGACCGAAGGGCTATACATTAAATATTGGAAAATATTCCGGTTGCTTTAGTGCAACTTACAAGGCAAACAAACGCAGTGGAGTTATTTCTCATAAGTTTAATTTCATTCAACATTGTTGTAAAATCAAGCAGGGCCACCCGTAAGCAAATGGACGTTAAAATATTCAAGCAAACATTTAAATTTGATTTTTTGAGTTAGATGCAGAGGAGCACAGACCAGAACTTTCCAAATTGGTTGGCCTAACTTTCAGTAGTTTGAGTACACGCGCCGTGTGTTGGTTTGAATTTTAAATTTTCACTAAAGGCAAATATTATTCCATTCATGAGAATCTCTGTACCTGCCACAGTATCTATACTAAAAAGTTCAACATACTTGAAAATGTTCCCCACTACCCACACTACTTTTTGACCCTCCGGCCAGCCAAACTCTCGCTTTATTAACCAAAAGATTGCAGGCAATGTTCAAAACTATGTGGAGGTAGAAAAACGCTAGGTAAATATAAATACTACACGCATTGTTCGGACAACCATCACATAATGAATGCATTAGCTAATTAAACCTTGCAAGTTGCAGCTTGCAGGTGGTATTTATTCAGAGGCAAGTCCAGAACAATTTCCCACGAAGGTTATTTCCGTGTGGGTGGCATATATCTATTTACCGCATGTGAATAAATATGTGTGTGTTGATAAATTGAACGCAAATTGAACTGGGCAAAAAAGACTGCGGGGGACGCAGTAAAACAATGATGTTAATCGCTGATAAATTGATAGATGAATGGAAAGTGTGCCAATATTTAAAAGCATTAACGACGTCTTTATCGCCGCTTGATGTTTGCGTTTATGTTTGGCTGAGTTGCTTAGCTAAAAATAAAAGAACTTAATTTGATATTTTGAGTAAACAAAGTCTTATCGAAAAGGTGGGTCGTTCCGAGACAAATTAAGAAGAACAAACAGAAATAGTTTCTGTTGTTGAATGTGAGTTCTTTTTTTTTTTTTGTAAAGGAAAGTAAATAAGCATTTGCTGCTATTGACGTAATGGTTGATATGTCTGCTTATTTCATGCGAATGTTCGTGTATTGTCTTCGCACGGAAATTGCAAGTCCTGCGGCATTATCTGCACTGCCATGAAACGCGATTTCTCTTATTTTGAGACCGCAGTAGGGTTCTGGGACTTTGAATTGGGATTGAGAGCCAAGTCTAGCTAGGCAGTCAGCCTCTTCGTTACTTTGTACACAGGCACTTTATATCCAGGCACTCAGGAAAGAGTGACTTTACTGTGGGTTACTAATTGAAATAGACATGTCAGGCAGTTTCAAACTTGTTTACATTCGGGCCTTTAGGCCTAACTGTCAGAGCAAATCAGAATGCTTGATCTTCGCAGGTTTCTTCTAATCCATTCTCTAACACAGTATTCAATAGCTATTACATCTGCTCTAAAGATAGTTTTTGTGCTACCAATCGATATAGATGATTTGAAGTTGGAACCGAAAATCCCTCCACCTACACCGTTGCGTTGGTAGTTTTTGATCCGTCAGTGCACCAAATGTGTTAGAAGTTACTTGTGGGCTCGACTATGCTGAGCAATTAGGAAAGATTATTTCAAAGGGGTGGTTTAATATTAATCGTATAGGCATATAGATTCCAATATTGGGACCACCTGCAGAATGCTCATATGCCCCTATAAGTTTTCTTCCCTTAAGTTGTTTGTGAAATGGAGCTTTAGTCCGCTTAGAACGGCAGTTTTCTTTACTCTTTAGTATAGCGGAGGAAAATTTATTAAAAATTCTAGCGATAAAGTTGGACAGGTGCGCATTACACATGTGAGACCAACACGCAGGCTAATCTTTGTAGCTTTTGCAAGGCTTTGTGGGCATAATCCTGTTCTGTTTTTTGCCACCAGATCAGATCAAACGTGAGGTATGTCTAGTAAATCCTTTTTGGCCTAAGTCCCCATTTTTTACCAAAGAGTCTAAAACAACCCCAAAAAGCATTAGTTGCCTTTGCTATGGTTTTGTCTATAGATGTGGTTTGCAATTGGGTTCGCTATCCAGGGTTACCCTTAGATATTTGACCTCTTTGGAGAAATTAATTAAAACACTATTTAGGGGAGTGTTTGATGATCGCTTTTACGTCTTCTGGTGAAGGGAATGATGACTGTTTAGATGGGGTTGATCTGTAGCCCTGTAGCCCTTCGCTACTGCACCAGTCATTAACTTTCTTCAAGGCACTTTGCATTCGGTTTGTGACCTGTGCTTCTTGATTGCCTTGAATAGAGATGGCCAGGTCATCAGCGTAGCCCTGTGTGTCAAGACCTGACTTATAAAGGTCTTCCAGGAGCTGATCTATTACAATTGACCAGAGAAGGAGGGATAAAACATCCCCTTGGGGATAATTGATAAGTACGTGGTATTATCAAAGGCACCAGGAATGTCAAGAAAAGAGCAGAGTACGATGTCTTTCTTTGCAAACGCATTCTCAATTTTGCTGACCAGCTGATGGAGAGTTGTAACGTTGGATTTGCCAGTCTAATAAATGAATTGGATAGCATCGAAAGGTTTGACTACTAAGCTTGTATTGCGAATATGTAAGTCAATTATATTTTACATTACCTTAAGAAAGGACGATGTTAAATTTATGGGTTTGATAGTTTTTGGGTCTGAATTTTATCTATTGCCAGCTTTTGGTATGAATACTACTCTAACCCTTCTCAAAATTTGAGGGATGTAGCTTAGTTCAAAACTGGATCTATAGAAAAGTCTAATTGAGCAAATGAGTACCAATTCCATGCTGCAGGAGAGCAGGAAAGATTCCATCTTCACCGGGAGCCTTGAAAGGCTATTGGGAGGAGATTGCCCATCTAATTGAAATTTCGTTTAATATTTTGCTTGATAGACTTCTTGTAATTGGGTTAATTGTAACTCACGTTTGTGGTTAAAAGTTTGGTTAAAAAAACTACGTTCGGCCCGGAGCTGATATAATATCTAACGTAATTCTCATCGCCTTGAGAAAGTTCGTTCCTCACAGAACAAAATGTATCATCCCCAAAGAGAATTCTTGGCTCGATTCAAGCTGTAAAGAGGCGATATAGAGGATAGAGAAAGTAGTTTTTGAAAATTTAAAGATAACCAGACTGTAGAAAACCGAAATTTGTTCAAACGGGCCAGAAATATCTGTAATGCTCATATACAGAAGGCAAAATTTTTGCATGACCAAAAAGTAAGGCAAAAAATACTGTTGTGTCCAAAAGGAAGCAAAAATGTTTGGTCTTTTGTTAAGAACGTTAAGAACTCGACCACGCTATCGGTCCCAACGCTCGTTTTCAATGACTCTCCGTATGTCAGCTCTATCGACAAAGCCAATTTGCTGGCAGCTCAATTTGCTGCCAACTTGACACTTCCTGACAGCATATTGGCTCCACCAGAGCTTGAGTCTGCAGATTCTCTGATGAAGCAGATATTTTTTCGAACTCGTTGGGTTGCGAGAGTCCTCAAAGATCTCAATATACATAAATCCGCTTATACAGATGGAATCCCCGCCGTTATTCTGAAGAGGTGTTCTTCTACGCTGGCAAAACCTCTGCGTAAACCTTCCATCTTTCCTATTCTGCTGGAATTTTTCCGAGCAGACGATCCACTGATGATTTGATGGCTCATCTCAGCGAAAAGTGGAACCAATCTTAACATTGTTTTGGAGAAAGTAAGATTATTGCGCTTGATATTTCTAAAGCATTTGATAGAGTTTGGCATCAGGCTCTTTTATCGAAAATGCGTGCTTTTAGTATCGATGAGTCTCTTCTTCGTTGGATTAGAAACTACCTTTCCAACCGTTCAATACAAGTTAAAATGGATGGCTTCAAGTCTGATATCCATTTCATAAATGCTGGTGTGCCCCAGGGCTCCGTTTTGTCTCCGACTCTCTTCCTCATTTTCATAAATGATCTCTTGTCTGAAACTTCTAATCCGCTTAACTGTTTTGCAGACGACTCGACCCTCAGCTTTTCATATTCGTTTCCAAATTCACGTCCCTGCTCTTCGAATGTGGAACTGGAACGGTTGCGTATGATAAGCTCATTGAATTCTGACCTTGACAGCATTGTTACATGGGGTCATAAGAACCGAGTAGAATTCAATGCTTCGAAAACTCAATGCTGTCTCTTGTCGTTGAAGCTTAACATTTCCCCATTGCCATTATCTATGAATGGTACCTGCATCGAAGAAACCGAAAAGCTGTCAGTACTTGGTATGTGTGTAAACGATGGTCTTCGTTGGAACGACCACATATTTGAAGTCGCCAAAAACGCTGCTAAATGCTTAGGTTTCTTAAGACGATGCAGGAAGTTCTTCACCCCTTCTGATCTGGCTACAATTTATAAGGCCTTCATCCGCCCAAAACTGGAGTATAACTCCCATATCTGGTCAGGTGCTCCTCAAACATCTTTGCGCCTACTTGATAGGGTACAAAATAGAGCGTTAAAATTGATCAATCGTAGAATCGATTGATTCTCTTGAACATCGTCGAAACGTTACCTGTCTCACTCTCTTTTATCGTTTTTTCTATAAACAATGCTCTAGTGAAATAGCCAGTTGCATTCCTCCCCTGAAACAATTTAGCCGCAACACCCGCCTCGCTAGGAATGCTCATCAGTTTTACCTTGAGCCCAACTTCGGACGTACAGTCAAGTATAGAGATTCATATTTCAGTCGCACCACCCGCATGTGGAATGCTTTACCTGGCTCTATATTTCCCCTGCATTACAATTCGCAAAGGTTCAAAAGCAATGTGCATCGGTGTCTCCTATTAAATCCTTTCCTATTTTCCTAAATGCTCGCACTGTGTTCTACAACATTATAAGGGTAGTCATAACCCCCTGATGTGCGCGTTAATTATAAAAAAAGACCTTGTGGTTTTTTGAAGAGAACTCTGTGTACTTTTACTACACACATCGAGGTTTGCTAAAGAAATACAATTGATTGTTTGTAAGTGGAAAGCATTCTAACTTTGTTTCAATCTTTTTGGTTAAGAAGGGGTTTAGAAGTCACCCTCAAATGAAGAATTGAAAAAAGACGGTCTCACACCATGCTCGTCCCCGATCTGGATAGCCAACAGTTTCTGCTTAAACTATTACATGTTTGACGCGATTAACACTCACCTACTGAAGTGCTTTCAAGTCGTTTTGTTTAACTTCTCGCATTTACAAAATTTTCATTAATTGGTGACATAAATTAGACTTCCTATCATTGAACTTGCATGTGTGCTCTCTAAATGATTCATAACCCAACTACTAAAATTGTTTACACTAAAGCTCCCGCTAAACATAATTTCCATTTGAAAATTTAATTTAGATTTTAAACATTCCCCCCAGATACACAGATATTGGCAAATACTTTAATGAATATTCAACATCTGTGAAACGAACAAAAATAAAACAAACCACAAAATACAGATGACAAACGTACAGCCATCATATCGATCATATCTTCGGGATAAATTAGCATTGAATGGTAGCGTGCGGCGGGTACCATCAGCACCATTTATAGCTCCAATTGTGCCAGACATTGCTATTGTCATCGAAGACTATGATCAGATTCAAGCCAAAACAAATCCAATCAATGCGAACCAGAAACTAATTAACAGTCCAGACGGTGAGGCGAGTGAAAAAGGCTACTGGAAGCACAGAAATGATAAAAATAATTATAATTATGGTGATGAACACCACGACGACATTTATGATTACGAAGATGAAGAACAATACTACGATGATGAATCGAGTGTAGACTCAGACGAGTCCTGGAGTTCTAGGTATGCCCAGTTATTGTTTTTTTCTCTTAAGTCCTTTCAATTTATGATGATATGGTCATTGTCTTAAGGATACAAAACAGATCATGACTCAATTACGAGAAATAAGTGACTGACAACTTGAAATATCTTTTCCAGTTTCGATTGATTTCCATTCAAATGAGCCAAAACGTGTTTGTAATCCTCACATAATTCCCCACTTTTCTTTGAAACAGAAATTGCCTCGATTTTTCTTGGTAAGTAATCGTGTATTGAAAACATCAATCACAGCGAATGCCAAATTGCCTTCGACAATGTACTACAATTTAATTGGCAATTTGTGTGCATTGTCGATTGTCAGAGGCAACCGCATCACTATAACCACACAGGAGCCGCAGAAATTTGACGACATAATCTAAAAATACTTTGCAGAATTAGTCGACTAATCGCTACCATAATCATGACCTCAATCCAGAGTCAAAAACACGACTAAAATGAATGAATTTTCATGCGATAAAGAGCCTGCCATCCTCAACCTGCTGCATTGAAAGATATGTGGAGGTAGACCATCTCGATGGGAGGGAGTGTGGAGTGAATGTTATTTCACGTACCAGGGCAAAATACCACTGAGTGCGCTAAATACCTACCCCTTGAGATTGCTTAATTAAATTCCATTTTCTGGTAAATTTACATTGACTACATAGTTGGTCCGCATAGAGAGAGAGAGAGGGAAATAGTCAAGAACTTGGATGCAAGCCAGCTGCTGCCAAGATATGATATTGCCCAGACCCAGCGACCAGTCCGGTCTGATTTTGTTTGCATGCACAAGGGAGCTTCGTCGACATTTTCAATGAGCTGCTCCAAATATTGTAATTGTAGCAACGCGTCCTGGCAATGGCATCGAATAAAAAGCTTTGTAAGTAATGATAAGAAACACAAACAGAAGGTTTTTCCTGCTTTTTTTTATCCTTTTTGGTGTTTCAAGGGTGCGGCTATGGGGATTTTGTGTGCGGCAATTCTGCATTTCCTTCTTGCGTCTCTGCTGGAAACTGTGAAAAACGAAAATTGCTTTTATGTGTTATTTTCTCGTTGTTTTTTATTTCTTCTTCTTGTCGGGAATAATTGAATTTAACTTTTACATGGAGAAATGGGAAGAGAATGAAGAGCGAGTGTGCTTAACATTCTGGTTTATTGCACTTCGAATGGTTTATTTTTACATGTAATTACTAGTAGCTCTGCGAATACGTACGTCATGGCAAGTAATGAACAAGAGCATATGAGAACTTTTCTGGTGTTGGTCAGTGCTTTAAATTTGTAATTAATAGTTGTAATTGGTTAATGATATAGGAGAACAATCCTCTGGGTATCTTTATTATTATTTTAGAAACAATTTAATTTTAGAGATGTTCTTGGAATATTTCAACGCAGAAACAGAATTGTTTTGTTATTAATTTTTTTAAGTAAATGTAAGCTGTGAAGGGCAGGCTGATACTAAAAAAAATGCAGTGAATTCAGCATTTTCTTATATTTGTCCTTATGAAAAATGGTGGTGGGTGGGTTATTTTCTTTTAAAATGTAGAGCTTTTCGTTTTTGCAAATATGTGTTGAAAAATTTAATAAATATAATAAAGTTGAATGAATTTGAAAGCACTTTTGATAATTTAAGTCATGGAAATAACAAAGAGAAAGCTGCTTATATAGTCCAGCAAAATAGAAGCTACGACCTTATTTCTTTTTTTTTTTTGGAAATGATGAATGTACAAACCATAATCAATCGTAGCCTGACACAAGGTTGGGTGCCAAAAATCATGTAAACAACAGTCATACGTCCTATTTATAAAGGTGGTATAAAAAGTAACCCCGAAAACTATAGACCAATTGCATGTCAGTCGTAGAAAAGTGCTTGGAAGAAATAGTTTACCGACTTCACACATTTATAAGTAAACACCAAGTTCTACATCCAAACCAATACGGATCCCAAAAACATAAAAGTACTGAAAAACTTCTAGGAGAATTTACAAACAAAATTAACGCAAGTCTTAATCGAAACCATCACATCCTTGTGCTATTCATCGACTTTCGTAAAGCTTTCGACATTCTGAGTCCGGATAAGCTCGTAAACACTTTGAAAAGAGTCGGAATAAGAGGATACTTATCAGATTGGCTTACAAAGTATTAAACTGATAGAAAGATCAAGGTCAAGGTGTCAACAACTACAAATCAGGAAAAACCTAGTGTATATGGTGTTCCACAAGGCTCCAAGCTGGGCCCAATATTGTTTATTCTTTTTACTAATGAACTTTTGAGATTGTTTAAAAACACCACAGCTTATGCATATGCAGACGATATCGCCATTATAGTCAAGCAAAAACAATTAAGCTCGGCCAAAGAAATACTTCAAAAACAGTTTGATGATATATCCAAATGGTGCCACTACCATGGACTTGTTATTAACGCTTTCAAAACAAAAGTTATGCATATAAGCCACCCATCCAAAATAGAAGAAACATTCGGTGTTTATCACCGAAACGACAAGTGTCCAATGTTAGCCAACAATAATCCAATCGAAATCGTCAAAAAGATAAAGTATCTAGGAGTCACTACAGATGAGCATTTTCTTTGGCGTGATCATATAAACACTTTACGTCACCAACTCAAAAGCGCACTGTTTGCTCTCCCCCGAAATATTAAAAGTATATTAAACTTAGAAAAAAATTAAAAAATATCTGTTAGAATTGTATAATATAATATACTAGCGACCCGCCCCGGCTTCACACGGGTACAATGCTGATACTAAATACACAACATTCTAAATTATTTACTTTTTACATTTTTAATTATTCATTTTATTTTTGCAATAATTAACATATTACAGAATGTCTTTATATACAACGTTCACAGCTTTCTTGTCATTAGACAATAATAACATATTTTCTCTGGAAGTTACTCATAGAGCGACATACAGTTGGCCATGTGAAAAACAGTCAACGCTCAAATCTAAGCCTGCAACGTTAAAGGTTTGACCCTGCGATTTATTAATGGTCATTCCAAAAGATGTCTTCACCGGAAATTGTAAGCGTTTAAATTGAAAGGGTAAATCCGATGGTATCAGAGGGATTCGGGGAATCAATACATCTTCTCAGGTACCACATCCTGCGAGTATTGTGCACTCTATTATGACAGTTTTCAGTGCTTTTACCAGCAAACGCGTGCCATTGCAAAGTTTAGGTGAATTCTGTTTTTTTTAATAAAATAACTGGACCACCATACTTTTAACACCATTTTGTGTATAGGGAGTCCTGATGGGTTCAAAGCGTTTAGAAATTATGTAGGAAAATGAACAGCTTCTTCCAAATCAAGAACAGTATCGACCGAGTAGTATATTTTCGTCGGCGCATCAATCTTTGAAAGAATCAAGTTATTTACCTTATCTACTTGTTCGTTAGCTGGTGACAGAATCGCTCTTTCTTTAAACCAAGATATTGTCTTTGAACTTATGTTATCAATGTCAGGATAGACATTGTTGACTAACTCTTGGATGTTGTCTATCAAAACACAAAGGTTTTCTAGGTTAATCCTTCCCTCACTTTGTGTTAACTCTCCATTGCCAACTTTTAGCAGCATCTCTGGAAAAAGCCTGTTCTCATGTGAAGATGACGAAACCCTCATATTAGATTTAAACTCTAGTTTGCTGACATGTGACCAAAGGTTTGATCTTTTTAGGGAAGCATCTATTTCGTCAGCACGTGTTCTTTGAGTCACAACTGTTAGGATTTGACGGAAATCTCCTGAGAACAGAATTATACATCCACCCATAGGTGAATTTTTGTTGCGCAAATCGCACATTGTCCTATCCAGTGCTTCCACAGACGTCTTGTTTGACATGGTAGCTTTGTCCCAGACTATTAATGAGCAGTCACGCATTAATTTTCCTGTATTGCTCTGTTTAGAAACATTACAGACGCTGTTATTATCATCGGTGGCGATTTTCAGCGGGAGCTTGAATGTAGAGTGTGCGGTTCGGCCTCCTTCCAAAAGAGTAGCGGCAATACCCGATGACGCAACAGCTAACGCAATTTTCCGGTAGATCTCACTTTTTTTAAAAGCAGATTGATTAAAAATGTTTTTCCTCAAAATATCTGAATATTAACCATTCAGTTGGCATCCACTGTACTACGACCTATGTTCGAACGACGACGTCTTCCACTCTTACAAAATTTTCTCAGTTCTATATGTATGATTACCTATGCACAAATTGGCATATTATTAGTATGTGCCGCAGTAAAAAATATCTGAATACTTACCATTCAGAAACAAAAACTTATGCTTTAAGAAATAGTTTGCTATTCGTGCGAGTTTCAAACCGATTTCGAAAATTATAAAATTGAAGTAAAAGTAAAAGTAAATAATTTTTTTTATAATAAAATAATATGTTTGTTATGACATCGCATTACAAAACTTTAAATTTCTTGGCTTTTCTCTGCTATAATATGCATGTATTATACATATAAACCTTCCTCTTGAATCACTCTATTCATTAAAAAAAAAACGCATCAAAATCCGTTGCGTTGATTGAAAAATCTAAGCATACATAGGGACATAGGGACAGAGAAAGCGACTTTATTTTATACTATGTTAAGATAAATAACTTCAACTCTTACCTCTCATTAAAGTCGTAAATAATACGATTTATTTCTTTAATTTTGGTTTGTTTTGCTATTTTTCTAATTTATCAAAGTCAAAATTCATTTCAACAAAAACATCAACTGAACTTTAACAGATAAGCACTTTGCTTTGTGGGAAGCCTATTGTAAAACGAAATTTTGTAAAAGTAAAGAAATTTTGAAACTGAAACTGATAAAACGATAAGTCAAAACCTAGCCACGGCTCGTTCTCGTATGCGCATGCAACTCATATAGAGGCTTATAGTCAGTCGCTGTCTTAGTGTCGAATTTAGTGGCCAGTGCTGCAGCACTGATCGAGCAGAAGTTGTTTAGGTCAGAACTACACGGAGGAAACTTAAAAATGGGAGTTGGAACTTTTGAAGTACGACTGGTTGAAGTTTCGAACAGAAAGAAATGAAGGCGAATACTCATGTTGTGTTTCAAATAAATGGTGGAATGCCAGAAACAGGGTCCTATAAAACAAAAGTCTACAAAATGTTCTAGTATAATACAGATCACGATTAAAACGGAATTGATATCGTTTTTGCAGAAAAGCTACTTAGTAGAGTGTTGACCATTTTGAAGTTGAGTGGTCATTTGATGTCTGTTAAATTAGTGATTCAAGGAAAAATGCCGAATATTGTCAGTGCATATGCTTCCCAAATTGGATGTAAGCTGGAGGTAAAGGCCACACACCACTAATAAAGAGGGCTATGACGACTTACATTTAGGTGCTAGAAACTCTCCTTGACAAGATAACCTATGTAATTGGAAGTCACAACGTCTCACCGTACTACACACCATGTTCACTAAACAGAACCTACACCTTGTCGCTTACAGCAGTTGAGAGAATGAAGTCCAAATTGATTGCATTTGGTAGCCAAATTTGTGACATTGGGAATGCAATACTGAAAATTGATGTTAGGAAATCTGAACCGTCTTTTAATGAAATCAAACAAGCGAGGGCCATTATGAGAATCGGTTGGCATAATTGTGTCAACGAAAAAGGCGAGTAATTCATTGCGAATATGCAGAGACATCTGTGTTACAACATCAACTAAGTCCAAAATGTACTTTGTGTTGTGCCAAAATATGTGTGATAGTCTGCAAAACACTGGCTAGAGAGAGCTAGAAAACGCTAATAAAAGGACACAAATAACCAGCCCAGAAAACATAGAGTTGAAATAATGAAACTAAAGCAGTGATGAGTAGGGAACGAAAACGGCTTTCAAGCAATGGTCAAAGTGCCCGTCAAATAATAAAGATGAAAAGACTCGCCTCCAAAGGGAATGCAAAAGATGCAAGAAAGAAGCGAAGAAGAAGTACAGAGCACAGTGAGCATATATCCGGTGCTGTAAGAAGTTTTTGCCCCGAGCCATTGACGCTAACTAAGCTCTTCAAGAAAGTGCGACAAGAATATAGTGGCAAACATTCTCAAAATAAACGCTTAAAGAAAGGATAATGCTCAGTTTATTTTTTTACCGAAGTTCAATAACGATGTACTGGGGCAGCTTCTTGTGGATGACGCCAAAACTCTTCACAGGTGGCGATAGTATTGTGATGGTATTTTAAACGAATAGATATCTCGATAGCACTTTTCAGAGTAAGATTGCTTTGGACTCCAAAAAGGCAAATGTGGTATCCCAACCGAGAAAAAAGAGTTTTGAAAAGAGATGTTAAACATCGTGCTAAGATGGCTCATGATTATAAGATCTGACTTATCGGAAGTGACAGTCTGCCTTAGCAAAGGAGGGAGAGTTGCCTTCTATCAATGGGTTTGTTGCGGGTAAGTCCACTACAAATGCAATCTGGTAGGTATTCCAAGAAGCAGGGGCTAAACGTACGCACACATGTCTGCATATATGCCCATCCAACTGTGATCTAGCTGGTTGAAGTAAGCGTAAAAAACTCTTTTAAATAAATAGGACATAAGCTGACCTCACCAAAAAGTGTTGTGCATTTTATTGTGTTTTTATGCTGCCGAAAATTATTTTTAAACACACTCAAATGCATAAAATTCTAATGTAAGAGCACAGTGATCCCTTAGAGAATTTGCATGTTCTGTGCTGATGGTTGACATCGATAAATATGAGTTGTCATTTGTCGGACATCGGTCAGTTCCAGAGGGCAGTGTACGCATGATCAGTAATATGTTTAAGGAGAAATCTCCAAAATGAGATGTCTAGTTGGAGTCACTGAAGCATTTCAAGTCACACAAGGTGTACACCAGCAGATAATCGCTTTGACTCCTTGGCATACTTGCCAAGAGAATAAAGGAGGTGCAGATTAAAGTACATCTACTACTCTTTGCTGAGTATGGAGCTATCAAAAAGGAATATTCTACATGATTTGGATTATCTCCAGCTTCAAAATGACCTCAATTCATTCGTCAATTGGTGTAGAGCTAAACTTTGCAAAATGCGAGACAATAACTTTTTCTCGAAAAGTAAAAAATCTCCCTCCAAATCCATCATCTGCAGAACCTTCCCATCATCCGTATTCAGCATATCCGAGATTTAGGTCTTCTCTGTGACGGCGAACTAAATGTTCGCACTCATTTTGACGAAGTAATATCAAGAGCTAGTTCCGCCCTTGGTTTTATCAAGACATGATCCAAAGATTTTCGCAACTCCCTTGTTACCAAATTACTCTATATCACCTATGTTCACTCCTCTCTTTGAGTATGCATAGTAAGAGCTCCATGTCAAGCGGTTCACATCTCAGGGATCAAAAGCGTTCAATAACATTTTCTGTTTCTTGCCCTTCAGGATCTCTATAAGGTAAGAAACTTTCTCACCCTACCTCCTTATCGGGAACGTCTTCAACAATAATCTCCACTTCCTAGGAATCCGAAGGAATGTCTTTGACATCATCTTCATTTACCGTTCTTACTAGCTTCCCATCTGCTTCCTCTTCAAAAGTAAATTTTATTGAAGTATTTTGAGAATTAAGAAGATCGAGGGTACCCATAACCTTTCTACCACAAATAACAAATAAACTCAAAACGAAATTCAAAGAACATGGATATATGACACTGTTTACAAAAATAACAATAAACTAAGCAACTATCTAGGATCAACTAAATATAAAACAGAGAAGCTAGATAAATCAGGAATTTATTCTGTCAAGTGCAATATTTGTGATAAAGAATACATCGGACAAACAAAAAGAAGTATAAAAAGAAGATTTAATGACCATTTAACCGGCATATGTTTAAACCAACCCTCACGATCGGCTGTGGCAGCACACGTATTAGAAGAGAACCATATAGTGTTAGCTTAGAAAATATACGCTTGATAAGAGAAGTGCGCAATGAAATGCAATTGGATGCTTATGAAAGTTTTTTCATACAAAAGAGTAGCAATCTTTTAAATCAAGACAACGGCAATGTAGAATCGGTTCTCTTTGCCAAAATATAAAAGCTGTGTGCGTAATTTGTGTCCGGTTATCAATCGATGATTCATCTCGCTTTAATCCAAAAAAACAAAAAAACATTCAACGTTTCAGTTAGTGCATTGCTGATGATGAAACGAATGTGTTTCGAAATGCATACAAGGTATGTTAACGTGTAAAGCTAAAGCAATTTTCGTTTAAGTGTTTTACGTTAATCTTGTCCGGTTAAATCAATATAAGGTGATCGTTATTTAATTGTAATTATTGTCGGATTTAACGCAGTTCAACAACAAAATTTGATTGCAAAACAAAATTATTCGTCGAATTTTATACAAATGTGTCAGCTTAAATTTGGGCCATTTTATTTGTCGTTCTTTATTTGCTTTGCGAAGCCATTGGATTGATAGAACTATTATTTTCTCTTCGCTACAATTTCAAAAGAAACCATTCGAAAACTTACAACGACAAAATTCGAGATTCTACCGAAAGCATCCCATTACCGTTAACACAACAATTCATTTACGCTACGTATCTTCCCAATGTACTCACATGTGGTTCAAACAACGAAAAAATTTTATTTGCCAAGTTACATCCTTTTGTGAAAGTATTGACATTTTACAGTTTTGCACTTTTCCATTCACGCCGTACGTTGTCCTTTTCTATACTCCATGAAGCTGGCTCACTTGCGTCTCATAAATTACACAAGTATTTGCCTTTTGGATTACAGAGTGGAATCCCTCTGCGCACACAAAGGCTCCCCATATGGGACACAACAGCATCCATATAATCCAGACAACACGCAACCATCTGTTACTATTCTGACCAAGGAGTAAAAGATTTAACCTGTTGAAGCTGTTAAAGTGATAAATGAGCACTGTACAAATAAATTTCCAACGCTAGAGCCCAGAGCCAAAGCTATAGTATCGACTGTATATAAGAGGATGTAGAATTGACAATTGGAAAATTGTGCTCCACAGTTGGTGTTGTTTTGCCGGATTCGAAATCGGAAACTCGAAATAACGTGCATTGAGACGTAAAAGCGCTTTATAGCTTTGAAAGTCTATCCTCCCAGGGTATTTCAGGCAGGAGAATTAGATTTGCCAAAGAAAAAAAAAAACTAACGGAAGACAGCCTTTGATGCAACTGAGCGCAACAAAGCCCAAGCATGACACACAACACTGTTGCCAAGTTGTTTGTATTCAAAGAAATGTGATGTTTTCTTTTCAGTTCATAATAATCTGTTTTGGAAGTCAGTACGAATATCAAAGTCTCGTATTCGGTACCTTAATCGACATGAATCCACTATTTTATTTTCAGAGCAAATTATAGACACTTTACCGTAACTTGGGTTCTGGTTTCTTCCATCAAAGTTGGCAGCGTCGGTCGTTTGCAACACTCGTATGATGACTTCTCTACCAGTTCGTTTAATAAATAAATTCCACGTATTCCGAATATCCACCTGTAGATCCGGGATATGCTGAACGCACATAGAGAGCAATAGATTAACATTCAGTCGAGTAGATATTTGCCAGGCAAATGTTTTATGGGAAGGAATTGCAAATTTCTTCGGCAGAGGAGTGGCCTGCAGGCAAATAGGATTTCCTCCTGTGAGACGTAAATATGTATGTCGTGTATGCGATGCTAAAATCGAAGTAAAATTTGTATTCAAACGGAGACACCAGTGTAGTATTTATTTAAAATTCCTTGCGTCTCTCACACATTAGAGAGTCAAGTTTTTTAGTATTCTAGTTTGTTGTTGGTAGTGTGTTCTGGAAATTTATCTTAGTAATGGAATGCACTTGCTTGGAAATGTGTTTATTTACTCGTACCAAAGCTTCCCGCTCCTCCAACTATCGCCATAAACTAGGTCAGGCAATTTTTGTACGTCACTGGATAATGATTTTCGAATGTCAGTCAATTGATCAATCTGAAGGAGGAATATAGTGCTGTTGTCTTGTATAATGGCGGCATAATTCATCAATATTGTTATGTGTTGAATTTTTCAAAGACAAATGATGTGCTTCAGAAATCGAGGAGAGAAGCAGTTAGTCCTTGAATAAGAAATAAGGCTGAGCAATGAGGTGTGAATCATGAATTACTAAGGAGGATGTGATTTGTGTATGGGGCTGCGCTGCTGTTGCTCTGAAAGAAAGGCATGGTGATGCATGTTTTAGACGCACCTTAAAATGACAGACGGAATTTAAGGTCTAATTTAGCCGAATGAGCACGAGGAATGATGAAAGCTCAGAACGACACTAGTTTTTTGTGCGTTTCCATTGCATTCCTTCTTCCTTCTCTCTTTGTACTTTTGAATACTGAGAGCGGTTTGGTATGTTGGAAATGAAGTTGCAGTATTGACATGACATCGCTTACCATCATATAGGATCTCAACATTAAAAAAAAAAAAACTTGGTTTAGAGGTTGTTTTTTTTTAGATGTGTGGTTTTTAAAAGGAAATAAAATGCAGATAGTTCTCTATGACCAAAAATCTAGCTTTACAAAACAGATAAAAATCATGTTTGAAAAATGAATTTCTTGAATGGCGTATGGTTCGAAAAAATTATAGCCGAGAGACCCAATGTTTGAACACTTTTTGTAGCATTTGCGGGCGTATGGCAGCAATAACGCACCGAATATTTTCTTCCGAGGCTTCAATCGTCTCGCGTAGACAATTGACTTCACATAACTACACAAAAAATCGTACAGCGGTGTTATAACACACGATCTTCGATGCCACGCCACAGGCTTACGTCACAAGCCCATGTCTCACTAAAAGTTTGATTCAGTAAATTGATTGTTTCGTTTCTTGTAGGACATGTAGGTTAGGTTAGGTTAGGTTGCATAGGGGTGCAGCCACAAGTGGCAACACCTCACTCGGATCTCAAGGATCCAATGTGTTTCCCGGGAATATCAGAGGATGAAGAGGTGAGAGGATTGGAGAGGTAGAGGGTTGGGTTGGTAATTGGTTTATTGGGGTATAGTGAATCCCCACTGGGAGATTAGAAATGTCGCCCAGTTCGTCGAAGAAGTATTCTCTCCAAAATTTTGTTTGAATCCGTTTTTTTTTTCTTGCTCTAGTGGCTTTAGAACTGAGGTGTTTGTTTCTGACCCGATTTTAGCCAGCTTATCCGCCATTTGATTACCGATTATGTCATGATGTCCTGGAACCCAGGTTAAACTTACTGTTTTTGTTTCGCTGAGCAGTCTGTAGTTACCGCGACAGCTGTCTACTAGTCTGGATTTTGTGATAATGGATGAGATAGCTTTAATGGCCGCCTGACTGTCTATGAAGAAGTCAATGGTTTTTTAGATCAAGTTTTTCGTAGCTAGGTGCTCTGCGGCTTCGCACACTGCGAGTACTTCTGCTTGAAAGACACTGCAGAAGTCGGGAAGCTTTATTGATCTATTAATGGTAGGGTAATCTGAGAAGATACCTAACCCTACCCCTTCGTCCGTTTTGGAACCATTTGTGAAGACGGAAACGTGATTTCCTTTTATGTAGGACATGTAGGACATGTAACGCCGTCTTGAAGGAACCAAAGGTCTTCCACTTCAACATACTCCAATTCACGCACGGAGAAGTCATGTATCATTGCTCTATAGAATCTCCCATTGACTTTAATATTATGGTGGGATTCTATTTTGAATTTTGAACCCATGATTCCCTCTGCGCATAGAGCACACCAAACATGACTTTTTTAGGATGTTACGGCAACATCTCAACAATGGCTTGTGGATTATTATTATCCAAAGCAACAATTTTGTTTATTAGCCCACATATTCTTTCGTGTGAAAATCGGGATCGGTGACCATCTTGATTTGGGCCCATTCGCCAAATATGCGACGTCCTTGATGGTCGTTCAGCTTCGATTCTTGTACCAGTTGGATATTGTAAGACAGCAAACCCAGATCCTTCCAAAAAATCTTTCATAATGTCGATAGGCACAGCTCCAATTGCTTCTAGCGATCTCGGATGGACTCATTCTGGTTTTTCTCGACACGCTGCTCCACAGCAGCAATAGCGCCTTGGGTGTAAGCGTGGTGCGAAATTGATCCATGGTTGCTCGAATTACTGATTCCGCTGGGCGATTATGTCGATTGAATATTGAATGCAGCCTGTGATGTGTCGCGACAACTGAACCATTATTTTGGTAATAAATTTGCACGATTTGCAACCATTGTTCCGAATTTATTATGAAAGCATTTCCTACGTTGAAAAGAGTCAACAACTAACAAAATAAAAATCTGTATTTATTACAAGAACCGAATCCAAAAAGAAAACATACACCCTAAGCATTCCTTTGAAAATTTAGGAACATTACAAGAGTTTACGTAAATTAGTTGAATAACTAGCGGGAGAAGCACAGTATTTGTTTTTTTCTATTTCACATATCTCAATAAAGTAGAGAAAGAATTTTTGAATGTCTAATTTAGTCTAAGTACAGGACATTGAGTTCGTTCAAGGAATGATAATGCTTCATTCCTTGAACGAACTCAATGTCCTGTACTTAGACTAAATTAGACATTCAAATTAGACATTCAAAAATAATAAGAACTAAGCCGTGCTCTGCCTTTGCGGATGGGTTTCTAGAATCGAATTTCTTTTAATCCTTGTAAAGCCAACAACCAACCCGTGGCTTTATGGTTAGCATGTCTGCCTGTTAACCGTGAGGTTGGTGATTCGAACCGCAACAGAACAAGAATGTTTTTCAAGGGTATCGTTTTTCGCGAGGAATTGGAAAGTTTTCCGATAAAAAATTCATTGCCATGAAAAGCGTTTTCTCGATTAGACGTTCGGAAAGATCCAAAAATTGTAGGTCCCTTCCATTTCTTCGCAAAGGCAATGATTTTGAGAACTGCGCTAGGCCCGGTGGCTTCTCTCTCTGTTGCGCCACCTTACTTCATTTTATAAAGCCAACACTTGTGCCATCAGCGGCTTTGTAAAAGATTTTTGGTTCATAAATTGTTAACTCTCTTCTGCCTTCCCGGTCCTTGAAACACTCATATATTCACATCATTGAACTGAGAGTTGTTGCCACAAAATGTTTCTGATTTCAGCTCGAGTCCTCCATGAGAAGCTATCAACCACTTGGTACACCTCATTGATACTGCATTTGAGTCGGTTTCGTATTATGTTCGAATAAAAGTCAAGTATTCTTACCGACCTCACCATGAAACTAACCATTCAGTTTGCATAAAGTCATCTGATCCAATCTACCGGCATTCATAAAAGCCCATCACCAAAAATGAACTCATGCATAAAATTGATAACCCGATTTCATTTTCCGCTCAACATATGCTTACGCATCAACTGACACTGCTCGCTCCTCATGTTTGTGTTGATGTAGATGTACTATAGTAAAAGCCTTGCGTTAAAATTATCCTGTTGAACCTCAAAATCGATTATCCAAACCTAATAAACATTAAAAAAGATTTATGATTTCAAAAATTATACTCGTTTTCTTCCTCTTGTGTGTTGAATGAAACGTACGACGTACGTGTGTATGCTGTAAGCTGTTCATTGGTGTTATTGTGAAATCAACAAGAAACTTTGGGAATCAATAACGCACCGACTCTTCCTGGAGGCTTTTCATCGTAGCACTAGAGGAAGGGCCTTCGTGTCTGTCTGGCTGGCTGGATGGATGGCTGAAATGTCGACTTTCATACCGAAAATAATCCAGTTTTCATTTCCACTTGATTGCCATCAAAACGGCCTGCTTTTGTAAAGGAATTCGCTTCTCCTTACACACATACTACAAATGACGTGTTGATATTTATCGTCGAAGTGACAGGCACACTTAAACAAAAACATACACACACATTTCTATATTCGTATATGTATTTAGATAATTTTGAAAATTCATTACACTTAGAGGCATCATATTAAAATGATTTGCACGTACGTATTATTCAGTGCCAGTGGCACGTTTTGTCATTCAAAACGATGTGTGTTGAGCCGAAGCCAATCTTTACACCCAGAACATCTCTAAGGGCACGATTTAGGGTGTATAGGCATCGAGGCCTATACTACAGCTCAACACCAATGAAGGATTAACATCAAGTTGAAAGGTTTGTGTTTTCTGGAAAATTTAATTAGGGCCAAAACTAATGTGATGAGGGTATCCATGGAGGCCATAGTTGAAAGTAACATATTTCAGTTTTACCATACTAGAGCCGGATAAGAATAAAGAACATGTGTCAAAACTCTTGCTGGCTTAACACAATTTTGTGGGTAATAGCTAAGATAATGTGTGAGAGTGTGTTTCAGGTGTTGTACTATGGTTGAAATTCAAATACACATTGAAAGCTGTATTCAAAAACTGTGGCAGCAATAGTTTGAAAATACTTTCCTTTGAGTTAGCAATTAAAAAGTTTAGTGACAATAGCGTGTGGCTCAGATGGGTGGCAGGTGGAAACTGGTAATAGAAAAGGTGTGCTTAAATACTAACTGAGATTTAATCTTTTTATATTTCTCTTCAGAAGAAAAGCCTGTGTGAAATCCAATTTCCTTCCTTTCTCCCTCTTTCTTGTTGTTCACTCTGGCGTATGAGTGATTTTTTTTTATTAATGCGTTTTAGATGGTAGTTTGGAACGATCAGTTGCTGTCAATGAAATAGGCAGGAAGTTTGTTTTTAAGGGAACTTATTTTGTTTAGTGGTGACAGTACCAAATGGTTTTCATAATCCATTGTTGTAACCAGTCGTTTATTTAAAGAGACAAAATTAATTCAAGTGGTGAATTAATATTTTTGTTGTTATGTTAAGATACACACAACTTTTTAATCGTATTATGCTGTTTCGGAAGACTGCTTTGTGGTGGTTCGAGATAACCCCATAAATACTCTTTCCTTATATTTTTCATTGGCGACGGTCTTCGAGTTTATCACATTGAAATTTAATCAATCAAATGATATAAGCTTATGTCTATGTGATATCTCTTCTTTTATTTTCTGCATTTTCGCAAATTAGCCGGTTATTAAAATGTTTCGTCGTTCACCTTCCCCTTTCGACGTTAGGTATATCAAGGTATATCAAATTAAGACAAATGGAGGTTAGGTTAGGTTAGGTTGAAATGGCTGTCAGGAAAACCAACTGACACACTTAGACCAGTATTTGATCCGTTGTGATACCATAAGATTTAAGTGAGGAAGAACCCCACTTAACAAAACCATTTGGAGCTTTTTATGAAGCGAAAGAGATGAAGGATATCTGTGTTCGCCAGATCGTTTAGATCATCGAGGAAATATTTTCCAAGATGCCGTTTTCTTTTAATGGAGAGTGCAGGACATGAGCAGAGGAGGTGTGGAATAGTTTCTTCCTCCTCCTCATCTAAGCAACTTCTACAGAAGTCATTTGAGGGAACACCAAGTCTTATGGCGTGTCTGCCTATCAGACAATGTCCTGTAATGACATTGATTACGGAGCTAAAGTGCAATCTGGTTATGGATAGCAAATGCCTTGTGCGTTTTGGATCAAGTCCTGGCCATAGCTGTTTTGTTGCCACACATGTGGTGATACTGTTCCACCAATGATTTGTTCTATCCATTGCCTCTTGCTTTAGCATAAGTTTACATGTAGCGATTGGTATACCGATATTCAACCTGCTGGTTGATATCGGTAGAACGGTTCCTTTTCTGGCGAGTTCATCGGCCTTACAGTTGCCCGCGATATCTCTGTGCCCCGGCACCCAAATAAGGTGAATATTGAACTGTTCAGCCATCTCCTTAAGAGACAGGCGACAGTTAAGGGCGGTTACTGAGTTCGTGGAAACGGCGACGAGTGATTTGAGGGCTGCCTGACTGTCTGAGAAAATCCGGATATTCGCTGAGGATATCACGTTTTCTTTTAGCCATGATAGGACCTCCTTGATCGCCAGAATTTCCGCTTGGAACACGCTACAATGGTTTGGGAGGCGGAAAGAGAGACTTACGTTAAGTCGTTTTGAGTACACCCCGCAGCCAACCCCTTCCTCGGTTTTTGACCCATCTGTATAGAAATGAATTGAATCATCTCTCAAAAATTCTTCGTCTTCCCAGGTCGTTCTCGTTGGGATTGAGACATGGAACTTATTATCAAAAACCAATTGGGGGATGGTGTAGTCAGAGTGGCAAGGGATTGATCTGAATGTATTCAGGATTGTGGCATGACCGATGTTGTTATCGGTCCATTGGGAGATAGCTCTGATACGAGTGGCCGTACTTGCGGCCATTTGTTTACTGAAGATATCTAGTGGTATGAGATTAAGGAGTATATTTAGGGCAGCTGAGGGTGTTGATCTCAGTGCTCCGCTTATACATAAACAGGCTGTTCGTTGGACTTTGCTCAGATTATCGCAGTAGGTCCTTTTATCAAGAGCGGTCCACCATACCACTACTCCGTATGTGAGTATTGGTCTGATGACCGCGGTGTAGAGCCAGTGGGTGATTTGGGGGGAGAAGCCCCATTTTGTGCCAATGGCTTTTTTGCAGGAAAACAGGGCTACGGTTGATTTCCTGATTCTTTCCTCTATATTGGCTTTCCAGTTTAGCTTTTTGTCTAGGATAATACCTAGATATCTAGCTTCGTTGGAGAGTTGAAGTGGGATTCCATTTATTGATGGAGTTGTTAGTTGAGGAATTTTGTATTTCCTGGTGAAGAGAACGAGTTCGGTTTTCTGAGGGTTGACCCCTAGATCACTTTTTCTCGCCCATTTTACTAGTTTATTTAGAGCGGTTTGCATCAGATCCATAAGGACGTGAGCATATTTGCCGGATACCGCAATGGAGACGTCATCTGCATATGCAATCACTTTGAATCCCTCAGCTTCTAGGTCAACTAGAAGTTCATTGACGACTAGATTCCATAGAAGAGGGGATAGAACTCCACCTTGCGGTGTGCCCCTGCTGACAGATCTCTTTGCAGAGAAATCTCCCAGTGTTGAGTTGATTCTTCTGCTTTTTAGCATAAGATTTATCAATTCCACTAAGGATTTGTCTACTTTGAGCTTCGTCAGTGCCTTTGTAATTGCAGAGTTGCTGACGTTGTTGAAGGCACCCTCTATGTCGAGGAATGCGGCCAGAGTGTATTCTTTGTGATGGAGGGAATATTCTATAGTACGAACCAGGGTGTGAAGGGCCGTTTCTACAGATTTTCCCTTACAGTAAGCGTGTTGCGCTTTAGATAACAGTTTAGGATCTATAGCTTTACGCAGGTGGATATCAATCAGTCGTTCTAAGGTTTTGAGAAGGAAAGATGATAGACTTATTGGTCGGAGATCTTTTGGATTTACATGGGATGATTTCCCAGCCTTAGGTATAAACACCAAATGGAGAAATGTTTTATTTTGACTCTATTTAAATATCCTAAGGCTTCCAATACGATTGGTGAAAAACAAAACGATTTTGCAAACAGTCATTTAGCGATTATCAAAATAATAAGAAAAAACACAACTGGATCGCACGAACTTGGAAATCTGTGCTAAATACGATGGCAAAGTCTTAAGGCTGAGTACAAGGTTTAAGTATTCGCTCTTCATAGTATATTTGGTGTAAAGGGTTACCAACTACACATTAAATATGAAAATTGAAGAAAATAAAATTAAATATTCCAAAGGTCTTAAGCGAAAATTTTAAAACGACATTCTTTTACAGTTGCAAATACATATATACGCTGAAAATCTAATCAAAATCGTTAAACGGTTACGGTTTTTTATTTTTACGGTTTTTTATTTTTAACATTTTTTAAAAACGAGTTTCTTAAAAGTCAAGTATGAAAAGTATAAGATCTTGCCAGCAGCTTTTTGACCAAATATTTGCAAGAAATCGAAGACATTTTTCAAAAAATCCAAACTTTTCTTATATAATTTATAAAAAATTTTCAAATGTTGATATGCTATCTTTCATAAACAATTTTGGATTTCTAAAATACAAAATTTCTTTGTTTACAGGATTTGTAAACAAATAACGACAAAGTTGGTTTTGAAAAAGAAAACGGTACTATGGGAGGTACCGTTTTTCGACTTTTTCAAAAATTGTTCTTACATCATAAAAAGAACAATCAAAAAATGATTCTTCACGCAAGATTTAATCAAATTCATTTAAGCCGTTACCGAGAAAATTAGGTATTATGGCAGGTACCATCATTTCAAGACTTAGAGACTAAATTCCGTAAACCTCTCTGTTGCCTTTCAGATCTTAGCTACAAATTTTGAAGAAAATCGGTCAAGCGGTTCAGGCTGTAGATCCATATAGAGACAGACAGAATTGAATGGCCCACTTTTTTCGTATTCTCTATCATCGTAATGTCATAATATTTCATTTTTATCTGAAAATTTTTTTCTGAACGATTGCAAAACTTGCCTTGTAGTACCTATAATCGCAAGTAAAAATGGCTTTGATTCGAGATGGTAGTATGGCTTTTATGGCATTAATTTAAAGTCTGCTGCCTTTTTAGTTTGATAGGCCGCTCTCTTCTCCTAGAAAAAAGTCTTAGAAAACAAATGGAGTATATCTCAAAGATTACCCATATGCCTTGGATAAAACGATTTTGCAACCAAAGCAAGTTCCAGCAATAAGCCCGTATATGTGTCAGCGGAGCTCTTCGATCAGCTGCCTTAGACAAACTTTTCGATCCTTTAAAAATAAAATTAAAAATAAATGGGGTTACGCAACAGAGTGAGGAGCCCCAGGACCTAGCGAATTTTTCACTACAATGCCTTTGGGAGGAAATGAAGGGAACTTTCAAATTTCTGCCGATTCCGAACGGCTAATCGAGAATGCGCTGTTCATTGCAATGAATTTGCTAACGGAGGATCTGCCGATTCCTCACGAAATGTGATACCCGTGGAAAAACATTTTTGACTCTGTTGAGATTCGAACCACGAACCTCTGGGCTAACAACAGACATGCTTACCACAAAGCCACGGGTACGCCTTCACCCCTTGATGTTCATAGAAAGCGAATCGCCCTAAGCAGAGCAGTTCGTCTCAGAGTTACCTCTTAATGGATCAATAACTAAACCCCACATCTCCCAACTGGCTTTCAAAAGGAATTTTTTCGGCACAACCCACCAATATCTACAAGGGATGAAGTGGTTCAATTCACTTTTATGCCTATGGCTTAAAAACGGAAGATCGAGTTGGTTGCGTTATTTTAACAAGCAGGGCTCTATTTAACTAGTCAGTTGCATTCCTCCCCTCAAACATACTTGCCGCAACACTGGCCTCGCAAGGAATAGGCATCAGTTCTTCTTTCAGCCTTATTTTGGTCGTACATTTAAGTACAGAAATACATAATTAAACTTCTTAACCCCGATGTGGAAAGTTTTTCACAACTGAATTTTTGAAATTTAAACATTGACATCTCCTTTTTAGTCTTTTCCTTTTTTCTTACACGCGCACTGTGTTTTCAACATTATATGGGTAGTGACAGCCACTTGAAGGGCTCATAAGACAACTGCGTTTGATGAAACAGCAATAAGGGCAAAGATCACATACCTGCGCTGTTAAAAAACACTTGTTATCACAAAAATTTGTAAGTTGGCGAAGTTTGCCGCAGTACCCCGCTAAGCGGATCATTAGTTCCGATCTGTTAAGTGGGAGAGCTTTGATCACTTCGAGATGACGATACTCGTATTGAAAACAGAAAAGAAAAGAAGAAGGTGAAACAGGCCGCAGTTGATTTCTTGTAAACCATCTTCTATTTAGTGTTGGAGAAATAGAAAACGAAACTTTCCCAACAACCTTTGTTTCACCTAAAATATTGATAAAAACAATCTCAAGTTATGTTTTAAACAGTGCTTTTATTTCCAAATTTGTAGGTTAGTAAAAAAGCCACAGAAGCAGATATCACCAACAGACCATGGAAATTACTGAAACTCTAAAAGTGACGGATGTCACGAATTCCAAAGCAAGTGGTTTAACAAAAGACTTTGTAATTTAAGTAATAAGAAGAATAAGGCTTACAAACTTAATCGCTATTATCCAAACAATACTGCAATTATGAGTAACTATATCAAGTTGGCGCGAGAATTCGACGTTCTTAACAAATTTCTTTATAAAAATTACATAGGGTCAATAGAATCGAATTTAAAAAGGAATAGCAAGTGCTTTTGGTCCTATATAAATAGTAAAAAGAAATCAACGGGTATTCCCAGCTCTATGCAATACATGGGTTCAACTTATTCTGATCTCCCGACTGTATGTAATTTATTTGGCGAATATTTTAAATCAAACTACACAACTTCAAATGATATGCTTCCCCGAAGTACAGAATATTGTACTTACCAGAATATGGTTGACATTGGTAAGTTAGAGCTAAATATTTCCGAAATAGAAGATGGTCTTCTGAATTTGGATTGTGATAACAATCCCGGTCCTGATGGAGTCCCTCCTATCGTTTTGAAAAAATGTGCAGCTGCTCTTCCTGTGCCCCTTTATTATATCTTCAATAGCTCTCTTGTAAGTGGTGAATTTCTCTCGGAGTGGAAAAAATCTTTTATAATTCCGATTCATAAAAGTGGCCCCAAGCAAGAAATATCTAACTATCGTCGAATTTGTAAACTGTCATCTATTCCAAAACTTTTTGAAAAAATTGTTTACGTTAAGTTGGTTTTCTTTCTGAAAGAATATATTTCAACATTTCAACATGGCTTTGTTGCAGGAAGATCAACAACTACTAATCTTTCAATCTTTTCCAATTTTATTTTGAATAAACTCGAAGATGGTTATCAAATCGATGTGATTTACACAGATCTTGCCAAAGCCTTCGATAGAGTCAATCACTTTATTTTGATTGAGAAGATTGAAAGATTGGGTTTGCACTCAAGTATGTTGAAGTGGCTGATTTCATACTTAAAAGGTCGTATACAATTTGTATCTATTGACCAAATAATCTCGAAACTTATAAATGTATCATCAGGTGTACCACAAGGAAGCCACTTGGGTCCACTTCTCTTTCTTATCTTTATTAATGACATGCCTGATATCTTTAAAAATTCCGGTCGACTTCTATTTGCGGATGAATTGAAGTTTTACCGATGCATTAAATCTGTCGACGATTGTCTTCTTTTACAGGATGACCTTCTTAGGCTCACAGAATGGTGTAAAGTTAACCAGTTATTTTTAAATGTCTCTAAATGCCACTGTTTTTCTTTTTGTCGCAACTTGTCACCAGTCTTCTACGAATATAAAATTGACGACCATGTTCTTGATAGAGTATCGGAAAAAAAAGACCTTGGGGTGGTTTTTGATTCTAAACTAAACTTTAATAAGCATGTTGAATGCATTGTAGCCAAAGCTAACTCCATGTTAGGTTTTATTCAACGCAATTCTAAAGACTTTAAGGATCCATATACTCTTAAATCCCTATATACTGCTTATATTCGGTCCATTTTAGAATACTGTTGTGTAATATGGAATCCTTACTACAACATTCATTCCAATAGAATTGAAAATATTCAAAAAAAGTTTACTCGATTTGCAATATGGAAATTAGGTTGGAACATCGAAACTCCCTCCTACTCTACTAGATGCAAACTTCTTGGCCTTCAGTCGCTTGCAAATAGACGAAAAGTCTTTTCAATTATGTTCATAAGTGATATCTTAAATTATCATATTAAATGCCCATTTCTGCTATCTATGATTGACATCTACGCACCATCTCGTCAGCTTAGAGAACGTAGTCTGCTCCGAGAAAATGGACATAAAGTTAACTATGCACTAAATGAACCTATAACTCGCTGTGTAAGAGAAACCAACCTTATCTCTGTAAATATTGATTTCAATTTTCATACAAGCAGAATAACATTAAAAAACAACTTACAACTGTACTTTTTAAATTAGCTTTTTATATTTAATATATGTAAGTATCCATATGTATTATATTAAATTGTATTATAATCATATATATCATATTTATTTCGCTAGTCTAATTGAAGATGTTAATGAGCTCTAACTGATGTTAAATAAATAAATAAATAAATAAATAATTGTTTTAACTTGAGCTAGTAGTTTTTTATTGGTCGATGCTTAAGTTGATACAACATACGCATTTAAAAAAAACCTAAAATCGGACATTTATATTACTTATAAACATTGTAACACACGAGTTGTATATGATATAATGTAGCATTTATAATTTGTTGTGTGTGTCCGTATTTTTTATTTTTTTTTGAAGTGAATCTTTTTGTGAGACTTGCAAACATGAATGCGTAACACGTTCAACGCTGATTATCGATACTTTTCGGCACTGCTCGCAATTCGTCATTAAGCCAGACGATTTAATTGTTATTTTCGGAGAAAATCGAATTATTACTAGTTGTTTGTTCTTTTTAATGCGTTAAATATATATGTAATTCATTTCTTAAGAAAAATCTCAAGATCTCATTAAATTCTTCTAAATAGTTTTCCAATTTGTGCCGTGTGTGTGAAAATCGTGTCTGTGCTTGCAAAATTAATTTCGATTGCTTTACTGAAAGTAGTGTTTTGTTTTCTTTTCTCCTCAAATGAAATAACAGAAAACATTTAATACCTAGTTTTTATTTATATTGTCGTACGTAAAAACTAATTTTCGGGCATCGTGCTCGTCCACTTTTGCATCCGAATCTCGGTTTACTCTCCTGCTTTCCGAATTCAAAGTTCTTCTGATACCATTATCCGAAAGTACCAATTTTCGAGCATCAAAAAGAATTTTGAACCGTTTGGAAGAAACTCACCCGCTTCTGCGCCCAAAGCTTGGTTTATACTTCTGCCGGCGCGGCGCGGCGCGGCCGAATTTAACGTTACATGATTTGTAAATTATTGAGCTCAATTTCCAAAACTACATTTGTACAGAAAAGCAAGTGACTTAAACTCATATAAAACTTCAGCTTGTTTTGTATTTTTATCTTTTTTTTTTTAATTTTAGCTCTTTCGGGTTAAAGAATCAGTTGGTATCATTCAAGTATCCTCGACGTTTTCAAAACTCAAATTGAAGTTAAGTAATTCCTTTCCCTAATTTCAACAATTTTCAACTGCAAATTAAGTTTTTTCTTTGTTGAAGTTAATAACCTTCGCATGTCTTGAAACGCAAAAGTTATTCGATTTTTCTTCTGTTTTCCTTTTCGGTGCCACGACTGCCGTGATTTTCAAAGTATCAGAACTTTTCCTTTCAACTGCTAGTGATCTTCCTGCGGGCTAACCAAAGTTTATTTATTTGATGAAACCAAGTGGAAAGTGGAAAAAGTAAATACTTGTTACTTTGAAAGTTTGTTTCATGCGAAAACGGAACATTTTAAGTTTTCCCAAAGAACAACTCGTCGCACTCCTTCATTAAGTTAAATTATGTTTCCAGAAATGAAAAGTGAAGAATAATATAAGAATAAACACCAATTCTGTTGAGATCAAATTTTCGTATCAAGCAACTGTAGATTTTGCTCATATTCCCTTTTCTGATAAACTCTTACTTTCTTTGTTATATCAACTTTAAAGCTTTTATTTAACACTAATCTGTTTCTTTGTTTTTTTTGCAGTGCGTGCAAGCTTGGTGATAGGGATCGGGCCGATAGGCTTGCACGTCCACGAATGTCACTACTGGGGAAACCACTGAACTATAACCGTGGCTCACGACGTGATGCCCGTTATAGAAGGCTACAAAGCCGCATCTATAACTTTCTAGAACGCCCCCGAGGAGTACCTGCCATTTTATATCACGTTATGGTGTAAGTATATGAAAAGTCACATTAACCTTCTATTAAATCACCTTGAACTGTTTCTGAACAATTAAAACATCATGTCTCATCTCCCTTTTCACCATTGAATTCATTAATTAATTGAAAAAAAAGTAAATCAATTGGCCAACTATGAACCCCACTAAGTTCATACTTGTTGTTGCAAAAGAAAGGACGAAAAGGAAACAAGAAAAAGTATATCGTATACCATCTAAACTTTGGCTCGATTTTTAATGAAAGTTCTTCCGTTTGATGGCGAATAATTAATGTTGGCCTGGTCTGTCACTGTTTTGCTGCTTTCTTTGTTGACGGGTCTCTTCCAGGCCAAAGTGAACGTTTTAAATTTCCTTTTGTCTATCAGCGGCATTGGCGCATAACGGAAGATTATTAATAGGATTTTGTCGTCGGTTCAATTTATTTGTGCATTTCGGGTAGAGCTTATGGCGAAGCCCCACTAGTGACAATTATTAATTGGTTAAGCAATGACAGTGAAGTAAGGATTATATTGAAAAACACCACCAACCCCTCCCTCTTGTGAAGTAGAAAAACAACCCACTTGGGTATGAGAGTTAACGTTAAAGCCAATTATTTTTCAATTCCCACCGCTAGACGAGCCAAAATTATCCCCAAAACACGAGTCACTTGAGTATGATTTGAACACAGAAAAAAAAGCAGGAAAAAAGAAACCTAAAATGGAAAAAGGAAACACAAATCTCCTCCCACAGAGCACTTTCCAGTTATATTTCAATTAGTTTAACAAAGCACGTGGCTAAAAATACGTACGCAAGCGATTAAGTACTTCTTCGTTCTTCTTTTGTCCCAAAAGACTGTCTAATGAAGCATTCTCCAACTCACAGAACTTGAAATTTACCATGACATTGTTTTGTGCCGCAATGCTTAAAGCCTCATTGAACCATGGCATTGCCCTTGTCGACGCCCGCCCTCTCCCCTGGCTCGTGCCTGTGTAATGAAGAAACTAATTTAGCCATATCATTAAAACAAAATGTCCTTAATTACTTTGCAGTTCAATTTATATGTTAACTGCCCAACCGAACAATGATCCTGTGGGGACACCTCATAATAGTGTCCTTATAGCAATTGTCCGCAGCAAACAAACCTAAATAAGGATGTGCAACGTAACAATGAAATTGGAATATCCACAAAACTGGTACGCCGCGCCGCACCGATGAGATGCGATGTTATAACAACAGACAACAACAGAGTACTTAGTGGGTTTTTGTATTATGTTAGTGACCCACACACCATCAAATTGTTTGGGTTGGTCGAACAGGAGTATGGCCAAATGGGTATACTCCCATCGGGAATAATAAGGTTATTTTTCTGTTATCTTCTTTTTATACTGCATAACGGTAACGGGGGCATGTGGTGCGTGTGCCATGTCATTTTGGTACATATTAAAACTCATAACACAAGTGAATGTGCCACGCAATGATATTGAGGGCGACATTCTTGTCGTCCTGTTCAATCAATTAAAAGTGAACGCTCGATGGAAAAAAACACAAACCGCGACGGAGGCCAATTTACTCGAGCACCGCATTGTTTACTTTTTCAATCGTTTTTTCCTCTCTCATGTTGTTTTTAGTTTTGCTAAGCCGTTTCATGGTGGAATAACTGACAAAACCTTTTTAAGTGTTCATTTTCAAAAAGGATGGGAAATGCCATTAGCCAAACGAAATAGGATTAGCGTTTCCAATTACGTTCAGTAGTGCTGGCATTTAGCGGAATTATTTGGAATGGCTCTTGGGATTTGCAAAGTTTATGCGATCTTTTTGTTTAAAAGAAAAACTGCTGTCATTTAAAAGGGCGAGGTATTTCGAAAATTCTGTGTGGCTTTTTTATGCTCATTTAGTTTTAAATTTGATAAAGCGAATAATAAAGCGAAACTGTTATCAATTGTAAGTGTAACTCTAAATATGGTTTTGAAAAATGCAGCATTTGTTATGGCTTCTGGTACTGAAGCGTATGATAGGCTCAAAGTATTTGGCTTTCCAGCGTGGTTAAGATGAACACAATTTACATTCGCATTTACGGAAACTTTTCTCGTAAATAGATCTACGAACTGAAGAAAACTGCCGCATGGTTGGCAAAAAACTCATTGAAAGAATAAGTTAGTTAGTTAGCTAACGTCTTAATATAAGAGGTCCGATGTGGGTTCCATGTGGTACTTGACCCGATTCACACCTCGATTCTTCATTACATACAGTTTGTGGCCAAAAAGTCTTTAGCATAGCACTGAAAGCGATTACAGTAAAATGTGTGCGCAAGATTCAACCCCGTTAGAAGTGATACTTCAGCTGGACTTTTAATTTTGACAGCCCGACCGAAGACGAAACGAAGATTACGAGAAAAACTTGCAATCCGAAGACGAAACGAAGATTATAAGAAAAACTTGTATTCTACCCATTCTCCCCGACTGAAACCTATTCATGGATATTTTTGTATCTTTTTTTGTGTGTCGCTTTTCATTTCATCTAATCGCTGCGTGCTGAATAAGATTTTCTCCAAAAATACAACACCCTTACTTTACACTAACGTTTTGTAAAACGCAGGCTCTAAAAGAGTCGACTTTTTTAAGAAGCCAGGAGTTGCTATGGTTTGAAAAAGAAGTCAATACTCTTATAACCAGGTTCGATTGTAGGTATAGATATGTTTTTTACCCCATTACAAAACGCACATACATATTGACAGTGGTCAGTAGACGACAGTGGAAACTCTACAAAGCATCGCTCAAAAAGAGGACCGAGAATATTAAATAATATGTTCTTTTCTCATATTGACGCATTTTCGATTCATCGAGTTTGAAGTTACAGCGATTCTAAACTTACAACTCTTATATGGTGTTCATGAAGCCATCGGCTTAGCATTTGATTCAAAGAATGTCTAGTTGTTATTAGGGTAAGCGAATAAAAACCGAAGGTAGCTTGAGATCTATTTTTTCTGTTTCAAAACGCGCAGATCTGTTTTGTCTTCGGTTGATAAAATGTTTCAGGGTTGTTTAAGTAGTAGGCTTCTGTAATGTCCATCTTCTTAAAGGCTACACTTTGTTGTATGGGCCAATTCAAGGCGTTGATTTTGTCTTATAGCCTTTTACTTTTAGACTTATCGATTTTTCCTTCTTCTGAGTTGCGCTTGGTACATCCCCCTACGTCAATTATTGTTACTTGCCAGTAAACATGATATCATCGGCAGAGTTACTAGAAACGGTCTCAATTAAATATCTTGCATGCCAAAGGTACCTTCGATGACAAACAGAAGTACACACCATCTACACCATCATTATTCAAATTATTATCAATACCTGAAATCTCAGTTCTTGTTGGACTTTGAACGAAGCGGAGAGGTCTTCAGGGTTAGAAATGATACACATTGATACGGAAAATTTTGTTTGCAAAAATTGCACAGAAAATTCGAGGAAACGAGGAGATATTTTAATATTTTAAACGTCAAAAAAGATGAAAATCATAATATTGACTAGGGTATGACAAGAACATCAGAAAATTGCCTCGTTTTTACGCACTCTCGTCTCTTAGAAAATCTCTGCCCTTCTCGCATACTTTATTTCACATTCCTGCGATGGCAGTAATATTTGTCCCAACTTCGTCCGATAAATTGATTTTATCACGTGCCATTTGAAGGGTAGTTAAAAGAATTTCTGAAGCGAACCGGTGAGAATCTACATTTTCCTTTGAAAAATCTCAAGCTCGGTTGCTGCTATTATTATAATAAAACTAGCTGAGCCGCCCGGCTTTGCTCGGGTCTGTAGTTTTAAGGTTCCCGTTCTCGTTTTCCGTCTTCCGTGGGAATTTGTGGATGAAATATAATCTTTCTTACTGTAGGACTATGCGGCATCCTAATGCTGAAAGAATTTTTGAATGAAATATAGATCTATGTCACTGAGGGATAATATTACATCCTAGAGTTGAAAGAATTTTCGAGATCGGTCAAGTAACTTTAATGTTCCCGTTCTCGTTCCTGTTTCTGATCCTGTCGGATTATAGGGATGACAAATATAGCCTAAGTTACTGACAAAGGGTAAGGGGATAATGTAGCACCCGTAATGTTGAAAGAATTTTTGAAATCTATCCATTAGTTTTTAAGTTTCTGTTCCCAACCCTGTTCCTATGGGAATCTTTTGTTCTCATTGAAATAAGTGAATGAAGTCTATGTCACTGAATGATGATGTAACTTCCCAGAGTTGAAAGAATTTTCGATTCGGTCAAATAATTTTAGGGTTTTCGTTCCTGTTTCTGTTCCCGTGGGATTATAGGGATGAACTCTACGCTAAAAGAATTTTTGAAATCTGTCCAGTAGTTTCTAAGCTTCCATTTCCAACCCCGTTCCTGAAGGAATCTTCCGTTCCCATGGAAATATGTGAATGAAATTTAAGTCTATCTCACTGAGGCATAAGTAACATCCTAGAGTTGAAAGAATTCTTGAAATCGGTCAAGTAACTTTATGGTTCCCATTCTCGTTCCCGTTTCTGTTCCTGTGGGATTATAGGGATGAAATATAGTTAAGGTTACTGATGAAGGAAGATAATGTACCACCCCTAGTGCTGAAAGATCTTTTGAAATCTGTGGAGTAGTTTCTTATTTTCCGTTCCCCACACCGTTCCTGTGGGAATATGGGGATCAAACCTTGACAGGAACCATCTCTGGACTAAACTATGTCTACCCTGAAAATTCCATAAGAATCCGATGGGTGGTTTAGGAGCTTACCCCGGACATACATACATACATACATACATCCTATTTTATATATATAGATTAAAAAGAACGGTCTCTCTAGTGATCTTCATATGTGTTCTAAGCTGACCCGGTCAGAGTCCTTCTCAAAATCCATAACCATGAAGCCCTTTAGTGACTCAATTTTAGCCAACTGCTTTTGACTAACCATCTTGATGGAAAACTACAAAAGTTATTACCTAGAGGCTCTTCCAAACCGACTGAAACAAATCACACTGTCGAATCATGCTAACGTCCACACTGTCTGAGGAAGAAGTCAACAGCTTTTCCCGCCCTTTTTTAAGAAATGAATCAAAAGCGTTTCTATCAGTATCACATCTATAAAATCACATTGATTTGTGAGAAACTTTGTGCTTCTTGAGTTAAGACTCGATTATTACATTTTTCTTCCAAAAATTGCAAAGGAATTTTCCTTCAGAAATAGAATATTTTCGAATTCTCCTTTCTTTGACAACTAAGTTATCAATCTGTGCTCTCAGTCTCTGAAAGAGATTTTATCAAACTGATCAAAGACAGTAGAATAGTCCCAAACACTATTATTATGCTCTCAAGCTGACCAACTGCTTTCCTCTAAATGGATGGCTATTATTGCACTCTGTTCGGCAATTCAGTTGGAGCTTATTCAAGACCATTGTTGACTGCTTTTGTCAATTATCATCACCATGGCTTCGTCCTTTAGCATTTCACTGAATGGCAAGTCTTTTCTGGAGAAAGGCACCAGTATGCATTTTTGTACGCATAGTCTAAACCAGACTCCAACTTATAGGAAAAGGATTGGTTATCTCTTTATCGGAGAATTTAGCTATGATATTGGTGTGATCTCTTGGCCTGAGTAGGATATCATTCCTTGCGGCAACCTACGGTTTTCCACTAGGTCAGAGTTCCTCAAGACGGCAAGCTTCTACAGATTGCACGATCTTTCTCCATCAAAGGCAATGAGTCTTACTCGCCCTTGTTACCGACCTGGATCCTACATCCGGATTCACCATCATGAGAGCACAGGAGCCCAACTGGGCTCATTTAATACCAATAATGCGCTTTTTACCGTACATTTCCAGTCTCTGCGTGTCCGTCCAAAGTTGTCAAGGCTCAAAAAGCTGTAGACTCAGACTGTATTGAGTTCTCTAAGAAATACTCCTTTTGCGCTTATTCAACTTTCAACAGGCGCAGACAATTTGTATCTCCTCCTACATGGAACTGGCAGTTCCATCTATTGGCGAAGCTCTGCTGTGGAGAAAATTTATGAAGTTGATGGTTTCATCAAAGTTCGTGTTCAACTCTGTTCTCCTCGTAAAACTCTGGGATGGTTATTGAATAGCTGTGACTTTGAACTAAAGGCTCATATCTTCCAGCATATTGTGCAATGGCACTCAAATATCACTCTAAATGTCACTCATTCATCGACTTTCTCAATCGCTGTCGCTGCGCTGGTTCACCGTGATGTAAGGGACCTACTTCTTAGTGTGACAGTCAGACGATAGCTGTTGCTGATTTTGCAGCATGCTGTCCTAGAACATCTTCAATGAGGATATTACTAAAACTATGGTGCCAATACTATTTGTTTGTACCATAAAAAGTCATTGCTTGTGTCCACGAGACCACGCAGAGGTAGAACTTTCACTTACAAACCCTTACCTTCCTAACTCATTTTTTCAATAAAAAGCAAACTTAACTGCTAATCGAAATTAATTCAGTTTCCTCAATACCATTACGACAGCTCCTATCGTTCACGCAAAATCAATCCTCCAAAGACCATGAATCTCTTTCTGATTTGCATCTAAAAGCCCCTCCGGCTGGCTTCTGTGTTGAATGAAAGTTCATAAAAACTTTCTGTTTTTATTGCCCCGCCCGCATCAGTTTTCCAGTCACTTTTGACGAGAGTCCTACTCTTTTGTGTGCTCACATAAACTCATTGAATGCTCATCAAACTGAAAAGTGATAAAAATTGTTTTTAAAACTCCGACGGATTCGTTTGATGGTCGTCGTCTGCATTTGGAATGATTCCAATAAAAATTAACTCTCTTTTCCCCCTTTGGCCAATATAAATCGATTTGACTCAATAAACGAGACACGGATCATAAAAACCACACAACACAAACGGCAAATGGAAAAAGGACTGAAATTTGTACAAAGTACTAATAAAAAGAAATCCTTTAAATAGGCTGGCTCCCTGTGGGCAGTGACAAGCAAATTGCGCTGACGTTCGCTGTCCACCTTCAGACTAGAAAGCAAAAATGAAGGAGAAAATGGGACAAAACAAAAAACAAAACTAAAATCATCGGCTTTCATGTAAAGTCCTTTGGCAATGCATTGCAAATATTTTTGGTCAAACGTTGTTGTGCCAATTCTGGGACGGCCAATGCCTACCAATCTGCCCCTGTGAGGATTGAGTTCATTTATATGCAATTGAATGGTGATTTTGAGGGATTCATATGTGTGTGTGTGTGTAGCCTCAGGGTCGGATTTGCCTATCTCTGTAGGCCCATTTCTAAAACGCCAACTGATCGTCAGTTTTAAATCCATTGTCTTTAAAAAACATGCAAAAATAGTGATTAAACCACCAATCAACTATTTTTGAGGAGGGTCAGAGAAAAAGATGCTCTACAACAGAATCCTCCTTCCTGTATCGAGTGTATGTCAATCCACTCCTGGTGGTGGGAGTTTCTCTTCGTGTCCGGAAATTATATCTATTTGATAACCAACATCCGTATCCGATACCATTTTGTAAATCGCCAGGTCCATTGAAAGAGAGTGTTTTTTCCAACAAAAGAGTGGGTCATGGACGATAAACGGGGAGTGAGTGAGTTTACTGTTACACTGTACTATTATAGCATTTCCGGAAGTAAGCGCTTCTATTGCAAGGCACAAGGATTCAGAATCGAAACACAAAATGGATTCACAATTCAAATGAAAGCCAATTTTATGCTTTTCAAATGCACTCACTCGCCATTTCCATGTTCCTCTTTACAGTATTGGTTTTTCAGTTGGTTTGTGGTCTGTGCATGTGTTTTGAATAAATATGAACATGAAAGTTTTCCATTACGTGACACAGAGATGAAGGAAAGAGACAAAATAAATATACATGGGATATTATATGATGTGTTTGTTTGATTAATAATTTCCAATACCAGATTTTATCTGCTGTAGTAAATCCATAGCAAATATTTTTCAAACGTATTATCGAAATGGGTTGGGTTGGACGGTTGTGGTATGGACATTTTGTTTTTAGTTTTTGTTATTTTTGATTGAATTGCTTACCAAATCGGTCTGGTTTTGATTGGAAAATGCAATGAATATATCATCTGTGAATCCTTTTTTTTTACCTAATCCGATTAGGGTGCTTTACATTTATCAGTTGAATGCAGTGCTTTTGAAAAGTTGTGATTGATGTGGTATCAATTTCATTTCGTAACTTAATGTCGATTTTGATTATGAATAATGTGTTTTTGTTTTGTGTGTGTATATGTAGATGTACTATTTTCTATCTTTCATAGAGGATTGATTAGTAAATACTGTTGCAGTCACTGCGAACAATGAACATGGTGTGAAATATTCATTGTTCTCGGTGCTGATGTGGTCGCTTGATGGATTTAGGATTAACTTTTGATATAAATAAATAGTGGTTTCTATTTGGAATTAAGCTTTAACGGTTTTCCTTACCGAATGTTCTAGATTAACTGGATTCATTTTGAACTAACATTTTTGCGAAATTAGTTGATGATGTTGACGATGATTGATGAGGTGTGCTACCAGGGTGTCCGCCAGGATAAAATATAAGTACGCAGTTTTTTTCTTACCCTGCTCTGAAAAACGTACCCATAGCTACGTCAAGTGCCCGTTGCAAGGATTAAGGAAAAGGTCCTCACTGATAATGGCTCCATCGTAGTTGATGTTGGTAATCAGTCAGACTGCTAATAATGAGCGAAGGAATCAATACAATTCCTTGGGGCGTACACCTACTGTGACTTGGAATACTCTTGGACTACAGCTGGACATCTTACCTACACCAGCCGCACATAAGTTTCTGAAACTCTTTATTATTTTCAAGGTCTTTAAGCATGGCATGCAAATCCTCTAGTGAATCAATCAGTTTTTTAATAAGTTCCCTATTCGTTGTATTATTACATTTAGTTCTTTTTTTTTTTTTGCTTTTCACAGCTGATTTCGATTCGACCGCTCAATTTTCTTTAAATTGTCGGGAATCAGCTTGAACGGTAGTTATCGCACCTTCCCTTTCATTCCTTTGCTTAAGCTAGCCCTAAACGGAACATGCTCGCCGAATATGCTCGTTTGCATTATCCCCTACTCGGCAAACACAAATTTTCCGAACACTCAATTCACATGCAAACACACGACGACGTTAACGGCGAAAATGAGGTTTTCTCGCGAGCATGGCTCTACTGTCTACATGGCGAACATCGAACCCAACGAACATGACAAAATCGAAATTTTACGCCAACAGCGAGCGGCTGGCGGCTGGCATAAGGCAGACTATAATCTCCTATGAGCTGGGAGATGAAAATCGTGAGAGCCACCATATAAGCCCGATGTCTACCATACGTTTCTCAAACTCATTTGACCCAGCAGCTTTGCTCATTTTCATCAACTGCAATTTTTGGTACTTCGGTAAAGTTCAAAGACCTTAAAAGTGTGGGATTCTGTAAAAGGCTGTCTTGGAAAAATTTAGTTCATTAGGCTATCACCATACTGTCGCCACCTGTACAATGGATCGGAATTTAGTCTCGATAAACAAACGAAATATTTTTGAGCATAGTCAAACAACTACAGCAAATAAACCTCCCAAGCGTTTGCCTTTCCTTAAGCGGCTATTTAAAGGATGATTGCAGTTATTCAAGTTTTTTGTCCTCTTTATTCAACAGCTTGATTTGTGCCAGAAACCTGGTCAGAAAATTTATCTTGCTCCCAATACACGCCCTCCCTGCTCTTTGTTTGGAGTTGCTTTGGAGTCCTTTTCCGCTTTTAAAAGTAGCCTATGTCATTTCTCTGGCTATAGGCTATGTTTTTTTTTTGGCATTCTGCCAAAGTTACTTTCGCATTTATGATATTAAATAAATAAAATAAAAAATAGGGCGGCGAACCAGAGTGAGGAGCCCCATGGGCCTAGTGCGTTTCTCACAACCATGGCTTGTGAGGGAATGGAGGGGACCTACAATTTTCTGCCGGTTCCGAACGACTGATCGAGAAAGCGCTCTTCATGACAATGCATTTACTAATGGAGGACTTGCAAATTCCTCGCGAAAGGCGATAACCGTGGAAAAACATTTTTGCCTCTGTTTGAATTCGAACCACGAACTTCTGGGTTATCAGCTCGACATGCTTACCATCACACCACGGGTACCACATTTTTTATAATATTAGCAGAGATAGTAAGGATGGTATCCTATTTTCATAGTTCTAGCATTTGACAAGTGTTGTCAAAGAATTTTTATTTATGTCTTTTTTTGGTGTTTTTTTAAAAGCCAAGTGGGGCACTCAGACTCAAATATCAGTCACTTTAAGCTTTCCAGATGCTCACAGAAAAGCCAGATGACACTGTCATAAGAAAGAGCCACTAGCTTTCATCGTGTGTCTGTGCTAAGTGTCTGGTACCTGATTCAAAAAATGCGGGACAGTCGTACAGAAAGTGGACTGTGATGTCATCATTCTTTCTAAAGGACATACGGAGAGTAACATAGCTCAAGTCTGGCACATTGAAATGCTTGTCCTACGGCAATGCCAACAAGTTTTCTGCGATCCATTCTACTAGGGGATAGCAAAAAGAATTAAAGCTTTCTTATTTACGTCGGAGTGAAAAACCTGTCTGTATTCAAAGCAATCTACAATTGTGCTCTTGGCAGATCCAATCGTTGCTGCAAAACCCTCACTGGGAGTCCCCAGTTAACCAAGCATTGGTTAAGATCCTGAGAATGCAGTCCGGTATCTTTGCCCAGCATGATGAATTCGCCAAACCCGTTATCAGTTTTTTTTTTTTTTTTTTTTGAATGGATAAATAACATAGCTATTTCTTTTCCCATGCATTTTATTGTTTGGAAGGCTATGCCGTGATAGCATAAAACCCAAATAAACCATCGATTTTCCGAGCGCATTCAAATAGGTCTTACATCCCTGTATCCATTTCGAAGTTGCTAATGACTTAACAGGGCCTTGAGCACAGCTGATAGTTGCAGACACTAATTCTTCCTCCCTTCCAGTCATTCTCTGCAACGTAGAGCAATTGGAACAGCATACTTTTCCGCTTGAAAGACGGACGCACTTATGCCAAAAGTAATTGCTAGATTACTCTAACATGGTTTAAGAGACCAGTACTTGCTTTCAGTCATTTAATGTTCATTTATATTTGAAATTCTAGCATGGTTTGTAGTCTAATGTCATCAATCTTAACGAAATACTACTGCCATCTGTTCCATAGTTTTGAATATCGAACGAAGCTCATGACCAAGTCGTGCTCATTTCTCTTATGTATTCAAAAAATTTCTTATCCCATCATTGCAGAATCATAGCACTAGCAACGGACGACTTGAATTTATGAACTATAAATCATTTTCCCTTAAAACATTCAGTTCCACTCGACTTAACCCTTTGTTGATCAAGCTATAAAAAGCATGTTGTTGAAAAATGCCGTTTTAAACATGCCGTGAACTTAGATAAAAACAAAAAAAAAAAAAGCTGAAACATGAAGACTACATAGTTCTTTTAAGAGTTGCTTTGGTGGTCAGTCTCAAATTAAACTCATATAGGGAACTTATTTGATGTAAAATTCAGTGGTACTCACAAGTACCGTCGGTCGACAAAGGGTTAAATTTTAAAAGTAGGTATGTTAAAAAAATTAAATCAAACATCACCGTCAACAGCTTCCACATCATTAGATACTCCTACACAGTAAATAAAAAGGAGAAAAAACTGAAAAGGATACAAAATGATGAATGCACTCGAAGTCTACGCCATTAACCAGAAAAATATGTTATGGTACTTTGCAAAATGCTTATTGAAATTGTATTTCCCATTCATTGGCATTCCTTTAGTCAGTACCTATAATCAATCAAAATTCCATACAATGGAAATGCTTTCATGCATTTCACAATTTTATTCAAATTTTGCAAAAAATAAAAACAATTTTGCCTGCGAGTTAAATGAAGGACAGTCCAAAAGGCAGACAGACAGTCCCCACTATTTCAGTTCCAGGAGAACGAAATATGTAAAATCAATGCTGATGGTATTACCGAGAATATAATAAGATTTTTTGTGTTATTACATAGCAACGTTTGAAGTTTAAATTTCCTCTTTCAACGAAAGAAACGACCTTTTGAATTTAGTAAAAGGTTTTTTGCTTGTGACGGTTTCACAATCATGTTAAGTTCCGATATTTTTAAAATAAATTTTGAGGAATACGTCGATGGTGCTGTAAATTGAAGCTTCCCAAGTGACTGTAAGTCACTGAATGTCCCGAACAGGCAAAATATACTCAAAATATACTCTTGAAGACTTTAGTAAGATTGAAAAAGATAAAGTCCCTAACTCCCTGCCAGAATTGTTAAGCCATTTTAAAGCTTTGTTTGCTACACAGTATCAAAGACTCAACCTACATTTTATGTCCAAGTGTGTCGCCTTTGCAGGGTTTCAAGTCTCTCCCAAGTGCTCCTTCGCATATCTTTCGAGTCCAATTTTTGATTGGCTTCACCACAATCCTGTTTAATGAATAATTAGATTTAATCCTCCATGCAACTTCACAATAAGTAAGAACAATGCAAGTGGAAATTTGCATAACGGATATTGGATCTAACACAGCTAACTCAACATGAAAAGTCATAAATCTGTCGAGTGCCAACTGGCCATGTCGTTGTTCGCAGTGTTTATGCGGACTGGATGATGTTAATACAACAATAATCCCTCCTACGCAAAGGACATCGATGAGTACCATTTAAACAAGAAGCCTGATTGTCGAGCAGAATAATGCACCGCCACGAATGAAAGGCTCATAGAAAGCGAACGAGCGCGTCGAGAGGAAATTAATTTGCAGCTTCTGGACATAAATCATTGTTAATTGGGAAAAACAGTCCAGTCGAACAAAGCTGGCTGGACACAAGAGATACAGGGTGGGGTTTGTTTTTCGAATAAATTTATTCCAACTCGATTTGGCGTCCAGGTAGAGGAAACTGTGTGTTGCTTGTAATAATCAGACAATTAGGAGTCAATTGTCTGAAGCCTGGCAGTCCCAAATGCACCTTGATTGAGTTAATTTTCCAAAAACAAAACCAAACAACGATTACATGCACCTATATTCAAACCAAGAAACTCCTTTCATTTGGTCTCAAAAACTTACTCGTTCTTATATCCGGTAATCATACAAATTACAGTCTACGCCGGCTTTTGATGGCACAAAAAGGAAGAAAATAGAAGGAAGGATAAAGTTTTTTATTTCTTGTTTTTAAGAAAACTTTTCAATTTTCTTAGGAACTTATACTTGATTTTTTTGAGAATTTTCGCTCTGGATTCAATCTTGATCCTTGAGTTTGGTCTTGTAAGCGGTTGGTTATTTCTATGGCATTTGTGTGCTTTTCGTTTTATTTTTCCTATAACTTGCATGGAACCACTAAATTGCTTAGCTCGTTGGTTGGAGCTATTAAAAAGTTTTCAATTTACTTTATTCGGTCTTTAGAGGACGTGAAGGAAGAAGGCAAGCAGGACAGAATGGTTGTGAATGTGGGAGGACAATGAAAGCCAAAGAACTCTAGGGATAATTAGGTAAAGTAAATGGATGCTTGAGAGTTGATTTAGTACGTTATTATTTGAGCAAATAATTTAACGACTCGTTGCTTACCTTGAAACTTTTCGATGGAGGGGGAAGAGGGTGTATCTTCTCGAACTGGAATTGTTTGATTTGAGATTTGATTTGATTGTCTGCAGGTTAATGACTGTGAGTCTCCCAAGCAAGCAAAATTAAATTGCTAAGTGACCTGAATTAAGTGCGTAGTCGTGTTTGTGTTTATGGTTCGCATAGCTGTAGTAACTCGCAGACACATTTTTTTCAGTGTTCAACATACAATTAAATGGACATGAACATGGTGTATGGCTGAGGACACATTTATTTGACTTTCACCCTCAGTCTTATGCTACTGGTGTACTTATTGATGGAAACAACTTTTTATAGAGCATCTCTTTATCAAACATCTGCCTCCTAACAGGATCATTTCAAAAATATGTAAGAAGTCATCTTCATCTTCTTGTCAGAGGATTTAATAAAACAACTCTGTGAACTGTATCGTGACGGTTCCTGAATATGGTACAGTTCCGAATGTCTGTAATCAGAGTGGAATTTAAAAAAAAAAATATATCGCACTTGATCAGCTCTTCTCTCCCCGTTCATTCAGGGAGTATACTTTTTTTAGACTAGCACTGTTTCAATGTTTTTGGAAATTGATATCTGTGTGGGTTCGAAGCATCGATGATTTGTTACAATTCTTACTTTTATACACTGAGTCGTTCGGATATGCTACGCCTTGGGTCCATTGAGGATGGGTATTCATAGAAAAAGTGAATGTGGTTGGACGAATTCATTCAAACTTTTTGTGTTCTTTGTGCCATAGATGCTGTCTGCCTCTGTTGCAATGTCTGTCGAGGAAAAGGCTACCTGCGCGGTTCTTCATAAGCTCTCCTTACATACCTCTGAATTTCCACCTTTTTTTACAAAGCCAATGTCACTGTAAAGCCTTGTTCCGTTTGTCATTAAATTTCATTTAAAGCAGCCCAATAGATGTTTATCCAGTTGAAGTATTCCATTCTTTTGCTCCAAAGAACAGAACTGGAGTACTGTAGTAGTAAACGTGCCTTTGGTTTTCAGAGAGAGGGACTTAGATACTAATATTAATATATTAGTCGATTCTTTTTTATTTTCTACAATGATATCGTTTTGACGATACATGATACACGATTCCTACATGGATTTTCACAAGTATAGGCCAGGGAAGAGCCAAGTTGAAGCCGCTTTATAGCTCGTCCTTGTTGACGCTGGCATAAGTAAAGAACTCAAAATCGGCAAAACGAGATCTGTGTTCTCTGATTTTTCCTAAAATCAATCGAACAGGTCTGAAAATTTATTTTTAGGGGCCCAATCATATTATTAGCATAAAGGCTTAGTAAGTCCCTAAAAAGTCAACAGTCTACTTTTAAAAGTCTTCTGTTTCTGTTGTTAGTGGAGTTCGAAGGGTCTGAGTCTTAAGTACTTTCTTGCCCCGAATGTCGCTACCGACGCATTACTCAACCAAAGAATCAATATTTTCGTATTGAAAGGAAGTTTCGTATGCCCCGACGCACTGCAAAAATCTAAAGTGGGATATATTTTGACTTGAGTCCTATGAATAAGCCATCGAATAATTTTGATATTCGGTCAACTCTTCCTTATTTCACGACTGGATCACACCAGAATCTGGAACTCGATGATGGATCTTGTGCTGACTCTGTCAAAGAGAGCAATAACGTTAGACGTTCACTTAAGTGTCCTTTTACCAGAGAAGACTAATGTTATCCTGATAATTTGAAAGTTGTTAAGAAAAGCTGAACGGAGCTAGTATCTGTACTTAAAGCTCTTTCTAAATCTATTTTTACTTCGAAAGTGATCCAGTATCGCGAAAGTTCTCTCTCTTCGGTTTGAAAGACTTTACAGAGTCATATTAGGGTTTCGGGTCATCACGATATCACTCGATCAGAGATTGCTGATGAACTTGTAAAGCAATCGCAGTACTTTCTCATAACCTTAACCAGTTTTTGATCTCTTTGGTGTGGGCTTTTCTACCATCTATAAACCTCCGTTTTTTTATAATTTGCGCGCACTTAAGGGGTTGTGACTACCCTTAACATGTTAAGTAGCACAGTACGAGCGTTAGGAAAAAGGGAGAGAGTTTAAAAGGAGATATCGATGCACATTAGTTTTAAATTTCTGAAGATTGTAATGAGAGGGAAAAATAGAGCTGGGCAATACATTCCACATTCGCGTGGTACGGCTGAAGAAGGAATCTCTGTATGTACAGTATGTCCGAAATTGGACTCAAGGGTAAACTGATGGGCATTCCTGGAAGCGCGAGTATTACGGTTGAATTGTTTAAGGGGATAAATGCATCTGGCAATCTCATAAGAGAACTGTCTGTAAAAATGCGATAAAATAAGAAGAGACAAGAAACATTACGACGATGTTCAAGTGTCGTGAAAGCTTCGATGATGTTCGTATATCCAATCATTTTAAAGGCTCTTCTCTGAACACTGTCCAAAACATGGAGGTGGGTTGAAGGAGCACCTGCCCAAATATGGTATGGTACTTAAATGTAGTAGCCTTCAACACTACTACTCTCTATGAACTGCTAAGAAAGCATAAGTTATCGGGGGACCATATCTTCTGCAGCTGCTTTTCTTTTCGTCAAATTAGGTTACAGACGCTCGGTGCATGTGTATTGAGAGCTGTTGGATCGGCTAACTTTCTTTTAAGGTCTACAACGCCTTAAGAATTGGTTTCCAAAAACCTTTTTGAAACAAACATACTAACGGGTCCGCCATCTAACGTTTTTTTTCAACTAGTGCTTATTTCGTGAATGGTAACACTTAGCTTATGTCTGATTTAACAAATAATTAGTTTTATCCTTCTGCTAAACGAATATGTTGCGTTTTTGCTTCACTAAGTGGACCTGCGATCGACTTAGAGAAGATGCCGAATTTGCAAAAAAAAAAAATCACCTTTTCAGATGAAGCTCATTTTGATCATGGCGGGTATAGCAAAATTGTCGCATTTGGGGCACAAAAAACCCGCACGCATACATTGAAAAACCCATACACCCAAAAAGAGTCACTGTTTGGTGCGGATTTTGGTCCAGAGACATAATTGGGCCATTTTTCGAAAGTGAGCAAGGAGTGCCCGTACAGTCAATGGCGATCGTTATCGGGCCATGTTGAACGAATTTTTGTTCACAATAATTGAAGAGGATATTGGCAACATTTGGTTTGAACAGGGCGGTGCTACGTGCCACACAGCCGAAGCTACACTCGATGTTTTGCATCATTTTCAAAAAAAAAAAAGTTATTTGGCGGACCCTTTCGAAAAGACACGTAACTTTAAATTGTACAATTTGCCATTTATTCTATCATATTGCTGTACTACTTTTGGGTGATCCATGTTGTTATAGAACTTTGCTGTCTATTTGTATGTCACAGAAGCTTTCCTTGCATGCTAAGTCATTCGAAAAGTCTATAAATCATTTTTAGACGCTCAGAAATACATATGCAAATGTTACTTCCTTATACTGTCGCTCCGTATTATGCCTAAGCTCATATTTTGTCTTTGGTTATTATTATTCATGTCCGAAGAAATCCCCGAATAATAATCTAAGGACGTATTTCTGAGACACAAACACAATTTTTTATGTTTATTTTCCGGTCAAGTCCAATTAAATTTTATGATTTTGAGACCTATTCTCAATTCTTGAAACAAATCGAAGCCGTCCATCAACACCCAGTGTGAGTATGATGAATAGTTCCTAAATAAATCCTCCACAGATTGCCTCCAACAATATAAAGAACTCTCAATCGCCCTTACCCGAATAAAGCTCATGAGTGCTAACCACTGTCCTGTCAGATATATTGGCTGTCTTAAATCACTTGTTCTTCAGCGATAAGCTTATTATTTTTAATATAATAAATCTTGATTTCTATTCTACTTTCAGTTTTTTAATGGTGTTCACGTGCCTGGCCTTAAGCGTGTTTTCCACAATCGAAGAATACGAAAAGGAAGCATTATACATACTATTTAGGATGGAGATTTTAGTAGTAATCTGGTTTACAGTGGAATTCTTTTTCCGGTGAGTATAAATTTTTATTTGTTTTGTTCATTTATGTAAATGTAGATAATAATATTACAAAAGAAAAACACGCCCCCTTTGGCAAATTGCGCTTTTGTAGATTTTGGTTTGATTAATATTTCAAAACGGACATAACATCACACACTCTTTTCCTCAATAGCATAACTTGCAATCTCACGCACTTTAACAGAATGTAGTAATATCCTGCGCAGGAAGTGTACCGTTTTGCATATTTTATTCCTCAATCATCCAAACACGAACTCAAAACATCTGAATTCATCACAACACCTCTGCGTATAAGCCACGTGATGTTATGAAATTGCCATGTGGTATTGGAATTGTTTTGATGGAAACATTTTTCAATTTAGCAACTCTGTGTGTGAAAAGTGCATGTCGTTTTGTTGGTAAATCAGTCAGATTCAGTGTATCCTCGCGCCCTCGGAAGTCGAATTGAACAAAAAATCGAATTAGGGGTGAAAATAATTATTGAGTATTATGTCACGCGATTGCAAGTTTGACTTTGTAATTACCAGCGAAAGCGGCGACCTATGTAATAATAACTTTTTAATCGCTTGAAGCATGCAGCGATTTTGAAACTGCTGCACTTGAATCGAAATGCGGCAATTGCGTGTGGAAATATATTTCAAAACCACTAACCATGGGATGGGATCAAAAGAGGATTATGGTGTAACTCTGTTGCGACCTGTGGCTGGTCTTGTATAGTTATTGTTGGGGTACTGAACCTAAAGCGATGTGATTTTATATAGCCCTTTTGGAGAAGCAATTATGCGGCAAAAATTGCAGTGGTCTACTTTAATTGAGGCTCCTTAAACTTAAAGGTGACTAAAGAAGTCGGCTTTTACTTTATATATTCTGTTTTTTTTTTACAACTGTTGTTTTGTTATTTTGAACTAAAATGACTTAATTTAATCAGAGGAAATTTTAGGCCAACGATAAGCTTAGTTATTAATTAAAATCGTTTCTGTATGAAGCCATGTGGTAGACGACTTCATAGATATATGCTCTTAAGGGTTTACTTTCAAAATGATTCGAAATTAGTAGAGTTGGTTTTAAAAAAAAAGCAATTTAGTTTATTTAAAGTTCAGAATTTGAGGCAATCGCAATGAACCTGTAAAATGTTGGTGGACCTTCTAAGCGCCATGATACGTGGACCACACTCCACAAAAAACTTCTACGTTGATTTTAAATTGAAGATGGTAAAATAGTTTCACCCTTTTCGAGTTGCACATTTTCGTCCGTAAAACAACCCCACACATACTTCCACAGACTGCAAGAAAGCGAGTTTGCTTGCTCTCTCTACAGACATAGTTCTACAAGTGGCTCTTGACTTGTGGACTTGCAGTTTTGAGTAACAGGCCCAGAGTGTGTCAATTTGGATGCATTCAGTCTCTTGGTCAGCTGCCCTGTTGTTTTATTTTGAGATCATGAATTTGTGAAAGTGTTCGAAAAAGGAAGGAAATTGTGTTTAATCGTAAAGACGTCGCATAAACGAAATAAAAATACTTCTGTTTTTTTGGCGACTCTTTCGAAAAAAAAATCCTTCAAGCTACTCACTCTATTTCTGTTGCTTCAAAAATGCAAAATACGAATTTCTTTGACCGCTTGGACTATCTCAGCAGCAGTATTCATCGATGGAAATGCGTCGGAAATACTTCTAAAGATGCCTTTCGATCTTCATAAATTGTGTAACCAATATCCAATTGTCTGAGTTAAATCAAAATATTCGTGCATTATTGAAGCGTTAGAAGTGGGTGATTGTCATAGAACTGCATTCTAAATTCCACTTGATGAAAGGAGTTTTGTCATTAAAGTCGGTTTGTATTTTTAGTTACAAAAGGCGATACCCGTATAAAAACAATTAAATATTTCTGGGATTCGAACCTCGAACTCCCACGTAAAATTTAGTAAAATTCTTCTGTTTTTCCATCGTTAGGACATCGAGTTTTTGCAAGGAATTGGCAAGTCCTCCGAGAGTTATTACTCTGCCTTGCAAAAAGCTTTCTCTCTTAGCCATTTGGAATCTGCAACAAAAAAGTTGTAGGTCTCCCGAAAAATGCGTTCGGTGCACGTTCGTTCACTTTAAATTTGGCATATTATTTCAAATGAAAACTTGAAAAATGAATTGTCTAATTATTAGACTACAAATAGAAGGTTGCTATCTGGTAGTACAATTTACCGGTATTTAGGTCTGAGTTTTCAAGCTGGTATATAAAACACCTCGAACTCAAAAAAAAAAAAAAAAAAAATAGCACAACTATTATATTCTATGATGTATGATTCAAAATCACGATCTTTAGAATATTTAAAACGGAACCAGCCGAATCGAAAATTGGCTTGAAAATACGATGGAAACCCCGTTTTGCATGTTAATGGGATGAATGACAATCAGAACAACCATACATGCGTCAATATTACAAAAACCATTTTGCTCATTAGAAACCGTTCTTCTATCAGCGTTTTGCTTTCATTTTTCTGGCCAACTTTTTTCTTGAAATTTTTCTTTGAGAAAATATTTTTCATTTCGATTTTTGAAGCTTCTTATCTCCTTATCTGCCTCCTAAAAAATCACTCTTCACCAAGCAGATATTCTTGTTGTTTAAACTACAAATCAGTCTCGACAGACTTCTTCTGGCGGCAAAGCTGTTCAAAGATTTTCATTATGAGAATATTGTTCTGAAAACGTTTACTCTTAAGCACGGATCAGACACGGCTTGTTTATAGCAGCGAGTAGAGCAGCTACTACTGCCAGCCGGTGCTTTCTGCCACTGATCTGCTTTGTATGACCATAAAATTCAACACACTCGCTGCCAGCAGCCGACGAGTACTTAGCAGCAGCTGGTAAAGTTGGATCTGTTCGATTCTATCTAGTTTTCTATTTCTGTTAATTGACAGAAGCTGGTGAGTAGCCTGTGACCGGAATGCCAGGCGCTGCTTGCTTCTGTTACTTGCAGCTGCTGGTAAGAAGTTGCTGTCAAGCTGCTCTGTGTTCCCCGTGTCTTTGCTTTTAACTTTTTCTTATTAAATTAACCTTAAGTTTGATTTTTATTTTTTATTCAGTCTTACTCTGTACTATAAGAAACGAGGTAGAAAAAAACTTCCACCAAAACACCATTGCTTATTCTTTTCGTATTGGACCTCTTGCCAGTATTCCGTTCCCTCCCAGTTGAAAGACAGAGAACCAAATTTTTCAACACATAATTTCTTGTACCTAACCATGAACTCCTCATAATTAAAATCTCTTCAATGTTAATGTATATACATCTTCTGAACTGAATCAAAATTGATTTTTTTGATAATCGAGTATATAAAGCCTTTGGAGCCTTTACAATGTACTCCCTTAGGACTTTAAGATTGCTATGTTAATCTGTATAAATAAATAACTCTGTAACTTTTATAACCATTAAAATTCATTCATTCAAAATTCCACTTTAAAGCTGCCTAAAATTAAAAACATCTCTGAAGTAAACAATAATATCAACAAAAATTTCTTTCTTGTTTTTTTGTTAGACAAAGTTGACTTTCAATGAAAATCAGAGAAAAACATTGACTTTTCAAAGTCTGTTGTTTAGTTTGAATATATATTATGAGAATGTTTATGTCTACACTGAGTGCAGTGGATTTTCAACGAAAAGCTGAATTGTAGAATATTGTTTTTCTCCGATCGATAAAAGAGTTGATGCTGTAAAGGGTGTCTCATAAGGTTCGTTTGATATGTGGTTGAACGAACACTCATCGAAGCAAAATATTTAAATGGCCGCCTTACCGCTTGCTGCTTTCTGAGCAATTTATAGCATGTCTGCCCTTTCGTGAGATTTTCGAGTTCGAATACCAGAAGTATTCAATTGTTTTCCCACATTTATCTCTTTTCGCTAGGAATTGGCAAGTCCTCCGATGGTAGTTTTACTGCCAGGAAAAGCGTTTTCTCCGTTAGCTTTTTGAAATCGGCAAACAATCGCAGGTCCCCTTCATTTCATACAAGATTTGGTTGAGAGCAAAGCGTTAGATGAAAAATGTGCAGAACTTCTTACTCCACCCTTTTTACTTGATTTATTTAAACACAGCCGCTTATCCATTGCCACTGAACGAATCTCACAAATTTATGAAAAACATTTGGTGTGTTTTATTGTAGAGTGTTAGTTAATGCAGCGCATTAACAGCTTTTAAGGTAAATCACAAAAAACTGATATTGAATAGTTGTGGTGGCATTGGTTTTCCCTATTCAATTTTAATACTGTTAACGCATGTTATGAAATGAAACTTCTTATGCGACTTACAAACATAAATGCGTAACACGTTTAAAGCGGATTATCGATTGCATACTTTTCGGTACTGCTCGCAATTCCTTATTCAGCCAGACTATTTAATTGTAGTGAAATGTGTTCTTCATTATTTTAAGGAAAAATCTCAAGATTTCATTTTCAATTTGTGTCGAATCGATTGCTTCTTTGAAAGTAGTGTTGTGTTTTCTTTTCTCTCCTCAAATGAAATAATCGACCCTATCGAGGTAGCCGTCAGAGCGGAATTTTCTCCGAAACGCATCCTTTTTCGAAGAAGTTGTCGTCATAAGAAATGCGGCAACGCATTGCATTCCCAAAACTAAAATTTTCCGCAACAAAAACTTATTGGAACTCGTCGGATCCGTCGATTGGAGGGAGAACTACCACGAAGCAAAATGTCTCGATCGGAGAGAATTCCGCTCCGACGGCGACGGTAACCTCTATTGGGCCGAAAAGAAAATATTTAATACCTAGTTTTTGACGTGAAGTTTCACTTTTTCCGTGCGAAGAGACTCCACGTACTATTTTTTTTTTTTTTTTTTTTTTTTTGTCAAGTAGAACAACAAACTCCAGACTGATATCCTAGCATAAGTTTAAAGATTTGCTGCAAGTTTTGTTTTTTTTTTTTAACTAATTCATCTTTCTATAATTTCTTTAATTGAAATCTTTTTTACCAAAACTTTTCTAATTGGCCTGCAAATGGCTTGTACAAGGCCTAACAGAACTGTTGCTTAAAAGTGTGTGAGTTTAGTTGCTGCTAGTAACTCGTCAGTGATCTGGTTTTATAAATTTGATAGAAGGTTTTTGTCTTCATAGAATTTGCATACCCAAACCAAATTTATAAAAGCCAAGCATTGACCCATCAACATTTTCAGCACCGGCTTCCTTAAGGCCATGAAAATGCGTTACAAAACAACAAAAGCTGTTTATAATTGAGCTGTAAAAGGCCCATTCTTAACCCATTTTTGTATTGATTAGTTTGTAAAATTATTTGTTCAAGCCCTGTAAATGCTTGCTCCTATAGTACCACTTCCTCTTACAATATTTTTATCTATTGTTTCTAACTAAAGACAAACACTCCCCACATAGTTGCGAATTTATTTTTAACTTGTCTAACCATAGAAAAAAAGAAAAACCTATTAGGTACATATTAACCTAATCACCGTGTCATCAGCAGAGTCAATGAAAAAAATGGCTGTGCAAACCCTGGATAATAACACAATTTCGTCCTTGCTCACGGAAGAACTAACCTGACGGACAAACAAAAAATCAAGTGGATAAAATAAAAGTGACCATCGTGTCGTCATTAAAACTATCTCTGTTGACTGTTTTCGTTGTTTTTCGAAATAAATTCCGTGCTAACATGCAACCCTTTGGCATCCCGTCCATCCGCAAATATGAAAGTCGTTCCTATCGTCGTCCTCAGTTTGTTTTAAAGAACCTACTATAGTCTATGAGTACAGAGCCACGGAGCAAAAACACCGTCAGTAAAAAAATAACTATGACCACCAAAATAAAACTAAACATTAACGACACACATATCCCAATATCTTTGGTTGTCCGTATGTCCAGTCAGTCAACCACCCACCCAACTGAGTTTGCATATGGCATCCGTTTTTACCCCGGTTACCGGATGTGGATTCAATTTACTTCAAGGTTTTTTGTCTTTTTTTTTAGTTTTCAGTCCTAATCCTTTGAAAAGTTCCTTTGCTTGGTTTTTCTCTTGCTACCTGGAATATTGTGGACGAATTTCCTTCTAAATTCAATTTCTAGTACCGAGTTGTTACTCTGACAGTTTTTTGTGCACTAGAAGCTTTGCTTTCTGTGTTCGGTTCGTGTTGGTAGTGTTGGAAAAGTTTTGCTCTCCTTCGTTTGGGTTTTAATCGGATTATAAGCACCAAAGGTGGATTATATCTTTCATCAAATGCAGCAGCCATTTGTAGCAAATTTATGTTTTTTTTTTTTGTTTTTGTTACCAAAAGGACTAACATAGTGCTTTCAATGTGTGGTTGGAAATGTGGTTAGCTGTCGCAAGCGAATTAGTCAAAGTTTGCTGTCATGTTTTTTCTTGAGTCATAAATGTGGAAACCAAAACTACGGACTGTCTTAAAAGGATATTTAAATGTTTTTGTCAAGGAGAAAGGAACTCATGCGAACTTTATCATCTCGGATTGGATCTGTGAAAGTGTAATGAGCAATAAGTTGCAGAAGACATCACTTGAGCGTTTCGAGGTGAAACAAGAACAACCATGGAAGGTTAAAGAAAGTGTTTTTTCATAAAATTCTAATTTTAACGGGTGAACATGTCTTAAAGGTAAAGTTCAATTGATGCGAGGGTTTTTCTTCCTTATAAATGAAAATACCGTGTTAATAAAGGATTTTTCGAGAACATTTTAAAGAACACTGAACCGCACCCACACTCAAACCAACCACTGTTCAATTTTGTTTAATTTGTTGCCGCTTACTTTCCCAAAAACAGAAAAGAACATTTAAGTTTGTGTATTAATCTGAAATAAGCAATTCATCTGCCTCTCTATTCTATGTTCACATATATTTCATGCACAAACCTTAAAGTAAGTAAATGGATTCAAAATCAATTCGAAGGTCCTTTGCAATCATAAAAACCGTAATTAATCAAATTCAAACTTAAATTTTGAAGGTAAGTCGAATGGAGCAGTGAAGTGAGGCAATCCAACGAAGTGAAAGTCCTTTCTCCTTTTCAGAGCTTTCTCAAAAACATCCTATTTGGCACAACATGGCATGGCAATTGCATTTATAGGTTTTCTTTTAGACTTAAACTCGCTGTACCTACCCTTTCTGCTTACAAACATGATACAATCAATTTCTAGCATCGACTGATTTTTCTGTCAGTCAATTTTTTAAGCTGAACAGGAATTTCTCTTCCTAAACTACCTCCTCTTTTTTTTTTTGCTGCTTTCCAAACTACACTTGTAAATAAATACCTCCTGCTTCACCCATGTCACAGACACAGCGAAACTACTTTCAATACAATTTTAAACTTGATTTTTTGAGTAGTAATTCCTTACGGTGAATTTATATTTATTTTAAAATATTCCAACTAACTGGAAAATGTTCTGCAACATAAAAATTGAATTTACTCGCCTGTCTTTCGAGACAGTCGACAAATGTTTCATTACGAGATTCCAGAATTCAACAACTCTGGGATGGTGTTGAGAATGAGTGGGTGTGTGTGTTCGTAAATTCGTGGAATGGAATCGAAATTTTATTTATTCAAGACTTAAGCAATTACAGTGGTAGCAGTTGTATCGCCAGATTGAGTCTGTTAGAACTTAAGGCCCCGGCCCATAGAACGCGGTGCGTGCGGTAGAAGCGGCGCGGTAACTGATGCGGTGGGTTTTGCCGCGCGCAACTGATAGGGGTGACCCATAGAATCCGTTGCGGTGTTTTGACAGAAATGGGGGCGTTCAAAAATCGTATCTGGATAGCTTGTTGTTGTTGTTTACGTGTGGGAAATCGAAAAAAATAAGTTATAATCGTCTAGCAATGATATTTTGAATGTTTTTCTGTTTTCAAAAGTCGAATTTTAATATTTCACAGCTATTGTCTGTTGTCGATCGTTCAAAAAGGTATCTAAGATATGGCTATCCGAGACAGGCTATCCGATAGGTTCTTGAACGCGCCCATTGTCACTTTTTCCATATAAGAGAAAACTTCAAATTGGTTGTGACTGCGCATGTCTCTCTTCTGTCACCGCGTGAGAGCCGCGGCAAAATAGAAGTTCGGCTACTCGGCGCGTTCGGCGCGTTGCTCGCGGTGCTTATGGGTCACCTCTCATAAGAACGTGTGTATTTAATCGAGCTGTCAGTTGGAAGCGGTGCCGCACGCACGCACCGCGTTCTATGGGCCGGGGCCTTTAGTTTTTATTTCATTCTTTATGTAGTGATAATATAACCGAGATGTGAATTATTTTATTTGAAGTTGTTCAATGAAGTTATTAGGCTTCAATTTTCGTAGAACTTATTTTGAGTTCTGAAGGTTCATAGTCATAAGCCAGCTTAGTTTTACTCCTGAACAAAAGCGATTTTCCTGTTGCGACAGCTACAGAGACGCTGTTTATATTATTTCTGTCTTTGCCAATGTAGAAAAATGCGTCATCACATTGCTCTTATCGCTTCAGTGTAGCTCTGATATAGCGCTTTGTAAATGAGCTGAGCACATTGAGTTTCAAGAATCAATGAATGAATGAATTTACATGGAATGGAATTCATTGACCTTTAAGATTACAAGGTACAACCGAATGAATTTGAAAGAACAAATGAGGATAAAACATATTAAGGCAAAATAGGAGCATTGAAAAGCATTGAGTCTCTTGAAGCTCTCATTCACAGGGAACACCTTAAATGAGCCTACTTGAACAGAGACGGGCGAAGCCCATTTAAGACTCTAATGTTATCTCATCGAGAAGTTTTGAAGCCGCTTTTATTTTTGTCTGCGCATAAATTGGCTTTTATGTATGACAGCTGAGCCATAAATCCTGCGTCTGCAATCAACTCCATTGCAAGATTACTCGTCGCATTTTATGTGTTTTTATGTAATTTCAGTTTTTGTTTAAAAATTTAGTTTTTTCCCGTACAAAGAATGGGCTTTTTACAAATTTTTTTGTATTCTCAACGAAGTTTCATAATATTGCTCGAATGGCAATGTTTAGAAACACTAGACTAACATCAAAATTGAGTTTCGACTTTCAATTGGTTTTTCAGGAAAATTCCGGTATCGAAGGATGTATTAGTTTAGGTTTTTTAAATAAGAATAAAACTATCTTGTGATCAAATCGACCAGCAGTAATGTTTTTTATGTTCAGTTTAGTTTGTCGTTTTATCAAAAAACGATGCTTGCAAATTGTGGGAAGTTTATCGCAAGCTCCGTCCATTTTATGGTCCACATCATCGTCCAGAGCAATTAATTCGGTTAATCAAGGATCGTTTTCGCATTATGTTTATTTTATGTGATAATACGCATCCGCAGAGAAGTCGAACAGTGCGCACCAAAGAAACAATTGCCACTGTAGAACAAAGTTTTAAAGAGGACCCAATTGAATCGATTCGCCACCGTGCACAGCAATTGGAGCCTGGCTTACAAGAATTTGATGGCATGAATGTGAATGAGATGACAGACACTACATGCCACACAGCGCACGTCACGATCGATTTATTGAATTGAAACATTCGATGAGCGCGTAATTTTGCGGAATGGACATGTCAATTGGCCACCAAGATCTTGTTATTTAAAACTTTGAAATATTCTCTTTATGGATATGTGTCAATTTACTGGTCTATGTCAGCAAACCAGAAACGTAAGGGAGCTTGGAACCTAACATTCGTGGCGTTATTGGCAACATACTGTCTCAAATGTTCGAAAAAGTGGTTGAAAATTGGATCTTTAGACTTGACTTTATTCGATCCAGCCGCGGCAGCCACATTCTTAAAATCATATCAAATCAATGGGATACTCTTTTATCCATTATCCTTCCAATAAAGCCTAATTGAAGGACATTAAAACTATTTTCTTGTGTTTTATTTCAATTTAAAGGTCTATACCTCTTAAAAAAACACTCTTTTTTTAGTGTTTCGATACCTTGATCAATTGAAATTGATAAGAGACACTCCATACGATTTTTGAGCCAAATGACTGCCAATAACACTTTTGAGTTAGATCAACTGTAAAAATCAAAAGTTTGTTTTAACCAGAAATGATTGAATGGTCTCATTTTACAAGTTCGAGCATCACAATGAGGTTTTCAACTCCCAAGTGCAATAAACCCAATTTAGATTTCCCAATAGAAAAAACAATGACCTTTCTCATCAAAAATGAAAGAGTAGTTTCGTTTAAACTAACCAATATGACTTTCACGATGCGTTTTTTTCACCTCAAATTACTCAAAGAGTTCGTATTAAACGAACTTACACGAACTACACCATCCTTTTTCACCCATGTAACACTTTCCGGTTGTGTCTTTGATATAATTTTCTTAAATGGTTCCTAAAATGACAAAGTATTTAGGTGTAATTCTCCATTAAGGCTTTAAACTCTCAAGGATTGAGTAACTACAAGTCACCTGTCAGGAACATTGACGTAATATCGTTGTTAGACGTTGTTTGATATTCCAGAAAAGAAATAGTTTGCTATTTTGCAGTCGATATTCTCAAAGAATTTTTTTATGATTTACTTTCGCATAACGCAATTCGGAAAGAGGTCCGTTAAAGCCTACCGTCAGATAAAAAATATCTTTTTGCTTTTCCATACCACAGGCATTTTAGCTGTTTTTCAGAAAAATAATGCACGGGCATTTATGAAGAATGGCGTATTTCTGATCGTTAGTCGTCTGACAGAAATTTAATATCATATGTACATCCGCGAAATTAAAAAAAAGGCACTTGAGCAATGTTAAAATACATGTAAAACTTATTTTGAATATGACTACTGTGAAGCCTAAAGAGTGAGCTTCTTAAAAATAAATGTTAGTCGAAATGTTTAAGCAATTTCAATTGGTTGCCTTGGAACTGCGATTTGAGCACTTTGGACTGTGTTGTTTGTGAGGGATCATAAAGGACCGATGTTATGACAACAATCTGGAAACAATTTAAACATTTAACTAAAAAAAGTACACATTCGCCAGAGAGTCAGTGTTTTCGTAAAAAAAATTTAATCGCCTAACTCATACTCAAACTAGTTTGGTACTTTCAAGTTTATTTTTTAAAGCCGATTAATGTCAATCCGTGGCTACAGTAGGAAAACATTACCAAAGTCTTGAACAAATATAGTGACAGAACTTTGTACTGCGAAGCAAGCCGAACCAGGCATCAGTCACTTCAACGTTGGGTTTCACAATCAATCGGAATGTTTGCTCTTACTAATAAAGCCGTGAAAAATTTAATTTTGTTCGTTTTATTACATTTACTATACAGTTATCTATGAAATGTGAGTTAGCTATTTCAAATTCAAGCTCGCAATACCATTGCCTTTTTGAATAAGTTTTTCAAATTAACTTGTACTAAACTAGACAAGATGGGAAACAATGTCCCAATTCTTTGAGCAAAATAGTGCCAAGTCCAAGCTGATAAACTTTTTGCTGATTATAAAACCAATAAAAAAAGCAATTGCTGTCACCTGGCTCTACTTTGAGAACTGTAAACCCGGCCACCAGACTGCACCAATTGCGCCTTGGCCACAGGTTTCAAAATTCTTCCCAACGTAATGTGAAGATTACACTGCAGTCCATAAGCATTAGTCTGATTTCTTGCGACTTTTTTTCACTCTCACATTGAAATTTTCTGGAACATAAAATAATTCCGTTTGAGACATTTAGAACTCTTACAAGGCGCCCAAACACTCCCACTATACGAGGTGTTTTGAGGTTCTATTATCATCATCAAATTGATGTTCTACATCTTATTTTGTCCCAAGAATTGACAAGTTATCCTGAGAACACTGCTACTATGAGCGCTTTCGCAGTTAGTCCTTTGGAATCGTCAAACATTTTAGGTCCCTTCCTTTTGTCAGAAGCTGTGGTTGAGAAAAATGCGCTAGAGTCAAGAGCTTGCCAAACTAGTAGTACTTATCCATTTATCTTTCTCCGAATCAGTATAAAATTGTTAATCCTTACCATTCGGTATAAAAACGCTTGACCGAAAGTCTTTATCCCTTAGTTAACTCCTAATCGATCTACCATTTTAATTTGCTTCATAAACCTGTTGAAAAAAAAAATAGCTGAAGAAGGGGGCTATTGAGATTCAACAAAATTCTGAACTGTCTACAGATGGAAACGTTGGAGAGTTTTCATTAAATTTAGAGACCAATATGTCGGGTGAGTGCTAAAACATTGCGGTCGTCAAAGAAATCTTAACTTTTGAGTCAAAGTATTACCATAAAAACTGGGAACTGGTTTCCTCTGACACTTTTTTCAAAGTTCAAAAATCCTTTGTTTTTCCGTAACTAAGCATCCACCTTTAAATTTGTTTTAAAATTTCAAGTCAAAAATAACAAATTACTCATAAAAGCTTTTCATAAATAAAAGACCCAAACAGACGGTTTGCTTGTATTTGAAGGCACTTAATCCCACCTCAAAGGCTAAAAATATCCTCTGTAATTGGATACTTCTTATTAATTATCGTTATTACCTCCCAAGAACCAATTATATCACATTGAAAAGACCTTTTTACACCCATTAGGTACCAGCGTCATTTCCAAATATCGTTCCATGTGTTAAAACAGTAATGAAATAATTCCCACAATTCCAACAGCAGCGAAATGAATTACAAATAATAAAAACAATTGCCAAGGCAATTACTTCAGAGCTCTTGGATTTCACAAGAAACACCCCCTCCTTTCTCGTACTTAATAAGCAGTTTCATCATAAAGAGCGGTAAAGCTGCAATTAAACATTCAAATTCCCACTTCATACAAAGAAAACTCAGGTCTCATTACTATTGATTGCCATTCCTTCACGAATTAAAAAGGAACTCGACGTAAAGGTTGTTTCACATTACTTCGCCACACGACACCTCATCTTATCATTTAGCGATTTCGTATTATTTCTTTTGTTCCTCCCTTCGGGTGTTGTTGTTGCAAAACAAAGAAAAAAAACTTTCATTCAGATTCAGACCAAACTGATTGCTTTAATTAAATCTCGTCCTTATGCTTGCGAAATAAAATCAGTTTCTCATTTGCTTAGCCTAGAACCACACCGGGCCGCAAAACTTTTTATTTGATTTGTTTTTTAGTACTTTTTGGATGAAGTGCCAGGAGTACACCTACCTTGCCAGAGCCACTCTGTTTGAAATTAATTCCCATGGTTTTGTTTATTTATTTTTGCTTCCTGCTATTAACAATCCAACAACAACAGCAACAGAAGAGAATCAAATTTCTCGCAAAAAAATATAATTTACCTGTGATAGCCATTGTCCGAGTGGGAACAATGGCTCTGGCAGGTCTCTACCCCACTACCCCAATAACATTTGTGGCAACGATCAAAATCCTCGTCATCGCATCGCCCCGAAACAATGCCGTACTAACTCTGAAATAAAAATCACCAGCACAATCGTATATAACAACCGGATGTTAGTCCATTGTAATCCTCGTGATCCAAAAATTGTTATGAACCGTAGGAGTGCAACCACTTCTCCCTGGTATACTCAATGGCGGTGCGGGTGTTGTGGTAATTGAGCCTACTCAACTGAACGAACGAACCAACGAATAAAACCAACCCCTCTTCTTCAATTGCAGCATTCCGCATGTCACGTAGGGTGTCTTTGTTTTGAATCGATTGTGTTTGGGGAACTGGCTTTGGTTCGACATTTTTCATTCCACTGAGCAAGGATGCAGCTAGTGAGTTCTTCCACCAGCATCTGGGCACGTGCTTTTTCACACACTTCTGTTCTAACGCGCGGCTAGTTTTATAAACTTTCAATTTATCTCTCTGTTGTGTCCTTTTGAAAAAATAAATTATTTAAAAAAAAGCAACGGTCTAATTTTAAATTTCGCAAAAAAAGCATCAGTTCAATTACCTACACAGTGTGCATGTGAATGCAAAATAATTTTATATCCTTGTGTTTATATTTTATTATTTTTTGTTTTGCTAACTTAATTGCATTATCGTGCTTGAATTTATTTTTTTCCTCCCGGACTCTATAGTTTTTTTTAAGTTTGAATTGGTGCCGTTGCTCACTTCGGGTCGGTTGGTTAGTTGGCAAATTTAAATGAAAGTGAAACGAGAAAAAAAAATCATAAATCAGATTTCTCTAGGACTATTTTAACATTCCATTTTTTTCTGCTTTCATTTTAGACTGTGGTCGTCAGGATGTCGGTCACGATATCAAGGCTCCGTTGGTCGGTTAAAGTTTTTAAAGCGACCATTTTGTATTATAGGTGAGTGCTTCCTTAAGAAATATTTGAAATTTATTGAAACTCCTGACTGACATTTGAAATATTTGCAGATGTAGTTACAATAGCAGCATCACTAGTAGTATTAGGTATGGGCACATCCGGTCAAGTGTTTGCAACAAGCGCGTTACGTGGCCTTAGATTTTTCCAAATATTAAGAATGGTGCGAATGGATCGGCGTGGTGGCACGTGGAAGCTGTTGGGAAGTGTCGTCTATGCGCATAGACAAGTGAGTATCTTGTGAATATTTCTATTTAATTTATTTTTTAATTGTGATTTTTTATATTTAAGAGTGGTAAGATAATCTAGAGCGAGGAAAATGTATTGTTACCGAGGGCGTACTGTATTCCTTTCTTGCGAGTTATGTGGGCTTAGCTTCAACTACGAACATTTTCTATTAACAAAGGCTAAGAGCTCTAAAGTTAATGTAAATGTGTAAATGAACCCATTGGTACTAATCATACAGACACACAACTCTGTCAGATCCTCTTAATAGTACGTGTTGAGTTTTTAATTGCCAGTCTTTCGTATACGACATCAAATGGAATTCAAATATTTTATGAACCGAAAATTACCCTTTCTTTAGTTTAATGGGGTTTAAAGTTATTTCAAAAGAAAAGTTATTGTTCTGGTCTTCTGGCACACAGTAAAAACAAAGCGCTGGTCAAAATATTAGTGCATTTATAATTTTCCTAAGCCTTATCTCTGTTATTAAGATCACATTTCAAGCAAAAGTCGATTGAAAGTAGTGGGCCCTATCACAAGGCCCGTCGTAACGATTTCGTACTACGAATGCCAAAGAGGAAGCATCATAAACTCCCTCTTAGTAAATATTTTGCTACGAAATTTGTCCCTGTTGATAACATTACTAACAAGTTCTAAATATCTGTTGTGAAATATTCATTACGAAGATGCTTTTAGGTCTTTCCTTGTGGCATTCGTAGTCTGAAATTGTTACGACATATCTTGTGATAGGGGGGAGTATTAGAATATTATTCAACCCATGGAACACACAAACAAAACTTCAAATTATAGTTCTATAAGTGGGATCATCACTCTAGTTCATGTTTCTTAAAAAAAATTAGAACGCCTCACAGCTGAAATTCGAACCCAGCCATTTAGCTGCAGGCGGTAGCCATCCGCCTCATAACGAATTGTACACCAGATCGATGGTAACGAGAATACTTGTTGTATGGCTTGAACATTTGAAACCTTATACATGAACTCAAATGGCACTGTGTGTAGAACGAATGCAGAGATCCGCAATCATTGCAGATGTTAGTTTAAACCATCTTACAACAAAGATGTTCACGTGATTGATAGAAACCAGAATACATATTGTATGGCTTGAAACTACGCACATTTTAGCTTATTGTAATGAGTGGTTCATTCATAAATGTAAATCTTTTGACACTACAGGCCGTTCCCTTTGTCATCTCACAATAAAGGCAAGCATGATAACGATGTTAGAAAAAACACCTGTTGTGTGGCTTAAGTATTTTAAACTTTGTACCTTTCATTCAATCGCGTTGTGTGCAGTGTGTTAAGGTGCAAATGTAGATCTATAAACATTGCAGACGGTAATCTTAGTTAACTTACAGCACAGGTTTATACAAGACCGACTTGTTGTATGGCTTGAGTATTTGAAAATATGCCTTTTTAAATCAATCGTATTGTGCGAACACGATATAGAGCTACAAATTAAGAACGCGATAAAAGTCTTTTTTCAAGATTGAAGAATTGATACTAAGTTCTCTTAATCGGACAAACATTCTTCGCAGCTATGTATCCTTAAAGCTCTGCATCAGCTGCATTCTGTACATGTAATCTGTTTTGATTTTTTCCCTATTTCCAGTTGAACTTTTTCCTGGTCGGAAAAATAAGAGAAGGGAAAATCATTTTTTTAGGTTCCATATAAACTGAGCACAGCAAGCTTGACTGTGCGTTTAGTTTTGTGCTTGCTTAACCTCTCATATTATATTGAGTGTGCTTGGAAGGTTTCCTAAAGTACAGTACGATCGTTCAGATATCACTGGAATGAAGTGATGGATTTTTTCGTGTTTGGTTCAGTTCACCGTTGGGAACTACTAAAGAAAAACTCCTAATTTAACCACATGCGCTATCTAGATACACCGCATTCTCGTATTGTGATGCATTCCAATTCAACTATCCAACCGTCAAATGTGCTTAATGTGCAGAGAGAATATTTAAAAGAACATATTTTATTTAACGAGTGGAATGTACACTTTTTTGTCGAACTACAGCACCTAAAATATATAATAAAATAAAATGAAATTTGATGCTTTCAACCCATTCCATGATTCTTTTGTGAAATAAAAATATGCAAAACCATCATTTGAAAAAAGAACACTCGTCTGTCCACCCCCTACGTGTTCATAAAATGGATTGAATAAATTCAATAGTCGCACAACAAAGCTCAGGTGGCTTTGAGCGTAACAGATTTGATAAACCTTCAATTCTAAGTGAGAAAGTGTAATTGAGTTGATGGCATGTGAAATCATCCCAAAAACCAATGAAATACATTGGATGTTTATTGAAATAAATAGGAGGGAAGACCTTGTCTTAGGTGGCGCAACCAATTGGAAGAAGACCTCAACTGACTTAGAGTCTAGAACTGGAGCGAGCTCGCCCAGAGTTGAAATTGTTTGTGAAGGATGTTGGTTGAGTTAAATACTCAAAAGTTGTTTATTCATTTGTAAAGATGCAATGAGGTAACTGGGCAACTCTTATCGTAAGCCGTTCGACAGTCGAGTTCTAAGCAACTCAAAAAACAGAAACTTGTGTTCCTCTCGATTTCTTCTTAAGAAGCTTCTTTTCAAGTTAGGGCGTTAGTTTCTCTCCTCTTTCTTTCCTCCGTTCCCTCCGTTGTGAGAAATGCGCCAAGCCCCGGTGCTCCTGGCTCTGTTGCGCCACACTTTTTGTTTATTTATGGCCTTTTTCTATGTTGCTTTTGCCTTATGAGGCGATGTTTTATCTTTGGGAATTAAAGCTGATCGTTTAAAACCCTACAAATGTTTTTAATTGTCTCCCTTGTAAAGAGGTAGTATAGAACAAGTGAAATTCTTGGTTTATGTCTTAATAAGCCCCGGTGCTCCTGGCTCTGTTGCGCCACACTTTTTGTTTATTTATGGCCTTTTTCTATGTTGCTTTTGCCTTATGAGGCGATGTTTTATCTTTAGGAATTAAAGCTGATTGTTTAAAACCCTACAAATGTTTTTAATTGTCTCCCTCGTAAAGAGGTAGTATAGAACAAGTGAAATTCTTGGTTGGCCAACACAACTGCCAAATTATATAGGAATATATTCAAGCCGTTCGTTTTAGAAACCCTACAAATGTTATCAATTGTCTCTTCAAAAAGGCGTAGCAGATGTAGAAATGGTAAAACACTCAATTGTATACAATTTGCTGTCTAAAATTGTCAGATTTATTCATTCTCTAAACTATGTAATGTTATGCAGTACATACTTACTTACCTACGTTGCAAGGCGTTACCAGCTATTTCGAAGCTGATGAAATGTTTTTTTCTTAAAATTTTACCTTATTCAAGCCAGAAATTGATATTTATGTGTGCCTAGGTATTCTTCTAAAGTTACTGATATTGTCATTCAACAATTAGCCTTCTGCAGCATTCCTACTTGTATTTGTAAATAAGCTTTGGCCCTATAAATGATAGAGGCTTAACATTTTGCAGGTAACTTGGTTTTTATTGAGAATCCCGAATCTCATATTCTTTGCTAAAAAAGTTTGGTTTTAAACTTAAGTCATCAAGTAACTTTAAAAAATGACCAAAGAATACAAAATTCTGGTTTTTGTTTATTTCAATTTGGTTTTAGTAAGCCTTTGTTTTGGTCTGCTGTTGCCTTTCGTTTGAACGCATACTGCGCTCCGCACTCCTATACTGTCGTTTGTTCACAAATGAAAGTAAATGTTTTGAAAAGCAGCCACATCAAAAACGACACAAGAACTTTATAAAAATGTCAAAATGAAGTCGCTTTGTCTGCATTTAGTGACAGCTATTCACGCTTACATACACTGCACATCAAATGCAGTTGTGTTCGAAAAGTTATATGAATAGAACAATAGCCACATGTTCAATATGAGTGCGTTTCATTCCGAACAAAGTCTTGAATATCCCTGGCCATATTGCAGACAAAAATATTGCGCTGAAGGACGTCTATAGAAAATTATTTTTATTTTTTTATTCCATAAGCATTACAATTTCAATAGACTCGTAACTTTTATTTTGACTCTGCCCATACCTACTTTCTTCTGTTTGTTATTTAGCTTCGTCCTAGCCCTCCAAAAAGGGCACTTATTGCTAATGATTATATTTATCAACTAAAATCATCCTCTGAATATAACAATCACCGAACGAATAATTTATGTTTGAGGAGGTGAATCCTCTTTTTTTCATTCCTCTTTGATAAAATCTTTAATAAAATGAATTTCTTTATTCCACAGGAACTGATAACAACTATGTACATAGGATTTTTAGGCCTTATATTTGCATCCTTTCTGGTTTATCTCATGGAAAAGGATGTCAACGAAAAATTTAGTAATTTTGCTCAGGCTCTCTGGTGGGGTGTTGTAAGTGTATATTTACTTATATTTTGTTTAATGGCAAACATTAAACAAAAATGTTCAACTTTGTAATTGGTTTCTTTTTTTTTTTCAAATTGTAGATTACCCTATGTACGGTGGGGTACGGTGATATGGTACCAGAAACGTGGCAAGGCAAACTAATAGCATCGTTTTGTGCCCTACTAGGTATATCGTTTTTTGCACTTCCCGCGGTAAGTAAACATTATTTCATTAGTTCTTTTATATTTGCACATTTCTTTTTGCCTCTTTTTTTTTCCTCTTTTTGTTTTCGCATGAAAGGAGCTTTATTTAGTTACTCTAATGGAATAAACTAATTTAAGTTCGACGTAGGCATTCGTTGAGTGTTTTTGATTCGCATATACTCACGCCGAAGGGGATGTGTGATGCTGTTTCACTCCTCTTGTACTATAACGGCGATGACGTTGTATGGTGATTGTTCACTTTAAATGGAATTATTTTTGGAAAATTATATAAAAACTTTAAAAAGTTGTTCTTTACTCAGTGCATAGAAGGCTTCGGGGGTGGGGAAGCAAGCAAAATAGTTATGTACCTATACTTCGCGGAAGTGAACTGAAAAGAGGTTGATTCCAACGTCAACAACTGCAGTGTATGGAGAGAATGCTCGATTTTCAAATAGATGCCTTCCCAGCCATTACGTTTTCAGAGTCAGAGTTTTCAGATTTAAGCTTTTTTAGTCGTCAAAATAGGTGAAAGTACAATTTGGCTTAGCTCATTTCAGAACTCATTTAAATCACTACTTTCCCAGGTTTTGGTCACTGGTATCAAATTGTTCCCGTCGAAACAACTTCTTTAGAGAACTTGTCGATATGAAAACCCGTAGATAGAGTTCCGCACTCGAAGTTGTCTAGGTTGGGTATTTTTCAATTCACTTTTCATCACTTTGCTGGAAGCTCAGTGTTAATTTCAAAATTCAAAATTTATAGTTTACGAACCTCCAAAAATATCAAAAGTTTTCAAAACAAATAATGAGGTCCTTAATGAGTTACATTTGAGACATCTGTATTCTGAATTGGTTTGAATCGATAATTCATTTTATTTCAAGTCTGCTATCTTCAGCTTCCCTTTTTTTGTGGTTCTAAGAAATAAGTCACATTGCAACTTCTCAAAAACTATTGCCAGCCTTTAAAATTTTTAAATTTTATAAATAATAAAAATATAAATAATAAAATTAATTAAATTAAAATTTCAACTACATTCTGTTAGCACCAATAAAAGTTATTCCAACTGTTAAATGAAAAACAGACGGCTTCAAGTGAGCGTGATAAAGACTATAAGGCGTGTTTCAATATTTTCCAGCACAAATCAATTGCCCCGTTTTCAGTTTGCCTAAAGTTTTCAAAACTAATCACTTGTACACAACCAGGTGCCAATATCCATCGACAACAACTATTACTCTTTACACTAAACGACTTATGAGTTCTGTTGAATCGTTGTCCCTTATTTCCACAGACTCACACACATAAAAGCCAATTACGTACATATATCATTTAATACCCCCGATGTCATTTGCATTTCCGCCTTTGCAGACATGAACCTATAACAAGCGCCCTCTCTTTGGGGGGTTTGAATTTTCATTCGTTCAAACAAGAACATAAATATCATTTCCGAAGTAAAAGTTCCCATTTGCCCCGCAACGTAATCCCCAGGGGTTGCATGTAGATTCTCTTGGCACATCTTTGGGATGGGTATAGGTATCTGTAGGTTAACCGCAGTATAGTGATAAGTTGAGGATAGGACTTTGGTATGGGACGCAAATGAAGCAAAAATAATAAAAAGAAGAAAAACAAAATTCTACTCACACACCCCGCTCATGCAAACATATTTCCAACATCGCCGAACGAACTTGGTTGAGAATGTATCCATTCGTCTGTGGTGAGCTACAAACGAGAAGGATTATTGGATTGTGTCTGGTCTGAGATGCAACCATATTCAAGGAGAACAAAATCTCAATAAAGCACCTGCTTAACTTTTACGGGAATATTAAGTGAAGTTGGTGTAAGTGTAGGTCTCTCGGTATTACCTGCAGGACTGTGATTGCCGACTCGTTTTGTTTGGTTGCATTTTGGCATAATTTTCTATTTCAGAATGTCTACAAAAAACACCCAACAAAAAAGTTAAGCGGTGGAACATCTTTTACGTACTCCTTTTATGAATAAGTAAACAGGACTCAGGTGTTCTTAATACAGGAAGGTTAGTAAAATTATTCACAGCAGTTTCAATTATTTTAATTTAACAATCAGTGAAAGAGTTGAACAAGGTGTGAAGAAAGGCGATAAGAAGGCTTTCTTAGGCATCTTTCGCCATCAACCATTCGCCGTTAACAGATCCTCAACAGGATAAACATTTTTAAGCGTATCAGTTAAAAAGCTATTCAGCCCATTTGGCACCTTTTTTAGGGAACTTTTGGGATCAGTAATGGCCAATTGCTACAGGATACTGATTTCTGTATGTCTCTTTTGTGTGTATTAACAAAGAGTCAACGTTTGCTATAAAATTAAAATTGCCTTTAATTTGACTAAAACGCACACGGAAACTGGAGATCGAATGTGAAATTTGAAACGAAACAGCAAAATAACTGCGTAGCTATTGAATAGAGCAATAACCCTAAAAGTAAAATGGCTGTTGAAATAATGTGGCCAAAATTGATGTTGCAAACTCTTGTAACGAAGAAGTGCTTCGCTCCATTCTTTTAATCCCTTTTACAAGTACTGGCTTCCCCAATCTGCCAGTCACAGTTGTGTAATTTCCGTATTCCGGACTAAGTATACAGAACAAATGCAACTACGTTTGTCTTTCTTCAGAGCCTGCAAAGTGCATCTTTTAAGGGGCGCAGCTTGAGCTTGAGAAACTAGCCGAGCCCCTTAAGACGATTACTGTCAAATCGTCTGTCGTCGACTACATCTTTTGAAGATCTTTTTCATGTTACTTCACATAGCTGGAAATAAGTTGTTTTACCTTTTACTTTTTCAGGCTTTCAACAAGTTGTTCAATACCTTCATTTGAAGAAAAGTCCCGTTAAGAGTCACGGGTTCTGGCAATACTTTTTTCGGAGTTGTATTTTTAACAGCTGTCACTTGATTTATGTTCAGTTTGGTTTGTCATTTTATCGTGGAAGACTTGAAACCGCATGACACTGCGTACGTTCGGTAAATTGTCTTATAACAAATTAGCTATTGACGCCGATTTTTACATCATTTTGAGTCTTAAACCTGTGAGTTACCACAAAGATTTTGTGATCTTATTGCGAAATTTATACTCATGTAAACCTAATTAGATGTCTCTAGAACTCGAGTCCCGCGCTTTTAAGTCACAGACACCAAAAACATGGAAAACAAAGATTCCTCATCAATGTCTTTAAAATGCTGCCTTAATAATCCTTGATCATTGTTCGATAGCGCATTCCATTCATCGTTATTGTTGCTCCAAACTCATTTTAGAAAAAGTATTGACTCCGTCAGGTCCAAAATCGGACCACTTTTTCACGTTGGGAATAGAGAGCTTATTTCCCAACCATTCTTAGATCTTCCAGCCCCCAAATGCTAAAATTTTTGTTGCGAGCAGAGGATCCAAGGTGAAAAACAGTTCTGCCGATTCCGAACGGCTTATTGAGAAAAGGCTTTTCTTGGAAATGAATTAACTGTCGGAGGGCCTACCAATTCCTTGGGAAAGGCAATGTCCCTATTGAAATTCGAGCCACGAACCTTTCCCGCAACATGCTTACCATTACGCTATGCGATGTATCGCCACCAATTTTTTTATTTTGGCAATAGACGATGTACTACTGACTGACCCGGTTGGTTTGAACAAGAGCCTAGAGCATCTTATCGTTTCCTTTTAAAGATCTGAAATACTTGAAGTTTTCACTGTTTTGCAACGGAAATCTAAAGAATACGACATAAATATTGCTCCTGTTCAAGTTAAGATACAAAGACTTGCTTCTTAACAGGTTGAGTTTTGCTAAGAAGTCTCTTCAATATTACTTTGAGCCCAACTTTGGACGTACAGTGAATTATAAAAATTCATATTTTAATCGTACTACCCTAATCTGGACATTTACTACTTACTTAGGTGGACATAACCATTCAGGGTGAGCCTGAGCCTCAACCAACATCTTACGCCAACAATTTCGATTTCCGTCGAGCTCTCTTCAGTTATGCATTTTACGTCGATTGAAGTCTTCTTCCACTTGATTTCGCCACCTAAGACGAAGTCTTACCCTTCCGCGTATTGCTGCAATGTGTTTTCGAAAGCCCGTCAAACCCGGCCGTTTTGGTCCATCCGCTGTGGTTATATCTTGGGTAAAGGCAAAGCCGATGAAATCGCCAGAAATGGAACTGGTTTACCGATATCGATCAGAAAGTAGAACATTGGTTTATCATTCAGTACATGCAAACTCATGCTGAAGCAAGATGCTATGAATTAAACATTAAACAAGCAACAGGTGGAGTAGCACCACAACTTATGTGGCAAAAAAGCAGATATGGCCAAAACTTATGTGGCAAAAAAGCAGATATGGCCAAAATTATATCCAAAACGCCCAATACACTTGCTATCCCTAAGCTCCCTAATCGCTGTCATTACCGGACATTGCCTCATAGATAGACACGTCATATGACTGCAGAAGCTACTATGATGACGAGGAAGATGAGACAATTCGACACATCCCTGTTCATATCCTGCACTCTACCTCAAAAGAAAACAGTGTCTCAATCATTTTCCTGACAGCCATTTAAACTTAATCTTACCCGAATGTGGACAGCTTTACCACGATTGTCAATAGCTTGAAAGCAACGGTGTCTCCTGCTAAGTCCTGCTCGCAACTTTTAATAAAACATTCTGATTGTGTTCACAACCCCTTGATGTGCGCGTTTATTAAAACATTAGAGAAAACAATAGAGCGACAGTTCATAGCAGCGAATAAAACATTCTCGACGAACAATTTGTTTTATAAAATTTATTGAACTAAGCTAAGTGCCTGTCCAGATGGGTTATGCTCATAACGTTATTTTGCAACACAAAACGAAGAATTTTCGCGAGGAATAATAACAACGTCCGGACAGCGGACAGAAAGTGTTAACAGCATAACCTGTCTGGACAGACACTAATCCTAATTTCATGAAGAGTCTAAGTACGCAACGATCTTCAAATCACTTTTCTTGACTTATTCGTGGTTCGTTGGCGGTGCCCATTTGCTCTTTAAGTTATAGCACCACGAAATTCAGAACGCAGTTTATCTGCAACCTTTTGAAATTCGTCAGCGGCAACACTGATGTAAGTAAACATACGAGTATAGTACGCTTAGTGCGCTCGTTTGTAGCAAGGCTGTCTAGTTGAGTACTGCTGTGACTGCTTCTTTTATTTTTAGTCCATTTATTTTCTATTGTTATTGTCGAGTCTCAGCTCTGTACCAATTAACCAGGCAACCATGTTCAAAGTTAAAAATACTCCGACGGAAAATGACAAAAATAAAAATGAAAAACATAAAAAGACTCCCCACACACACCCCACAATGCGAAACTATTTTAATTAAAATGATGACTGGAGGAATTAGTCCTTGATAAATGCTAGGGGCTAGACAAATGCGGCATTTATAATAATCCTTCCTGTTTCCCTATACACATACATACCAGACCAAGACCACTAACAACCTCACCGATTTTTGTTACACTGCCGATAGTCCAATGGTGTGTGCACTGTGCATGCTCAAGCTCATGCTCATGCCCATCATTTGCAGAAGGGGATGATATAATCTAAAGGAATTTTTGTTTGTGTTTTTAATTTTTTTTTTTTAACTTGTTTTTCTAACAAGAAAGGATAATGATAGTTGGCACTACCGCACCGCATATACAGCACTCACTCAACATGAGCCCTCTTAAGAGGATCATTTCTCCTCTTTGTGTGTACAAAGTGCAGTTGCATTGTTTATACTTTGGGCAGAGCTTATGTGGTGAAGTATCACTAGTTTATAACATCATCCAACAAATGTTGTGCATATTCTAGTTGAGTTTTGAGAATAAGTGAAGCTTTGGAGTGTGACGAATAACGAAGGATATTCATGAAGATGTTAATGATGACGGTGACAACATGACAGGATAACTCTTTGTTTAGCATTTTGGCGAACATGTAAGATTGCATCATTTATATGCTCGCCTTGTATCTATGTTGGTTAGAAGAACACGTGAGGATACACGTTGGCATGGAAATTAGATGAGTAGTGTGCTATGCAATTAGGGATTACTTAATTGGATGGATGCGTTTGACACTTTCTTAGGAGATGGCTTTGGAGTGGGTCGTGCTTGTGAAGGATGGAAATAGATTAGAGGATAAATTGAAAAGATGGCATATTACTTGTCGCATATTACTCAAAACATGTAGTTGATGTGCCATGGCCAAATGGCCATGTCATGTTAAAAATGTCATCACGAAATTAAGTGGCAACTTTAAATGAATAATAAACTTTTGTTTATGCGAAATCCTTGCGAAATGAGGCAGTGGTTTGTGTTTCTGTGTAAGGATTAAGAAGAAAACTAAATCTTCTAATACCCCCCAATCTCTATGGGGAAACGATACTATTTTCAAAGGAATCAAAACACTTTGGGATCATCCTAGACAGCAAAATGTCATGGAACCGTCAACTAGAACGTATTTCCAGCAGAGCAACCAAGTCCTAATGGACTTGTCGAAGCGCATGCCGGAAAAACTGGGGTCTAAAACCTAAAATGACGTACGACCTATATACGCTGGTAGTCAGACCAACAATGGTGGACGAAAACAAAAGAAATAACGGCAATCCAAAACTTGAAAAGATTCAAAGATTGGCAACAACATACATTACTGGATTCATGCGTACAACACCAACACACGCTCTAAACGTCATTGTAGGACTACCTCCAATTCACCTCTTCATAAAAATGGAAGCAAGACTGGCGACACACCGTCTTTTCCATCAAGGATACATAAAATATCCATAGCCGAAAGAACATCTGTCGATAATGGAAAGTCTAGAAAAACTTAATACCTTTAGTATGTGCTTGGATCCTATTATTCCCATGTACAACTTTAAACTCAACTTCTCCATTGTCATCCCCCCTAGGGAAGACTGGGAGAATACAAAACCTCATCCTTCAAGGCAAAATATGGTCCGGTATAAGGACGGCTCAAAAATGGAAACTGGTACAGGTTCCGGCATTTTCAGCGACTGTCCCAGAACGAATTTCTCAGTAAGTCTGGGCATTAACTCGTCCATTTTCCAAGCTGAAGTCTTTGCCATTAACGAATGTTCGAGAATAATATGTTCATCGAACACGAAACACAAAACAATATTCATTTTTTCAGACAGCTAAGCTGCACTTAAGGCGTTAATCTCACCTGTCATAAGATCCAAACTAATCCAAGAGACAGTCATGTCACTCTCTGAACTAGCAAGGAAAAATACCGTAATCCCAGCACAGCTATGATGGCAACGAGAAGGCAGACAGCTAAGGACGGCGCATCTAAACCATTCGTCGGTCCTGCGGCGTAAATAAAAGCGCCTTCAAACATACTGCCAAGAACATCCTACTGTAGGAATCAAATAAAGCTTGGAGTAACTCATCTGGTTAAATCTGTTCAAAACACTTTTTGCCAGAATACATATACTGAAAACCCTAAAAATTTGCACAGGACTACTAACCGGTCACTGTTCTTTAAAGAAACATCTTCACCAAATGAAGCTGGTAGCGGACCCCACCTGTAGACTATGCCTCAAAAATGAAGAAACATCTCTGCACATTTTTACAGAATGTACAGCACTTTTCCTGTGCTGTGAGGTTAACCCCCTAGATAAACTCAAACTCCTTCACCCACAGAAGATTTCCAACTTCTGGTTCAATATGGGAGCAGGAGAACTGTCCTGAAACCTCACATGGGCTGGCACCTGGCACAATAGGTTTCATTCAGACACCGCAGTGCCCGGAACTGAGCAAGCTCTACCTGTCCCCTAAATCTATCTATCTTAAGATTAAGTGGAACCAAACTCCAATTCAGATTTTATCATGCAAATCTTTCATAACTTCAGTTCACTTTCTTTAGCTCTCGTTAGTATTCAAAAGAAATGTGCTCTTGCAAGTTGCAATTCAATCTAGTCACCAAAATTCCGTCAGGAAGAAATAAAATCGCCAGCGTCACACAATCAAAAGCCAGACATTCTTGAGTGTCCATAGAAATCATACCTGATGCGTTCGCTAAGCTCCATGAATACAAGGCTCTATTGTCGCGTCGCGTCGTCGACATCGTCCACCGTACCATAACAAGAATCAAAATATTCATCGTCCAAGTTAAAAGCCTCCATTGCGATGAGAGTTGAAAATGTTCCCCTTTGGCAAGAAGAACCCTCAAACGAAATTCCCAACGAAAATTCTAATTAAATCTCCTATCATGCATAAATTATTATTTCATGAATATAGCTCTGCGTTATACACGAAAATTTGATTATAAACCACCACATTTGCTCATGAATATTGTATTTTGCATCTCTCTCTCTTTCTCTTTCTCACTTCCCGACCGCAGGGTATCCTTGGAAGCGGTTTTGCGCTGAAAGTTCAACAGCAACAGCGTCAAAAGCATATGATACGAAGGCGCCAGCCAGCGGCCACGTTAATACAATCCCTATGGAGATGCTATGCTGCAGACGAACATTCCGTGTCTGTGGCTACGTGGAAGATCCATCAAGTGCCGTTGCCAAGTCCGCCGCCATCGTAAGTATTTGATTTTGTACATAAATTCCACCAAATATTTTCCAAAAAAAATTATTCTCCTTCGGTTTGTCCCTTGTCTTAGTAATAAAAAATATATATATAAAAAAAGTGGGAAGAAAATAAAAATTGTGGCAGGGATTTTTTGTTTATTGGTTGTTTGTTGTTGTTTTTTGATAATTTTTTTCTTTTTTCATAACTTCGCGTTTCCTCAGAAGCGACGAAGATTTTTGTTTTTCAAAAACAAAAAATCTTACGTAAAAAGAAAAGAACTAAACCAGAAAATTGAATATTGATTGTTGTGTGTAGTTTATGTTTCTTCCTGATCTTCCTTTCAATGGGTTTTTAATTTTGTTGTTTTGAGTAGAAAATCAAAGAATAAGAAGTAAATGTAAATATTACGCAAAATTAATTTACTAACAAAAACTAAAAACAAATAAAAAGACTGCAGGATTATTTCTTATATTGAAATTTAATTTAATTGACGTGTTTGTATATGTGTCTTCTTTTAGTTCTGAGTACTGGGATAGATTGTTAAAAAATTTAAGTGAATATAGGTAAATGAGGGTAACAATTTTTGATTTTCTTTAGAAATTTGTTTTTGTTTTGTTCTTTTTTTTTCTTTAGTTTTATGAAAATTTGATTTTTTTTTTTTTTTTTTTTTCTTCAGTTTTGGTTTTCTTTTTTCATTTGAATTTTTAATGACAGTTTGGTTAGTATCCCGTTTTTCACCAAATGTTTCCATTGTCTTTTCTCTCTCTAATGCTCTCCATGTACAACTTTTGTATGCTAAATAAATAAAAAAAAACATATTTATAGAAAAATATCGTTGATTTCACCCTCTATGTTACCCCCCGAGTTTGTAATGTTGATTTGTGTTGATCATTTATAGCAGCTTAAGCTATAAGTGTTGTATTATGATGGCAATGAGTTAAGTTTTGTTGCGCATAATCACTTTTGCTAGTTTTGATCAAATAATTTTTTTTATTTTTAAATACGTTCATTTTTTTTGTTGAGGATGAAACAATGCAGTTTGCTTTTGAAGAGTGACATGTCTTATTGATTGTTATTGTACATGACTCAAGGCTAAGAACGTACTCTTGATTTTGATTTGAAATGTTCGTGTCGAATTGGCCCATTCACTATACAGACAAATTGGAAGCATTTCTTAGGTGACACATTTCTTTGATGACACATCTCTTATTTCGATAGAAAAGTCCTCCTTAGGACGCCATTTTTTCGTTACCTTTACTTTTGGGAAAAGTTATCGAAATTTGAATACTCAACGGTGCCACTATTATCGGGTCTCGAGAGGATCACTGCGTTCCCACTTGCATGTGTGCCCTCAGAAAACTTGGACAAGTCTCCGACCTTGGATCCATTCAGGTCACTATGCTTGCTCGCACCAAGTGTGCTGTTGTCTCCAATTTTTTCTCTTCCGTGATAGTTACTTCGATGGTTGAATTAATAGAGAACTGCTAGAAAAAGAAGCTTCCTATGATCGAGAACTTCAGTCAGTGTTTTCCTTTCTGTTTTTTTTTTTTTTTTTTTTTTTTTTATCTTAGAGAATATACTTTTATTCACAGCCAGCCAAAATAGCTTAGTGAGAAGGAGACTGCCGCGTAGCAAAGGTTTCGTTCAAGCTTGTAGTTTGTAACCGCAGCACCCTAAAAGGATGCTAATTTTTTGTGGTGTGCCAACAAATGTGTGTTATTCGGACTTTTTCCTTTACATGTGCTATGGTTCGTGTTGCTGGCTACGAAAATACATAAAACTAAGTGGCTACATGTTTGACCTGGCTGGTGGCCGGTTAATATGTCAGACTGGCAGAGAGGTATTAAATGAAAACTCGTCACAATTCATGTTGTGGAGAAATATAAAAAAAAGACTCAAATTTACTGTTTCCAGTTTTAAATAAAATAAATAAATAGAGTTGCGCAACATAAAGGGGACCCCAGGGCATAATACACTACTCTCGACTATATCTTGTAAGGGAATAGAAGGAATCTACAAGTTTTTGTCAATTCCGAATGGCTAATCGAGTAAGTGCTTTTCATGTCAATGAAATCACCATCAGAGAAACTGACTATTCCTCGTTAAAGGCGATACCTGTTGAAAAGCATTTTTTGTCTTTGATGTTTCTGAGATTTAAACCTCAAACTTCTTACAAAACAGCCAGAGATGCTACCGAATACTCTAGCAGTACCAAAGAGCAGCTTTTTGCTGCAAAATCATTTCTTACGTCATGACTGTAGCCTATTTTGCGGTATCTGGATAACAAGTGAGTTCCGGAATGTTAGTGTTCACATGTGAAGGATTCTTTCGAGAAGAGACCAAAACCGATTTTAAAAGCCATGATCTCACGTCAAACTCTGCCAAGCAGCAAAATGTACAAGACACATTCTTCCCACGAAAAAGTTCGCACATAAATATGTCCTTCCACCTTAAGGGGGGAAATCATAGAAGCACACAAAAGAAAGCATATTTACGGAAATTTATTTTGGCTGAATAAAAGTATCAATCGACAATCTGGTTTTATAGCAATACTAAGAAAATTCAATATGTAATTTTTTCAATAAAAAATATTTAAAAATGACCTATCCACAGCATATGCCCTAAGTCGCCTATTTTTATAAGCGTGTCGATGGCCGGAGACGTAGATTCTTTAATTTTTGACCGGGAAGAAAAAAACAAAATTTTTTAGTGCTCATATAAAAAGAGTTAGCGAGCTTTTTCGATATATTGATGAAAGAATGCATGCTTAAAAATAAAGTTAAATTTTTAACAAAAAAATGCGCCATTAAATCGTCGATAGTAAAAAACTAAGCCATATAAAATAAAAATCCTACGTTGCTTCGCGGAGAAAGATATTTCGAAGCTACTGTCAAAATTTCAAGTTGATCGGTAATGATTTGCTCGAGTTATGTCTGAAGCCCTGTTCACACTGTACTGTAGTTGGACAGACTTCGTTTGATGGAAGTTGGACGGTCTGAGGTAGTTTGCGTTCACACATATCAAGCTTGTCGTCCAACTTTATGTCACATACCCCTCCACTCCGTCCAACTTCTAGACTTTCAAAAAATTTTGAAAACCACCCAACAAGCTGTACGAGCGGTCTTCTGAAGGGTTAACACTATCAAGCATTGGTCGTTCAAGCGCAAGTCTGTCCAACTATTTGTACAGTGTGAACAGGGCTTTTGGCGAGCTCAAAAAAAATGGTTTCGAGAAAAACTAGTTTAAAGTTTTATTACTGAGAAACTATTTGAACATTTCTGAGAGGCGTTACCGCAGATTGAAAAATTTGGGCACTTGGTAACTTTTACCGTATTCCATAATTTGGTATATTATTTTTAGACCCTAAAGCACCTTTTAAGCGAAAAATTTTTTTTCGAAAAATTGAAAATTTTACTGTGATATCCTACCTTAAAATACATCTTAAAAATTATTGACGATTGTGAAATTTTGCTAAATGTTCCTGAAACTAACCGAAAGCTGAAGACAATATTCTCGAGGTTATTATCAAATCTGCCCACATTGCACTTGTGTCTTGTAACAATCAGTTTGTGAGCAGAGACTACATTCACTTTAACCTGAACTAGATGCAACGCATATCAAAATTTTGCAATCTGCTGGATATTATGGCAGACATCTTTCTCCACTTCATATGCCTTTATAAACACCGATTTATAAAGGCTTCTTTCGAAGCTTAATTTAGTTTGAAACATATTTATTTGGAGTTTCATACCGGAGAATCGATTTGTTGTGCAATACGAGCTTTTTTTATCCTTCTCCTGTCGCATATGTCCATTTCTCCATCTTCAAATCTTCATCAAATACCTTTCAAGTAGTTACGTTGTGTGACATCTTTTTTTAGCTTTCGTTCCGATCCGTTTTGGGCTACTGATACATCATTTTTGTCTTCTTTGGTTTCTTTTTTTTAGCAGCAAACGACACATTTCGTAAAGAGCTGCAATTTTCCAGATATGATCAGTGCAGTTAATAGTTAGACTTGAATGAAGTGGGTGGTGTTGGATATCAAGACTCTTCTGTTAACCCATCATGGCGGTCATCACATTGTCAACCACGTATAAGAACAGAACTGATGACATATCATCTCTGCGTTTCATTACTTGTCACTCTTTCTTATTAGCTTTAGATGCAATGACGTTTAACTTATTCGAAAGCATTTTCAAAGCTCATGAACATGAGAAGGGAGTGGTGACTAGTTCAAAAACTCTGCAACTACGATTGATATTTATGTGGTTTTGTGACCCACCACTTCGAAATTCTGATTGTAGAATCAAGCCACGAGTTTAATCGAAAGCCATTTCGAAGCTCATGAATATGAAAGTTTTTTGACCCACCACTTCGAAGTCTTACATTGGTCCCTCCTGAATCCTGATTGTAGAATGTACCCTCGAGTTTATCCAATCAAGAATGATAAAGTGTTCTAAATATAAAAGGTCGTTGTTCACAGAGTTTGGCGGTCATTTTTATATCCTGCCAAATATATCGTTTATTCTTCAAAGTAGCTGTTAACTTGGCTCTCAAAAGTCAACATGATGACCAATCGCTTCAGTTATTTCTGACAATATTCTTAGGTGCGTCGAAAGAATGTGAGACTGGCCGAAAATATCGGCACTTTCTACAAAAGGAAGGTGTGCATAAAGGTCGGAGGCAATTGATTATGCACCTCGCACTAGAACTCGGCTTCCGTAGAATTTGGATTGACCCGAAATGATTGTAGGAATATCTTTTTGGATCTGTATGAATATTTTTTCCTGAAATACACAGCGAAGTCTCTCCATTGACTTTTTTTATGTTTTTTCTTAAGATTTGAAAGCGAAGTGTCCTTACAGTTTGTGGAAACATTTTCAATCTTGAAACCTCGAGGTAGAACGAGAATCATAGAAATACCATTTATAACTACAACAGTTTGAATGAATGACTCTATTCAAATGAAGACTCCAAAATTCCGTACACAAAATTATATACAAACATCCATCCATTTTCCATTAAAATCAAGAGTACCTTTTAAGCACTTTGTAAGTTTTGTAAGCATCTATCCCACTTTTATATGCATTTCAATTATTAATTCTGTTTGTTTCAACTATGAGGGGGCGAATACAGTTTTCTAAGATATTTTTAAGAAAAAACATTTACATTATTTAAATAGACATTAAAATTGATTTGAACTAAAGACAATCGAAATGAGTCTTTGTGTTTGATAATATGTAATTGCATTGTTGTTTGGTATAATGATCTTTTACGTTCTTTTTGATTTTATATTTATTCTTTACTTAAGGCGGGACTTTTTTTACTGGTAAGGATAATAAGGTTAGGTTGCCTACATTTTTCTTACCTTAAAAACAAACTAATAAATTTTCCGTCTACTTATGTACAACCGAATAATAATAATTCTTCAGTTACAAGCTTTTGCAAATATTTAATAAATATCATCTACGTTGAAGGCGCTATTTATATTCTTTTAGATATTTTGGAAATAAAGATGAGTTTAAGTAGATTCAGTAATGATTTCTTTCTATTGGAGTTTGTATAAATTGTTTAGTTATTTTTGTTTTAAGAATTGAAAGAGATTTCCACTTTCCTCAAACTCGAAAACATTATTTTAGTTATGACACCGAATTCTGCAGAATCCATCAATGCAAAATTAGAAAATTAAATAGAAGTTCGGCTATCAACTTCTTAGTCTGCATTTGATCTAGTGAGCAAATTCCAAGGTTAACTATTTCCCTTATAAGCATATTTTGTATTAAAGAGATCGAACAACTTATTTTTACTTTTACTTTGCTCGGCTACTTCCTGAACAACTTACTATTTCCCTTAGTTAACTTTCTCGTCCTGCCATTGACATTCTCGTGTTGTTTCTACCAATTTAGTCTTACGATCTGTTACTTCTACTTCAAGCTTAGGTACTCTATTTCCTTTGTTTGTATGAGACTTCATGTATAAAAATGGGTTAGTTAAAATGCATTTAATCTCAATTTATTACTCTGAAGTTTAAATTCAGTTGGAATAGAACAACATACTACTAACAAGAAAAAGAACAAGAACAAGAACATGAACATGAACAAAAGAACAAGAACAAGAACAAGAACAAGAACAAGAACAAGAACAAGAACAAGAACAAGAACAAGAACAAGAACAAGAACAAGAACAAGAACAAGAACAAGAACAAGAACAAGAACAAGAACAAGAACAAGAGCAAGAACAAGAACAAGAACAAGAACAAGAACAAGAACATGAACAAGAACAAGAACAAGAACAAGAACAAGAACAAGAACAAGAACAAGAACAAGAACAAGAACAAGAACAAGAACAAGAACAAGAACAAGAACAAGAACAAGAACAAGAACAAGAACAAGAACAAGAACAAGAACAAGAACAAGAACAAGAACAAGAACAAGAACAAGAACAAGAACAAGAACAAGAACAAGAACAAGAACAAGAACAAGAACAAGAATAAGAACAAGAACAAGAACAAGAACAAGAACAAGAACAAGAACAAGAACAAGAACAAGAACAAGAACAAGAACAAGAACAAGAACAAGAACAAGAACAAGAACAAGAACAAGAACAAGAACAAGAACAAGAACAAGAACAAGAACAAGAACAAGAACAAGAACAAGAACAAGAACAAGAACAAGAACAAGAACAAGAACGAGATCAAGATCAAGAACAAGAACAAGAACAAGAACAAGAACATGAACAAGAACAAGAACACACACTTTCGGCGTGGTGTCTCTGCTCTTAAACGTTTAGTACAAGTAAATATTGAAACCTCTACAGTTTTTCTGACCTAAAGGTGATTCGTTGAGTAATCCCAAGCAATATTTTTAAGGATAAAATTATTTCAACGAATATTTTTTGCTCAAATTTTTCTAAATACTTTTCATAACGATCTTACTATGCAATGCACTTTTAATTACTTCTTAAGGAGGTTTCACCTACTGAATGGCCATAATGTATCTTTTTTCATCCATAAAAGACTAAAACTTCAAAATAAATTTTTTTGTAATATTTTGTAGCTATGAAACTCCGGCACAGTTAAAAAATATATGTGAATGCCCGAGTTCGAATTTGCTTTGCCAAAAATCACTTTTGATGTGTTGTGACTCTTACAACAAATACGTTTCCTAATTGAGTTTACGTGTCTCTGAAGCTTTTGGTTTAGTAACGTAAAAACTTAAAATTTGAAAAATTTGACACGAGAACGATGATTGTTTTACATATCAGATAAAGAACAGACGTTGGCAATCGTTTGCCAACGTTTTAAGAAATGGCTTTCAAGAGCTTTTCAAGTTATCTTAAGTCGAGTTGAAGACTTCAAAAGCACTATCAGGCTTCTTGGGCTCGATTATGAATTCCGAGGAGAATCGTTTCGGGATTTAATATTTTTATTTTCCTTTTCGTCACTTTTGTTTTATTTTCGCCTTGTTATCGAAATCGGTTACTTATCTAGAATGTCATATGACATTTGATAGGTGTTTTTTGGCGGATTATGTTTTCGATAAGCAAAAAGAGCACTTTCTCATCCAGGTCACAGATACTCAACTACACATGATGATGGCTGGTACAGTGGTAGCCCAAGCTCTTTATCATGGCAAGCTGTTCTGAGAATATCTGAAAAGCTATAGAAAAGAGAAGTTTCTGTCTCGTGGTACAGTGCTATTTAAGTCTGAAAGCTCCAAAATTTTCAGAAGCTCCGACAGAAAAAAAACTGAAAATAAGTGTTTGGAACTTTGGATCTACTAACTTCGTATTCCCCCCCCCCCCCCCCCCCCCCCCCTCCCCTTGTGGTACCTTCGGTTGTGGGTAAGCTTGTCTGCCTGTTAATCCAGAGGTTCGTGGTTCGAATCCCAACAAAGATGAAAATGGTTTTCCACGGGTATCGCCTTTCGCAAAGATTTGGCAAGTCCTCCGTCAGTAAATTCATTGCCATACAAAGAGCTTTCTTGATTACCCGTTCGTAACCAGCAGAAAATTGTAAGTCCCTTCCAATCCCCCACAAGGCATGGTTGTGGGAAATGCGGTAGACCGTCAGGCTCCTCGCTCTGTTAAGCTACCCTATTTACTTTTTACTCTTTGTTCGAGTCCTCGAAAAATGAGTTAAATGTCTTTTTCATATTTATCGCTTTTCACTTGCAAAAGTCTTCGGAGAGTAAAAAAAACGCTGCTCTGAAAAGCGCCTTCTAACTAACCCGTTCGGAATCGCTATAAAATTGTAGGTCCTTGAAATACTTTGGACCTATAGGTTTCCATAGCCTTATTGCTCTACCCTGTTATTTATTTTCAACTAATGAGCTGTTTTCGAGTTAGGGAAATAAGAAAACTCAAAAATTTTGATAAACCTAAAATTTTTCGTTTTTCTTTTTATTGAATATTCTTTTTGTGATTTTAAAAACTATTTTTTCAACACGCAAAGTTTGTTTTGAATTTCTTCAAATCAAAAGCCATTTGAGAACTTTATTTCTACCTCCTAACAACCTTTACCTAATTTCTACGGTTGGCATCAAAGTAAATCTGCAAAGCATTAGCCTCTGAAAAGTAAACAAACAATTGTATGCATTTTATTTTGCAAAACTTGTGAAAATGAAAAACAATTTTTATCTTTTAATTTCGTTTGAATTGAAAATATCACTTAAAATTTTATAAACAGTCTTTCCATCAACTTTTTCTCACCCAGTAACACAATAAGTACACACCTATGCAATGTCTTCTACCCCCTAGATCGGACTTGAAGGGTTATTTTTTTGTTTTTGTTCTTGAAATCACTTAAAATCTTACAAAATAATTAAAGCAATATTGTAAAAGACGTTTTATTTTTTCTTAGATATTTTCTTCTTCTCTGTCACCATTTACTCTTTTTGCTGCTACATTGAATCTGTTCTATCCAAATACGTATACAACATTTTATTTTAAAACTTCTTCTCTATACCTTTGTACCACCTACCTAAGATAAAACCGTTAAACCTTTTTTTTACTAACTTTGCAAATATAATACGTTATCAAGTCAATGTTTTCTATTTGTTCATAAACATAAGCTTTCGGGGCCAAAAGATATACCTTCTGGCTCGGCGGTATCCATCCGGTACCGAAAGGTTGGTTTAATCCTCTGCTCTTAGCCCATTTTGTCATAGAAACTGTAATTTATACAAATATTTTTGTTTTCAATCGAAACTATACACAATTTTCCTCTAAAAAAAAAACATTTATAGAGAATTTATTAGAATTTTAATTTTGTATTTTTCTAACATTTATACTTTAGAGCAAAAGAGATTAAATAAAAACTAAAAAAATAAACAATAATTCCGAGACAAGTTTTTCGAATGCTATCTCTCCGTTTTACCTATCACCCCTTTGTTTTACTTCTCTTCGTTGTGTTGAGTACTTCTGTTGTACCGAGAATAGTATTGTGTATAGTAAAAATGCAAATAAATATGAAAACATAAAATAAAAAAACCAAAAATAAATAAATAGTATTATTGTTGCTTATGGGGTTAAATAAATAAAATAAACAAATCCTATCAATATGAATGGTATATGAGTATACTCTAGTGTGTGGTAATTGTTTTTTGTAAGATTAACTTTTTCAATGGATATTTTTGTTAATAAGTGTTTCCCTTTTTGTAAGTTTTCCCTCTCGAACCTCCACAAAGAATAATGAACAAGCCATAAAACTCATGAATGGAGTTTGAGACTTAAAAATGCTAGTTTCGTGTCTCGTTCAATGCTCTTGATTGGTTCTTCCACCAAAGAATGTGTTTTATACTTCTTTTTTTTTAATAAATAAAATACACACCAACACATGCAAACTTTTTTGAACAGCAAATGCGGTGTCAGCTTTATTCAACTACAAACAAAATAAATATAATTTTTGTAAAATACAGTAAATTAAAAATAACCATCTTTTCATAACACATTGCTTTTTGAATTGGCTCATTTGAATTTTTTTTTTTTTTTGTAAAAAAAATTCAAACAACTCGTTTTGACCTCATCATTAAATTTATGCTCAAAACAAATTCATGCACCTTTCCTTTACAAGAGTTAAATAAATTGATATATGTGTGTTTTAACATTTGTTGATTTTCCTAAGCTCATTCATAGGTAATATTGAGATTTTTCACATTTAATAAAAAAGAATCAAAGTACACATTGCCTTTTGTTTCATTCTTTTATCATTACTTTGTGTTTTGATTTTGGTAATTCTTGTGTTGATTAAATTAATTAAATAAATGAAATAAAATAAATTATTTTGTTTAACTTTAAGAAGTACTGAAACTGATTCAAAAATATTTCTCTTTCTTGTTTTTTCTTCGTTTATTTTTTTTCGTATACGATTCTCTCTATTTTCGCTGATTTATTTGCCTAAACAACTCAAACTCGAACGTCTTTTCAAAAATTTATAATCAAACTACACGAAAACACACGAAAATAAAATTCTGCACGCTTACAAATATGGCTGTTACACCAAACTCGAATAAAACCCATACCGAATATGATTCGATTTAAAATTTTACACACGAAACAATAAAATACAATTAAAACACAAACTAGTTCAAAATTGGAACCACCAGAGAAGATAGCATCAACGTCAAGCGCAATGTAAGTTCTTTTTTTGCGATGCTACAGTAGACACTTTTCTTTATAATTTTTTCCTAGCTTGTGCAAGGAAAGCGATGATTAAAATGTTTAAAGTTCCTTAGAGTTCCTTAATTTCAGTCTCTTACAGATTTTTGTTAAAGACAAAAAAAATTGCATAATGTTGATTAAATTGCATCGAATTCCAGCTACATTCAGCTTTTGTTTGCTAGAAGAAAAAAAGCATTTTATTTTAGTTTTTAAATTTTTCGTTATTGCTTATGACATTGGATTCCAGTTCAGTTACGATTGCAACCATTTCTTTTTGTTTTTTTAGTTGAGATAGAAAATGTGACACTTTTTGCAATTTAGAATACGAACAGAGTATAAAAACGTTACTCCAACAAATTATTTTTGTTTACTTGCCTTAGTGGTCATTATAGTTCTTCGTAAACCAAGTCCTCAGTCAATATCTTTCGCCAAAAATTTCTATTTCGTTTTGCAGTCTAAGTCGGATGAGGTCCTCTTCCATTTGATTTCGCCACCGATGATCAGGTCTTCCTGTAGTAGTCTCGCGATGAGTTCTCTTCTAGTTATGCTCATGTCGCGGTACAGCTCATACGGCTTGTTATTGAGTCCACGCATTGTCTTGGCATATAAGGAACTTGGAGCAATTTTCTTTCGAAATGACCAAATGACTCCTTGTTCGTTTTGCTTCAAATAGCTGAACTTTGAGGATCAAGGTCTTATAAATTGTTGCCTTGGTTTCATGTTTCTCAATTGCCTTTTCGACCCAAAAGAGCAGCGATTGAAAGAGTATTTCTTTTGATATCCGCTCTGATGTATGTTTCCATGTCTTGAGCAGATCCTAGATAGATCTTGCACTACGTAGAAGTTCAGTGTTCAATATTTTCTATCCTTTTTGATAACAGCATACGTTTCTTTTTACTCTCAAAAAACATTAAAGCCATTCCTGCCTTTTCTTTTTTAATGCTCTTAAGAACACCTATGACATCAGACATATTTCTTTCCTATATGTCAATGTCATATTATGCAAAAGCTTGTAAATACACTGACTTTTGATGGATAAATCCTCTGGCTTTGACTTTTCAGTTTGGCACTATCTTATCAAAGATAGTTTCAAAAAAAGACATGACATCAAAACTCTCTATCAGTTCCTTATCGACGTTATCGTAGCAACGCGAGTTCCGCACAATCTTCCCTCAGATCTGCACTTGTTTTCCTGGGATGTTAGAACTAGATATGGCTCCTTACAACTCATCTCTGTGAAAAATGTCTTAAATCGATTAGAAAGACTCTAAATACCGATAATATATTTACAGTTTTCTCCAAGATCTTACGTAATCTGAAAACTTGATCGATTTTAAGCGGGTAATACACGATACAATTATCGTAGTGATAATCGTTCATCGCATGGGATGATTGTATCACATGTGTACATGAAGTAAACCGCTGTACCGATGTCGCAATGTCGAATGCTTTGAAGTGAAAACCAAATTCGATCGTATGCCATCCAAGTCGCTTGACGATTGCATCCTGTATTCCCCGCTTCAGACTTTTCTGTTCTAAAACCGCGTTGGTAAAGATTTTTCAAATGATTCACATGGGGCTTGAACCGTTTACATATTACAGATGAAATGATCTCATAAGCAACTTTAAGAAATTCTTCTATAATTTTCGCGATTGCGAGGAACTGTTTTTTAAGATCGTACGTACGATATTGGGGTTTATTTCATTGGGCATGCTTATGACCATATCATCCAGATCAGTGTCAACAGAGACAGCTGAAATCCAGTCATATTATTTCACATCGTAAAGCGGGGAATACACGATACAATTATCGTATGCGACTTGGATCGCATACGATCGAGTTTGGTTTTGAGTTCAAGGCATTCGACACTGCGACATCGGTACAGCGGCTCAGTTCATGCACACACACGATACAATCTACCATGCGATGTGCGATTATCGGTACGATAATTGTATCGTGTATTTCCCGCTTAAGTTTCTGTTAGTCATGAGCAGCCTGTCCGTATGTGTACAACAAAGAAGTAGCTTAAGTCAACGGTGACCGTTTAGAAAGTTCACACATCAATATCACTGGAAGAGTATTTTGCATCGATCGCAATGTACATATATGTTGATATTGCTTGGTTGCTTATTGTTCTGAGGATCGCTATGTACCCTAAAGAAAACTGAGATTGAGGGAAGTGTGTTCAACTAACAACAAATGATTAAGCCTTGCAGCAAAATCGGTTCAGCTGAGTCGTTTTTCAGAAGTTTTGTCATGCAAATTATGACTTTTAAAAGATGTCCTCCTATTGTAGTCTTTGTGAATCCCACCCAGCTAATCCAGTCATGCTTGTTTTGACATTCTATTTTGGCAGAAAGTTAGTTGAATTCAAAAGAAGTGTGAAACTCGAACTATTCGAAAGTTTACATGTTAACATTCGAATTGTTCGAGTCTCAAAATGCACTTCTTTCGAATTCGACTAACTTTCTATCGAAGTAGAGTGTCAAAATAAGCATGACTGACTTATGACACTTTCATCGTCAAATCGTATTTTTCTCAGCAGTTAACCAGTTGCGCATTACTCTTAAATCTCATTTTGTAAATTTTTTTATAGTTGGATTCTATTTTCTCTTTTGCGTTATTTTCTTCCTAAAGCTATTATTTTTCGAGAAATAAAAGTGCAACAAATTGGCGCCCAACGTGAAGCGTTGCAAATTCTCTGTGCGTTGAAGTGTATTGCATTCCATTTTCGTTGGTGTTGGTGCTTTTTCGTTTACTGGGGTCATTGATATGGAAGTCATTATTTTTATCCGACACTGTTGCTTCGGAATCGTTTAAATTGTATGTGAATAGGAAGTTATCCCTACAATGTAAAGGGCCAGGCCATTTTGGAATCTGTTTATATAATCCGTTGTCAATTTTCTACAGTAGTGATTATGGATCTACCGTTGGTCTGCCCCTAGCTCATCTGCCACCATCTGTGCCAGTATTTGAAAACCTTAATAGGCCTGCGAACTAAATATGTCAGAGTAGTTCTGCTTTGTGAACGCTGAAGTCCCACCGTTAAGTATTTAAGCCATTTACTCCAGCATGCCTTTGCATTGGCAGGTCATTGAGACTCGGGCAGTCAGTCATTACCAACAGGCCATTATAGTCTTGCTCTTTGGTCCACACTCGCACTTACTGGTTTTGCTAGTCACTCACTCTTGATGGAGCCGAGTACCCAGTGCTTCCCACTTGGAGTTATAATGACTTGACACTAGCCGTGCTTTATTGGGAATTTCTATATTCACTTCGAGTCTCAATAAAACGCTTTTTTGACTATATTCACTTACCAAGTTCACCTTCTCATAAACGCCATTTACCAGCCATCCCTGTTGTTCACTTCTGCAAGTGAGTTATTTTTGTCCACTTACGCTATTCACTTTAGAGTTGTTGTTTTTCCATGAGTGATGTCTTGCGATGTTTTGCTGAAGTGAATATAAATTCCCAATAAAACACGGCTACTATGAGTTGCAATATCTAGGCGCCATAAAGTTGACACCAATCAGAGTTTTTCGGAATAACTCACACCATAATCTCGTCACCTTTACTTGTACCGAAAATAGGAGTTTTCTATTAAAAACAAGAAAAAAACTACGCTGTGTTTCATGTACTTGGATTCTCTGCCCTTTTGATACTTCAATTTTCACCTTCCTCATCTGTTTGAAAAATTGATTTCGAGAAAACCCTAAATGAGCAAAATTAAAATTCCTTTCATTTTTATTCAGTACTAACAATGAAATAATAAATAAATTTTTCGCAACCCCTAATAGTGGAGTAACTTTTTTCTAAACTTAAATTAAACATTCTTATGATTGTATTTTAATATATATTTCGAATCATAGTGAAAAGTATAAAAACTGTAGTTAGGCTTAAGTATGCCATCACACATAAATTAAGTCTTTTCATTTAAATCGAATTAGCTTAACAAAAGATTCCAGGCTATATAAATTTTTTTTTAAATACAAAAATTAACAATTAAAAGAAAAATAAATTTACATTATGTTCCCGTTATAGTTAACTTGTTTCTAGATAGCATTTCAGGTGGTTGTATATTTATCCTTTTTTCATTATGAACAAATTGCATGCATTGTTGGTTTGAAACTTGATATGCACGTTGGAGCACGATTGTCTTGTAAATTACTAACTTTTTAGAAATTTTTTTGTTCTAAGTTGTTACATAATTTAGTATGTTAAATCGAAAATGTTAAAAGAAAAACTGATTCTTATCCTCTTACAATGACAGCTAAACTATATACTCTACCTTATCTACAGTATATCACTCTTTTATCAACAGAAACTCTTATTAAGACTTTCCACTGAACACCAAACTTTTGCTCAAAAACAACTCTATACCGCTATTTTTATTTTGGCACCATTTCTTATTATTTTATTTTTTATTGATAAAAATTATTTTAAAAAAAACTAACAGAATGGGACATTAAATAAAAATACTTTTGTTTAACTTTAAGTTTGTGTATAGATTTTTTAATAAAATTATTTATTATTTTTCTAATATGAATTTTTTTTATTTTCTTGCCTCTTTTTCTTTTGCTTATTACGCTTGTTATGCGTTGTACAAATACTACTACAAAATTCTCTTTCACGACAACCTACATAATAAACAAACCTCAATAAAAAACTTTACATGTTGAATGAAAAATTGGTGTTACGTTGTAAATAATCTTGATCTAAACTTGAAAACGTCACTTTTTCAAAACAAATATATATATAAATAAATAACACGTGGCTATACAAACATGCACAACACGCACACACACCATAAATAAACCTACCTACATAAATGATTTAAATATTTTCACAACAAAAAAAAAAACTTTAAATATCTATGTCGATTGAAATCATTAAATTGAAGTTATCGTACAAATCGTATATCGCTGATTAGGCGGGCGTCTTCTAGTTTCAAACACAATGCATCTTTTGTGGCGAGACTACCAACAATAAGGCGGCACAAGAGCCAGTCACTTCATTCTCCGGGAAATGCCAATAAGCCACCAGGACCGACGAGGCCACAAGGGCGATGTCAAAGGACAATGGGCGAGATCAATGCATCGGCGGAAAACTTGGGTAAGCATTGCTCTCTTTGATTTGAAAATGATTGATTTTTTGTTCTTTTTTTGTTTTTGGTTGTGTTCTTTGAATGTTGAATTTGGTTGAAGTGTTGTTTTGAGTTTGACGGTTCTAATTTGTGTTTTTATTTTTAAACGCAATTTGTTTTGATTTGAGTTGGAAATTGCATTGGAACAAATCGTGTTAATGTCAATTTTTTATTTGATTCAAATTTTCTCGCAATTTGATTTTGGTTTTTAGATTTTTTTTTAGAGTGCCACTAAAATAGTTAGCCTTATTCTTATTAGGAGCAGCCATAAGCACTGTGAAAACATAAGCAGCTTAGTTAAAAAATAAAATAAAATAAAAATCTTTCGACCGCAGCCGGCGGCGGCGTAGTCAAGATGTTCAGGATGTGTTTGTAGAGTCCATTGTATTTCTCTTTTTTCGATCACCAAATGTGCGCTACTACTCGTATTGCTTATTATTTAAGTGGAAAGGATACTGCCTAGTTACACTTTTTGATTTTCTGACAGCGCTTGGCTTTATGAGGATCATAAAGGTCTTTGATTCTTCCCTGTAGCACAGTAATCAATTTATCTGGAATAACTCTTTTGCATAAACTTTGCCATACAAATTCCCGATTTTTGAAAGTGTTTTCTCAGGATGATCTTTGATTTGGTCAATAATGACTTTTCTTATTTACTTGGCCTTACAACAGCCGTCTGTTCATCAATGCCTCGCATTTGTCAGCACTGCACGACAATGATTTCGTACTTCTTTTATCTGTGAGTAGATTGGTTGCACCCTTAACTTACTTCGAGTCTTCTATTTTGCAGTCAAGTCCAACTGTCCAGCTAAGTTGTTCCTCTTGTCGGTACTTTAATACCGGTGTTCATTTCTTCGATATGATTCGGCCAATTTGTTTCTTGAAAGCATTTAATAACCCTTCACAAATAAAAATAAGATTTAAATCCTCAGTAAATCGATCTGTTCTCTTTCTGAATTGGCTTTCATCCGATATCAGCCAGCACAGCTCATCGGGTTTTGCTTTCAGATACGAACATACTGCTAGCCATACGCAGTGGGATATTCAGCCCCAAAGCTTTGGTTTCAGAAACCAATGTTTTTTCAGGCTTCGTTTTCATCAACAGAACCTAGAAGTTGCAGTTCTACTCAAAATGGAGGATATTTCCTCTGACTACCCATTGCCGTTACACAACGGTCATCAGACGAGTTTTTGCTATCGGGGTGGCAGTATGGTAGTCTGCAATAACGTTAGTAACAGTGACAATCTAAACAAAGTCCATCGATCAGCCTGTATCTGCGGAGCTCTAAGTTCGACGATTTCAGCTTCCCAGGGCATACTTTTTCGACATTTTTAACTAGCAAATGTTTGCGATTAGAAAAGGAGAAGTTCTTTTCTCTCTTTTAGCTAAATTTTAAGTGGCACTAAACCTATTTCTCTCTGAAAAAAAGGAAAGAAATAAAAAAACATCAATATCGAATAGGATTCGTAGAGATCTCAGTTCGACACAGATGCATTAATTTTCGTTTGCTGGTTCATGTCCCTGCTGATTCAAATGATATTTCTTTATTATCCAGTGCAAAGTAAAGAGATTAATACAACTAGAATCAGTTCACTGTGATAAGCTGACACTTAATCATTCTCATCGTTGATTTAATTTTGTGTTCAAGGCTAATGAGTTAGTAAAGCTAGTAAGTTATAGCTGATCTATTCATTCATTCTTCAACGAACTTTGGTAAGTATACAGCCCCAGGGGTGAACCTGGGTCTCAACCAACATCTTTCGCTAAAAAACTTTGATTTTAGCCGAGGTCTCTCCAGTTTTGTACTCTAAGTCGATTGAGGCTTCGTTCAGATGACTGCGCTACTTAAGACAAGTTTTTCCTGTTCCGCGATTCCTCTGCATTGTGCTTTCAAAAAATAGTCGAGTCGGAGCATTGATGTCCATCGGCTTTAAATGTTCCATTTATAGTAGTCTTGCTAAACGCACTCTTCCGACTATGCCCATATCACGGTTCAGCTCATACAGTCAGTTGTTGTATCTTCTTCTTTGTTCTTTGAGCCTCTGATAAAAAAGCTTAAATTTCGAATTTTAAAAAGCGAAATATTTCAAAGGAAAAACTGTTTCAATTGTCGATGGTCTAGCCAATCTTGTTTTGAATGAGAGGACACGTCTGTTTATTCCAGGGTATTCGAAAAGTTAAAGATACCTTACCTAAACACTCGTTGCTACGTTGGCCGTTGGCAGTGGTATGATAGTAGAATGTGTTGTCATTGCAATGAACTCTTATCATTCCAATCCTCCTCCGCGTAGTTTTTTTTTAAGCCTGCGGGTTACATCTACTAGACGCTGCAATTGGGGACATATCTAAAACTACAACTTCCCGATGCCCTTTTTAGAAAAGGCAGACTGCTTCTCTTTTATAGAGAGTAGGTAATACAATAAGTCGATTCGACCCTTCTTCATAGAAACATCCTCGAATTCCTTGTAAAGAGAAAGCACAAGATACAACTCAGTTTCTATATTTTATCTTATTTTTTCAACAAGTTTTAAAGCTAAAAAATGTAGCTTGCATTACATTCAAAACAAAAGCCTCTGCTATTTTGACCAAATGTCCATTCCACAGACAATAAAATGGCAACTTACTATCCTCAGCCATGCCTTCCGCTTCCGATTTCGTTCCTAGACGAAATGACACTACCTTGCATTAGTTGACTCTCTCTTTTATCTTTTCTATATTCTTCTATTACAAGATTTCACCCGACGCGACGAAATCATTCTGTAGACAAAATCGAAATAACTATTTGTAAGACTCCAATTGAAGCATTTTTCAATTTCTCAAGGTTATAATATCGCTACTACTTTGACAAACTAATTCAAGATAAGCAACGGCCCAGTTCTTAAGCGAACGTAGTTCATTAATTCAGTAAGGGTTTTAAAAGAACTCTTATCGACCGGGGGTGTTATACATTTTATGTCTTTCTAAAATGTATCTAATATCTGCTTGCACCACATAGTCAGATTGGAATTCAGCCATATATTTCATTTCCACTCACACAAACTTTCAAAGATTCATGGAAATGTTTTCAAAATTTTCTGTTGGTCAGATTTGTTGCGATCGCTAAGTTTTTCATATTCACTGGTACTGGCAAAAATTATCCTCACAAGGAATTTTTATTATTTTTTTTTTTTAATTCGCTTTTTCCTTGTTAATTTTAACATTATTTTGTAATTCCATATTTTTGGTTTTGTTTTGTTTATTAAAAAAGCGTTTGTTAAAATTAAAATTTAATAATAAGAAATCATTTATATATTTTAGTAGATAAATTTGTGATGAGCAACTTGCATTATTTGTTACATATCTGTTGTGTTTGAATTTAAACCAAAGAACAAGCCCCGTATGCAGTAATTGAGTTCTTTGATCGTTCAATGAGTAAAAACATGGTAAATTTGTTGTTTACTTTTAAATTTGTTTTTACTTTCATCAAAATTAAAAGCAAAAGCAATTTTTGACGCTAAGAAAAATTTTTTATTTTCTTTCAACCATTCGCTCGCTCGATGTTGTAAAACTGTTTTGATGTCATTGAGTTACGTTTTGGTTTTTTGTTTTTTGTTTTTGTTAAGTTACTTAATGGCAGTTAAATATAAATTTCAAATAAAAAAAAAAAGACTTAGAAACCGAAAGGAATTTGCTAATGAAAACGCATTTTTTGCAACGTCTTTTTTTGGGGGGAGATTGAATGGGGGAGGAACTTCCCTACATTCTTTTTCTTTTGTTTTCGAAATTCATACATTACAGAAGTCACAAATAATGGAAGACCTTTAAATCCAAGTCTAAGTGAAGATTCTGTTGCAGAAACGGCTATATCCAAGAAGAACTCTGATGGTAAGTGGATGTCATTGTCTGTCACATCGATGTTGTTGTCTGTGCGCTGAGTAAGAGTTTTAATTTAATATATTGTTAGCTATCAATATTTACAAAATTTCAAACGAATGTGCATGAAATAAAATAAACTTAAACTTAACATTAAAGTCAATATGTTTTAAAATGAAATGATCTATCAAATTAATTTAAATATAGCTCGCATGTTGTGTATCAAATTTTGTTCAAGCATTCGACTAGAAGTTCGACCAATAATAACCATCTTTTAGCATTTTGATCATTTTCCAAACTTAAACTTTCAACTTTTGCACAACTTTCTTTGCTTCTATTTAAGAAAATCTCCTACTTCAAAAGATACACCACAAGCGAAGCACTTCAAAAATTTATACCAAATCGATTAGCTCTTCCAGCAAAATCTCTACTTTTTTCTTTAAAAAAAAAAAAAAAACAATTCATTCATCCTAACCATTTATCTCATCGCTTTTTTTGGCTACATTTGCATAGACCGTGATTGTCTTCTTAACTCTAAAAGACTAAATAAATTTTAATACCAGAATCGCTTCCACAAACACCTACAGTATGCAGTCGCAAATTAAGTGCTGTTAGTAACACATCTGATCGTAGCGATGTAAGTGGCATTACTTCCTCCAATGGCGGTGTTATGACAGTTAGTGGTGCATCAGCATTGCCAGTTATGCTATGTGGATTACTGCAGGGGGAATTCCTTTCAGCATCAGACAGACACTGGGCTCAAGCCAGAAAATTATACAATAGATCACAGTACAACGTGACACCATCAGATAACAACAGAGCCGGCAGTGCGTAACAACAACAAACAAAAACACAATCACTCTAAATTTAAATATTTTATGTTTTATCCACACGAAAATTTTTATGTTTTGTATTTTGAACAATCATCATGTTTTGTGTAGTATTTTGTTTTGTAAATTTTGGTGGTGGAATAGTTCTTCACACTTGAAGCAAAAAAATTTGTAGTACTGCCTTCTACACATTTTCCATTCAAGAGTACTTATTAATTCTAGTAATGTCGTTAGCCAACTCATGTCACGATGAAAATTTACTTGGAACAATCGGAATTCGTGATACAAGACTCGATAACACTTCTTTTTCTCTTATTCCTTCAAGATTTATAAAATTTTCAGCATTAAGTGTCGGAATTGTGCTCAGTTGTCAGTTGCGACATTATTTAAAATTTCTGACATCTGTGTCAGTGCGAAGTGTCACTTAGCATTGTCGTTAGGCTTTTGACGTTAGGCTTTGAACTGGCAACATATATCGATGGCAGCTATGTCTTTGAAAAAGTATTTGAAAAATAGTAATTCGTCCGGGTATGTGCAGCTCAAATACATATCCCGACACTTTTTTTGTGTCATGACATTAAATTTGACTTTTGCGGTTAATAGATTTATTTAATTTATAAAAAAGCCTTCATTTCCATTACACAATGATTCTTTTCCTCTTAACATCAAAAAGTGTTAGTTTTGTTTGTGACATTGCGACAGAAGTACTAGAAGTATTGTTCTAAAGCGAAATTATGTACAAAATATTTCTAAGATTGAGCTAAAAAATCAATGGTACAACTTTATTCTGCTTTAATTAGTGCCGGTCAGCGGATACTCTGAAAATCTTTGTTGCCTGATGGCCAATCTCAGTGTTCAATCAACTCAACTCTCTAGACATAGAAAGAATCACGACTTTCACAGAGATCTTTTTTATGTTAAAATTGTTCTGTTTTTGATATTGCCGCAACACTCCTGTCCTCCTGGTAATGCGTTATTGTCTTTTGTAGTTGACAACCACTCAGTACCTAACTATCGACGATCTGTATGCACGGTTGCCACTTGCCAAAAAAAAAAAAAAAATAATAAAAATAACCAAACGTAGCTTGAAATGACCAAAATTACTATTGATTCCGGTGATAAAAAAAAAGGAAGAACACCAAGTTCTTAAACGGAAAAAGCAGCATAAGGAAATATAGAAATTTCATGAAAGTATGAGTTGAAAAGTTTGTACCAAAAGTTAAAAAATCATGCCAAAGCGGAAAACTAAGAACCAAGCCCGTAAAAAAGGCCCCCAAGCAAACATAGCTGTAGAACCGCATTCATCTCTGAGGATCTTGAAAAGTTAATTATGCAGGCTCAACTTAGACGATTATCAAGAATGCCATACTCTAGACCAGAAGAACTTATAGGGTTGCAAAATCGTATGTAAGCTTAAATCAAATAAAACTGGATTTCCAGACGGTCACGACGCCGAAATTTTCAAGGAAGCGAGTGATTATCTTGAAAGGAGAGTGCACCAGCTGCATTATTTTGTCGGGAGAAAGCTTGTTCAATGAATGGAAAAATCCTACAATTGCACCAATTATAGAGGAATACTCCTTCTTAACGTCAGATGTGATGACTTGTCTTTGTGAAAGTCTGAAAACCCTCCACGTCAACGAATTCGTACAGCACACAGGAGATCTTGGAAAAAACATGCGTATGACAGTATTACTGTGCAGTATCATGCCTAGTTGCCAAAACACCTTGGTTTTCAGATCGTAAGACAGATTCAATCACGAAGTCACCACACATGCCGGTCACTTGAAGAAAAGAACGTGTCATTTGAAATCAGTGTTTGCTACTTGAATTCTTCCCGACAAAATCCTAGTTCTACTTCAGGGCGACCGCAGAACTCAAAAAACACATAGCTCGGTATTAATGGTAAACTAAGGTTTTTCAAGAGAACTCATTGCGGCTACCTCAGACCAATCGTTCGACTTGAGCGAACGAACTTATTGATGCACTTTTTACATAATTCGATAAGAAAACTGCCTTACGTTTACATTTTAATTTAAAGGACCTATAAACTGATGGGCTTCTCTTATTTCATTTCGTTGAAAAAATTACCAAATGGAATAAAAAGTGACCATGTGACCAAGTGAAAAAATAATGACATAATGTGATAATAAAATTAATTTGTGATTTGCACATAAATGACCAATGTGGCCACCGTGTCTGTATAGTGCTTCGTCAAATAAAATTTTAGACGATTTGCGATTCATAACATTCTTTGAAAACGAAAGAAAGTAACTGGCTTCCTTTCATTTTCCTTAAGTTTGGTGGCGATAAATGTGAACGACTCAATACTGTTGGCTATGTTTGCTGGATTTTGTGGGGCTTTAAAGGAAAGTTTGTTTGTCAAAAGTCAATAAACTTTGGATTATTAGTATTTTGAGAAAGTCTCCTTCTATTAATTGAAACTTCATACTTATTTTGATAGACATTTCTTCTGTTTCTCTTTTGCAGCTTGTATATTTCACTACGAACGTTTTTATCTTTCAGAATACCTTGACCAAATGTTGAAGGGCGCTATTTTCAGCAGCTGCATTGTCTTATTCTGTCGCCATGTTTCTTTCGTTTGTTGGCAGTATCCTTTTGAAAATAGATACCATTCGTCATAAGTTCATTGTAGGATAAATTCATTCAGACCTGTTTTGATGGTGTTTTGTGAATAGATTCGCATTCTTTTTCAACTTAGGTCACTTGCTCTCCTGGTAGCCCTTCCTTTTTGAATTTCTTACACAGCATTTATAAAAAAAAAAATCTGTCAGATGAAGACGGTATTGCTGGACAAAAGCCAATCGTCAATCTTTATGCCGAACAGGGAGCTGCAGTGGACAACTCGTTTTGTGAATGCATTCACTTATTCATTGCCAGCCTTACACACCATTCAGACACCATTCATCTTAATCCAAAGCAATACACACACTGCACTCTCTTTTAGTCAACAAGACAGGTTCTCACTCACAATGGCAATATGTGTATGCGTATGAACTTGTGTGAATAGTGTCAAAAGCAACGAATCATATACAGTGCAACGAATTCTTCACAGTGCAATACTGTGCTGAAGTACACAACAACAACAACAACAACAACAACAAAAACCAGAAAAATATAAATAACGCCCAAGTCAGGTCACAAAATGTGTATTCTAACCTATCTATGAACATGAAAAAGTATTCGTTGTCAACCCTTATCATTCGTGCACATTCGCTTTTATTTCGAATACAAGCGAATGGTGTACCTGTTTGAGCTTGAATGGTCCATTCATTCATCATTAATGGGCACATGCAATGCGAAGGCTCGTATTGTTATGTACTTTTTCTCCAAGCATCACACTTGTTTCATCGTTGTGAATGTGAGACTGTATACGGCTTGTTTTTCGGGGGATGATTCAAAAGCGCAAGCGATTGCACTCATGTTATGCAGTTCTCTGATGCCGAACTTCATGGGATGAATTGAAATGTATTCTGGCCTTACTTCAATCACTAGAAGTACTTCTTTTTGAATGCCATGTTTTTACTGGTCTAAAAAGCCTTTATTTGTTTTCCAAGCCTCTGCCTATAAGCAAAACCCGTCAATTTCGGATTATCTTTAGAGTTTAGATGGTGGATTCTACATACACCCAGCCAAAGTAATGAACAGGTTTAAGACTAGGTTACGAGTTTTTTTTTTGTGGTGCCCTTGGCGTAGTGGAAATATCCATTGTTTTTCCGCAAGTATCACTTTCCTCGAGGAACTGGCATATTCTTCGATATTAATTAAACTACTTTGAAAACTTTTTCTCACCTAGCCGTTCGGAGTCTCTTCCATTCATCGGTAAGGTATTCTTCTTCTTCTTCTTCTTCATTTTCGGCGTTACGAGTAGTGATCTTGAAGCGATCACAACTCTCCCACTTTGCTGCTTCACACTAGTGATCCGCCTGTGGGGTACGCCGCGTTGACCTCAGAAATCGTCGGCAAGCCTCCCGGTTTTGGATTGTTCCATGTCTGAGGCCAACCAAATGCTGCTGTTTTTGCATTTGCTTGTACCAGGAGTGTTTTGGCCTGCCTTTTCTTTTTCGTCGCGAATTTGTTGAAACGTTGTACGATATTGCCTTTTTGACGGGGTTCTGCGGATCTCTCCTTTGAACATGACAATACCAACTGAGCCGGTCGTGCTGAATTTTGTCCAAGATGGTACTTTTGACATGAAGGCTTCCACGGATCTTAGTACTTCTAATTCGATCAAGCTTTGTTACTCCTGCTGTCATCCGAAGCATCTTCATTTCGGCTGCCGTCAATTTGCTCTCATACTTTTTGTACATTGTCCAACATTGTGAACCGTATGTCAGAGCTGGACGGACAACTGCTATGTAGAGTCTTCCCTTCAGCTTAGGGGGCATTTTTCGATCACAGAAGATAGCGGAGTTTTCTCGCCACTTCATCCACCCTACGCTTACTCGATGATTGATGTCGTCATCACAAGATGCTTCACTATTGATCATAGATCCCAGATATTTAAACTTTTCACACTTGGGAAGCACATTTCCATTCAAATAAATGTCTGGAATAGGCTTGTCTGGATCAGAAAAAGGGCAGCACAGGTATTCAGTCTTTTTAGCGCTAATACGGTACCCATTTCCTTCCAGAACATCAATCCAAACGTCAAGTGCTCGTTGCAGGGATGTAGGATCCTCGCTTATGATGGCTCCATCGTCAGCAAAGAATAATTGTTGTACTTTATTGTCCGTTACTTTTCCTTCGAGCAAATAATCCAGAACAGCAATAAAGAGCAGTGGACTCAAGACACTTCCCTGATGTACACCTACTGTTATTTGGAATTCTTCGGTGACTCCAGCTGGGCATCTCACTTTTGTAACTGCTCCCTCGTACATGTCCATAATTATTCGCACATAGGCTTCAGGAACTCCTCGGTGTCTGAGGGCCACCCATATCAGATCTCGTGGTTGTCGATCGAATGCCTTTTCGAAGTCAACCAACACAATATGCAAATCCTCTAAGGCATCTCGGTGTTTTTCCATAATGATCCTTATGCTTTGGATTGCGTCTGTAGTTGACTTACCCGCGACAAACCCGCATTGGTCATCAGACAGCCTTATTATTTTCCGCAGTCGGCTATCCAAAACCCGCTCAACGATCTTCATAGTGTGGGACATCAACTTGATCGAACGATAGTTGTCACAGCTTCTGGTATCTCCCTTTCCCTTGTACATTGGAAGAAGAAAACTTTCCCTCCATTGATTAGGCAAACTGTCACCTCTTACAAGTTTGGAGATGAGAATCGTGAGCCATCTTAACCCGATGTCTCCCATATTTTTCCAAAACTCATATGGTACCTCGTCTGGCCCAATCGCTTTGCCTTTTTTGGAGTTCTTAACTGCCTCCCTAACTTCTTCGACTGTGATGTCGGATACTTCCGTAAAGTTAGGTGCAGCTGTTGGAAAGTGGCGCCGAGGAAACTGTTCATTCAAAAGATCATCACAATACTGTCGCCACCTGTGAAGAATTTTGTCGTCATCAACAAGTAGCACTCCTTGAGCATCATTGATGAACTTCGGCGAACGAATCTCCTGCGCATTTCTCCTTCTCTGAGCGGCTATTTTGAAAATGGTTGCTCCCTTATTCAAGTTGCTTTGTCTTAGCTCTTGGATTGCCTGATTTGCTTCAGCAGCTGGGGCAGAAATCTCTTCCAGCTCTCGATACAGGCCCTCCGTGCTTTTTGCTTGAAGTTGGGCGCACTTTTTCTTCGCTTCTTTTCTGCAGCTCTTGTATTCCATTTTGAAACGCGCTTTTTCATTTGTATTTCTTGAGGGGCACTTCGACCAAGCTTGGAAAGCTGCTTTCTTCTTTCTAATCACTGCTTTAGCTTCATCATCCCACCACCAGGTTTCTTTAGCTTGTTGGTGGTGTCCTTTTGAGACTCCTAACAGTGATTTGGCTCTCTCTAAGCAGGTTCGTTGTAGGCGATCCCACATATTTTGTGCCGTGATTGCATTTGAAACTGCGTCGATGGTATTACACAGCTGACTTTGCATATACGAAATGAATTGCTGTCCTTTGGTTTTCTCCAGATTGTACCACTTGATTCTCCTAGGAGCCTTTGTTTGTTTGACTTCCTTTACCGCATCCGTAAAAAATTCTGTTAAAAGAAGACGGTGTTGTTGAGCAGCAGCTTCTCCTAGTATCACTTTGCAGTCTTTCACCCGAGATTTCATGTAATTGGTTACCAAATGGTAGTCAATCTGGGTTTCATTTCCTCCACTGCTGTAAGTGATAAGGTGTCGGTCTTGTTTGATGAACATGGTATTTAGTACGATTAGACCGTATGACTTGCACATACTTAGAATATCTTCACCAGGAGTGTTCCTGGTGCCGAATCCCAAACCTCCATGGCAGTCTTCATAATCCTCGTTTGTCTTCCCGACATGTCCATTCAAATCTCCTCCAACAAACAAATACTCTTCTTTTGGGATGTTCTTAAGTAGGTTATGAAAATCAAGCCAGATTTCATTTCATCGGTAAGGTATGTTTGAGAAAAATGGAATTGGACCCAGTTACTTTCCAGCTCTGCTTTGCTTAAATTTTCATTTATTCATTTACTTTTAATCCCAGCATAGCTTCGCCTTGTTGGTCGTGTTTTACATTTACGAAAGGTGTACAGTTCCTCAGTGCTTATTTACCTTTCTTTATTTAACTTTGGTGGGCATTAAAGTTCTGGGTGAACCTAAGTCTCAACCACCATCTATCGATAACGATTTTTGCACTCTCAGTCAGTTGTGGTTTTCTTTCGTTTGATTGCGCAATTCAAGACGAAGTCTTCCCCTTCCGCGATTTCCCTGCAACACGCTTTCGAAAACCCGTAGAGCTGGAGCGTTGAGGCCCATCAGCTTTACCCTTCTTTGCATAAACGGAAATAGTATGAAATTATAAAATATTTTTTGTTAAATTTTGAGTGAGTTTATAAATCGTTGAAGTAAATAAAATTGTGAATCTTTCTATAGGAAAGGCTAATCACTTAGCTGAGTGACTATTCCACCACTGTGATTTTTGTCCCTGTAAAAAAATATCCTTTAATCATATACAAGACCCAAAAAAAGGAATATTTGTTAAATACTCGTTTACACCACACAAAATAAATTTTAACACTAAGCTACAAAGTCTGTATTGTTGTGTAAATTGCTGGTCTCTTAGATGTTGGTGTCGAAAGCTGCATTTTGGTAATAGAAATAATCTGGCAAATGTAGTATCTAATTCAGCTTAGATCCTTTGCTAAAGCACGAAGAACATGTTTTTTTTTTTCGTTTTCGGAAGATTTTAATTTTATTCTTAATTGGTAACAACAAATATAAACCTTGGTCTATGTTCTACTTTGTATATAAATGAAGAGAAGAACTTCCAAACCAAAATGCAGGCTTATCATTTCTCTCACCTTACACTGGATTTCAAAAACCCGAGGTCTTTAGAAAACGCTTAGGCTGCTAATAATTCATTACTTGTTGTCCGTCTTGTCAGCAGTGGAAATACGTTTTAAACCTCATTTTACATAACATGTTTGCTTTGTAGTATTTACTCTCTATTAACTCTAATTCTATCAAAATCAAAAATTTCACTTGTAGATACAACTTAAGGCGCAAACTGATTGTAGTAATTTTTAAAACTAAATCTTTTTTATAAGAAGTATGCTTTTGCTTTATCTGAAAACAGAAATGCATGCTCTGCTCGAATAACTCTACCCTAAGAATATGCAATGTTTTTCTTAAAAAAAGAATGGTGTTTTCTTTTAACAAACAAAAATATTTTTTAACCCAAAATATAGATGAAGACGATGAACCACGCTGTGTTCAACTAACAAACCAACATAAAACTGCGATACGTTTCATTAGGAAGGTAAGTTTCACTGATTTTTCCTAACAGTATCGTTCGCTTATTTATATTTTCTTATAATAACGACCTCCTTCAACTAAAAAAAAAAAAATATTATGAAAAAAAATCCCTTGGAATGAATCAATGTCGATTTGGTCTTTAAAAGTTGAAAACAAAAAAAAAATTTATTTCTTGTAAAACAAATTGAAACCCAATTGGTATTTCATTCGACCAAATTGACATACGGTTCATGAATCAGAGTTCTTTTAATTGATTTATTTTATTTAAATTTTTGTTTATACTATTATTTCAAAACAAAAAGAAAATTCAAAAAATATCAAAAAAAAAATTAAATTGGATAATGTTAACGAAGACCAAAACCAAACATTGATATTAATTTTCAAATATTTTAAACAGATGAAGTATTTTGTAGCACGACGTAAATTTAAGGAGGCACTTAAACCATACGATGTTAAAGATGTTATGGAACAATATGCAGCCGGGCATGTTGATTTACTCGGCCGAGTGAAAAATGTTCAAACTAGGTACACACATTTTCCAAAAACTCATCAAAAAAAATTATTTTCAAATTTCAAAAAAAAAATACGTAGAAAACCAATACCTACAAAAACAAATGATTTGTATATCCATTACCTTAACCGTTTAACTCTACATCTTTCAAAATTTATTTAAAAAAAAACTTTTTTAACAAAACTAACAAGAAAAAAAATACAGCAAAATATTAAAACATTTTAGATCCTACTTTAACACTCGTATATGTTTGAATCTTTTATCTACTCGTACAACATTGTGCATCATCAGAATCAAAAATCACTTCAAAAATTAATATCAAAAAATTCAAATCTGTTATACTGTTCTTTTGTTTTTTTGTTTTTAGTAAAATCTATTTTACCATCAGCATTGTATGTATATGTGTTTTGGATGATTACCACATACATATCTACATGCATTCTCCTAAACTCTTCCTTAAGTACAACTTGTCTTTGATTTTTTACCCTTTTTTCTTTCGAATCCCGTTTTCTTTTCATTTGCTTATTTCTCATTCTAAAATTGTTTATCGTTTGTTTTCTAAAATAAATAAAAAGAGGCAAAGAGTTCCAAGTTATGTAGTTTTTTGGCTAATGGATTGTAGTTCAGTAGGGTGTCGTTGGGCTTTACCAGAAATCCAAAATACGCTTTCTTTCTATTGAATTATTGGATTTTTTATGAACCCAGCCAACTGAACTACAAAAATCTAAACAAGCGAAAGCTTAGTCAATTTAAAAAAAAAAAAATTAAAGAAAAAATAACAAATTTGGTCAATTTGCGAAAATGTGTAAGTGGATGGAAATATTTATTTTATGGTTTTGACATTGGAAGCTCCCTGTGCTACTTTAATTTGCAGTTTTCTTATAAAAGTTAAATTAGATGTTAGTGCAATTAGAGGAAGAGTATGAATTCATATCAGTTACGAAAAGATATACATGATGAGTAAAGACCGAACATCCCTCAACCGCATATTTTATTCTATATGAATCAGATTTTCATGTTCGATATTTCATGTAGCAGATAGTGATTAGTTGCAAAGTCATATTAGTTTTGTTTATCTCCCTAAATTTGAAAAGTGCTGAATTTATGAGATATTTTGAATCGATATTCACTTTCATTGCAATTCAGTGAACAAATTGCCTGAAAACGAAATTATTCAGATGGCATCAGACCTCGAAAAACAGAAATTTTATTTTCTTTATAAAAAGGTTTATTCTTGGAATATTCAACAGCGTCATCAAAACGGCAATGATCCAGCCCTGAAAATTTGTGTTAAAATAAAACAGAAACTCAGCAGTTGCTCCGATATTGTTTCAGCTATGACAAGTTGGGATGTTAATCGTTTTATTTGAACCCCGATTTTCGTTTTAGTGAAAAGTCTTAATATCGTTTTAGTGAAACATCTTACTGTCGTTTTAGAAAACGTCCTAGAATCGTTTTAGTAAAACGTCTTACTGTCGTCTTAGAAAAACATTTTGCTATCGTTTTAGTAAAACGTCTTGCTGTCGTTTTAGGGAAAGTCTAACTGTCGTTTGAGTAAAACGTCTTACTGTCGCTCTAGAAAAATATCTTACTATCGTTCTAGTAAAATATTTTACTCACGTTTTAGTAAAACGTCATACTGTCGTTCAAGTGGAACGTTTTACTTTCGTTTTAGCAAAGTATCTTACTATCGTTTTAGTAAAACATCTCATAAATAAAAAGATTAATATAATTTTCAACAGTTAAAAACACTAATTTTATTTCCTCAAATGCACATTTCAGAAGCATTAGGTCAAACTTCAATTCAAGCATTTATAATAGAAATTTTACATTAAAACTGTTGAGCAAATAAAAACGTGGCTGAATTCTCACGAACATACTTGATCAACTATAAAGAATAATTAATTATCCCTTTAGATAAAATGGTCACGAAACTTATCATATTGAATTGAAGTTCCGTTATGCGACTTCACGTTTTCTGTGGGCTTAAGTATGAAAAATATTGAAATTCAAAATGTAACTGATACTTTAACTATTCTTTATTGATTAAAGAAGTATGAACATTGTTGATCAAACATATTGGTGATAGTTCAACAGTGAATTTGGTATTTCAATCACAAACGTGATGGTTTTTGTACATTTTTTGTACATTTCAGAATTAATTGTTAGTTAAGTACGTTTGTTGTTGATCAAATATGAAATCAACAATCACGTTGTTGGTTAAAAATTAGAACATATTCAAATCAACTACGAACATACTTAATTTAAACATTTTTATGATACTTACCTGAAAAAAAAATTGATCACGGCAGCATACTTGATTTGAACATGCGTTCTTATTTGAATTCATCACGAAACTTGGTTAATCTCACAAATTTAGATGAATTGTTGATTAACAATGAAACATGTTTAAATCAACCAAAGTTTTTTCTTTCGGTGATCTAACTATCGTTTTAGTAAGCCGTCTCACTATAATTTTAGCAATACATCTTACTATCGTTTTAGCAGAACAGTTTACTGTCGTTTTATTAAATTGTATTAATGTCCGTTTAGCAGAACATGTTTTTATCGCTTTAGTAAAACGTCTTATTGTCGTTCAAGTAAAACGTCTTACTGTCGTTAAAGTGAAAAGCCTTACTATCATTTTAGTAAAACATCCTACTTTCGTTTTAATAATACGTTTTGATGTGGTTTTAGCAAAACGTTTTTCTTCGTTTTAGTAAAATGTCGTACTGTTTTTTTTTTTTTTTTAGAGAAGATCATTTCTCTAGTTTTGTAAGAACATTGTTCCTTCGTTTTAGGAGAACGACAACGATGGCTAGGCCGATTGTAAGAAGCAGTTTTCTCAGAAGTTGTTGCCAGTATAGTTTGACTTGACTATGTTAGAATAGATGTACTTTCTTTTTCTTGATTGAATTTTTCTAGCCACAATACCGGAGATGGTACGTACGGCAATGTAGGTACACGTTTCATACTTTGCACAAATAATGTCAGACTACTCAGTTTCGTCCAGTTTTCGTTAATTTTTGTGTATATACCACGGTTGCCAGTTTGGTCATTTATGTCCAAATCTAGTCATTATTTTTTCACTTGGTACAAGGTCACTTTTTATTCCATTTGGTCATTTTTTCAACGAAATTAAATAAGAGAAACATTTCGGTTTATAGGTCCTTAAAATTGAAATGTTTACGTAAGGCAGTTTTCATATCGAATTATGTAAAAAGTGCATCAATAAGTTTGTTCGTTCAAGCCCAACGATCGCTCTGGGGTAGCCGCAATGAGTTCTCTTAAAAAACTTCAGTTTACCCTTAATACCAAGCTAGGTGTTTTCTGAGTTCTACGCTCGCCTTGAAGTAGAACTAGGAATTTGACGGGGAGAATTCGGGTGGCAAACACTGATATCAAATGACACGAGCTTTTCTTCAAATGACCGGCATATGTGGTGACTTCGTCATTAAATCTGTCTTACGAACTGAAAACAAAAGTTTTTTGGCAACTAGACATGATGCTGCACAGTTTGTTTCTGTCAATTCTGTCACACGCAAGTTTTTTTCTCAAGATCTGCCGTGTGATGTACGAATTTGTTGACGTGGGGAGTTTTCAAACTTTCACAAAGACAAGACATCGCATCTGACGTTAAGGAGGAGTATTCCTCTATAATTGGTGCAATTGTAAGATTTCATTCATTGAACATGCTTTCCGCCGACTAAATCATGCAGCTGGTGCACTCTTCTTTCAAGCTAATCACTAGTTATCTTGAAAATTTCGGCGTCGAGACCGTCTGTAAATCCAGTTTTATTTATTTAAGCTTACATACGAGTTTGCAGCCTTAACTTCTTCTGATCTAGAGTATGGCATTCTTGATAATCATCTAAGTTAATTCTGCAAAATTAACTCTTCAAGATCCTCCAAGATGAATGCCGTTCTACAGCTATGTTTGCTTGGTGGTCTTTACGGGCTTGGTTCTTAGTTTTCGACCCTGGCAGGATTTTGGTTAAAACTTTCAAGCTCATACTTTCATGAACTTTCTATATTTCTTTTAACAAGGGCTTCCCATGCTGCTTTTTCCGTTTGAGAACTTAGTGTTCTTCAAGCTACGTTTAGTCATTTTTATTTTCATTCTTGGACACATATTTTTTTGGCAAGTGGCAACCGTGGTATATACACATAAATGTGAGTAAAGCTGGATTGTTCTCGTAATGCAAAACGGTATGCAATTCGCTTAAGAACTCAAAGTCAAAAGTAGTTATTTTTTGAACTTTTGCTTTTTTAAAGCCCCTTTAGATGGTCAGTTCTCAGTTAAATTTTTAGTTCAGTTTAGAAAAGCGTGTGTAAATGAACGTCAGTCAGTTCGATGTTCCGTAGGGCTTTCATTTTATTTGTCAAAAATCAAAATCAGAAAGAAAACTGACAACTGAACTGAAAACTTATGGGGATTGTATCAGTTTCAGTTTCAGTTAAGTTTCAGTTAAACGCTTCAAAATGTATAGTAATTCATCTGCTGAAGTTTTGAATTTATGAGAAAGGACAATAAAAAGACTACGAAAAAACTACTTTTGGTGTAAAAATTTTCTTGAAGAAATAAAATTTGATTATTTTATTCAAAAAAACAATCAACTTTGTTTTAAAAATGAAAGGATTGCAACTTCTTTCCAACTCTGTTTATGAAAGCAATGAGAAAGAAAGTCGTATCATCCACGTTTTGGTTTCATTATATTCAGTGAGCCCACTGTACGACCGGACAAAATGTACGAATTCTTAAAACTAAGTAGTGGTACTCTCGAATATATTGTTTAGCTAATCCTCGTAGGGTTGCATAACATCGTACACGTCATTTGTGTTCACCTATCAAACCAGCAGGACTTTGGCATGTGAAGTGACCGACTGTGACCGAATTTTTATCATATCCACAATCCACTTACACGTTCAGTCTACTAAGATTTAATATTTACCTTTTTTAGACAAAGTTCTTCGATAAAAGACGCAGACGCTGTTATATACGGGACGGACTGAGAAGAAATATTTTTGTAGAACGTCAAAACACATCATATGTTTACTGTTCACGCGTTTACAGTCCTACAAAGTAAAAGTATAGATATCAGCAACACAAATATCTTAAAAATAACCATTTCAAAATCAAAGTGTTCTTTTGTCAGCAAGCTTACTAATCTAATTAGGAAACTACCCTCGTCGTTTTAAGACTCGAGCCTTTTTCTAATCAATGGAAGTGAAAAGTGTCCGAGTTCAAAAGAAAACTAACAGATTTCTGAATTTAGAAAAAATCTAATGAGGTTATTAGTACTGCATCTGACCTTTCACCCTTCTAGTATATCGTCCAAGCTATGCCTCCCCAAATTCCAGACTAACAAAATGTCCTTGTCCGTGTCCGTCCAGTGATATCTTTTGTTTTTTCGAAGAATTCGTTTAATGAAATGTAGAAAATCCACTTGGATAGCTTTTGAAATTTGAAATGTTTTTTCACTATAAACCTTGACTGATAATATATTAGCTAATACTAACTAACAAAATATCCTGCTCAGATTAAACCCGAATCCTTGCTTCAGTAAAAGTTAAACTTGTTAGTATTTGACTAGCCTGTAGATGTAGACTAACATTTGGTTCCATAACACTGATATAACATTTTTAAAACTTTTTTTTCATCAGACTTAATTTAGCTTGAATTTCTAACAATTTAAGATAAGTAGGTATCGACTTGCTCTAACATAAACTCCAGTCCTCTACTTGGAATATCGAACACTTGAAAATTAAAAAGAAAATAAAGTAAAAACATCTAGAATGGAATTTTATTACCTAACCTAACAACAAATATATAAAATTTATGTAGCTTTTTTATATTTTACATAAATATTTGAAATGCATCTTATAATAAATCAAATAATTTTGCATTTAATTTCTATTTTGCCACACTTTGCTCCACTCACTTTTTATAAAATCTTTTTCCAACGAAAATCACCTTCAATTTTGTTTTTTATTTTTCACAATTCTATTTTATAAAAGGAACTAACTCAGAATTTTTAGGTTCTAAGCAAATTTAAAAAAAAAAAAAACCATTTCTTGACTTGCCTCAAGAATTACACATATTTTCTCGCTGCAAAGTATTTCGTCGTCTTATCTGATTAGTTATTTGATTAGTTTGGAAGAACAAAAATAAAAAATAAGCTTCAATCAGGAACAATTTATGTTTTTCAAAATTTCTTTTGAAATTAACCATGAAAATCCAAAAATCAAAACAAAAAACTGAACAAATCATTTACAACAAAGTTACTACTGTTTTAATTTTAAAGCTCAAATACTTTGTGGCACGTAAGCAATTTCGTGAGGCATTAAAACCATATGATGTTAAAGACGTTATAGAACAATATTCTTCTGGTCATGCGGATCTTCTTAATCGTGTCAGGAATTTGCAATTTAGGTGAGATAAGGATGCTTCCTGTACCAATATTCTTTTTTTTTTGTTTTTACGAAAAGAAAAAAGAAAAATAAATAAGAAAAGAAACTTATACTAAAACTAAAATAAAAGTTTTCTTTTACTTATTTAAATATAATTTATTTTGATAAATGTGTCCATTTCAATCAACTTTAAGTTATTTTTGTGTCTCGTTGGAATAAAATCACTTGGTTATGATTTTGCTAAGTTGAAATAATTTTTTTTAAAGTTTTTACTGGATGTTGTGAATTACGCTTTTGTTTTGTGGTTATGGAAGAAGTTTATATGATTTAATGTTAAACTAAAAATCAGATAGATAGATAGAAAAAAAAATTAAGATTATCTTTAGTAAAAATTACATAGGAAACGAAACCTCAGGCAGCAAGAATTGGTTGCAAATGTTACGAGTATAGGGTTCCTCTCTAGATTTGGTGCATAAATCGAAATCAAATTTGACCGTTGGGCTATGTAAATGGCTTTCTTGTGTTATTCTTTTATTGAGTTCTTACGAAATGTATACGACCTCAATGTCACTGCCTTGGGATATCATCATGGGCATGATTGAAGATTTGAGAAATAACTTTAAAGAATCGAGGTCAAATGAGCTTAGTTAGGAAGGAATTGAAGTAACGATAAAACTACATTTTCATTGTCATTATCATATCCTTTTTAGTTGAAGTTTATCAACTGAGCATTTTGTGAAAACTTCGTGGGAACGGAGTAATTCAAAAATTTATTTAAATTTATTTTAGTTCTATTTTTTTCATAACAGTTCTTTGATGTTAGGGAAAAGGTCTCAAGTAAAGAAAAAAGAAATTGCATTTTGGGTTTTGATTGGGTCCCAGTAATTTGTTTGTAGAAAAGTAGTATTATAAAGGTTTTCTACCATCATTTCTATTTCAAACTTATTTTCAATGCAATTTTGCGAAACACTACAGTTTTTGACTTAAGATCTTTTTGCTTAACGTCAAAGAATTATATTTTGAGGTTTAGCAGTATTGCAGTATTGTCCAGTATATCCTGTTTCAAAGTTTACGAAACAAAAATCTTGTTTTTAGGATAACTCGGTTCAAATTCTGTAGATCACTTCACACAGAATAGGCAACATTCCTTACAATTGAGGCCCGTTTTCAAGTATCGTTGAATTCATTGAAAGGAGCATACATCCTGGTTTCTGATAGCTTCAACCGAATATCCAATAGAACTTCTTTGGCCTTAGCTTCGAATAAAAAATTATATTGTTTATAAAAAAAACTTAGTGTAGATAATAGAAAACGACTGCTTCAGCTAATATTGTCCAGTTGACAGATCTGGCGAACACAACCAATGTTGCGACTCTTTTGTGGTCAGGGAAGAAGAAACTAACTGTTGGGCTACACACATCGAAGCAGACGTTGGCCTAGACCAATATCTTTCGCCATTAACATCTATTTCGGGTGAGCTTTTTCAGATTTGCACTCTAAGTCGGTCGAAGTCAAAACTGAGCCACGAACCACCTAAGGCTAGTTGCACACACTCCGATTTCGGACGACCAGTATAAAATCGGCTGACATTTTATCGGTAGCAGGGTGTTAGCAGACTCACCAAATTTTTACCGGTATAACAATCAGTGCCAATAAAAATAAACTACTTAGAAAATGCATTTTTTTCTTTATCCTCCAAAACCTCAAAATCGTTTTTGAGAGAACAGCAAATTTCTCTCCATCTCTGCTAAGATTCGTGTCTTTAAATGTTTCTAAAGATTTTCCCACAAAAAAGGTCTTGCCTCCACTAATGAAATAAGGACATCATCGTCAAACAAATCCCCCATTGCACTTTAATTAGAAAACGGACTACCAAAGCTAGTTTAAAACGTTGTACTTCTGTGTACCTACAATTTCACATACTGAATGAAGTGAGAGCAATAAAATGGAATGGTCGGTAACAATCGGTGCGTGTGCAAGAGTGTATTTAATCACATAAGCCACTACTTCCCGATACTGCTGGCGATACAGTGACAGTGGACGACGCGACGCGACGGCTGTTCACCGTTATTTTACCGGTACCGATCAGCGGTCGGAGTGTGTGCCTGGTTCGATTCCCACATATAGTGCGCTATTGGAATTTGAACGACCGGCATAAAATCGGCCGTGGCCGTCCAAAATCGGTGTGTGTGCATTAGGCCTAAGAGAATGTTTTCTCATTCCATATTCTATGCGGTGGGTGCAGATCAGACATTTTCTTGATGAATCTTCTTCTCCGACCATGTCAGAGACCGTTTCTCACCATTGTGTGTCAATTCCTTGCGACATCTAACATACTAACCACTACTATACGGACAGCACTTTTCACTTTTGGTAAAACTTTTGAATCTCATTTCTTAATTACTTAACTACTAATTTGTTAACTACCTTAACAAAAGCGTTTCGATGTCTTTTGTTTTCTTTCATTTCTTCTTGTAGATCGCCTTGTAGTGGCTATTGGAAAGGCTGGCCAAAAACTCCATACCTTCAAATATGGAATAATCCAAAACCAGAAGGCTTGTTGATGCGTTCTTAGCTCAAAGCGGAGTATCCCATACGCTGATCGCTATTACAATTGTAATACTAATAGCGCCGTTAAAAAAAGGACGAAAATAGTTCGTGAATATTTTGTTTCTTTAACCGCGTTTTTGTCTGTGAGAAGCTCGAAAAGAACGGCAGGGTTCCCAATCTTCTCTTTGTGAAATAAACCACTGGAATTGAGAGTGCAAATTCTTTTGTGGGGCAGATTGTTTGTTCTCTTTTCTTCGCTAGATTAGAAATTGACTTTTGATCCTTCGATCATAGTTGTTTTGAATGATTTTAGGGATCTTATACACAGACAAGGCTTCGTTTCCGACTTTCTTATTACCTTAAGATATTAATTTAATTTAAGTTCTCCTACTTAGATTGCTTTAAAAAATCCTTCTCAACCAGCTTCTCCAATAGACAGGATTGGGAGAATGAAACATCTTACACGAACGAGACGTCTATATCAATCTATACCTACGCCGCCGACGCGACGGCTTAAAAATGGAAGTTGGAACAGGTGCAGGTTTCTCTTCAGAAAGCCTAAGCCTAGCCAGTTCGTTCAGACTTCCAAACCACAGCAACGTCTTCCAAGCCGAGATTTTGGCAGTTACAAACGCTGCAAAACAGGTGTCTATGATGGCGCTATCACATGCTGATCTCACTTTTTTCATTGATAGACAAGCGATTTCTGCCAGTCTTGTCAAATCAAAGCTTGTTTCTTGCTGTCACGAAGAGCTAAGGGTTCTTGGCACACAGCATAGCGTTAGACTCTGCTCGGTTCCCGATCACAGTGGCATACCGGAAACAAAAAAGCGGACGAACTAGCGAGAAAAGGATCAGCATTTGACCCTTCTCTCATTGATCAATCAATCAGGGTCCCACCCTGTCAAATTAAGCAGATCATTGGTATCAAAATAATACGAAAATCCAATGAAAAATGGGAATGCCTAGATTCCTGTGTTACTTCCAGGAAACTATGGCCGAAATACGATAAAAATGGATCTGTAAAGCTACTATCATTGAATAGATCTTCATTACGAATGCTTATCAGTATCATAACTGGACACAACCTACAAGGTAACCACAAAAAGAAAATGGGTCTTTGCACCGATGATCTGTGCAGAAGATGCAATGACGAAGATGAACATGATGATACCACTCACTTCCTTTTTCAATGCCCAGCAATCAGCCACTTTAGGAAAAAATTTCTAGGAAATTACTTTATCAATGAACTAGAAGAATTATCAGATACTTCAAGAAGCAGCCTGTTAAACTTCATTAAGGCCATAAAATGGTTAACATAAAACTCATAGGTTTCTAGGACGTTACAATACTCCAGGGTATCACAATGGATCTACATTGATCTAAGTGTGACGGTGATAAGATCAACCTGCAGCCCATTCTACCTAACGTAACCTAACCTAGATTTCTTATGGTTCAGCCCTCAGCCTTTAATTTTTTTCAATATAATGTCCTTGTTCCTTGGATATGAAACTGGAACTGTTGTGTTTATTTAACTCTGAAAAATAAAAACCAAGTTGTGTTTGAAGCTTCGAATGTCTTTTGTCCTTGAAACTAGACCAACTCTTGTTGCTGTTTTCCATGAATCGTACCTGCGGCAACTTAAAAACTCTCAATATTTGCCTTGGTATGTTGTAATTACCTCCATTTCCTCACAAGGCGTGGTTGTAAAAAAAGCGCTAGTCCCAGGGGCTCCTCGCTCTGTTGCGCCACCCTATTTATTTATTTTTTTATGTTGTAATTACCAAATATTTGAAGCCGTTAGAATTGATTAAGTAAGCTTAGGTCTCTTTCTGATTAAATTTACATTATATAGAGGCTGTGACTGCTCAAAGCTAGAATATAACCTTATGACCACTGCCGTTTTTAAAGGACTATAATTTCAGTGCTCCTCAAATATCCATGCATCTATTTGAAAATGTGCGAAGCAATGTTTTTTAAATAGGTGCAAAATATAACTTTGGTTAAATCAATTTATTTTCTTAAAAAACTTTTTCAATCTTTCTCGTTTTTATCGCCTCTTTTTTATGACTTGTGAGCAATGCTCTAGCAAAAAAAAGATAATAGTTATTTTTGGACTTGAAATGCCTAACCCGACTTTGTCTCGGTATCCCCCCTTTATTAAACCATGGGAAGAATCATCTCCCAAGAATAATCTCCCAAAGCATTGACACTGAAGTCAGAAGCACTCTCTGCAGTTTCGTTAATTGCATCAAATACTTTTTGACCATGAAGGCTATAATGATAATGTTAACTAAAGTTTACTTTTCATATAGTTAAATTAAAATGAATAGTTTGATAACTGTTAGGGTATAATTACCATTTGTTTGCGTTTTACCTAAAATTATGTTTCTTGTTATTTGCATCTGAATTAATGATTGTTAACATAAGTGTTTCTCGCATTTAAAGCATTTCCTTATACTAAATTTAATCTTGAATTAAAATAATTAAATTACAATACCCCTGCTTTGTTTTTGTTAGATTTTTTTTAAAATAATATAAAATTAAAAGTTTATTTATTCTAAAGATAATTGACCAAAGGCAAGAAAACTTAAGGAGTAAAAAAACTCACAGACAAGGGTTGAATTCTTTTCACATCTTTCAAACAGTTCCTTCCCTCAGGTCCTGAGAAAACAGAGAAATAATTAGGGAATCAGAAAGCAGTGCAAATTGTTGTAAAGCTTGTTTCTAGTAATTCATTGTGCAACACAGTAGGCGTGTGCAATACTACACTTTCTAAAAAGAAAAAACACAAAACTATAACCGCCAATGAGCAAGCTTTTACTCTTTAACTAAAAATTCACCACAGAGGAATACTTTTACAGTCAAAGTTTTATTTTTTACCCTTTAATTTCAAACTTTTACATACTTACTACACTTTCTGTTTCGCCTTTATTCTTCACTGTATAAATAAAACTTGTCGTAAGAGCACACTCCTTCCTGCCCAACCCACCAACTGTTCTCGAAATGTACAAACAAACTACGAGTAGTTCAGCTTCTTTCTCCTTCAAATTTTAATATCAATCCCCCACTTCAGAGTAATGCACTTTTCTTCTTCTTCAATAATTCAAGTTACTTCTTCTACAACTTTCTCAAGCAGTTGCATTGCCTTGAATATGCTTATGTATGATCAAAATAAAAAATCATTCAGGTACACTACACTAAATTGTTCAAACACTTTCCTGTCAATTCTTTAGTCTTAAGTAACATAACACAGTACATCAGAATAATGCATGGCTACAAACGTGAATATAATCACAGCATAATCTAAAGTTCATATTCAATCATTTCGAATTAATTTGAATGTTTTATTTTTTTTTTTTAAATTTATAAACTGTGTATAAACATAATAATGAATTATTTTATCTTTTTCTTCCTTTGTTTTGTTGCATTTATTTGTAATTTCTTTTAGACTTGACCAGATACTAGGAAAACAAGGATCAAAAGCAAAAGACGTGTATGCGTCGAAAATTAGTTTAGCCTCTCGCGTAGTTAAGGTCGAAAGACAAGTAAGAGAAAAATTTTACGAATTGCAACAGACGAAAGTTCAAATGCATGCATCGATTGCGGTTGAGATGAGTGCCCCAATGTTCCAACGATGGCCCCTTGTTAGTCATACAATCGAAAAATGATGCATACTTTTGGGCTTAAATTGTATATGGTTAGATCTCTCATTCTGATTATGGTTTTCTTTTTCGTTTTTGTCGCATCACAGGTAGCCGATATAGAAGAAAAATTAGATATTTTAATTAAAGCCTATATGCAAGACCGCGAACGGTTCTTAGCTCTTCCATTAGTTTCTCAAGTTCAACATTCCAATAGTTCTAGCAATAATCAAAATCCTCCCGGTGGCGGTGGTAGCGGTGGACCTGGCGCCGGAGGTTCTGATGGTGATACCGGCCACCCATCTATTGGGGTGAGTGCGGCCAGTGGGACAACCATGACAGGTGCAACGGGTGTGCACTCTGCAACCGTAACGCACGCTGGAGGGCTAAAGGTGAGTTAGCTAACAAAATTGTTTATGCATGTAATGCATAAATACAATATACAAAATACATTTGTCCAATAGCTTAAACCAATTCTGATTGAAAAACAGTTTTCGGAACCAAGCTCACCGACAGCATCGCAATATGAGCAAGGGGTTCCGCGGAGACCGCCAATGCATCGGGGATACTCCGATCTGACAACTCGTATTAAGAAACGTGTAACATTAAGGTAAGTTGCAGCGTACATGTTTTATAGAGTGATGTCAGGACATTATCGACATATGCATGCATGACAAAGGGATTACTCGTTTTTCAGTTCCATACCACCTCAGTATGCTGACCCGAGTTCGATACAACCCGGTGTTAGTGATGATGTCGTGATAGTCGTTCCAGAGCTCGATGCAGATCCTCTAGAGTCTGTTTTGGTCGCTCGTTTGCCATCAGACCATGAAGAATGTCTCGAGGAGGATGTCGACTTGGAGCCCAGTAGTCCCAAAACCATAACCGAAAGTTCAAGTAAGTAGTGATCTGCGAACTTTTATCTTTATATTTTTTTGTTTCTGTTAACTTTTGTCGCTCTTTGATTTAATGCAAAATAAAAACCACACCACAATCATTTCAGTTTCTCCACATGAATTCAAACAATGCTTTTTCCGCCAAAGGCTTTTGAAAATACAAAATCAAAAAGAGAACAACTTTTTCTTTTGTTTGACACATTTTTTTATGAATTCTCACCTCAGAACCACCACAAGACATGCTCTCAAAAATTGAATTATACACAATTTATTTACTGAACAGCAAAATTTCTTATGTATACTCGTATTTGTTATTTGTTTTTGTTAAATTAACACACGCCTTCTTAAATTTTACTAACCTAATTACAGCATCGTATGATGGATACTCGTCGACAACGTCCTTATAGCAACGAAAGGACATTCAATGCAGCCACAATTATATTTCTATCTGGGATGGTACAAACTATCAAGCCTATCACTATGAAGATGATCAAACCACACTCATTTAGACAAAAAAAAACACTGCAATCTGTTTGTTCCTTATACCAATAACATACTCGTACTTTTGCTTGCCCAGTTTGGTCAGAAACAATTTCGTAAAAACACAAATACAAAAACTAAAATAAATCAACGAAACTAATGCAATGAATTTAATTTTGCTTTCTCTTGGCTGCATTGAATGATATATACTCGTATGAATACCAAAAATAAAAAAAATAAGAAAAGTCCTTAATGCAATTAGAAAATCCGTCCTTAAATAAATGAAAAAAATTATAGTGAGTTTCTGCTGTTATTTTCTGTGCAATTTTTGTTTTTTATAAAACCTAATCTAAACTATTTACCTACCTATATTTTATTCAGATAAAATTTATGGTTTTCGTTTTATTTTTATTTTGAAAGCAATTTATGCCAGTTTGTGATAAATATCTTAATGTTGAGTGTTAAGAAACTAAAATATATATTCCTTGAATGGAAATGTATTTGCCATGAAAAGTGTTGTACCCCTTTCCTTTGATTTTTTTTTTTAATTTTGTTTCGTATTCGTTCTCATTGGAAAAACGTGATTTGGTGTTCTTGAAAAAACTCATTTACTTTTTTTATTTTGTAACTTACAAATTTACAGACTCAAATTAAGTTTTTTGGTTTTGGTTTAAAATTACTTTGTTATTTGGATCGTTGTTGACAATTGAGGTTTTTGGATGCCACAAGCAAATTTTTCATTTGGATATAAATCAGACCTTCATTCAAATTGACAACAAATAAAATTTCTCAGCATTTTTACTGCTTCAATATTCTTACCAGCTAATTATGCCCCTCAGTTGGCCGTAGACAAAAGGAAAATTTAGTAAAAAACCATAGAAATCAATTTTCAACGTTTTGCAAAGCTATATCTCCGAAATGGTGATTCTTAGGGAATAAAGTGTGTTTACAATTTTTATAGATAATTGCATGATGAATAATTTTTGTCTTTCTATTTTTATGATAAAACTTACCGTTTAGGTGGAAAACTCAAAATACCGATGCTTGCAACATTTGACCTTGAATAAATTTTTTTCCACACGGCGGATTGGTGTGGATAATTGACAAATTGAAAGTACCAGCGTTCCCAACATTCATGCCAATTTTTAGCTAGGTGCGAATTAATATAACCTTACCCCTATTTTTGAAGCTAATTTGGCCGGACTAGAATGAGTGATTTCTTAAATACTATCTGACATTTAAAAAAACACATAAAATTCAGAAAAATGTTTATATATGATATAATAGATAGAATAGATAGTGTGGTCGATTCAATTTGATGTTTCAAGATTATTTCATGCAAATGTTGGCCGCGTCTGAACCTCAAATGGTCCATCCGCTAAGTCCAATTTTGACATCCTCTTCCTAAAATTTCGGCGTGTTTTTTCTGAACAAATGCTGCAATGTTGTGCTCAATGGAACAGTGCTCCATGGTAGAGCATAGGGTGGCAACGATTTCTCTATATCTTGTTCTGTCTTGGATCAATCGTTTGATTTCATTACAGGAGCCGATAGTCATATACTTTCATTCAGTGCGCTTAGTTCTCATGTCATCTTAAGTCGATTGCGTCTTTTATTGCCTTGTTGATTGTATTCAAATGCCATTTTGACAATTTTGTTAGGGTGCTTTCTTAGCTTGCATCAATTCCAGCCCTTTTTACGTTCTAGAACATCTTGCGTTTTCTTTTAACTCTCGGTCAGCACCTACAGCTGTTCCTTTGATATGGTGTTTGGACAAAATATCGTCATGGTTTTCCGCAAGTAGCAGTTGACAAATACTATGAGATTTCTCAATACAGACTCAGTTGTTTTCTACGTTTCGGAGCCGTACAATACAAAAGACCTTACACAAGCTAAAAATAAACGTTAGGTTAGGTCATGCTGTCTAGGTTGTGCAAATTCTCTACATCTTCATTTTTGTGTTGGATTTCACTGCAGGTTTTAGACAAGGCGACAAACTGTCATGCGATTTCTTCAACATCATACTTGAAAGGATTGTAAGAAACTCAAACGTCAACACCAGAGGAACAATCTTTCAAAAGTCTGTACAATTACTCGCCTATGCAGACGATTTTGACTTAATGGGAAGAAAAAAGCGTGATGTCATAGGTGCTTTTGCGAGTATCGAAACAGAAGCGGCAAAAATGGGTTTGATGGTTAATGAGGGCAAAACGAAGTATATGTTGTCATCAAACAAGGACACAGAACATCGACGAATTGGACAAAACGTCACAATGGACAGACATAACTTCGAGGTAGTACAGGACTTCGTCTACCTAGGATCCGCTGTAGACACGGACAACAACATCAGTGCGGAGATCAAACGGAGAATAACTCTTGCCAACCGTTGCTTCTTTGGGTTAAGAAGGCAATTGAGAAACAAAACCCTCTCCAGAAAAACCAAGGTAACCTTATATAAGACCTTAATCATCCCAGTCCTGCTTTACGGCGCGGAAGCATGGACCTTATCGAAAGCAGATGAGGAAACCCTTGGTCGTTTCGAAAGAAAAATTCTCCGAATGATCTTTGGTCCCGTATGCGAAGACAATGTGTGGAGAAGAAGATACAACAACGAGCTGTATGAGCTGTACCGCGACATGGGCATAGCCAGAAGAGTACGCATCGCGAGGGTACGATGGTTGGGCCATGTAGAGCGGATGGACCCAAACGCTCCGGCTCGTCGGGTGTTCGAAAGCACATTGCAGGGAAATCGCGGAAGGGGAAGACCTCGTCTTAGGTGGCGCAATCAAGTGGATGAAGACCTCAACCGACTTGGAGTGCGAAACTGGAGAGAGCTCGCCCGAAATCGAAGTCGTTATAGAAGGATGTTGGTTGAGGCCCAGGTTCACCCCGAACTGTAATGCCCACCTAAGTAAGTAAGTAAGTATTTCACTGCAGCACACATCGATTTTTTCTTATTGATTGCTAAACGCATTAGGTTTGGTTTTTGTCATGTTGACTTTCAATCCAGCGCCAGCGCTCATCAATGCTTCTATTAGCTTTGGCTGCATGTCACTGGCTTTGAATCAGAAAAAAATGTCGTCGGCGAAATCAAGATAACATAGACGATGAAAGCGGCGCTATGAAATGCCATAAAACAGCTTTGGCATTAACTCCCAGACAGCGTCTATTGCAAGAACAGTAGAGGCGAAAGCGCACAACCCTGAGGCACTCCTTTGTTTATGGCGAAGTTTTTGCTTTGTTTAACTTTGTATGACAAGGTTCACTAACCATTCGCGTAAAGCTTGCATATTAGTGAAATTATGTGACACGATCTGCAAGTCTTTCGAATCGAACACAAAACGATATAGGAGATTGGAAACCAATCAAACAGCGTTTTCTCCATTATGCGATTTTTCCAGCAGTGCAAAAACTGATGTATGAGGAGTTGGATCGCATGCTCGAGCTTGAAGTGATAGAGGAGAGTTCCAGTGCATGGAGCTCCACTGTTGTCTTGGTTCGATAACTAGGAAAGAATCGACTCTACCTCGGTTACAGAAAGGTAAACTCCAAGACGAGAGCAAATGCGTATCCGATGACTCATATGGAGGGTTTTTGCTAGCGCCTCTTCTAGATACCCGCTAACTTTCCAGCATTAATCTGAAGAATGCGTTCTGGCAGATCCCTCTGGAGAAATCGTGAAGGGAGGACAGCAGCGTGTACTGTAAAAACCAGTGTTACCAAAAAGAAAATAGCAAAAAAAAAACAACCACGCCCTAATGGTGGTCCTTTACAATTGACATTCAAAAATCAAGCATGATTTTCAGTTAGTGGCCAATAGTTCTTCTACTTCTTCTTTTTTTTGGTGTTTCGACCATTGTGCTTTGGAAGGGATCATATCTCTCTTCGCAAAGCCTTCCAGATCTGATGTCGTTGCAATTGTCTGTGCTAGGAGTGTATTATTATTATCCCGAACTCCAAATCTTCTTCACCTCAAAACTAATAACGCCTTAACTTCTTCGTACAACAATCCGATTTAAGTCAACACCACGATGAAAATAACAAACTTCAATTTACTTTCTTTTCACTTTCACATATTTTGTTTAATTCTATTTTATTTTTCTCAATGTTGAATGACACCCTCTATATATGTACTCTAAACCGGAAAACATCGATCCATTAAAACAACATAATTAAATAAAATATACTCAAAGCCTTTATCTAAACAACTAAACAAACTCATAAATAAAAAGAAAATATGTTAACAATTTTACCATTTTTTCTACGATATCACCATCACTGTTCTAAGTACCGCTAAACGCAAAGTCCAATAATCGTACTCTTTTTCTTTTTGTTTCATTTGAATATTTTTATTTTATTATTTCTATTGTTGTCGTTTATATATAAATGATATACATATATACTCCCATCAATGGCTATTGCGGAATGACAACTGTGAACTCGTTGTTGTTGTTTTTACTTAAAAATCCTACAAAAAAAAATCCGTATACCTACTACAATCGATGTTGTTTTATTTTTTCTTATTCGTGACTTTCATGTGATGCAATGTTTGTAATTTTCTGCACTCATTCTAGTTATCCTCATGGATGAAGAAGTCGAAGATCTGGAAGAAGAGGATCTCGATTGTGAAGGTGAAATGGATCCAGAATCACCCCCATGGGATGTCTATGGTGAGGGTGATCTTGATGTCGATGGTGATGGTGATGTCGACGAGTCCACGGAAGACACTGCCTTATTACGAGTAGCAGCCCGAACGGCGATTATTGTTACTCCTATTAGTCCGGTAAGTTCTGTCAACAAAAAAACCCAACACAGCTTTGTGATTCTTGAATTTATAGGTCAGTTCTGCCCATGACTTGGCACGTCTCGATATCGACGGCAAGAATGGAAATATGTCCTGTGATAGCGGTAGATCATCGAAATCAATGGATCTACTGCGTCCAGATTCAAGTTCGCCAACAACAAGACTGCTTCCATCGTCTAGTAATTCTGTGGATATCTGAGAATGGTTTTGCATTCAGCCATTTGCAATTGGATTCAGTTTTCTGATGTCGTTCTAGAAAATTCTATTTCAATCCTACTAAACAAAAATATGCAGTCCAATCAGATTGATAAGCGAGAATCCATGACAATGGCTGAATAGACTTACCAAAAACAAACTATAAAAGTGTAAAGGCTATTCTTTAAGTATAGCGATAACAAAAAAAAAACTACAACACAAAGTAGAATAACTCACGTTGAAAATAATTTACTTACTTTTTTAATGTAAATAGATTTTTTTTAATTCTTATTACATAAATTAAAAATAAGCGATAGGTACATTGTGTGATTTAAAACAACAACAAAGTAAATTGTTCTTTTTTAACTTCAAAAAATTCATAGAAAAAAGACCAAAAAATATAAAATAGAAAATAAAATAGATCAAGCTTCAGTTAACTTTACTTAATTAAAAAAAAAAAAAAACATAAAGCACAAATCAATTACCTAAAACTTAGTGTAGGAAATGCTGTAAAGATATAAAAAAGAAAATACCTTTTAAAAATAACTACTTAAATAAAATCTATTTTTATTGTTAAGTTTCGAAATTCTATTAATTATATTTAGGTACTTTTTAAAATCTCTGTGAATCGATATTAATACGTGTAAATATGTAGATTTAGTTTAGATAAATTGAAGTCTAGTAGATACCGATGGTAGTTCTCAAATTGAATTCTTGAAATTTTTTGTAAATAGAAGTAGAAAAATTGTGGTTCTTGTAAAGTAAATAGTGTATCCAAAGTCACGACGTAGATTTAAAACAATAATCAATACGCATAGTTAGTTTATACACATAAATCTGACAATAAAATCTTATCATTTTGTACATAGCACAGATCTTAACCTGAAATCCTGAATATCCTTTCTTTTTTCAACCTCAAGGAACTATTTCTTGCGTGGTACACACAGTTTTGTTTTTACAATAAGAAGATAAATAGTTAATTTAGACACAAATCCAAAAGCCACATCGTTTAGAAAAGATCAATCATTAAATTTTTTTTCAACCCAGAGGGCTGTATGCAAATCATCTAAAGTGACAACAACTTCTTGGTGTTCAACCCCTTAGCTCTCTTCTTAAATTCAAGAAGTTCTAGTAACTTGTTTTGATTAGCTCACCAGCGAGTATGAATGTGCCCTCTTGCAACCTTAGTTTTAAAAGTAACTAAAAAGTTTTTCGCAGGTTTTTGCACTCAAATAGAAACACACATTACAGTTTTGTGGGTTTGCCTTTACAAAAAGTGTAAAAATTGTATCAAAAGATTTTCTAGTTACTTACTTTGACCTTGACTTTCTATTCTAAATTTTGATTTTTTCTCCTTCCAAAATTTTCATTCTCTTTTGGTACCTTCTCTTCGAGGTCAATTAAGTCTTAAACACCACAACCTGTACAGAAGTCGTTCAAATTGAATCTGATTTGCTTTCTGTAGTAACCCTGCAATTTATTTCCTACAATGAAGCTGACTGAGAATTCAGCATGTTTTTGTTCGTCTGAGATGTAGTTTCTTATAGAATCCTGATTTTGAAACATGCCTTAAAAGATTTCCTTCTTTCGTTTGTTTCTCTCATCACTAGATTTATTCGAGTTGACTTTAGATTGCTGGACACAACTCTCTGCATTCTCAAAAAACGCTATCATTCTAAGAAAATGCATGCCTTTTGAGAGCCCTGCTTGTTACTTTAGCCTACCCCTGTTGAAACCTATAAGGTTACTTCAGGGCGAGAGTTGGAAAATTTAGGGCTCAGAAAACACATTGACGCAAGTTTAAGTTAAAAAAAACGCTTTATAACGACCACAGGGCAAACCGAGGGCTTCAACAACAAATCTACTTCTGTCCCGATTTCTTGTTTTAGGTTACAGTTAGAGATTATGACATTAGAATTTGTCTCGTCAAGACATAATTCATCCCTTGTTTTATTTTTAGCCAGGGAGCCAGCAGGTCCTAGTTTTGTTCTCAGCACCAAGAACCCTTTGGTCTCCTCGTCAGCAGGTTAAACGTTTGGGCTTTTTTTCAGTTGCAGAAATTGCTTTTATAGCTTTTTTATGTCAATGATAAGGCGAAATCTCAGAATGATCCAATGATCCAATTGTCGATAAAATAATTAGCAACAGAAAACATGTATTGAATCAAGAATTAAAATGTTTTATTGTGAAAAAATCGGAATGATAATAATATGAAAACTAGATGTTTTCAAAAGAGAGCAGCTATCGTCATGACTTCAGCCTGGATGAAGCTGCTATAGTCAAAAAATCTGTTTGAACTGGGAAGATCGAGAATTTCTGAAGCAACAAAAGCGATTCTCATAACCATCTCTGAAGATGTGTACTGTAGATTCCATAGATGTGTACTGTTTGCTTTCGTTGTAATTCAACCCTACTGATAATAGTCTAGGGTTGGTAATTTTTCTGTCACTCTCCAAAAAAAAGAGTACAAGGTCTTAAGGTTCTACCGTATAACCTTCTGCACGCATATAAACCTACATCACTGCTTTCTGAATTCTTTTCCTTAAGACTTTTATTAAGCTTTTTATTTGAAACCACCAAGACTAATTTGACGTGATCAAACAAGTTTAGTTTTGTGTTTTATATTCTTCAAAAAAAGTGGGGAATTAAAAGTTGAAGATGATTTTTATCCTCCTTTTCGATCTTTACTTTGTAGGTGACTCAAAAACACAAAAAAGACGATCACTGAACTTTGAGCGCGCAATGATATTTTTTATGTACTTCAGTAACCAAGATTTTGAAGTTGAACGCATTACAATTTGGAAATACTTTAAGACAAACAGGATTAGATGAAAGCTTCACATTCTCGTTTAATTTTTCGAGTGCCCCTTACATAACTATATCTTAACAGACAAAATCGGCTTTCTCAAGAATCGTGGCCCCAACGAGCGTTTTATATGCCGGAGTTCTATTCAAAGACTTCCACGAAAGTTAGATTTGTTAAAAACAGACCTGCAGATGATATGCCTACGTTAGATGCAGACAAACTAAACGTATGCTCCCTAAAGCTAATAAGAAAACTTCAACATTTTTGTGCTTTCGCGCAGCAGCAAGATTGTAGAAAACTAGGAGTTCCCTCAGGGCACTCCTCTTTTACCAAGTATTTAAACGTGCTAGGCTCACTGTATGAATTCTGAGAAAATTATGACGCCTTGGAATACTTCCTCTGTGATTATTTTTAATTTTCTTAAATCAGGCTATGTGCACAGATATGGGGAGAGCTGTTAGCCTAGGCGCAGGCGGTGTGAAAAGAACAAAAAGTTCGAGCTCCTCCTTGGAAGAGAGCTTTTTGATTTTTCCAGTCGCAGCGTTGAGGTCTACCCACTGAGTCCCAGGACCCATTCATCAGTTCGTTGTGATCTCTCCTCTGTCTATTTTAGAAAACTTTTCTTTCATACCTCTGGTATTTTTCGTGAACCATTGACAAGGTTCTTGCCTAATTTCAATCGATTTGCATATTTTTTTCGTTTTTTTAATAAAACTTTTTTTCTTTCTTCTGACTCAAGCAAAATCAGCTGTTATCTTTTATTTTATTTTAGAGACTAACCCAAAAAGAATTTATTTAGCTTTATTGATTTGTGTGGATACTCATTTCAAAAGAATATCGTAAATACTTGATATTATTCCCTCTGCCATTTTGGTTCGGTGTTTGTTTTGTTCATTGTCGAAAATCAACCCTAATGCTATTTTATAAGGCTTCACTCAGTTTTATTTTATTTTATTTTTTGGCCTTTCAATTTCGATAAAGATTTTTAATTTTTTCTGTAATTCTAAGCTCGTTTTCAATTTGTGGTACCCGTGGCGTGATAGTAAGCATGTCTGCCTGTTAACACAGAGGTTCGTGGGCCAAGTCCCAACAGAGGCAAAAATGTTTTTCCACAGATATCGCCTCTCGAGGAATCGGCAAGTCCTCCGTTAGTATATTCATTACAATGAATAGTGCTTTCTCGGTTAGCCGTTCGAAACAGGCAAAAAATTGATTCTTCACAGGGCATGGTTGTGAGAAATTCGCTAGGCCCCCTAGCTCATCGCTCTTTTGTACCACCCTTTAATTTTATTCATTCATATTCAATTTCAACTGACCACATTTTACTCAAAGTTCATTACATAACATTTGTAAATCAACACAATTTTTCATAGCCAGAAAAAAGAACAACTTTGTAAATATGTAAATTGTACAAAATGTGTAGTTCGGAGTCTATAACAAAAATTATAAAATAGTTAAATTAATTAAAATTTGTAGAAAATTGAATAAACAAAAATTAATATACTTATGTGCTTTGAACTTAAAACAAATCATAATTTTTAATTTTGTTAGTTAATTTAAGTGTTTCTATCTTAAGAATTAAACATTTTTTTATTTTATTTTACTTTAACAATTCAAAAGACATAATTTAAGGATTTCTTTGCTCTTCATTTCATTATATATATTTTTTTATCATTCTAATAAATGGCATCAATGTATTTGTTTTTTTTTTTTTCAACATTTGAGAAAATATTCAATGAATATTCACTATGGTAAAAAAAATTGAGTATTAATATTGGAGAATGGTCAAGTTTTTAGTATATTAAAACTGAAGTCTCTCCGGAGAGTAGTTTTTAAATTTCTACATCCCTTATGACAATTTTGTGAAAAAACTTACGGGCATGCATTAGAAAGTGAGCAGCTCTTTTTACCCGTTTCCTTCAACACCGTTTACCCAAACGTCAAATTTTCGTTGTAATGGTTTTTTCCGGAGCATAGGCTTGGCTAAATATAATTGACAGCTGTGTTGAAAACGGGGTCTCCGTCAATCCTCTTGAAGCGGAGTCTGTTCTCCTCAGCAGACACAGAAAATGACTGGTCTGACCCAATTTGTATTTAATGTAGTCACTAAAGAAGTCAAAAATCTTGGACTAATTCTAGATGCCAGTAACAAGCTTCCTTGGTCGAAACATGTCAATAAGTGGAAAACTGCTTAGTCATAATCAGTTTTTTTTGTAACGTAAAGGAACCTTTGTCAAGATATGAGGTCTGTCATTGAGAAAGGTTCCCTAAGTCTATATGCCCTACAAAACCTTCATCCCCTTCAAACCTACATCATGTACTCTCTAGACAACTTCCTTTATAAAAAGAAGTGGTCTCCGTCACAATTCGCCATGGGCCTTTAAGGATTTCCCATGCGGCATATCTTTTGTCCGAGACAATGATTCTAATGCTCAAACTGAGTTAATAGTACAAGTTGAACTTTCCTCCGGTTCAAGACCTCTTTGAATACGTTCGGGAGAGTTTATTCTTTAAAGCTCGTTTGGCCTCCAGGCCATCGCAACATAACTGCAAACGAAAGGAAAGGCAATGATCTCAGACACCTTTCTCTGGACCTGAACCGACACTTGGTTAGCCGGACTCCTCAGTACACACTGGGAATACTGTGGAAAAAACAACTATACCGTGGAGTACTACTAGCGTCGACATGATGTGAGCTGGTAACCTTGGGTTCTTATCGAGGCAACATATTTTGGCTTTTCTGCAATCATATGCAAAGCTATATCAAAAAAGGTTACTATGGTGCCACAATGGGCTGGTAATTTGTTCTCAGTGCGTCAGTGAGTATTTAAAGGAAATAGCAAGTCTTCTGGAAGTATTGCCACGAAAAATGCCCTTCTTCTTAGTATTTTGGAACCATTACGAAATTGTAGGTCATTTTCAATGCTCACATAAGAATATTTGAGAGAAATGCTTCAGGACGTGGTGAGCTTGTTGCGATTTTTATTTGCTATTCAAACTGATGTACCCGTGGTGTGATGGATAGCATGTCCGCCTGTTAATCCAGAGGTTCGAGTTCGAATCCTAACAGAGGCTAAAATGTTTATTCCACGGGTATCGCCTTTCGCGAGGAATTGGCAAGTCCTCCGTTAGTATTCATTGCCATGAAAAGCGCTTTCTCGATTAGCCGTTCGGAACCGGCAGAAAATTGTAGGTCCCCTCCATTCCCTCACAAGTCATGGTTGTGAGAAATGCGCTAGGCCCTGGGGCTCCTCGCTCTGTTGCGCGTTGCGCCACCCTATTTATTTATTCAAACTGATTGATTTGACAAAAGCAAATTGTTTTTCAAACGCGGATTGAAGTAAAATAAAAATACGAGTATTTCATGTCCATACATTGAAGAAATGAGTTTCATTAAATCAAACTTAATTTTCGTTTTTGTTATTGCTAATTCCTACGATGTTGTATATAAATTTCAAAACGTACCCTACTAGTAAAGTCAATTGAAATAATATCTCACAGTATTGCCAACTTTATATTTGACTTTAAATTAAATTGACATTTGCTTTTTATCATCCTTTCATCAAACATAGTGTTAGTTATTTATTCAAATATTTTTTATTCTTTTATTTTATTATAAAAACATTTATAAATACAATACATAATTCCACTACTTAGTTTCTACTAAGCAGAAACTTATATAACCAAAAACATAGTTAAAAATATATTAAATATAAATACATATACCCTTTCTTATTTAATATACGAGTACTATATGCTTACGCTTGTGTGTAGAGAAAAGAAAAAAAAAACATAACAAATTAGCGTCCAGATTTTATTTAAATCATTTGATTGTTATAGTATAAATTTTTTTTGTTAAATATCAAAATAAAATGATTGATTTAAAGTTTAAAAAGAAATTATTATAATTATGAAAATGATAACCTTCAAGGGATCACAAAATGGTACAAGAGCTTTACAAAGAATACATTTAATATTTAAACAAACAAAATAAGAACAGTATATATACATATGTAGTCTAGTCAAATAGAGAGTAAAATATATATATAATAAATAAATTAAAATTACCGTCGTAACTTTAACAATATGTATAGTAAATTTAAATACTTTGTAAGATTTTTAAATAAAAATAAAAACACTCGACTACTCTAAGCAAATCGTATAATGCATAAAAATAACACACATAACCTAAACTTAAATTACTGTAAAATAAATTAAATCAATAGTCAAAATTTATAGTTAAAAGAAACATAAAATATATAGACAAAGAACTAATATAGGGAATTTTCAATTGACTTTGCATTTTCTCTGATATGATTTGCATAGAATTATTTGTGTCGAAATATTAAGTCTTCCACCACGTGTTGTTATTTTATTTCTCATTTGTTCCTCGTTTTTTTGTATTTTAATTCATATGATGTACCCGACTGTTGATTTTGTTATTCTTTATGAAAAAAAAAAAAAACAAAACTAAAACGTTCCTTGAATACATCTTGGGTACAAAGTTCTTAACTGATAAAAAATATCTAAATAGAAAGTACTATGTATAAAAACAAAAATTAGTCAAAAGGAATCGTTCGCGTTAATGACAAACAAAAAAAAAACAAAGCAAAAGAACACATTTATGCTGGCAACAATAGAGTGTTATTAGCTCGTCTAGCCAATTGCTTGTAACCTGCCACGCATTTAAGCCTTATTTAAATAAACGGATAAGTATCACTTCGAAAATAGAAAATTTTTAATTAAAATAATGCTGTGCTGAGTAGTATTATTATAAAACAAAAAATAAATAGCAAAAAAAAGAGTTGCTGTATTGAATTAAATTGAATTAAATTAAATTTCATTGAATTGAATTTGCCAACTGTTTCTTTAAAAAGAGTTTTTTATAGATAATTATACTTAACAAGAAAAAAGAAAGAAAAAATTACTATATATAGAAATTAAAAACGCGTTATCGAATTTTTAATATTAGTAACAATTGTTAAGCTTAAGATTATAAAGAAAAAAAAATATTGAAAAACACTGTACATTACGAAATGAGGAAAAAACTAAAACAAGAACATTAATTAAATTAAAATTAGTTGCTTCAAGGAAAACGAAAGATTCTTAATTAAGGTTTTATTATTATGAACATAGAAAACAAAAGATGATATTATAGAAGAAAAACAAAAACAATTTTATTAATAAAACTGACATTTTTAATAAAACAAAAAAAGAACAAAGCTCACATCTTTGATTGCTGGACTTCATTTTGCTTTTATACAGTTACGTTTTTTTTTTTTTGTTATTTTTCTGTTATTATTTTTGAGGTAAGTAAAAGCGTAAGCTTTTTACGAACTTAGTAGTTCTTAGTTCATTCAATCCTTAAAAGGCAATCTGTTCTTTCATCGTATCAATGGGAGAAATGAACGAACATAGAGAAATTTCGAAGGACAATAGGTTTTAAGCCGCTTTCTGCCCTGGATACTGTAGCTTAACTAGACGAATACCATTCAATCGTAAATCGTTGGTTTTATCGTCAAAAGATTGTTTCATGTAACTTACGAGTATTATTATATTCTAAGGGCTGGGAACTTCTACGGGTTTTTAGACACATTTTTTAGACGAAATACGACGTTGTTACTTGTCCTTAAATTATGAGATGCTGGCAATAATTTACACTAGCCGATTTCTCCTGAAAACTTGGGTTTCGAGCGGATACTTGGTATGCCTGCAAGTGCTCACACTAGCTCGTCGGAATGGGGAGGATTCCTTCTCAAAACCAAGTAGAAGACGCGTTAACAAAGTATTCATACCAAGATTTACTAATTTTATAGACATCGGATGGACTGAAAAGATTCAAACAATAGGATCTGCTCGCTAGGTGATAGATGGATTCTCACCTTGGATACATTTGCCCCACCCCTAACTGCAAAGCAGTTAACCGCGACAACTTTGGTATCCTGATTTTAAGTTATCCCTTACGTTGGACTCACTGAGAACTAGTACATTGAAACCGAGTTATAGCACTTCATGACCCCCCCTTAAGAAAACGTTACTCTTTCATGTTCATAACATTTATGCTATCAATTCACTTTTATTGTTTCATCTTTCATATTAGTGTTACTACGTACTAGTTTAGGAACATAGGTGATGGTTTTAGCTTATTCGATTGTTTTAATTTAAGGTTTAGTTTATAATACTAGTCTAAGTAGGTAATTTTATGTATAACTTTTATAGCTTTGTGCTTGGTACTTTAGGTATTATTTATATAAATGTAAGGGTGATCGGTATATCTATATAGGTTACATATGCCGCCCCATCTATTTTTGCACAAACTTGATTTCCAACGGAAACCAAGTTCATTTAAGATTTCATATTGCAATGTAAACACACGCTTGCACAAACTTGATTTCCAACGGAAACCAAGTTCATTTAAGATTTCATATCGCAATGTAAACACACGCATTCTTTTTGGGCACTCGTAATCGGATACCCAAAACGAATGTGCAATTCTGCTGACACATTAAAAACTGAATAAGAATAAAGGCATTGATAGAATTAAGGAATAAATAAGAAGTCAGTCTGAATCAACAGTTCAAAGAATAAAGTTCTTTTTAAAAACCTCAATCGTGATAGTAATTACTTCTCTGGCGCAGTCGGTAGGATTTTTTCAAACAGAAGAAATCCATACGAGAACGAAGTTACGCGAAAACAACTTAAGATTGTTAAAGTGTTAATCTCAGTGTTCAGTGCGTGGCAAACAAAATAAAATTGTGAAGCACGTATACGAAAAGTGAATAAACCAAAAAGTGAAGTTTTTGGATATAAGAAAATAATTTATTTTTCTTTCTTTTTCTTGAATTGCATTGACGATTCAAGGGAACAAAAAAAAAAAAAAAAAGAAGAAGAAGTAAACAATCACGATTACAAGAAAAACACAAACTAACATTGTTAACCGCCAATAATAAAATCTAATTAACACAAAAGTGAAGTTTTGGTATAAGAATTTTTTTTTTTGTGCTCAAGTTCAAGTGAACGTTGTGAAAAAAAAAAAGTAACCACGATTAACAAAAAGGATAAAACGCTGAAATTTTGGCCGGTTATCAACAACACCATGGATCAAGAACAATTAGACCGTCTCGTGGGGGCCATTCAAGCCCTAGCAGTGCGTCCGCAACCACAACAAAGTCGGACAATCCAAATAATAAAAGAAATAGCGTACATACCGGAATTCGAAGGACAAAATGAAAGATTGACGCAGTTCGTCAGTGTGGTTGAAAACCACATCAACGGCACCAGAGCTGAAGAAAGGCAGGAGATATGGAGGGCAATATACAACTCCAAGGTGACGGGAAGAGCGAAGGAGCTGCTCATCCACAATACCACAACAACGTGGGAGGAAGCAAAAAACCTATTGAAACAACACTTCCGACCAACAATTAACTACAAGGAAATTGCCAACAAAATATCATACCTGAAAGTAAGTTCTATACTAGATTTAAATAATAAAATCGAATATTTAATTAGAGAAGCGAACACATTCGCTACATATGAAAGTAATTCTGCGGAAGTTAAATCAAATTTATACGTATTGATAGCTAGTAAAATTAAACAACTAGCTATAGGAAATTTATCAAGGGACATTAGGGATATCTACGATATCCACAAAATTAAAGAGATCCTCTACTCATTTGTAGGGTACGATGATGGGAATATACTAATAGAGTCTAAAACAAACAGACAGTACCGACAAGATAGGCCGATTAATTATAGGAACACAGTAGGACAAAACAGCAGTAACTATAACCAGAATTTCCAGAGACAGACTAGTAATTTTCAAGCTAACGCCAATTCCTCAGGACATTTTAATCCGTTCAGGCAGGCAAACAGTTTCCAACACAACAGGCATCCCCAAGAAAATTTTCGGAATACGTCAGGGCAGTATAGGAATGGTATACCACCAAGATATAACAATTATCAACCCATTTTTAACCCTTCAGGACAGATTAGAAACGCGACACAAAACCCAGCTCCAATGTCGATAAATCAAATCGAGAATAGGAAAGAAGAAATTCACAATGTTGAGTTTTTTCTCAATTGAGCCTCGGGAACAAAATTTTTTTAGATTTAACAATTGACAATAGAAAGTATAAGGCACTGTTAGACACAGGATCAACTATGAGCATTATAAATTCTAGCTCAGTAGATTGCAGTAGGTTTAAGGTATACGACAAAATAAAAATGCAGCTTAAGACAATTTACAATACAACGGATGAGGTAGTTGAAAGAATCATTACCAATATTCCGGAAGAATTTAAAGAAGAAAATAAAACTGCTACCAGATGGTACAAAAGAGACTTAGGTCCAAAGCCTTATGATATTCTAATAGGCATGGACTTACTAAGTAAAATTGTTAAACCCTTGATTTTAACAGTAAAACTCTTATATTAAAAAACAATTCAATAATCCCTCTTTACTCCGTAAAAGACATCACAGCCTTCGATTGTTTTGAGCTTATCGGAGGAGAAAAAGAATTGGACCTAAGCCATCTGAACGCAGAGGAAAAGAAAGAAATAGAAGCATTATTAAGAAAATTCAAAAAATTAGTTTACCGTGAAGGTGATCAGCTGACGAATACGGACACTATCATGCACGAAATAAAAACTACCGTAAACCAATCTATACATGCTAAACTCTATAGGCTACCCCCAAAACATGAAGAAGAAGTAAAACGACAAGTGTTAGAAATGGAAAATCAGGGCATAGTAAGAAAATCAAACAGCAGATATGCCTCTCCTATTGTGGTAGTGGCAAAGAAAAAAGACAATTCTGGGCAACAAAAATTTAGATTATGCGTTGACTATAGAAAGCTTAATGAAATAACAATTGATGATAAATACCCACTCCCAAACATCGACAGCATCCTTGATAAACTAGGTAGGGCCCAATACTTTTCATCAATTGACCTTGCAAAAGGATATCATCAAATCAAAGTTCACCCCGCCGATATTCCAAAAACCGCATTTGTGACACCCAATGGCCTCTATGAATATCTTAGAATGCCTTTTGGATTGAAAAATGCGCCGGCAACGTTCCAAAGATTGATGAACCAAATACTAAGGGACTATATTAACAAAATTTGTGTTGTCTATTTAGACGACATCTTAATTTTCTCAACAAGTTTAAAAGAACATATTCAATCTTTAACCTTAATTTTCAAAAAGCTCTCACAACATAATTTAAAGATTCAATTTGATAAATGTTCATTCATGAAAAGAAATACCGAGTTTTTAGGTCACGTACTTACAGCGGAGGGAATGAAACCGAACCCAGATAAAATACAATGTATTAAAGAATACCAATTACCCAAAACAGAGAAACAGATAAAAACATTCTTAGGTACCACAGGGTACTATAGGAAATTTGTAAAGGACTACTCAAAAATAGCTTATCCCATGGTGAAATACTTGAAAAAAGGAATGAAAATAAATCTTAACGATCCCGAATACATCCAAGCGTTTGAAACACTTAAATCAAATATTATCAAGCACCCCATACTCAAATTTCCCAACTTTGAAAAACCCTTCACACTTTTCACCGACGCTAGCAATTATGCGATAGGAGCAGTACTCACGCAGGATGGTCAACCTGTATGTTACGGGTCAAGAACATTAAATGATCATGAAAAGAAATATTCTGCGACTGATAAAGAGTTCCTAGCAATTGTTTGGGCAGTAACTTACTATAGACCATATTTATGGGGCACAAGATTCACCATCATAACAGATCATCAACCTATTAAATATTTAAATAAGAAATATAACGGCAAAGAGTTTAGTCAGAGAAACCAGAGGTGGCTTCTAAAACTACAGGAATACCAATTCGACATAGAATATTTAAAAGGTAAGGAGAACAAAGTGGCAGATTTTTTATCAAGAATTCCAGAAGAGGAGATAGAGAAGAATAATACCGAAGAGATGTCAATCAACAATCTATCTGATATTGCAACTGTACATTCGCAAGAAGAGCAACTTCTTGATCACATTCCAATTAAAGAAACAATAGTTAACAAGTACAGAACACAACTAATATTAGTAAATAAAACAGAAAGAGAGATTGAAATCATAGACAAGAGAAGAATTATTTACTTAGACATGACTAAAACTAAGGAATACTGGTCAGATCTACTAAGACGATTTATAAAACCAGGAATAACAGGTATTTTCACAGAACTTTCCTACGAAGAATTTAATAAAATTCAAAAATTACTGATAGAATTATTTAGCAATAAAAGAGAAATAAAATTCATAAAAGCAACCATTAGAGCAAAGGAAATACGAACAGTAGAAGAACTTCACAAACAAATCTCATCGTATCACATAAAAGAAAGCATACACAGTGGTATAGTAGAGACGTATCATAGCCTGAAAAATAGAATTTATTATCCACAAATGTTCAGAGAAATCACTAAAGTTATAAATAACTGCAAATCCTGTATAGAAACGAAGTATGAAAGACACCCAATAAAAAAGAAATTTGAAATTAGTGAAACACCAACAAGACCAAACGAAATTTTACACATTGATATTTTTTATTTCATGAAACAACCATTTCTTACTTTAATAGACAAACTAACAAAGAAAGCTTACGCTTATCATTTACCAAATAGAAACTGGATCAAGAAAATTGAAACATTAGAAGAACATATTTCCAAATTTGGTAAACCAAAGAAAATTATAGCCGATAATGAATTCCAAGCAGAGAATCTTAAAGAATTTTTTAACCAACAAGAAATTGACCTTCACCTTACTAAGCCCAACACACATACAGGTAATAGTGATGTTGAAAGATTTCACTCTACACTTCAGGAAAAATTAGTTTCAATGAGGAAGTTAGATTTGACATTAGTTCAGAAAGTTCATAGAGCAGTTAAGAATTATAATGACAGATATCATTCCACACTCAAAACATCTCCAAATGAAGCAATGTTTGCAGACATAGCCACTCTAAGAAAACAAATTATGACGGAAAAAGCAAATAGGACCGAAAAACTTAACAAAATATTGAAAACAGGCAGATAGTACCAATTAAAAATTACAAAAGAAACTTACAAAAACGAACCTACATAGATACAGATTTAAAAAACTAGAAAGAGAACATCCTATTAACATTAAACGCCCTCTCATATTTGCAGACGATAATGTTAGTATACGCACTAACCATACGGATGACACCAGTAGCAGCGACCTTAACAGTCAACAAGTTAACGACTAACAATGGATATACCACTATTAACATGGGACAAACCGAACTGATAGAAAATACAAGGACAATACTGCATATCATAAACACGGACGACCTAGAACAAACTTTTAATTCTATTAAAGGAAATGTAGAAAATCTTCAAATAAGAGACGACTGGACGATAAGTAAAATGATAGAAAACATACAAGCAAAACTTCAGGCAATAGGAATAGTAAAAATAGATGTTCGGAACAATGGACGATATCGACAGACAAGAAATAATAGAACACTTGAAAACAATAGAAGAGAACGATAATAACTCAATATTTAATTTAAACAAACAGATTAAAATAAATTCATATTTTAATGACACAATATTTGACCTAAAGAATATTATAGAAACAGATAGAAAACAGATAGCCCAGGTATACAAAGAATTAACAGAAAATGAGAAACGAATGATAGAACAACAACTTAAGATTAATCAAATATTAAAGTTACGTTTTTTGGAAGACAAATTGAATCAAATTGTAGATACCATTGCTCAAATAAGATTAGGTATAATTCACCCAAGCATAATGACGTCAGAAGAAATGACAGAAACAGGTTTAGACATTTACAAACTTAAAAACGCTAGAGTAGGAGTTTTAAGATACGAGAAAAATAGAATCATTATAGCAATGAAAATCCCAAGTACCTACAAACGAGTAGATTTCAAACTCATAACAGCAATCCCTACAGAAAATAATCAAGAAATAATAATCAAAGATCAATTTTTTATAGAAATGAATGAAACAAGATATGAATATAACGAAAAAATTTTATATGAAAAAGAACTTATAAAACTTAGCAACTGCATATCGCATAACAACTGTAAATTAAAAAAAAAATAGCCTTATCGAAATAAAATCATTAGACGACTACACTATTCTCTGTAAAAATATGAATAATGTTGAAATAATAAATAAGTGTGATGATCGTAAAATAAAACTAAGTGGAAATTACCTAATTGTATTTAATAATTGCTCAATAGAAATACTAAACCAAACATTTGGCAATATGAATATTCAACATGTAAATAGATTTTTTTTATAACGAAAACATAAAGTACAATTTTACGGAAGAATTAAATTTTGAAGGAATTACTCTGAAAAACTTTGTAAACCTAGAAAGTATAAACTTACTTAAATTTCATAAAAATGTACACTATTCAGTAATATCAATATTATTTGTAACTTTGATTGTTCTTACAATTTTTATATTAAGAAAAAACAAAAAGCTAAAAATTTCAATCAAATCAAATGTCAGTAAAGAAACTCCCAAAATTCAGGAGAATTTTAACCTAAAGAGGGGAGAGGTTACATATGCCGCCCCATCTATTTTTGCACAAACTTGATTTCCAACGGAAACCAAGTTCATTTAAGATTTCATATCGCAATGTAAACACACGCATTCTTTTTGGGCACTCGTAATCGGATACCCAAAACGAATGTGCAATTCTGCTGACACATTAAAAACTGAATAAGAATAAAGGCATTGATAGAATTAAGGAATAAATAAGAAGTCAGTCTGAATCAACAGTTCAAAGAATAAAGTTCTTTTTAAAAACCTCAATCGTGATAGTAATTACTTCTCTTATATATATATATATATATACAATATAAGGTACGTATAACCCCATTTGTTGGGTCTTTATTTATGTTTATATTGGTATTTTAAAATAGCATAAGATTTAAGTAATAGTTTTATGTAGTCAAGTAAAGCAAATATAAAAAAACTTACGATTTGATCCTGGTTCCGATGTTTTGTGCGCACAAAGCCTCGTTCCAACAGGTCCTCATTCGGTCTTGATGTTTTGTTATGAAGTTTAATTTCCACGTTTTACTTGTAACCTTATGCGCAAAAAAAAATTCTTTTCTTTTCTTTTCCTTTCTTATTTAAGCTATCCACGGACATATATACAGGGTGATTCGCATAAGGTGTGACAAAAAGATAGGGTGTGTAGGTTGGACCTAGACAAGCAAAAAATCGTATGGGAGGGGGGGGTCCATTTTCCCCCGTTTAGGCGGGAGGGGCAATTTAAGAAAAAAGTCACTAAAAATTGGAAAAAAATTATTTAAAAATAACGGTAGTACCTACAGAGTCTTACTATAGCATTTTGAAAAGCCAAAAACTTAAATCAAAATTTAAATTTAAAATTAAGTTGTTCAAGTAAATAGTTTTTGAAATATTAATTTTCAAAGTCAAAATTTTGAAAAAAAAACATAATTTTTTTTCTTAAAACCACTTTTCTTCCAAATTTTACGTAATTAAATAGTATTTTTTTGGCTTATTATCAATGCTTTATTTATTTTTGATCAAATACAAGAAACCGGATGCCAAAATAACTTGTAGTTTTTGAGAAAACCAAAAATTACAAAAATGACTTTTGTCAAAAAATTTTTTTTTTAAGTTTTTTTTTCGTTATTGGATTCTTAAGTGAACTTACGAAATAAAGGATGGATTTTCTCTTTACTTTTTTTATTGAGAATTCACTTAAAAGTCCAATAACGAAAAAAAAATTAAAAAAAAAAAAAATTTGACGAAAGTCGTTTTTGTAGTTTTTGGTTTTCTCAAAAACTACAGGTTATTTTGACATCCGGTTTTTTGTGTTTGATCAAAAATAAATAAAAGCATTGAAAATAAGCTAGAAAAATACTACTTAATAACGTAAAATTTGGAAAAAAAGTGGTTTTAAGAAAAAAAATTATGTTTTTTTTTCAAAATTTTGACTTTGAAAATTAATATTTCAAAAAATATTTACTTGAACAACTTAGTTTTAAATTTAAATTAATGTTTAAGTTTTTGGCTTTTCAAAATGCTATAGTACGACTCTGTAAGTACTTCCGTTATTTTTAAATAATTTTTTTCCAATTTTTAGTGACTTTTTTCTTAAATTGCCCCTCCCGCCTAAACGGGGGAAAATGGACCCCCCCCCTCCCATACGATTTTTTGCTTGTCTAGGTCCAACCTACACACCCTATCTTTTTGTCACACCTTATGCGAATCACCCTGTATATATATACCTACATACATATATACATATATACTACCTTCACCTCCTACTTATTTCCCAGTACCCGGCACTCCACTGAACAGTTTTACAATGCTAATAACCGCTGAACTCAATAATTATAGTTCATGTAATTCACTCTAACATATCCTGATTCTGCCACTCCGAGTGATAAATTTTAAGACCTTGACCCGATCGCAATCGCACTGACTTCCTCCAGAGTCTAGACACTACGCTACTGTGCTGCTGTTGGAATTCGATTGTTACATCACCGTAACGGGGTCCTACAATGGGATTAGAATTTTTGTTTACCCTTTTCTCGTATATTTTGATATTTTGGTTTGCAATCAATTGTCTAGCCATATGGGATTACCTGTTACTTTTAAGAGAGCTGCGCACCGCGGTAAATTTGGGTTATGTACTGAGATCGCCCGCACGTGTTGACCTTGATTTTCTGCGGAGAGTGCAAGAGCACGTGCGCTGGGTGAATCTTCTCATAATATGTTTCTTTGACAAATGATCACCACGAATAATGTTGATAATTTGAGCAGGTGAACCTTTTGTGGTTTGATTGCCGCCTGGCAATTATACAACCCTTTGCCACAATATTCAGATATTATAAGCTATATTTGAATAAATATTAGTACTGGCGTTTTTTTAAAATATAGTTAACCATTTTACCTTTCTATCACTTTTGCGATTTGTTTAACTTATTTGTGCTGCTTAATTTGAGGGCTTTAAAAACGCACCGCACCTCTTTGAACAAAAAAAAATTCTTCCTTCCTTTTTTTTATATTTCCTTTGTCTTAGATTTCAGTCTATTCACTACGACGTTTGACGATGGAAAGAAAGTTTGATTGGCGAATAGACTTCGTGTTCCCACTATTCTCCCGTTTCGCTTTCTTTCCGGTATTCTTTATTTTCGCTGAGTTTTTGGTAGGTACCAAAAGCGCGACTGTGAACAAACAGCATTGCCAGAAAAATAAATGAGTACGGAATTCCAAGGGCTTTTTGGTGGAGTTTTTATTTTTGTAACAACGTGGTACCTGTGATCGATGAAAAAAAAAAAGAAGCACTCCGGGAGTGCCGACAGAAGTGAAAACAGAATTGAATCTTCGTAAATATTTTAATGTACAGGAAAATCTTTTATAATATATGTAGATGTACATATAGAAGAAAATCAATGAAACTTATGAGTTTTCATTCACAATTTCATACCTTCTATTATCATCTCTACAATCATCGTATTCTAATACTGAAATAATAGGTCTATGGGAACTTAAATAGGAAACGAACAATTTTGTCTCAAATCTATTTAAATATATCGCAAAGACTGCATCAATTGTCGCTTTATATTTCGTTGTACTAAGGCTGCATTTTTTCGTCATTGTTAAATACATAGTATTCTTCTTTTAAAAATTGAAAAAGTGGCAAATTTGTAGCATCGGCGAAATTGATGTTAAAATCACCACTCAAAATCTTTAGGAAATCATCAAATCTCTCCCCAATTTTATCGTGAAGGTATGCAGAAGCGTCTTCAGACTAAATAAATAAATTTTTATATAGAAACTGTCGTACTACACTTGAACACGTATTTGGTGAATTATAAACGCCTACTGTTATAACTAGCTGTCCATTTCCAGAGTGGCAACGACAAACAGACAAATCGCCGATATCAAAAACATTAGTACTAAACATACAAGTGTACCTCGTATGCAAATCCATATGATTTGAGCAAAATATGACAGTTGTATCAGACAACCTTTTATAGATAGCTACTCCTGCTGCTGGACGATCGTGCCTTCTGAAACTTGCAACTAAATTGAAATCTGGAATGTCATATCTATATTTCTTCGTCACCCTTGTGAAATTCTGTTAAAATCAATACGTTCAATTTTTTAACGATAGTGTCTACAGATCTCGTAAACTTTAACAATGAAATGAAAAAAAGGACAATGCATTAAGTATAGAAACGAAATTAATAAATATTTGAGTAATGGTTTTCAAACTATTTTCATGTAACGTGACCATTTATTTTTTTGGTCAAAGCGGGACATCTTCGGAATTATGTAATAAAAAATGTTAGTAGTGTTTTACAAGGTTTTTTATTATTATTATTATTTTTAAATAATCAAAGCAAATACGAGTAAGTAGTGGCGTGGATCTTAGTTTGTGTTTTTATATTTATCGGCTGAACAAATTTGTTTTAAAATATCGAGTCTTGTTTTTAGAAAAGTGTGAAGTTAAGTACATGGTTTATTTATATTTATCTTTGTAATCAAAGTAGCTTTCATTACTGAGACACTAAACTGTGTTTTATCACTTCTTGTCCAAACCTTTGTTCATTTGAGAAAAAACTTTTTCCACAGGTGCGTTACTTCCAGGCTCAATACTCAATAATAGAAAAATTTGTTGAAGTTAGATTATTGGCACGAATGTGCTGGAATAAACCAACCCAACGATTTTCAGTTGAAAAATTCTCGGTATTCCAGCCAGAAATGTTTTCATCGGTCACAAAGTTTAAAATAAGTGAAAACCCGTCAAAGACTTTCGCATCTTGGCTTCTGCAAATAAATCCTTGTGTGATTAGTAAATCAACCACTAGGCACTTTTGTTAAATTTGCCCATTCAAACACTTCCAGTTCTGTGCTAAATTGACACCACTGGCACTGGTCCAAGTATTCATTGCTTGTTTTATAAAACTCAGCCGTTCTTACGTTCTGGCTTACTGCTGGTTTTTCTTCTGCTCTTTCTAATCTTACCATCAGGCTATACGGGCCATGTGAGGAAGGAAAATTGTATTCTCATTTAGTGTTAGGTTATCTCGGAGACGATTAATTTCCTTGGCAGACTCTATAGCCGATACATTTGGCGCTTTGATTTTCAAAACAACTTCATGAAAGGTCGCCGCTTGTGCTTGCCAAAAATATAACCACAATTCTGAGCTGGGATTATCGAAAAACGTCTTCAAAATATTTGGGCATTTGTCGATACTCTGAAAATAGTTTTTCAAAAGCTGAAACATTTTGAAAACTCTTTCGCAGGCACTAACGTAATCCACTATTTTTTACTATAGCCCAGAAGCTTGTTATACTCTCTCTCGGTAGAAATACAAAACTCTTTCAAAGTTTCTACTCGAACGCTGTAGATGTAGAAATGAGTAAATTTTTACTATAATGCATTCGAAATCCACAGGAAGACAATCAGCGGCAGTTTTGATCGCGTTGTGGACTATGTGGGCTCCACATCCAATCCCAATATTCTGTCTGCAAAGTGATTGGTTCAACCAAACATTATTATTTCCTCCCCTATTTTTTCCCCCTAAGTTGCAGCTCGTGTTATCTCCACAAAACGTAACAATTTTTTTTATTTAAGTCATTAAAATACAATACTTCCTTCAATACAATAATAATTCAATAACTACAGTAATATCCGATGTTTCGCCTGCTGCTCCCGAAACTCTAAAACCTTAACTTTCACACCTTCCGATGGCAAAAAATTGCGAATTAAAACTGGGAATAATTTGATGGAGCCATGATTTGAAGCATGCGTTAATATAGTTTTGCAATTGGGTTTACGGAAATGCTCTTTTAAATCTTCGGTTGCCATGGTTGAGAGCACATTTACCACAACTGCTTGAAACTTTGTAGGTGCACATCTAAATTCTTGCTCAAAACATGCTAGAATTAAAGAAGAAGAACAGTCATTTGAGCCAAAAACTGTGATTATGTAGCACGGTGTGATACGCACACGTACCCCCAGCTACAGCTAAATCCAAATCCTCAGAAGTCGGCGACTCGGTTTTCTTACAAAAATTATGCTTTGAAGCAGCGGCTTGATCGGCAAGTCTATGTTTTTCTGATTTTAAATGTTTTTCTATATCACTGGCACCACCATGTCCAGCAGTAGAATTTGTACGACATTTTTTACATATGTAACGTCTGCGGTGTCATCTTTTTTTTTTTTGTTTTATAAATGGATACATCTGTTGCAGACTAATATTAAAGGAACACTTGCGTTTAGGCAGTATTGTTTTGTTACAAAACACTACTAGAACTAAAACAAATCCATCGATAACTAATTAAAAAGATGGCAATCTCTGGCCATGGCGGAATTTGTCCACAAGCTGCTCACACACAACTTCACGAAAATTACTTACACAACTTTAATTTTGCCGGATTTGTCAGCTTTGACCACAACTTCAAATGCATCCAACACTTCAGATTTCACCTCGCCAAAAGAGGAATTTTTGAAACATATTTTTTTTCCACTTAAATTTTTTTAAATTTTAACCTCGAGAATTTTGCTAGCACGCATTCCGAGTTGATAACAATATACAAAAGAATGAACATGTTTTTGCTTATATTTTATCGAATCAAAAGAAACAAAACTTGCAAAAGCGGGACAATTTCAGCCTCGCGGGGGACAGCGGGACAGACTGCCTGAAAGCGGGACTGTCCCGCCCAAAGCGGGACGTATGGTCACCTTATTTTCATGCAACCATTTCAACTCCATCGATAAATCATCGCAATTAGTTGTTGATATCTTTTAATTTGTTGTAAAGTTCCAATCATCGACCAGTGCGTCTCCTACTCTGCAATGACGAAATTTCCAGCTTCACTCATCCACTTCATTATAATGGTAGTAAAATATTTGGTGGTTTTTATTTTTTCTGCGTTGCATAAATTTTTCTCTGTCCTTTAATTCCTTTCTTTCTTCTCTGTATTTCTCCGAGTCGGTAAATAATATTACTAGGTAATGTTGCTTTACATTCTTATGATGCTTTACATTCTTTTAAGTCATTTAGCAGCAACAAAATTAAGGTGTCTCTTGGCTCAATGGCAGAGTCGTTGGCTATTAAGCTCATGTTCTCAGGTTCGAATCCCAGCCGTGGTGACAATTTTTATTTATGTTTTCACTTTAAATAAATAAAAAAATGCAAGTCATGGCTGGGAATCGAACCTGAGACGCTGGGCTATGAAGATTTTACATACGAATTACGATGAGCCAAAAAATGGTGTCGGTCGCGAATTCATTGCTTTACCCCCATAGCAAAAGTGCCAAACGCGCCTAAAGAAGTTTTCACTTCAAAAAACGTGGTACCTGTAATCGGTATTTGATGCTTTGCTTAATGAATCCCGACCTCATGTTCATCTCTTCAATTGTCAGTAAACTTTCGACTTGATTACTTTTTTAGACGTCAAGCAAATGTACAGGACCCTTCATTCCTCACCATGGTATGGTTGAGAGAAATGTGTTGTTTATTTATTATTAAGGCAACACAAATACCTGCAATCAATACTCAAATACTGGTTATGGTCCCTGTTCTGATTTTTGTTCGGATAACATATCCAATCCACCCGTTTCACAATTTTTGAGATTCTCAATTCCGAATTCGTACATTTTCAGTTCGCTTATCCTTTTGTTAGCGGAATTGAATCCGGTTGATGTATTGTGTAGATATAAATAATCAACTATATTTACATTAACATGTAGTAAAGTTGTAAACAGTTCCAATGAACATAAAAATTAATTTTTTTTGTGACATTAAATCGGCAGTGAATCTCTTCGGAAATAAGGGTACACTTTTTACGCTTTTTTACCGCACCAATTCCGTATACACCCCATAAATCAGTGAGCATTTATGTAATCAGCTAGCTATCCGTACGCGTAGCGAATGTGTACCGACATTAAACTGAGAGAAACAATACAGGGCCAACAAGTCAGAGAACGGCATGAGGCGGTATTTAGGGCAAGAGTATGTGCTTATCATCAAAATAACTCAGCTGTGGCAACCTCAGCGCCCAAGGCATTTCCTAGGACCTTCCATCTCATGGCAATGTGTACTTACTTCCGAAAAACTTTCAATTTCTCGACTTTTTCTTTGTCTTTTTTAACATTCCTTTATTTTTCTAAGTTTCTGGAATTCGGGCACCACAAAATTCATTAAAAAATGCAAATAAAATAATAGGTTCGTTCGTTGAACTTTACCCTGGGTCGTTCCAGGTTTCCTTGGTAACCCTATGATAAGGTATATAAGGTCTCAAAAACGACAATCGCTGTCGTTTGAAGATTTGAATTGAATTGATTTTTATTGAGCCTTTAAATAACTTTACACCGATATCAATTAAGTTCTGGTTGAAAGTGGCTATAAGATATGGCCCTTCTTTGATAAGTTTTTGCACTTTAATGATTAACCTCGTACCTGTCAATTTTTATACATGTCGTTTGAAGAAAAATACATTCCATTTGACAGTCCTGGGACCGAATTACTGCACACGTAATCGGGTAATACGTGACTGAATTATGTGTTTTTGGCATTTCTTCTCACGTTGTCGAGCACTAGATAGAGACTAAGTACCACAATTCGATATTCTTTTATCAGTGTTTGAGCGAGTTGACGTCGCGTCGATAAATAAACAGCAAAATGATATTGTGTAATATAGAACGAATTCTGTAAGAAAAAATAGTCACTCACTTGATCACTGATGAGGCAATTCGACCTCTGTTTATTACCTGATCCGCAAAAACATAGTGGGATTCGAGGGCATACGCTAGACCCGATAAACACTTCTTTTGACATTCGATGCTAGGTTTTTCAAAAAACGCTTTGTGGCAACTACAAACCTATTAATTTTTGAAACAAGTCAACAATGTATACGAGATACGACACTGTAAATCATGTTAACTACTTGACTGTTATCAAAAAATATTTACTGGTGATTTCAAAATATCAAAGAAAAAGCATAAAATCAAATTTCTGTAAAAGATGAAGAAATAACAATGAAGATTACATTCTACACAGTTTTGTCTAACTCTTTACCAAAAGTTAAATTAATTTTTATTTTCAATTTAACTTGTTCGCTTTCAATTCGTCGTTCATTATCCGAAGCGAATCGGTTTCTTTTAAGATCTTGACAAAATTTAGTACTACTCTTTTCTACTTTCAAAATATTTGAAATTTATTTTCGATTCTACTTTTTATTGCCAGTATGAGTGAAGGTAGAATCGAACTTGAATTTTTTCGACAGCTTTTTATAAAAACTTTCGAGATTGATGAAGTCTCGAATTTTTCAAACGAAGCGGAACTTTAATCCTTCGAACTATTTATCTTTTTCGTGTGTGTCCCTCCATTTGTAAAATGGTTCAAATGATACCAGGCGAGCAGAACTTATAGCCGGTAAACCTACAGAAGTTGCCATGGTTTCGTAAAAAAATAAAAGAAATAACAAAAGTAAACATTATGGCGATCAATTGCCACTACAATAAAAATTTAGGTGAGTATTGGTAAATCAATGGGTATACCTGTTGCTTGTTCTGATTGCCTGGTATCATATTGGTGGTTCGCCTCCAAACCATGATACAACTAAAAAAGATAGTGCATTGCGCGTGTGTGATTTGAATTTGTCAGCAGAAGCGGGCTTCTGTGACATATGTACCTACATGCGCAGTACGAGAGAAGAAAAAAACACGTCGGCGCTGGTGCTATTTTGTTACGTTGCAACAAACCACACAAAAGAAAAAACAAAAACAATGCCCATAAACAGAGACACCCCTTTTGAGTGTGGAATTGTTATACCAGCAACAGCAAGCGGCGCGGCGTGCTAAAATGTCTGCTCGCCTGATACTGACGCAGCTAAAACTAAATTTCTTCGTCCAATTCCATTTGTTCTCGTTGGTCATGAAATGAGACACACACACATAGCCCAAAGGCAAACACACCTCTTTTGTGCGTGAAATTATTATACCAGCGAGTGGCTTGCTAAAATGTCTGCTCGCCTGGTACCTTAGCAGCTGGTAGTTTTGTTTTCTTTCCTTTTGTCGTTTGATAAAGTTTACAATGCGAAATTATTGTTATGCATGTTTGTATTGTATATTTCAAGGCAGTTTTTCTTTGTTTAAATAGACATGAAGCGAAGGTGCTTCGATGTTGCATGCCAAAGAGGAATCCAAAATGGGGATTTTTCTCATAGTTTGACCATTTTTTATTTTAATAATAAAACTAAATATATTTCTAGACGATTTTCCTTTAACACTGATAATTAAACTCTTGATGAACTGACAAGACTCCAACATTTTCGCTTTCCATAGCGCACGGTGGAATAGGGATTCAAATTCTTCGTTTTTCACAACTTTTCGATGTCCTCCAGCAATCTGTGAAGTGTTGCTTTGAGATATACGGCCCTATCGAGGTAACCGTAGGAGCGGAATTCTCTCCGATCGGAGACATTTTGCTTCGTGGTAGTTCTCCGATCGGACGATCCGACGTTCTCCGATAAGTTTTTGTTGTGTAGATTTTAGTTTTGGGAATGCAATGCATTGCCGCATTTGTGAAAAATTTCTTACGACGACAACTACTTCGAGCAAAATTGAATCTCCGGAAAAAAAAGCGTTGCGGAGAAAACTCCGCTCCGACGGTTACCTCGATAGGGCCGATAGTTTCACAGTAAAATGAACTTCATTCTAGTTGGCCCGTATTAAGATCGCCCAGTGTATTTGAATATAAATTAGTAGCCCTGTTCTGTAACGATTATATCGATCAAACAGTGAGAACCGGAAAGAGATCTTACTAAATTCATAGAATTTCGTTCCATTTTCCACCGGCTTTTATCGAGGCGATTGTTAGGTACAAAACAGGAGAACAGATTCTCTAGGCGTAATAAATGGAGCCAATTGAATGGTTGAAGTATTGAAGATATATGACGGTTTTATTATAGAAACAATGCAAAAGCTCCTTTTTTTACCAAAAAGAAGAACGTAAATGTATTCTCAAAGGCAGCTTACTATTCCTCTTTACTCCCAGCTCTATCAGGAACTACACTTATTAAAATGGCTGGGTATCCTATTCCAAATCCACATTGCCACCACACTTAATTAAACAGACATTTAAAATACTTTGTTTTGTTCTTTGTTAAAACTTTATTCATAAAAGTAAGTAAGAATAACGAATTTTATTATAAAGTCTCTTGTGGTTTACCTTTTCCACAGAGATGAACCTTTTTTCGGTGCAACTACGCTGCCATTATCCTCTGCCTTCAAACTGATGTTTTCCTTAGAGTCCTTCAGATAGACTAAAAATCAAACAAGCGCTTGCTTTAAATCCCTTCAAGTCAGATCAAATCGTCCAAGTCACAGGGAACATCTATCGTACAAAAAATATTCGAATAAAAAATGAGAAATTCTAAAACAATTTCGTGTTATCAATATTCAAACCAGTAGAACAGCATAACTTACCGAATGTCATTGTTCGGTCTTTGGTGTACCAAGACTTTACCTAAAAAACATAAAACTCAACTCAACCAAGGACAACAAAGGACAACGAACCCAACAAACGAAAAGAAAAACAACTCATTGTGTGTATAAACAAAATCTTATGTGTATTTCTTCATTAAACTGAGATACATTCCAAAAAACATTTACAATATTGTAATAATACCTACACAGCAAAAAGCAAAGAAATGAGAAAACAAAGTCAAACTAAAAAAAAAGAAATATCCTAAATCCTAAATCGTCGTCTATTCAAAGAGTAAACAAAAACACAAAAACAAAATCATTTCCCATAAAAGTTTTTCTGTTTTTTTCTTCTTTTTTCTCCTTAATCAAAAGTTACAAGTTACACAAGTTAATTAGTTAACAATCATTATAATTACAAGCTTAGTCGAATATATATATATATTTATACCAAAAACATCAGTTGTTAAATTTTACATTCAATAAAGTTAGTTAGTAATACTATAACAGAAAAATTAATAAAAGAAAAACAATCATTTTTAAAATATGTTGCTGGATAGAGAATGTGTGTGTAGAGAATGTACAAAAAATGTGGAAGAAAAAGAAAAAAAAAATAAGAAAAAAAAATTGCAATTAATTTTTAGACGTCGCGTTTGGAAAATATTTTGAAAAAAATTTACATAATTGGATCGGGTCCTTGACCGTCTAGATCTGAGACCTGGCTCTGGTAGTGCAACGCATCCTGGTAGGCCTTCTTGACGGCCTTACGTTCGGCTGGCTTCCGAGACTCGACCAGTTTGTTTTGATCGAGTTGTTTGTCAATACCTAGGATTTCAAGTTTTGCCTCGGGCAGCCATTGCCAGGTTCGTTTGGCGTCGAAGAACAACACCAAGAACACCTCTTCGGTGTGGTTTTTGCGCAGCGCTAGCACTTCTAGAGGCGGTGCAGGGAGGGGCACACCATTGTACACAAAGCCTTTGGGGGTCTTTGGATCAAGAATCAAGGCCGGGTACCATGGATAGCCACGGCATTTGGCCCATACGAGTTGCAGAGGCTCTAGTGGCGGTTTGATCGGTTCTATAGACACAGCCGATGGAATCGGTGTGGGGTTTCTTCGCAGGAGCGTAGAGTTCTTGGACGGTGGCAGATTATCGGACAGTAACTGAGGCTGGTGGTGATGATGATGGTGATGGTGGTTCATGAGGCTATGGGAATTTGATTCCGAATCACCAACGCTGGCCATATCTTCGTCATCGTCGTCGTCCTCGGACGTGGAATCATATTCCGAACCGGATCCACTGATACCGAAACCAGAACAGCTACTGCATGGACTGCCGGAAATATCACTTAGGTCACTTTCGTCGCTCTCGGAATTGTCACCGCCCGCATTCGCACGGTAGACCCGAAAGCTGTCTGGCATGTTCTCGAGCATGTTTTCTCGAGGTGCTGTGATCTTGGCCGGGCTCATGGACATGCTGCGCAGGCGATCGTTAGAGAGGCGTTTGTTTTTTATACTCCGCTTAGGCGACTTGATGCCGTCGATCATCATCGGCAGATCGTTGGATTCCTCTTTGAGGGACGAGATTTCGGGACGCTTCATTGCCGCCTGTGCTTTGCGTGTAAAGAGAACAGCAGTTCTGAAAAAAAGGGAACAATAAAACAGACTGAAGACACATCTGAATGACACTAAATTACCTCCGATTGACTCCAGCAGGTGAGGCGCTATTTGTGACGGCTTTAAGCGGACTACAAGGCGGCGTCTGAGCTGGAAGTGGCCCCTTGGCACCCTCTGGCTCATCCTCGTCCATGTCCTCACAGTCCGCATTCGCGTGGATGGAGTGTCTCTACAAGAATTGAACAACAAATTGAAAAACACGATAAACCTCTTCAATTGCTAGCTATTCTTTACCATTGCCGATTTCGCTTTTGCCATAGCCTTGCGCATGCGAGCTATCTCCACGCGAATCTGTTTGATTTTCTTTGTCCGATGAGTTGGGTTTTTCAGTACTTGAGACTTGTCGGCCAAAATCAACATCTTTTGAATGACATCCTCAGTCGGAGAAGCTTTAAGTAGCATTTTCAGTTCTTCTTCCACCTCAATTGCAACGCAATCATCACTCTTAATCGAATCTACAATGCCCTCCCTCTGCAGTTCCTCGCGAACAGATTGGAAGAGTGGTCCTCCCTGGTCCCGCATTCGAATACCAGCCCGATAGAAGACTGTGTCTTTGTTGTTGTAGGCCAGACAGTTTTTCACCATCAAATCAAAGTCAGCCTCCATCTGGTCTAAGGACATGTAATGGCCAGAGTACAATTTTTGGTGCATTGTTCCTAGGTCCATGGGTTCTTGGACAATGTCCAGGTAGTCAGGGACTTCCTCTGTGTCGACGGGCTCGCGAAAGATATCCGCCGTGTCCTTTGTTTCTAGGGTCTCGAGTATTTTACGCATGGCTGTTTCGAGGGGATTTATTTGCAGCATAACCACTTGCTCGCATATCTTCACGTACTGAGCCTTGAGCTTCTCACGCTTGCGAACCAACTCGCAGAGGAGGCGCGCTCTTTCAAGGTCTTGGCGAAGGCACTGCCAGTATTTCAGTTGTTTGTACAGTTCGGTTGTGTTGGGTGAACCTGGGGAAGAAGAAAATGGTTTCTATGAAAAGGTTCTAGGGAGCGTCAACGTTTCAATCAGATAAAGGACAGTGCCCTATATAAGCAAAACGAATACCAGAGCAGAGAAACTGTCTGATGATTATTCGCAACATCAAGAGACGTTCACACTTCCCATGAACACCAGCAGAATGTTACAACTTGCAACATGTAGCGGAAAACCCACCAATATTCAAGTTTCTGGTTCCAGAAAGCGAATGATGACCGAAGCAAACCATGATTAGAACAAAAACTCACCTTCTATGCCGTTGCGTGCCAGACTGTGACTCTGTCCTTGGCTCTGCAGCCGTCGCAGCAAAGGAACTCCATTTCTGTATTGCCGTTTCAGCGTCCAATATGCGATTAGCTTCTCTATGAACTGAGACTTCTTCTGCATGGTCACCAGGCTGGAGATCTCTTGGATGCGATCAGGCGGAATTGTGGGAATCAAAACTACAGGCGCTGACGAGCGCTTTTTCGCCAGTACTTTACGAGCCTCTTTCATTTTGTGGCGAGTGTCCTCTTCTTCATTGTCTCTCACCTTTGCATCAGGCGGGGTGTGGGCGTGGCAGTAGGCGTATTTTTGGACCGTCACGGGGACAGCTTCATTGTTGCCATCCTTGACTGTGTCCATGTGCATATAGAGACCAGCCTGCTGGGCACACGTCACGTGAAACGCCGCGTAGCAGCTATTGCGCTGACACTGGATGCACGCCCCGATGCCTTTCTCTTTGCATACGTAGCACGTCAGTCGCCATCTTGCTTGCGGAATTGTCTCAATTGAATCTGTCAATTTGCATCAGGTTTTATTCACAAATCTCTCAAATTGGTGCTACAAAACACTTACCAATGGGTTCTAGGAACACCGTGTTAGCAAATCGCACTTCGGGAATCCAGAGCGCACAGACTACGTGCGCCCACAGACCCTGATCGGTTTGCTTGAATGCCCCACCAGTGTTTGGACAGAGAACGCAACGAACTGGTGTACTGGGAGACTGTAGGCACCGCCGGCATAGCCACTGACCCTCCGGAATGTACGGAACTCCATAGCAGTCCTGGTGAACCGCCAGGTTGCACATGTCACAGAAGAGAATTACGTTGGTATTCTGGCACTCGCCATCCATGCAAATGCAGCACACGGCGTCGTCATCTACTTCGATGCCTGGCGTTCCATTTGCAGCAGCCTAGAAAACAATTCAACACCAACAATAATCACAACAAATTTATCGATTTGTTTGACAGCGCACTACGTACCTGGAAGTAGGACTCTTTTTCAAGTCGATCCATCAGCAGTTCTAGGGTGTCTATATTCACTGGGTTCAAATTGGTTTCCTCTCGCTCTTCGTTGATCATAGAAAGCCACGTTGTATCCTCTTCGTCCACGTCATACTCCACTTCGCCGTCCAGCTCTTCGGCCGACTTTTCAATAAAACGAATGTATGCATTTGGTCGGGGTGGCGCATCCGAGATGCTGTAGTTCTCGATTTTCTTGAATGCTGCATCCGGAAGTTTAACCTCGGGTTCAACTACATCCGGAGTAGCTATTATACACCCCGCACTCAACAATTCCTGAAACTCTTCATCTGTAATTGTCGGTAATGGATCATCGACGGACACTTTGATACTCTTATCGTCGATGTTGTACTGGACGCAGTTTTCTGTTTCTAGAAAAATCACACCATCCTTGGGCGAGGATGCGGTGTCTTTTGGTGTTTGTGGAGATGACTGGAATCGGCTGCGGCCACGTTTTTTATTTGGTGCGGCCACTGGTGTGGTAGGTTGTTGTGGATTGTCATGGTCGTAGTTGATTAAATGGTATTGCAATCCGATTACGGACTTGTACGACTTGTCGCATTTTTCTACGGGACAGGCGAACGGCGGATTGGGGTGCGTTTGTTTGATATTTTTGCAGTATTCTTGAGCATCGAAGTCTAAACCCATTGTGTGTTCAACCGATTGGTAGATTAGAGCACTGTTTTGATTTATTTCATAATAAAATTTTTATTAAAACAATTGATAAATATTAAACTGTACACACGGAAAATTTTTTTGTAAACGAAAATCCGAGTGGAAATAAATGGCGCAAATATGACAGCTGTTGCTCGTTTGTCGCTTTCTCGGCTGTCATAGTGACACCAGATGACGATAAGGCAGTTTGAATGATGTGTTTACAGCGGCGCTTCGGCATTGCTGGTAGTGCAGTATTCAGTGCTCAAGCGGCTCAATCGTCCGTTTTAGTTAAATGTTTTTTCTAAAACTTGAGCAAATGAAATAATTTTAAAGCACTGGTAAAATTATTGATATTAAATTGTATGAAAAGAGAATTAAATTTCTTAAGCAACAATGAAACATTAACACGTTTGAAGAATGAAGTTTCATAAATACATACATTTTTCAGTTGGGTTGTCAAATTGAAAGACTCATTTTATCACTTTATTAAATTGAGGAATTTATTGCTGATTTCATGTGCACCCCAAAAGAATAACAGAACATCCGTCTCATCCACCAAAAGAGTATGAGGCTCAGGTTTTCAGTTAACTCAAAGTCTTTTTTGAAAAAACGTATTTTTGTAGAAAATCATGCCTATTATGGAATTCGCAAGATTTTACTCCCGGGGAGTTGACAGGATTCGCGGTAGATTCGTGTTCTCCTTATTTGGTATTAGTGAATTCGACGAATGAGCTGTATTATCAATACCAGAACTACCTTATTGCTTTTCACTGCTGCTGTCCTCTGTGGTTCTACTCTGTGCTGCTGTCATTTATGTCGATAAAACGAAAAAGTTCATTTAACTTGATACGCAAACAAATTTGAAATTAAAATAAAGCAAGTTTCGGTTTTAAGTTAAAAGTGATATTTATAGTGGATTCAATTGCATTTTGATGTAAGAGAAAACTCATAGAGATATACTCGAATAGAATTACGCTACCAAATTAAGAGTATTTTGGATGTTTCGGATGAGAGCCTACATTAAAATAAAAAACTCATTAGATTGCATACACATCATAATTTTTCTATATACTTTTTTCCATTTGAAAATCTCCATAAATGGTGGACCCATGCTATTAAGTGATGTTTGCAGCCTTTCCAAAACTGTTGCTGCTCGGTTTTCATCAGCTCAACTATTTCACGAAATTTTTCCCTATTTGTGGTCCGCTTTCTTAAAAATAAGTAAAATAAATACCTGAACATTCCACATCATAAATTTGAACTAACATATTTGCACTTTTCATGTTTTGTTTGTTGTTTTTTAGTAAGTTTTTGTCTTTACGAATTTCGATTCGCTACAAAAATGTCGCGAATGTGAAATGGAAAAAAATATATGGAGTGCGAATGGTTTGCGAATTCACTAATACCAAATAAGTTGAACAAAAAAGTCGGTAGTGTAGGTTTTGTTACCGACATTCATTCAACTTCTTTCGTCGAATTCCATAATAGCAAAATTTTCGCGAATGGTTGAAACTCACGCTAAATAGCATTCGTCGGATTCCATAATAGGGGTGAATATTAAAGAAAACTTTTAAGTATTCGTATAAATTTTTGACATTTCTATTACACCCAAAACTAAGTGCACTACTCAGAGCTGAAGGAGAGAAGCACTTATTGATATTCTTCGAAGAGCTTTCAAGTTTTAGAAGCAACCGTTTCAACACACACAAATTAGGCTCTCATTTATTGCAATAAATAAATAAACAAATAATTAGACAATTGAAATAGCTAATTTCAGTAAAGTAAGAGATTAATTAATAATTTAATTCGTTTGACTCGACAACTAAGCTATCGAAATATAATTCATATCATCTATGTTATCGAGAGCAGCACTTCTGAACGCAGATCGATCACACTGTCGGTAAGGCTGTTAAGAACTACTTTTGAAAAGTGTGTTCGATAAAAAATTGGCGATGCCATGGCAAATCTTTAAGTGCTTTACACAAGATTGCTGTGAAAAACAAAAAAAGCAAAAACAACGAAAATTGGGAATTGAAAACTTGATGTGAAATACTTTTGTCGTACTTTATTCACAAACAAGGAATGAATGTCGGTTCTTCTTTAATCCTAGTTGAACACATTACAGTTTTTTGACACAAAACAAAAGGAAAATTCAAAATGTTTGTTATTGCGGAGAGGATGAATACAGTAACACACCTTTAAGTGATAGAAAAGCCATACAAAATCTGTCACATAAAGTTAAGGCCGTGTGTGAATTGCGTTAAAATTTGCGTTAAAACTTCTACCACGATTAAAATTTGACGTCTTGTTTGAGGTGGGATCAAATTTAGCCATTTGCTGTGTGAACTGCGTTAAAAAAATTATTTTAGCCAAGATTTCTCCGTAGGTTAAAAAAATTTCCCCCGACAATTTTTGAAATTTCCCTGAACAAAAATTGGTTTTCTTTTTCACGGAAAAATAATTTCTGTTACAAAACATATTTTTAAGAAAACAGGATTAATGGAAAGTCTCTGAAACCGAAAAAAATCTTTTTCTTTTATTGTTCTCGATTCTAATGTCATATTTTAAAACAACAATGAAAAATATTCAAACGAAATTCCCATATTGATTTATTCGGTATAGTAACACTGAAAATTAGTTTTGATGGCTGATATCTTTCATACATTTCAAAAGAAACAAAATAATAAATGCGTATTTGGTTTAGAAAAATGACAAAAGTATTTTGTATTAATTCTTGTTTTCTTTTTTCATACAGACTTATCCTAGTTTCAATTAATTTTAATTTTTCTTCTTGAGACCCTAGAAAACAAAAGCATCGAATTTATATACATAAATTAATTGATTTCTAACTGACATTTAATGTATGGTTTTCCAGCCTGCCTTCGTTTTTTTTTTTTTTTGATTCATATTTCGTTGTATGAATTGAATTGGAATTTATGCAAAGCAAGAGCAAATTTCTCTATCACTAGAAACGTCAAATTTTAACACACTTTAACCTGCTCCACAGCTCGATAAATTTTAATCCATTTTATTCACCTCATTAGTGTCAAATTTTAACGCGTGTTAAATTTTAACACACATTTTAACGCAATTCACACACGGCCTAAGCCTGCTCCGTGAGCAGGCTAAATGGGTTAAAATTTTATGCCCTCTTATTCACCACGCTAGTGTCATATTTTAACCCATTTAACCCAATTTTAACCCAATTCACACACAGCCTAAATATATAATGTAATTGTGAAATGTGAAATTCTAAATGCATGAGAACGAATCTAATTACTTGATAAGTTTTTTTGTAGTATTTTAAATGAATAGAGAAGTAAAAACGCGATTATTTCATTTGAGATTTGAGTCTTTCATTCAAAACTAGCTCTACTTTACTCTAGGTGAAAATAAATCGGTGTCGTATTGTAACGTACACTTATGCGATCAGGAACGCAAAAGCGTTTTTTTTTTTTTGTCACAACTCAGCAATCTTATAATCGGCTCAAAAATGTACTTTACCACGTAACACAAAAACAAGTCTATTTGAATTAGAAGTACACACGCCAGCTATAAATAAATTACTGAGCACTGCAGTCAGTAAAAATTAAGTTCAGACTATATACGAGGGTCAAATATAAAGTTGTATAGCACATTGGTAGAGAATTATTAGACAGTTGTTTAGCTAAAAAGGCAGTGTTTAAAAAGTTGGCAACGTCTTAGCCAACTGCTTGATCACAAACACACTCCAACGGCCACAGCGCTGTCTAAATAAGCCCTGAAGTTGTCCATGACGTACTTGGATCTTGGATTCTGCCCATTTGAAATGAAAAAATGAACGAAAAACGTCAAAAGAAAATCTGACGGTCTTCCTTCAACACTTATGGCACTTTCCATTGGTTTCACTCGGGGAAGCACTCATTCTGAAAACCAATGGAACACCTAAAACTGTTTTTGCTCAACTTAAAGTGTTGGCTTTGTGTGAGTGAAACATCTATAGCACATAAAAAATATTTCCTGTGGAAACTTTTCCTTTTGACATTTGAGTAACATGTGTTAGTGCTTCTTGAGTCGATTCTCACTTCAAATCGAGAAGCGGCTGTCACTTCTCAGAATCATGAGAAGCGATCTTTTTACACCAATGGAACGGTTTGAAAATGCTTCTGGACGCTCCTGGACGGGTCTTTTCGTTCAATGGAAAGTGCCATTAATTTCCTGGAAAAATCTACCGATGACCCCAAAGTAATTGTTAATCTCTTAACTACCTTTTTCAGACAATCATATGCCAATGATCTGAATGATCCTGACCTTGACTATCACAGGTTTCTGGTGAATAGCCCGCAAACATCTCTTGTCTTTCTTAATGTTTGTTTCCAGACTGTTTGTGATAAATTAAGGTTACTGGATGATGATTTCTCACCTGGTCCAGACAGCGCGGCGTCCTGGCAATTTTCCTTAAAAAGTGCGCATCAGTGCTCTATCAACCCCTTGTTAATATTTTTCAACTTTCTCTTTCCCAGGCTGTTTTCCCCTCTCTCTGGAAAGAATCTTTTATCTTCCCAATTTTCAGAAAGGGCTGTGAAAACCAAATCTCGAACTTAACTTAACTTTTCGAAAGCATTGTGTAAGATTCTCTATATTTTCATTGTAAACAAATTGTCTCTTCACTTCAACACTGATTCCTTAAAAGAAGGGGTACTACGACTAACCTTACCCAATTCGTATCAAAGACTATCTTGGGCATGGAAAAGGGCAACGAGCTTGATGATATTACTACAAACTTTAGTAAAGCATTTGACAAAATTAACCATCAAATTATCTATCTCAAACTCAAAGCCTTTTGCTTTCCACCTTCAAGTATCGAATGGGTCAAATCATACCTAGAGAAACGTGTGTATAGAGTAGTTTTTAGAAAAGCAGTTTCTAACCCAATATTTGTCTCTTCTGGCGTTCCCCAAGGTAGCCGTCTAGGTCCACTCCTGTTTGTGCTTGCAATAAATGACGTCGCTAGTATTATTTCTTTTTCTGATCTTTTAAAATTATAAAAGTCATATCCTCTTCTCATGATTCCTCTCTTCTTCAAAAAGAGCTAAATGCTTTTCTTACTTGGTGTAGTAAAAACTTTCTTGAGCTTGACGTTAAATGTCAAGTCATGACTTTCTCGTGTAAACGCTTACATTCTAGTATTCGAACGCACTACTTCAGTGACGTATACCTATCCCCAGAGTTTCGTCTATCCGTGATCTTGGGGTTATTTGTGATAAAGATCTGAATTTCCACTCTCACATAAACTATATTATTGCGAAAGCAAACTTCTCTTTTGGGTTTATCAAACGGTGGTCTAGAGAATTTTCCGACCCTTGCGTCATTAAATCATTATTCAATACTTATGTTAGACCAATGCTTGATTATGCTAGTCAGGTTTGGTCTCTACCAAATTACTCAATCCCGTAGAATTATAGCTGTGCAACTAAGATTCGCTTTGCGTAGATTGCCCAGCCCCGGATCTTCAATTTTTTAAAGGCGGGGCAAATACTGAAAAATGCCGCCCCACCAATTTATATTTGCTTTAATATTTATAATCTTTATTATTTCAGCTATCAGATCTTCGCTAATTGACTGACAACTGGACACAACCCTTTGAGCAAAAATGCTTAAGCCGCTGTTTTTTCTGTTTTAATCCAATTTATTTACAGATATGTAGAATATATATATTATATACAATACAGCACAGAATAAGGACAAAATCAAATTTACTATTGTATTTATCATTTGCAATTACAGTTTTACTCTTCGAGTTTTTTGTTCAGTAAATAAATCTATGACCTTATCATAATTTAATTCGTGTGCGATTCGATTTTCTATCGCTAAGATTGCTAGACTGGATAAGCAATCCTGACTCAGAGATGATCGCAAATAGTTTTTAATTAATTTTAGTTTGCTAAAACTTCGCTCACAGCTTGCGGATGTAGTGGGAAGCGTAGAGTCAACTCGCAAGGCAACACAAATATTTGTAAAAGCATCCTGCAAATCATGCGCATAGATCTTTTGCAAGAGATAGAAACCGTTAGCTTTTTCAACATCACCAAATAAAAGCGGAGATTACTCTTTAAAAACGTAGAGTTCCTGATAGAATTCAACAGTGCTCACATCTCGCTCATATTTTTTAGCCAGATCCGCTCCATACTTTTGCAGTTCTTCAATTGACATTTTAAAAATATTAGAGCCATTAAGAAAAGCGAAGTTCATATTCAGCATGGTATCACAATCAAACCTCTTTTTAATTTCTGATATGATTCGATCAAATACCATCATTATTTCTTTAGAAAAGAGTTGAACAGGTTTGAGTGTTTGTAATTCATCGAAATGTTTTTTATGTTTCGGAATTCGTTTGTTTTGCAAGATAGGGTCAACACCACTTCAGCCACTTCTCTAGCCTCATTTATCCAATAATCCATTGGATTTTGTCTCAATTTTTGTAAAGTTTTGAGCAGACCATCCATTATAGTGCGACGGAACGGGCAAGGATTATATTTTCTTTCTGAATCTCAATACTCACTCGATTGATTTCGAGGAGAATATTCGCCCAAATAGTTAAATTGAGAATAAATTTAAAATACTTTATATAGCTACTAAGATATTACCTGACTCGTACTTAGTTTCTGGAGCATGAGAAATTTGCTTAAGTTCTTCTAAGGCTTCCGCTATTTCTGGCAAATTATTTGAGAGAGCATTCACAGCAACATGTTTCGCCGACCATCTCGTCTGACTACTTCCTTTTAAATTTGCCTAAACATATTTTTTCATAATGTCCCACCTAGTGGTGGAGCCAACAAAAAAGCAAAATACTTTTTGAACCAGTCCAAATAGGTTAATAGCTTCCTGGCATGATGAGGCAGAATGAACACCTACAAGATATAAGGAGTTAGCCAAGCACGGTACGAACTCGGCCAGTTCATTTCTTTCTGCAATCCTGGCTTGTATTCCTTTATGGATGCCGGCCATATTGGACCCATTGTCATAAAATTGGCCACGACATTGTCCAATATCTAAATCATCAACAGCCAATTTGTCTAGAATCTGTTGACAAATGTCTTTTCCTGTCTTTCCAGCAACTTCTATGAAATCAATGAAACTGTCTTTTATTTCACACTCATCGCCAGTTCTTTTTACATAACGAATAACCTGGCTCATTTGTTCTGTATGGGATACATCTGGAGTGCAGTCGAATATTATCCTGTAGTATTTTGCTTCTTTGATTTCATTTAAAATGCTATTTCTAAATGTTTTTGCCATTATGTCAATTATTTCATTTTGTATTGTCTTTGATAAATATGATACTTGTCCCTTTTTGAAGTGTTCTAATTGAAACTTAGGAGTTGAATTATGTTTGGCGAGCAGGGAGATCAAGTGCAAGAAGTTACCTTGACTAGAATGTAAACTTCACAATACAATAAGTCCCCATGACGCTTTAGTAACTGCAAATTTAGCATCCTAGGCTCCCCTACTACAAATTACGATCGGAGAAACGACAATGGTTTTTTAGATGTTACTAGAGCAGGACTTAGCCACGGATGGACACTTTTAGTTCTAAATAAAACAAACTAACCTTGAAAGGCAATCGATGAGCTGTGAAAAATTTATTGATTTATGATATGACAACAGCACAATCAGATAGATGATCGACAAGAAAGTACAAAAACTTATAATGATAGCAAAATGCGATCTGTCCATACTTTGACTTTTGACTTCCTTTTGACTGTGCTTCCCTTCGCTCGCAACCACAGTGGCTGTTTTGAAACCGGCAAGTAGAAAAGTTGTCCACTTCTCGGTCGCAGCAACCGATGCTGCTTTGAAACCAAAGGGTAAAAAAATTGTGTACTTCTCGTTGGCAACTACCGTTGCTGTTTTGGAACCGAAAGGTAGCATATTTTTTTGCGCTTGCAACGTTGCCTGCACAAGTTATTCTGGGTCTGGTATTCAATATGTGGTGTGAAAAGGTGTTGATGATCTTTTTGTGTGATGTTTGTTTTAGGGAGCAATGATTTGTTGTAGCAGACACGAGTGCTGCAGCGTTCTGTGATTCCTGTGGGAGCGAATTTCCAACTTGTTTTTGCCGCCCCCTAAACTTGACGTCCGGGGCATGTGCCCCGGTCTGCCCCCCCCCCCCCCCCCTAGATCCGGGGCTGAGATTGCCTTGGTCTTATCCGTTCATTTTACCTCCATATGAAAGCCGTTTGAGACTAATTGACATGGTCACCCTTTCTAAACGTCGTCATATCGCCGGCATAATTTTCGTCCATCAGATCATGACCGCTACCATAGACTGCCCGGAATTACTTGAGCTGATCTTTCCAATTCTTCATTGACGAAGTTCACATTGGTAAAGCTACTGTTTTTTTGTTAGAAAACGTTTAAAAATACGATTTAGCATTGAATATTGTTCTAAGATCTGTCAAAAGTAAAAGTCCACTAGACCCTTTTTTGTGACAGTGTGATGGTTTTGTCCTTAGAAGAGACCAATGGAGGCTGTTGGTTAAAATGCAAAGTAAGAGAGAAAACACTTTTCATGGTAGTGTTATTACTTTCGGAGGACTTGCTAGTTCCTAAGGAAAGTCGGTACCTCCTTCCGAAAACCGCGGATACTTTTGTGATTCGAACTTTATGAACTTTGACGTAATGAGCATAGACATGCTAACCATTTCGTCAAGGGCACTCCAAAATTCGCTTACACTAAATTCAACTTTTTTAAAAATTATAAGTCAATTGATTTTAGTTTTTTTGATTTTGAATTTATTTTTTTACACTATACACCGTCACTTAATTTTAATAAGTAGCTCTAGCAAACTAATTAGATATTAGAAAATAATCACGACCATTCGCTTTTGATCATATCGGCTGACTTTTCACCGAACATGCAAGACAACGCGTTGGGATGTGAGGTTGTAGGGAACGGGATCACACTAGTGTCTACAACTCTCAGCCTTCGTATACCATGAACCTTGAATTGAGGGCTTACAACTGAAGTGTCATCACTTGTTGGGCCCATTTTGCAAGTCGACATTGGATGGTAAAACGTGAATGACAGCACCCTAATCGAACACCTCCAATAGTCATCTGTTCCGAATGGCAAGTCTTCACATCCAGGTACATTGATAGGATGTAGGGTAGCATTGATTCTTTGCATTGCTGCAGATTTGGATATTTCTATCGCTTGTTTGATACCCTCAAGGATAACTTCAACGTCATCTGCATCCGATAAATAGTTTGGATCAATTTTGGGGGGAGTGAATGGGTTGTTGTCCTGTAGCCAAACCTTTCCGGTTGACTTTGGCAGGAATTGAAGAACAACTATGGTAAAATGATCTCTGTTCTCTAATGGTTTGTACACCTTGTTATAGACATCGTCACGAATATTGGCGGCCGCAGAAAGACCGACATTACCTCCATTAGAAGCAAAGCTGGTTGGAACCATAATAAGCTCTACATCAGGAACGTCTGGTGGCTCTCCAGATTTGGGAGTTCTTATCAATGCCAATGACTCAACAGCACCTATTGAAGAGAGTATCGTTGAAGGGGAACCAGTATAAAACCCTAAAAAGTCCATGGGGGTGACCGCACTTTCCGAAATTGATTCTCCTGTAGTGTTTGTAGTGAAGGTTGGTCCAAAGTGGGTCATGTGGTCGTACAATTGCTGGCCAACTGGCAAGTCTTGTAGCAGAGGTATTCCAAGGGCTTCAAGGTCATTCTTAGGTCCAATTCCAGACAACAATAATAGTTGAGGGGAGTTAAAAACTCCTGCGGACAAAATAACCTCCTTTCTAGCTCTCACTGTGAACGAATCATTCCTGTAAGAGAAGACCACGCCATATGCAGTTTTTGTTTGATCATCGATAAGAATCTTCAGGACCCTCACGTTGGTTAAAATATGAAGGTTACTCCTTTTGTTCCGAATGGGCTTCAAGAAGGCCTTGGAGGCACTATGCCTGTGGCCGTGAAGGGTATTCGCTTGTACATAAGACACACCCACCTGCTCTTCACCGTTATAGTCTGTGTAATTGTGACCAGCTTCAATGGCTCCTTCTACAAACGCATGTACAAGTTTTGTTCGAAATTTGACATCTTCAACACTAAGGAGTCCGCTTTTGTTGTGGTATGGAGAGTTCGACAAACCTTCCAAATTCGCCATTTCTGAGCGTAGAAAATATGGCAGCACCTCATCATATGACCATCCATAGTTGCCAGCTTCAGCCCACCGGTCATAATCGCGCTTATTGCCACGACTGTAGATCATAAAGTTGATAGAACTCGAACCGCCCAAGACTTTACCTCTCGGGAGTGAGCACTCATTGTTGTTCATTCCAAAACAGGCCTGTTTTTGTGGTGTGGATTTGTACTTCCAATTCGAAGCTGATAGTTGAAGTCGTCCTGCAAACACTGGCATGTCATGCAGTGCGCCTTCTGTGGATCCTGCTTCCAACAGGTAAACTGTCCAGTTGGGGTTCTCTGAGAGACGATTGGCTAGCACACACCCAGCTGGACCAGCGCCCACTATGACAAAGTCATAGATCGCATTCTTTGGTGGTACTGAAAAGTAGATCTCGGCCATAGAACGAACTTAAAAACAAAAAAAAAAAATTAACTTACGTTTTCCTTCGGTATACCCATCCTCTAAAACGTCCACGGTTTTTGCTAAATCGAAACTCTTAACCAGCAGTAAAGTCAACACTGTACAGCGTAAACTAATCATTGCAACTCGAAAATTTATAATGCCAACGTGTGCTCTACATGAGAATTTTTGACGGAGTGACTAAAAACGCACAAACAGCAGTTTTAAAGTTAACTTTATCGGTGCATCAATCAGTCAGGGCTGCTAATACCGATTATTATTATTTTATTGGAAATTAATTCGCTGTTTAATGACACTCATGCACTAGTTGCTTTTTATGAGGTGCATCGTGATTCTGAAAATTAATGAAAAACAACCCCTTACAGTAGTACTGCAATAAAGTGAACTTTTACTGAAACAACTGTAGGCGAAGGCGAATGCGAGGGCGTGAATAGTTGTCAAGTGTGACTCTTTAGCTGTAGAACAGAAGTCAACTCGGTTTGGCACCTAGTGCATTCTCGAACGGCACTTTTTGCTTCAACATTCTCATTAATAGTTTTGAATTTTTTCTTCACGCTAGGATCACTTTCATTCTTTTTACGGTTTATTATACATACATACTTCATTTCACAATCAAAACTCTGATAAATTTTTTTATTTAAATCAAAAAGTCAGTCACCTTTCACTCTGTTTCGCAATCGTATAAGATGATTTTGTAGGTCGCAGTCGCATCCACAAGTCCATGTAACTAGTTTTTAAACAGCAGCTTATGGTGGGCGGTTCTGCTGCTTCTTTACAAGAATAAGATAGAATGAAGAGTTTTAGATTTGCATTCTCTGTATTATCAATTTTTTTACATGAAACTACAGTTGATCTTTGATGAAATACAGAGAATGATATACTGACCTAAGTTCGCAGATCTTTCCGTTTCTAACCGATGACTCTCGCAAAAGGCTTGTCCATGTCGTTTTCAGATAAAATCTAGGTTAATTTGATGTGACACAGAAATCTACTTCTAGAACTATAGACTTGTTTTTAAAACTTTCTTAAGCACTTTTATTTCGATAGTTTCAAGAAAGAGCTTCAACCAGCCATACGTCATGCGAGATATAGATCTGTTATCTTTAAAGGCTTTTTTTAACGTACTATGAACTTGCACCATGTTTTACCTGGCACTTACTTACTTCAACTCAAAACTACCCAAAAACTTATATGAAAACTATAAAGTTTGTATAATTAGAAGGTTTTAACGAAACCCATTGAACGCTTTGGAGCAGAACTTAGGATCACTTTATTCTCTATTCAACAAGAAACTGGAGCAAAATCGATAGCTCAAAAGCTTTTTTCATGGAAATGCTTAACTCTGGCTTAGCACCAGATGGAAACATAGTATGTCATTTGGAGATTTAAGACTAATGAGCATCTTCAGGCAACTGAGAGTAATATTAATAAATAAGTACAAATATTTGGCACAACAGGCATTCCAGCCAGACATTTCTTTCAGAAACCGAGATGACCTTCATGTTTGTACCGGTCGCGAGCAAAGAAACGCTTTTAATCGCAATTTAAAGTGAGAGGACTTGCCAATTTGCGAAAGAATTGATACCCTTAGAGAAGCGTTTTAGATCTTATTGTGAATCAAACCTTCCCTGCAATTGTTCAACTTTTCAAGGCTCTTCTAAGCCAAAGGGATTTTGTTACTTCGGCAGTGGCAGAAGCGTGTCTTTGCTTCCGCAACAACTACAAATGTAAGAAAACAACTTGTTTTTCTTTTGTCGTCAATGTGGATACTTTCAAATATCGGCTATGTGAGCATATTTTATCAGTTGAGTTTGTCTCTGCCACAACTACAAAATTGCTTTGGTTTGGAAGAATCTTAAGTCTGGTATCACGATTGGGAATTCAAATACAAATCAGGAATTTTAAAGGGTTTTCCAATAAGAGTGATATGATTTCTTTTGTAAAAACACACACTTGTTTTCAAGGAAATTCAAATATTTTTTATTTAATGTGCAGTTCAATCAACACAGTTAAGTTTTAAATAAAACGCCATTCAAATGGCCACCACGACTTCTTCTGCAGCAACAAATACGATGAACCCAATTTTCGAGATCTGTTTCTACTAAATCAAGTCGTATCATATATCATGAATGGAACGTTCAATATTGACTTGTAAAGCTTGAAAAGAATCTGGTATATTGAAAGACCAATGACTTCAAATAACCCTTCAAGAAATAGTCTAATGGTGTTGCATCGCGACTTCTTGGAGGCATTTCAATATCACCATTTCTTGAAATACATAATCGAATCTCTAAATTTTTCTCGCAATAATTCAACAGTTGCATTTGCTGTGTGACACGTAGCCCCGTCTTGTTGAAATAAAACGTTGTCAAAATCAATTTTTTCCCATTTCGCTTATAAAAAGTTGGTTATCATCGATCTACATATACTCTCATATGCTCTCCATTAATGTAATGGTGTTACGAGCTTCATTTTGAAAGAAGTCAATTTCGTTGTCAATTTAGGTCAATGTAATAGTTTTTCATGAATATTTTGTGGATTTTCATCGCTAGTTTTGTTTATTTACCTCACCAGTCAAATGAAAGTAAGCCTCATCGGAACAGATGATTTTCTAAAAAAAATCGTTAAAGATTTCAAGTTGTTCCAAGACAAAATCAGAAAGTTCACGACGTTTACAGTGAAATTGTAAGCACTATTGAATGCAATAAAAAACAAATGACAGATCATGACACACTACAAATGGCAGAAACGCCAATGCAAAATCATATCATACCTATTGGAAAACCCTTTATACAGAAACAGTTCTTTCCAGGCTCAGATTCAGGACTGGTTCTCTCCAGAATCTGAGCCTGGAAAGAACTGTTATCGTATCTTCACAGATGGCTCCAAAACCGACGAGGGTTCTGGTGCTGGTGCCTTTGTTGAGAACGACGACATACGACTGCACTCATCTTTGGGATCATACGCATCCGTTTTCCAAGCGGAAGCTTATGCTATCCTAATGGCCTTGAGCCACGTAACGAACAATGGATGGACGGGGAGAAGTATCTGTGTTTGCAGCGACAGCCAAGCTGTGCTTAAGGCTCTTGTCAACCCTCTAACCACTTCGAAAGTGATCCAGGAATGCAAAAATTCTCTGAATGCGATCGGAAGATCAAATTCCTTGAGTCTCATTTGGGTTCCGGGCCATCACGGCATAACTGGAAATGAGATCGCCGATGAACTCGCTAGGCAGGGATGTCAGACAGCTTTCTCAGGACCTGAACCGTCGCTAGGTTTGCCAGCATCCTCAGTGAGAGCTTCAATCAACGATTGGATCTGTGAAGAGCAAAATCGTAGATGGCATGCCTCCATTGGATGCAGACAAACCAAGCGCATGCTCCCCAACGTTAGTAAGAAGACTGCAACATTTTTGCTAGCTCGTAGCAGAAAAGACTATAGAAAGCTTATTGGCGTTGCCAGCGGGCACTTCTCTTTTGCCAAGCATTTAAATGTGTTAGGCTTAAGTGACACCGCACTCTGTGAATCTTGTGGAGAAGATGAGGACACCGCAGAGCACTTCCTCTGTGAATGTCCTGCTTTTTCTCGCATGAGGTTACAGATACTCGGCGCAGACATGGTGAGAGCTGGTAACTTAGGCTCCTTATCATGGCAGCGTCTTTTGGCTTTTCTCCGAACATCTGGAAAGCTATAACAAATAGAAGGTTGCTATCTGGTAGTACAATGGACCGGTGTTTAGGTCTGAGTGCTCCAGCTGGTATTTTAAAAACCTCCAACATAAACAAAAAAAAAAATTGGAAAACCCTTTATACAGAAACGACTTGTTTTTTTTTTTTGGCGTCGTCTTTGTGAATTTCTCGCAACTACAAATTGCTTTGGTTGGGGAGAGTCTAAGGCTTTGGTGTGATACCAAATGAAATAAATTCCAAATTACCTGTCGAACTTTTTGTGGAAATTGTTGTCAATAACCACAGTAGGAGCGAACGTTTTTCTTCGTCATAAAATGCTCCATACAATACCGATACTTTCATCAAGTTCTTTGAATTCTCATTACTATATGTATCGAAGTGTACGAATGTACAATGATTATTTAAAAATGTAAATGAGAAATGTTAAACTTAAATTAATAAATCAAACACTACTTAGGATACAATCCACAATATATAAATGTCAAACCAATGTAAATAAAAACATATAATTTGTTCTTAATATGACCTTTGAAATATATAAAAAGTAAATACAACCGATTTATAAAGATTGAAAAGTGGACGTGTTTTCTTTTTTCTTAAGAGTTTAATTTCCTTAAGTAACTTTTTCCCTAGTTTTTTATACTAAATAAACCTAGTCAGAACATTTTGGTCCTTCTAATAACGACTTAACAACCCATTTTAAAAGCGCAAAGAAATTGTGATTTTTCACAAACTTTATTTAAGCTTATAGTACAATCAAACACTTATGAATGGATTTCCACTTCGTTCACATGGCCAGCGACCACAGTGGGCATCTTTGCAGCAGTGGTTTCGTTGGACCTAATTGGACCTCATGGAATTGACTGATTTGGATTGTTTGCTACGGACGCCAGAACGGCAGCGTTGTTCTCGACACTTCGACTAGCAATTTGCCTTACCGACACACACGGCAGCATCACCCAGCAAATATGTCGACTCAAATTTTTGCACAACACTTGTTATTGCATTTCTTTTTCTACTAGGGTTGACAGCCACGACCTGGATTTGATGCTCTTAAACGTCAATGACCGAATTTAATAGTTAAAGAAGAAGGAATTCACATTATAGAAGCTTTACTGTAGGTATTTGAGATTAACAAACGTATACCTAGTTTCCCTGCTTCTGACTTTTATTCTTGATTATTCAATTTGAACTCTCCCGCATGTTTTTCCAAACTCCATCCGATGAAAGACAGAATAAATTATTTAAAATTGAGATTACGCAGGTATAGGGCTTTCAACAACTGAAAGAAAAACAACAAAAAAAAACTCATTTTACCGGCATATATTAGTATGAACTATTATTGCAAATATGTAAGTCAGTTTATAAAAAAAATTCTTAGATTAAAGAGTTTTTACTGATATCCCACAGTCGTATTGAAAAAATTTATGCTTAGAATACCTTTGAAAAATTGCTCAGACAGTGCTCTCGGTGGACTTTCCAATTCCTCAATAGACAAACTTAAAACCATTAAGAATAGTCAATGACTCCATCACACAAATCAGACAAAAAAAATTTAAAGTGATTCACAATTTAGCGTTAACACGGGCCATTTCTCGTAAAATATTTGAACGCACACGAAGCTATGCAGCAACGCTCAGCATAGTCAGCTGTTTGTTACGTTAAAATTAGAACACTGTATTGGTACCCGTGGCGTGATGGTTAGCATGTCTGCTGTTGACCCAAAGGTTCGTGATTCGAATCCCAAAAGAGGGGAAAATGTTTTTCTAGGGATATCGCCTTTGGCGGGGAAAAGGCTAGTCCTCCGATAGTAGATTCATTGTGCGCTTTCTCGATTAACCGTCCGGATCCGGCATAAAGTTGTCGGTCCCCTCCATTCCCTCATAAGGTATAGTTGTGAGAAATGAGCTAGGCTCTCGGGCTCCTAGAACATACGCTATAAGATCTTCTCGTATTTGGGAAAGATTAAGTTATAACAAAAAGCAAACGCATTGTTCTTTCGACTCTTAAGGTGCGTATGCAAATGCACTATGCGGAAAGATACCGGTTGGTCTGTATCGATTAGGAATACCACGTATTAGTGGGAACGTCCAGATCGGACTCTTTACTTACCGAAAGTTAGCCCGAATTCAAACCGAATGAAATGGATCTAATTGCCGAAAGGCGAACTAAAACATGTTGTATGAACTCGAAGGTCTGCTTTTCTAAGGTGCATCCACAATATACCGAATGACACTAATTGGGACATTCCGATCGACAATACTGATCTTTTGTGTTTGTAGCCTCGATTGTCCTTCCTACTTATCGAAAGCCGACTCAAATTTTTTCTAATAAATATTCGAACAGCTGTTCCTAGGAGAATATGTTTTTCATCACTAGAAACTTCTTTCACTTATACCAACGATTGGTTTTCTTTGAAACATTGAATAAGCGTTGCATTTGATTCGCATTTCCTTGGTTTGGCAAGCCTAGATAATGAGAGCAAAGCGGACGATTTGCCGTTTTTAATGAAACGAACAGGTTGCCGATCGGCAATATTTGGCATATTCTGGACACACCTTTACTCTTCAAACGATTGCTCCACTAAGTACCTACTTATCAAGAAAATAAATCCTGTATGCCTTGATTCACTACGCCAGAAAGACTGGAAGCTCAATTTTAATTGCTCTTCGATAACCTAATCAAATAAATGTATTCCAAAAAATGTATTTTCTATATCACAAAACTGAATCCATAGCCAAAATAACATTTGTTGACCATGCGCATGCACTCAGTAAATGTTTGTAATGAAATTAAATAATTGATAACATTCAAGATTTTCATTTCTCATGTCTTCTTATCTGCCAAACCTTACATCTTTGACATACATTAATTGAAACAATTTGAGATTTGAGAACTTCTCTGGTGATCACATAAAAGATTGATTCACCGCTATTAATTTGCGGCAATTGAAGATGGTACATGACTAAATGGCTTTGTCAAGTGCGCGACATTGATATTTTGAGAAAATTCAGTTTAATTGTTTGGTTTTGTTGTGTCATGCCTATTATCGTCGGATGTGCAATTTAGTGTTGAGGTAGCGTCTGTCTTCTTGATTCATTCTTTTCATTCATTTCAGTACTTAACATGGATTCACAGACTTTGACTTAGATCTCCCCGAGATGATTGGAGAACTGCCAGACAGAAAGTGTCAAATGCCATTGTTGAGGTTAGATTAAACGCTAAAAGAGAGAAAAGACCAACTTACTAGGAAAATCCTCCCTCATACACCATGCCCGCCACCACTATAGAGTCATAGCTTGAAATCTAAACCATCAAAAACAGTGCATTGACATTGTGTGGTCCTTAAGGAGAAGGATTGCATCATTTTTATTCCCCAGCTTTCTTCAACGTCGAGTGAATAAAAAAAAGATGGTGTTAACGGGGGGCTGTCAGGTCAGACAGCTTTAAATCAGCTTGCAATCAACGAATTTTCCCAGTCTAGACAAAAAATGCAAAAACATAAAAACCTTATGACTTTCCTCTAGTGATGAATCGCAGAATTTTCCACTTTAATAAGTTTAACTTTAAGTCGTTGCAGAGCTTCCAACACATAGATGCCCGATTAGCATTCGCTTGAGAGCTTGAGAGCTCACAACTCTGCGATAACCTTTTTGGAATAACAACAACAAAAAACACAAACCGCAACGTAGCCTCAGAAGACCACCACTACCACTACACTGACGAGCATGTAGAAATGAAATCAAAATCGCAAAGTTCCCATTCAACTTGTTCGCGAGATAACCGCCGATAGTAACCAATCAACAAAAATAAAAAAACCAAAGTGCGTACATACACTGAAAATACAATAATCACTTTCGGGTGTAAGGCAAATCCGTTATCAGGCCTAGAGTTGGTGTCAGTTCTAGAAAAGTATAATTTCGAATAAATTTCAATATTTAAGCTTTTTTTTTGTCTCTTTGGCCTTAAGATGTTGATAAGAGTTCCCTTAATCAGTGTGTGGCTTGACCAAAGGTATTAGGAAATATTCTGAGTCGATAAAATACTCTGAGAGCTGGGAATTAAATCTTTTGTTTCAATTTTTTATCAAGAGCCTAAAGAAATGGCCTTGACCACGTTTTCCAGTCCGATAAATGTGATTTTGGTAACATGCTTAGCTTATCAGATGAAAAGCCTTCAATTCTGTGTACAAACTTTATCAATGAAAATAGATCAGAGGATGGATTAGAAGTTCTGGTTGTGTAAGTTCTGATGGTGTTAGTTCTTGGTCAGTCACAGAATTCCTTACGTCAGAAAAAATTGATTGCTTTCCAATGAAAAAACATCCTCAAAAAAGTTATTTCAATAAATATATGGAACATGAAACTGCATACAGACTTATTCTGGTGGGTAATCAATTGCATTCTTAATGACCTTCCCTTATTGGGGATGATAAGAAAAAATTAAAATTTTTTTTAAAAAAAAGATTGATAATTTATTGCTTAAGCCTACATATTGTTGGAAAGATTATCTGAAAAATAATTGTCAGGTCGTTCATACCCACATGCGCTGCACTGCCATTGATTACATAAAAATACTTGACTTGAAACTTAAAAGGGTTTTTTTTTTCATTTTAAACTTATTTTTAACGAAAAGAAGACATTTTACTCAACAAAGCTGATGGCTTGTTAAGAAGCTCGTCATAATCTTTTAATCAATCAGCATAAAAAAGTCGGAGTTGTCTTATTGAAAAATTTAGCTTTAGAGAAGCAAAAGTAGAGTTACAATGACTGTGTGACGTAACGTTACGTTAAGGTAACTTCCTTTACAAATTCATTTAACACAAAGATAGAAGAAGTTTGTCCATCTTTTGTCACGTTAGGCAAGCTTACTAAGCCAAGACACAAGAAAGATAAAATGAAAGCGTAAGGAATGGTAACCACGTGACGTGACGTAAGTAAATGAATTCAAAAGTAATAATAAAAATAGAATGGTGCAATAGAGCGGGAAACCCCGCGGGTTAGTCCATATTGCACATCCATGCCTTATGAGGAAATCGAGGGGACCAACAATTTCTTGTCGATCCCGAATGGGTAATCGCAGAAGAGCTTTTCATGGCAATGAAATTTATATCGGAGGAATAACCAATCTTCACGAAAATGGTTACAAGTGGAAAAATATTTTTTGCATTCTGTTGGAAGAGCGCTTTCTAGCTTAGACATTCGGAATCTGCATCACATTGTAGATCCTTGAAAAAAGCTAGGCCCAGAGGTTCGCAGAGTTTGTTGCGCCACCTTATTTATTTAAATTTTTTTTTAACTCAATTGCACCAATTTCAGATTCCGAGATATGAAGGTGGAAGGAAGCACTGTGTCTGTGGAACAAAAGTAGATAACTAGCGTAACGTAATCCACATAGATTTCATAGATACACTCTCTTTAAAAACAGACAGAAGATATGAAATAGGTCACATTGAAAAGCTCAATGTCTGACAATAAAACATGAATCGCGACTTATTCTGACCACGTGGATCAAAGGCAGCAGTTTCTACATGACGTAACGCACAAAAAATTCAGCTTAGGCTCTGCTTCCATTAACAAACTCATATACGCAATTGTTCACATTGAGAAGTCAGGCATCAGAAGATCAATTACGCCCATGACCAACGTAACGTTTCGTAACGTAATCATTAAAGTTCACGCAAGATTAGAATTTTTCTTTTTTTTACTTTTGGAGAAATGCTTTACGCACCTTAAGAAAGTATGTATATTTCCCCGTGTGTCGGACTCTTCAAGGTGTACGCATTTCTTCGACGGGGGATCCGTGTCTATGTGGCATCAGGTTCTAGTTTCTCAACTACCTCTTCTTGTTTCTTTGTTTTCAGGATCTGCGTCAGATACAGGCTGATTCGCCTCCAACTCTCCTCGTCTCTCAGCATCTCCTGGATGATATTATTTGGGCTGAGCTTTCCGTCTTCCCATCTTCTGCACTCGAACACTGTATGATAAGCTTCGTCTGTCAGCGAATCTCCGTATTGGCTCGAAGGGCTTTTTCTTTTTCCAATTTTGTGCCGGAAAGCGTTGAAATATCCGTGTGCTGTGAGGAACTGTGTGACGTAGTAGTTCACTTCACCGTGTTTCCGGTTACTACATTCGCTTATGTCTCCGATCAGCCTAGCAGTCCACCGTCCTCTGCTTTTCGACTCCCAGCGTTCATTTCACTTCTGCTTTGTGATCGCTTTGGCTTCCGCGTTCGCCGCTTCCACGCCGATTTCTGCTTTCTTTTCATGTACCTATGTATTTTCTTAGTGTTGCGAGGAGGTCAATTGGTACGACACCTGGAACTAAAAGAACTGCTGACTCAGACACTGTGCGGTACGCGCTCGTTATTTGCAAGGCACCGCGCCTCTGTACCGATGCTAGTTGTTTGCGGTACTTTTCCTGTTTTAGTGCTTCAGCCCAAATCTCGCTTCCGTACAGCAGAATTGAATGTGTTGTTGCCAGAAGAAGCCTCCGTTTGCAAGATAAGAATGGGTAGCGTTGAAATACGGAACATAAAGCAGACTTATCTTGCTAAAGAGATGAAAGCAAAGGAAAATCGAAGCTAAGGGCGTTTCCATCTGTTACATTTTACATATCAAATAAGGGGCTTGTGCTACCTTAACAGACTTGTATTTAGTTCCAGATATTCGACTTCCGTGAATGAGAAGTCAAAGCATCTAACAACAATGCTGTTTTACAAGGACAATTCGATAGTAACCACAAAATGGGGCAAAATATTTGTATCAACAACAACTGGATTTGCAGCATAATTTCATTAGCTGGTTTTATTTTTAAACAAATCGAGTCCAACAAAACCGGTGTAGAAAAAAATCACAACAAATTTTGCTTGCCAATAAACTTTTGAATTATTTATCGAAAACGGTAATTCAAGAACGCCATTTTCCAATCTTCGTACTCCAATGAACCCTCACAACTTTTTTTTTTACTATCACTACTTTTGTCAATACACGCCTCCATTTTTTACCCTTTAGTCATAGTGCAGCAAGGTCTCCGTCTTTGGTTCTTAAGTTTCTCTCATTATGAATCTAAAAACGTAAACAAACCACAAAGAACCGGTCGCCTTACTCATGTTTCAGACAATCTGAACTCAAAACAAAAGCTTCACTCCAACAAATAGATGCGTTGTCGTCGTGCTCGTGCGTCGTTAAGATCATGGTGAACGATACACAAAGATAACAAACAACGTCGACGAGCAATAACACTCCAAACAAAAAGTATCTATTTTTGCATACTTCTTGAATATTAATGATCAACCCATCCAATGGAGTATCTGCGTCTATGTTGGCCAACTCCCGCCACAATTAAATTCAATGAACCAACCTGCTGCAGCTGACTGACAAGTGCCAAGCATCAGCATCTATCTAACAAATACTGGAGATCTATTTCACGACAGACTTCGACTCCAATGAAAACAACAACCAAACAAATCGATTGCCATTGCAGGCCAAGTAGGCACACCATAATAACTGATAATTCGTTGATCTTTTCATTCTGGAAAACACAACAAGTTTCACTGCCCTCTCTTGCGTTTTCTCTCTCCCATCTGTACTCCGCTCTCTTCGTAATGAACAATAATTATAGACAAAAGTCAGAAATGATAACAAGTACTACCGAAATCGACCGACTGTTGTTGTTGTGGAAGTATTGTATACTCGCATCGACTCGGCACAGCACAGCGACCAAAAAAACGAGGTCTCTGCATTCTATCCCAAGTCCGCAACTGTCAGTTATAGCTTGGACCCTGGTTTGGCTTGACGGGATTACAAATTCGAGATTGTTTTTAAAGATTTCTGTAGCATCCATCCTACAGATTCATAGTGTGGTGTATTGCAATAATCTGAACAAAGATACTTGTTGGCAGAAAACAAAAACACCTTCTAGACACAATAGAGTCCGTTCTGTAGCTATCGGACAAAGAGACTTCTTGGACGGAGGCTCTTGGTTTTCCTTTGTAGTTATCATGTAATGATCGTGTTTATTTGTTTACATTTGTGATAAAACCTGAATTTTTGTGTGTGTGATGCTAGTGCCTCTCAGATCAGTGCGTTTTGTGGTCCACGAAAATAAGAAAATTTCTTTGTTTTGAAGTTTTGAGAACAGGAAGCTCAAATCTAAGTCAAGGTGCGCTCGAGTGAGTGAGTGGGCGAGTTGTGAATTGTGATAGTGAAAAAAGAAAAAAACAAAAAGCAAAATGTCTGCGAAAGAGGAACTACCATTTGATCCCCCAACATATGAGTTTGCAACAGCATCATCTATTGTTAGAAAGCAGGAATCTACCACAACAATCGAATGTGGTGCCTTGCCCATGGATGATGTGCAGAAGACACAGACGTTCATGGAACCTGTTTACAAGTTCGTTGGAATAAAGAAGCAGCCATCAAGCAAAGAGCTAGGAACTTTGATTTGTAAGTAGATGCTACACTATCAGTTTACATTCAATATATGACGACGACAACACATTCTGACGCACTTGTTGTTTGTTATTTGTTGTTTGAAATGCAATCGATCAGGGAAATCGAGTTCAATCAGCTTATCTTAGGGGGAGATTTTGTGATGGCAGCGGTTTTAGATGTAGTGTAGACGAATGTCATGAATAAACGAAATACGTCGTGAGTTTCAACCGCAGCAGTTCAAGCTTCAAGGCTAACTGATGTTCGATGTTTTTTATTAAAGCAAATTGGGAAAAGGTCTGAAACGTTGTGCTAAGGGTGCTAAGAGTTCCTCACTAATATCTATGGTTAAAGTAGGTAAAAAGGAGTTAAAATTTTTAACTTAATATCTGAGAGCAGTAAATTAAGGAGATTTTGATTCCAAAACAAGGAACTGATCTTCGAAAATTTTGATGACTTAAAAAATGTATTAAATGGCATTTTTACTTCTTTTAAGGAAGTTCAAGGTTATCTGATGTTCGATCAAATGCTCGATGTTTCTTAAAGCAAACTGGGAAAAGATCTGAAACGTTGTGTGTGAAGGACTAAACTTTAGCCTTTAGTCACTAAAGGCTCTTTAAAGAGCTACTTACTCATTTTTATATGTAAGCGAATGTTTTTGAAAGTGAAGGAAGCCGTATATTATTTATACGAAAGCGGTAGAGGCTGAAATAAGCTGAGCATTTAAGGATTATGTTTGAAAAATTACTTTGCATGCACCTTCGGGCAAAATGAGTATCAGTGGCAAGCTAAAGCCCCGTGTTGAATATATTCTCAAGTTTTCAAATCGATAATGGGTTTCCATCCTCTTAAGCACAGCTTCCAAATTCCTCGGAGACTCAGTGCGATTTCACTGTTTTATTTTGAGCCCGATCATCGACGAATGAATTTACATTCTATTTTTATTTTATTTTTTCTATCGAAGGGTCCTTAAACACAAAATGGAGCACAGAATCATTTTACTACCATGTAGTGAATTTCTTCTGTTATATTTTCTTCGTATAAAAATGCAGGAAGTCGCTCCCATGTTAAGCTGTTACTCTTCATATTTGCGTCAGTTGAGCAGATGCTCATGCGTATGGTTAGATGCTGATGGTTAGCATGATGTATTTATACGTGTATCGTGGGAGTTCAAAGTTAGAATCCTAGGGTATCAATTTTCGGTAAGAATTGGCAAGTAATCTGATTGTAATTTCGCTGCAATGAAGAGCGCTTTCCCCGTTTATCATTTCGGAAATGGTAAAAAATTTGAGGTCCCCGCTCTGTTCCTCCCCTCTTTTTATTTATTTATTTGTTATATCTGCGCTTCTAGCATGTCCACCTGCTAACCCAGAGGTTCGAGGTTCGAATCCCAGCAGAGGCAAAAATGTTTTTTTCACGGGTATCGCCTTTCGAGAGGAATTGGCAAGTGCTCCGTTAGTAAATTCATTGCCATGAAAAGCGCTTTCTCCATTAGCCGTTCGGAACCGGCAGAAAATTGTAGGTCCCCTCCTTCCCTCACAAGGCATGGTTGTAAGAAAGGCGCTAGGCCCAGGGGCTCTTCACTCTGTTGCGCCACCCTATTTATTTTTATCTGCGCTACGTGGTTTTTATAGATTAATTCAAATGAGTGCGAAGGTTGAATCAATTAAGTCATTTCCTTCGGAAAATAGTGTACCGCCTATGGGGATACCCCACAAACGGGGTTCATGTGTTAACTGTACAAGTTCAAGAGCTTTGATAAGTACGAAAAAAACAGTAACAATTACGGAAAAACTGTCGTATTTTCGATACTCATATGCTGATTTAATATCTACGGCTATCGCAACTGCGGTTTAGTTTTCGTAAATGTGAAAAAATGCCACAAAGTTTTGGTGTTAGGTGGAAGTGGATGTTAGCCAATGAGTATGTGCGTAAGTACATTGCCTGACACACATAGACCACAAGGGTCCATTGTGATACCTTAGAGATCATCAAGAGGATCACCTACTAATCCCAAAAAACCCGATGTGAGATTAACGAGTTCATCAACCATTAACCGGGACTAGCTGGTTGATAACCTGCTAGTCGAACCACGCGGAACTTTTAATGTATTTTGAAAGATTATTAGAGTTTATGTAAGCCAAGTCGCTAGTACCTATCGTCGAAGAAGAATTCACCAAAATGAGTTTTCCTCATATGAAGTAGTACATGGCATGAGCAAAGAAGGTGTTGAACGGCCACTTACTCTTTTTCATTCATGCTTCTGTAAAAATCTTTGGAATATACACCAACTCTTTTGACGTGTCTTCTTATTAGACAATGTTCCACAAGAACACCTATGGTAGAACCTATATGAAGGTGGTTTAAGGCTAACAAACTCTTCGAACGTTGAGTCTACACGCAGCCAAACATTTTTGGTTGCAAGGCAGTTGTTACTCTCAGCCCATCTAGTGTTTGTTATCCTAGAAGCGTCTTGTCTAAGTAGAAGTTTACATGCAGCGATAGGTAAGCCTTTGTTGTTCCATTCTGAGCGTAGGGAAGTGGTCGTGCTCTTTTTGGCTAGTTCGTCCGCCATACAGTTGCCTGGTATGTCCCTGTGCCCCGGCACCCATGAAAGGTGAATCTTGAACTGATTTGACAGCTCCGTCAGAGACATTTCACAATTTTGGACCGTGATGGATTTTGTAGAGAAAGAGGCAAGAGATTTAATGCCAGCTTGGCTGTACGAGAAGATTCGAAAATCCGTGGAGGAGTTTTGTTAAGTTCCACGAAACTTTTGTAAGAGCTACAAAGTTGGTGTAAATGTGACACAACTGTCGTAAATGTGACGAAATTGCAATAAATGTTGCAAATTTGCCACCCTAGTAACACAACTATCTTCAGCCTTGACTTATTTGATATTTATTTGATATTTCTTTTACCTTGTAAATTTCCAAAACAAGACTAGTTGCTATTGTTCTAGTGTTTTAGTTGAACAGTTTTTTCGTACTAAAGTAGCTCTTTCTGTGCAACTGTTTTACCTGTCAGGTTCACGAAGACTACATATATGCTAAACCATATACCTAAGAAAAAGGAATTGGAATCATTCGAATTTCATACTTTCCTCGACGTAAACCCGAAGGTATCTTTTTTAAAAACTACCTACTGTATTTCGAAGCAGAATATGCGAACCTACTACGTGATTAAAACCAACCGCCCAAAAGTAAAAATGAAGCAATTTTTTTAAATAAAAAATTCTTTTAAATTGAAGCTAAAATTATCATTAGAACTTAAGAACGAATTATTTAAGACGTGAAAAAATGGAAACATTTAAAAAATTCACGATACAGCCAAATTTTGTAAATCCATGCAAATCGTAACTCTAATTTCAAGTTGCTTCTAAAGGTAATTTCTTGACAACGGCCTTGTCACCCGAAAAGAGTCAGTTCCCATTAGAACACCGTAATTAAATCGGAATGAGCGCTGTTAGTCACAAGATGGGGAACCGTCTTGTACTACTGCGTGCTGTTGTCATGTGTTATTTGGTCTATGTAGTATTTGTGTAGTTAGTCTTGTGGTGTATCAGCCAAATGGTCTTTTTCGCCCGGCTGCAAACCCCCTACTCCGCAGATTTATGTGTGGAGTAGGTTTCATGTAAAATGTAAAATGTAGGTAATTTCTTAATTATCACATCTCCTAGTATGAAAAATAATATTTTCCTCAAATTAAAGAATTTCTTTTCCTTATTATGATTGTAATAAAACGAAAAAAACCCACACACTTCATCAGTGCTTGCTTGTGAAAGTTTTCACAACTAATTGACGATGTAAGTTATCCGTTGAACAAGAAAGAAGGCAAAGAAGCCACCATGTGATTTATTCTCATAAAAAGCCACACCCGACTTAAATGAGGCAAGAAAACCTAATTATTTATGTGCATATGTCCCATGAAAGGCATAGGTCTTAAAATACTTGATTATGTTTCTATTATTATTAGACTTTTGTTTGGCAGTATACATATATTGCCATTGAACTCAACTGAATCTAACGGCACAATTTCATAGAATTGAGAGTTGTTTTATCATTTTGATGAAATAAATTTTTAATATCACCTTCTGTGTCTTGGAATTGAATATACATATGTAAGAACACTGGTGCCCGTGGCGTATTGTTGGTATGCATGTCTACCTGGTACGTGGGAAGTTCGGGACTCGAATATCGGAGACATAAAGGAGGGAAAACATCCCATGGGTTTGATAATTTGCCGTTTGTTATTTTATGACGCGAATCACATATTTTCTCTATTATCCGGTTGGAGTCAGCAAAAAAATTATAGGTTCCTTCCATTCCATCAAACGGTATGGTTGAGCGAATTGTATTAAGCTCGAGAGACCTGTGCTCTGTTGCGCCACCCTGTTTATCTATTTATATTTAAGATCAAGGACTTTCTTTAGAACACAAAATTATTTGTCCCTATAGCTTCTTAAAGCTAATGAGTTACTTTCTTTCGCACTCCGAGAAAATCAAATAGTGTGTCAAGCTCATGTGGCTATTTCAAATTGACGAGCCAAAAACAAATGAGCACGCGTAAAAAAATACTTATTTGTATATTAATGATAATGCGCACGGAATATCAACCGCAGTCATCATGTCGTGTGGTTAACCTGATGCGAGATAATTTCGTTATCCACAGAACCCTAATTTAAGCAACAAATGGGTTCTGTAAATACATTCCGAACAACAGTATTTTAATTTTTACACTTTAAGTATTTCCTGAACTTCAAGTTTATTTACTTGGCAATTTTTGATTAGCTGAGTCCTCTTTGCTCCTCTGATGTGATATGCAAATTCAGCTTTGTATTGTTAAGGCTCTTATCTGCATTTTGGTTGTTTCAAATGAGATTGTGTTCGCTGGTGGATACTGCTAACCAAATGCGAAGCACGTATATAAGTGGTAATCTTATTGATTTTGACTCTGCAAAATGTTTATTTCATTCCGAAATAAAATTCACTCTGGTGTATACGTAACCTAATTTTATCATTGAATTTGAAAAACGCAAATTAATTTTTCGCTGAGCTTTCAAATCGAAAACCGATCTTAATTCATTGCATGCACGAAGATAAGAAAGCAGTGTCAGGAAGCGAGGCAATCAAATGTCAAATAGTTTGCTGATTACCCGTAACCAAATCAAAACTCAATGAATTTTTTTTTTTTTTTTGTTGCTGAATCTAACATTTATGTACACATGTCAGTGGGCTAGTTATCAAGCAAGGCAAGCTCCATAAAGGTCAATGGCATAAAGAACCTAAACGATCTCAATTGAGTGACTTAGAAACAACACCAACTTTAGTACTCTGAAAGGCATTCAAAGGGAAATAATTCGAAAAGTCTATCCAAATAGTTTCTATGTATTGTTCGCTATGATTTTGAAATATGAAATATGTACATACATAGGTAGCTCATTATTATCAATAATAATAAAATGATGCTCATGCTGAGTAGACAAGCGATGGGTCTTATCTCCCTTTGCGAACTCATTACAGTCGCGGGGACCTATGGAAAAATGTTAAGTGCTTGCGTTTGTTTTCTTTACTTTTCGTTCTGGGATCAACTAAACAATTATTCCAGATTAAATAAAATGAGAACAGATTTTTAGAGTTTTATAGTTCGATGGTAGGTATTTCCTTGTGTTAACTCAGTATGCGTGAAAAGAGTTATCGGTACGCAAGTTTTTTATCACAACCTAACGCTCGTACTGTGCTGCTTAACATGTAAAGGGTAGCCACAACCCCTTGAGTGCGCGCCAATTATAAAAAAAACCTAGAAAAATAGAAAATCCACACCTTACGGCCGCCTTAAACAGAAACTAAAAATGGCTTAAGTAGTTTATTGTTTGCAGTAAATAAAAATAATGTTTAGCTTTTAAGGTTTTTAAAAGACGGCCTTGAAAGCTCTTTTTTTCAAATTTTATTCCAACCGGCTAAACTACTTTACAATAAATGTCAATACAACAAGGGGTTTGACCCAGATGTGTTCTTGAACTTCGTATTCACTGGGATGTGTTTTTCTCTTCGTTTTCATCTCTTTGTTATTGGAAGAGATACCTACACCGAAAGATGTTTTCTTTCTTTGCTTTTGGTACTTTGTTTACAAAATTATATTTCGCGACAAGATACGTTGGTCACTTATAACGGGGTACTATAAAAAGTTGTGAGACAACATTAATTGTACTAATTTCTTTGTTTCGATGAACTCTTTATCTTGGTGTTTGTTTTGTTTACTTAAGATAAACAAACAAAAGTTTATATTTCCGTGTTGTGGTATTTATTAATCCGCAATGACGAGGATGAATAACAAGGACATATTCACTTTTTTCGATGATCGTGGGTATTCATAGAAAAGCCTTTGCGTTTGCTTTAAGCTAAAACGTAGAGACGAGTTAAGAATATCATTTAACTCTTAATGGTATGAACACATCATCATTAAGCCGCGCTAACTTGAAAATTACTCAATAAGAATCACAAGCCGAACATAAAATGACTGAAACATAGTCAATAACGAATGTCATAATAAAAGGTGGCTTACAAGACGGCAAGGTAAAAAAATAGGGTGGCGCAACAAAGCAGGGAGCTCTGTGGCCTAGCGCATTTCTCAAACCCTGCCTCGTAAGAGAATGACGTGCATGATGTGCAAGACGGCACTACAAAGACATAATCCAATGTTTTTACCAGACGACGCAAACTCGATCTCCAAACACTGGCGCTTTCAAATATTCAACAAAAAAGTAAATATTACATTCTTAAGTAAGTACCGGGTGGGCAATTTAAAACTCTCCACTTTTAAACGCGTCGTATACAAAAACTATATTACCTAGAAAGACGATTCAAAAAAGGCAATAAAGTACACACTATGCCATTTAATATCCGCTTTATTTTTTAAAAATGACACCATTGAGATGGTGGCTACTGCAACGCTTGCACTCACGTAGCCTTTTACAAAAATTGGTCACTTAACATTTCTCTCTTAATTTCGTTGATGTGCCTCGTAATCGATGTTTTGAGGGCCTCTATGTCTAGCGGTTTTTTCAGCATAATATCGCATATTTTGTTTATTGACATTTCCGTGTACTTCGAAGTGCGCTTCATCGCTTAAGAAAACGTCGTCCAAATCAAGTTCTTCTTTGTCGAGCATAACTAAAAATCGAGTGCAAGATTCCAATCTTTTCGGATGGTCGGTGGGTAACAATTCTTGGGTGACTTGTAACTTGTACGGATGTATGTTTAAATCATCTTTAATGATTTTTCTTAGAGTTGAACGCGGAATGTTTAACGCGACGGACTGTTTACGCACTGAGCGCGCAGGACTTCTCAACACAGCTCTACGAACTCGTTCAACAGTTTCAGGGGTTCTCACCGACATACGACGCGACGTTTCCGAGTGCTCGATGTTGCCTTGGCCGAATTTCGAAAGTTTTTAACCCATAACAAAATTGTTTTTTGGTCGGGAGGGTTTTCATGACGCTTTGACTTGAACTCTCTTTTAAACGCTCGTCGAACTAGGACCATTTTTTCACCATACCGAAAATAAGCTTCCACGCAGAAAGCGCGATGTTTCTCGTCGACTTACCAACAATATCTGACGGAAATGGCATAGTCTGGAGAATCGACCTGCAGTGTTACCAACTTTGTAACTCGTCTAGTTTTTGTCACGACGCGTTTGAAAGTGGGGAATTTTAAATTGCCCACCCGTATTCCTAGACTCTTAACTTAAGGAGTTGGTGTCGTCACACCTGGCAGGGAAATGGAAATTGTTTGAGGTATTTTGATTTTAAAATTTGCTTGCAAGTTCTTCCAGATACCAGATAGCAGCCACATCAGAAAAGTGCTTGTGGCTAAGTCCCTTTTTTTCATGTGATAACGATGAAGACTCACGTCTGGGAAAGAACAAGTTGACGCTGGAGGAGCCGAAATTTGAGTGGCATTTTCTTATTGTCTCTACTTTAGTTGGCTTATACTTAAAGTGTTTAATACATACTTACTTAGGTGGGCATTACAGTTCGGGGTGAACCTAGGCCTCAACCAACATCCTTCTATAACGACTTCGATTTCGGGCGAGCTCTCTCCAGTTTCGCACTCCAAATCGGTTGAGGTCTTCATCCACTTGATTGCGCCACCTAAGACGAGGTCTTCCCCTTCTGCGATTTTCCCTGCAATGTGCTTTCGAACACCCGACGAGCCGAAGCGCTTGGGTCCATCCGCTCTACATGGCCCAACCATCATCGTAGCCTCGCGATGCGTACTCTTCTGGCTATGCCCATGTCCATGTCTTCGCATACGGAACCAAAGATCATTCGGAGAATTTTTCTTTCGAAACGACCAAGGGTTTCCTCATCAGCTTTCGATAAAGTGTCTAATACGCCACACGACATTTGAAAGCAAATTTTTATCCGTAACTTTGCTCACGTTTAGAGGGATCAACCCAAGTTACTGTGGAACAAAGTCCGAACGCTAATTGTGAAAAAAAAAACGTTCTATTAGGATGAACAAAAGAGTAGTGGTGATGCTGAAACACATAACGATAGTTACAGCACCATGTCTTAAGTGCGTGGCTCTCCTTTTCTTCTATTTTTCATCGTAACGAGCATCGTGCTATACGACCGACGCCGACGGTGGTATATGGGCTGTTGAACTCAAAATGAGTCTGAAGGAGTCTGAAAAAAGAATGTTTTGGTCTACCATTTTTATTATTTCTTTGTAGTCGAGTATGAACGTTGTATGATGGGTGATGTAATTTTTGATGGCATTCTCTATGTCATTTGAACATGGCAATACCAAATGAGAGGGTCGAGTTCTATATTTTAAAAATATTGTATTATTGCTGGAGTTTCTAAAAAATTAGGCTTGGCAACTTCCCATTCATACCGAGCATTTCCATCTCAGCTCAAATCAACTAACTCTTATAGTTTTTGTCCGACACTGTGAAACTTAAATAACTGCCGGACGAACAACGGCGGTGTAGAGTCTTCCCTTCGGCTTAAAAGGCATTTTTCACACCTGGGAATCAAATTTCCATTCAACTAAAAGTCTGGAGTAAGCATGTCTGAGTCAAAAAACTCGCAACACAAGTTCTAAGTATAGTTCAGATTCGTAAGGTACTGTTAACCTTCCTAAAATGTATGCTCTTAAGTTAAATGTGTCTTGCAAGAATGTAGGATTTTCACTTAAAATAGCTCTATTGTCAGCAAAGGAAAAAATTTAATGTACTAAAAGGTATTTTCAGTAGGTAGTCAAGGTCTGTAATAAAGAGAATAGGACTGAAGACGCTTCCTTGATGTACACTTACTAAGACTTTGAATGATTTGATGATTCCTGCTGTATATCTGACCTTCACCGCTCCTTTATACATATCCTGAATCATCCGCACACATGCCTCTGGAACTCCTCGTTGTGTTGGTGAAACTCATATTAGAGCTAGTGGTTGTCGATCTATTGCTGTTTCGAAGCAAATCAGCACAACAAGTAAATTATCTCATAAATCACGATGTTCTTAAATTATATTGTTGAAAAAATCACATAGCCATATTATTTTTCACAATAGGCTACCAACTACCCACAACCAATAATTTTCAAATTTTAGGACATCAGCTTAATCGAACGGTGGTTATCGCAATCGCATTTCTTTTCCTACATTGGTTCCATCCATTGCTGAGGTAGACTATCATCACATATAAGCTATAAGATCAGAACCATTAGCCATATAAAATCAATATATTCCAAACAGTACTTCATTAAAGATAGAGGTTCAAGCACCGATAGCAAATTTTGTTTCACCAAGAATTCAAAACACCACCCGCCATCGTGACAAAATTGTGATAACAACACTTATAATAGACTAACGTTAGCTTTCCATTTCAATCATGGCTCCCGAATTGTGACGAAGGTCAAGATTTGTGTGAACCGATACGTCATACGATACGTTTGTTACTGGGCTAAAATTATTTTCGGGGTTCTTTTTATCAAAGTGGTCTATTTATATTTACACTGCAAAAGAGGTTATCAACAGCTTCCCAGAATCTCCTAATCACTTTGAATATTCTGACGTTCGAATCATTTCCATTCGTCAAGGTGCTTCCCAGAATAAGGGAAAACCCAGGGAGTTAAAAGTTACTCTTGTGTCAAAATCCCAATAGCGAGATGGATTTGACTATAAAAGCGGTGATCCCATCTTCCGGTTGATGCATTCAGAGAAGACCTGTCAACGCTGAGCGATATATTTAAAATTTGAACGAAAATGCATTCTTGTTTTGTTATTGTAGTTGTGTTTTGTGCCTTGTGTGCTATTTCATCTACCATCAGCACCCCCATAGAGTTAGTTGGATCTGAAACTCAAGCCTATCCCGACCAACAGGAATCAAATGCTGTAACTCTTACACGTGAGAAACGCCAAGTCTGTAACTTCGCAAACTCCTTTGGTATTGGCTGCACCGATTGCCGGTGTTCGGTTCATTGCTTGGCTTTGCGAAACAAAAGGGGATATTGCAATTCAAGAAAAGTCTGTGTTTGTAGATAAATAATTAAAATAAATTAACTTAAATTGTGTTTATTGTGTGCATGTGTTTTATTTTTTATTGAGATCACTGTCATCTTTGTACGCAATGTTTTCCAACCTATTTTTGGAAAAAAAAAAAATAACAAAACAATCGCGGTTAACGTGTTGAGCTATACCATCTCTTGCGAAAGCAAAAGTGACGATAACAATACAATTTTATATTTTTTTCACTGGCTGATAACACCGTCGTCGTAGGGTTGTTTTGTTTTTAAGTCGCTCTTTTAATGTGTGGTCGCTGGTCGCATTGTGTTTGAAACGCAAAACCAAAGTTCAACTTTGTTGTCTGACGAATTGTTGGAAAAACAACGATAAAAATTGTGTTTGAAATTTTGTTAGCTTCTTTATTTATTATCATCCACAAACGTTAAAAAAGTGTTTATTTATTTGCAATATATGTGTCTCTGTATATATCATAAAAACAATCTTTTTCAATTTCTACAAAGTAGAACACAACAGCGTGTCATTGAACTTCACAGAAAACAGTTAAAAATGTTCGCAAACGCAAATATACCAAAGCTATCAGAATCCGATAACACAATCATGTATCTTTTCAAAACGAGCTTATCAAGTGCAAATGATAAGTTGATGTATTTAGTTCATCTGCATATATACAAAAACCAAATAAGTTAGCACTTCAACTGGATCAATTCTGATTAAACGCACCAATTCGGACTTAAAACAAAATACGGGCAATAATTCTGGTTCGTTCACACCGGGGTATCTATCTTCCACTATTGACTCGTCTTTTTTTGCGAAAAAGTTTGGTCAACTCAATGATGACTTCATACCTCTAAAAAAATGATTCCTCCTGCCTTTCCCTACCTTTCTCAAACTTCTTCACCAAATCTCAAGGAGGATCAACTCGTATATGAAACTTTGAGTTTTCATTACTAATTTCTCATTTCGTCTCGAGAACATGGCATTCTCAAAAGCTGGTCAACAACCACTCATCTCGTTAAATTTGCTTCATTTGCCCAACCTGCCTCGGAAAAGGGAAAAGAAGTCGATGTTATTTCAACAGATTTTAGAAAAGTCTTGAGCAAAATTCCCATGGACTCATAATCTCTTAACTATCTAACATCACCTTAGAAAAAACAGACTGGTATTCATGCAGAGGTACCCTCAAATGTATACAAATACCAACTGAAGAAAAGTAAGGAAACTCTCCTTAAAAAAACTTCTGTGGAGCAATAGAGGGCACATCATAGGCTTCTAGGTTAAGAAAAATATTCTCAAAGGGTCCAATTATGCCCTTCTCCATGAAACCAGCTATCGGCTTCTGGACCATCCCTGCAAAGAAACAATCAATTTGCTACTGAACAGTCACTTCTCAGCTCTCAAAAAATCTGCAGCTCTTATCCAAAGGAGTCACGGTATATAGGACGACAACAAGGTCAGTCTGATTATCAAAGAGAAACTGAATTGGGCTATGTCAAAAAGACCTGTCAGAGGTGTACCGCAAGGCGGAGTCTTATCCTCTCTTTTGTTGATCAAAGTCGTAAACCAACTTCTAGCAAGCTTGATAGTCGATAAGTTCAAATTGAATGCAAACGCACGCCGGCCGATAACGTCACCATTGCGGTATCAGGGGTAAAAACTCATATTCTTACTCAGCTATTGCAAACTTCTTTTAGCAAACTATTAAAATGGGACGGAAAAGTGTGATCTAGGCTGTCAACCTCCAGAAACTGAACTCGTTCTCTTCACAAGGAAATACAAAATTCCATAGCTAATAACTCCATCAATAAACTTTTCAGAAGAAAAATACCAGGGTATTTCCCTGGAAAAAAAGCTATGAAGTTAGATAAACAAGAAAGAGTCAGAAAAGCCCCCGTGTCCCTCTTTTCTTGCAAAAAACCCACTGCAAGCAAACAGGGATCATCCCCACTGGATGGTAACCACATGCCGGTGGCTGCTTTGAAATAGTTTTATGGTGGACCGCTTTAGATAGACTGACTAACTGCGACAGCTTAGGGGGAGCTCCTCTACTCCTTCAGCTGATTCAAACGTACTCCCTATCCTACATCCCTAGATATTTCCAGCAAACGGATGGCTGCAAGAGATGGCTACACCATCCCTCAACAGGTTTTTGAAAACCATTTCAAAGTTACCACTCCACCAAGATCAGTTTGTAATGACGAAAAATTTCTTGGAGATGATTCAACTCACGGTTTAAATACCGAAAAGGCGTGAGTTGCAGAGTCAAGCGGAGTTTCTGGCAATCGAAGAGACCCTTTCGAAGTTAAAAGAAAAACGTATATTCTCAATAAATATTCTTGTCCTCAGCCTCAAACCACTCGGGGCCGTTTCCACGAACTTAGTAGCCACAAAAAATTGTCGACTTTGGAGACGGCCGAAAAGTTCAGCATTCACCTTTTCTGAGTCCCAGAGCACCAAAATATACTTGGAAGCCGCAAGGCTGATTAACTCGCAAGAAATAGAACTGGGATACCCATCTTAACAAACAGGCTGAACATTGGTATAACAATCGGTACATGTAATGTCATGCTAAAGTAGGATGTAATGGTTAGAGAAATGTAAATGGGGAAATACCATCACTTGTCTAGCGACAGAATAGATCTACCCAAAATTTGATCTAAAACTCACAAGACATTTGTTATTCCTAAGCAGATTGCATTCCTTAGTCGGTGTAATTACCGCACATTGCCTCTTAGACCAACACGCCACAAGATTTGGCGTTCTATTGAATGACTTCTGCAGAACCTGTGTGCACGAAGAGGAAGAAGAGACAATGCCAGACCTCCCTGATAATGTCCTGCACTCTCCCTCAAACAAAAACTTCATCTAAAAGAATTCTTCTTCGATGATCGAAGCGATCTTCATCTCTATCACTTTATTAACAACTCTAAATTATTTAGTAAATTGAGTTACTCCCACACATCTTTCATGTGGTATTACAGCAGACCTAATTTTAGTGAAATTGTGTCAAATATTTTCCTGACAACCTTTTAAATCCAACCTTACCCCTCGTGGTACCCGTGGTGTGATGGATAGCATGTCCACCTGTTAATCCAAAGGTTCGTGGTTCGAGTCCCAACAGATGCAAAAATGTTTTTTCCACATCACCTTTCGCGAGGAATTGGCAAGTCCTAGATTAGTATTCATTGCCATGAACAGCGCTTTCTCAATTAGCCGTTCGGAACCGGCAGAAAATTGTAGGTCCCCTCCATTCCCTCACAAGGCATGGTTGTGAGAAAGTCGCTAGGCCCAGGGGCTCCTCGCTCTGTTGCGCCACCCTATTTATTTTTTTATTTATTTTATCTCTCGACTTCGAACCCATCATCTTGAATTTTCTTACTCACTTGCAGTCCTTTCATATTCTTTTTTAAATTCTATCAAATAATCTTTTCTTATCACAAATATTCTCTCTCTTCTTTGTAGTACTGGGCACCATGTTACTTCTTTTCATCATCAGTGTAACAGGATTCTTTGTGATGTGGTTTACGGAATACTACAATGATTCTTTCACATCTGTAAGTATTCTCTTCCTGCGAACTTGTATCATTTGTTAGCAAATTAATAACCCCATTTGAAATACCAATTGCAGAAACTAGTCCTGGGAAACAACTCTGCGGCTGCTAAGTACTGGGTAGACCCACCAGTTGACACGTACCTCAAAGTGCACATTTTCAACTACACCAACATCGATAGATACCTTTCCGGTGAGGATGATAAAATAAAAGTCCAAGATCTGGGACCATTCACCTACCAGGAACACTCAACTAAAATGAATGTCATATTTAATTTGAACCACACAGTCACATACAATGTAAGTTAAACAAGAATCCAACTTTTAATTGAATTCTCATGAATCTTTGTTTATTTTACCAGGACCACCATTCATACAAATTCCTTCCAGAAAAGTCCTCCGGTGATAGATTTGAGAAGGTCATAGTTCCCAACGTCCCTCTATTGTCAGCTTCAGTTTCTGTGGACGAAATGTCGTTCTTCCAGAAACTCGCAGCATCTAGTGCCATAAATGCTTTGAATTTAGATGCATTCCTTGAGGTTCCAGTTGACGACTTCATCTGGGGCTACTCAGATAGACTGATAAACGTTTTAAGGAATTTCATGCCCGAACTGAGACCAAAGTTTGGAATGCTTATGAATGTAAGTATTGGATCTAACGTCTCATTGAGTTTTGTAAGTTTATTGGTTTATTTACGTAGCGCAACGGAACCAGCCCTGACACACTGCAAATCCACACAGGAGTAGATGATGTGAGAAATCTTGGAGTCATTAGCCAATTCAACGGAATGGATCAGCTCAATTTTTGGCGTGACGACGAGTGCAACCGAATCGACGGTTCCGATGGCTCACAATTTCCACCATACCTCATGGAATCGAAACAGACCCTACATGTGTTCACACAGGCCTTGTGTCGTAAGCTTCCTTTGAATTTTGAAGAAGAGGTTACCATTCTCGATGACATTGATGTATGGAGATATCGCACTCCAATGAATGTCTTCGCCAATCCTGATGAAAATCCCGAAAACTTATGCTACTGCGATTCCAGTGTTGTCAAGTGTCTTCCGAGTGGAATTTTCAATGGAACTCAGTGCTACCAAGCACCAATCTATCCGTCATTTCCACACTTCTTCTCTGGTGACCCAGTTCTCTACGAAGAATTCGAAGGTATCGAACCCGATGCCGAAAAACATCGTACATTTGCCGACATTCATCCCAGACTGGCTTTTCCGGTAGATGGAGCATCTAGAATTCAAATCAATATAGCCGTTCACAAAGGACAGCTTCTTAAGTGTAAGTTTGGGAGGTTTCTTAATGATGAAAATGTATTTTAATTGAATCTTCCTTTTGCTTATAGCAAAACTCCAACGAGTTCCTGATGGTCTTATGCTACCAGTTTTATGGATTGAAATAACTTCTGGAGATTTGAGCGATGAATTGAGAACGCTGCTCTATCACAGCACATTCAGTGCCAATGCTGTGCAGGTTATCTTGAAATATGGAACCTTACTTACTTGTCTAACCTCGTTTGCACTCATTGTTCTTGGGTTTTATTATCTGGGTCAAATGCGAGAAGATAAATTGAAACCTGACTCCAAAGACAAGTCCGAGTTGGAGGAATTGAATAGGACTAAAACAGACAACGTGCCTGAATAAAAAAAACTCGATTTAGTATAAGCTTATTCTTCGAAGCTTTCAATGTTTTCGATGAGGGAATATGCAATCTACATAAATCTGAAAACTACGTTCCACTAAGACTTGTAGGCATAAAAAAACTTACATTTAGGTTGAATTAATTGTGAAGGTAAGGCTTTCCAATGAAGGGTTGCAATTGCATTTAGTAAAAGAAAGTCTGTTTAAGTTTCCAATGTACTTTTCTTTCAACGTATCATACCCTCGCTTGTTTTTTTATATCCCCAGAATCTTTTTCCTACGACTTAACGGCTTTTACAGCTCAACAAATGAATTTTACATAAACTAATAGGCGAAATATATTAGGATTTTTTTAACAGTTTCATAAGTTAGAATAAAACATTTCAAATGCTAGTTATAAGGGAAACAAACGACTTCCCAAGTGTAAATAATTGTTATAAATATTTTTGATACATTTTAACTTTGTTATAAGCTAATATTTAGATTAATGAAAAAATATATTTCAATAGTTTTAAGTTACCTGTGAGATTAATTCAGTTTTAAAATAGATTTTTAGGAAAACTCAAATGTATATAAATAAATAAAAAAAAACACACACTAGAGACATTTTCATGTGATTTTTTAAATAAAAATAAATAATAAATTGATTTTCTTTTCAATATAATACAACGTTCTCTAAATATAAGTCAGCCATTTGTTTTACCAGGACTTTGCGCATTTCTCACAACCGTGCCTTGCGAGAGAATTGAAGGGACTTTCAATTTTCTGTTGATCCCGAACGGCTAATTGAGAAAGCCGCTTTTATGCCAATGAATTTACTATCTTAGGACTTGTCAATTCCTCGTGAAAGGCGATACCCGAAGAAAAGCATGTTTTGTTTCTGTTGGGATGAGGATGAGAAGGATGAGAAATGGGAATAGGCAGACATCCACCACCATGGCTTGCTTTTGTTTTTATCGTAGTGAGCTGAGTATACAGTTGAAGCGGTGAGAAGTAGAATATTGTTCGCCTAAGCGTGTCGATATTGTATCAAGTTCCATCACGCATCTTAGTTCTTAGTTCCTAAAACTGTAAGGAAAATGTTTTATCGAAGGACTATTTTTGTTTTTATGAAAACCTTCGAAAGTAACATAATGACCTGTTTTCTTTTAAAAGCTGTACCAAAACATCCGTCAATTTCGTAAGCTTTTGAATTTTCATTCAAAGACTGCAGCAGAGACCTTAATGCAAAATTTTATTACTTTAACTAAACGCAAAAATATGCCTTGAGAGTATTGTATTTATTCTTTTATAAAAAATTAAGGTGGCCTGTGTTGACGTCATTGAAGTTTTAAGTAGACATCAATAGAAGCTGATATCCTTAACCTCAAAAAACCGATGCGATGTTTCAAAATATTTTAAGACATGAGTTTCACTTTACAGTTTATTTTAATAGAATAGTCTTTGAATGTTTGGAGAGGGAGGCTCTTTTAAAGAAACTCTTCTGCAAAAAGCTAAAAACCCTCTTTGTCACCTCTGTGGCCAGTTTCATCAACAACGTTTTCTCGTAAATTCTATTGCAATGTCAATAAAAAAATTAAGACCTTCAAAATCCCTCTCCAAGTTTAAGACGCTTTCTTACAAAGGTGAAGGAAACGAGTAAGATACATAAACGTTAAAAAACTCATCTGTATCGAACTTTTTTCCGAAGTCGAGGTAATCAGCTCTATCAGGAATTCCTTGGGAAATATTTCTGCCGCTGAATTTTACTATTCTCATTTCTCAAGAATACATTCCTCCTATCGGGAATTCCTCGTGGAATGCTTTTCTTTGGAAACAAGTTTTACCAACATAAAAATGAGAAAAAAATATTCGAACACAGTTTTCGAATATTTTGACATTTCATTTTAAAGAAGAAAACAAAGAAGTTAGGTGTGTATAAAAAGTTTCAGTTAGTAAAAATGCAAAGATTATCAGTGTTATTGTTATTAGAAGAAGAAGAACAAAGAAGGCGAAATGATTCGAGAGCTATACTACGTGGTTTAAGAAATCATTAAGATCTATTGAAGTTACCACAAGCACTGTATGTTAAAATAGCTATTCAATCAATAACATCATTGATCCGCTTACTTTTTTCCACTCGGCAATTGATTTGATACAGTTGAGGTTTTGCTCATCACCCTTGCTTTTATTTGTGACAAAGCCATTTGCAATGTCCTGGTTTTTTTACCGTAAAGGAAATTAAATGTTCGATTTGTTTGGAATTTGAAGAATTAGACCTTAAAACCCAACCATTTTAGTTAGTTTTAATAGTAATCTTTAATTATTTATTTACTATTTTTTCTAGAAATAACTTACATTGTTGATATCTTTTGTGATTCCGCTTGCAAAAGTGTAAGGGAATATTCCACGAGAAAGGGAAGAAAATTTCCTTTAAAAAAATAGTTCATGATAGGTAAACATTTTTCGCCGAATTTTTACCTTATTTCGAAAGTAGTTCACGATACCTCTTTTCCGAATAAGAGAAAAATTTCTTGGGAAATGCGACTTATTAAATTGACATTTGTTCCATCCTTCGTTTGACTATGCATTTGTCTGATAATAGGGATTCGTTCAATATCTCGGTCTTTGAATTTCCGTTTTTCAAAATCCAGCTTTTCTAATGCTATTTTTCGAAAGTCCCGCTTCTTTTTTCTTTCCTGTCTCTTATGATCCCATTTCGATTTTTTTAAATAAAACAACTTGCTTCGATTGCAAAAGGGGGATAGTTCGGAGTAAACCAACATCTTTCGCCAAAACTATTGGTTTCGAGTGAGTTCTCTTCAGTTTCGCACTCTAAATCAGTTAAGGAATGAAGTTTGCTTCCACTTAATTGTGCAACCTAAGGCGGGGTCTTTCCCTCGATGACTTCCCTGCAATGTACTTTCGAAAACCCGATCAGGAGCGTTGATGGTCATACGTACCATCGCATCGTAGTCTTGTGATTCATATTCATCTAGCTATGCTCGCATGTCTTCTTCTTATCCACACATTGTCTTCATATACAGAATTGGGAGTATTTTTCTTTCGAAACAAACAAAAGTTTTACTCATCCTCTTAAGACAAGGTCCATTCTTCCGAGCCGTATAACATCAGCATAGGAAATGCATAGGTCTTTCAAAAGGTTACCTTGGTTTTTCTTGAGAGGGTTTAAACTATTAATTTCTTTTTTAACTCTAAAGACTGATTCTTCGTTTGATCCGCATTGATGTCATTTTTCGTGTTTAAAGCGGATCCAAGGTAGACGAAGTCTTTTTAAACCTCGAAGTTATGTCTGTCTATTGTGGAGTTTTGTTCACTGCGGTTTGTTTTGCCCTCATTAACCAGTTAGTTGAGGTTAGTTGAAAACATTATTTAAGAAACTAGTTTTACAAATTTTTACAATTTTGATTAACTTAAGTTTAATATGGTTTGGCCAATAGCCGTCTACCAGATTGACATTATGATTGAACTTTTATGTACATAATAATTATTTGTTTATTTCAAAAGTTTCCTTCGAAGATATGTTGCCTGTATTTGAGTGCGGCGGTACGTGGTAGTATAGCTCCACAAAACTTCCCAGCCTAGTTTTCCATTTAGGACGTCTAACGGACTGCTTAATTCCATATCAGCTACTCCAAAGTACCTTAACCAAAACTCCTTCAAAATGGGACATCTGGCGATGAAATGGTGATCATCTTCTCTCTCAATCATTAACCATTAAGTATATTCTTAGCGTTTCACGGTCACTTCTTCCCATTACGTCAATATCGTCTTTGCAAGAGTTTAACTATACACACAGAAAGAAACATGACTTATCGAAGGTCTACGGCAATTGTAGGGGAAATTGCCGTAGACCTTCGATATGTCTACCTTTTTAGTTTTCATTCATCGGGTAGGCTTTTTTCGACCAAATCATTCATTGATGCACGCTCCTTTCCAACTGATCTCAGTCGAGATCATGTTTGAGAGGACGGTATTCTAAATCATCGTCCAAGTTAAAAGGAGCACTAACCTGACAGCGGAAATTGTGTCTTCATCACTCTTAGGAATTACCTGTCTGCCGAACGCCGATGTGGTCTTTTCAGATTCTCATTAGCGAGTAGCGACTGCGAATATATCACTGCATTCTTATCAAGCCCACTGCAAAGTATTAACTTTCTAGATTCTGGTGAATGTTTAAAATCCAATGCTTTAAATGCATTCAATGCCTTTTTATATTGTTCATTTCGTGCAAACAGACTACCCTCAAAATTGCAAGAATTTGATAAACTCACAACTAATGTGTACTGTTTTACTACTAACAAAAAAGTCATTGCATACTTTCAGCCAAACGAGTTGGTTCTCATCTTAGCTAATTGATCTCCCAAAAGCCAAAGCCATTCAAATTTCAAAATTAAATATCCCTACTTGCATTACCGTTCCATTCACTGATGACGAATGTGGAAATAAAAAATAAAAACGCAGCCGTTGGTTGCATTGGCCAATCATCAAAAAGAAAAACAAAACTGCAATTAAAAAATGCAATTCCTGTAAATTATATTGCCGTGCTTTGGTCAAGTAGTTACAGTTTGTTCATTATGCTACAACACCTCCATTAATATCTGCCTACAGATAATAACTGTATTCCTCTTTTGCAAACTTAAATTCAAAAATCATACTCAAAAACCATTCATCATCATCATTAACATAAAAAAACTTAGAAAAAAACTTAATTAACTTAAAACCAGATACTACTCGACCTTGCACTCTATAGGTACTCGCTACTGTTTAAAAAAAAAAAACTCATAATTTACTAGAAAAACGCAAAACTCATTTTGAGTAACCTCTAGAAACACGCAAACGAATGATTGCATTTTTTTGTGGTCTTAATTTAAAAAGTATGGCCAGTTGTTGGTATTTAGGTATAATTTCGCAAGCTCCACAAGATCTCACTCTTAACACTTGCATTGGCTGTATGAGCTTGAGCACTAAAGACCTTAAATAGAAGTTCATCTTAAGGTCAAGTTTGCGATCCGAGGGTGGTGGTGCACATGGGGAGAAACTATGAGTCTTCAATGTCATCTCCATATGAATTAAACGAGAGCGCTTCTAATTACCCCTCGGTCGTCGACGAGAAAGAAAGACAGACAGAAAGATAAAAAACAAAGTAACTATAACGTGCAGCACTAAACTACGCTCAATTAAAGTTTGTTGCAAAATCTAATTTTTGAATGTGCGCAACTTTGGCAGCGATACATACTCGTACCTCAAGTTTCAACTACAAACGAGTACTGATCATTGAGCTTTTTTCTACATCATCACCATCGTCGATCGGTCGTCTCTAGATTAGGAAAAAAGGTATAGCAGCTTAAAAATTCATTAAAAAAACAAACGTGGATACGAACTTTTGAATGTCTCGCTTGAACCCACTTTGAAGAAAAAAATCAAAAGTAAAAAGGTATAGTCGGATCTAATTCGCATTGAAAAGTTTTTCCTAGACTCTAATCGAGACTTGTGCCGTAGTCTTTGCTTGATACCGGTCGCAGTCTTGATCGCCAATACAATCCGAACGGTTGGTTGATTTCTTTCTTGTGTTCTTCTCTTCGTATCACTTCATAGTCAGCTCCGAATTGAGACAGAAAAGAAAACTTTTAAATTTCTTTGATTCTTTGAATTCGTTTATTTTTTTTTTTTTTTTTTCTGTGCAGTTGACTTTCTGTCGTGTGGTGGTTCAATTGTCTGCTATCTCACTACTCGTTTGTGTCTAGATAGTTTCGTCATAGATCTTTTGAGTGAAGCTCGTTATAATTATACACCCCCGAGGGAGACTTTTGTTTTTCGTTCAATAAAAATATCCAAAGGTTCGTAGTTCGTTATTGTTTTGGACGTGCGGCCAACCTGTTTTTTTATATTTTTTTATTTGAAAGTAGTCCATGTTGTGTGTGTTGTTTGGCTTCAGGCCTGAGTGATATAGTTAACTAAGAAAAAGCGTTGATTTATTCTAATTGCTTTGATCTTTCCGTTTATTCGTTTCGTTTTTTTTTTCTCGTGAATTTCTAGGGATTTCAGTGATTTTTGTCAAAGAAGAAAAAAAATTGGTTAAACATAAAAATCTTGGATTTAAATTTTTTCTGGTAAGTTGAATGAACTCAAAATCTCTCGTATGATGTAAGAAACAAAATGCAAAAAATCAATTTAAAACAAAAAACTCAACTTATGCACTGAGCTTTCTCTTACGAAATCGGAATTGATTGCTTGTGCTAATTTGTTGCACTAATTTTTATTTTTCTTTTGAATTATTTATTATATTTTCTGTACTATCGTCTTCACTGTAAGACATTGTCTGAGTCTTTTTATGTTGTTTAATTGTTTCACTCGTTTGCACTGAATTCTTTTATATTTAATTTTATTTCATTTGTTCAACAAGTTTGAACGGTGGAGATAATGACCATAGTTTTTCATATTAAAGACACTTCTTGTATATTAACTGTTCTTTGGTGACCTTAATGCATTTTTATGCTGACATTAAGGAATAATTAAAATAACATTCTATTAGTATTGTTGATGACCACGAGATTGTAGCGCAGTAAGGTTTTTGTTTGAAATATTTTTGAAAGTAGGCACATTCATTTGGGGGGCTAATAGGCAAATTGATAGATAGGTACATGATAGAGGTCAGGAAAATTAAGTGCCTTGCAATCTGGCATATTAAATCAAGTTTATGATTGGTTTTTTATTTTTCATGCGATCGTATGTTTTGATCGGTGTAGCTCGGTGTGTTTTTTGTCAGTAGCTCTATTGCATACTTAACTGAACTGTTGACGTGCTGTGTGGTTACTTACTGAATTTGATTAAAACTGATGTGAGTTGGTTGGAGTAACTTCATGTGCCCGAACAGAAGGCCAGTTGGTGGCATTGCATTTTAGTTTTTATATTCTTTTAAAGTAAAGAATTCTAAGTTTTATATGAAAATTTGGAAAGCTATAGCAAAGAAAAGTTGTTATTTGGTAGTACAATGGATCGGTTTTTAGGTCTGAGTGCAGAGTTAGTATTTTAAAAACCTCCGACAGGAAAAAATTTAATCAAAGAACACAGGCGGCTCACATATAAAAAAATATACATATGTTGCCATATGGTATTATATGACATCGATAGCGTTTTTAAATTTTTATATGACAAATATTGCCGTGCTTCTTTATAGCCAAACTTCGTTTCGCTTTAAGAATATTTAATAAATAAATAAATAAATGGGGTGGCGCAACAGAGGGGGGTGGGTGCCCTAGGACCTGGTGCATTTCTCAGAACCATGCCTTGTAAGGGAAAAGGGGGAACATACAGTTTTCTGCCAAAGCCAAACAGCTTATTGAGAATGCGATTTCATGGCAATAAATATACTAACGGAAAACTCGCCAATTCCTCGTGAAAGTCGATACCCGTGGAAAAACTTTTTTGACATCTGTTGGGATTCGAACCGCGTACCTCCCGCGTATCAGGCAAACATGTTAACCATCACGGCACGGCTGCCAGCAAGAAGTGTCTTTAGAAATGTTGCTAAATAGTTTTTTGCTTTTTTTAAAGCTAACACGAACTTCAAGGAGTGATGAATAAAATACCCAAATCGTGTTATGAATCACAGTGGGAATACTTAAAAAATATTAGAAGAACTAGCTGAGCCGCCTGGCGTTGCTCGGGTCTATAGTTTTAAGGTTCTCGTTCTCGTTCTTCCGCTTAAGTGGGAATTTGGGGATAAAACATAATCGTTTTTTCTTTGAGATTTTGTAGCATGAAAGGGATTATTTGGCATTTTTGAAATCTATCCAGTAGTTTCTATAAGCTTCCGTTCCCAACCCCGTTCTTGTGGTAATCTTCCGTACCCGTGGAAATACGTGAATGAAATATAAGTCTATGTCACTGAGGGATAACGTAACATCCTAGAGTTGAAAGCATTTTTGAAATCAGTCAAGTAACTTTAAGGTTCCCGTTTCTGTTCCCGTTTCTGTTCCCGTGGTTATAGGGATGAAATAAAGTCTAAGTAACTGATAAATAATGCTGAGATAGTTTCCGAAACCTGTCTAGTAGTTTCTAAGTTTCCGTTCCCAAACCCGTTCCTGTTGGAATGCACACGCAACTTTTAAATTTTTTATGTCATAAGAACCTTCTCCTGACAATAACAAACACAACAAAAAAAGAATTGGCCAAATTGGTCCAGGCGTTGTTGAGTTATGCGCTGGCCAACACATTTTGCGATTCATTTTTATACAGGGTGATTCGCATAAGGTGTGACAAAAAGATAGGGTGTGTAGGTTGGACCAAGACAAGCAAAAAATCGTATGGGAGGGGGGGGTCCATTTTCCCCCGTTTAGGCGGGAGGGGCAATTTAAGAAAAAAGTCACTAAAAATTGGAAAAAAATTATTTAAAAATAACGGTAGTACCTACAGAGTCGCACTATAGCATTTTGAAAAGCCAAAAACTTAAACATTAATTTAAATTTAAAACTAAGTTGTTCAAGTAAATAGTTTTTGAAATATTAATTTTCAAAGTCAAAATTTTGAAAAAAAAACATAATTTTTTTTCTTAAAACCACTTTTCTTCCAAATTTTACGTAATTAAGTAGTATTTTTTTGGCTTATTTTCAATGCTCTTATTTATTTTTGATCAAATACAAGAAACCGGATGTCAAAATAACTTGTAGTTTTTGAGAAAACCAAAAATTACAAAAACGACTTTTGTCAAAATTTTTTTTTTTAAGTTTTTTTTTTCGTTTTTTCCGGCTGCAGGTCACATAAACTGTAGTCAGGTTATAAGCAAATAAATAATTTTCGTTATCATCTTAAAAACTAAGAGCATTTTGTAGCATTTTTGGCTTTTCTTTCATTCATAGACAGTAGCAAGTACAAAAAAAAAGTCGGCATTGGGTCTTAGAAGCATATATGTAATACTCATTATCCCATGTAACAATCCTGCCAGCAAGGTCAGAATTCACAAAAGCTAATCATACGAATAGGAAAAGCTGAGTCTTCAGTTGTCAGCAAGTTTATGAAAGCAGTGAAGTTGAAGCCAAAACGGAGCCTCCAGGGAAACCATATGAAGCATTTATAAAGTGGGTATCCGATTAAAACACTTCGGAACAACAACTTATACTCAATGGCCTCAGACGTCATTTTAAATCGAACAAAAAAGAGACTCATCAAGAAACTCCTTACAGGGTCAGATGTTAAACTCTATCAAATGCATTAGAAATATCAATCGTAATAATCTTACTTTCTCCAAAACAGTGTAAAGATTGGTTTCACTTTTCGGTGAGATACGCCATCAAATCACCAGTGGATCTTTTGCTATGAACTGTCGGTTGTTGAGAAGCTTTCGCTCTTGAAAATATTTCATGATTTGAATGTTTCTAGTGACAGTTTATTGTGCTATTAGAAGGTAATTGGTAGGAGAAGAAACTTCGGGTTTTTTAGGGCTAGATTGAATAGTGCTTCTTTCCATTTGCTTGGGAAGGGCCCAGAAGAATAGGATACTTAGAAAAGCTTACGCTGTGGTTTTCCCTGTGTATGAGAAGATCTCTTCAAAATATCGTCAAGGATAACATCTGGGCAAACGAACTTATGTATATTAAGACTTTTAAGAACTCTCGCAACCGAGCGAGTACAAGGAAAATCTGCTCAGTTACAGAACTCACAGTCTCAACATCTCAAGCAACATTAGCACCGATGACGTGATGGAGTTCTTGATGTTCTTAACCAAATATAAAGTGTTTCTGATTCCTTTTGGACACAACACTATTATTTGACTTACTCTTTGGACATGCAAATACTTGACCTTATATGAAAATTTCAGATGTTTCTGGCTCATTTGAACAAATCTCTGCTTGCTTCTGCACGGCGGTCATCTTTAAATACTCGAAAACTTATTTCTCTATCCCCAATCACTTATTTGAAGCTCGAATGCAAGTTCTATTATGGGGTGATACTCTTTCTTCTGCGAAGAACAAAGTTTCTAACCTTATCGCGAATTACGTTAGATATAACATCAGGTCGTGAGTCAACATTTCTGTCGAGGAAAAACAATGATCAATTACAGTTTCCAAAGAAACTACTGACCACTTCCCAACTGACATTGCAATTCTTGCAGGGACCTTTTTTTAACCGAGACGAAATACGTGGAATCTACTGATTTGCTTTGAGAAGATGATATTTTAATTCTGTATTGTTTCGAATGAGAAATAACTTATTGGTTTACAGGGCAACGTTAGCCACAAGTCTTTCATTATCTGAAAACTGAGTGGACTCAACAATAAGGTGAGTCCAATAATTCAACTCAGCGAAAACCTCAACATACCAGAATGTCAAAGCAAGAAATTAGAATTGCGTACACTGGATCGCCGTCAGTTGCGATGTGAGTGTGAGGATAATGGGAAGCAATTTTTAATATAGAACAAGATACCGCATCAAACTCGTTAAAAGTGAAAGATAAACAAAAGTAAATTAGACGTTTCTGAGATTAAGCCCTCTTACTTTCACATAAACTAACCATTACGTCACACAAACCACGGTTTTGATGATAAAATCCAAATGAATACAATAAAGTTTGAACTGCAAAACTTCTTTCGAGTCGCATATCAAAAAAGACTCTGACTGGCTGTGTGTAACTCAACCATGCAGCCTTAGCTATTGAACATATTTAAATGAAATTTTGTGATGACACATTCTAGAACCTCAGGAAGTCTTTTTAATGCAAAAATTGCTGTAAGGGGTTGAAGTGGGAATAAAATTCGTATGAAAACGACGTCATTTTCAAAACAAGTAGATTGAAGCTTAAGTTTTAGGCTGTTGATGAAACATAAATAAATACTACTTACTTATGTGCTTGTTAAGCACGAAGTAAAAAAGTACTGAACAGATTTTCAAAATTCTTTCATTAACTGAAAGCTACGTTATTGAAGATTGGCATATATGCTCATTTTGATCCCCGTATTCTTATCAGAACAGGAACAGCGAAAGCGAATGTATGAAAAATGCTTGTCAAAAATGAAAAGTGTTACCAAGCCTTCCTCATCCAGTGCAGTTCAATTTGTGTATCATTTTAGTTTTTTTTTATAACACTTTATATTACGGTGCCAAAGAGTTTAAAAATAAAGGCACATACATAAGCTTTTATTTTAGTTGCGAAGTAAAGGCTCACCAAAATCAGAACCAGGTATTAAGGGCAAATGAAAATAATAAACTCCCTAATCTTTAAAATTTGGTATGTGATAACTTGTAAATGTGGTGAAAATAATGAAACGGAAAAATTCCTTTTAAGGAATGGTTGCCTTATATGAAAAGGCTTCTTTCTTATTGGGGGTGGTTTTTTTCTCCGTCTGGTCTGAAACGAAGTCTGCGAAATTTTACGATCAAGCGAAATTGAGAATCATATTTTCTTTCTTTTTAAAAAAGGACACGAAGCCCCTTTTTCTCTGTGGAAAATATGGCCTTATCATACAAAACCGATGCCGATGAAACACGATCCAAGGAACCCTTTTCGAAGCCAATATATTTTTCAGAGAACAAAAAATTGATAGAATAGAACATCAGAATACTGTTTTCAGGCAAGTTACAATTTCTTGTAATTCTGTCTCAGAGCTGGGCCTGCATTTAATCACCGAATTGAAGACAAAACAGGATGCGACCGCAACAGAACCCTTTCTGAATCACTGCGAACATTTATAAATTTAGGTACACAGAAAAAAACTGAATCATAGGATTGAACTCACAAACCAAGTTAAAAACGCACAGTATACTTAAAGGTTCTTACTTTAAAAACCTTAACACGTAGCAGCATACGCTAATCAAAAAATTCCCCATAAATTATAAATTCTGATGAGACAACAATAAAAGGATATAAATACTTTAGGTCAAGAAAAACCGCATACTTATTGATAAAAATGACTCAAGTTTTTTTCCTGGACAATATTCTTATCATTCAGCAATCGAAATAATCGATGACACTCATCATTCATTCAGAGTGTTGAGTATTGATTTTTTGCAGTAATGTTGCTTGGTGTATCGTGCCGTAATGCAAACCAAAGTCTTGAGAAAACGAACAGCAAAAAGGTCAGAAAACTATTGCTTCGCTAGATGGCATTGAATAATGAGGTGGATTTATTCCAACACAACATACGTGAAAATATTTTCAATTTTGTTTCAATTTATTCATTCGATTCGATTCGTTGTGGGTGTTTGTTTGTCTATATGGGCGTCTTGAGGACTAATCGCCCTATACGGTCATTAATTCTTGCAATTGAAATGAATGGCTATCCTCTCCAACTCCAATAAAAAGAGACTATTTACAAATTAGAAAACTGCTTTGCCTCAGAATTAAGTTGCTGCCACTTTACTCACCAAGCCTATTAGCATTCACTTGTAAAAAGCTTAGCCAATGTAAACAACTCGAATGGAATGTCTGACACAACCAAACATAAACAAACCAATGCAAGCTAAAATCTCACCTTGCTGACAATTATTCTGCGAATGACATTGCTAACCCTCGTCGGAGTGAAAATTTGCAAATTGTCTTAAATTTCACTGACAACAACCTTTACCAAAAGTAAAATGAGAATAAATATGATGGCGATGGTTGGTGATAGCGATCGCTACGAAAAAGGTAAACATTTCTTTGTTCTAGCTGACTAAGAGTAGAAAGTTATCCGCCGAATATACTCAGCAATTTAACGATCTAATCGAAATGGTTATGGCCAAGTTGAAAAACTTTCGGCCATCCGAATTTCTCAGCGAACTCATTTGGTTGAATTGACGCTGCAAAGCGTGCTACGGGACAGTGACTATGTGAATGTGATAATTGTGTTGATATTTGCCAAATAGCTAGCTGTACAGTGTACACTGTATACACACGTGCGTTTGTTAATGAAAATTTAATTGGAGTTCTACCTTAGCCTAGAATCGCAAGACGAAATTATTTCATTTGAGTTGAACGAGTTGAATCTTAAGTTTTATCAAATGCAGTTGTTGTGTTCAGAGTGAAAGGAACAAATAAATAAAACTATGAGATGGTTAGAGCAATGAGTCTATTTGATTATGTTATGAAATAAGTTTGCTTGATTCTTCATATGATATGGAGGTACCCCGTTAAAAAGAATATAGCTATCGACATGACATTTGCGTGACAAATTAACATACCTTTTCAAAACCAGTCTTTTGTGGAAGACCACAATAATAAAGTTCAACAAACTGCCCATAAACTTTATGACCAAAAGATTTTAAAAATTTATGTCTTTTGCTCTTAGCATACATAAACAGTTTGGTTAGTCAAGTAGAAGTAAACGTTATGAATTTTAGTAGTCATTCGAATTTGCGCAATACGCAGAACACCTCCCTGTTCGTCTTCTTCTGCACAGCAGAATTACTTGCTCATGTGAAGGTGTTAGCTCTGATTTGCTTATACTCTCTACCTTTAAGAAGAAGGTTTTCAAGTGGGTACAATAGACTAAGGAATTAGCGAGACTTAACGCATATCCCTAAACTGCTGAAAAAAGGGGGCTACTTTTTTTCCTAAGTGAAAAAGTGAGAAAGCGGTTTCACGACAGTGTATGTATTATAAGACTCGGTGGACTTGTAAATTCCTTGCGAAAGTAACACCCAAGAAAAATGCTTGAAAGTTCCAGAAATTCGACCATCGAAGTTTTACGTATCAATCTATGACCACCGCAACGCCTTTCTACCTTATATTTTGGTTAAAGGGACTGCATGCTTGGCTTGCACATATTGCCTCGTTTGGATTAGATTAGATATATAGTGGGTTGAGCTTATGAAGCTTTGGGTTGAGAGTTTTGTATAGAATTTGGACGGCGATAAACAGAATAAGAAGACCAATAAGCTTTTAGTATTGAACTCACAGTAGTAAACCGAAACATTTGTCCGAATCAATCGTCTACTGAATAATGGTATTCAGTATCACAGATTCCATCGTAATCGAAAAAAGTCTAGGTTTCCCGATGTAACTATCACATAATCTATTCGGAGTGTAACGAATTTCGTAATTCGTAAATTTGGTATCACCAAATCCGATTGGAATAAACATTCGTCGTCTTAATATACGAAAGAAGTTGTGCTTGCAGAGGAAAATGTGGATGATCTTGCAAATTTGGCATAAAACAGCTGAATTCGAAAACCAGCATGGCGTAATTTAGTGTTGTAACTGGAAATGCTTTCTTCAAATCCATTCGCATTTTGTGATCACAAATTTTCGTAGTTCGAAACTTAGCTTTCCGTGTGGAAATTTTCTACGATGGAATCTGTGATAGGGCTGATTGTGTCAACCTTTGGAGAGTTTCAGTGGCGTTCTTTCGACCTGAAGCCAAAAGATCTCTGTGATGGATGAGTTTCAAGTTCGTCCAGTGGAATGATCTAGTGTCAATTTTTCTAGCTTTCTAGCGAACTCGTTCGTAATTCAAATTCCAACAGAAACGAAAAAAGTTTTTCCATGGATATCGCCTTTCGCGAGGAAATGACAAGTCATCCGGTATAATAAATTCATTGCCATGAAAATCGATTCTCGATTATCCGATCACAATCGGCAGAAGACTTTAGATCCAATTAATTGCCTCACAAGGCATGATTGTGAAAAGTGCGTTAGGCCCCGGTGCTCTCCGCTCTGTTGCGCCACCCTATTTATTTTCATTTAGCCTTCAACTTTATTTGATTTAAATGTTTTGAGAGAAAAGTCGTTAGTTGGTAGTCCGTACAGGAATTTTATTGAATTTCATAGTTGATATACTTTTTGAGTGTATTTTGGTATAAAAAGTTTTGAACATAGGTTCCACTAGAGGAGGCTTTGTGGTATTCTTCAAGTAGGACGTTCTTGGCTGCACTCACAACAGAAGGATTCAGGTCCAACAAATGGCTCAGAGGCACCGCATGTTGCTAAAATGCCAACAATCTCGTTACCATCGTAGCTCTTATCCGCTGGAGTTTAGTGGAAGATAACAGAATTTTTCATTTCCAGTTCGGAGAGCTTCTGGACTAGTTTGGATCTGAGAAGTCGAAAGCTCAGTGCTTTTAGGACTAATTGGCTGTCTGAGAAGATGAAGATTGTTTTCTTTTTTTGTTCGATAAATACATTGATCGATGGTTAAGACTTTGGTCCGGAATATTTACGAATGAACACCAAGACTTACAATAGAGTGCTTTCTAGGTGAGTCGCTGAAAACCTATGGCAGTTTCCATTTCTGACCCGTCAGTGTACCAGACTCCTTGATGCCAACTAATAGAACCCTTTTTGACTTCCAATGAATTCATAAAGCTTCATTCAGCCAAAACTGGAGAACAGCCCCCATGTTTGGTCAGTCGCCTCTAAAAAATTCTAACACTTACACTTGATGGGATTCAAAACAGAACTTTAAAACTAAAATTTGATATTTCAAGTGTAGGATCGATTAACCTTCATCGAAATATCACCTGTCTCAATCTCTTTTATCTTTTTTGACAAACAGCGAAAAGTGCAACTAACGCTACATGGAAAAAATGTTTTTCAAATAAATCAATATCGCATAGTGTTAAATACAAAGTTTTTGTTGCGGTTGCGAAATCAATATTGTTGTATGCTTCACAGATGTGGGGGGGAGAAAAGCATGCAACGGTTGAAAAATTACAAAGATACTTAATTAAAAAATGCTTTTGCCTACCCAAAACCAACCCCAACTATATGATCAATATTGAGACAGGACTTTCACCTCTATTCACAAAATCCCTAAAATATTATGTAGAATACATTTTAAAGGTGCTTGATATGCCAGACGAAAGGCTACCCAAAATTTTAGGCTAAAATTTTTAGCTTTGGATGCAGTAAAGAAAAAGAACGTCTCGTATTCAAAATTGGCAAAACTTGGGAAATGCTGCCAAATCAACTTAAGATTTCTTGAAGAAAATGGAAAGTATCCGAAAGAAGATCTGTTAAATCTTGTGTTGAAGGTGGATGAACAATATAGAGCGGATTGTATGCACGAAGTTCATCCTCCGTACATATGTAGATCTACAGCCGTCTTAATTATAATCTATGCGAACAGAACTACTCCGAAATCGAAAACAAACAAGACCTAATTTCAGCAATTTTCAGAATGCGAGGAGAGTTAATTGAATTGAACTATATTCCTCATCGAGATGATCTTCCCATCTTCTGCAGCTTATGCAACTTAATAGAACGGGAGGAGTTTATCTTAACAGCAGCTATAAATCGGAGGAAGATGTACTCACAATTCTCAACTGCGAAACTAATGTCACAGAATTATTCAATAACAACCAATCAAATAATAAACGAAGCCTTTTAAATACAAAAAAGCAAAAAAGAATCTGCTTTAGTTATAGGAATTCTTATACTTGTTTTCCTGTCAAACTGATATGATTACATATACAGTTGCGGTCAAAATTATAGTAGTGTGAGTAAAAGCATTGCACAGATTGGCATTTTTCCACTTTGCATTGCGTTGATTGTGAAAACCCGTTACACTTTAATTGTTTTAAGGGGTGGAAAAGGATCTCGTCAATATGTAAGAAGACCTCCAAACACCGAATATAATCCACACTTTACAATCATAATGGTATCGGCATGTTTTTTCTTCTACGGAGTTGGACCCATAATGCGGATTGAAGGCATTATGGATCAGCATCCTTATGTAAGGATAATGCAGGAAGTAATACTACCATTTACTGAAGTTGCTTCTTGCTGAAATGGGTCTTTCAGCAAGAAGCAATGGTTCCAGGAAAGTAAAGCAGATGTGATGGAGTGGCCCGCACAGTCTTCGGACTTTAACCCCATTGAAAACCTATGGAGCGCTGTAAAAAAAAATGCTTCTAGATGTAAACCAAGCAACAACACAGTCCTTTGCGAAGCGTTACAGCAATCATGGAGTTCGATAAGCACAGGAAGGTGTGGAAACCTGATAAACTCTATTTAACGTCTTTTTACTGCTGTTATAGCTAACAAGCATGCAACTAAATAATAATTAAAGGTACGAACACTCAGCCACATATTATAATAAAAATTTTGACCTAATTTTTCGATTTCGTAACATTTTAAGGTAGATTTTTCTATCACTACTATTTTTTTGACCGCTGAATTTCAACATCTGTTTAACAAACTTGCAACTATCGCATAATAATATTAAACTAATGTTTTTTTTTTTTTTTTTTTGTAAATAAAAGCTTAAAACCCTACTTTGAAAACAAGGTTTTTTTTTCAATTTTGTTGTTTCTTAAGCTCTTTACTACTATTATTTTGACCGCAGCTGTATAAAATACATATACATATGAATTTATTTTAAAATGATGTCAGACGGCTATAGGCCACGCTCTGACGATTTTGTTAAAAATTAATATGGAAAGATACATATACTATTCTTAAATAATAAATGGAATTATCAATCTATCTATCTACAAACAGCGCTTTCGTCAAATAGCCAGTTGCATTCCTCCTCTCAATAATATTACTCATCTGTCTGAACAGTCAAGACAATGACGACTTTTTTTTACTCTTTGCAATGAGGCCTTTCTGACTTCACAATATTCGTTCAGCGCAGAAGCGAACAGGAAGTTCTTCGAACCTTGGCTGCAACAAAGTAGTGGTCAAGTCGAGATGAAGTTGGCTCATTGAATAACAACATGATCTTGCTTATTCTGTTTGAATTTTCAGTAACTGATTTTGAGATTGGCATAAGCCAAGTGATGCTTCCAAAAAATAATTATAATTAATTTAAAAAATAGTAATTTTTTCATGCAGTAATATTGAAGCATAAGCCGGTAACAGAGTTCCCCCAGAACGTCTTGAGAAAAAAAAACAATTTGGGTGTTCACCATAACTCGGCTGGAATTTATTTGAAAATAAAAAACCAAGAAAAAGGAGCCAAATTATGATCGAATCTTCTCCCCAACGTTCTCTGAAAATTTCTTCTTTCATTTAAAAATTTTTGGCGGCCATTTAAAGAGTAGTTTTTCAAAAAAAATTCTGCTTTTTTGAAGTTAGAAAACACCCTTAATGCAAAAAAAAATGTTTTACTAAACGTTGGGGGCGGTATTTTTTATGTCAAAAATGTGTACAAAGTTTGAAATGAATCGGTCAAGTAGTTTTGAAATGACACTGAACACGGACTTTGAAAATGTAGATTGAGAAAAACGCTAGAAACTAGAAAAATGATAAAAAAATTCATTCCAAATTACATAAAATTATCGATTTTTTTTTACAACTTACGTAGAATCATGGATAAATATAAAATATTTTTTTAAGGCTTTTTCTAGCTAAGCAACAGAAGTGCTTATTTAATTTTTCGTTTTCAAGAACATCTTGAACAATCAGTTGAAAAGTGGAAGAATTGTACAGGCTTGAACAATGCTAGGCATTGAAATAAATTTGCATCGACTTCTGTGAGTCTCACAAATGTAATATGCAACAGCCAAGCCTTTTGCACTACACAAATCTAAAGAAAATTAACACCTCAACTTTACTGACCAGTAAAAAACATTCAACTTTTCAGGTTATTCAACACAAAAAAATGTCCATACCCAAGCCATACCAGCAATAAACACCAATTTGTTTTGAAAACGTTGTACAAAGAAAGCACTTTAACCTTTTGAAACCACAAATCTGTGAGTTGGACATTGCGTACGAATTGCCAGCGAATAATAAAAGAAAAACCAAACGTCATAAATTACTCCCCACAGGCCATGAGTTGTGTAAGCCGCTGTTAATTTGATTGCAAATGTTTCAAAACAAAATAGTTCAAGAAACAATCACCACTCAAAATACACGCCTGTGATCACTAGATGATTGATGGAGACAAAAACATCGGTCAATTCAAAAAATTCATTGTTCTTCTCAATTCAGTTTATCGTCACCCAAATTTTACTCAAGACTCTTGCCACCTCGTCCACCCAATTAAAGTTTATTTTTTTTAGAACGGAGAAATGAAAAAATGTTCGCAGTGGCGCAGTAACGGTGGCATGACGCGGTGGCCGGCGCTGCGACTTTGCTGTCTAATTAAATTGGTCAAATTAAAGATTTTACCTACCACACAATGGATCACCGGAAGTTGTATTTTATGAAAAGAATGAGCGACTTTCGCTTTTGTGCTAAAATTTTGTGTGAATCTTTACAATGCCGCGCTATAGATTTCGGCTATGAAACTTGTAACAAAAGAAACGGCCACGAATATTTATTTTCATGGCGTGAAATTCGAGCATTTTTTTTTATTTTTTTTTTTTTGATTCCAGAAGTGTGTCAGGAAAATCAAAACAAAAATCATAAAATGAGTCAGAGTTTCAAGTATGAGAATGGTAAGCAATTTATCTTGTCAATTAGTGGATCCATTGATGCTGGCTGCATCGTTAGGTTTTTCTTCAATTTTTTGATGCAAACAAAATTTATTTCCTGTCACTTTCGCTAGTCTATCATCGGTAAACTTGCTGCACTTGCATAAAAAACCACAATGCATTATTTTTTTATGCAACGGCTACAAACAGCGGTTGTGTGTTGTTCCAGTTTTGGTGGCAGCATGTTTTGAAGCAGTTCCATAGAAACTTCAGCGGGTACCTAGATGAAGAAACTTTAGAGTAATTCTACAGGTCTTTGTTTTTTTTTTTTTTTTTTGTTCGTAGTGTCATGGTTCATTAACTGTTGATACACTATAATTGTAATAATGTCATTCAAATGATATACAACTTCACAGGTTGTTTCAAGGAAGTCTTACGCTGCTTCACTGGTTGGATAGTAGATTTGATTTACGTTTCGCAGAACCACAAGTTTTAGTTTTTTTATTTGCTTTGATGCCATGCCGATGATGGATAAAAGCATTCATTTCAATAAGCATAGAGAGTGGTGGGCTGTATGGTTGGTGTTTTATGTTTTTTCTCGAGGTTATGACTACGAACGTTCGTTCATATAATTTATCGAATCAAATTGAGGAGTAAGTCAATTGAAAGCCAGAAAATTAAATGGAGTTGGTATGATAATGCCATGGATTGAGAGTGATTAACATACTTTTCAATGATGAATGGCCAATGCTGAGGGCATTCCGATTTATGTAGCAACCTATAGCCGGACTTGAAGTTCAGTAAAATGGTAGATCAGTTGAGATAAAAAAGGAATAAAGGTTTTAATACACAAAAGCTCAACTTATTCAGAAAACGAAATGAAGTGCGTCTCTTCAATCCAACTTTCTAAAATTAACAAAGAAGAACCGCCCTCTTCCGGATTTGGCTTTTGATGTGAGCTGAAGATTTTTTAAATCCTCAAAAAATACTAATGAATCAGCCGTTTTTAGGAGAAAAATAAAAAAGACATACCAAAGTGTTCTAATTCTTGAACCAGGATTCTGTGTCAATATGAGTGGCTCTATAATAGCGCCTTGAGGTTGGAGACTTTTACTAATTACGAGCCGTCAGATATTTCATTCCATAGTTATCGTTAGACGATAACAGAGTAAACCCAACCTTTCAGCAAATTGTTTGCGTCAGGTTCATACAAAAAACCCATCAGTCTTACCTCCTTCCTGCTTAAAATACTGAAGGTCTACATGTGTAGAAGATAAGTCCAAATTCACCGTCTGTCTCAGGTGCTACATGCTTAATATACTTCAAACTGTTGTTAGCAGGGCTAAATGTACTCTTGATTTTGCGGTGGGAATATTTTCGTCGACATAGAGGGTCCTTTTGCTTCCAAAGTCATGGTCTTGAGGATTCAAGCAATTCTAATGAATAGATCACTGATCGTTGAAGCGGAGTAAATTCAATGAATTACAATAGGAGTTATTAAGTTTTGTCCATAAGTTGTCGCTCTATTTCCTCTTCTGTGATGCATGCTAATTGACTCTCTACTGAATGGATCTAAAATGCTAATGGATTCACTCACCCGAGCATATGTAAACGACTTGGCCGTGCTCTCGATCGGATCCGTCTTACAAGTTAATTGTTCCAAAGTACGGGCTACGCTAAATATGATTAGAAACAGTCTCTCTGTCTCGTCTTAAAATCAGGGTTGTTCTCTTCATGAGACACAGCAAATTGACTGGTATGACTCAACTTTTACCCTTAAAGTCTTCACCCAATAGAGTCAAATATCTTGTACTAAACACAGATAAAAAGCTTTTTTGGCCCAAACATTTCGATTCAAAAACTGGTGGGGCACAGTCAGTCTTCTGGGCTCTTTAGATCTATACGGCCATGATGAGTCTTCTGAAATCTCAGACAAATACGTTATTGTATGTACTAGGGCCTTCCTCAGCCCTCCGGGTACTACCCTCGGCGCACAACTGAACAGGAACGGCAGAATGTATGGAGTGGGGGTTATTGACCCCACCTAACTTTTCTGAGTATGGGGTGCACCCCACCTTCTGGATTTTCAAAGATACCAATTTTTTAGTTAAATTAGGCAAAAAAGTGTTATGTAATTATGAATATTGTTATAGTAATTTTTGCTTGATTGACTGAGATCTGAGACTAACCAAGTGATTTGAATGATTTGTTTATCGGTCACAGACTCAACGTTATGAATTATTTCTTATCCTTTTTTTCTCCTTGATTTTAGTCATTCTCTTTTAAAAATATAATAAAAATATAATAAAAAAAATTTTATTCTAACATGCTCCCCACCTAAAAAAAGTGTTCTGCCGCCCCTGCTGCTGAACATTCCACTCTCATGGCCTTTTCCAGTTCAAAAAAATAGTTTCTAGAACGGTTCGCATTTATGCCGTTCAATACAATGATCCCAATGATCAAAAATGCGTCAAAAAATCATGGTTCATTATTCTTTGGTTCAAGAATCGTTCACTCAAGAATGTCAATCAGAAAAGGATTGTTGTCAAATGTCCATGGATGGTTTTTATGCCAGTGACGGATCAGGCTCTGGTGTATTTGTGGATAGCGATAACGTACGAGCACACACTTAATTTGGTACAAGCGCGCCTGATTTTCAAGTGGAGATGAATGTATACTATACAATCTGCTATAACCCATGTTACGGAGAGCAGCTGGATGGGGAGAAATATTTCTGTCTGCAGCGACAGCCAGGCTCTGCTCAACTCTCTAGGTACTTCGAAAGTGATCCTCTCTGAACGCTGTTGGAAAACTAAATTCTTTGAGACTTATTTGGGTTCCAGGGCATCAAGACATAACTGGAAACGAAATCGCCCATGAACTTGGGATCTCCGATGACTTTCTCAGCACCTGAACCAGACCTTTGCCTGCCGGGGTCCTAAATCTGGGTTTCAATCAACGATTGTATCCATCAGGAACACAACCTTAAATGGCATGCCTCCATTGGACGCAGACAGACTAAACGTATGTAAAAATACGTTAGTAAAAAAATGTTGCTATTCCATAGTAGAGAGATTGTGGAAAGCTTGCCGGCTTTGCCACGGGAGGTACTTCTCTTTTGCCAAGCATTCAAACTTGTCTCGTTCAAGTGATACCACACTCTGTTAATCCTGAGAATAACATGACGACACCCCGAAAAACTTGCTCTGTGAATATCCTGAATTTTCATGAATCAGGTTACAGATACTTGGCCCACACATAGTCAGAGCGTTCCTTATCATGGTGTCGTCTTCTGGCTTTTCTACAAAAATCTGAAAGCCCTAACAAAAGCAGGTTGCTATCTGGCAGTAAAATGGGCCGGAACTCAGATGTGAGTTAGAATTATATAAAACTTCTGACAAAAAAAAACGCTAAAGATTTTGCAAGGCAGCTTTTAAAGGCACCCGTGGCACATTTGCCTGTTCCAAGGTAGGTTCGTGGCTTGAATCCAAAGAGAACCAAGAACTGTTTTCCCTCGGACATCGTCTTTCGCTCGAATCGGTAAGTTCTCCGACAGTAAATTCACTGCCATGGAAAGCGCTTTATGAACTAACCGTTCGAAAATTGTAGGTCTCTCTATTCCCTCACAACAAATGTGCTAGGTACCGAGGCACCCCGCTCTGTTCCGCTGCCCTATATTTTATTTATTTGTAGAGGCCTACAGTTCACGCTAATTTTCTCATTGAAAATTAGGTACCTGTTAAAAGGCTTCTCCCATGGGAAAGACCGACGCGACGACGCAACCTACGGCTGTCAGTAATAACCAAGCTTTTATTATTGCTTCTTAAAAACAACAACCAAACCATGGAGGCAAATTGGTTGTAATACCATGATTTTGTTACCTCTGAGCTCAAACAAATTCTTTCCCACACGAAACAACTCTTTAACCACACTTTACCAACACACAAATCATCTGAGTGACAGGATTTAATCAAAGCCGTTTCTAATTACACATATGTGCTTGACGGAGTTGCAAAATAAGTTGCAGATTAGCACATAACACACATCTACGAAACCTAAAAATACTCAAAGTATTTTTATTTTTAATTTTTTATTTTATTCGATCGATCAAGCCAAGAATCACAATTATTAACTTTCAAAATTAGAAGAAGCATTGGTGCGGAGTGAAATCAAAATGTTGACTTGTATAGGTCTCTCTGCATTAATGAAGTGCGTCAGACATTTAACCACTGGCAACATTATCAGAATTTAAATCACCGGTTTAAGCAAATCCGACACAAATCTTGATGGGTATGTGTATAATCTTTGCAATAAAGCAGTGGTGCCATTCAATAAACATCATTCATTTGTGTTGTGTCATTGGACAAAAATTGTAATTAATTGCCAATGGCTGGCAAATTAGAACTAAGAAACTTTTTTGTTTGACAATAGAGGGTCTTCTTTTCCTCTCCCTTCCTCTCTTCAATTCAGTCTCTTTATGATGTGAAGGTTTTTGCTTCGTTTTTTTATTTCAATTGAAGCGGAAGCTCATTAAAAACTAAAATGGAGACATTTATTCAATTCGATTTATTTAGTGTTTTCTATTTCGTTCCTCGACTTAAATATATGTTATGACTGACTTATTTGAGAAGAAATTTAATCGAAAACCATTATTTGAAATTTATTCAAATTAAGTACACATTCGATGTGATCGTGCAATTTGATTTTTTTATCGTGTGTAATAAATACTATATTTTAAATTTAAGTGCTGTTTTGTAAATAAAAAGGAAAGCTTTTAAACTCTAGTTGAATTACTTCAATAAAAAAAATAGGCAAAAATATGTGCAGCGTCACAACTCCGGAAGCCATGGGGCTTAACGCATTTCAAAGACCTACGATTTTGTGCCTTGAGAAAGTCTTCGAGAAAGGTGATAAGTAATAACCGAGGAAAAATAATTTTATGTTTTTGGGATGTGAACATCGAACAAAAAGACGACAGGGAGGCGTATTGACCCTTATTTCAAAGACACCAAATCCATGATTGGTCTATTGGAAATAACCTACTCCAAAACCTGCTAGATCCCAAGTTATATCTCCCAACCCTTTCCGATTTATGATTAAGAAAAAGAAAAATTTTAAAACATTCAGGGCACTATACTAGCCTCGGCTTGGCTATCGATCCTAATCTATCGAACTACAACAAACGGAGTCCCCTTAAGTCACTTACAGACATCGAATAGTTTTTTCACGGTATCGCCTTCCAAGATCCGAGAGGAATCGAGAACAATTGGTCCGTCGAGAGAGATTGATAGGAGTAGCGCTTTCTCACAAAGACGACGCTGGGTGGAGTTGAAGGTCCTCTTTATTCCTCGCTAGATATAGTTAAGAGAATTGCGATAGGCTTAGAAGGTCTCCAAGTTTTGTTCTGCCTCTCTGTTTATTTATTTTTAATAATCAATTCGAATGACTTCTTTGTTGAAATAGGAACGAAGTTCATGAAGCTTTCAGATAGGGGTTTTTATAAGTTGAACTAGTTCCCGTGGCGTAATTGTTAGCTCGTCTGACTGTTACCAACCAAAAAGCGTTTTTCCACCGTTATCGCTTTTCACGAGGAATTGGCAAGTCCTCCGATAGTAAATTCATTGCCATGAAAAGCACTTTCTCAATTAGCCGTTCGGAATCGGCAGAAAATTGTAGGCCCCCTTCATTCCCTCATAGGGCATGGTTGTTGCACCACCCTACGTATGTAATTATGTAGATTGTTTAGCTCTTTTCACTAGAAAACAATTCTGTAGTCTACCAGACAGATAATCAGTTTGTGCAACTTGAATGAAGGTCGAGTGAATCCATTGTGATGGGCTTTGTTTAAACCTTAGAGAAATCAAGTAGGCAAATAAGATTGACGTGACCCTTATTATGTTTAACTCCAATGTCCTCGAGAACATTGACCATTAGCAGTAGAGCGACTATGATTAGCTCTGAGCCAGATCTTGTCGAAGAGCAGAATGATCCTTAAAAAGTGTTGTAAAATTTGCTTCTCAATCAACTTTTCTAGCACATTGGACAGACACGGTAGATCACTGATTGGTCTGAAATCAAACTAAGAGAAAGGATCTCCTTTTTGGTTTAAGGAATCAATATATTTCAATCAAACTTAAGCATCTTCAAAACAGAATAATTAAAAACTTTAAATGCCAAAAATCCCATCACTAATCTCCATATCCCCTAATCCTCACCGATCATCTGATAATACATAACCATTTAAAAAAATGTTGCGTATACGCCATGGTGAACTCATGAAAAGTCAAACATATTAAACGCATCAACATGAATAGGTGAACATCTTTTAATGAACATTAAATAACCATCCTCTAGCAAGTAAGCAGACGGCGAAGATCTGTAATTTATTATGAAAATCATTTACTCCGCTGAGTCATGTGAATGGTGGCAACAAGTGGAAAACCATCGCATAGCTATGTTTCCGATTAGTTTATGTATGTCTTTTTCTGCAGGGATTAAGCAATCACAAATTGCAGTGTCTTTCTGCACTGATATTGTGTGCTCGTGCAGGACCCGTCCAACAAGTCATAGCTACATAGATTATAATGCAACTCTTGCTTTCAGCTGTGGAGTCCGCTACTTTGACTAGTTAAAAGGTGGTATAAGCCACACCGAGTGCAAACTACTAAGTCCCCCAGAGTCAGAGCAGTAGCACTTTTGAGAAACAAGTTTATTTTTCGTCGTGCTCACAATGAAACGAATGTGCAGTCAGACTAGATACCTGTATTTGTTTGCAAATTGAAATTATGCCAGGAACTGACCACTTTTCAAACGACACGACGCGACGCTACGATCGAGGCGGTCCAATTTACGTAAAGTTTATATTTAATCTTTTTTTCATGTTTATTGCATAGTACTGACTATGGTGTATTTATTGGTATAATTTCGGCGTTGTGCAACACTTGCATCGAAAATCAAGTCAGAGCGTTGTTGGCATTCCTTAATTTTTATTTGAGGTTTGGCCAACTTATTAGAATTCCACAAAATAACTCGTTGTGGATGGTGAGATACATTGCATTTGAAATCGTCTATGTTAAGTGTCTTGTGAGTGTGTTTAAGGTGGTAGATGCAGTTTAAAAGACTCATTGATGAGAAAATATAATGTCTTTGGCTTTTTTTGAGATTAGAAATGGAAAACTTTACCTGTTCAGATTTTTTGGCTTTAATTAGATCAGCCAGGGAACTAAGTAGCACGTATCGAAAAGAGGTCCTTTCAACGTACCTACTTCGTTTGCTAAATTCAATTCAGAAAAGACCAACTCACGGACAAATACAATTTTAGCTTGAGACAAACTAATTGTATCAATTATGAAGAAATATTACACTACTAATAAAAATTAATCAAATTGAATTGAATTGAATTTTGATGCCAACTATAGAAATTGTTTCAATTGAATAAGGAATAGGGACCGGTTTACAGAAAAATAGAAAACCACCTGTTAAAATTGTTTTTGTACCAGGACTAAACCGTTTAGCAAAAAAGTTCCAAATAAATCTGCAATTCTTGTGTTGAACCCTTTTTTACTCGAGGCCTAGTAAATCTATTTATGATTGAATCTGCTTGTTAGTTGCCTAATGAACCAACTCAGAAAAAATAAGTTTTAACTTCTAAAACCCACTTCGAAGAACTAGAACCTATAGAATGTTGCCCTTGGGGTGATGTTCAACACGTTTTCCTTCACGTTTGAGGTTTGAGGTTCAATCCCAGAAGCATTCAATTGTCTGATTGTTCTGCATTAAGTAGTTCCAAGAGGAAACTCGAACTCACTAGTAATAGGCATATTCGCCAACAAAAACGCCAGGGACATCGAATCCATAATTTGTCTATCGCATGGCCCACTCTTGAATCCTGCTTATTCCCAAAACATCCCAGTATCTGAACAAAAAATCAAGGGAGAATTTTAAAGAAGTTGATTACCATCCTAGCCTCAGTTAAGTTATCGATAGGAGTATGACCAAAAAGTCTGCAAACTATCTCCGATAAGATGTTGCCGGTGCAGAGCAGTAAGTTCCGCGGCAATAAAACCCGTGGGCCCTATTGCTCAAAAAAGTGGAAATAACACCCACGGGTCTGGTTTCCACTTTGAAGAGGCAATAAGAAAAGAATTTAGGCCCATGACTTTTGTTGCCACTTTGAAGCAGCATTTATGAGCCTGATGAACATGGGATCTTAAAATTAGTTTTCCTTCTTAGAAAGGATTAAGAACATACACATGCATATATTCGAGTTTCTTTTTTTTTTAACGAAACAACATTTGGAGGTACCGAAAAACAAAGCTCCAAAATTTGGGCAATTATTTCAGCTGTCAATGGATATGAATTCATAGCTCACGTTGTCTCCCACTTCGTGACATAGGATGATGGAAACTCAGTCCACTTTCTTATGCGCACATAATAACTAAATCTACTTTCTTAATGTTTGTTTTGCTCTTAGCTACTTTCTCCTGGTGTGTTCGTGTGAATCTTTTATGTTCAACCACAAGCCCGTACTACCCGAAGGGGAATCTCGTTCGGTTCGCGAATTTTTATTTTTACACCACACATCCATACAGAAAATTTTTCTGCTTCGCTTTTAGCTTCATTATTTTATCCGTGAGGAAAAAGCAAAGCGAACAAAATTTTCCTCCGGGTAATACGGGCTTGTGATTGAACTTAAGAAATTCGCGCGAACTGACCGCACTAAATATATACTATATGATGCATAGTTCTATAGATATTTCTTATGGACGTGTGCTCCTCTTTGATATGTCAGAATCCACAATTAGAACATGAACTTATGTCTAGTGGAGTTGCGTCCCTGTGCCAGTGAGGAACAAGCAAATCCACACAGAGAAACTAAACTAAACTCTTTCTTAGTTAACCGTTCGGAATCGACATAAGATAGTAGGCCCTAGAAAAGGTTTAGGAAACGAGTTTTCCATTTGCGCCACCCCATTTATTCATTTTCATTTATTTACGTTTTAAAAACTGCTGCCATCGGAAGGCAATTCAAAAAAATAAATGAATGGACGGTGAACCGAGTTCGGTGTTGTAGCTTCATATCCACCATAGCTGTCCAGAACTCAATTGCACCATTTAACAGCTATGGAAACAAGGAATTTATAGTGTCATTTGAGAACTGTCATTGCACGGAATGGAGGGGGAAGTGCAGCCATTTTAACTTCATTAAGATTCCTAATCCGTATAACATTTGACCCCGAAAATTACAACATTTAGGTCTCAATCGTCAGCTGTCGTCAACGTCTACTGATTGTTTATAAAACATAAGTGTTGAATAGTTAAATATGGATAAGTTAAGGCGGTTGTCGGTGAAACGACTGTGATGGGAGCGGGTCAACATTCTGGCTTCAAAATTCTGCTTTTAAAACGAAAATTCTGCTTTCCAAATATCTGCTTTTCAAAATTCAGGCGTTTTAAAAAGAAAAAGTTCTTCTTTTTTTCATATTATTTTTTATTTGCAGAATAACAAAAACAAAGTAAGAAAACAATCCAAAAAAAACTTAAGATTGGAAAACAAACATAATATAAAGCTAAACAAGACCAAAAAGAACAATATTTTTTTCAATACGCTTGAGATAGCCATTGTGACTTTAATCTTTTCTCTTTTTTATAATTCTTTTTATTTGTTTATTTTTTAAAACACTCTTTTTTTCTTAATCCTCTCTCCATGCATCCTAGTAGTTTTTCGTAGTATTGTGAGACTTCAGCAGCAGGCACAAGCGCAAAGCTTTTAAGCAGAACAAGTGTGGCGAACTGTTCAGAGTTGCCATACTTCCTTACTAAACTGAAATAGAAATTGTAATTGAATTCAATAAAAGATGGAATTTTATAAGCTTCTCACTGTTCTTTTTGAACCCTTGTCCATATTATTTTGCCCAAGTGAAAAACATCCCTTAAGTTTAGCTGACGGAAATTACAATTTTGCCGTAGAAGAAATTCCTTTTTCAATAAGGAAACCAAAAAACTACTTCTCTACTCTGAAATTCCTTAGAATGCAAGAGTTTTCAATTATTATCCATATTCGCGTTTTTTAACATTTTCCAAACCTTCTTTTTATTTATAATTGGCAGAATATTGATAAGCAGAATTTTAAAAAGCAGAATTTTGAAAAAAGAATTTTGACCCCGGCAGAATTTTGTCCCCAACCCGACTGTGATACAACATAGAAATTTGAGGAATCGCCTCTTATTCAAACCATTTCGAACTTTCTATAAAGCGATAAAGACTGTGAACTGCTATGTTTCTAAAACCACTTGAATCGTGGGAAAAAAAATTAGATCTTTGAGAAACGGCAAAGGCATGTGCGACAGATGTTGTCGAATGGTTTTCTCTTCTTCCTCTTCCATGCATCTTCCACAGAGCTCGTTTGATGAGACATTGAGCCATGCGACATGTCAGCCTTTGAGGCATTTTTTTACAATTTAAGTTTTTATTGAAAAGCTCATTTGTTTTACAATATTTGATATATACAATTATAAATTCTTAGACTAACATTATTGTTTTAAAATCTGCGAGCACAGATGGGGCTCTGCTTCGTTAAATTGGCGGGTTTTAGAGCCTTTGAGGCAGTGTGCAGTGTACGCTGTGGAGTGTGGAGCAAGGTTTGGCCAAGGTTTAGCCACACAGCTGTTGGTTATTGTTTATCTAATGTTCTATTATCTTTACAGCATTCTTTAGTATAAGTTTGCACGTAGCGACAGAAAAGCCAAATTCATTCTGTTGGGTGACATTGGCAAGCAAGTTTCATTCTTGGCGAGTTTATCAAAAAAAACATAGGATCAGCCTTTGTTCGTCAAAAAGCCAGATCGAATTACAGAGATTGTCGTTGGGAAGAGCTTCACAACAGCAATCGAAAGGTACCAAGGAATCAACACAGATGCGTCTCCATTAAACAGCCACACTCTTTTTTTGTCATTCAAACTCTATGTTGGCCGGCCGGCATCAGTTGTTGCTCATCATGGAAACAGATTTTTTCTGCTAATTAGTATACTTATTTCTAAACGAGTATTATTTAACCAAATAAAGCATTTTATTGCGTTGCCATAAAGCCATTCCTCATAACTCAGTTTCTTATATCCATCCTCATATTCAATTTTATGTTTACTGGAGCTCTTTAAAGCTGTAAACAGTAAACAGCTCTTTGAAATGAAAATTGCTAAACCGAAACTTACTCTAGTTTAATTGTTTTTTTTTTTTGCAGATATTAAATTAAAATACTCACAATGAATATCAACCTGAAAGGCCAAGGACTACGCTTATGTAAGTAATTCTTAAATTTTGCTTTTATTTCATACTTAACTTATCTACTTTTTATTTAATTTCGTTTGCTTTATAATCTTCACTGTTTTGTCAACTTATGACTTCAAGACCTTCCAATTAATCATCAGAAAGCGAATATACAACTTCTATAGCTATGGTTGACAAATTTAAGTAATAATTGCTAAGTGATTCAATGGAAAACACGCGGCTTAATGGACTATCTTAAAGTATAATTCTGTTTGCTTGTTAAAGTGCTAAATAAAAGTGGCCAAAGGTCACTTGTTGCTGAAGGTATTTTAGTAAGGTGTATAAAAACTGTGATTCATATTAAGGAATATTCTTACGAACTCTTTATGACAAATGTGATAATTGGTGGTGAATGAATGCACAACACGACGCACGGCGACGTGAGGAAATAATTTTTTGTTAACATCACTTGTTGATGTCCATTTATGCCTACCTACCTGTGGAGCTCGACTCTTTACATCTCATACAATGGGATTGTTAAGTTTGTCAGCAAATATTTTCTATCAACTCAAAAAAATCGCAGATTTGGTAGAATATTTTAAAATCATGTGCAAATTATTTATGCGGTGGAAATCGGTCATGAAGAAAACCGACGAGTTTTATAAGACTGGTGAATGGTAAAGAAGGTCTACGTAATCTTTGATTAATATAACAGCGAAGAGAGAAGCTTTCTGTGTTTAAAAAGATGCGTTGTTGAGCATCAAAACACAGATGCTTTTCCCTACAAGGTCAAAAGGTTCGAATTAACGGCTCCACAACTGATTCTGACTCTAAATATTTCAAGAATAGACATAGACAGCACTCAAAAGATTGTTTTCCTAGATTATCTGAATGACAGTCTCTCAATGTGTCACTGAATCAATACCACTTTGCTCTTAAAAGTTGCATGCACAATTTATCTAATGCTTAGTACTTTAAACCACATTAGTTACATATCAGCTATTATCTTATGAGTAAGAGCCTTAGTAAACTAGTCTTTTAAGTATCTATGAGTATCATTATGGCCATTATAAAAAAAAGTCATAATAAATGCTTCAGCCATGATGGGCATCGATAATTATTTTTTGCAAATAGATTGACGTTGAAACTTTAATTTAACTTCAATAAAAATCTCTAAAAACCTGTTAGAAAAACTTAACAAAACAATCATGTCGGTATGTCCACTTAATAGACTATAAAGCCATCCATCTCATATGTCATATGATCTTTGATCTGCAGTTGATATAAATATAGGACTTCATGTGGAAAATATTACCTTGACAGATAAAATATTTTTATATCAGCCCAAAAATATAAATGAAAAAACTAATAAATGTCTTTCAAGGATTTTGAAGAGCTCTTTGAAGCATTGCTAAGTTTTTGATGATCACCACTACTTCGATTTGGCAGAGAAATTTATTCATGAGCAAAATGTCTTTACGAACAAGGCAGAAGTAATTACTACATACTAAACGTGACTTCGTACAAATAGACACAGCGCAATTCTTTAAAAAAAAAAAACATTTGACGATCAATCAGAATACACCCAAAAAAGAGACCCATTTTTTGATTGGTTTGGAAAGTGCTTTTTATTTCTCAATTTACTAAACACGTTTAATATCAACGTTATCAAACTACATAATTACTATTTTTCATAAATAACAGTTTTTCTTATTAGTTGTCCACCCTGTGTACTTCAAGTTTACTATTTATCTTGTGTAAAAACAGCAGCATACTCTTGGGCTCTATCAGCTTTCTCACTGAAAGCTACTAACCCGTCAGCTGATTGTACAAAGTATTGCCTATTTATAGGAAAGTTTTATTATATTTGGTTGTAAATGAGACAAAGCTCTATGAGTTCATAATCGTGAGTTATTTCCTGATTGGAATAGTATTTTCAACTACAAATTTTGAAATTTCTATTTAAATTATTTCTTAGTTAAATTTGTCGATAGCTAAGAATAATTTCGGCTTATTTTCAAAACGAAGAAAAAAACACATTTATGTCTCATCTTGTCTGAGTGCTTATTACTCTCAAGCAGAAAACTCAGAAAACTTATTAAGTAAATCTGTGTTTTTCCGTAGAAGTGTTTTTATCCGTAGAGGGTGTATTAAGAATAAGCGAAATCGCTAAATACACGGATAAAATAAGAAATCCAACAATTTGAATTGATGTTTCTGTACAGGGTCTTTCAATTGGAGGTAGAAGGAAACTGAGTATTTTCTCTTTAGAGGATGATAAATCACAAGATATTGCTAGCCATTTGTGATCTCTTCTTCGAGAAAATATACGGTCATGAGACTTCCCATTCGAATAATGAAGCGATCGTTTTTTGTATGACAAGTAGCTCTGTTTTCTTGAACTTAAATGTCGTCAACATCAAAATATTTTATAATCAATGCAAAATATACAAAATATTTAAACATGGTTCGATAGAGCAGTTTGCATTTTGGAAAAGCAACGAATAAAGTCCTCACCAGACCAATAACTGCTCCAAAAGCCACACAATCAGGATGAACAGGCTTTTCAGCTATAACTCTTAGGTTTCCAGAGCAACTAATGCTACAGTTCTGCTTGTTAAACCCGATCTCAAAGGGAAATAAGGTCCTTTACCCTGTTGATAACACAATTTCAACAAAAAAAAACTAAATAATTTTTTGTAGATTTTTATTGTAGATATCGTCGATTGATGGGTTAACCATAGAGAAAAATCAGCTAAGGGTGCAAATCAGAGATGGTTAGGTTAGGTTGCATGGGCGGTGTATAGCCACAAGTGGCAGCACCTCACTTGGATATCAAGGATCCATTGTGCTCCCCGGGAAAATCAAAGGTTGAGGAGATGGGAGGATTGGAAAGGTAGAGGGTTGGGTTGGTAATTATTTTATTGGGGTAGGGAACCCCCACTGAACCATTTGGAACCCTGAGTAAATTTCAGGAAGTTGCTCAATGGGAAATGGTCGCCCAGTTTAGTCGAAGAAGTATTCTCCGAGGGTTTTTTTTCTGAGTGTGGGCCAAGCAAAGACACTCACAGAGGAAGTGGAATGATCCTTCCCCTGCCTTTTAATCTTGGCATCCTCTACCTAAGTCGGATGCCCACTCGAGTTGTGGCCCGTGAGAATGACAATCAACAGAGAGAGCCAACAGCTGTCTACTAGTCTGGATTTTGTGATAATTGATGAGATAGCTTTAATGGCCACTTGATCGTCTATGAAGAAGTCAATATTTTTGTTCATCAAGTCTTGCGTAGCTAGGTGCTTTGCGGCTTCGCACACTGCGAGTACTTCTGGTGGGGGTATAGTCTGTTTGAATGTCTATATCTGTATGGTTCATGATAGTTCTATGGCCTGATATGCCTGTTTCCCAATCGTTGCATTGTTTGAGTCGCAGTGCGCTTTTGGCCGTCATCTCCATAGTAAAAAGATCTAGGGGGGCTAGCGACAGGTTTCCAGAGCTGCAGCTGGTTTGGTCGCATGGCACTTTAGATTTTGCCAATGCATGCAAGCCTTTAGATTTTGGTCATGGTCGTAAGGTTTGAAGCCTTCTCTAATGATGGCCACCAGACTAGACAGGCATATGTGATTATTAGTTTTATTATTGATGTGCAAATCAGAGATAGGGGTAAAGATCCACCATTGTCAGTGTTTTGAATATAGTTCGCAAACCAAGAAAAATTTTAATGTGTCCAGTTTTTCAGTTCTTTTCTACTTTTCTGTGTAGGAATAACTGAATTAAATATGGAAGTAAACACCATTTTCATCATTTAACGTTGTTTCAAAAAACTTTCCATTTTAAAAAATAGTCGTAATGGGGCCAATTGATCAGAATAATTTACAGAATAATTGTATGTCTAGAATTCGAGAGTTATTCGCGGTCTTTCGGGTGGCCCAGAAACATAAATATAAAGGCGTCGAATCACTTGATCCTGGTGACCGATTGACATCTTCAAAGCACATAACTACGCGGCCATAGGAAACTTATCACACAATAAAGCCATAATCGGTCCCGTTATGCATAGCCCGTCTTGTTAGAACCATAATATCGATAAAGTGGTGATCTTCACCAGGGGTGTTTCTTCTTAAAAAACATTTTCCTCAATAAGAACGAAGAAAAGAATTAATTTTGTACGCAGCACCATCTTTGCTTTACTTTTCTTCACAAAAAGTGTCTGTTGCTTTCTTTGGCTCTTTCGAATCTCGGTTAGTAGTTCTTTGCAGCTCTGCTTTAAGGATCCATATCGATCACTAACTGGAAGAACTCATGTTATGTCAATTTGTTTTTGCGACATAACAAATTTGAGAAATACAGCGTCGTTTTAGATTTGTTTTGAAGCAAGCTCTCCGCTAGCAGATTTAATTTTTCTACTATCTTAATGGGAAAAGGATTTAATATAATAGTAATAGCTTGGGTTTCGTATCCAAGTCTTATTTCTATCTAAGTGTTATGCTTCTCTGGGTAATACTGATTCTAAATAAAAAAAAAAATGTAGCAAAAACTTTGACATTGTGTAGTTGAGGTAGACATGGCCCAGTATCAATACCATCCTTTGTTTATTTTGATTTGAATTCTTTTGAAATAATACTGGTGTACTTGTTCCGCTTATGTTCTTATACTTTGACACACAGCAACAAGATCTGCAAAAATAGCTTTATACTTTCATTCGATTATTTTTTTCTTGGTGGCAAAGTGATATTTATTTGTAATGCAGCCATTAATCAGTTCCACACCAACTCATTCCTATTTTCGTATGAAACAACTGATGGCTCTTTCAAATCATGCCAATCAGTCATAGTAATAATAATTATCTACCCCGCTATTTTGATATTCATATGAGTTATCAATGTTGTATCTTTGTTTGAACAAATTGATAACTTCACTTCAGTTAATTGTAAGGAACTCTTATAAATGAAAAATAAAATCTAGAAATATTATCTAACAAGGAATCTGTTCTTCACCCCTTTGTGTCATTTACTTTTGTTGTCAGTTTTGCATTGTTGGCCATGCTATTAACCATACAAGCTATTCCCGTACTTTAGAAACAATGTAAAACAAATTACCTTAGGTAATTCCATTAAACCTCACATCATGGCGTATACTCGTCTCATGCCCCTGCTTTATCTCTGTCATTTTCCTATGTTCATTTCAAATCAGAAATCAATTGAAATTCACGGCATATCTAAGAAAATCCGGTAGGCAGCAATAGACATGAGTGTGCGCCTCGGTTTGTTGTACGTGTGTAGCCATGGCACTCACCAAATCATATACTCTATTCGCGACTTACAACATCTTACTCACTGTTTTTTGTTTCAAAAACCACAACAACAACATATTGGCGATATTATACTGTTATCACTACAGGTCACCTGTTGTATTGTAGCTTTCTTTGTGGTCATAAACAAAATAAGTGATAATCAGTATTCTACACACGTTCCATGAGCGTAATTCAAAGAAGACATACGTTAAGTGGGTATATGACAATGCGAGGGAGGCAAAGTGAAGGATCTTTGTGAAGGATTCCATTGAGTGTAGTCATATAGGCATGACCATTTCAGTTTTTGATGATAACAATAAACCTGGTATTTCAATGTCAAAAGAATTACTTTTACTGGCAAATAAATGTCTGCAATTCAGGGTGATGAGAAATTTTATTTACCTGAATGAAACAAAAGAGCTGAGCAGCGAACTTCCTGATAAAAATTTTACATGGCTGTTTTTCGTTGAGTTTATGTGAAGGTGATTGAACTATGCTCAGTAGTTTAAATCACTCATCTATCTGGTACTAATATGCATAGTCAATGTCAGGTTTTATAGGACCTTTAACTTATTTCTCAATCCCTTAAATTATTTCCAAACGCTCTTCATCTGGAGACAATACTCGCTTCTCATTGAAATGAAAATTAAGACTCTGTATGTACATAGTCAATCTTTCAATGTCAAAACAACATTCAAAAGCTTCAATCACTGAAAAATTTATATTTTAATTGCTTATGAAAAACTTTTTCACGAACGAATGAGCACGCGTAAATGTACTCACATTCTCTTGATGATTTCTTAAATTTTTAATTCAACACTATAAGCAATTAGGTTCGCGGTGAAGGCTGGTTATTTTTCATTGACAAAAATTGTAAGTTACAAAAGTGTTGGTACTCATTGGCTTTACACACCAAGTATGTGTGTGGAGGGACATTGTACGAAACCCCGCACTTTAGTGGGATGATTTATATTTGTTTCAGAAGCTATGAGAGTAAAATTTTTGTCATTAAGAAGACAAAATGGATGTTTAAAGAGGCTTCCACCCTTCTGTGAGCTTGTTATTGAGATCCTTGAATATTGTTGAAACAAAAACGATCAAGAATACTTTTTGAACCTTTTATATCGCAGTTTCCATTGTGAGCATCTCTGAAGTGTATTTTTTTTGCTACCTTTTCCTTTCTTTTCTCAAAAAAAAAGAGATGTGGATATAACAATTGCAATGCTCATATGGATAGCTAAGTTATTTTACACATGGTGACCAACGTGTATGAAAATAACGTAATGTTCAAGTAATGAAACCATCTAGTTCCTGTTAACAAAATGTTCCATCAACAACCAGCCTTGTGAAACAATTTCTTTTACGTTTCTCAAAATTTCCCAAAACTGCGTCATAGCACCTTAATTTTCATTCACAAATTTATTCGTTATACCAAAATATTTCACACATTCCATTAAACCAACGAGTCGATGATGAAAATAAAACAAGCAACAAAAAGTAGTAATGACAGCAAATCTGTTTTTCTTTTTATTAAATTATCAATTTGCGAAATTTATCGATTTGTATTCCATTAATGTAAAGTAGTATTTATTTATTGCTTATATACCTATGTGTGTATATGCAAACCATATAGACACAAAACCAAAACACATTTTGAGTTGACTCAAAAATTATTTAGATCTTTAGCTTACTTGTCTACAACAATGTGTGTTTGAAGTTTTTTGGGATGATTTACTAATAAATATGCTAATTGAATACAGTTTCTCTTATTGACAAAGTCATAATGTAAATACCATTCCCTTTAGAGATGACTATTTATCTGAATTGCTTAGGAAGAATTGCTGGCGAAAAAGTGACATAACATCTATTTGTTATTTAATGATAGATCAAAATATATTCGATTACTTTTTGAGTTGGAGCGTGGTTTTGGTCAACAAATTTTATTTGAAATAAAGAAGTTACTGTTGAAGTCGTTGTGCGAGCTCCTTTTGAACTTTGGTGACAGTTTGAGAAAGAAGGAAGGAAATGGAAAGTTGACATCCGATGAATGGGCATTGGGTCTGGGAAAAATAAATTTGATTTGATTTGATAAACATTCTCACCGTTCATCAAAGGTTGTCATGAGTTAAGAGTGAATTAACCTGTGGATTGACCGGGATGTTAAGTGTTTGGAAAATAATAACAAAACCTTATTATTTTTGGTTTAAGTGAAAGAAAATAGAAAAATAAATAAAAAGTTTGGCAGAACAGAGCTCAGAGAGCCCAGGGTTACCGATTGCAAACGGTTAAGTGAAAAAGCAATGCTTTTTGCAGCGTATTTTTTTAATGCTGATTTGGAGCACTCAGACCCAAATGCCGGTGCATTGTACTACCAAGGTAGAAGCCTTCCCTTTTTGTGGTGTAGTACATGGAAAAAGGGTGGCAGTAATTTCACATTTCACCTTAAGGGTGGCGTCCAGATGAAACCAGGAGGCTGAAAGAAAGGTAGATGTCCAGGTCATGAGTCGAACGTATGCATACGCTATCAACTGCTCTTCGGTCTCCCTCTGCTCTCAGAGGACTTACCAATTTCTTGCGAAAGGCGATTTCTGTAAAAAAAAAAAAAAGGATTGGATGTTTGTGAGACTCGAAGTTCCAACTCTCACGTGGCAGACAGACATGCCAATTTTTTGATTTCTTTAAAATGCAAGCTGGGGCACTCAAAGCTAAATACTGGCTCATTGCAACCAGATAGCAACCTTCTTTTTGTTATAGATTCCAGATGTTCAGAGAAAAACCAAAAGACGCTCCCATGATTAGGAGCCTAGTTCACCAGCTCTCACCATGTTTGCGCCGAGTATCTGTAACCTCATGCGAGAAAAAGCAGGAAAATCCCAGAGGAAGTGCTGTGCGGTGTCCTCATCTTCTCTACATGACTCACAGACTGTGTTATCGCTAAAGCCGAACACGTTTAAATGCTTGGCAAAAGAGAAGTGCTCGTGACAACTCCAAAAGGCTTTCTACATTAAAATTTTGCAGTTTTCTTATTAAAGTTGGGGAGTATACGTTTGGTCTGTCTGCACACAGACTTACTTACTATTACTTGAAGTATCCACGGGTTGAGCAGAGTGTTTAGATTAAAAATGAAAGTATAAAGCACAGATTACTCCAATACGCGATTGAATCAAGTGTGGCCTAAAATTGAGATCGTTGCAATTCCAATTCCAAGTGACAATTTGGTGTTGACAATCGGCAAGTGTGCACCTGTAGTATAAACGTAAAGATGCATCCACACAATTCTGAACGGATCCGATCAGTACACGCCGTCGCCGATCGAAAATACCGAATTAGTATTTACGTATTGATCGGCTTTCCAAACTTACCGAAAGCCCACCCTAATTGAAACCGAGTGAAATGGTCCGATTACCACCAGGCAAAGTGTGGACGCAGCACCTAAATGTAATCAGCCTCTTCATTCGGCGTTTGTATTTATTGATCAATTTTAAAACTATCTGAATATATATTTAATGACTCTAAACACATTTCTGCTTCAAATTCGCACTACAGGAGCGATTAAGTACTATCTCGACGTAAATATGCAGAACAGGCATCTTTCTGCGTAGGATAATCCTTTAAAACAATTTTTGCTCCTAAACTAGATTTGCTTGGGTGGGGGACGTAAAGTCACTGTAAAGAGCTTCATTGAGGTTGGGAAATTTATGAAATGGGTAGCATGTATGCCCATTACGTGGCAGTTATAAGTTCGAATCGTAGAAACAATTAAGGCCTGCTCACCAGTACGCAGTCGACAAAAAATCGCTGATCCCATCAGCTCTTCACAAGGGTTTGCTAAGGAAAATGCCTGGTTTCGACTAAAATTATGTTTTCCAAGTATCTATTTATCAATTTATGTTAGCATCCAAAGGATACATACTTTAAAGCGCTTTTTATTATTGCTTTTTAAAATGCCAGTGTAGAAAATTTCACTGTAGTGTACCCCACTACCGGATCTCTAAGGGTGTAAAGCAGATAAGTGGGTAAAATTCGATTTTTTGAAGATCGCGATTCTCGTATCATCAAAAAAAGAATGAAATGAAGAGTTTTTGCAGAGGTTTGGTTTTTAAAGCGGAAGCAGTGTTTGACAATTGGCGGCATATTTGTGGTACAGTACATAGGTTCCACCATTTCTTATACTGAATAGACGTGCTTCAGAACAACACTTGCAAATTGGTTTTGCCGCAAAAGAAGTCGGAAATAGGACTTCAAGACTACGCTACATTCGGACCAGCTATGCCTGAAATTGATTTAAAGTACTAATGGTTTTATTTTAAGCCAATGACACAGCCATGACAATGAAACTTATTTTTAAGTGTCTATTTTGTTTTGAATTTCTACGCCTCTAAAAATAACCCTTTGTTAAAGGTACACAAAGACCTCAACGCATTGTCTTGTCTTGATGAAAGAATAGATGAGAAAGAAAGACACTGGCCATTTGGTTTATTTGCCTTTTAGTCTTGCTTTAACACAAAAATAAACATTCATAGCAAAGTAATTGATGAGGTATTGAAATGGAAAATAGTTTAAATACATGTTTTTGATCAAGAAATCATTTTATCTACCTTCCATACCAAGATGTATAAACGCAACTTCCAACTGCTAGCCCTAGCAACATTCACAAGAAATTTAGAGAAGAAGAAAAACTAAACAACAAAGAGGGCGCACCTAAACGGACGACTTGACTTGCTTTTCGTTTTTTTTTTTTTTTTTTGCCACAATATATCTACATCGATATCTTACTCCCGGCATCGACTGATATCGATTGAACCAACCCAAACAAATCAATCACTCGTAACAAATGTCAATAGAAAAAATCCAAAAATAAAATCAATGCAAAAACCTACTTAATCTATTTCAATTTACATTGCATCCAATGATGCGGATAGATGCAAGTGAGATTTATTTCATTGAAAGTATTTTATTTTTATTATAAAACTAAAAGACAATTCAGCTACATCTCTTCCTGAACACACAAGAAAAAGATGAAAAAACAATAAAACAACCTAACAGCTGCAGTGCAGCACAGCATTTCATTTCCATTTCCAACCAGGGCCAGTTGCAAATGTTTCGCAACATTAGATCGCGCAACAGATACTTTGCACGGATTGCACACCATCGCGATGCATTATGGCAGTGAGTTGAGTTTGAGTTCACTGCGTAGCTGCTTGCTTTGCACAAGATAAGTTGATTTTCTGGTTTTTTGTTGAAACTTCATTCTAACCTAGGCAGCAGCAGATATGTTTTAAGGCAATGCAGAGTGGCAACATACAATCAACATTTGTACAAGATGTATAGATGCTGGGCTACGTAAGGCTTAATGAGTATGGCTTTGTGTTAGATTATTGCAAACTGCATGCCAAAGTCTCATATAGTCAAAAAAAGGTTTGGATTTTGTGAGTCACAATCAAGGAGAGTAGAGAGATGAAAGGTGTGGAAGGAAATTGGAGAAAAAATGAAAGTCGATGGTAATTGCTTCCGGAGAGAAAGGTTCTTGTTTTTATCAACATTTCCAATAACACAACGAATCTTTGATACTTTTCATCTTAAGTTTGTCAGCTTTCAAACCCCTTATCAGCTCATGAGTAGATTACTCATGTGTCATAGGACTTAAAAGACGCAAAGTTCAAAGAGTTACTTGGCAGATAATAGCTATTTTTATTTCCTCGTTAACCTTTGAACAACGCCTTTGATTTATTACACTGAACTTCACATTCTTTTCGTGTACTTAGCTGCCCGAATAAGTTCACTTTCATTGTTTTACTACAATGCCTCAGGCTCGATAAGTACAAATACGTCACTTTAACAGGGTCGAATGAGAAATGAGTTTTGCTAACCAATACAAAATGACCCACTAAAACGGCTAAGGTTAACGTTTAGAGATGCGCATTAAAGATGACATTGACCGGCCAAAAGCGATTGCCTCATATTAATTATCAAAACAAAAAAAAAACAGAAATTGTGAAAAACCAACAATTAAGAGACACAAAATATGAATTGGTATTTGTCTGGTCTGTCAATTTTAAGGTTTGAAGTACTGAAGTTTTAATTGTACTTTGTGACGCTCTGCTTATTACGGAAACAGTAAATGACAGAAGAGTAACTTTGTGTTGACCTTGACTGGATCGTGGTTTGCTTTGACAATTTTTTGGAAACAATATGAAATTATTAACCCATGAAAGGCATATGGACTTGTATTGAACGATGTGGATTGCATAAACATTTCACATTAATCATGCCTCTGAAACTTTTTTTTCTGTCTTAATTGTTTTAGTGTGGTACACGCAATATTGTGTCCCATGAACTTGTGGTAGGTCAATGAAATTGGTTAAAAAAAGTCGTTAATGTTTTTACTTTCGGTTTGAATTAATTTTTCATTTCTCTAGCTACTTTGATAATTTATTTCGTAATAGTTATTTATTTTGTTTTAAGATTTTTGGAACATGGTGTAAGACATATACATATCGCTTTCAGGAACGTTCAGTAGAGTGGGGGGTATATTCTGGAACCGTTCCGTTGGTGCAAAAAGAAATCAGAACGATAAATTAAAGAAGGGATTTACTGACTGTGTGTATTTTGAGGTCGGTGTTCCCCAAGGTTCGCCACTGGGAACTATTCTATTCTAATTTTTTTAAATTAATTTTTAGTTGAGATTTGAAAGTAAAAAAATAGGTTTTGCTGATGATATTGATTGCTGTTGCAATAATAATTGCATATTTGATTCGTCAGTAGGCATAAACCATACTTTGACAGTTCTTAGACATTGGTTCGGGAAGAACAAGATTGTTCATTTGTGAGTAAACAAATTTAATGCATTTCATTTGTATTCAATTTAATTTTTATATTTCTTACAGCGCTAGTGATAAATTACGTTTAATTCAAATTGACTTTCTATGTCAGTTCAATGTCAGTGGTCTTCAAAGTGATTGAGAGAGTTGTCTGCAATCAACAATGTATATTTCGTATCACCTAAGACAGTTCTTTTCACTACAGCTCATTTAAATAGTCTCTTATGGGTTGGTTTGATCAAAACTACAATATGACAAGGTCATGCAACCAATGAAATAAATCAATAGATGTATAGGGTGGCGCAACAAAGCTCATACTGATGCTACCAGCAGAGCCCATTTGGTGCCCGTGATGCAAAGGTAATTACGTTTGTGTGTTACGTGGGAGGTTCAGGTTCAAATCCCTGAAACATAAAACTGTAATGCCTTTCACGAGCAATTGTAAGTCCTTCGAGACAAATTACTCTACCATGAAAAGCGCTTTCAAAATCAGGCATTCGGAACTGGCATACAATTGTAGATCCTTGTAATGATAACAGACGCGTGATTCACGACGTTTTTGGGGCCACCCTATTTGTTTATTTTTTTATTTTTATCGTCACAGTTACTTGATTAAGAAGAAAAGATGGCTTCGGGTGAAACGAAAGTATTGCGTCAGTTTCCGTCTAATTATTAGCTTGTCTTAATTCAAGCTTAATACAATTTGATCATTAACTTACTAATTTTAATATAAATTACATAAAAATTTAAAATTAAATAACTAACCTACCTTAAAAGTAAAAACATAAGGGGAAATTAAGGATTGCGGAAATATAAGATATTTCTGAGGGAAGGTACGCTCATATTAAATTCTAGTGATAGGATTGAAAAGGCCATAGTTTGTACCACGAGTGGGAAGGTTATAGAGAGGGATGGATCTAAGATTGCGGGCATTGGTATTGAGGAAGATATATTGCGGGACAGTCTATGACACCAGTGATTATTTGGTGCGAAAATATAATATCGGCAACTATACGACGCTTTGCGAGGGTATGTAAATTGCTTAAAAGTAACCGATCTTCGTAGGGGGGTAAGATTAAAGGATTATTCCAAGGAAGGTGACGTAAGGTGAAATGAAGCAATCTTCGTTGAACAGCTTCACTTCTGAGAAAGTGGGTAATTTGGAGGGGAGACCAATCCTGAGAAGCATACTCAAGGATAGGTTTGACGAATGTTATGTAAAGTGATTTGGTGGAAATTGAGCTCTTTATCACGATCGAATTGAAGACACTACTGGAACAGGTGTGTCACAAAAGACATAAGTCCGAGGGTGTGAGGGGAATCGTTTGCGTGAAAAATACTTACTGACATTAAGTTCCAGAAAATTTTTCTGACACCAGGTTAAAAAGGAATTCAAATCTTGCTGAAGGAAAGAGGAATCAGAAAGTTTGGATATAAACTCTATAATTTTTATGTCATCTGCGTTGATGGACAAATCAGTTTGGTAAATAGTCTTATCAACATCATTTTAAGCAAAGACAAATAAGAGTGGGCCAAGATGGCTGCCCTGGGGAACACCGGATGTAGCAGAAATAGGAGTTGATATTGAGACACTATCCTATAGAACCGTCTAGCAATTCTTGAACCTTTCTCACATGTTGATTAAAGTCTGTGCTTTACGAAAACTAATTTAGGATATGACATATGTTTTGAGTTTTCGGATTAGTTGCGTTATAAACATGAAATGAGAATAGTTACGTACTCACCCCGAAAGTCTCGCGTCAAATTGCATTGAGCGTGGTCACCGGGAGTGTTCTGGCAGTTTTTCGTTGACCACACTCAATTCGATTTGAAGTGAAACGTTTGGGGTGGGTACGAAACTATCTCACTTCATATTTATAACGCGGTTTAACCTAAAACACAAAACAGATGTCTTATATAAACTTGGATAAGAACCTGAATTCTTTTGCGAATAATTTTGAGATATTTGCGGTTGCGATTCCTCTCATATGTGTTGATCCCAAAGTAAATATACTGTCACTCGACTATATCGACTGACTGATAAGCAAAAAGTAAATACATAAGTAATTCAAACCTGCCGAGAGAAGTCAGCAAATATTTCCTGTAGTCGGTGAATTTTCTACGATTAAAAAATTATATAATTAAACTCATTTCCTTTTCATCACGTTTTGAGTAAACACCAAATTTATCTACTTTACGATGTCCTTATCGTGATTTTATTGATCGCAACAACTTCTCTGTTCGACAGAGCGAGCAATGACAGAGAGAGATTGTTTATCAGTCTTTGCAAATGTTTTGCTTGGATAAATTCGGCTTTCTAAAGCATCTTTGAACAACAAACAATAGGGCTTCAACTCAAAAATAAAACTGAACTCCATCGATAGTCACACAAGAATAGCAACAAGAAAAAATCTTAAAACCCAACTAATGTCTTTTCTAATCCGATTTTCCCTGAGACAAAACATACGCACATACTTTACATACCTCCTCATGAAAACAACGCACGTTTTTACTTGAAATCTATCACCCACACGACCTTGTAAAAATTTCTTCGCTTCTTCTATCACCAACCATAATCAGAATTCTCAGACAGTTTCACCTCACCCACAACAACTGACAAGCGTTCCACCCTCCATCCGGCTTCGAAGACACACAAAACACGAAACATTTCAATCTTTAACGCGCCCACCCGCGCCACGCAACTCTGTATTGCACTCTGTATTGCAACTCTGTATTGCACTCGAATTCTCAAGCCGGGAATTACTTGAACACTTTTGCTACATTACCAATAATTGCGTCCAGCCCGTCGTAACTCACTTAGTGCGTCAATAGGCCCGATTCATGTCTGCTTATTCAAATTAAGAAATCTCGCGTCTCTCTGCACACAATAGCAATTAAAACTCTAAAATATTTAAACAAAATCTAGAAAAACTACGAAAATATAAACGAGTCAAGAAAAAAAGAAAAGAAAAACAACAACAACAACAACACAAGCTCAAAGAAAGAGAGTGATAACACGTATAGTGAATGATGAAAATAAAGGCATCCAACAACTGGTTGCAATTGTGGCCTTAATACCTACTCTACACTGGCCAACCGCAATACAAAAACCGTCCACAGAGAGAGAGACATCCAACATACCTACCAAGTAGGCACATTAAAAGTATCTACGAGTCGAACAAGAGTATCTCAACTCAACACGGATTGAAGATTTCTTCAACTTCAGTTACACGGAGAGTCGTCGTCGCGATCGTTTCAAGTGCGAGGAAGTTGTTTTCATCTTCTTTTTTTTTAAGTTTTTAATATTATTATTTAAACAGTTAATGGAAAATAGTGTTTTCCTAAAAATTGTATAAATTCGTGCATTTCAAATTATCGCAACTTGACTGAATAACTGTGATCATACATGTTTAGTGAAAAAAATAATTCAGTGTAACTAATGCGCAAAGATATTGTGCCTTGAACAAGTTTCGTGGATGTTAATCGTTAAATCCGATTTCGAGGTAGAGTTCTCCCCAAAAGTGCATCCATCCACTTCGCTTTCATTTTCGCTTGGAAATTTAAATGAAAAAAAAAATTGGTTGATGTTATGTCAACACACGCATACACCTGTATGTGGTGTGAGTTTTTTTTCGTTTTTTGGCTTTTTTACAACGTGAATTGTAAAAGTGAAATTTTTCCGGTTAACGTGATTTGGTGTCAAAAAATATCATTCGAGAGATTCCATTTTATTTATCTGATTGAGAATCAGTCCACAACGCTTAACACGTGCAGAATAAGAACAAATTCAAAATTCAAAGCATAACTAGGCGTAGTGACTTCTGTGAATTGGTTAAAATAAAAGTGTAACAGAAGAACTTCTTTTTTGTTTTTGAGAAAGTATTTTTTGAAGAGAAATTTATGTTTGAAGTTTTTTATATGCGGAAAAGCATGCTCGAATGATGCACTTCATGTTTTATCATGGATTTGTTGTTGTGTACCTCTCCTGGATGGCTGGGCAAGTGAAGTTTAATTTAGCACGGAGCGGCGTGTCTGACTGAACGAAACGTGATCAGCCTTATAAAAGAGTTAGGAGATATGTGCATACTCGTTTGTCTGTGTCTGTTGTTTGAGTGGACTTATGTTTCGCATTTTTTCTGTTCAGAATTTGTATATAACAAGTTGTAAGTTGAGCTCGAGTTATGTTGTGGAAATTTTTTTTTTTTTTGTTCAAAAACTCCTAATTCTTCAACGAGGATATCTAATTGACCAAAAAGTCGAGAGTAAAACGAAGTCGAGGAAGGAATTGCTAGTCTTATTAGTTGGTATAAAAAGCTTCCTTTATAATACCAAAGCGTTCCGTGAAAAATAAATATATAGGGTGGCGCAAAAAAACGAGGAGCCCCTGGGCCTAGCGCATTTCTCACAACCATGCCTTGTAAGTGAATAAAGGGAACCTACAATTTACTGCCGGTTCCTAACGGCTAATCGAGAAAGCCCTTTTCATGGCAATGAATTTACCAACGGAGGACTTGCCAAATCTTCGCGAAAGGCGATACCAGTGGAAAAAACATTTTTGCCTCTGCTGGGACTCAAACCTCGAACCACTGTGTAACAGGTGGACATGCTTACCATCACCCCACGGGTACCACTTTGTTCCGTGAAACTCGGAATAAAATGTCATGACATAACATAAATAGTTTCTGAGACGATAAACTATGAGGTCATAACTCTGAATTGTTCCTAACCTTTGTCATCAGGAGCTCTTGTGGTTCTTGTTAGCTTGATATCGAAAAAAAGTGTTTTTCACTTAACGTACTTTTGGCAACAGAATAGATAATAGAGATGGGCAACTCGTACTTTCTTTGCCGGAAACACCCTAAATTCTTTTTCTGTAGTGAAATCAACGATAGCGTCTTTAAGAATCAACGGTTATATCCGGCTGCAATCGAGTTTCATTTTTCCACTTTTTTTATGTAGTTTCCACTACGATGGCAGATTATCTTTATGTGCGGCAGTTTTGAAGGAAGTAAAAACATTTTCTCTGTTACAAACTCAAAAATATCGAAAAAAAAATACGTTCACTTTTTAAATGGACATTAAAACGAAAAAAAGAAATCATAAGGGCGTGGTAGAAGTGAAGCCTTCAAAAAATTTAGTCCGTTCCCGTTTGTGTATGGAGATTAAATAGAGCCTGAGGGATGTATAAGAATCCTAGTGTTGAAAAAAGTTTTGAAATCGGTTCAGTAGTTTCTGAGTTCTCGTTCCTAATCAAGATTCCATTTGAATACGGGGATGAAGCCTTTACAAGAACCATCTCCGGACTAAACTATATTTACACACGAGTGGTGGGAGTACGAAGCAGAGCACAAAGAAAAGTAGAACCCAAGAAACATTGCAAAAGCGACAGTAGAAAGAGACAGACAATGCAGTATTTTCTACTGTCGCTCAAAGACGATGCTGAATAAGTTTTCTTCTTCAAAAATGGCGACTATCCTACCCGGTCTTAATTGGCATGAGTACAAAATGGACAAACCTTGCCGCAGTTGATACCCTGTTGCCACTCTGAGCTTTTGAAACTTAGATGTTATTAAAAACAGTATCCTTTAGAGACTTACAAAGTTCATCAGAAACCCAAGGCTTTGATTTGATAAATAAGGTGGCACAACAGTGCTCAGGAAACCCGGAGTATTGCTTACTTCTCTCAACCATACCTCGTGAGGTTTGAATGGTAGTAAAAAATTCCGAACGAACAAGTAAAAAGCACTTTTCATGCCAGTTTTATTAATCTCAAAGGAGGTTTCTAGGATTCGAACTTCGAAATCTCATCTAGTAAGCAGAAATGTTAACTCTTTTTTCACTACATATTTTTGTTAATCTAAAGATACAAATGAAAAATAGGGGACCGAATCTTATAGTTTAGCATTTGTGATTTCAAAGTTCGATTAGGAGATAATGCGGGTCGCATACTCCGCAACTTCTCTGCTCTAGGCAAACAGAATTTGCTATGAAAAAACGGGGAGTTCTGGCATCCTTCGCTAGTTTAATATTTACTATAGTACATAGAAACTCCTCAAAGTTCATAGTTTTTAGCTTTCTCTGTGAAAATTCAACGAACTACATCAGTAATTATTTTAAATTAGACTTCAACATCAATATTTTATGAAGTGAAATGAGAAAATTTTCTGGGCCAATTCGGTTTAGTGTTTTCTTAGTTTCTACAAGGTTTCAATTTTATTTATTAAATTGACACTTGACCAGCAAATTTAATTATGACTTCAAAGTCGTAATTGCGTTTCGCGATCTTGATTTATAAGCATACTCTAAAGTCTTACATTTCATTTTTAAGAGGAACTTTGTTCAGCTTTACTGATTTCAGTGTACAACAGTCCGTAGTAAGTTTCCATAAGACATCAGTCTTATGCCATTTTACCTCTCCGGGTAAAACTTTTTTTAATTAATTTGTTTATTTCATCTTCAGTAATTTAAAAGTCGTTAAGCTGCGACCGAACGGCACCGATCGGCACAATACAGAATGAGTATAAACGACGCGATTGGCCTTCCTCCTTTCCGAAAGCAAATTCAAGCGGGATGAAATGGATCTGATTTACGGTCGGCTATAGACTCTACCTTTATATTTTAGTTTAATGTTTTAAATACCAAAAATGTCATTGGCAAGGGAGCCTTCCCAAGTTTAAGATCCATTACAGCTATTGCCACTTTCAATTGCCGCAAACCTTGCATTTATTTGAGCTGTTAATAAGGAATGAGGTGATTTTCAATGCATTTAGAGTGCCATTGTCCAAATTAAACCTAAAACCTTCTTCAAACTTGAATAAATATTAAGTATTCGATTTCTTCGCATACTAATGAAATGAAACAACAAAAGTGGTCTTTGGACTGAGTCACAGAAGGATAAATTTCTGTTATGACTTTTGAAATAGCCCGGACTGTGTTTTGCTTTACAGAAAAGTAGTTCTGATTGGAGATCAATTAGTTCTTAGAACAATAATTTCTTTCGAACCTTAAACTCTGTTACTCATGCTGTGTTGCTTCTGTTAGCCAAGTCATGTAATTGTTTTCATTTTTATTGCAAGGTTTAAATTATTATAATTGCTCCACCTTAAGAGATATCGTCTCATTACTAAACTATTTCAATTGGCCTTGACATTCTCGCATAATGAGGAAGATAACCACTAATAGAACACAAATCCAGTCCTTGGGTTTATTTAAACATTTACTCCCTCCCTGGAGGTAACTTTATGCAAAGTCCTCTTTCAAAATAAGTCCTAAAATCAAAAACGAAATTCGTAGGCTGAAAAAGTGAAATAGACTCAAAATCCTCAAAGTAACGAATGAAGAAGACAGGTACTCAAACTACTTCAAGTTATTTCTTTTCCGTTCAAATTTGAATAAACATCATCGTCTGACTAACTTAAAAGCATTTCGTACTAAAAACTTTGTGGATAAATATTTACCTTGACTCTGGTTAGACTTCCGTTCTAAGTTAAACACAGAGCCTTTGGAATAGACACTCAAGAAATAGGAAAATCGTTAAATTATTTATTAGAAACAATAAAATAAAAAATTCCTTCCACCTTAAACTCTGCTACTCATGCTGTGTTGTATAACTCATGTTATAGAATGAATAACTTATGTATGTCGATTTATTGTCGTTGTTTTTAATTATTGCTCTTGCAAGTGTAACGAGTAGTTTGCCATTACTAAACTAGTTTTAATCGCTTTGACGACGCTAATGAGAAAGATAGCAACTATTATCTTACAGATCCAGTGTACAGAGTTATTCAAATATAAACCTTTGTTATTATAAGTTCACATGGAAAAGTCCAAAGGCATTTAATTGATATTGCTTCAGCAAGAACCTGCAAGCTTATCCATAGCACCTCCTGACTATGGCTTTCCTGCATTTCATCAATACTCGTAATACTCGTAATTGCATGATTTTTATAGAATTGTAAAATTGCAGCCGTATGTTCAAACCGAGGGCAATGAAAATTCTTTTGGAGAATAGCAGTACATTATTTAGTGTAGAAACAAAACCTACTTAAGTTCGTTGATAGTTTACACTGCGGACCAAAGACTTTCATTAATAACATGAAAGTGCTGAGTTAGAGCGATTTTTTTTCATCTCAAATAGTCTAACAACTAAACAAGATTTTATGAGGTTTGCACTACCTTAAATAATATTAGCTCTGGACTTTGTGTGGTAGTCCAGCCCAGCCATCTCTTGAGAGATGATTCAATTCATTCCCATACAGATGGTTCAAAAACCGAAGAAGGGGTCGGCTGCGAAGTGTACACAAACCTTAACGTAAGTCTCTCATTCCGCCTTCCTTACCATTGTAGCGTGTTCCAAGCGGAAATTCTGGTGATCAAAGAGGACCTATCTTGGCTAAAAGAATAAGTGATATCCTCAGCAAATGTAGAGATTTTCTCATACAGTCAAGCGGCCCTCAAATCACTCGGCGCTGTTTTCACGAACTCAGTAACCACCCGTAACTGTCGCCTATCTCTTAAAAAGATGGCTGAACAGTTCAATATTCACTTTATTTGAGTGCCGGGGCACAGAGATATCGTGGGTGACTGCAAAGCCGATGAACTCGGCAGAAAAGGAACCGTTCTACCGATATCAACCAGCAGGTTGAATATTGGTTAACCAATCGCTACATGTAAACATATGCTAAAGCAAGAGGCACTGGATAGAACAAATCATAGGTGGAACAATATCACTACGTTGTGTGGCAACAAAACAGATATGGCCAAAACCTAATCCAAAACGCACAAGACAATTGTTATCCATTGTGGACCTAGTACTGGTCTAAGTGTGTCAGTTGTTTTCCAGTCAGCCATTTTAACCTAAGCAAACCTTGTGTGGCAGTGCATTCTAAAATTATCTGGAACTTTCATGAAATTTCTTTCACACACTTCATCTACTCACCAATTTTTTACTGGCCACGTTATGTTGAGGGTTTTTTCCTTACAATTCATGTTCTGGGTGCTTTACAAAACCTTCCTTTGGTAAGGTACTCCTGTGTGTTTTGTGCTTGGAAGTTTTCAAGCTCTGTGGTAAAAACTTTTTTTTTGTTGTTGTCTTGTTGACACGCAGTCATTTTCCAATTGACGCAACGTGTGAAGTAAACAATATCCGCTCAAAAATTTGCATACACTTGACATTGTTTCAATAGTTAACCGATTCTTTAAAGGCAAGAGATTGATGGGCCGAATGAATTTTTGAGTCGTCAAAAATATTATAAATAGGTTTGGGCTAGAGCACTCAAACTAATTTCCGCCCTTCCTCTTTTTTGGGGATGGGCAATGGATGGTGGTAAAAATTTCAATTCAAACCCCATAGGCGTGATGAAGATGAAACTGGGAAGCTTAGAGAAAAGAAGTTACCCGTCTCAGTTTCAAGACCACTCTCCGAAAGATCCACCGACTCGTCTACTGCACAATAGTCGCCCTAATCTAGTAATTAGTTCACTTACTCAATTTATCTATACTAAGTTAGGTAGGGCAGTCTTGAGTTTTCAATCATCCTCAATTCGGTTCACAAGGTAGTTCAGTGCTTGTAGGGTTGGCTCCACTCTGTAGGATGATTTTTTAAATTGATTGAAAGAAGAAGTAACGCTTTTTTGCAACTAACTCTGGTTGGTTTTCTAAAACATGTCAGGATGAAGAACCTTAACTCACCTCTGGCAAGAGTGTTATCAGGTAGCATCTAGTTGAAGACAATAACAGTCCTGTATTTTTTGTCTTCCTTTTTTTTAATTTATCAAACAACGAGAGAATTTATTAAACAATGTGGTACCCGTGGTGTGATGGTTAACATGTCTGTCTGTTAACCCAGAGGTTCGTGGTTCGAATCCCAACAATGGCAAAAATGTTTTTGCACGGGTATCGCTTTTCGCGAGGAACTGGCTAGTCCTCCGTTAGTAAATTCATTGCCATGAAAAGCGCTTTCTCGATTAGCTGTTCGGAACCGGCAGGAAATTGTAGGTCCCCTCCATTCCTTCACAAGGCATGGTTGTGAGAAACGCATAAGGCCCAGAGGCTCCTCGCCGTGTTGCGCCACCCTATTTGTTTATAATGAGAGAAATTCCTCAACCAACTGATTGCAAGAATCATAGCTAAAAAGTTTCCTAAGTCATCAATTCACCACATTTGTCACAATTTCAGTCGCAACTCTGTTGAGTCGTTTCAGTTTTTCAGAAGTCTACGAACGCTATTCCAATTGTTTTATGGTTGATAACACAAAGCTCCATCTAAATTGGGTTTAAAGCCATTGCTCATCTCGATACACTTGTTTCAATACCCGAACACTTATGTCAACTTATTGACGACTTGTTCAAAGCTGTTCAATTATTTGCATTAAAATAATGAAACATTTTATATTCAAGACAAGCAGACATCAAATTCAATCCAAATATGGTTCGTTTCCATCCGTCAGCTCTTGATAATTCTGAACTCAATAGTCAACCTCATTTCAATCCATACGAATTTATTCGCTTCTCTCAAGTCTCAAAAGAGAAATAGAAAAAAGAGCTAAAGTGTCAATAGTGAATCACCATGCCCTCATCTATTTGACTAATTGCTATGCCGTTTGAATGGCAATTTAATGATTAAAAACCAAACAACGAGATTGCACTTATAGATTGTGCAAACAGAGGGGTCTGTTTCCATTATTATTAGGTGCACAGATCACTGTCGTTTACAATACCAATAACTCTGGTGATTGAACAGCTCTCCACTAGGTTAGGTGGCAAGTTAGTTAACTCAGACTTGCAATACGAACACAAGATGAGTTTTTCAAAATACGCCTGATGTTTACAATGGAAAATCCCATAGACGAGACGTTTGATTTGAATTTTAAAAATGTCACCAAAGATCTCCGGTTTATGGAAATAGTTTTTAATTTATGATGCGAACACAAAATTCAAGAAATCACCATAACTCGTATAAACCTCAATCTTCTCATTGCTTTGCTATGAAGGCATGGTTGTCAACAAGTTTTGAATCTAGGATAAAGTCGTCAGAAGAATTCAAAGCCTTTACCTCAATTCAGTTTCTGTCCCAAAATAAATTGCTTTAAATCGAGTATCAACCGCACCGATTAACATTCTTCTTTATTATTTATCAAATCTTCGGAAATAAATTTTTATTTGAATGCGATTTTTCGAGATCTTTGCTACAAAATGTGTGCAGTTTGCATACACAATGTCATCAATGTCAAGGAACCGCAATTGACAAGCTTGACACTAACGGGTTTGTGTCGACGCTGATTTTGGTATAGTTTCTTGTGGTTAAACAAGTATATTCAAAACTCTATCAATTGATTTCATCATATGTATGCACATAACTTCTAGTATCTTCGATGATTTTGCAAACCTTGAATCGCAGAAAAAAAAACAACAAAACAAAACTAAACCTTGAAGATGTGGTGTCGTAGTAGCAGAAGTTTGACGAGTTTTTGCTAAGAAAACAACAATTCTTAATTGCTGTTGCTGATAAAACAGATTTTATTTGTTCATGGTGATTTATAAGTTACTTGTTTGTTTAGCGTTTACCTTGCCCTTCAATAGTTCAGGAAATTAGTAAAGCTATTGAACGTTGGACCAAAAATAATTCACATGAAGTTGGTCTTTTTAACAATTGCAACTCTGTTGCATGGGTAACCACTTAATACCTGACTTCACAGCTCTATTAGTCAAATTTCTGTTCAACCTTGAATTTGCAAACAAAAACTAATGTGTAAACAATCCCACAACACTTAAAGCTCGTGACATGGGTGTACCTCTCATATCTTCTCACCCACAAACTAATTAATCTTAAGAGACCTACCCGATTAATCTTTCAACCGCTCCCAGGTATTTCCGCGAATTGTTTTTCGACAAAAATATTCATCCCAAACATTAAAAACAATTCAAACATACCTACACAGATTCAAATAATGAAAAGGGATCATCATCGTAATTCTAACTGAATCCAAGAGCTGAAAGCATAGTCTAGGTAAAGGTATGTGGAATTCACAAAGAACCACACACAATAATCATGGATCATCAGAGTTCATCAGACCTAAACCAGTTTAAGGCAAAGCCATAGAAAAGGTATTTACCAGGGACCGCAGCTATGGCTATGGTAATCTTTAATAGTACCAACGAGTAAAGAAGAACCACACGACGAGAATGTTCTTCCTCTTGGTTGATGGGAACATTCATTCGTATATTCGAGGTGGGAGAGGGATGACCTTGGCAAAAATTATAGTGATGCGATCATGGAATCGTCTAAAACAGGATTTCATCTTGTTTCATCCTAAGGCATGTTATATTGGTTTCAAGGTGTTGAAGAAAAAGTTTGATTCAACTTGGGAAGCATTGTTAGCTAACAGGTGATCAGAATATTACAAGGAGGTAATATGTAAGGCCGACATTTAGGGAGAGTACATCTGGGGAGCTGAAGCCTTAATCCATATCCATAGGCAAGTTAAAGTTTTTCGTTTCAGTCCCGAACAGAGAACTGAACTAACAGACGAGTTCCATATTGGGTGTTTAAATTTGGAAGCGTTCAATCTCGTCCTTAGTTCCCGCGCATTTTATGTTGAACACATTGAGTGTAACGAAAGTGTACCGAAAGGAGGTGTAACTCTTTTTGACCGTTAAGGAGTTACTGAACTTGGTGGCTAAGTTCAATGTTTTGAACTAAAAATAAGACAAGTAAAGTATGTCACTATTATTATTAAGCCACAGCTTTTGAATAACAAATTTTAAAAAAGCGCTGCAGTCGGTGAACTAAGTTGTCACTTTTACAATGTTATAGTTCATCTAGCTCAATAGTTCACTTCAAAACATAATCGTTTATGAGGGCAATAGACTATCATACCAATAATTCATATTGATTACATTATTATGTAGTTCAGTCTAGTTCACTTAATCAACACACAATCAACAACAAGTTCAATCAATAATCAATTGAATTGAACTGAAATCGGTGCACTTAGTGGGTCGACCATTAGCAAGAATGCCTGTTTCATGTCTTTTCCACTTGGAGCTATGCATTCTTACTCGCACAATGCTTGTGGACTCGAAGGAGTTATATCTATCTATCTATCTATCGATCTATCTATCTATCAATATTTGTGTATCTCTCTCTATCTCTCTCTCTTTCTCTCCCTTTATCTCTCTCTCTCTCTCTCTTTTTCTCTCTCTCTGCCTCTCTTTCTCTTTCTCTCTCTATATCTCTCTTTCTAATATTCATTGTTCTGAAAACGAAGAGTAGTGAACTGAACTGAACTTAGACTGAACTGAAATCAGGCCTAGATTGAACGAACTTAGTTCAGATGTGTTTCTGCTCATGAATTCTAGCGTGTTCATGTAAATCTTTCTTTTTTTTTAAAGAAAATTAAAAGTAGAGCGTTTGCTAGAATGTTTGACGCAATAACGCACAAATGACAAAATAACGAACTGTTCTTCTGTTAAAAACTGAACTGAACTAAAAGCACCTTTCTGCTGTCAGAAATTGTACTGAACTTAACGAAGAAACTAGCTTGGTAAATAGATTTGAAGTATGAACTTATCCTTTCATTTTCAGTTCATTGGTTCCTTTCATCTGCTTTGAGTTTGCTAATGTATCTTCTCTGTGGTCTCTTATAGTGCCTCGTAAATACCTCACCATACAATACACTTAATTATAGGCACACATAACCACTTTAACTTTTATACCTCGTCATGGGCCATGCAAAGGAAGGCATTTATGGATAGGAATGAAAAAAAGAACACTTTTCGAACGTAAAACCAGTTATCAGCATTCGCTTATCAGAGGATACCAATTTGCTTGGCTTAAGAAACACTCTTGCGATTTGAATCTATTTCTACCTTTTGTTTTAACGTGAGTCCTTCTTTTTATTACAAACTTTAATTGCACCTGCTTACACGTGTATGGTGTGATGAACCTTCTAGTTAACAGACAAATTTTAATGTTAGAAACGACGCAACGATTACAAGAAGTATCGGTTGACTAGTATGGTTTAAGTTCGGTTTAAGTTCGGTTTCAAAGAAGGATGTGGTCTGGCACATTGTTTTGATTTTATAAAAAAAAAAAAAAACCTTTCTAATTTCCTAAAGGAATGTGAAGCGGTCGGCGGTATAATCGCGCCGTTTTGCATTTATATTGCTTTACTTTGCTTTTGTGGCTTTTGTGCCCTCTTTTGCTTTTGATTGTCAAACGACCGGTTTTCTTCAGAATTTTTATACCGATTTGTTTATATGACATTTATAATCGTAGCGCCCCGAAAATCAGCAAAACAAATTCATTTCGGAAATTCCACAGTGAGATGGTGAAATACTGTTTAGGCTATTCGAGATGTAACCGAATAACACATTTTTATTTTAAAAAGTTGCTTCATCACTGCTGTTCAAAATTTTTACTAAAGAAACTGTTTGAAGAAAGCTTTCCCAACAGAAGCAAAAATATTTTTTCTCGGGTATCGCCTTTCGCGAGGAATTGGCCATTCGTTGCCATGAAAAACGCCTTCTCGACTAGCCGTTCGGAACCGGCAAACTGTTGGTCCCTTACATTCCTTAACAAGGCATGGTTGTGAGAAATGGTTGTTGCGCCACCGTATTTGTTTATTTATTTAAAGGAAACCTCCGGTAAAACGATTAGCTGTCATAAAAAGTGTAGACAGGGACAAAATAGGTTAACCAACAGCAGAAAATAACAGTTTTTGTGTTGATTTCACAAAGTCAAAAGAGTCCAAAAGTCGTACTTTTTATGATACTCGGTACTGACCAGAGATTTTAGAACGAAATATTTTTCAAATGTGCCAATTGGGGAAGTCTGGGTGCCAAGTAGGACCCTGTTGACAGACTAACATTTAACTGGAGTTTGACTTCCAAAAAAGAGGACATCCTCCTCATATCAATTGGGAAAGGGATAAAAAAAGCAAAAGATGAGTTAACCTTGCTTCTCTCTCCATGTAGAACGTCAACAACTTCGAGATTATGGCTCCTACGATAAGTAACGATTACAATCATAGTCGTCTTTACTGTTCACATGGTCATCTTGCGTCTCTCAAAAAAAAACAATTATAGATGATACAAAATGAAGGAAACCCATCATTAAGGTTAAACTTTATTTGATTTTAATAATTATTTTAGCAAACAAGGCACAGCTTATAGCAGATGAGCCACTTGTTTGCATTCGATCTGTGATTCCGATAACAGCTTCTACAGTTGTAAGGTCGTGAGTTATTAACTACCTCAATGTCTACTTGAAGCATAACAAGCTATGGACACATTTACTTGACCAATTTAGTTCGAATTGTTAAGATATTCCCGCACTTGCCTTATAGTGCCACCTTCAGTAGCAATTTTGCAGCAAACGTGACTTTGAGGTATAAAATTAAATGTTTATTACTTAATTGAGAACTTTGGACATTATAAACCAAACAACTTATGCTAATTGTATATTATTTATCATCTTTAGCTAATTTCAAATGCTTGCAAGGCATCAGCTAGATTGTAATCTTATTAACTTGTTTATTTCATAATTAGATGTTTAGACATCTTTGTCGGCGGCAATCACTAAAGTGGCTTACTGTTTCCTGGATGTTTTGTTGTTGTGTGCACCGACGGACGCAGGAGGTTATGAATTTAATGTCATATTCGGAAGGATTGACATTTTGAACATACATATGTCACCGGCTGTTTGATTATTTTCCATTTTAGCAGACACGCATCACTCTTTGAAATGCGTGAAGCATACATTTATTTTTTAAAGTATTTATTGTGTCTGAAGAAGTAACAGAAAGCACGATGTCATAGAAATTTCATAATTTTAATTCAAATCTAAAACAATGAGACATCAATCAGCTCTTCGCGAAATTAATTCAGCTGTCAAAAATATTTAATGGCACAATATTTTATTTACGACTTAACCAATCGCTATTGTGACACTTAGTGAAAAATGATGCATCGTTAAAAATGAGTGATGCCACTTCTATTTACTTCTTTACTTATTTGAAAAATTTTCAAGCAAACAAACGCCAACCAAATCATATCCGCGAAAGAATTTTTGACGGTGTAAGTAAGAGGCAAAGTTGTACTTAGGTGGCAAAAATTTCACAAAAATATTCCCGTCTTCACACTGCAACGCAATTCGTCGATGAGTTACGAAGAGTTGGAAAAATATTTTAATACGGGGCCTGCATTCCTACAAGAACTTGTTATACAAGTGAAATATCATAAGTGCAAGAAATTTCTGAAACACAAAGATGTTATTTTGAGTGCCCTTCCACAAGTAAAATGGACATAATCTTACAAGTGGTTCTTGACTTGTAGTTTTGTGTTACAAGCTCGAAATTGGAAGAATAGCTCTAAGCAAGTTCCGTCAAATTATGCAGCATTGAAGAGTCTTACACTCCGAAGGATACCTCGTGAGCCTGAGTAGAGTTAGGTTAGGCTAAGTTTAGTTAAAGTTGTTGTAAAGCTGTCAGCTTGGCTAACACACTAAAACCCGTTGGGCGTTGAGTCCATTGTGATGCCACGGTGGATCTAATGCATCTTTATCCCAATGGAACCATTTTGAGCTTACAATGAACCGGAGAGACGCAGGGCGTCGATATGAGTAAGTTCGCTAGGTTCAATAAAAAAAACACGAACCTAGGTGTATCCTTCGTTTGTGAGCTGAAGGAGAGCATGAACAAGAAGGTGGAGAGTAGTCTCTTCCTCCTTCTCTTCCACACAGCTTCTGCTAAGATCGTTTGAGACGACTCCTAGCCTTGCAGCATGTCCTTCAATAAGAGAGTGTTTTTTTTTTTTGTTGGAGGTTTTTAAAATACCAGCTGGAGCACTCAGACCTAAATATCGGTCCATTGTACTATCAGATAGCAACCTTCTATTTGTTATAGCTTTCCAGATGTTTGGAGAAAACCCAAAAGACTCTGCCATGATAAGGAGCCTAAGTTACCAGCTCTCACCATGCCTGCGCCGAGTATCTGTAACCTCATGCGAGAAAAAGCAGGACATTCACAGAGGAAGTGCTCTGCGGTGTCCTCATCTTCTCTACAAGATTCACAGAGTGTGGTATCACTTAAGCCTAGCACGTTTAAATGCTTGGCAAAAGAGAAGTGCCCGCTGGCAACGCTAATAACATTTCTACAGTCTTTTCTGCTACGAGCTAGCAAAAATGTTGCAGTCTTCTTACTAACAATGGAGGCATGCCATCTACGGCTGTGCTCTTCACAGATCCAATCGTTGATTGAAGCCTGAGGAGGCTGGCAGACCTAGCGACGGTTCAAGTTCTCAGAAAGCTGTCTGAGATCCCTGCCCAGCAAGTTCATTTCCAGTTATGCCGTGATAGCCCGGAACCCAAATGAGACTCAAGGAAATTAATCTTCCAATCGCATTCAGAGAGCTCTTGCATTCTTGGATCACTTTCGAAGTGGAATAAGACAGTGTCCAGTAATGACACCTATCGTCGCACTTAGGTCTGAATAAGTTGAAGTAAACAGAAAAAAGGACTTAATTTAAAACAAAAGGGGGGGGGGGGGCGGAATTCCAAATGCTCTAGTGTCTGTTTCAAGAATTGTGATCATTGTTCAAGTCATTTTCAGACCATATGCCGTAAAGTCCTAACCAAAATTCAATTGAATCAACAAATAAAGTGCGACTTTAAGGATCTCCGAAATCAAAGCATTTTCGCTTTTGCAGCAACGGCAGAAAAGCTGTGGCCATCATTTTTGCCGTCCTGACATTAAAAATGTATAAAAACGTGTAGCTTCATTGTGGGTATTCTCATATGTCGCTGAATAACTTAATTTTGACAACTGCAAATGCCACTACAGCGAATGCAGGAACGCTTTAGTTTATATCCTTAAATCTCCTATCTTAAATCCCTTCGAAAAATTGTCTGCAGAAGAAGTTGTTTCAAATTCTAAAATCGAACTTTCTCCCCCATAAGCATTCGACTTATTCATGCCAAGAGTAACAAAATTCTACAGTGCCTATAAACTAGACAGCATTCCACTATTCTTGAGATATAAAAGATAGCGCGGCTTATCTCTACTTATTTGCTAATGAAATAACGCTTAAGATTAATTACATAGATTTCAGGTGAAAGACAACCACTTTCAGTTCAAAACAATTATTCATATCATTTCTTCATATTTCAATAATGCCGACACTTTGATCCTTTGAAGTCTTCCGACTTGCGAAGTGCTTTTTTCTTTTGCAATATCCATCCGTTCTATCTCCATATCATTTTGTTTTCCCTGCTCTAATTGGTCTGATTATAGCTTTAGTTGATTTCCGACACTCCGATACATTTGGCAGAAGATAAAAAAATATATCGGTTCTCACTTCGTCTTTAAATAAGTTTTGTTTTGATTTGAAATCTTCTCACACGCTTAGTAAATCTATCCGATAACACACATATTTCCACCTCAAGACTTAATTAGACCGATGTCATTGCTCCAAATGACAATAATTGCAATCAGCATTAGAAAACGCACTTAAAATAAAAACCTTTAACTCACTTGAATGTCGATTTATATAAAGGTCACTCTCTTTTCAACATAATTATTACACTTTCTCTAATTTCTCTTCAATTATTTTTACTTCCTTTTGGATATTATAATTGTTTTCTACTTCACTTACCTTCAAATTAAAATGCAGTCAACTACATCCTATCGTAAAGTCATCTATAAAATCCATGTAATTGCAAATGCACTTATCCACATCCAACGATCGGTCATTTCGATATCGATAAACAGAAACACACATCCCATTCCAACTTCTAAAGCCGAAGAAAAGAACTTCTTCTTTTTTCTCTCTCAGCTCTCAGGTGACTTTTATTAAATTCCAACAATATCGCCGCGTATTTGAACTGCCAGACGAAGTCAGTGTGACAAAACAAGTATGTCACTAGAAAAGCAAAAAAAAAAAAAAAAAGATAAAATAAAGTTAAAGTAATAATGTGCAACTCAACACAATAACAAGTATCTAATAAAAAAGAAGAAAAACAAACACGCATTTGTTAACCACAACATTGCATTGAGGTCGATGCGTTTTCCATTCATTCATCGTCGCGTCACCGACGACCGACCGAAGTATCTGTGTGAAATTAATGTGCACGTTTTATATAACTAAAGATGCACGCTCGCAAATTTAACATTTTTCTGCTCGTAATAAATTTGAAATTATAAAAAAAAAACAAGCAAAACAATGCTGGTGTAGCAAATCATTAGACCGCTTAGGGAGAAAATCCAACGCGCCACTGAAGCATTTATTATTATTTTATCTTTATTCAAGAGGTTTAGAGCTTTTTGTATTCGTGTAATCATGCATTTATCATTTGTAAAGGTATCGGAGGATGTAAAAAATGTGGGATTAGCACTTTGAAGACAGTCGGGCTTAATTATGAGCACATGCTTCAAAGCCCAAGGAAAGTCATAAATGTTCGACAATGTTTCGTTTGTTTATTGAGAATTTTGATTAATCTTAATCTCAGTAACTCGATGCAATCGAAACATTTTATAAGAAAGAAAAGTGTTATAGGTTGTTTGATGGACAATAATAATGGCCTCATAAAAGCACGGATTGGATAGGCTCTGAGGCCTTGTTGACTTTGTGGAGTAGTTTGAGTCAGTTATTTGAATGTTTTTTTTTTCACAAAATTTTCTCAAACTGTGTTCAAATTTTGTGCAAAGTTTGTTAACTCTACGAATTATAGTCAAGATTTAATTCATTTTTTTTTTTTTTTTAACTCGAATACTTCATTTTTCTTTTCTTCATTATATGAAATTTTAAAGAATTTTCACAAAATGTAGAAAATTTGCCCAAAATTGCATGTCAGATGTTATCGATTTTGTTGCCGAGTTCCCATATTGACTCGCCCGCTGCATCGGCCTCGTTGCGTCGAAAGAATTATGACCTATGTCGATTTCCATTGGTAATCTGGAAAAACTCTCTGATCCGGGATGCCAAAGTAACACATTTTTTGTTTTGAAGTTTCGTTGCTTGTGTTGTGTATCGGTGTGAAACATCAAGCGCAATTTTTTTATGAAGAGGAAAATAATTCACTTAAAACCACAGGAATATGTCTTAAAATGTTTTTAGAACTCATCACAAAGTTAATACTGGTGATATGATATTTGTCAATTTTGACGACAACAGTGTTTCAGTATGTGAGTGCTTCTGGCTTCGCTTCCTTCATCAAAAGAAGAATCAAATTTCTCTTTTTTCGAGGAGAAGAACTGTCGTTTGATGCCAATGGAATGGTTTGAGAAGCGTGCACAAGGCATTCCGAACGACTAATGAAAATCGAAATTAGGTTATGTAGAATAGGCACACTAAGATCAATGTAGACCCATTGTGATATTCTGGAGTATTGTAACGTCCTAAAAACTTATGGTTGGTCAATTTTTAACCATTTTGTGGCCTTAATGCGGAGGAATTTTTTCCTAGTGTGGCAGATTACTGTGCAGTGGCAATGGAATTGAGTGCTACCCTAATGTTCGTCCTCGTCAATGTATCCCCTACACAAGTCATCGGTGCAAATTTTCTTTTTGTGGTAGCCTTGTAGGTTGTGTTCTGTTAGAATACTGTTAAGCGATCCTAATGAAGGCCTATTCAGGGATAGTAACCTTTCAGATCTCTTCCTATCGTATTTTGGCAGGAACCTAGGAACTCCCATTTTTATTGAACTTATTGGTATTATTTTGTTACCAATGATCTGCTTAATTACACAGGGTGGAACCATGATTGATTGGTCTAAATGTTGAGCCTTCTCTCGACAGTTCATCCGCTTTTTCGTTTTCCGGTATGCCACTGTAACCGGGATCCCAGCAGAGTCTAACGTTACGCTGCCTGCCAAGAACCTTTAGCTCTTCGCGACAGCAAGAAACAATCTTTGATTTGATAAGAGCGGCAGAAATCGCTTTTATTGCTGCTGTAATATCAATGAAAAAGTGCGATATCAACATGGGATAGCGCCATCAAGATCACCTGTTTTGCAGAGTTTGTAACAGCCAAGATCTCGGCTTGGAAGACACTGCTGTGATTTGGAAGTTTTAAAGAACTGGCAAGGTTGAGGCTTTCTGAAAAAAAACCTGCACCTGTTCCAACTTCCGTTTCGAGCCGTCGTCGGTCGGTATAAATTGATATAGACGCCTCATTCGAATGAGGTTTTTCATTCTCCCAATCCCGTCTATTGGGGAAGTTGGCTGAGAAGGATTTATTAAAGTCTATCAGGAATGGAGTTGTATTATCCGTGCAGATGGTGTTGTGTGCGTGTCTTGATATAATCTGTGTATGTCCTGTTTGGCTGGTTTCCCAGATATTGAACTAATGTAGCCTAACTGTGCTGTTCGCTGCTGATTCTTGAGCATAATGATCAAGGGGTGGGAGATTGAAAATTACTTCCAAACTAGCAGTTGGTGTCATCTTTATTGCTCTAGTGACGCAAATACTGGCTGTTCTTTGTACCATAGTTTGAGGCTTTTAAGTTAAGTTATTGGATTTTTTAGCGCATTACAACAGACCAAATTGCCATATGACAGAATGGGTCTAAGAATGGCTGTGTACATTCACATGATAAATTTAGGGATTTGGTTTGTAGTTTAACGCATTTTGCTTTGAAGCTTAGCTCAAAAAACGAATAGCAGACGATATTTAATTATTGGGTGGGACTCAAAGTCATAAGTACTTGAAAAATTTAAAAATAATTAGGACTTGCCAAATCCTCGTGGAAAGCGACACCCGTATAACAAATGTTTTGCCTCTGTTGGGATACGAACCACGAACCTCTGGGTCGATAGGCAGACATGCTCACCATCACGGCACGGATACCACATCAAGCAAGCATCAAGCGTAACTGTCCCAATTTTATGATAACGGGATATCACTAATAAAGCTGAAGAATATTCAAAGGTGTCCAAACTTTTAATGAAAACACGATAGAATCCACAGTTAGTTCGAGTGTTGAATCCTTTGAACATATCTGAAGCCAAAAAGAGGCTTCTGAAAACCAATTTGCAATTGAAACTCGTTCGGCAAATAAAACACAACCTGCAATCGAAGGTCAAAGTCTCGCAAATTTCAGTCACATGATAACTTTTGCTTCAAGTAATTTGCTTCAACTCAAGCTTTTATAATAAAGATTTTCTCTCACCATTCAGAAAAACAGAAAACTTGTCTGTTGAACTAATTGGTTAACAATTTTCTAGATCCTTCATTTACGACACAATGTCAAGTAGCGAAGGTCGTCCTCTGTAAGTTCTTAAATCTCCAATTCAATTTAAAAAAAAATCACATTTCTCTACAATTGACAACCATGTACTGAAAGCAAATATGAAGGTAAGCCTGACAACTAGTTAATAACTTGTCTAGAACTTCACTTTTGTTGCTGTCAACCGACGCGACGATTCAACTCATTACATATGTAACTTCATCGATTGCAAAACAAATTTGTCTCAATTACTGCCACGACACTTTACGTTGCAAGTGCAGAATAACGTTCTTTAAACATGTACATAGCTAGCTAATCATTTCAAATTACTATAATTTATTTATTAAAGTCAAAAAAATTAGAAGAAAAAACAGTCAACCTTTAGACTGCACTGCACAGGTTTTCTGTAAACTTGCAGCAAGGTCATTTTTTGATTCATTCAGTGTGCCCTTAAAGTACAAACCTACAGTAATGCAAAACAGACACACAAACACAATCAACTCTGATTCTTTTCATGCAAATCGGTTGTTTGCTCAAAAATTGTATAGATTAAGGTTTTATTCAGCCAGTTCCGGTTGAAAGAGGTACGATTAAGATTTGGATTCTTCAAAATTTAAATACAAAAATCTGTTACGCGATTTGAATTTGATTTTGAATTAATAATTAGTGATTCACCGTTGCATATGGTGACGGTGTTGTATTTGTATATGCTCGTAGTATGCAGCGAACTTTGTTTGGATTATTTCATTATCTCTGCCTTATGAATATTGAATCTCTCGAATAACGAAAAAAAGCGAAAGTGAAAGTAAAGTGATTGTGTTGTGCGCGTAGAAGCGGGTTTACCCGCGTGCTGAAGTTTAGCAATTGAAATATTGTCATTCATATTGATGTGGGATATTATAATTTTGATTTTTCGTTTTGTTTTGTAGGCAGTTTTGGTTTGACAAATCGAGTGTCAATAATATAAAAATAGCAAATAAAATTAATTAAATCATATACACACAATGCATGGCCAAAGGAATAAATTATGCACGAAATTGTCAAGCACATTTCTGCGAAAGTGGTGTAAGTATTTCTTTTTATTTTTCTCTCTTTTGTCTTGTTCCAAATTTATTAGCATATATACCAACCTGTATTGTTGTGGTTATCGTGGTTATGATCAGATTTAATTCATGCGATTTGTCATCCAATTGGTGATTTTATTTCAAAATTCAGGCTGTAATGGAAAAAAAACCATAAATAAATAGTATGGCAAAACAAAGCTCGGGAATTCTCGAGGCCTTACGCATACCAAGGACCTATAATTTTGTACCGATTTCGAACTCTTAAGATAGAGAGAGGTTTTTTAATAGCAGTGTAATCACTCATGGATGAATCATCGAAAATCTTACAACAACATGCGCTTTTCTTTGAATCCTATAAAGACTAAGTTGTGAGTATTTGAATTGAATGCAAATTCTACTTGCCATTGGCATTTCTCACTTTAATACCAGCTGATCCAGGAGCCAAATTACCGCACACGCGATCGAGTAACATGTGACTAAATTATGTGTTTTTGACATCACTCCTCGCGTTATCGAGCACTTTAGAACTTTAATCTAACATTCTTTTATCAGTCTTTGAAGGAATTGAAGTCGACAAATGAGTAGCAGACTGACGTTGTGTAATATGGAGAGAATGTTGAAAGAAAAATAGCATTCACTCACTCGATCACTGATGTGGTAATTCGACCCCCTGTCTGTTCTGGTCACCGAATAAGTGAATTGAGCATGAGTGACGAAAGCCTGTATGACTTTGGCAGTTTCTCAGATTTCTAATACCGGATATTCGTCCTGCAGATAGGCTGGATAGTGATACATCCGGTGGTCGGATATCTGACCAAATTAAAAGTATAATATCAAACAGGTGCAAGCCAATTTTAGTCAACAGAGGGTGTGTTGGATAAAATTCGACACAAGCCAAGGATGGATAGATGGGGTCGAGACAAGAAAATGAAAATGAGAAAAACTGTTTAAGCTGATCTACAAATAAAGATTAAAATGATAGGCAGTGTTCCAAAAGCATAAAATTCGGTGGATTTCGGTGAGTACCAGTCATCACAACACTCTCGTCATCAGGCATTATTCAGACAGAAAAATAAATCCGTTGGGAGTGTGAAATTTCTGTCAAGTCCTCCGATTTATCAAAATACCATAGGTATTTGCGCACTATCTTATTTTTCGGTCTGATTAACGCTCTTAATTCAATGAGGAGAGTGTTTCAATGTAACGTTCAGTTAAAAAAAAAGGTTTTGTGCATTTTTTGTCATTTTTGGTGGCGGCCATATTGGATTTCCACTTAGTTCTCATATTCTGCTAATCAAGCACTTTTATTTGATTGATGTATTGGCGGCCATCTTGAATTTGCTATGATACCGAATGTATTAAGTTTTATTGTCATTGGAACTAAAGGTGCGTACCAAATTTCCGATCATTCCGTTAACAAGATTTGAAAAAAACAAGCAAATAAATATAAATATACAGGACAAGCTTAGTAAAACCGCTATAAAAACGTATCGGGTTATTTCACTGCGTATTCGCGGAAAGGGCAGTTTTACAAAAAATTATAAAAAATAATTGAAAAATTTGTTGAAAAGCATCTAAGTGTTGTTGAAAGCTTATTAATGTTCCGCCAAATATTTTTTTTTTTTTTTTTGAAAATGCTATAAAAAAAAACTACTGAATATTTTCCAAAATTTCTTTTTTTATTTGAAAGCACAATCCTTCTGGTTAATTATGAAAAACAATTTCATTCAAATGGCTGCCTCGGCTGGCCATACAGTAGCCTTCACGATCGGTTAAATTTTTAAACACATTTTATCGATTGTGTGCAGCTGTATTTCACCAATGGCTTCAAGAATATTGTCCTTTAAAGCGTCAATTGTTTTTGGCTTATTGCCGTAGCACTTATCATTAACGGCACCCCACATATAATAGTCCAACGGTGTCAAATCCCAGCTCCGAGGTGGCCAAACGACATCAGCTCTGCGGCTGATAATGCGATCTTCAAAAACAGGGCGCAAAACATCGAGTGTAGCTTCGGCTGTGTGGCACGTAGCGCCGTACTGTTGAAACCAAATGTTGCCAATATCCTCCTCTTCAATTTTTGTGAACAAACATTCGTCCGATAACGATCGCCATTGACTGTAACGGCCACTCCTTGCTCATTTTCGAAGAAAAATTACCCAATTATGCCTCTGTACCAAAATCCGCACCAAACAGTGACTCGTTTTGGGTGTATTGGCCTTTCAATGTATATATGAGCGGGTTTTCTGTGCCCCAAATGTTTCTTTCACTTTTTTCACGAGATAACGAACATGCGGAGCTGACGGTGCTTCTTTTCTTCCAAAATCCGTACGCAATTTTCGCACACATTCTGCAACATTACCATGATTTTCAAAGTAATGTCGCAATATTTCCCAGCGTTGTTCAAGCGTATACACAACCATATTCGTTCAGCGGTAGGATAAAACTAATTATCTATCAAATCAGACATGAGCTAAGTGTTACCATTCACGATATAAACACTAGTTGAAGAAAAACGTCAGATGGCGGACCCCTTAGTATGATCTAAGTTTAATTTTTAAGTTGGTTTAGTCAACGGTTTCAGAGCAATGAAGCTTCAAAGCCTGAAAAATTTTTAATAAATCTTTGTAGAGCAATAAATTTCAATCCAGACACATTTTTTTAATATTTCAAGTATGGATTTGTTAATTAGCAAAAGAAAAATTAAAGAGAAAAAATTTAAATTAAAAAAGTCAGTTTATGAAGACTGACTACTTAGAAACGGTTGTTCTGACGAATATTTACAACAATCCCGCTTTTAAATGAAACTTAACTTCCCAAAAAATATCTACAAATTTTGCTGGCCCAAAATTTTTAACAGTTTTGGACATAAAATAAAATCAGGTCTTCGATATCGAAAAAACGATTAATTGAGCTCTGTTTATTTTCTTAAAGGCTTAAATTTCGTCGGTATTTTTTGTTTTTGTCATTTAAAAAAATATTTTCAAATAAAATACCAATTTCTTGGGCCAGTCAAGGGTGATGAGCTCCGTGTGCAGCTTAACCGTGCAGTGACTGTGGACGAAATGTTGGCTCCAATATTGACGAAGAGCTTTCTCTGGCATTGGTCTTGAAAGAGGATTATCCAAATAGGTGCGGAAACCTTTTTCATCAAATTCGTATTTATTTCCTATGTTCATTTTCTTTTTGATTATACATCGCAATTGTGAAATGTTTATCAAGCGGTTGAAGTCTCAAAAGTCGAAAGCGTTCAAATTCATTTTCTGGTATTAGCTCTTGAAAAGTGGTGTCTGAGAAACTACAAGTAAAAAAAGGAGACTGAAAAGATTATTACTGGGATTGCAAACTGATTTGAATGAGCACCTAAGTCCAAAGTTTATGATACATAAAACAGATGACAGCTTTTAAACCACTCAGTTTTCGTTTCACTTAATTTCTATTTTTTGTATTTTTGACTTTTTTATTTCCCCAGCCAATAGATTTACAGAGGCTTGAGTGATTGTTCACCTGACACTTTCAGTGGGAACAGCCTCATTGAAATGATATTTATCTTGAATGTTAATTTTTTCCCATCATTCACATTTCTATCTACAAAACAAAAGCTTCACATAAATTGGTACGTCTAACATTTTCAAACCATGCAAATCTGTCTCTCTAACGACCTTGAAAGTAGCTAACTAAGTTGCCAAACAAATATTCAATCAAACCTTGCGAAACAGCAACTAATGAGACAAAAGAGAAAAAAAAAATAATTAGCTGCATATCAAAAGTTATTTTCATTAAATCAAAACCAAACGGTTTTGTTTTTTGGCTAAATAGAGGTCCATTAGCATAAGCACCATCAATTTGACTGGTTTCTTAGAATCGCATCTCCAAATAAAAGTTTGATTATGAGGAAAAGATAAGAATATCTTTGTTTTCTTTGTACTCCAAGCGGCTTCGACTAGATAGCGATTAAAAAAAAAAGATTACTAAACCCAAAGGGGAAGAAAACACGAAAAAGGTTTTAGATCGGAACATTTAATACGAGTATACATCAACGTGATAAGTAATTTCAATTTAACTAAATTTGATTGGAGAAGCTTATCGAAAATGTTAGTTGATTTTTTTCTTTTTTGTAATTCAAATCGGGTCTGAAACTACGATTCCCAAAAGAAAAGACCTGCAGTCGAAACCAAGCGTGGATCGGAAAAAGAACGTTGAGTTGATACACCTGAATATTTCAATAGTTTTATGGATCGACAAAACGCGATGGGCGATGTGATATGCGGAGGGTGTGAGACTGGGCATCAAAAAACTACCAAAAAGCATTACGGTTCTCTGTATTCGCGAAAAATTGCATGTGAGTATAGAAACAAAAGAATTTGGTAGCTCCTAAATTTTACAAAATTAAAACGTCTTGACGAAACAATTTGATGGCTACCAAAAGCAAATTATGTGACGATTTTCATATCATCTTATGTCCGTAAAGTTGTCGATCGTTCTCTTAGGAATACTCTGATTTGCTTTTTATTGATTTCCACAACAATTAAACACAGCCATTGCTGACAGTTGTCTGAAACCCTTTTCCTCAATCTATAAATGATCACTTCAAGCATACCTACGCAAGTTAGACCAAACTCAACACAGGTTAAAGCCAGAAACCTTCCTCAAGATCAATATCCAATTCGTGAAACAAAAAACAAGACGTACTTGGACTGCCACCTTCTCTTTTGAGAGTTGAATGTATCTCCTCACTTTATACTGAAATTGAGATATAGTTAAGGTAAATGTTTAGTTTCAATCGTAAAATCCAGTTTTCCCATTCAGAGCGTAGTCTTACACAAGTCCATCTATTATGCCGTCGCTTAATTATTTTACAGCTTCATCTGCATAAAGTTTCCGTCGTCATCACCGGCATGAGCATTTTAAAAGCGTGTGCTCGTTTATGTTTCCATTTAAATGTTTCGCGGTTTAGCTTCCCCTTAATCGAGGTGTGTGACATAATAAGGTCCACCGCCACATGTAATTTACGCAAGGCAATAGCAACTAGTCCAAGAAAGAGCTTACCTCCTACCTGTAAACTAGACTTAGACTTTCTTTCACAAAGAAATGTCTCAATGCAACTTGAATTATCATTTCTAAGTGCGGACAACATGCTTATGAAAGAAAGATACAACTGACCAATTATGTGGGATAATTTGATAATTTCCTACGATGTGTTTGTGTTTTGGGGCAAGTTCACATCATTCATTACACACAAACCTTACAAGGAAGTTATTTGTAAGAAGAAAAAAAATTAAAACTGAAGGTCGTAGAAACAAGACTTACTAAGTGATGAGTGATGACCACATGCGCGAAAAACCTGGAAGCGAATATCAATAGAGAAATTAAATTATAATGGGAAAGATGTGAAGGTTAAACTAATGAGAAATAATTCGGTTGTTGATTTGGTGATAGTTTATTTGGAACGTAGTTTCAGACGATTATGATTCGAGTTGGGTCTGGATTCAGAAACTTTTAAGAAGACAAAAAAAACATGTTTGAGAACCTGAAAAGTTACAAAAATTTATAAGACAATGGTAGAGCAGATATGTTTAACTCTCAGAAAAGGAAATAACATGAAACTATCTCTTACTAATACGATCGACGCGACGATAGACGATTGGGCGACAATCGTTCAAGCGAAGTTACATGAAGCAATGTTTGACGATACAATCGACAAAAGGCGTTAGATTGGACGATAATCGACCTAAACTAAGGAATCCAGGTTTTCTTGACAATGTGATGAGAAAGAATACAAAAAGGCACAATAACTTAAGCGGCGACGTTGAGGAGAAAACCATTCAGTTAAGTTTTTTTTGCCAACACTGCATGGAACGTATTCCATGAAAACTTATTCAATTGCACATGGAATAATCGTAGGCAGCGTAGAACTACTGCCGTACTATTTATATGTATATAAAAATTTAAAAGGCTAGTTTAGCTAACACACCCCTAAGTGAAGCATTTTATATGGCTTTTCCGTAACTTAAAGGTGTGTTAGTCTATTCATCCTTGTTCTTAATACGGCTATAACAGATTCTTCTCTGCCCACAAGAGATAGTTCAATTTTCAACCATCGAGCAGTGGACGATATTAGCCATCGGAAATAATGTGCGGAATCCCGAAATAAAAAACAAGTAGCAGTCAATGTTTCCTCTTTTTGAACTTGAATAGGAAACTTGGCTTAAGTTAGTTTTTTGGAAAGTCTACCATGTGTTTGAAGACTTGGAGTGTGACATGGCGGTATATTACGGCCAGTTGTGTTAGCAACAATAATTTTGGTTAGGTTTGTTTTGATTTGGGTCCATCCGCAAGCAGAATCACCTCAATCGGATCACAAACGAGTTGTTGTGGCATTGAGAACGGGATAGCAAAGGATAAGAGGATATGGAATTGAGAAGGAAAGGGGATATGAATATGGATATTAATATCAAGTCAGCTTCCAGTTCGTCAAAGATGCACTCTCCAAAGGCTGTTTTACTTATGTCTGTCAAGATTGGACACTTGCAGATGAATTGTTAATCGTTGTAGCATCTCCCACATAAATCCAATGTGCTAATGTCCACTCTCATCATGTGTGTAACCTCTTCCCAATGAGTTCTGGCCGATGAGGTTTCCAAGCAATAAAGAAAGCCGAGACCTGTTAGGCTGAAGTAAAAATTCAGTTCTCTTCTTGAGAATGTCTGGCCATTGGTTCCTGGAAACCCGCCACGTTTCTAAGGATTATCATCAGGCACTGGCAGCTTTTAAAAAGGACTGACAAATTCTTTTCCTTTCTTGCTTGATTTGACTTCAGTACAAAAATTTTGGTCTCTCTAGATTTGATTGATGGTCCAATTCTAGCCAGATTATCAGCCTCGACCTTATTCCATTTCGACAAACTTATGCGGAAGCCAACATCGGTTTATTTATGTTTACCAAAAATATCGCTACCTGACTTCTGCAGTGGTACCCGTGGCGTGATGGTAGCATTTCTGCCTGTTAACCAAGAGGCTTATGGTTCGAATCACAACATCAGAGGGAAACATTTTTTAACCACGGCTATCGCCTTCATGAGGCAAGTCCTCCGATAGTAAATTCATTGCCATGAAAAGCGCTTTTTCAAATAGCCTTTCAAAGTAGGCAGAAAGCCGCAGGTCCCCTCCATTCGCTCACAAAGGCAATGGTTGTGAGAAATGAGCAAGACCCCGGTGCCTCATTCTGTTGTGCCACCATATAATTATTTATTTGACTTCTGCAGAGCAGTTTTTTAATGTAACTTTTAGCAGTAATTAGGTTTGATCGTTGAAGCCCAGGGTTGCCCTGTCGTCGACATAAAGCGTTTTTTGAAAAACCTCAACTTGCCTGAATGTAAAACCGAGTGTTTCTTAACCCTCTGGTTTTCTCAACAAGTAGCACTAGGTTTTTGCATCGGCGAGTTCAGGTAACAAACAGGGTTGTCAATGACATATATTTTTCTTCAAATGACATATTGTGTAGTTTAGCATTTCTGCTAAACTGATTATATCTTATATGATTGTAAGGTTTCAACAAAAACATATCTGTAAATTTTTATTTTATATTTTTTATTTTGCAACATTTACTTAAACTTTTTCTTTTTTTTCTAGGGATCACAATAGCATTTGCAGTATGCCTACTCATTCTCGGTATTCTAGTCGCCTGTGGCTTTTCTGCACTCATCAGACAAATCATTGACCACCAAGTGGCTTTGCGGCCAGGTGGTCAAACATACAATTGGTGGTCGAAGCCACCAGTTGAGCCAAGAATGTCAGTTTATGTCTACAACGTCACAAACGCCGACGAATTTCTCAACAATGGCTCTAAGCCGGTTCTAGACGAATTGGGACCATACGTTTACACGTAAGTATTCAAATTATCTTTTCACAATAAATTGTTATGTGCGTACGAGTGTACCTACTTGTGTAACTGAACTTTGCAAAATTGTGATGAAGGAAACAATTAATCAACATTGAAATCTTAACCGCTCATCAAACTGTCAAATCAATGGGATTTTGTTTCTGTCTCAAGACAGTGAAGCAGTTAATTGGGAATAATTGTGATAAATTGCATGTCAGCACCCAATGTAAGAAGAGGCAATGCATTTGTTCATGTTCACCTCTTTATGAACTTGTATATTGATAAAAGTTAGTAGTTCTCTAAGTGGTTATAAGTTGATGGAGCTTCTCTGAACTTCTACCGGGAGTTTCCAGGTTGAAGGGCAATTTATAAATAATTCATGACTTTTATGTAAATTTTATCTATTGAAAATAACAGCTGATAGAGAGAAACCCATAACAATTAGGCAAACAATTTTAAAACAACCTTTGTAGTTTCGCACAAAAGTTCATTAGTTCACACAGCAATTAGAGTTACATGTTAATTGTTACGGCAGAAAAAAATCACACATTTAAGTTTCAACATTGTTGGTTTAAGTGAAATCGAATCTGAATTCATATTCCAAGATCGATTTTACTAATTAGTGATATTAATTGCTTATGAAATTACTATGAGAACTTTCGCAAATCAATTATTGTTTGTGGTTAGTGGTGAACCTGATACTTCTTATGTAGTTACACTGTGAACAACAAGTGCTGTGGTGGCTTACCAATTTTAACATCAGCTTTCAAAGCTGGCTGTGAAATGTTTGAAAAAAGTAACGAAAAGTAAAATGTCTATAAATAGTTGATACCACTGACTTATTTCGCTTTCCTCATTTGAATATTTTGAGAATTACTAATTTACTCAGGTAGGCATCACTGTTCAGGGTAGAAGTTGACCTCAACCAACATATTTCGCCAGCAATTTCGATTTCGTGTGAACTCTCTCCAGTTTTGCGCGTTGAGGATTGAGCTTCCGTCCAAAGAGCTGGATCGTATATGTCCATCCGCTGTGCCACCAATCGTAGTCTTGCGATGCGTACGTACTCTTCTATTTATGGTCATGTCGCGGCATAGTTCGTTGCTGAAGCTTCTTTCCTAGACATTATCCTTACATACAGGGCCAAAGATCACTCCGAGTAGGTATATATATGTATATATATTTTTTTTTTTTTTTTTTTGAAACGACCAAGGGTTTTCTATTCACTTTAGTTAAGGTCTATACTTTCGTCTTTTTAGGTCTTGTTAAACGTTATCTTGATTTTTCTTGGGATGGTCATATTCCCCTATTTCCTTCTTAAATGTTTATTAAAAATAGCAGAGATCGGCAACAGCACTCTCCGTTTGATCTCCGCACTGATGTTATTTAGAATGCCTATAGTGGATCCCAGGTAGATGAAGTCCTTTACTTGATCGAAGTCATGTCTCTCTATTGTATAGCGTTTTGTCCAATTCTTGATGTTCGCTTTCCTTGTTTGATGATTCTCAATGCTCGCTAAGGCACTCATGAGACCTCGCGTACTTCTTCCTATTATGTCAATGTCGTCTGCGTAAGCAACTAACTGTATAGAATTTTGAAAGATTATGCCTTTGGTTTTTGCGTTTGAGTTTTATACAATCAATTTAAAAGTATGATGTTAAGGAAATAGCGTGACATTTTGTCGCCTTGTCAACAGCCTTTTTTAAAATCATGGGCTCGGTGAGTTCTATGCCGATCTTGACGGAGCAGTGTGAATTTTCAAACGTAGTCCAGCATATTCGAACGAGTTTTGCAGGGATGCCAAAACTAATCATGGCTGTATACATCGAAAAAAGATGGTGTATATCGATTTTGAAAGGGTTGGCGTCAAGGTCATCTGCGATTGTAATTTTACTTCATTTAAGTTGGTAAGCTCAACTTCTTCAAGGCCTGGAGGACGGCTTTTTAAGTCAACTAACTTAGAGAGCGCATTCTGCCTGGCAGTGGAATTCGCTTTTTCGTCGCCGTCTGCATTCTTCATCGAACCATGGGTTAAATTTTGGGGGCAGAGAAAGACCAAAAACATAAGTCGATCCTAAGTCCGTACCTTGGCTACAACAGAAAGTTCGGACATTCATGACACTGGAAGGGTGTCTTCCGTCGATAGTAAAATGGTCAATTTAATTGATTGATCTGGATTTTGAGATCCGAAAAGCATGTTCTACTCACAAAAAGATTCAGCAAAGCAGCAAAATAGATTGAATGAGTCCGTTTCCGAAGGTTTTATCTTGCCAGGCCATGCTTACCGATTGTGCTTCAAAAACATGTCCTCCATCCCTAGATTTATGTTAAAATTGCCAACGACAATGAGTGTTACACATGAATGCCAAAATTGAAAACATTTCAACAGTCTTCACAATACTGTCCACATAGTAGAATCAGAGAGTTAACTGCGTCATGGCAGTTCCAATTTTGTTCACAAACTAAACAAGATCGGAAACCCTCTACAGGAGATCTCGGCCGGAATTTTTTTTCAGTTGACTTTAAACAAATAATTGACTGTTTTGACAACTGGGTTGGTTGACTCTCTGTATTACGTTCTCAGTGCTTGCTGAAATACGCATCAACAAAGGGAATTTATTTACACTCTCCCGGAAAGAGTTTTCTTTCAAAAATGAGTTGTTTGTAAAGTAATCGATCAAAACGTGTTGTAAAATTCAGAAAAAAATGTGAAGTCCTTGACAGATGCGCAAAATAAACAGGATTTACATCCGAGTGTTCAAAATCAAACTCTTAGACTAACACAAATGAGTCAAGTATGCACTTACTGGAAATGACATTTAAATTCCCTTGACCGACAAGAAATACTTTTTTCTGTTCTACATTTTGTTGTTTGTTGTTCAATGCAAGTTTGTTTCGCTTTTCAGGATTGCAATGCAAGAGATTCTTAAAATCTTTGATGACTGCTGACTGAGCTGAACGCCATTTTTATTTATTTATCTGTTCTCAAATCTAAATGCAAACCACTTTTCAAAGCTTTTTAAATATTAACTAATAAACCAACAGAAAGCAATGGGTTATTGAATAAACATTGAGGGGAAAAGGTGAAAAATGTAAATTTATAGAACTCTAATAGGGCATTTCACTTGAAGAGTCTGGTAACACTGACAAGTACAAGCAATTCGTGGCGCATTCCAAGTGATTGACGATTGGTCTATTCGCAATGGACTTATACTGAATCCAGAAAAAACCAAAGCCATTCCCATATCAAAAAATAAACCTTAGCTCCAAAATTTCCACCCATCCTTTCAAACTCCTCCCAAATTGAATATGTCACTAAAGCAAAAAACCTAGGTATATAGTTTTCAGTGATAAACTAACGTGGGACAGTCATATAGTTTCTATAATTTCAAAGATTTATGCTTCATTGAGAGGACTATCTGTTACTAAATCAATTCTTCCAATCGACTTTAAATTAAAACTAGTCAAATCACTTATCATACCGATACTATCTTATGGATGTGAGTTATTCGCTGATCCTGATTCTCATTCGCTTCAATAGCTAAAAGTTGCTTTTAATGCGATTGCTCGTTTCGTTTTCAATCTTCGTAGGTTTGAACATGTTTCGGCTCAGGCTCGTAAACTCCAAGGCTGTTTTTTTGAAAGCTTTTTTCAAGTACCACTGTTGTTCTTTTCTCTATAAAAATAATTGTTAACAAGACTCCCAGCTATCCGCGCTTAATTTTTGCCATTATAATCGAAATCTCTTATTGCGTTCGTCCAGATATACTTGTTTGACATCACGCAGACAATTTTTCGTTTATGCTGTCAGACTGTGGAATGATCTTCCCAGTCACCTGAGATCTGGAATCGAACACAGAAAATTTCATACGCAATGCTTCGAACATCTTGCGAATTTTTTTCCCAATTCTATAAATGTTGCGACTTTAACTTTTCTTTAATTCTTAACTTTATCTTTATTTGTGTCTATCTTTCAATTTTATATTGTAATGTAATGGAATTTTTTGTTTTTGTAAATCTTGCATTATTTATAAAATGTATTATATCCTGTGCAAATTATAAGTACCTAATGTACAGTAGCTTAAAATCAAAAAATCAAATTGACGGACGTTGCTGAAATAACCTAATTTCAACTAAAATTTCTTTTCCAAAAGTTACCGAAATTCAGTTTTTGAAAATTTTAAAATGCCTTCTCTGAGTCATCACTTTTCTCGAAATCACTCCCACTGGACGTAGACTGGACTCAACATTTTTACACATAAGAACTCACGAAGATCGCTGAGAAAGTCTCTTTCTCTTTGTTGAAGTCTTTGACCTGACGTAAAATTATGAACTTAAATAAGTTTTTCGAAAGTTATTGCTCATCATTTCATCAGTCATCACTTTTGTCTTCAGTCACTATCCAAATGTTTAAAATCAGAGCAGAAATCATTATTCTCAATCAGAAATTAACCATTGTAACTTCTTTCGCATATTCATATTTTACTGAGCTAAAATAAATGAAAGTTATTTTAAATGTGAAAATGGAATGGTTTCAATCACGAAATTGTTCGCTAAAATGACGCGAAATGAGTTTTGTCATAAAAAATGTTGCACTTCTACCAAAAATCTTACGACCTTGTGAGGGATGTCAAACAGGATTTTGCAGTCAAAACAAGATCCTAAATATCACAGACACTATTCCACCGCTTCCCTGTTCACAGCTTTCTTTGAATTGTCGATAACCATCCACAAGCCGCCAACAAAAGTCACAACAAAAAATAGACGCTCCAAAATGCGTAAACGCAAATACGCAGACGCATACACGTAGTGTGTGTCAATTTATTGCAACCGGTTTCTGTGCGAATCGCAGGTGTTTCTCAACTGGTACGAGTAAGTATTTATATTGCAACAACAGAGATACAAAATGCCATTGCTTAATAGGACAGTAACACAAATTATTTAACCGCTCAAAACCACAACCTTTAATTAGAGTTTAATTATTTCGTTTGTCTTGTCAACTTCTGTCACCGCATCGATGTGCCATCCGCTTAAGACTCGAGCAACAATTTCTTTTCTCTTCTACCGCCCAACTTGATGTCAACCACCTACGTCAAAGGCGTTTCGATTTTCTGCTCATTTGTATTCCTAAGGCATTACCACCTGTCCGTATTGTCATACTCAATTAAACATTCGTTGAAAGCGCAAATAAATTTGGTAAAACAAAAAAAAAGTGTACCAACGTGTTCGTCTTATTTGAAGAGCGTGCGTGAAAGTGAAGATGTGTGTTGATGATCTTTTATCATAAATAATTGTTAAATGAGATCAGTGATCCGGATGAAAAAAGAAGAAACAGAAGTAATGGGGCACAGCATTCTTAAGCTGATATGTTGTTGCACAACTGCATAAAAGCCTACTACGGTCCCTTGAAATGATTGACAAAAGTCTTGAATAGAAACCATGGGTTCATCTAGCTAAATGGCCGATGAAAATGGTCATTTGACGTAAATATGGGCCAAGATAAGTGTGCCTTTTTATTCACTATTCACTGTTGCAACTTTTGCATTTGTGTTATAAATTGTGTGTGAATATTGACGACAAAAGCTTTGCGCTAAATACCTTTGCGCACAGGTCGTGATAAACTCGTTTAACTGACTCATGTATGTTGATGTAATGAGTGACTTTCTCTTGGCGGGCTATACGACTACGACGCCGATGGTGAATTGGCACAGCAACAAGTTTACAGCTCAAGATAGACTGGAAAAATAAGACGACATCAGAGAGGAAGTAAGACAATCAGACAATCACTTACTTTTCTTTGAAAACAAAAAAAAAAAAATGCGATAGGCTTTGGTCGACGGAAAATTTTTGCAGTCTGCGACTGTAGAGTTACAATTATGGAGGATCATTGGATTACAGGAAAAGGCGTTATCGCATTCGGAATAGTTTTCCTTACTCAAACACATGCATGGGTTGATCGAGAAGTGGACAAATTGTGCAACGCTGTGAATTGATCTACCAGCCCAAGTACTTATCTAAAACGGAAAAGCTAAGTAAGGATAGAAAAATTATTCATTTACGAGATGCTACTAAGGACGTCTTCATCATCGCAAAGATTTCTTTTTCCTGATTGAATTAACTTGAACCTTTTTTTCATCGCACGAAACATTTTGAATTGAATTGGAATGAAAATACCACATTGACTTGGTGAAGAAAACTTGCGATTTCAACATGGACTATACGGGATACCATTCGCCCTTAATCATATGAGCTGCTTTTTCACCCAATATTGCAACTGCTGCATGAAGGTGCCCTCTTGATGAAAATGGTATTGCATCCGAGTCGACTTTTCTAAATTTTTTTTTTTTTTTGAAAACATTAAATGGTTTGATTGGGCGAACTTCTTCTTCCTTTTCCGGCCTTACGACCATAACGATCTCGAAGGTACCACACTTCTCGCACTTGATTGCTTCACACTAGTGATCCGGTCGCGTTTGTAAAACTCACGGTTTTGGATTGTTCCATGTCTGAGAACCACCAAATGTAGATTTCGGTGCTGCATCATTATGGCTTTAAATAGATTCAAAATGCGAAAAAAGTGGGCCCTGCAATTCTGTCTGTCTCTTTTACTTCTGTTTGTCTGTCTAAGTGCTCGTATATCGATCTACAGTCTGAAGCGCTTGACCAATTTACTTCAAAATTTGCAGTTAGGAATTACGGGGCAGCCTACAAAGGCATTTTAGGAATTGGGACTTTAGTCTTTAGGTCTTGAAATAACGATACCTTGTGAAGGGATCGCACTAGTGATCATTTCTTATCTCGTACTTTGATAATTGAAAACTCCCAACATGCCTCATACGTACACACATACATACACTTTACACTGAGCTAATGACCGAAGGCAAGCGCCAAACAGAAAACGATATCACTAAGGGTTCATGTTACCAACAAATTTATTCTGAATACATACTGCGTGGACTTCATTTGATAATAGCACTGCATTCGATCGTTGAAACAATAATGCTGATATGGCGATATGCTGGCGTGAGGTGTGAAGTGATTGAGGTTCAATTATCAAGGAAAATTGAATGGATTGGTTGAACGAAACTGATCCATTATATTGTGTGTAAAAGAAGAACGAAAAGTTGTCTTTCTTAAACTACCAACCAGTGCATTTGATTTCAAGGAGCAACTCGCTCGACTCCAATTGCACTTTTCCCAATTTAACTTGAAGATTGTTCCTTTTTAAAGAGCAACTCGCTTGGACTGGAACAATCTCGGGCTCTGCTCGCTCTATAATATAGCGTTCGCGCACCAATATAAAAGATCACTAAAACTAAATCTTTGCAACCTGCCGTACAAACATTTTCGGAAAAGACTAGAAGCGGTTCCTTCCATAGTACCATTTTATTTGGTATATTTGACTTTTTTCAAATATTTCGTCAAAAAAGATACTTGAATCCTTAGAAAAAATAAAATTAAAACCGTTTTTTTTTTAAACTGGTCCAACAATTTTGATTAAATTTTCAGAGTTTATATGTATGTATTAACAACTGCAAGAAAAATAAGTTTTTATTTTTTCGCTCAAAGCCTTTGGGATCAATATCTTATGTGATTTTTTTTTTAATATTTATAATTAATGTGTAGTTGGCAACTCTATACCACCAAATTTATTATAAGGAGCGAATACTAAAACCTTGTAGTCAGCTTTAAAATTTTGGTATTGTACTTAGCACTCATTCTCAAGTTCGTGCCCATTTTTTAAAATGCATTTCAATTTTCATATTTAATGAACAGTTGGCAACCCTGTATCACAAAATATGTTATGAACAACGAAATCATCTTCAAAATGACACTTATGAAAAACAAAAACTTTGTATTTAGCCATAAGACTTTGACTTTGATAGTGCACTTAGCAAACCATTGCAATACATATCAGCGATAACCTGAAGAATATTCTTGCCATTTTAACAAATTTTGTGGTATTTTCTTTTTTTTTAATTAAAATTTGTTTATTTAAATAAGCTTGCTACATGATAGTTACCACCTAAGTTTTAAATTGGTAACAGAAAAAATTTACCAGCAAACGAAGCAACATTAATATAAAAAATCACTTACTTTACGAAGTCACCAGTCTCATATACTCGTTATAACAGTCTCATAGAACTTCTTACGTTTGTTAAATTGCAGTAAGTGAATAAATCTGTTTAAGGACGTCTACGACTACAGCTATAACTATAACTTTTCTCTTAGTACTATTCACTCATCGCCATACCACTCCTTATTTATCATGACAGCCGCTTTTTCACCAAACATAAAAGAAGGAATATTTGTATGGCATGCTATTGGATTTGGCAAAATGCTCACATCCACCACTCTCAACTTTCTCACACCGTAAACCTTCAATTCAGGACTCACAACTGCAGTAGGATCACTAGTTGGCCCATTTTACATGTACCACCTTGATGATGTAGTGTGTAGGACAGTACACTAATCGAACATTTCCAATATTCATCGGTGCCAGATTCATGTTGTTCACAGCCAGGCACCTTCTGTGTATACAGAGTGGCGTTGATCTTCTTCATGACTGGTGTTTCCCCAATTCGTAAGGCTTCCTTAATACCTTCAAGCATTCCATCGACATCTTTTTCCTTTTCGAAGTAATTCGGATCAATTATGGTTTGTGTAAGCGGGTCTTGATTTTTCAACCAAAGCTTGCCCCTTGAAAGTGGATGGAATGGCATAATAAGCAACGATAAATGCTCAACTCCAACTAGCTTTTTGAAATATGTATTGTATATGTCATCCCTGAAATTGGCCCCCTCTTTAAGGGCTGTTCCAAAATCACTTGCTAAACTGGAAGTTGCCATTATTATTTCGATGTCGGGGCCCTTATATGACGAGTTTGATGTTTTGATAAAAGTCAGTGCTTCTACACCGACAAGAGTGGACACTCTTGTTGAAGGGTCCCCTAATTCATATTTGATCAAATCAATGGGTGTAATACGATCAGCAAAAAGGGTTTCACCTGTAGAATTTGTTAGAAAAATAGGACCAAAGTGAGACATATGCTCAAAGATCATCTTGCCAATCTTGTTCTCTTATGTCCTCGTTGTTCCGATCCTTCTACAAAAGCTTCTGCCATTCCAGTCCTATACTTTGGAAACTGAACACTTAATAAACCCGATTGATTGTGGTACATTGAGTCCTCCAATCCCTCTAGGTCAGCCATTTCCGACTGCTTGAAATAAGGCAGCACTTCGTCGTAGGACCACCCATAGTTTCCATCTGCTGCTATTTTATCGAAATCTTCCCGATTGCCACGATTGTATATCATAAAATGAATGCCGCTTGTGCCTCCCAACAATTTTCCACGAGGCAGAGCACATGAGTTGTTTCGCATTCCCAGACAAGCACGTGTCTGCGGTGTTGACTTGTAATTCCAATTTTGTGGTGTCAATTGCGTATTACCCGCCAGCACTGGAATTTCATTTACGATATTCTCAGTGCCTCCAGCTTCAACCAATAACACTGTATGATTGGGATTCTCCGACAGCCGATTCGCCAACACACAACCAGCTGGCCCTGCTCCAACGATGATAAAGTCGTAGGCTGTGTTCGGTTCAGGCACTATACCAAAGAAGTTTCAAGTCATACACTACGATTGTCTTAAGTGTGAAAATACCTTTACTTACAAAAAAACGTTTTTGCTTTTTCCTTTTCATAAGCTTCCTCACCCCTTTTCAAAATTGCTCCCACACTTTGAACTATTTCTGGAACGATGTTTTCTAAACCTAGAGCAGCTCCTATGTCAACGCTGATGGAGAGCACAACTGCTGCCACCAAAAAACTGCTTCCCAGTTTCTGCATTTCAAATGATTTTGTTTAAAGTCGGTTCGAGCCTGGTGCTAAATGTGAAGTATACCGACTTCGTCAGCGTTATATAGAAAAAATTTAATTTATCTTGTTTGTCCTGAGGTCAATTGCTTTTTCAATTAATTTTTTTTAATCTAAAAGCCCACCCACACGAGCAGAGTCCGCTCAAATTTGGTACATTTCTTGATATATTCTAGAATTGGTTTTGCAGGCAGACATCCACCACTAGTAGTAAAGGATGCAACCACCGTTTTACCACCAAGACGTTCTTTTATAACTTAGTTTAGTGAAATTTTTTAGGCGGACAATTTGATTTACTACTGACTTTCCCCCACCAGCCGGTAAGGAGTTATTTCTAATACTTCAAATTGTCGACATTGCATTGGTCCTTCGAGCCGGATCAATGTGACGTGTTCAACCAAGGTTTGCCATTTTTTACGCACTTCCAACCTTTCTGTTCGTTAGAATCTACCTTAATGTCAAATTGTCGTACAAACATCAAATATATACATTTTCACAAAAGCTATTTAATCAACTCAAGAGGCTTAATTTTGTTACAATATTGATAACAAAATATTCCGTCGACTGCGCTACGTAGATATCAGATTGGAGTGGAAAAGTTTATATTTTCGGTCACAAACTCCCCTCCTCCTCAATAAATTAACAGAATATGTACATAAATAGTTTTGTTTGTATTGTAAAATTAATATAAATCAACTTGAGGCCAACTTTAGGGGATATCTTTTATCACAGGGCGATTGATACTCGTAATGCTCGTAATCTCTAATCTCGCTCCGATCAATTAAAGTTCAAAATAGAAATCATTCCAGTCTGTAATGCATAAGAAAGGTTAACAAACTTCAAGTAACTAAAGGATGTACAGCTGATCTAAATATATAATTAATACACCGAGGTGTAAAGTTTTGCTACACTTGGAAAATTGTCAGGTTTAAAGTTTTGCTACACTTAGAAAATTGTCACTTGATGTTTATTGAGCAGAGGAATAAAGTGGTTAATTATAACGTGCAAATTGGGTAGTTTTATTTAGAAGAAGTACTAAGCACATTTTTGCACAACTCAATTAAAAAAATCTTATTCTCGATTGGAACAAATATCTAATATATTTATTGCATCAACCTTGGCATGGAACATGGTCCTTCGAGCCGGATATGAACCAGCGACCTATGTTTATCTCTTATCACAGGGCGATTGAAACTAGTAATGCTCGTTATGCGTAATATAAGACTAATCTCGCTCCGACCAATTAAACCTCATTGAAAACTAGGCAGTAAGTATTTTCTGAACAGCTACAAAACCACAAGTACCTCTACAAGACAAGGTTTCTTGTGAGTTGTTAATAATTCCATAACAACCTTACAAAACTGCACACTACTGGATTCTTGCTTTTCATCATACCATAGTTGGCTAAGCTGATGTATACTAAAAAAGAGTCCGTCCGGAATGAAGGAGATTGAAGGATCTAAAGTGCATAAGATGTTTGTTATCTCACTCCTTCGTATGAAGACACGGCTCGAGTCTTGGTGTTGTTGAACAACTTTTGCCACGGGTCAGTGAAAAGAGAATACTATATTCAACACCTTTACTATGTTCATGCCCTGTTTTTCTTTAACGGTCCGAGCGATCATAGTGTAGCTGGATGTATTAACGGGACGAAGAAAACTTCGTCAACAGGCATATGGAAAGCATGCTTTGATTGCATTGATGGTTTGTGCTCCTGATTGTTCCTTTTACGCTGTTAAAAGTTGGCCAGGAAGTGAAGATGGTCGCATTCTCATTCAATCATTCCATCGCTTTACTGAAAGCTATAAATGCAGCTTGGAGCTTGCAAGATACTTCCTCGTTTCTTCTTCATATGCGGTATAACATCAGACTTGACATTGACCTTAGAATGTAACCTTTTTTTCCTCGAGAGATAAAGTCTGATATGAAAATAGAAACCCAGTCACTTATGGTTGTATGGTGGCAAAAGTGTCATTTTAAAGACATTACTGATGCAACGTATTGGAGCTTTTCACTGTTGATCGTTTGTAGTCTTAGGGTTGAGCACAGATCTCGAATTATTTGCACAACTATTGAAAAAGTTGAAACAGAAAGATAAAAGCTTAGATGAATGTCCAACGCTATGAATACGTAGCCGTAGCAAGCACTGGGCAACACATTCGTTTCGTTCATATGAGACCAGTAAATGGAACCAATTTCAATTTCAATTTGAAGGAAGCAGGAAGCCATGCTTTCTATAGCCGCCCGCACAAGTGAGAGAGTAGAAATACAGAATAACTTACCCCGTGGGTGGGTGGTTTTTTTTTAGCATGGCAGAGCTAACCTGCATAATGATACTAGTGTGTACAACGAGCTTATGAATACTTATTAGGAACTTTGAGGACATCCGAATCCGTGCAAGAATGAAATCTTTTTGTTCTATAGCAAGACCTTGACTCTCAGGTTCTGAATCTGTAAGTGAAGGTGTAGTGGAGGACCGCTAGACATAAAAATGGCAAAACCTAGTAATCCAAAGCCAGTCCATGGATTTTCATGAAATTTTCGGAATTAAATTTTAAATATCGTATACAAAAAAGTTAAAAAAAAATTTTCACCGCTCTCAATTATTTTTATATTTAATTATTAACTTTAAGAATTTTCTTCTATTTGAGTAGGGTGTTTTAGATACCGTTTGCCAATGACTCAGGATAGATAGGTTGGGTCAAGACAAGAAAAAAATTGTATGCGAAGGGGGTCTATATCCCTCCGTGTACCCCCCCTCTCGCGCCTTCATGGAGGGATATAGACCCCCCCCACCCCTCCCATACAATTTTTTTTGTCTTAACCAAACCTATGTATCCTGAGCCTTTGGAAAACCGTATCTAAAACACCCTACATAAATAAAAGCAAATTCTAAAAGCTTATAATTAATTTTAAAAATAATTAAAAAATTGAGAGCGATGAAATTTTTTTTTAACATTTTTCTTTACACCATTCAAAACATATTTCCGAAAATTTCATGAAAATCCATGCACTGGGCCTGGATTCCTAAGTGAAAAGCTTACGGCCCTCCGTGTCAAAACGTCAAATTAGAAGCATACTCAAATGTCAGCAGGTTGGTTTCATCCGCAGACTTAACGTTATGTACTTAGTTGAAGATGGAACTTTAAACAAATTTTCCACAAATGGACAAATTTTTGAATAAAAAAAAGTCAAAGTGAGGTCACTTTTTGGACAAGCAAGAATGATTTGTTGACCAGCTTCTGAATATATGTACATTTACATATCAACGTAGTGTGGGCAGATCACACAATAAGGATGATGTTTATTGAAATAAAAAGACATGACTTAAGAAGAGACTTCCGAAAGAGTGACAAGTGAGGACTTAAGAAGTGACAAAGTGACGACTTCAAAAATGACAAGTTGAAAATCAAAACGGAATACATAGGCACGGCTCACGGCACTACTCGACTCAGAGCTACATCACAGTGGGCCAATAATCAAATCGGCCACACTACCATTCTAGATAACCTTAGTTTCCTACCGAATCGATCCGACTATACCACCCCCGAGTTGGTGTTTGACAAGTAACCTACCTTCAAGAGAAGCTTGCGAAACTGGCACTTTCTTGGAAAATGAAGCAATACACTTTTGCACCGATGGTTCAAAAACCAGCGAAGGTGTAGGAAGTGAAATCTACTCAGAAAAACTGAATCTCAGTCTTTTCTTCCGCCTACTTGATCATTGTAGTGTGTTGCAAGCGGAAATTCTGGCGATTAAGGAGGTGCTGTCTTGGCTCAAAGAAAACGTCATATCCTTCACGGATATTCGAATCATTTCGGGCAGCAAGCTGCCCTTAAATCTCTTGCCTCTGTCTCTACAAAATCCATCACGGTCCAAAATTGTCAGATGTTTCTGAGGGAGATGTCAAATTAGTTCAACATTCACCTTTCATGCTGAAGAACTAGCCAAAAAGGGCACGACCAATTCCCTACGCTCAGAATGGAACAACATAGGTGTACCTATCGCTGCATGTAAACTCCTACTTAGACAAGACTCTTCAAGGATAACAAACACTAGGTGGAATGAGAGCAACAACTGCCTTGCAACCAAAAAAGTTTGGCCGTGTGTAGACTCAAAACGCTCGAGTATTTTGCTAGCCCTGAATCGCCTGTATCTAGGTTCTACCATAGGTGGTCTTACGGGACACGCCAGAAGACTTGGTGTGCTTTCCAATGATTTCTGCAGAAGCTGCATGGACGAAGAAGAGGAAGAAACCGTTCAACACCTTCTTTGCTCATGCCCTACACTACTTCATAGGAAGAAAACTCATCTCGGTGAATTCCTCTGCGATGACTTAGCTTACATAGACCCTAAAAGTCTTTCGAAATACATTAAAAGTTCCGCGTGGTTCGACTAGCGGGTAATTAACCGGCTAGGCCCGAAACAGATCAATGGGTGATCAACTCTTTAATTTGAGATTAGTAGGTGATTAACTTGCTGATCTCTCTGGTACCACAATGGGCCCTTGCGGCATAAGTGTGTAAGGCAGTATACTCATTGGCTGACAGCCACTTGCACCTAGCCTGACCTATAGGCACGGCTTAGTGATAGAAAATTTAAATCCGACTGCATGATGCTGTCTTAAATCACACTGCTTATGTCCTTAAACGAATGAGTTGTAGTCTTACGTTAAATGATTGTGTGAAAGATTTTGATTTATTGTCGAGTTGTTAATCAAAATGACACTGGGTAAGAAAACAGCATCGAAAGTGTTTGTTAAAAATATTTCACATGATACTAACATAACTTGCTTGTGTGAATGGAACTTGTGTGTGATTTCTGTTACAAATACAGAAAAATCATAGCACTCATCCAATTTATATAACAAAAATACCAATCAAGTTGCCAGCTATAATTATCATCCAATTATATTTATCAACTAAAAGGTCCAGTCGACAACATTGAATAAATTCACTCGCTATAAACCTTCAACTGTCTTTACTTCCAACAAGTAGTTTGCAATTTTCATTCAAATTTTTTCTCATTTCCATTTTGTTTGTTTCTTTCTATTTAGTCAAACATGGGAAAAAGTAAACATCATTCCAAATCGCAACGGAACTCTCAGCTACAACTTGAAAAAGGTCTACATCTTCCGTGATGATCTTTCAGCGGGATCTGAGGATGATGTTGTTATTGTGCCAAATATTCCCATGCTGAGCGCAACGTCACAAAGTAAACATGCTGCCAGGTGAGTGTCTGTTGTTTGCACAAGACATCTTCATAAACTCTAATCTGTTTTTTTTTTTTGTTTACTTAAATTATAAAAGATTCCTACGGTTGGCTATGGCAAGTATCATGGACATTCTCAAGATCAAACCATTCGTTGAAGTGTCAGTTGGTCAACTATTGTGGGGCTATGAAGATCCTTTACTCAAATTGGCCAAGGATGTTGTACCAAAGGAACAGAAGCTGCCATATGAAGAATTTGGTTTGATGTATGGCAAGAATAGCACATCACCTGTGAGTAAACTCCTTAGAAACTCTCCAAACCAAAGCTAACGTTTTGCATTTATTTTTCAGGACCGCATCACAATCTTCACTGGTGTTAAGGACATCACAAAATTCGGAATTATCGACAAGTACAATGGTCATTCATATCTGCCCCATTGGGTTGGTGATGACTGCAATAGACTGAACGGAACTGATGGGTCAATCTTCCCACCACATCTGACGCACAATCGCACTTTGCACATCTACGATAAGGATCTTTGTCGACTTCTGCCTTTGGTATTCGACAAAGAGGTCACCACTAAGGGTGGTGTTAAGGGCTACCGATTCACTCCACCAGAAACTGTTTTCGCCGATGTAGAAACTAATCCAGAAAATATGTGCTTCTGTCCAGCTGGTGAAGGCTCATGTGCTCCAAATGGATTGTTCAATGTTTCATTGTGTCAATATGGTGAGTTGGATGGTGGCAGCCAGCATTTGTTTTTAGTGCTGAAAACACAATTTGTGTTTACCAGTGTCGGGATAGGGTAGAAGTCGCAATTTTCAGTTAATCACTCGAACTGAGCACTCGGGCTGTTCATTTATCGTCTTGCGATGTTTTTACGAATGTACTTGTAACCAAGCTCTGAGTATGCGAGATCAATTGGGTACTGTAGAGCGAAACTTTTGTTGAAATGATTAAGACACTTTCAAAAAAATAACAAAGGCCCTAGTACTCATACCTCGGTGACTCCATTTCATTTCGTTTTCACGTGGTTAGGAGTCTGCTTAGGCTTATTTGCTTTCTATTTATGCAGACAAACCGCTTACTTTTTTTTATCAAACTGAAGTACTTCTTCTCAAATTTTTAGTGCTGACTCTAGATGTTTTCATTCATTCTTTCTAGATTCACCAATTATGCTTAGTTTCCCACATTTCTACCTCGCTGACGATAGCCTGCGAACAGCCGTCGAAGGAATTTCCCCACCAGAAAAGGAGAAGCATCAACTCTTCCTCGATGTTCAACCAGTAAGATACCAATTACTTAACAATTCTCTTCTTCATAAACACCTTTTTTTGTAGGACATGGGAACAACACTCCGCGCTCGTGCTAGAATTCAAATCAACTTGGCTGTTAGCCAGGTGATCGACATCAAACAAGTAGCCAACTTCCCCGACATCATATTCCCAATAATGTGGTTCGAAGACGGTGTCGATGGCCTACCCGATGAGATTACAGACTTAATGAACTTCGCTTCCACTGTCCCACCAAAAGCGAAACAGATACTCACGATTGCATTCTTCCTGCTCGGTGCTGTCCTTCTAGTTCTAGCAGTGTTTTGTCTCATCCGTGGCTCAAACCGACAGAGTACTTTGCATCTGGAGGGCTCAAATTATCTAGCAACGGCACATGTAGATTTGGCCAAGAAGAAAGCCAAGGAAAACAAACAATAGACAAAACAACACTGAGGGGTGGTGAAGCCGAATTAGAATGATTTCATTGAGCTTTTTCAAAGCTTTAGTTAAAGAACAGTACGTCCAATCATCCGTTGAATTCAATCAAAAACATCACTCACAATTTAATCTTCAACATCTCAACAAAAAAAATAAATCATCACATGGAAGTACTTCCAAACTCCGTCCAATTTTTTTTTTTTTTTTTTGAAACGGTAACTCAATCCCTTCCAATACCTCATGAGTCGCAAACTGAAGAAGAAGAAAATTCTAATTGGTCAAAATTTTACCTAATGTTTAAGTGAAAAATAAAAAATAAAAAATCGAACAATTTAGTAGAAATAAGTGTGGTTGTACATAGAAGAAATAATTTCGAGGAAGAAATAATTGATGTTGACAGAACAACATATTGTTTATACGATTATAAATATAAATATTTATGAAAATAATTTTTGGTTTAGTTTGTCTATTTTCTACTCCTTATTTTAACTTCTTCCAACGAATACTTTTTTTAAAAATTAAGAAATTAAGATAGAGGGTTGTAACTTAAGACAATAAATTTTTTTTTGCAAAAACAAAGAAAAACTATTTTTGTAAATGGAAAAAAGTTTGTTAAAACTAGAGTCGCATGAATGTGTTTTGTAATAAAATAAAAAACAAAAATTAACTGTATATTCGGAAATAAAATATATGTTTTTTTTAAATAAACGCGGGAGTGTTGTTTATTCGAATTTGGAAATAGTTCAGCGAGTTGCCGGAACAGAATATATTTTTTTTTAATTTAGAAGTTTGCAGCTTTGTGAAGACTTCTTTCAAAAAACTTGGTTCGGTTCGTGAAATGCATTGCTAGGTCCATTTTATGGTGGTCACAATCTTTCATCAGAGCAGCTAATCTTGTATTCGATGAAACGTCTTCACAACCATGTAAGGAAAAATAGCAAGATGATAATACTCATCATTTGAGACGTACAGTACTAACCTTCCGAAGAACCTATTGCTCCTGTTGAGTGAGTCTATCCGCCATTGTGCAATCCAATTGAATATGTATTAATCCATTCTATGGCAAAGTTTGGCTTTTGCTGGTTGGCAAAATCCAGCTCGTCTAAGAATTAAATCCACACTGCTCCTGGTCACTTGATGAATAGTCCCGAAAAGATTGAAATTTCATTTCACAAGCTAATTTAGTCTCAGGATCGATGAGGATTTTGGTAAGGGTAGCCATAGTCAATATATGCAGATTCTTTATATTTCCTTGAATTGGCTTGAACAAAGCTTTGGGTGTCGAGTGTCTGTGTTCGTTCTTAGAATTTCCTTGAAAGTATGATAAACCCATTTAGGATTCTCCATTGTAGAAGTTCAATTTGTGTCTAAAAATAACCTGAAAAACTCGCCAAACTAATCTGGAAAATTGAGTATCGAGAATACTCCTTTTAGAACTAAGATTTTTTAAAACTCTGCTCTTTCAATTGAGTTTAAGAAAATCTTAGTTCTGTATGCAACACTCTCGACACTCACTTTTCCTGATTTTTTGTGGTATGGCTGTCTACCAGGCCTTTTGAGTGTGTCATCATAAGTGTGGAAGAACCTCTGCGTATGATCATCCCTTGTTACCAGCCTTAAATACAAAAATGTCGCAACAGAGCGGGGAGCACTGGGGCCTAACGCATTTCTCACACCTTAGTGGGGGAATAGAGAAGACCTACAATTTTCATCCAGTTTTCTAATCTGGAAAGTGCTTTTCATGCCAGTGAATTTGCCATCGGAAGACTTGCCAATTATTTGGGAAAGGCAATACCTGCGGAAGAACATTTTTGCTTCTGTTGGGATTCGAACCACGAACCTCTTGGTTAACAGGAAAACATACTAACCGTCGCGCCACGGGCTAGGTAACCTGCCTTAGACCACCGATCAAAGTCTCTTTATCACCACCACTGTAGACCAGGAAATTGATTGAGCTTATTCTTCCTAAAAGTTTTCCTTTAATTAGAACACACTTCTTGTCTCCCATCCCATGGCATGATGTTTTTTTACTGTGGTGTTGATTTATGTCCCCAATTAGACTTGGGTCATTGGAATTATGTCACATAGACAAAATTTTCTAAGCCTTCTAAGGCTTCTATCGAGCAAACAGTCCAATCGGTTGTTTCCGAGAAACGATTTAAACATAGCGAAATGATTCAGCTCCTACTGCCGCAAACTCATATGTTCCACTTTTCTATGGCACTGAACTGCAAAAATGAAGCACAGTAATCCAATGCTTTTGGTAAAAGAGTCAAAAATTCTTCTGAAACATCATCAATGGCATCTAATTCAAGTTTGGCAAGGTCTACGGCTCCAGTGCATCTATGTGAGGTTTGTAAAGAAATAACGCCATTAGAACGTTTAGTTCTTATTCCAAAGCCACTATGTGGAACAGATTTCGTCTAGCAATCACTAGGCTATTTTAGGTTAGTTAAGAATTCTGATACCGCTTAATATCAGTGATGAACTTAAAGAAGCTGTGAAAATATTTGTATTGAAAACATTAGGCATCTTGATTGGGCTAGTTCAAGAGTGGTGTACAGATAAGTTCTCTTTTATTTGGCTATTCCCATCAACAATAACTCGATAATTTTGCCAACAAAAGACCCAATATTGATCTCGTTATTTTTAACAATCTAATTCTTGGCAATCAAAAAGGGAAAAATGACGCAGATGTATAATATACAAATACAAACTCGCAAACATACCTGTGACATTACTTTTGGTTATTTTCCATTATGTGAAAATCTTCGTTCGTTCAGGTCGAGGTTTGCCAAGCAGTCAAAACGCAAAAGGTAGCAAAAGGGTTGTTTTTTTAAACTGCAAGGTAAACTGCGTGCTGATGAGTTTGCCACCAACTTAAACATTAAAATAAAGCACTGGGTTAGTTGAAGTGAGTTCCACTGCCGAAAAGAGCTGTCAAATGGCCTTGGTTTGACCTCAAATCTAACTTAAAAAGCACAGGTTTTTGCTGGGTTCTAACTTTGCTGTTCCAGTAACGAACAGGGTTGTCTATTGAAATGTTTTGTGGTTAACCGATTCTTGATTCCGAAAAACCCAAACCATTTTGAAAACTCTTGGGATTGCAAAGATAAAACAAATGTAAAGTTCAGCGAAGTAAGCTGATGTAAAAGATATTAATTTGACTTCGAGTGTCCGATCTTTCCGTCTGATTTCCAGCTACCTGAGTCCTCCGTTCCGTTTGTGTTTTCTTTTTTTTTTCAATTTAATCTTGCGGAAAAGCTAAGTTCTTGCTGACCGAAGAATAGAGTTCGAGATTATTACGCAGCTACGTTTACTGGAGCAGACTGGTTGAAATTGAAGTAAATTTCATCAAAGAATGTCAGTATTAAGCAATCTCGACTTTGCGTTTCCTCAGTAGTGAGCGCGGTCCTACAACTCTTCTTAACTATAAGATTCAGCAGATTTGCGTTTTAGGTCTACCATCTTGAGATGATTTATTTACCTCACGAGCAGCAATAGCATCTGTTTCCTCTTTGTCTGATTGCTTTTGATTATCTACATTTTTCGTCCAGCTATATGGGCCTCTTTTTGGTGGCCGATTTAAATTCCAAACCGTGTAACGTAAACGTGTTAACATTGCTGCCTCTTATCCTCGGTACTTGATGCTGACGGTTTAGGATCTATTGCAATAAGAGAAATACCTAAAGGCACTGGTTACATCTCTGACAATCGTATCACTCTGGCGTTATAACACTGCTAACAGACTTGGGCTACAATGAGGTAGTGGCATGAGAAAATATTGGCCAATCGGAAGGTTTTTACATTTACAATACTGAAAAATTGTTTGGATTTCATCGCATTGTGGTCAATCTGGGTGATGGAAATGATTGAAATGGGGAAGCGCATAATTGTTGGAACTGGATTTCACCCCGCAGAAAAAACCATTAACCGTTAGTCCGTTTTTCTTTTGAATTGCAGGCTTTGACAGTGTTTCTAAGGGCGTCTTTACATTTGAGTTAAGGTCACCAAGGATAACTTTTACTTCACTTCAAGTACATTTCCGAATTATCGTTTCGAAGAACTCCTAAAAACATACTCCAGAACTATCACTGTTTTCTTCTCGACATCAACTCAGAGTTGGGTTGGCCTCACATCCCGTATAATCTGATAGCGCAGTATCCAGCCAGATGAGATCCTCCATCCAGTTTCTATTTCAATTAACCGTCTTTTACAAAAAGAACCTAAATAAACTGAAAAATTAAATGTGGCGGAACAGGCCAATCTTCGGCTTCTTATTCATATAATGTTGATATAAACTGTCAGTTCCCTAAGTTAAATTCAATCTCTGTGATATGCTCCATACACTCCGGTAGACCAACAAGTTGGACAAATAGTTGTTGCTCCCAGAGCTATAGAATGTGCCTTTTGTCGACACACGCACTGTTATCCCGTTCTTGATGAGTAGGTATAGGTATTGAATTTTAGGGAAAGACGATATTGAAAAGGAAACACGATGGTCTAACTCTTGAAGAAAACGAACTTCAAATTAAAATTTCGGCCACACCGTCACGAAACGCCCGTGGAACTTTGTCCAGTCAAGGAAAAGAGGAAATCTTCCTTCTTAGGCATGCCTACGTTCCTCTCCTCTAAAAAAATTTAGCCAACATAGTACTTCGGAATAGAGAGCCAGAGCTTTTGAGATATGCTGAAAATTTTAATAGAGTTGAATTGGTCTGCTTCTGATGATCCTGCCCACATTGCGGATTATCACATACCTATGACTCATTTCACCAATGAGTAAAAGTTACATCCACAAATTTGTACTTGTGGTTAACACTAACAAATTTGGAATCCAGTTCTTCTTTCACCGAGTGAAATTTTTTAACTCAAAAACTTGCCATTGATCGGACAAAAGTACAAAAAAATCACCAGTCTCATATACGTTTGTTAAATTTGTATAAGTGAATAAATCTGTTTAAGGACTTCTTACTACAACTATTACTATTACCATTCTCTTAGTATACTAATCACTCATCCCCATACCACTCCTTCTTCATCATGTCAGCTGCTTTTTCACCAATCATAAAAGAAGGAGCATTTGTGTGGCATGCTATTGGATTTGGCAAAATGCTCACATCCACCACTCTCAACTTTCTCACACCGTGAACCTTCAATTCAGGACTCACAACTGCAGTAGGATCACTAGTTGGGCCCATTTTACATGTACCACCTTGATGATGCAGTGTGTAGGACAGAACACTAATCGAACATTTCCAATATTCATCGGTGCCAAATTCATGTTGTTCACAGCCAGGCACCTTCTGTGTAAACAAAGTTGCGTTGATCTTCTTCATGGCTGGTGTCTCCCCAATTCGTAAGGCTTCCTTAATACCTTCAAGCATTTCATCGACATCTTCTTCCTTTTCGAAGTAGTTCGGTTCAATTATGGGTGGTGTAATCGGGTCTTGATTTTTCAACCAAAGCTTGCCCCTTGAAAGTGGATGGAATGGCATAATAACCATATTTAAATGCTCAACTCCAACCAGCTTTTTGAAAAATTTATTGTATATGTCATCCCTAAAATTGGCACTCTCTTTGAGGACTGTTCCATAATCACTTGCGAAACTGGCAGATAGCATTATAACTTCGACTTCGGGGCCCTTATATGACGATTTCGATGTTTTGATGAAGCTCAGTGTTTCTACACCGCCCAGAGTGGACACTCTTGTTGAAGGGTCCCCTTCCTCATATTTGATCAAATCGATGGGTGTAATACGATCGACAAAAAGGGTATCGCCTGTAGAATTCGTTAGAAAAGTAGGACCAAAGTGGGACATATGCTCATAGATCATCTTGCCAACGGGAAGATCAGTTGCTCTATTCCGACTGATTCAAGGGCATCCTTTGGGCCAATACCGGACAGCAAGAGAAGTTGTGGCGAATTGAATGTACCTGCTGATAAAACTACCTCCTTCTTAGCCTTGACCGTGACGGTACGGTCTCTGAGATTCAAGTTCACTCCAATTGCAGACTTAGTTTCCGGATCTATATTCACTTTGGTAACAGTTGTGAATGTCAAGACCTTTAAATTCGGCCTTTCCTTCAAAAATGGAAAAATAAATGCTTTTGCCGCTGTATGTCTACGGCCGTTAAGAGTAGTTGACTGAACATACGAAGTTCCGAGTTGCGATTCTCCGTTATAGTCAGTTCTCTTATGTCCTCGTTGTTCCGATCCTTCTACAAAAGCTTCTGCCATTCCAGTCCTATACTTTGGATACTGAACACTCAATAAACTCGATTGATTGTGGTACATTGAGTCCTCTAATCCCTCTAGATCAGCCAATTCCGAGCGCTTAAAATATGGCAGCACTTCGTCGTAGGACCACCCAGGGTTTCCATCTGCTGCTATTTTATCATAATCTTCCCGATTGCCACGATTGTAGATCATAAAATTGATGCCGCTTGTGCCTCCCAACAATTTTCCACGAGGCAGAGCACATTCGTTGTTTTGCATTCCCAGACAAGCACGTTTCTGCGGTGTTGACCTGTAATTCCAATTTTGTGGTGTCAATTGCGTATTACCCGCCAGCACTGGAATTTCATTTACGATATTCTCAGTGCCTCCAGCTTCAACCAATAAAACAGTATGATTGGGATTCTCCGACAGTCGATTCGCCAACACACAATCAGCTGGCCCTGCTCCAACGATGATAAAGTCGTAGGCTGTGTTCGGTTCAGGCACTACACCAGAAGAGAAGGTTCGTGCCATAAAATACGGTAGTCTTAAGTGTGAAAATACCTTTACTTACATTTAACCGCTTCTGCTTTTTCCTTTTCGTAAGCTTCTTCACCCATTTTCAAAATTGCTTCCAGACCTTGATCCGCTTTTGAAACCATGTTTTCCAGACCTATAGCAGCTCCTAGGTTAAGGCTGATGGAGAGCACAAGTGCTGCCACTAAAAAACTGCTTCCCAGTTTCTGCATTTGAAATGATTTTGTTTAAACTCGGTACAAGGTTGGTACTAAGTGTGAAAAATACCGACACCTACAGTCTTATATAGAGAAAATCTAATTAAACTTGTTGGTCTCCAGGGTTATTAACTTTTTTCAATTAGTTTTTCTAATATAAAAGCTCATCCACACAAGCGGAGTCTGTTCCAACCTTCAAAGTTTCTCGAAATATTTAAAAATCTTTAGTTTGTTTTAAGCCAGACTTCTGCTATTCGTGGTTAGGGACGCAACCATCGATCGTTCCACCATTGGGTCAAAATTCTCATTACTGAGTAGAGCAAGATCTTTTGCGTCGAAGATATGTGACATGATATCCTAAGGCTTGTGGGCACTATCCATTTTCTTATATTCTCTTTAACCTGTCTATTCATGTGTATCTACCTTAATTTTAAATTGTCTAATTAATATTAAATATTTACATTTTCTGCTTGCAAACTATAAATTGTGTATACGACGGCGACCACGACGGTTTAACCATGCAGTATTTTATCGTCTCGTGACAGATAGTCAATACAAACAAAAGCTTCACTTGCTTCTTCAACATGGATATAGACTAATTGCTACTTGTTCTAGAACAATAACATTTCATGAGTGGTAGGCCAGACGCAGGTGTGGATAGGATACCATAGACATGGGACAAATACATTTTAATCAACTCAAGTTGCCTAATTTTGTTAGAATATTGATCATAAAACATGTTGTCGTCTCCGCTACAGAAACATCAAAGTGGAGTGCGATATTTTTTCGTGAAATAAACCCCTGACTTTTTGCTACAACAAAAGCCAGCGAATGTATGGTTTTCAAAACGCGATGCACTGCCTACCTACCCTAGGATTTACATAATACAGAAAAGTAATAAAATATATCAAGCATTTTAATGTCATTTAAACGTCTAAAGACTACGAAGCATGTAGTTTCCTATGCAAAACGAAAAACTAATGAAGTCGATGTAATGAGTGAAGAAAACTGAGTTAGTTTTGTGGAATTTAAATTAGGTTGTCAAAGCCATTGCCAGAGGAAGGATATCTGAACTAATTTTTATTTTCTCAGTGAAGTTCATTTTGCCTTACAAACAATAGCACAACAACCTTGGGTTGACCCATTTTTTGAGGATGAGTCTATTTCGTAAAGTTAAAATTTCAAACCTCATTTTGGAAAGGCTTGCCCATTACTTTTTGTGTTTTTTATTATGTGCTGCTGAGAGATGATCATCTTCTTCTTCTTCTTCTTCTTCTTCTTCTTTTCCACGGCACGACACAAACGCCAACGCTATGCTATGAAAACGGCAATTTACAACTTGAGAAACTACACTGGTCAATTCGTGCTTACCCACATATATGACCCCTAATTCTTTTGAATTGGATCGCATAGCTTTGAGTGGCGCAGTGCTAAACTATTTAGTGGAATCCTTCATCGGGCATCTACTTTTCTTTCAGCCTCCCAGTTTCACTTTAACGCCGCTCTTGAGGTTACAAGTGGAATTGCAACCACTTTATTTCTATCTATGTACAGGGTGTTCCGTAATTCGTGCAACATACTATAGGATGTGATTCTTGGTCATATTCTAAGAAAAAAATTGCTTCACACTAAAGTCCGTTTCTCAACTTTCACATCACTTTTTGACAATTTAAAAAAAGGCTAACTTTGGTGTACCCTAAAATTCGATTTCTCCGTCAATACTAGTGGTAGAGACCTAACTTTACACTTAATTTTTAGTAGTATAATAATCTTAAAAACTCTATTTGAATTGGGATTCTTTAGGCTTAGAGGTGCCAGATTTTCAATTTTAAATGGTGTTCAAATTTTCTTCCCTCAGCAAAGTTTTGACTTTGAGGTCATTTTTTTTCCCCAGAAAATGCCTGTGTAACATAGAGTTTCTTTATTTTTTACAGATGAACAAGACAGTAATAAAAAAGAACTCATAAACAAGTGCACTCAAAATCCCATACATTTTATGATACATACTTGCAAAAATCTGAAAAAAGGGAAAAAATCTAGTTTTGGGCTTTTTACGGACTTTTATTGCAACATTCAGGTTTCCAAGAATTGATTGTTTTATGGTAATTTTTATTACTGTGCACTGATGCAAGGGTTAAAAGTGTATTATACCTGCTACCAAAATAATAATTGACTTACCTCAGGGTAAATAAGTCGTATTTTTTTGCATCAATTTAAAGAGGAAAGTCAGAGTAAAAAAATCAAGATATTTGTTCAGGGACATAGCTACTGAAAACATTCTCCGCATTTTCAGAAACCGAATCGAATCGTAACAATTTTTATTCTTAGAATATGACCAAGAATCACATCTCAAAGTATGTAATGCGAATTACGGAACACCCGTAGAAAATATTGAAAGTTCAAAACGCGATTTAACACTGTTATGGACCGGAAAAACTCAGTGGCGTACCATTCGCTTGTCTACACACAATGGTGAAATCAATAGCTTAGAACGGAGACTTCAAAGTTGGGCCGGAGACAACAGGCTCGCCACCAGTCCAAAAGCTCTACACAAAAGTGCATGTCCTGACCTCCTGACGGGTTATGCTCATAACGTTATGCTTATTTCAATACAATTTCCAAAATGAAGAATTTGTGCAAGGAATAATAACATCGTCTAGACACTAGCAGTCGTATTTATAATCCCATTCCAAAGTATGTCTACAGCGTCCAACTCCAAATCATATTTATAAACACTTTCATCGCTGTCTAAAAAATGTCTAACTTTAGACACCGAAATTGGTTGTCTAAACTATGGCTAAAGTGACCATTGATACAGCAAAAAACAATTTTGTCGAACATGTTATAAAACACTGTTGAGAGCTCTAAGATCGAAAAAAATAAGTAGTTTGAGGTGCAAAAATACTACTTTCAACAATTTAATTTATAAATTGCACAAATTTCATCGTTTTATGAGACTTGGAAAAGCTGAAACACAAAGTCAAATCAGCTGTTTTTTCGGTCAAGTTCAAGTCCTACGCCACTCTCTTTCAGAGCCTTATAGTTGTTGTACTCGTATACCAAAGCACAGACAATGGTACTGCACGGATACATCATAAACGCTGCCATTTGGTTTTTCATTCGGAGTTGACAGTTTTAGGGGTTGTTTAGACAACTGGTGGAATGCATTTATAAATACAAAATTGGCTAAGACTTGTCCAACTCTTTAGACACTGTCTAGCTGGACAACTGTCTAAGGATGTTCTAAGCAAATTTTATAAATACGACTGTAGCACGACTGGACAAGTCTTAGCGAATTTTGTATTTATAAATGCATTCCACCAGTTGTCTAAACAACCCCTAAAACTGTCAACTCCGAATGAAAAACTGCTACAGTCGTATTTATAAAATTTACTTTGAACATCCTTAAGTACTATTCACATGAGAACGACCAACGAACGACGAATGAACGAAAATTCGTTAATTTTGACATTTCATTCACATGAGTTTTTTACATTCGTCACGAATAACGAACACAATTTACATGCAAAACAAAAATGGGAAATGATTTTGAGGTTAAGCACGGGCGAAAAATTTACTCGTTGGAGTGTGGACGGTATGTGAATGTGGAACGAGAATAAAGTCTGACAGTTCGTACCTACTAGATGCTTATTCGTAACGAATAAATTTTTTTTCTCAATTTTTTTAATTTTAGGCACAAAAATAAAAGTTTATCCACCTAAAAATAAGTATTAACTGTGTTTCCATCGTTTCCGAAAAAACTCGTGAGGAATTTATGTTAGTAAGGTACTCAAAATCACATTTCTTGATTTATTCGTCGTTCGTTGGTCGTGCTCATGTGAATAGTCCTTTAGACAACTGTCCAGCTAGACGGTGTCTAAAGAGTTGAACTCTAAAGCTACGCCGCTGACGCTGCATTTTTGCTGTTGTCACAATATTTCTTCATGTTTGTGTGGTTACTTACATATTCTTGATAAAAATAAAAAAATTTATGTGAAACTGTTGCCGTCACAACAAAAATCGCTTCGGTTTGGGAAATCTCTAAATAGTCTACTCTCACTGGGACAAAAACGCAATTTGTTTGCGAAAACGAGTGAACCGTTCCTTAACAGTTCCATTTTTGCACTTTTTGTTTTTAAGAAAATCAATTTTATTAATGTTATTGTATTTTCACACTCATTTACTGTAGAATGGAAAAATTGAGTCAATCACAAATGAGTTTATATCACAAAACACTTAAAAAAATTACGTTTTTGAAATGAAGAGAAAAGATTTGTTGTAACATTTACTTATGGTGAAGAAATTTAGAACATAAAATAGCTTCTATTCCGTCAATTCTTCACTATTGGTTTTATCATAAGCTACTTGAAAACATCACGCTACTGAAAACATGAGGTTCTAGAAAAATCTATGTGAAAATTGGTTAGCATTTGGGAACTGCTACGAAAACCAAGTTTTTGTCCCAGTGGGAATAGACTATAAAAGCCTAAAAAGTGCATGTCGGAGTTCATATATTCACACATTATATATAAAACAAATATTGTTTTTTATAGATATCTTATTAAATTTGGCGCAAATATTGGCACTTGACTTCAAAGAACTAATTTTTTGCAACAAATGAGGCATAATTAAGCTTTTTAAATTGTGGCTGCAGTAAAATATAACAAAAAATACGGTTTTTAGTACTTTTATTGCTGTTGTCAAACCTTAAAAAGCTTTTGTTTCATTATTTTCAAAACGAAAATTGATCTTTACGGCTTTACTAACATATTTTCTTTATTTAAAATAATTTGACATTAAAATCTGATTGAAAATGCTTCTTTAACTGTTATTTTAGTAGCAGTAGCAACCACAGTTGAGTCACATCTCTGAGGTATTAGTTTGTCCTATCTCATCACCAGCAACAAGAGAGAACATCAAATTGGTTTTGACAGCAAATTTCAAAATAGAAGTTTGGCTACTCGGCGCGTGCGGCGCGTTGCTCGCGGTGCTTATGGGTCACCTCTCGTAAGAACGTGTGTATTTAATCGAGCTATCAGTTGAAAGCGGTGCCGCACGCACGCAACGCGTTCTATGGACCGGGGCCTTAAAGCATCCTAATTGCAATGACATATTTTGAGTATCTACTAGATATCATTTATCATTGGCCTAGAAATGGTTGAAAACTAGATTGTGTTTTGAGAACTTTTAAACTAGTTCGTATGTTTCGTCGTTTGTTTTTCGAGACTTCCATTCTTTTCATTGTTTTTGATCTATTTGACTATTCTTAAAAGAAAAAAAATAGTTAACTTGTTTTTGGGTATCCTTTCTCGTTTTCTAAACCCCTTTGTACATGTTTTTTCTTTTGTATTTTTGAGTGCTAATATCGCTGTGTTCAAAGATCGTCTGAATTTAAACTTAATTTCAAAACAAGAAACCACTTTGTTTGCATTTCCTTCATAATGTCTTACGTTTTTTAACTTTAAGTAGTCCTCATAAAATGAGGAGATAAAAAACAGTTTGAAGCTAGTTAAATAACTACAAAAACTCAATGCAAGCTCTGCACAAAAGAGTTGAAATCATCATTAGAGAGTAGAAGCAAAAGGTTTTCACACCTATTTGTGATCGAACTACACCAAAAAATAGATTCAAATATAAATCAATCCATCAACAAGTAATTTTTTTTAACTGTCTTAAATATTAAGTCAATCCCGGGATTGACATATCTGAATCCCGAAATCCCGGGATTGGAAAAACCTTTCGGGATTGCAATCCCTACTTGGAAGGCTTTGCTGAAAAATATCGACAAACACAAAATTACTAAAACATCATCTCTTTGAATGCTACCGGTACCGGTGCTTCTGTGCTTTCGTCGCAAGAAAATTTCTATTGTATAAGTAAAGAAGAAATAATCTTGCTAGAAAAATTAAATGCTCACCGAAAGAATACTCTTACAAATTTTGTGAATATATTTTTTTGTGGAAATTAAATTTTTTTTATTTGAAAGCACCTAAGTTTTAAGTTGGTAACAAAAAAAGGAAACACCAAACGAAACAACATTAATATAAAAAATCACTTACTTTATAAAGTTGTTATAATAAGTCACCAGTCTCATATAACGACAGTCTCATAGAACTTCATACGTTTGTTAAATAAATACTCTCTTAGCACTATTCACTCATCGCCATACCACTCCTTCTTCATCATGTCAGCCGCTTTTTCACCAATCATAAAAGAAGGAGCATTTGTGTGGCATGCTATGGGATTTGGCAAAATGCTCACATCCACCACTCTCAACTTTCTCACACCATGAACCTTCAATTCAGGACTCACAACTGCAGTAGGATCACTAGTTGGGCCCATTTTACATGTACCACCTTGATGATGCAGTGTGTACGACAGTACACCAATCGAACATTTCCAATATTCATCGGTGCCAAATTCATGTTGTTCACAGCCAGGCACCTTCTGTGTATACAGAGTGGCGTTGATCTTCTTCATGGCTGGTGTCTCCCCAATTCGTAAGGCTTCCTTTATACCTTCAAGCATAACATCCACATCGTCTTTATTTTCGAAGTAATTCGGTTCAATTATGGGCTGTGTAAACGGGTCTTGAGTTTTCAACCAAAGCTTGCCCCTTGAAAGTGGATGGAATGGCATAATAAGCATAGATAAGTGCTCAACTCCAACCAGCTTTTTGAAAAATGTATTGTATATGTCATCCCTGAAGTTGGCACCCTCTTTGAGGGCTGTTCCGTAATCACTTGCTAAACTGGCAGATACCATTATTACTTCGACATCGGGGCCCTTATATGACGAATTCGATGTTTTGATAAAACTCAGTGCTTCTACACCGCCCAGAGTTGACGCTCTTGTTGAAGGGTCACCTCCCTCATATTTGATCAAATCGATGGGTGTAATACGATCAGCGAAAAGGGTTTGACCTGTAGAATTGGTTAGAAAAGTAGGACCAAAGTGAGACATATGCTCAAAGATCATCTTTCCAACGGGAAGTTCTACAATTTGCTCTATTCCAACTGATTCAAGGGCATCCTTTGGGCCAATACCGGACAGCAAGAGAAGTTGGGGCGAATTGAATGTACCTGCTGATAAAATTACCTCCTTCTTAGCCTTGACCGTGACGGTTCGGTCTCTGAGATTCAAGTTCACTCCAATAGCAGACTTAGTTGCCGGATCTATATTCACTTTGGTAACAGTTGTGAATGTCAAGACCTTTAAATTCGGCCTTTTCTCCAAAAAAGGAAAAATAAATGCTTTCGCCGCTGTATGTCTACGACCATTAAGAGTAGTGGCCTGAACATAAGAAGTTCCGAGTTGCGATTCTCCGTTGTAGTCAGTTCTCTTATGTCCTCGTTGTTCCGATCCTTCTACAAAAGCTTCTGCCATTCCAGTCCTATACCTTGGAAACTGAACACTCAATGAACCCGATTGATTGTGGTACATTGAGTCCTCCAATCCCTCTAGGTCAGCCATTTCCGAGAGCCTGAAGTAAGGCAGAACATCGTCGTAGGACCACCCAGGGTTTCCATCTGCTGCTATTTTATCGTAATCTTCACGATTGCCACGATTGTAGATCATAAAATTGATGCCGCTTGTGCCTCCCAACATTTTTCCACGAGGCAGAGCACATTCGTTGTCTCGCATTCCCAGACAAGCACGTTTCTGCGGTGTTGACCTGTAATTCCAATTTTGTGGTGTCAATTGCGTATTAGCCGCTAACACTGGCATTTCATTTACAATATTCTCAGTGCCTCCAGCTTCAACCAATAAAACAGTATGATTGGGATTCTCCGACAGTCGATTCGCCAACACACAACCAGCTGGCCCTGCTCCAACGATGATAAAGTCGTAGGTTGTGTTCGGTTCAGGCACTATACCAAAGACAAGTCATAAATTGCGATTATCTAAAGTGTGTGAATACCTTTACTTACATCTAACCGCTTTTGCTTTTTCCGTTTCGTAAGCTTCCTCACCCATTTTCAAAATTGCTTCCAGACCTTGACCTGCTTTTGAAACCATGTTTTCCAGACCTATAGCAGGTCCTAGGTGAAGGCTGATGGAGAGCACAAGTGCTGCCACCAAAAAACTGCTTCCCAGTTTCTGCATTTCAAATGATTTTGTTTAAACTCGGTACAAGGTTGGTACTAAGTGTGAAAAATACCGACACCGTCAGCCTTATATAGAGAAAATCTAATTCAACTTGTTTGTCTGTAGGTTTATTAATTTTTCACAATTCTTATCTAAAAGCTCATCTACACGAGCGGAGTTTGTCCCAACCTTCAAAGTTTCTTGAAATATTTAAATTGTTTTAAGCCAAACTTCTGCTACTCGTGGTAAGGGACGCAACCATCGATCGTTCCACCATTGGGGCAAAATTCTCATAACTGAGTTGAGCAAGATTTTTTGCGTCAAAGATATGTGACATGTGATATCCTAGGCTTGTGGGCACTATCCATTTTTTTATATTCGCTTCAACCTGTCTATTCATGTGGATCTACCTTAATTTTAATTTGTCTAATTAATATTAAATATTTACATTTTTTGCTGGCAAACTAAAAATTGTGTATTTCTAAGCAACACCTTTACGTGTATACGATTTAATCATACAGTTTATTATCGTCTCGTGACAGATAGTCAATACAACCAAAAGCTTCACTTGCTTCTTCAAAATGGATATAGACTAATTGCTACTTGTTCCAGAACAATAGCATTTCATGTGTGGTAGGTCAGACTCAGGTGTGTATAGGGCACCATAGACATGTGACGAATACTTTTTAATCAACTCAAGTTGCCTAATTTTGTTAGAATATTGATCATAAAACATGTCGTCGTGTTTGCTACAAAAACATCAAAGTGGAGTGCGAAAATATATTTTTTCGTGAAGTAAACACCTGACTTTGTGCTACAACGAAAGCCAGCCAATGTATGCTTTTCAAAGCACGATGCACTGCCTCATACCCTAGGATTTACATTCATAATACAGAAAAGTAATAAAATATATCAATCATTTTAATGTCATTTTAACGTCTAAAAACTACGGAGCATGTAGTTTTCTATGCAAAACGAAAAACTAATATGAAGTCGATGTAATGAGTGAAGAAAACTGAGTTAGTTTTGCGGAATTTAATTTATGTTGTCAGAGGAAGGATAGGAGCTCTGAAGTAATTTTTATTTTCTCAGTGAAGAAGTTCATTTTGCCTCACAAACAATAGAACAACAGCCTTGAGTTGACCAATTTTTCGAGGGATGAATGTCTTTCGTATGGTTAAAATTTCAAACCTCATTTTGGAAAGGTTTGCCCTTTACTATTTGTGGCTTTTATTATGTGCTGGTGATAGATGATCATTTTCTTCTTCTTCTTCTCCACGGCACAAACGCCAGCGCACTGAAAGTGGCAATTTACTACTTGATAAACTACACTCGTCGTGTTTACCCACATAGGACACGAATTCTTTTTAATCGGATCTTACCGAAAACTACTACTTCGCAGCTAATTGAAAACTTGACATCGCATAGCTTTGGGTGGCAGTGCGGCAGTGCTAAACTATTTAGTAAAATCCTGCACCGGGCATCCACTTTTCCTTCAACCTCCCAGTTTCACCTTAACGCCACTCTTGATGTTACAATTGAAACTGCAACCACCTCATTTCTGTCTCTATATAGAAACTGTAGTAAGTCCAAAACGCGATTCAACAATGTTATGGACTGGAGGAATGCGGTGGCCAGACCCCTCGTTACCACTGGGCCCACTGGGCCCAGACCCAGGGCTCCGCAATCACCAGGGGGCCCCAAATTGCTGAAACAACACTCAAACTCTATTGGTCTATTTTCAAGAAAAAAAAAATTCATTACATTTTTTTTTTCTGAACAAAATTTTATTCAAATTCAAACAAAAAAGATTCCACTCAAGTAATGACGATAACGAAACCATACACTCCCTTGTGTTCGTTTCAAAGCACTTTTAAAAATCCAATCAGAAAAAACATCCATACGTGTAGATATCTTACGTTGGAAGTCAAATGGGGTACGTTCAAGAACCTATCGGATAGCCTATCTCGGGTAGCCGTATCTTAGTTACCTTTTTGAACGATTCAGATATCTTTTCGAGATTGCTGCTGACAACAGCTGTGTAATATCAAAATTCCAGTTTTGAAAACAGAAAAACATTCAAAGTATCTTTGCTAGACGATTATAATTTATTTTTTTCGATTTCCCATGCGTTTTAAAAGACTCTAGTGCAAAAAAGACTAAATGCACACCAAAACAAAAAGTCAACAATAAATTTTCTATCAGCTGATCCCTTGAATAGAAAGGTATACCAAAAATACTCGGATATCTTTACCTTTAGATAGCTTTTTAGTAGAAATGGGTTTGTGACTCTGCTAAACGTTTTAACACGTAAACAACAACAAATAGCAAAGAATAAAAGATGGGAAAACTTCTTGAGTATCCTTCTGACATTTGCGATGCGATGGTCCGAAAGGGTTACTATTAAAAATGTTTGCTAAATTTTCATTAATTGTGGGTTTTTATTTTTTGCTGTCTATTGTTAATGTAGGCGTTGCATTTGTGTAGAGAGTGTCCCTACTCATTATTACATATACTCTGGAATGAACGGCACTCAATTTTTTAAGATTTTAAAGATGGAGTATGTTGACTGCTTATTAAGGTTCAAAAAAAGTTGCAAAAAGTCTTTCTCAAACAAGATGATCAGCGCGAGCTGATGCAATAAGCGCCTTATTATAATGATCATCAAGAAATTGAAGAAGCTTCGATGCCTATCGCTAACGATTTAGGACAGGCACGAAAGGCCAGACAGGGAGCTCTTAGTCTTTGCAAAAACAATGTAAGATTTGCTGAGTGCATTCGATGAATTTATAATTTTTGATAACTTTGATTCATCATCCAGACAAAAAAAAACGGATTCCGAATATAAGAACCTTTCAAAAAGGACTAGGTGTAGAACAGACTTTATTTGACGGCTCTGAACCATCATTCATTTTGACTGGGAAAAAAAGGTGCGAAATTGAAACCTTTCTCCCCATTGTTGACGCTCTAAGCGTTCAGTTGAAACAGCGACTAGGTTCGTATACGAATATTGGCCAACGTTTTGACCTTTTTTCGATTAAAAAACCTGAATTCAGATGACTTGAAGGAAAACTCCAAATCTTCTGCTAAATTTTGAACTGAAGATGTAAACGGATATGAACTACATGCTGAATAACTGAATAAAACAAAACTTGAAAATTATTCGACACGAAAATGAATAAACTGGCAACATTCTAGAACTTTATAATTTTTTTAAAAACAAATAAATCTGAAAATGAATCCAAGTGTTGAAATTCCTCTTAGAATTTTCTTGGGTGATGGTGACCAACTTCTCTAAGTTAAAAAGAATAAAAAAACGAACTCAGAAATACAATGGTTGAAGAAAGATTGACAAGTTTGTCGCTGATGTCAATCGAAAGCGACATCCTCAGAGTTATCGATTTTGTAGATATAATCGATGATTTTGCTTATCTTAAATCAAGAAAAAGACTCCTTCAATAAACATTCCTCCTTTAAACTACATTCTGAATTTAATTTGTTTGCTATTTAATTTTGTTTATTTTTGAATTCTTTAATGAAATATTGTTTTTATTTTTACATTGTTTATGTTTATGTCAATGTTTATGCTAAAACATTAACATACTGCAATAATTATCTACCTTTACAATGAACTGAAAAAAACTATTTATTTAAAAAAATTAAAGAATAAATATTAATTCAAAGTTATGTGAATTTTTCTGTATACCTTTATTGCACAATCTAACATTTTTATAAAATCATACAGGGCACCATTTTCAAAAAGTGCCCAGGGCCCCAAAAGGGTAAAGACGGCCTTATCGGTGGCGTACCATTCGCTTGTCTGCACACAATGCTGAAATCAATTGCTTGGAACGGAGACCGCAAAGTTGGACCGGATACAATAGGCTTGCCACACAATAATACTAGCCGAGTTTCATTGGGAATTTTTATATTCACTTATATTCACTTAACTTGCGAGTATCAATGAAACGCTTTATATGGCTATATTCACTTACCAAGTTCACTTTCACAAACTCCATTTACCACCCATTCCTGTTGTTCACTTAGGTAAGTGAGTTATTTTTGTTCACTTACGCTATTCATTTAGGGGTTGTTGTTTTTCCATGAGCGATGTTTTGCGATGTTTTTCTTAAGTGAATATAAGTGAATATAGATTCCCAATGAAACTTGGCTACTATAGTGCCTCTCCAGGGGGGTTATGCTTTTTTAAAAATACAATTTCCAACACAAAATGGAGGTTTTGCGCGAGGAATAATATCAACGTCGTTAACTAGGTGTTAACAGCATAACTTTAACAGCATAACCCGTCGGGACATGCTAAACATGATAAAACGCAAAGTATCACCCAAACTGTCTCATCAATCGATTCAAATTCAAACAGACAAAAATGATACCGGAAGTGCAGATACTCACCATCTGCTGTTCCTAAATTACCACTTACCAATTTGTTTGCGTTACACTAAAATGCTGCATAGTCTTAGGCTTAATTTCCTCTGCATCAATGCACCTAAATCCAAATCAAGCTAGAAATAAATAAATAAATAATTTAACAAATAGAAACGACTGATAAAGCTGGCTCCTCCTATTATCTAATCACCCAAATGTTTACCTTCTTAATCGCCGCATTTTTGGGATTTTAGACTTCCTCGTTTGTGTGTTTTTCAAGCATACGTCTTGCGTTTCAACTGATTTCTCACTAAATCAAGGTTACGCGAAATGCTTTCATTTTTGTTTTTCTAAATACGAACTGTATCTCTTATCAGTTTCACTTCTGATAAGTTGTGTCTACTTGAGAAGACAGCGTTGTGGGCACAGTCTGAGATTGATTGTTGTAAAGCAAGGTACCCAAATTCTTTGTAGTTATGATACATTTTCACTAAAATTCAAGGAATTATTCGAAAAAAAAAAACAAAAGTGTGCTCGTGTCGTTAAAACATAGATTTTTAATATTTTTTTTTTTTGGAGTGATGATTAAGGATCCTGCCACTGAGCTCAACAAAACTGAAGTTGAACATATAAATTATTAAAGTAAACATTGTATTTGTTTACAGTGCGCGTAATTCATATACATATGTACTTGTACATGAGAGAGATTAAAGATCAATTTTATTTGATACCACAGTACCGTTTACTCTATAGTTCATTGAACTCTCTATCGGAAGTTGGTGTGAATGTGTAAGTGCCTGCACTTATTTAAATTGTTTTGGCGTTAATATTGTTTTGGTTTTTTTTTTTTGGAATTGTTTGAGTATACAAAAAAGAGCCTGTGTATTTTGATGTAGAACGTAGTGCAGATTCATCAAAATTATTGATAAAAAGAGCAAGGAAGTGGTAAGACAGAAATACTAACTTATATTTACTGATAAGAAAAAAATATAAAAAAAATATACATATACGGCTTCAATCACAAATAAACAACTTGCAAGAGCAATTATCTCCTTTCCCTAGTGAATAATTAGGTTGAGACTAGACAAATGACCGGCTTGTTTCAGATTGACAGCAAGAATGTCTTTTGAAAATATGTAGAAGAGCAATTATTTTCTTGTAATTGAGCTTAATCATTCAATTCAGGGATTGAAAAGACCAGTGAATGCATTAGCAAAAAAAAATTAAACAGTTGTAAGGCAGCACCTAACATTTAATCGCAAATTGGGATTATTTTTCCAATGTCATGTTTAAAAACTATTTAGAGAATTTATAAATACTCGATCATAGCAGAACTATAGCAATTTTAAAGAAACTTGCATTTAAGGTTACGGTTTCGTTGAACTGGAATGACGTCCATACTATAATCGTTTCAAAACTTAATGGAGTATAGGTACTTCAATGATAGTCAATTAAACCTAACAAGAATACTTTTTGTCTTTTGATTGAAGGTGTAGATAGTGTAGGTTAACATTTCGTTTTCACACTGAGGTATGAGATACCCCACACAAAATTTAAACCGTTTAATAACGGTTCCATTTCTCAGCCATGCCATGTCTGTTTAAAATCAGTTGCTTAAGATATTAAAAGTGAATAATATTTATGTTTGGTGTATGTCATACTCCAGTAAGAAGAAAGTTCTAGAAAAAAATAGGTTGGAGGACGGAAGGTTAACACAACACAACATAAGATTAAAAGACAAGTTTGAAAAATTAATTATCGAAATTCTGCGTATGATATAAGGTCATTGAATTCTGACGTTGGAAGTATTGTCACCAGAGATAGTAAAGGCCGGGAAGAATGGAATTCTTCGAAAACTCAACACTGTCTATTGTCGTTAAAGCCTCTCATGCCCTCATTGTCAATATCCATGAATGCGGTACTTGCTTCAATGAAACCGAAAGTTTGTCAGAACTTGGTATGTGTGTAAACGATGACTTTCATCAGAATGACCACTTGTTTAAGGTTTAAGCTTAGGTTTGTTAAAATGATGCATGGAGTTTTTCACAACTTCTCAACTTCTGGTCAGGCTACAATTTATAAAGCCTTCATCGGTCTAAAACTAAATTGTAATTCTCATACCGTACTCTTAAAACAGCTTTGTTCCTCCTTGTTAAGGTAAAAAAAAGATTAAACAGGCAGGATATAGCCTAACCGCAGAATCGATTGATCGTCTTGAAAATCGTCGAAATGTTAATTCACTCATTCTGTTTTTCCGCTTCTTTCACAAACAGTGCTTCAATGAAATAGCTAGTTGCACTCCTACCCTTTAACAATTTAACCAGAAATGCTGACCAGCTTTACCTTTAGCCCGGATTCAGGCATACAGTCAAGTAAGGAGATTCATATTTGGGAATGTAGAATCTTTTAACATACTCTGTTTTTGGCTCGAGTTAAGGAATTTAAAATCAATGTTCACCGGTGTGGTGTCCATGGCACGTAATGGCTGGCATGGTGGTCTGTGGGAGGTTTAAGATTCGACTCCCAGAAAAAACAAAAAAATTGTCTTTCCACGGGTATTCCCTTCACGATTAAGCGGCAATTCTCCTTGAGTGGTTTCATGTCATTGAAAGCGTTCGGAATCGGCAAAAAATTGTAGGTTTCATCCATTCCCACACAAGGTATGTTTGAGAGAAGTGTGCTTGGTTCCGGAAACCCACACTCTGTTGAATCACCCCTTTCATTTATTAAGTTCATCGGTATCTCCGTCTAAATATTTTCCTATTTTCCTAACGCTCGCACTGAGTTTCATGACATAGTCAGGGTATCCATAACCCCTTGATGTTCCCGTAAAATATAAGAATCATTATTATTATTATTTTCATTTTTTATTTCCAAAAAGCTGATAGAAATAGCTAATACAGATGCTAAAAACATGCAAAGATAACAATAGCATCGATCATATCGCACCCTACAAGCAGACCTCTAGTTTGAAGTACTTGAGTGGAAGAGCTGTGATATGTTCCAGATATATCAGATATATATATTCGGCTCGTAGGGCCGAAAAAAGGAAGAAGAACAACAACAACAAAACCATAGCTCAGAAGAGTGGAGCGCTGTAAGATCACCAAAGATCTTAGATTGTGTTCGTTTAGGTTGGATTCATTTAAACCACAATAAAGAATTAAACAGTCTACCCATGCGAGTCCAATAGAAAAATCAGGCCATAATTTGTTCTTTGGGAAAGTGTGTTTGTTCAAAGCTGTGCAAGTTGTGTCATCCATGTCGAAAATTAATCTCTGAACACGAAAATAACTTAGTTTCGTTGATATGTCAGGCAATTATTTGACAAAAAAATATTAATTCGTTGATGGTTCGCATTTTTAGAAGAATTGCTGCTCCAATTATGTACTTTATTTCATCGTTTGCAGGGTTTTTTGTTATAATTTTAATGGCCAGCCTTAAAAGACATACAAAAAGTAACCTTTATGGTAACAACTCCACCCAAACAAAGCTATTTCGTAACACTCACCCAAGTGAATCAGGGAATAATTTTTGGTAAAAAAGCTAACCTAGAAAACTACTAAAGAGCAAAATGTAAATAAAGCAAACTTTGCACTTTTCTCATGCAAGGGTCTATTGGCGGGAAATGGGGTTTCTCCTCTAATATTGCTCGGTGGCTATATAGACATCGATCATAAGACCGATTATTCTCGACCGATCGGTAAACAGTCAGTAGCAAACTCAGCTACTCGACTAAAAGCAAATATACAGTAGATCAGCAATCAAATTGGTCACGCTTATATTTTAAACAGCTTTAGACTCATCCTGCATATCGATTAGATTACACCATTCCTAAGTTGGCGTATGATAACAATCTTCAACTCACCATTCCCTCAAGATCAGTTTGGGAGAACCGTACTCTCTTTTAAAATAAAGCTTTACACTTCTACACAGACGGTTTTAAGACCTGTTATGTACAACATCACAGGAAGTGGAACTTTCTCGAAAAGGCGAAATTTAAGTATTATCTCCTGTCTACCTTAACATTGTAGTGTGTTCCAATCGGGAATTCTGGCGATGAAAGAATCTCTCTCCTGGCTGAGACCAAACGTTGTCAACTCCACAGAAATTCGTATCTTCTGGGAAAATCAGGCTGCTTTCAAAGATCGTGCCTCTGTCTCAACGAAATCCACTATGGTCCAAAACTGTCACTCTTCTCTAAAAAAGATGTCAGGTCAGTTCAACATTCACCTTTTATTGGTGTCATAACACAGAGACATACCAGGCAACTGAATGTCAGACTTACTCGCCAAAAATGGAATGATTTCTCCTATATATATGTACCTATCGCTACATATAAACATTTATTAAAGCAGGATTCTTCTGGAAAGATGAGCATTAGATGGATGCAGAGTAAAGTAATACGTGCATTATGACCAGACAAATTTAGCCATGTGCTGAAACGAAACGTTCAAGGAGCTTATTGAATCTAAATCTCCGCCATAGGTTTCCTTACTGGACACTGTCTAATGGGTAGACAAGCCAATAGAGCAGGGATCTACTCCATTGACTTTTGTAGAAGCTTCATTGACTAACTAATAATAATAATAACTAACAGACGGTAAACTCACCTAAGTGAATACTTTTTTGATGATGCCGGGAATTTAGCTTACAAAGACCTTAAAGACCAGAGAGCGAACAACCTTATCGTCTCAATGGTAAAACAATGGAACCTCTGTGGTCTAAGTGTTTCAGAATCCGTATCCTGGCAGCCATATAACCTAATCTAACCTTACTCCCACGTCCCACCATGCATGACTTAATCACCATTTCGTTACTGACTACATGCAGTTCCGATTTTTATGAAACGTCTAAGTCCCACATGCTTTGCAAATACGACTGACGTATTAATTTTGCAGTTATATGCATAGTTTGAGCGAATAGACGATAACTGATGTGATTTAGAACTTTCCACTCATTCATGACTAATTGCAGATGCCACATGGGTCACATGTGTACCTGATTACCACATGTTTCTAACTGAACGAACGCAAGAAATAATCAATTCTAAAGAGAACTACATTGTTGCAACCAGTTCAAATGCAAGCGACTTTTTTCTTACTACTTTGGCAGTCACGTGTCAAACTGCTGCCATCATTTCTCTACATGGGGCTTGCGACTCTCACTTCCCTTGAAATATGTGTCTATCACAGGTTGTTATGAAAATAAAGAAAAGGTTCATCACGAAAACGACATTTTTTATATAACGTCGTTTTTCAATGTCGTCATCAGGATTCTGCACTTACTGAAGCTTAGTTCTTAATCATTACAGAGCCAGAACCATTGAGTCATGAAAAAGCCATCCACAATCTTTGCATGGGAAACCGAGGAATCTAAAACTAATACAAAACGATTGTAACTTTGTATTTTTTTACTTTATATCTTCATTCCTCTTCAATTACTGATCATCGGCAACCATGCCTCTCAAAATCGCCAATTCATGGATCAAAAAACAAAATCCACTTGAGTCTATAGTGCACCTCAAATTAAAAACCCCCCGAAGAAACTCTATTTTCTACAAACTAATGCGGCTTTATCTTCCTGTTGACGTCACAGCAAATACCCACGTACGTAAAAAAAACCTTTTTATGTTCATCTTAAGGGTCAACTTCTATGGTAATTCGTTTATAACTAGATCCAATTATTACTTACAGCCTATCAACACCAACTTGGTTTTAATTGTCTCAAAGTCTAATCTAATTGATTGAGACAACTTTGAAGAATTGTGTTACCTTTCAATTAAAGTTATACATTTCACGTCTCAATATTTATCACACACAATTTTATCTGCCTTCCCCCATTCCCTCAAAATGTATGATTGAGAGAATTGCGCTAGCTGAAATAATTTGTTTTTGATTTTATTTGTTTTAAATGAAATCAACAAATAAAGTGTACCTTTTTTTCATTTAATTACAAACCTATATTTAAAAAAAAAATTCTTTTCTCCACATAACTTTAACAAGTTGTGACACTGTGAACCTGTGAATTGTGCTTAGAGACATCTCTAATGAGTTACTGATAATTTGTCTCAGAATTAACATTTAATCGTGTGGAAAGCTGCACTTAGTGCAAGTTTGTGCAAGTTTATAGTCCAAAGATTGCCTTGACAGCTTATAAACGGTCGGTCGTCGAGGAAGTCGCCTCTAAAATTATGAGATACATACTTGTTCCGGGGAAAAAAATGTGTATACGCATTTTTTACACTAAACAGATGCATTTTGTATAAATCTTCAGTCTTCACATGTTAGAACGCTAACTGGTTCACATATTCTGATCATTATTATCTTAGGTTTGGTAAAGGCCATTCGCTCACAAACGCAACATATTAACAATTTTATGTTGTTGATTTTTTGAATGTTTCTCTCAACAGGATGCGTATGCAAAGTGTACAATTAATAATTGTTTGTAGCCAGTGGATGTTGGAACAATGTTGAGTGTTCCATCAACCAAGAACCTTCTCTGCTCATGATATAAAGTACCTTTCATAAGAATAATTTTTTTTTTTTATAAATAACACTTTTTGATATTTTTTGTTATTAAAAATGTTTCAATAAATTGATTACAATTTATAATTTTTGTTGGCTTTTGACTGATTGGATTTCTAAAGATTTTTTACAATGTAGGTGGGAAATAATTTCACACAAATTTCAGGTGAAATTGTTGCTCACCTAAGGTGGGACGTAACTTCACCCGAAAAAAGTGAAATTATGACCCATGTGAAGTTATGACCTGTGAAGTTATGCACCCGCACCGTTTTACACCGGTAACTGAAGAAAAGATTAAAGAAGACATTTTGATGATGGCAACCACTGAGAATGATATTTCCGGTTCCCTTAAAGCCAATTCCAATGGGGCTTATACAGGAATGAAAATGCCATCATTGCACGGGATAGAATATCGAACAACTAGGATCAAGAACATCAGAAAGCCATGCTTTGAGACCGACCTCGCTATGATGTAAGATTCGGAGAGTCATTTTTCATTTCATTTTCATTTATTCAAACATATATTTACTGTACAGTAAGAACATAGTCTTTAAGAAGTACAGGTTAGGTACATCATTTACTTAATATAAAAGAATTTAAAATAGAATTTAAGTACAAAAACAAAAATACAAGAGTGGAAAAAAAACACTAAAAAGAGAGAAAAAAGAATATATTTATACGTATATAACAGTTTAGAGATATTAATGAACGAGACATATCAATTTTCATTATGCAAATGTTTAAACAAAATTAAATTAAAATCTTTCTGTTCAGACTTACGTCTTATTGCTAGTGGAAGTTCGTTCCATAAACTAACAGCATGTACGAAGAATTGTCTACGAGAAGAAAGTTTTGAGACTACATCCCAAAACTTTCTTGGAGTGTTCGGATACATGATCGAATCTCCACAAATTAAAGATATATCGAATGGCTGAGTTAAAAGCAACATTTAGTCTTCGAAAAGAGTCACATTCTGAATGGGCAAAGATTTCACAGCCATACATTATTAAGGGTAGGATACGAGCCTTCACTAGCCTTAGCTTAACCTCTGAAGGCAAATAGTTTCTGGTTAAAGATAGGCCCCTTAACGACCGTTAATCTTGGGAACAATTTGGTTTATGTGCAATTTCCATTTTAGACTACTGTCGAATAAAACTCCTTAGTTTTTTATGCTTTCTACCATTCCTATCCTAGTGCCATTTAGGATAATAGGTGAGAAAATGGTAGGATCAAGGACACGTTTATATATGGCAATCGCATTTGACTTGTCTGGGTTGATCTGAATTTGATTAAGTCTAGTTGGAAAGAGCGGATAAGTCTCGATTTATCTTTTCAAATGCATCATTAACTATGCCACTGGGAAAATTAAGGTATAGCTGTACATCGTCCGCATATAAGTGAAATTGACAATAAGATAAACAAAGAGGAAGATCATTAATAAACATTGAGAACAAAAGCGGACTATGTATAGAACTTTGAGGTTCGCCCCGGAGAATGGGAAGAAACGAGGATAGTCGACATGACACTGCTTGGACACGGTCACAGAGATACGAGAAGAGATTAAGATTATGTGAAGAGTTACTAAAGTTGAAGTTATTACATACTTTATTGCAGAGAATAATAGGGTCAATGGAGTCAAGTGCTTTGGAGAAGTCTAGTAGAGCCAATAGTGTGATCTTATCATCATCGATTGCTGTTTGGATATCGTCTGAAACTTTTAAAAGGGCTGTTATGCAACTATGTTCTGATCTAAAACCTGATTGAAAGGGAGTGTTATAAAAGGTTACCATTTTCAACATAGTGCCTTATTTGAGCTGAGACAATAGTTTTGAAAGCTTTAGAAAGAAAGGGCAAAATAGCGATTGGTCTAAAGCCTGAGGTTCCACCTTTTTTGGGGATTGGTATCACACGCACGTACTTCCAGAGGTTTGGGTAAACAGAGAGTCGAGAAATATATAAGAATGAGCACTGAAGCTGTACTGAAAAAGTAAATATTGTCTCGCCGCAATAAAAAAAAAGAGTAAATGCGAATAAAAAGCTCTTCAATGGTGGAATGTTTGTCGACAACAATCCAACATATTACTACCGACACCACGATGATTTTCGTCCACTCCACCAGGCATTGTTTTTAGCGGGTTTGATTAACGAGCTTGATTCAGAAAAGGCGGCAATTTCACTAATTGTAGAGTATAATGCCCCTATTCTTTACTACAGTTAATAAAAATCTTAAGAGTTACTGTATCACTATGTTATTACATTTACATATACTTTTTCAAACAATATCTCTAACATATCCGCGAATGTGAGCCTTCAAAAATCCACACCCGCATCGCGGATGTGAAAAAATTGGCATCCGCAACATCCCTGGGAGATACCTTAAATAAAATCTTTTTTCAGGGTTTCTATTGCAGAATTTTCCCGAAACAGACCTCACGGCAGGATGAAGCTCCTGCGACAGAATTGTTTATTTTTCGATTTCTTCTGTTTTTTGTTATTGTTAGTATGGAGTAAAAGTTCCGTTGTCGAAAAAATTAGGAACCTCTGCGTTAAGCTATTGATTCTATAATGTTGGTATTTGAATGAGCCAAGACGTTCTCTAACAGGAACCGGCGAAGCGGCGCCGGCGGGCGCCGCATTGTAAAGGAAAAGACATAAAGGCAGAACTTGATACACGAGTTGCTTAATAAGAAAAATCGTTTGAAGCTACTTTCTGTTTTTAGTTTCTTTTTTTTTTTATTAGATGTCGCCAAAGAAGAAGAATTTTCAAATTTTTAAACATACATTTTTGTAGAAAGTTTAATTTCCCTTAGGAAGAGCCATTCTCTGTCCAAGTACTGAAGCAAAAAAGCCAAAACAAAGTCATTGTTGTGCTCTTTTGCTTATTTCTAACTTTTTCTTTGAAAAAAAAAAAAATAGTTCGAAATGAATGAAATAAATGCTCTAAAGCTAAAAATATATGCACTTCAACCTTCTTACTAAGTTGTACTCTGAGATTTTTCTGACAAAATAACGTAATTACAAATCCCGTCAGTAAAAGCTCTTGGACACCTTTGACGCCAAACTTTTTATGACATAATGTCTATTGTGGCACACCAGTTGGAGAGTTTAAGCTTATTCTGCTAGTTTGACTATAGATGCAACAAGAATCGAAACACTTACTTCTGTGTTTGGCATTACAAGACAGGACTACTTCGCATAAGAGGGCGGCCGTGGTGCAGTGGTAAAGTGTTCAGTAGATAGGCCGGACGCGTGGGTTCGAATCCCGCTCTGAACATCTACTTCTCTTTCAGCCTCCCAGTTTCGTATGGACGCCGCCCTTGAGGTTATATGTGAAATAACTAGCACCTTATTTCCTTCCAACTACTGCAACACAGAAAAAAGGGAAGGCTGCTAGCCTGTGGTAGTACAATGGACCGGTAATTAGGTGTGAGTTCTCCAGATTATCATAAAAGCCTCCTATTTTTTTTTTTATAAAAAAAAAACATCGCATCAAATTGAACTTCACCTTCTAGAATGAAACGATCGTTCTTAATTTCCCTTATTCATGTAGGTACCTACCCATGTTGTTGACTTCCTGTAGTCACTATACAATTATTGTGACTCTGTTTAAGAAAACGCATTTTCTTCTGATTGCACTCAATTTAACATCACCTTTAGCACATAAAAAATTATTATGAAGATAGGTGCTTTTAGTTTGCCAATAATTACTATTGTTGATCTAACCCCTCGTTTCAGGTCAAGTGAGATTGGTGGATACTGTCAACACAATGCAGTTAACAGCTAGCAAACATCAAAGAACAATCGTTCTGCTTATAAATTCTAGCGATCGACGCAAAAAATTGAAAAGTATTTCCCACTCCATTCCATTCTAATCGACCACTAGAACTCAGAAGTCGAACGTTGTCGGCTAGAATGCATTTTTCTTTTCCATCAATTGTAAGCTCTGCTTGAAGGCGTGCGGTTATCAGTCGGCTTGACACCGGGATTAATTGACTGTCTGATTCAAAAAAAAAAGTATATTGATGCGATTATTTTGTGATTCTTCTTTTATTTCTTGAACATTTATGTGGGTCTTATCGTCACGACCAATTTATTGTTTTGAGTTGTAACTTGTGAAAAAAGGAGACGAGTTTAGTTACATTTTTGTTATTTTTGTTTGAATCAGTCAAAAGTGTAAAAAGAATCGATTGCTCCGAGTGTGCTAGTTTCCTCCTCAAAACTAGGTGGATAGAAACAATCAGAATTTCAAGATATACGCTAGCAGAAAGTCTACAAAAAGACCAAGTGGAATATAATTTACAAGAAGGACGTCATATTAAATGTAAGGAAACTTTGAAAACATCTTACTTAAGTAAAAAAAAAAAGATAGAACTGGACTTTGTCCTAGAAAATATTTCAAACTACTCAACACAACTTAAGTGGTTAACAATGAAAGTGGAGTATTCCACAAGTGGATCACTAGTGTGAAGCAGATAACTGGATGCAGAGCTGTGGGCCCTTCGAGATACTCGTTACTTCGCGGGTGCACCGTAAAGAAAGAAGCGGTCGTGCTGATAGCTGTTTTTTTTTCATTTTCTCTTTGAATGTCCTTTACGTTGACAAAATAGTTCTTACTAATCTCTTCGTTATTGTTTAATCCTATGGCCTTTTTCACCAAAATACAAATTTGCGATTACAAGCAATTTAATACAGAATTTGTGATTCTTTTCATTGTTGTTCGTTTTACCAAATGTTTTTGCGACGAAAGTCTATCAGAAGCGATAACAGCTGAAGAGATGATATTTTCACAATGTTTTGTTTGCTCATATTGACGTTTTCAGCACATTGTTGTAAGAACAACAAAAGTAAATTACAAGTTGTCTTTATCTCAATACAAAATTAATTTCGAGCACTTGGGGCCATGTGCTCCTATCACAAGTCTATAAATTTAAAACCTGAAGTTGGTCAAACAAAAAAGCTACATCAAGCAAATTGAGTAAATCAGACTCAAATCTCAAAGCACTAACATAAAATACAGGCATACATAAACAAAAGGGGGCACAACAGATCGAAAAGCCACAGGCCCTAGCGCATTTCTAACAACCATGTCTTCTGAGGGAATGGATGGCACCTACGATTTTCTGCCGAATCCGAATGGCTAATTGAGAAAGCGCTTTTCATGACAATGAAAAATTACTAACAGAGGACTTGCCAATTCCTTGCGAAAGGCGATACCCGTGGAAACACTTTTTTGTCTCTGTTGGGATTCGAAATTCGAACCACGAACTTCTGAGTTAACAGACAGACATGCTAACCACGGGAACCAAATACAAGCATCCTATAATTAATTATGTACATAGATTCTATATAAACTTTACTTGAGGTTCAAGGTCATACTTACTTACTTACTTACTTAAGGTGGCGCTACAGTCTGGGTCGGACTAGGGCCTCAACCAACATGTTTCTCCAGCCAGCTCGGTCCCTAGCTAGCTGCCTCCAGTTTTGCACGCCAAGTTGGTTGAGGTCCTCTCCTACTTGCGTGCGCCACCTGAGTCGCGGTCTTCCTCTACTACACCGTCCTTCGGGATTGGATTCGAAGACTTTTCGGGCCGGAGCGTTGGTGTCCATTGGACCTTGATTAGTTTGACAAGGTCAGTGTCGCTGTACAGCCCGTATAAATCGTCGTTAAATCTTCTTCTCCACTTTCCAACTATGCAGACGGGATCAAAAATCACCCGAAAAATTTTTCTCTCGAAGCATCCTAAGGCGTTCTCGTCAACCTTTGACAAGGTACATGCCTCTGCGCCATATGTGAGAACCGGGATGATAAGTGTCTTATACAGGGACACTTTAGTTGCTCGAGAGAGGAACTACTCAATTGCCTTCTTAGTCCGAAGAAACAGCGATTTCTTGATGACAGCATATGCTTGGTCTTGCCCTCATTTACCACTAAACCCATCTTCTTCGCTTCCGTCTCAATGCTCATGAACGCGCCATTGACATCACGCTGCGTTCTTCCAATTATGCGTATGTCAATATCGTCGGCATATCCGAGCAATTGAACGGATCTTTGAAAGATTGTGCCTCTTGTGTTGACTTGGAAGTTTTGCACTATTCTTTCAAGAACGATGTTGAAGAAGTCGCATGACAGTGCATCGCCTTTCCTAAAACTTTTTGCCATCGAATGTATCGGTGTCAAGGTCATACTTAAGAATCATAAGAAAATATCTAAAGCAGCATTGAAGTTTACTAAAACTTCTCTTATGAAACACAGACTTTAAAATCAGTGAAGACCAAAAAACATTGATTTCAAATTCCCATGAAATTTATCACAATCCTCATTCAAGTTATGCAAGCGTCAACAAAAATAAAAAACCTAGATAAAATCCAAACATGAAAAAAAAAATTCTTTTGTTCGTCAATGACCGACCGGCATGCACCTACAGCCCAAGGGGCTTAGCTGCTTTTACTCAGACTTTGTAATAAGGGTTTCTACTATTGACTAAAAAACGACAAAAACACTTAAAGAAAGTCATCTCATGCAAACTTAGTATGTCTGCCTAAAATAGCTAATTAATCTCGCAAACTAAGTGTTTGAATCTCAAAGTCGTTATTGTCTGTGGTTCGAATGACTCGTTAATTGTTTTAGAAAGATAACAGCTAAGCAAATAAATAAATCTATAGAGGTAATCCCTAGCACTCTTAGGTAGTAAGTTTTTATCTTGTCGTACTGTTTGGATGCAATATTAGGTCCAAAGTGTCGCTGTACTTTACCCACATTATGAAGGGTTCACGTGGCTAAAGCGTTTCACTTCAAATGCATTTTACTTTCCAGACTATTTTTAGTAAGGAAATTACTACTGCTTCCAAAAAAGTTGATGGTTGAATAAACATGTTCCGCAAATGTTTATTTATGATATACTGTCTCCTTATTATGATTCAAGAAAAGCTGATTATTCCGTGGGTATTTCTTTCTGGTATGTAATACATTGAACATGTGGAAGTAAGAAAACAATTGTTTAGTTTGGAGAGCTAGTAATTGCTTTAGAAAAACAGCTTAACTAACAAAGTTATGCTTCAGACATATGATACTTTTTAAAGTAGAAAAAATAATAATAAAAGGAATAAAAACTGCTGGACGGATTTCATAAGAATGCTTTTTTTATTATTTATCAATCCTTTAACCAAAAAAATGATGTGGTATACTTGATTAAAACTAATTTCGTTCTGTTGAGCCAAAGAAGTGTATCTTTTGACTTGCGTTTTGCCCTCCAACTCAAGAGCTAGGATGTCCTAATCTTTTACTTAATTTTTGTTCTTACTATACGCAAAGTGGGCGATTTTTATATTTCTAGCAGTGCAGCAAGAACGCGGATCAAAGTTGAGTTACTATCACAACGCAATAATCCAAAAACCAACGAAAACAAAAAATTTAAAACTTTTGGTTGTCTTTAAAATGGTCTGTGGACTTTTATCAATAGTCACTGATTGCACATCATAGAGAATGTTTTGAAACCCTGCAATTGACGATAACTCCGCAACAAATCATCGTACACAGAGCTCAACTAAAGCTCAAATTAATAATTAAAGCATCTATAAAGCTGAATTTGTAAAGAAATAATTCGGTTGCACCTTTTCAAAGACCGTTTTCCAAACTTTTTTGTTGGTTTTTGGATTATTACTTGTTGACGTTGATGGACTGCTGTGTAGTAGCTAGAGCATCGACGAAGGCTGTGTTGACATGGTTTTCTTGAACAGACACTTTAAATAAATTTCCAACCACTGTTGCAGGCGGTTCAATTGAACGACACCCTTCAATGGGTGCTTCCACAACTTCTTGTACTCTGCCAGACATGAATGACATATCAAAAGCCACGAGTTTCTAGTTTTGAGTGTTGCCATTTTTTTTTTCATACATTGTACGAAAACAGTCTTGCATCCATATGCATCCATATCCTTCACTTTCATATGGATAATGCCTCTAAATGCAGTGGACTCCTGTTTTTTAACTTGACTCAGTAACTCATTATTTTTGGATTTTACTCATTTTTTTAGGAATACAAACAAGTGTTTGGTAAAACACTATTCAATCAATTAGTTAGTTCAAGTACCTGCTTTTATTTCAATTTGTTGAAATTTTTATTTTTGTGGAAAACAACAGTTTACATTTTAAAGGCCGCCAAAAGTTTTTAAATGAAAAAAGAAATTATCAGAGAACGTTGGGGGGAAGATTTGATTATAATTTGACTAAAATTTCTTGGTTTTTTATTTTCAAATAATTTCCAGCCGAGTTATGGTGAACACCTCAAATTGTTTTTTTCTCAAGACCGGCTTATGCTTCCATATTTCTGCATGAAAAAATTACCCTATATTGTCGAAAGTATGCTTTATAATGTACGAAAGGTTCGAAGAAAATTGCTCAATGCATGTCCAAAAACCTCACACCCACTACCCCCCGTGGTCTTGTTTCCTCTTTGTTTTGGAAGTAAGGTCCACGGGGGTTATTTCCATGATGAAATGGCAGTAAGAGCAGCGGGCCTTAGTTCTTTTTTCCGCGAACTTAAATCCCATTTCGTAATGGAAAGAAGTCCCACCATTTGCACTTTAACTTATTTTCAATGTGAATAAACTGGCACCAGGAACGTAACTCCGCTGGACATAATTCCATGCTCTGATTGTGGATTATGACATACCAAAAAGGATCATACGTCCTTAAGAAATATCGATGTATCATACTATGTACATATATGTTTAGTGCGGTTAGTTCGCGCGGATTTCTTAAGTTCAACCGCAAGCCCGTATTACCTGAGGGAAATTTTGTTCGCTTCAATTCGCTTTTTACTCGCGGAAAAAATTTTCTTAAGGGAGTATGGATGTGTGGTGTAAACATAAAAATATGGTCGTCCTGGCTTGGGGTTGAACATTAAAAATTCACGCGAACAGACCAGGAGAAAGAAGCTAAGAGCAAAACAAACATTGAGAAAGTAGATTTAGTTATTATGTGCGCATTTGAAAGTGAACTGAGTTTCCATAATCCTATGTCACGAAGTGCAAGACAACATGTGCTATGAATTCATATCCATGGAAAGCTGAAATAAGTGCCCCAATTTTGGAGCTTTGTTTTTTGGTACATCAAAATGTTGTAAGCATCCACAATGTTCCTGATCCTTTCTAAAAAGGAAAACTTATTTTAAAATCCCATGTGCTTCAGACTCATATAAATGCTGCTCCAAAATGGCAAAAAAGACATGGGCCTCAATTCTTTTCCTTGGTGGGTCTTATTGCCTCTTCAAATGCAAGCAAAGCCCGTGGGTGTTTTTTCCATTTTTTTGAGCAATAAGACCCACATGTCTTATTGCCGCGGGGCTTATTGCACTGCACCAAATGAAGGAGACGTAGCGTTAACTGTCAAAATTTTATATCTTATTTTCAAAACAACGGCCATATTGACAAATTGCTCTGTAGTGAAGATGCACTTTTTTTCTAGTTATCTTGTCAGACGGATTTGTTTAGTGACACATTTTTTTTTATTTGAATTTAGAATTTCAGTTGTGCTCAATATTTCATCATGTTTCTCTTTTTGATGTCATCTCTGGCAAACACCACATTGTTAGAAGAAAACGTAAAGATAACAGATCTGCATTACGTACTGTACATACCTTAAATTTTAAGAATATCAGCTAATGAATTCTAAGATTATCTTTAGTGTCTCTGTTTTATCGCTGTGTATTTGTAAATTTCTTTAAAGTAGTGGAGGTAGATATGAAATGAGATTTTCATTGTCTCCCATAATGAGGAATTTGCAAATTCTCGGATGAAGTTAACCGTACGTGAACACTACCAGCCGTATTTTTAGTGGCATTTTAAACTCAATTTTTCGACAGTAAATAAGGGCTGAGTAACTTAAAAGCGCAAATACGAGGTTTGAGTTTGTTTTTGTGCATAAATGTCATTCCTTGCGAGTATTAAGTTGTCATTAGCGGAGTTCACACTGTACAATTAGTTGGACAGACTTTGGTTTGAACGACCATTGTTGGATAATGTGAACGCTCAGACGACCGCTTGACCAACTTGTTCGATGTTTTTCAAATGTTTTTGAAAATTTTGAGGTTGGATGGAGCGTAGGAGTACATGACATGAATGTTCGACGACAAATCTGATAGCTCTGAACGCAAACTACATCCGACCATCCAACATCCATCAAACGAATTCTGTTCAACTAATTGTACAGTGTGAACTCGGCTATTTAATGGGTGATTTGCAATTTTTTGGAATCTGAAATAAAATGGGAATATACCCAACCCATATTAGTTTTATGTATAGTTTGGATGTCTTAAATGTATGCTCAAACTGTTTGTTTTAAACTTAAAAAAAAATAAATAGGGTGGCGCAACAGAGCGAGGAGTCCCAGGGCATATCGCATTTCTCACAACCATGCCTGGTGAGGGAATGGAGAGGACCTACTATTTTTTGCCGATTACGAACGGCTAATCGAGAAAGCGCTTTTCATGACAATGAATTTACCATCGAAGAACTTGCCAATTCCTCGCGAATATGGCGATACTCGTGTAAAACATTTTTGCCTCTGTTGGGATTCGAACCACGAACCTATGGATTAACAGGCGGACATGCTATCCATCACGCCCCGGGTACCACTTTAAACTTGTTATAGTGAAATATTTATTAGATTTATGTACGCGTGGTGTTTGTATAAGCAGGGCCTGTACAACGGTCATAAATTGATTGAAGTCGCGTTACAAAACCCAATATGAACCACTTGTAAAAAAGCATGTGGGCACTCCATAAAAAAACTTTTCATAATCATAAACTGTGACTCATTTATTTTCAAAATTCCTAAATTGCTTAGCCTCTGAGACTCATTAAAAATAAAGCATGCGGTAACACTATCTAAATGTCTCTAAAACTTGCTTCCTGCATTTAATGTATGGCGCCGTGGTCGATGATAATTACTAGACCACCTGAGTTGGGCTGGCCGGGCGGATCAGATAGCGTGAGTTATAAGTTCCGAACGAAAAATCATTTGACGATCTTTATAAAATAGTTCTAATTTGTCGATGGTTGTAGAATCTTTTTGAGATTCTCATCGGATGAGATTAAAAATCTTAATAAAAAAAAACTATCTACTTTTATTTACGATGTTCGGTCTTGTTATACCAAAGAAATCATTTCACATTTCCTAAAAACTCACGTACAAGTCACGTACCTTACGAGCATATAACCCAAATTGAGCCAGAACACGCCAGACTTATCGACCCCATTCAAAAATAAGTCCAAACATCACTTTTCTTGATCATATAACCAAAAATGCATTAAAACACTGGAAAGATGATTTTTTATTCAACCGTTTGTTAAATTGCAATTAATCACATGTGCAGGAACATATACAGATTGCAATAAAAGAAATGTAGATGATTACTAGCGATTACACAAATCACTGCTTCATAAGGTTAATACTATTTGTTTACTTATATCGTGGGTTATTAATTGCTTTTTAAAATTTCTAATGGCTAGATTATTTTGATTGTGTTAGTTTAACCCGCCACCTTAACTTAGAGAGTCGTTTTAGTAATAAACCTTACCATTCTAAATTATTTAATTAGTTACAGATTTATGAGTATTTTTTCTACGAAACGTGAGAAAGCTTGAACTTTTGATCCTAGCACACAGCTTTGACGAGTTCTGCTTCAATGTTTACGACCGACGAGAATGAAATAAAATCCCCCTAAAGAATATGTAATTGCATTCGAATCAGAAATAAATGTTCTATCATAGCCTGTATCTTTCTAATCCTGTATTCCAATATTAACTTCCAACTTCGACGATTCAACCCCAAGGCTTACATCTGAAGACTTTGAGTCAAATATCCACCATCTGGTTAGATTCTGTTTGTCGAAAACTACTACCTCATTATGAAAATCCCTCTTCTGCATTAAAACCATTAATTGGAAAATGAACAAGCTCTTGACTCATTTCAGGGGTGTGCTAAAAGCTATCATGTTTATGATTACACTACACACTGAAATCACAATTAATTAAAATCTTTAATCGTTCTATCAGTTAATCAACACTCAATCCACGTACGATACGAACTACCAGGAAAGTAGATTAAGAGAACCGCGCTCTCAACCGATGAGTTGAATAGCACTTATAGAACATACTTATCTCTTATCTGTTGAGTTCTACCATTGGGTTGTTGCTGGACACATGTTATGGCAACTAAATACAAACATGTCTCATCAGCCTAGAAGTGGGCAGCGAATATATCTTCTGACTGACAAACAGTACCGTCCCTCTTTTTTTTTTTTTTTTTTTTGATTTATTCAAAATATTTTAAAATAACTTTTTTTCCTGATTGATTAATTATATTATATTCTAATTATTTCTTCATTTGTTCTTTCTTTCTATAGCCGTGATTTATTCATATGTAATGATCCACTAACTTATTCATCCTCGTGCAATATATGAATTTAAATAAACACAGCGGAGATGTTGGAAATGAATTTTAACAGTGAAATGTTTACCCTCAAGGACGGAAAAGGCTTTTACAAAGAAGAGGTGCTGACGGATTTGCTGCAAGAAACACCTATCGACGATGATGCATGTGAAAAGGAACAAACTGATTCCAAAACAAGGAATAGAAAAAGGGCGCAAAGATGCTATAACATAGGTAAATGAAATTTCGATGTAACTCAATCTCTACATACTCCTTACCGCTGGTAGGGGGGATCGTAAAATTGTTTTTAAAATATTTAAATAAAAGCAAAGTGTTAAGTTTTAAAATTAATCGTCAAACAACTATTTTGGTCCTGACTAATTGTCTTATTCACCAAACCAAAGAAAAACCAACCACAGGTTCACTCTTCACTTGTAGTCTGTCGTTTGTTCTCTCCAGGAATTCGTGAATTCGTGATTGCAACTTTTTCAACTTCTTCTTTTAACTTCGATGGAGTGTAGTAACTCCTGATAATTTTGATTCTGTTCAAAGAAACTGAACTTTTCAGCTTTCAAGCTCCTGGGTTCCTACTTTGCTTTTATGAATATTCACGGAGATTGATCGTAACTTAGTCCATATAAACAACTCCAATCAACCAAAACCGTTTAACATCTGAATTTTTTCTTATTGCAGGTACTTACTTACAGATATTTTCTGGAACATTCTTTTTAGTGTTAGCACTTGTGCTCTTTAGATGGTCACTGTTCGAAATACTCACAACCAGTCGATTGCGGATGTTGCCAAAACTTCCACCATTTGAATTATGGGCCAATCCAAAACCGATTGTGTATTGCAGAGTATATATTTTTACCGTTACCAATGGTGATGCATTCCTCGAGGGCATCGATGAGAAACTGAAAGTGAAAGAACTGGGCCCAATCGTTTTTAGAGAGCATCTGGAACACAATGATATCGTGTTCCATGAAAATTCGACTTTGTCCTACACAGCACGAAGATACTTGGAATTCTTGCCGGACATGAATGAGCCTGGAATACTCAATCGAACCATTTCGGTACCAAATATTGTCTTTCTTGGAATGGCCACAACGGTGGCAGATTTGTCGTTTACAGTGAAAATGCCTTTCAATATGATTAGCCGGTCTGACAAAGTAATCGTAAACATGACAGTCAATGACTACTTCTGGAATTTTACAACACCGGCACTGCAAACTGTGGATAGATATCTGCCCTTCCTTGTCCCGATGTCTAATGGTGGGACTTTGCATACGGTATGTAGAAATAGAAATTAGGTACACTGCCGAACGCACATCAGCTTTCAGTTTCTTCCTTAAAGGTATACAAAAAATTCAATGATCGGGTAAATGTCAGGATCGGGCCCAAGTACAACGCTCAAGAGTTTTTCTCCATCAACACATTCGGTTATCAACCTACAGTGCCTGGTTATCAACCGGAAAAGGGTGATTGCTACGCTGACCTTATGAACTCTACAGAGGGTGCTATGTATCCCAATCGTGTGCCCAAAGACTTTATTTTTTACTATTGGCGAAAATCGGTTTGTCGTCCAGTGCCACTCTACTTCGAAAAAGAGCTTCAAATGGGAAAGCTTTTGGCCTACAAGTACATCACTCATACGGATTACTATGATCGCGAGAAGAACTTGACCACAGACTGCTATAAGGGCTTTGGAAAAAAGCCACTACCCGATGGCCTGTCCGATGCATCAAAGTGTTACGATGGTAATATCGCTACAACAGAACATGAGCCACTGACTACTTTTGTTTTTGTTTAGGACTCCCGATTGCTTTGTCAGCACCCCACTTCTATGGCCGATCTGGTTATTGGGAAGACAAAATCGAGGGATACACACCAAATTACGATGCCCATGGATCGTATTCCATTGTCGAACCGATCAATGGAGTTCCACTCGATCAGAAAGCACGATCGCAGAGTAACCTAGTTATTCCAAAGCTCAGCGGCTTCAGTAAGCAAGTAAATAGATTCAGTGAGATGGTCATTCCCATGATTTGGTGCGAATACGTAAGTTTCAATCAAATTCATTCAGTACATCTGATTCTTATTTTCACAATTATGTTATTCATTTTCAGCATTTACCAGAGTTGACTTCCGACATAACCGCTCTACTCATTTTCACATCGAACATTTTGCCATATCTTCGATTCATTGTACCTGTGATATTTTTAGTGATAGGATTAGTTTTAATTTACTTTGTGATAAAACGGTTGAATGACGATATTAGCTTAAGTGGATATTCTAGAGTGAAGCTACTCTGGCGACGAAAAAGGAATCGGAATATCTTAGGATTATAACCGAAATAGTTTTTAGTCAGTTAGAGTAAAAGTATTTATATGTGGTTGACAATGAAGGGTTAAAATAATGCATTTCTTAAGAAAAACAGTGTGGTTTTATTCCTACTCTATCGACATTTTTGTGTGTTATGTATACGCAAAAAGCATTATATCTTGCTGATCGATTTCGATCTCAAAAAGCTGAGCAAAGCTTAAACTGAAAGCTAAGAGAGCTTAAATATTAATATACAGGGTGGCCCAGTAAGAGCGCGAATTATTTTATAATTTATTTTAAACACAGCTAAGCTTTTGGGAGTTCTGAGTTTTGATTAGCATTTTTGCTAAGCCCATACTGTGTAAAGAGCACACAAAATAAAATATTAAAAAAATAATTAAAATATTTTCCATAGCTCTTTGCACAATTTTGGCTAAAATTGCATTGATGCAAGATGGCTTGTAGATGTATTTGAATTTGAATTTGAATTTATTTCATCAATCAGAGAACATGAACTCTTACAGACTAATCAAACTAATAATAATAAAAATAAATAAAAATAAAAATAAATAAAAATAAATTAAACAGCATTTGAAAAATAAATAGATAAATAATCAAAAAAGAACAAAATAAATAACAAACGGCGTGAATATAGACTCATATGAAATATTATACATATGCATTTATATTTGATTTAGAATTGCATTTTTAAAAGAATCTCTTGAACATATCATATAAAAGTTAACAGTACGCAAAATGAGTTGGCTTCCCTGATGCAACGGGATATGGGCTCATTACGCCCGTAATTAGTGCGATGGAATTGCTCATATATTAGGAATCTTTCCCGTGAAATTCTAGAGGTGCACTCCCTTCAAAAAATAGTGTTGATAGCGGAGGGCACTTAATGCGTCCAGTCAAGATGTCTCTGACGAACATAGTCGAAAGATATTTACGGCGCTTTTCAAGCGACTTCATTCTTGCCGATGAATTTGCGTAGTACGGATTCCAAACTGTGCAGTAGTACTCTAGCACGGATCTAACCAAAGAGTTGAATAGCGATATAAGAGTATAGGAATCAGTAAACTCTTTCGTATTCCTCTTGATAAAACCAAGCATCTGATTTGCTTTATTTATCATAAAGTCATAATGCGGTCGAAACGACATACTTTGATCAATTATAACCCCTAGGTCCTTCTTCTGAACTACTCTTTCAAGATATATATCATTGATACTATAATCAAACTTTACAGGATCATGGTTTCTTAAACAAGATAACACTTCGCATTTTTTGATATTTAAGTCAAGGTAATTATCTTTGCACCAAGCAGTCAATCTTTGTAAGTCTTGGAGAAGAAGGCTACAATCATGGTTGCAAGTAATCTTGCGATAAAGCTTTAGATCATCCGCAAATAGGAGACAGTGCGAATTTTTGAAGATATTAGAAATGTCATTTATAAAAATAAAAACTAACAATGGTCCCAAATGACTGCCCTGTGGAACACCCGATGGAACAAATATGCTTTTCTGATGTAAGGTGATTATAGTGGCTTGCTAAAATACACTTTACACTTTCAAATCCCCTCGATGAAAACTATCCGAAGCTTTTAAATTTGGTGAACGTGGAGGCCAGAAAAAGTCAAATACATCCATTACCAACGCCATCGAGTCACGTACAGTCAGTCCTGGATTAACGGTTAGGCAGAATAGGCAATTGCCTAGGGCCCCCTATTTTAAGGGGCCCCCGAAAAATGAAAAAGACTTCTAAAATTTTCTTACAAACATAACATTAATAATAAGAACTGAAAATGAATTTTACTCAAATTAATAAAACTAAAATGACCGCTTTCAAAAGGCAACGTTATTTGACAAATTGTATGAGCGTGCAAAGAAGTGTATCGAAGTGAAAGGAGAGTACATTCAATAATAAAAAAGAATTATCTCAAAATGTATACTGATTGTTTTTATTTTGAAAAATTTCGATTATTTTTGGAACAAAGCGATAATTTCAACTAGGATGATGAATAAGTGAATGATTAATGATGGATGACAAATACATGAATTTACCATTTAGTATCATTTAAAAAATACTTTTTCTTTTACTGAGGGAAAAACTGTGTCCGATATTTAAACGGAAAAGCATTAAAATTGCAGTTGTTGACGTTTTTAAAGCAACGCATTTAAATTGAATTGAAAGTAGTTTGATTCAAATACAAAGTGCTTTTGCGAAAGCAGATAAGTAACTTTGGCTTTTGAATTGAATAGTTCACTTCATGGACTCGAAATCTAACTTTTTCGAATTTAGATCAAAGAAAACCGTATTGAAAATAACAAAGTCAGATCATACATTTTAAAAGAGGTTACTTATCTGTCGATTCGATTCCTGATGTATCGTATGTTGACCAATGGTCGATAATTTTAAGACATGTTTCTCCGAACGATTTTCAATCAGTCGAAAGGCTTATAACTTTTCTTCAGTTGGAAGGTCATACTGGTGAAAGTCTAGCGAATCAAACTTTAAAGTTTCTTACTGAAGACTGTGGTTTATATATTCAAAATTGTAGAGGACAATCTTATGACAACGCATTAAACATGTCCGGAAAGTATAAAGGTGTTCGAGAAATAATATTGAGTTTGAATGAGAATGCGATCTGTGTTCCCTGTTCCGAGCATTCCCTTAATTTGGTTGGAAAGCATACTGTGAAGTGCTGTTTTTATGCAGTAGACTTTTTCGCCATTATACAGACGTTATATAATTTTTTCCCGCCTCCACCTATCGTTAGGCGTATAAAAAAATAAAATAAACTTTATAGACATTGTCAACTACACACTCGGAAGCACATTCGAATGCGACGAATTCAGTTTACGATTCATTTGATATCATATTAAAGGCTCTAGAAATCATTGCTGAGGATGAATCACAAATCACGTGTATCGCGAATAAAATGCAAATGATGCGCCACCCATTTTTTTATTTTACTCTTACACCCACCGTACAGTATTGCCATTAGGATTCAATTGTATCCCGGTGAACTCTTTTTCTTTGGGAACTCGGCGATACATTTTTTCAGACTATTTTAACAAACAGCGTCAAAAAAAACCTCAGACAGAGTGTTCCAACGAAATCTTAAGAATCGCATTAGCGGCAAAATTCTGTAGTATTAAATGAACCCTTTATCAATAACGTCGCAAAGTATGACAGTGCGAACTCGGGATTGTCACCGTGTACTCGAAAAATAACAAATTTCTCCAGAGTCGATCAAAAAACGATCGTTGGGATCACATTTCTTTAACAACGATCGAATGAGTTCCTATTCAAAAAACAATCGCACACGTCAGCCATCTTGGCGAAAGTAACTGGAATCTGTGCCCCGGTTCTGTAGCTATGTATCCCCTCGATAAAATTCGGCGATAAGCGGTGGAAACTGGAACAAAATTCTATAAATTTAGTAGAATTTTGTTCCGATCGATTTTATCGATGGGATAGTTACAGAACAGAGGTACTGGGCGGTTAAAAAGTAAGCAGCAAAGTTGGGTATCCCTTATAACTTGTGCTAGCGAGGCTGCAAAATATGTTACCAAGTCAATCATTTGTTGATTGACTACGAAAGATATTAACCGATTTGAACACATATGAAACTCATTAGTCATTGAAGTTATAAAATTGACATATTCAGCCATTTTCACAATTTTTAAATAAGCAATCTTCGAATGGTACCCGTGGCGTGATGGTTAGCATGTCCACCTGCTAATTCAGAGGTTCGAGGTTCGAATCCCAGCAGAGGCAAAAATGTTTTTTCACGGGTATCGCCTTTCGCGAGGAATTGGCAAGTCCTCCGTTAGTAAATTCATTGCCATGAAAGCGCTTTCTCAAAAAGCCGTTCGGAACCGACAGAAAATTGTAGGTCCCCTCTATTCCCTCACAAGACATGGTTATGAGAAAGCTCTCGCTCTGTTGCGCCACCCTATGTATGTATGTAATCTTCGAACTATTTGTTACTCACAATTTGAGTGAGTCATTGCCCAACGAAAAGTCCCAGCAATTTTATTTTAGCTATTTACAAACCAGGACTTTATAGACGATGTACATACATAGGTACATATATGTATGTGTGTATGCCATGTTCAATTCGAATCATAGTTCTCTTTTTTTGTGCATCCTTCTGTCTTTCATTTCACTGTATAATATATCACCAAATTGTGGTCTCGTTTCACAGTTCAGTTCATATCAAGGCACGGAATATCAATTTGAATTTCTTAACATTTTACTGACCTTGATCTTTTCCAGATTGAGGGTAATCATTAAAAAACATTAACATGTCTGTTCCCTGGTCTTTTCATTTCTTGTATTTTTTTTTTTTTTTTTTACTTGGACTGACTCTCTGGGTATTTTTCAATTTTTATGATAAGAAACCGCTGGCAGGTCGTGAACTGGCTCTTCCCCTAATCATTAATTTGACTAAAATAAAGGTAGGCTAGATAACAGAGCATTTCAATTATTTTGTTTTTAGAAAAACTAAAAAAAATTAATCTTTTCTTCAATTAGAATTCAAGATTGGCTAGCGCTTGGAGCTCAAATGTTTGCGGTGTTGCAGAGGCTAAGTACACTTCTGATATGCTCAAACGAATTGGAAGCGAACCTTCGCTTCAGAACTTTTTTCTTGCAAATTCTGTTCTTCAAAGTTTGGCGACTGCTTAAAAGGAATAAATAAATGAATAACTAGGGTGACGCAAAAGACCGAGGAGCCCCATGGCCTAGCGCTTTACTCACAACCGTTCCTTGTGAAGGAATGGAAGAGACCGACAATTTTCTGCCTACTCCAAACGACTAATCGAGAAAACGCTTTTTATGGCAACGAATTAACTTACGGAGGACCTGCCAAATCCTCGCGAAAGTGTATACCCGCGGAAAAACTTTTTTGTCTTCTGTTAGGATTCGAACCACGAACCTCTAGGAGGTTAACAGCAGATATGTTAACCATCACGCAACGAGTACGACTGTGAACATTCGGTACGCTAAATGCATCTCTCAAATATGAAGTGAGTATGTGCCAGACTCTCAAGCAGGACAATACTTTTGCATTATAAATAATTTTTCAAATAAGTAACGTGATTAGTACTCGTCATAATCGCTGTCGCATCTTGAGACCTCGCATAGAATTCCACCAGGGGTTTGAAACTATCACTTGTTATCAATCTGTATTTCCCGTTTACGCAAAATAAAACATAAATAAATAAACATCACATGAGAAAATATGACGTACATGAGTCACATGTTTTTCGACTTACAGTTACATATGTTTTGGCTTTTCAAATGCGATCATTATACCGAAAGGTTTAGGGAATTAGACTTCCAGATTTTAAGTCTCAATCATTACGGTTAAGCACATTTTTCTCGAAATTGTAGTAAGAATAACTTTTTTAATAACGAGTCCTAAAACGGTTCCTCTCAAAGAATAATGTAAATAAATAAAAAATACGGTGGCGGAACAGGGTGGTGGTAACCTCGGAGCCTAGCACATTTTAAAGACTTACAGTAATTTTAGACCGATTTCGAAGGCTAAAGCTACGTGCAGACGGCATATAAAAAGCCGCACATATGTGCGGTTCTGACGTCACATAAAAAGTTGTAAAATCAACGCAAATGCTATACGTTGAACAATGTACGCAAACTCGCATATAAGGGTGTTCAGACGATGTGCGGAATCTGTCCCAAAAGCCGCACATTAGTTTGCGTTGATTTGCTCGCACATCAAGTGTACGCAAATGAGTACGCAAATTTTGCGGTTGATGTGCGACGTGTTCACACGATATGCGGAAATATCCGCACATCACCCATTTGCGTTCATATGCAGGTTTGCGTTAATTCAATAAATTGTTTGAATTTTGTGTTTTATTCATGGTTTGTGGTTGTTGACGAAGCTTATCCGTACATAAATTTAAAAGTGCTGAAATTATTTGAAAATGTCGAAAAGAAAGTAGGGTACTACGGCTGTTTTGGCATTGGATATGATTTATCAGCAATCAATTTTAATGATTTCATAACAAATCGGTAGAAAAAAAATTAACTTAATAAATTAATAAAATACTCAAGTCAACAACAAAAAAAAATTTAAATAAAGAGACCCGATAAATACTGCAATACTTATTGCAAAAACAGCCTACTACCAACACACTTCGCTTCGCTCATTTTTTTTTAATTGAAAACCGATCATAACTATACTGTACAACCACTACTGATTTGCGTAAAATATGCACATTTGCGTTGTCCTATTTTCGTGTCACCGCACATGATTTTGAAGATCGCACATGCACGCACATGCACGCAAAGTGTCACAAAAAATGTGCGAGGGTGTTCAGACGATTTGCCAAAAAGCCGCACATTTATGTGCGGTCTCGCCGTCGCACATCATCCGCAAACCATTTGCGTGCATGTGCGGAGTGTCCCAAAAGGGTGTTCAGACGATATGCGTGAATTTTCGCATATTATGACGTAAAAATGACGTCAGAACCGCAAACGTGTGCGGCTTTTATATGCCGTCTGCACGTAGCTTAAGTGAGAAAGCACTGCACTGGTAGATTATTACTCTCGGTGGAACTGCACATTCCTCAAGAAAGGCGATACCCGTGCAAAACTAATTCTTGATAGGATTCAAACTTCGAACCGCCGCGCCGACGTAACAGGCTTACCATTACGCCACGTGTACTCCAGTGTAGATACCGTATTTTTAGGTACGACCTTCTCGCTAATTACGTTTAAGCATATTTCTACGAAATTCGATGAACATATACATATGTATGTAGAACCATCCATCTTAGGGCCAGTTGCTCAATCGAATCATAAATTTAAGTTCTACATAAAGTTTTCATTTTTGTATGAGACGTTCCGGAATTCTTAAGTTCTACATAAAATCCCCATACTAAAGTAGAACTTTATGTAGAACTTAAATTTATGATTCGATTGAGCAACTGGCCCTTAGTTTCGGGATTAAGTTCGTTATCGTGACAGATGAAATTTGACATCTAACAAATGACAAATTACAAATTACAAATGATAGATGACTGATGACAGATGACAGATGACAGATTACAGATGACAGATTATAGATGACAGATGACAGATGACAGATGACAGATGACAGATGACAGATGACAGATGACAGATGACAGATGACAGATGACAGATGACAGAAGACAGAAGACAGATGACAGATGACAGATGACAGATGACAGATGACAGATGACAGATTATAGATGACAGATGACAGATGACAGATGACAGATGACAGATGACAGATGACAGATGACAGATGACAGATGACAGATGACAGATGACAGAAGACAGAAGACAGATGACAGATGACAGATGACAGATGACAGATGACAGATGACAGATGACATATGACAGATGACAGAAGACAGAAGACAGATGACAGATGACAGATGACAGATGACAGATGACAGATGACAGATGACAGATGACAGATGACAGATGACAGATGACAGATGACAGATGACAGATGACAGATGAGATGATAAAAAACGAGATTACTAAAGAGTGCGGTTTTCAATCTGGCATTTTGGTTTCTTTCACGGCTGTCATTTGATTTACGCTCAATTTGGTTTGCCATTTTGTCGTGGAACAATTTAGGCCGCATAGCCACTTAGTACTGCCTACTTTTGGTAAACTGTCTCGGACCGAAATCGCTGTTGACGACGATTTTTACATCATTTCGAGTTTTAAACCAGTGAGTTACCTCAAAGATCGGGCAGTATAACACAGTCAGGCTATTTTTTGTGGGGTTTTGTGAAGTTGCCGATATACACAGATAAGCTTGAGACGATTGAGGCCTTAGAAGAGAATATTCGGTGCGTTTAAATGCTGCAAAAAGTGATTTTAAATAAGCATCATGGGTGGAATTTACTATTTTCTTTTGGATACGCAGTCAAATGACCATACAATAACTTAAACTAAGCACAAGTTCAAATATGTTATTTAAATAGTTTCAAATCATTTTAAGCATCTAAAGAAATTTGCGGTACCCGGCAGAAAATTGTAGGTTCCCTCCATTCCCTCACAAGGCATGGTTGTGAGAAATGCGCTAGGCCCAGATTCTCCTCGCTCTGTTGCGCCACCGTATTTATTTATTTTATTTATTTTTAAAGAAATGTCAACAAATCAGTCGGTGATTTCAGATTAACACTGCTTGCTCCAGAAAATTTTATATAACGTGCAAATTTCCTTTGGAAGTTTTTTTTCTATAAATAATCTCAAATCTGCACATTGAGAGTATTTTAAAACAAAATTAAAATTAAAACTCATTCCCACCATTAGCCTCTTACTCTCGTTCAGAATATTAATTGATTTCGTCTGGCACTTCACGCGGAACAAAATAGGTAGTTGGTACCTTGCCCGCACATATATCAACAATAACCCAGTCCAGACGTAAAATAATTAAAAATTGTTTAACGACCGTAAAATAGATTATTGACTTTATTTGATAACAGAGTAGGTGCGATGCACCATATCGACCAGCTCAACATGGGCAGACTTTTTTTTCTTAAACTCCTCAAGTTACCTAGAAAAAAAGCAATCACGCAGTTTTATGGTTGGAGATAGAAAGTCCTAATGCGTTGAGACTATGATTAGTGTAATAGAAAATCTTTCAATCGCTCAAAAAGAGTAGACTTAAGCATTTTTGAAAAAAAAAATGCAAACTGATAACTTTAATGTGAATCGCAACATTCCACGTGCCCTATAGGCGTGTTACATTGATAAGAAAAATTATGATGTTTACATTGCATAGGTGCGTAACCGCAAAAGGTTTGCTGATCGCTTGCTCTATTTTCATCCTACAATCGAATGTCTCACATCAGTGGCTTATCATCGCTTTTATAAACAAAAAATAGTAAAAATCATGTTTAATTGGCGGGGGCAGTAGACAATTACGCTTCGCAATTATGTTGAAAAGTCAGTCCTTGGATAAGGCGAGACAACCTTATCTGTTTGTCTAGTGGAAATTGGAATTGCTCCAGACGCTAGAACATAAATGCATATGAGTTTTGGCGTATTTTGACTTTTTTGAGCTTTGCATTTGGTTTTTGAAAATAAACAAACAAAAATGATGATGGTTGACTGTTTCTCAGAAAATCTTTTGGTATGAAAGCTTGTTTTGTAATTTTCAGGATTTTATCGTCCTTCTAGTGGTCTTTTGTAATATCCTGGCAAATTTAACATATATTTGAGAGATGAAGCTGAAGGCTGTTCAAACCCAAAACGATTTTGTAGTTGCGAGAGCGACGTATTTAACTGTCCAATTACATGATATGTTTACGAAGCGAAATAAGGCAAGGCCCTCATTGTCGCGACAAGAAAAGACACATTTGTAGTCGTAGCGACGACAGCAATGCAGTCGGCCAGGTTTCTGTCACTGTAACATCTAAAAACTGGCTTTGGTTTTGGGAGAGCTTTCATTGACTCCTGTTGTCTGAAAAACCCTAAGCTCACTGTCATGACATTTTTTTCTAAATAACCAACTTAAATATACTTCCTACACCTTATTTGTTTGAAACGTCCTCAAACCCAAAAATTATCTTTATCTGAAGAAAATCACGCTTCAACAACCAACGAGGAAGTTCAATTTAAAAAGAAGAGTCAGGAAGAACCCTTATCAAAATCATTCGAGATTTTTGTAAATGTATAGATGTAAATGTAATTTAAAAAAAATATGATGTACGTTTCCAAAAACGCTCGTTTAAATTGGCCAACTAAACATCAGAGAATGGATAGGCTGTAGTGGATTATAAGACAGACAGAAAGACAACATTTAATCCTTGGGGGCATAGTAAGATTCATGTCAATCAATATCAACAAATTGCTATAAAATCTTCTCTTCCTTATCTCCTCGCGCAGACGTAACATTCACCTCGACTGCATACTCTCCATAAGTATGTTCTGTTTGTCTTATGTCTGTAGATTAGCCATAAATGCTCGTCGGTTGCTTTATCATGTCTTGGTCTTTGATCTCCGTCGAGGGATTTTTTTTTTTAAAGATTTTCAATAGTAACAATTCGGAATTTGAGTGTGATAGATTTGGTTAGTTTAGAAACGTCTGCGGTTGTGAACTGTGCAATGAAAATGAGCTGAAAACAGACATTTGTGAAAAGAGATCAGCTTTGGTATTTAAACGTTCTAAGCTGTGAAATAATTGTCATTAATAATTCTGAATGTGGTCGAGTGATTCGTTGAGCGCGGTTAGTTAAAAAAAAAAGGCAGAAGTATCCTTTTTAGTTATTTTGTTCGGTTTAGGTATTTTAAAGTCCTGCAAGCAATTTCTTCGTTAACTTGTTTTTGTAAGTATTTTTTGTTTATAAAAGTGAAGTTTAATTTAAGCAAAGAAAAATAAAAGCAAAAAACATACTTCGAGTTTTCATCGTATCCTTTTCCTTCTAAGCAAACGTTTTTTTCAATCAAGTACAAAATATATGAAATAATAAGCATGGACAGGAATTTATATATTTAAACAGTTTCTAAGCGTAGAAAATGATGTGGTGAGAATAGAAATACTCCCCACATTTGATCAGCTGATCAGTTGTACAAATAACGCGTGTTGCGTAGAATACAGCAATAGAGATTACAATGACCTTCCTCTCCCATTAAAAAATAATAAAATAAAAAATTGAAAACAAATGGGCAGGAACTAATTTAATCTACAGCACGTTCTAGGAAAAACGCAGAAATTGAATAGCGTATAACTTTTTTGCTACAATAAGCTAAGTAGAGGAAATTTTTTGCCCTCATACGCTGTGTTAAGAAAATCATGGCACTAATCCCTTACACATTTGGAAACTCTGAAAATCCTTTTATAATTTGATCAGGACTAGTTTGTATTAAAATATCGAATTTTAAGTGTACTGTGCTTTAATACTACCTTTACAGCTTACAGCTATTCAAATTCTATTTTCTACTACCATAAAAAGAAAAGATGTGGAACTCTAGAAAGTTATGTTCGTCATTCCTAAATGTAAATTAGCTTAAAAGCTTTGTTCTTTAATTTCATCTTCTTCTTCTTTGGCGTTATAGGCATAGTGATCTCTAACGGATCGCAGCTTTTTACTCATCTGCTACACACTTATGGTCCGCCAGAGCCGCCACTTTAATGAATCCGCATTACTTTCAGATAGCACCGGCTAGTTTTAGCTTGTTCCATGTCTAAGGCACCAAAGATTATGCCATGACTGGTTTGGTCTGCCTTTCTTTTCTTTCCTTCGTGATAGTGTTTCATACTTCATAGTTGTATGATGTTGCCTTTTTGAAAGAATTCTCTAGATCTCTCTTTTGAACTTGACAATAGCAGCAGACCCGGTAGTACTTTAGTTTTTCCAAAATGGTATTTTGGTATTCCTAATACGCTAATGCTTTGTTACTCTTGCTGTCATAAGGAGCATCTTCATCCCAGTTGCTGTCTCTATTACGTTTTCTATATTGCCCAGTATTATAAGCAGTATATGAGTGACACACAAACTCGTTGTAAGGGGCATTTATATATTACAGAAGATGAAGGAGGTTTTTTGACACTTTATTTACTTTTCGCTTACTCGATGATTGATGATGTCATCGCAAATCACTTCGCTCTTGATCTTTTTTTTTTGTGGAGGTTTTTAAAGTACCAGCTGGAGCACTCAGAGCTAAATACCGGTCCATTGTACTACCAGATAGGAACCTTCTATTTGTTATAGCTTTCCAGATGTTCAGAGAAAAGCAAAAAGACGCTGCCATGATGAGGAGCCTAAGTTACCAGCTCTCACGGGTTTCTGAGATCAGTAGGTGATTAACTTGCAGATCTCTGTGGTGCCACAATGGGCCCTTGCGGCCTAAGTGTGTCAGGCAATGTACTCATTGGCTGACAGCCACTTCCATCTAACCTAACCTAACCTACCAGCTCTCACCATGTCTGCGCCGAGTATCTGTAACCTTATGCTAGAAAAAGCAGGACATTCACAGAAGAAGTGCTCTGCGGTGTCCTCATCTTCTCCACAATATTCACAGAGTGTGGTAACACCTAAGCCTAACACATTTAAATCCTTGGCAAAAGAGAAGTGCCCGGTGGCAACGCCAATAAGCTTTCTACAGTCTTTTCTGCTACGAACTACAAAAATGTTGCAAAAATGTTCTTACTAACGTTAGGGAGCATACGCTTGGTTTGTCTGCATCCAATCGAAGCATGCCATCTACGGTTGTGCTCTTCACAGATCCAATCGTTGATTGAAGCCCTCACTGAGGACGCTGGCAGACCTAGCGACGCAACTGTTCAGGTCCTGGGAAAGCTGTCTGAGATCCCTGCCTAGCGTGTTCATCGGCGATCTCATTTCCAGTTATGCCCAGATGGACCGGAACCCAAATGAGACTCATGGAATTCAGAGCGCTCTTGCATTCCTGGATCACTTTCGAAGTGGTTTGAGAAGGGCCTTAAGCACATCTTGGCTCTTGATCATAGATCCTAGATATTTTAGCTTTTCTCACTTGGGAATCACATTTTGATTTAAGTAAATGTCTGAAATGAGCATCACTCAGTCAGAAAGCGGGCAACACAAGTGCTCTTTTTCGGAATAATACGGTTAACACTAGCATCTTAAATTCATACCCATATAAGTGAATGATGATGATGATACCATTGCATTGGCACCAAAGAAAAGCTGACGAACGTGTGTGCAGCAGGTGTTGACGAAATAAAGAGGAAAGAGCTCAAGACACTTCCATGGTGAGGTTCTATAGTAACTTGGAATGCTTCAGTGATCTTAACTGGACATCATATCATCGTTATCCTCCCTCATACATATCCTTGACAACAAGGAGTTCTAGAAGCCTATGTACGGATTTACATAAGCTTCTGGAACTAATCGTTGTATGAGGACACTTATATATCTCACCATTGTCGATCGAAGTCCACCAGCACACCACGCAAATCCTTAAAGGAATCAATTATGTTACATAAGGATTCTTATACTATGGATTGTATGTTTTGTTGAAACACCTTTGGCTACCCAGAACCTGCTCAATGACCTTCAACGTAAGGGAGATCAGCTCGAACTAGTGTCTGATCGAACGAGGGTTATCGCAACTTCGGGTATCTGCCTTCCCTTTGCACATTGCTTGAAAATAAGTCTCCCTCCATTGTTTTGGCAGGCTATCATCTGCTATAAGCTATTAGATCGAAATCGTGAGTCATCATAGAACGATTTCTCCCATCTTTTCGAAAACTCATCTTCTCTCTGGCTCGCTAAATAGGCCATCACAATACCATCGGCACCTGTTCATAAATTTTGTCATCGGTTACAAGGAGCTTGAGCATCGTGAATGAACTTTGGCGAACGAATCCAGTGATCATTTCTTCTTCTTTGGCCCTTTGAAGATGCCTGCTCGCTTATTTAAGCAGCAGCCAGGGTAGAAAATGTTTATAGCTTTCGATACATGCTGTCCATTTTCTCTGTCTCGGGATTAGGCAGTTTCTGTATTCTAACTCGTAGAACAACATCAACATCGCCCATTTCCGGTCGTGCATCAGTTAGTTCGACTGCATGCATTTTTTGTACTAAAAAAGGAAAGCCAATAGAAATAAGGAGATTTAACTTATGATTCTGTGGCCGTTTTCAGATGAAACTTTGCTGAAAGAAAAGCCTCGGTGTAACTCGACTCCGATATTAAAAAAATTTGAGATCGTTCAGAATCTCAAACGTTCCAAAAACAAAAGAAAAGCAAAAAAATGGCCCAAATTCTTATTTACGCTACCCAAAACGTCCAGTGTTGAGTAAAATCTTTGTAAAGGCAACAAACTACGACATGAATTGAGGTTGTCCTTGAGATCATTTGCTTTTGGAGTTCCACTGTATAGTTTTGAAATACATTGCTTCTTGTAAACTCTTTTTATCGATACAGTCAGATATATATTATTTCGTCTTTTTGTTTACTCCAGCTGGTACCACCTTTGCCACTTAAATGGATTTGAAAAAGAAAGCGTACAACAAGCGTAAGTTGACATCTGGTAAACAATCCTCGATATCGAAATAATTTATAATTCCAATCTCTTTTTAGATGGATTTATCTACCCTCTTATTTGGGCGATCATGTGTTTTTCACTTTTTCTCGTTTCACTTATCGTAGACTACCAGCAAGAAGCAATCAAAGAACACGTCCGTTTCCGCAAAGGTTTTCCATCTCGATCAGCATGGGAAGATCCACCCGCTGGTACACTTAGATGCTATCTCTTTAATGTAACCAACACTGAAGCATTCCTCAATGGTAATGACACAAAACTACATCTACAAGAAATTGGACCAATTGTGTATCGAATTAAATTTGGCAATGCTGACTTAAAAGACAACGACAAGGACTCAACATTGACATTTAGGAAAATCCGGCGAAAGGAACTCATGTTTGATGCAGAAAACAGCCCTCCAGGTATCATGGACCAAAAGATTTACATTCCCAATATTGTTCTCCTAAGTATCGCTTCAAAAATGCACGATTGGTTCTTTTTGGCAAGGAATGCTTTCAATGTTTATGCCAAATCTGAACCTGTGTTTCTACATCACACTGTTGATGAATTTTTATGGAACTACACAACACCACTTGTGGAAAATGCAAGGGTGTATGTACCGGGAGTGCTGGACAATCTCGGCATGCTTTACAATGTACGTAAATGACTATAGACCAAATTGTGGTCGTCTGTTTGAGACCTCAACATTCTTTTCTTTTTCAAGTTTAACTTTTTTCTTAAATCAATTTTCTCGTTCCTATTTTTTCTCTGGAGACCTTAAGTGCTTGGGTTTTTTCAATAAAATATGTCTGTTTGCAGGCTTTTCGGGAAACCACAGAGGTGTACACCGTGAACATTGGAATGCAAAATGGATTGGAGAACTTCTTCAAAATTCGCACACTCAACAACTACACAGTCTTCAGCAAACAACTCCACAAAAGGAAACTGGATCCTGCAACTTGTCCCGTTCATGTAGCTAATGCTTTTGACAACACCCTCTTCCCACCCTACTTGAAACGTGAAGATGGCATGTCAATAGTTGCTGGTGACTCATGTCGTACTCTGCCTCTGGTCTATGACAGTGACGTTTCGGAAAACGGATTCAGTGGATACAAATTCGTTGTTGACACCTTTAGTAATTCTAGTTGTTTGAATGAATCCATGGGAATCCCTCTACCTCCGGGATTGTTCGATGTATCCAGCTGTCGTTTCGGTAAGCTTTAGGAATCTACCGTTTTTTATTCCAAGATTTAACAAAATCTCGACTTAGATGTCCCATCGGCCTTTTCTCAACCACACTTCTTCGGAACATCGTACAATTACGAAGAACACTTTGAAGGCTTATCACCAAACGCAGAAGATCATCAGACTTTCATCATGATTGAGCCCAAAACTGGAATACCTTTTGAAGAAAAGTATAGATTTCAATCAAGTATTCCAGTGCCACACTTGAATGGCTTTAGCGGAGAAATAAGAAGATTCAATGGAATGATTTTGCCATCGTTTTGGTATGAGTTCGTAAGTATAGATTTTGCTCACATCTCGGCGGCAAATATGAACTTTTTTTATTTCTTGTAGGATCTTGACGAGCTACCATTTGGTCCAGGACTGATGCTCAAAATCATCGCCTACTACTTACCATTTATTCAAAAAGTTTTAATTGTGATATTCTTGGTGGCGACAGTGGTGAATCTCACCACTCTGATCTGTCACTATTACGGTGTAAGTCTGAGAGAAGCTTTGTGGCTAAGAAGCCGAGAGTTGCACCAAACCATTACAGAAGTTCCTACCAATGGAAGATACTACGATGATTCGAATTCCTTTTTGCCAAAAAAAGCCATCAAAGTTTAACTTTCGTTAATGTTGTTCCCAATGGAATAAGTGGAAATTATTGTTATTGTTTCGATTTTATAGAAACTTAAAATTGTCTGTGTATATTTAGTATACGTATTAATGTTTTTAAAATATTTTTATATATAAATTAAGAAAAAAGTCTGCTTAATGTTAATGTTTTTCGAGTTTAAATAAATCTTTTTATACAATTTAATTCACTCTGAAAGTTGGAAATATTCTCAAAAGAAGCTGTTCTTGATATTAACAAATTTTGACAAATGAAATCAAGATGCTACGATAATTGTCTCCTTTTTGATGTCAAAAGTATTACCAGAAGCAAAACTTTTTAATGGAAAGTTCAGTTCTGCAGACTGCTTAACGACGATGAGGTCACAAATTCCGCTGTCTGGCAGATTGCCCCATTCAGTTTGGACGATGATCAAGAATGCCGTCCTCCCGACCTAGAGGAAGTTAAGCTTGCCATATGCAAACTTAAATCAAATAAGACTGCAGGTGCAGATGGCCTTGATGCCGAACTTTTCAAGGCAGCTGGAGATCAGTTGGAAAGGAGCATGCACCAGCTGATCTGCATGATATGGTCGGAAGAAAGCATGCCCGATAAATGGAACCTCAGTATCGTATGCCCGATCCTAAAGAAAGGAGACCCTCAAAATTGCGCCAATTATAGAGGGATAAGCCTAATTAATGTCGCTTATTGGATCTTGTCTGCTGTAATATGTGAACGTCTGAAACCTAACGTCAACAACTTGATAGGTCCTTATCAATGTGGTTTTAGACCAGAGAAGTCCACAATAGACCAAATTTTCACATTACGGCAGATCTTGGAAAAAACCCGAGAACGTAATTTGTATCGATTTCAAGGCCGCGTATGACAGTATTTACAGAGACGAGCTGTACAGAGCATGTCTAGTTTCGGCATCCCTGCAAAACTCGTACGACTATGCAGGATGACCCTGGAGAATTCACGCTGCTCCGTCAAGGTCGGTAAAGAACTCACCGAGACCTTTGATGTCGAAAAAGGTTTTAGGCAAGGCGACAAGCTGTCATGCGATTTCTTCGACATCATACTTGAACAGATTGTAAAAAACTCAAACGTCAACACCAGAGGAACAATCTTTCAAAAGTCTGTACAATTACTCGCCTATGCAGACGATATTGACGTAATGGGAAGAAAAAAGCGTGATGTCATATGTGCTTTTGCGAGTAAAAGCGGCAAAAATGGGTTTGATGTTTAATGAGGGCAAAACGAAGTATATGTTGTCATCAAACAAGGACGCAGAACATCGACGAATTGGACAATACGTCACAATAGACAGACATAACTTCGAGGTAGTACAGGCCTTCGTCTACCTAGGATCCACTGTAGATACGGACAACAACATCAGTGCGGAGATCAAACGGAGAATAACTCTTGCCAACCGTTGCTTTCTTGCGTTAAGAAGGCAATTGAGAAACAAAACCCTCTCTAGAAAAACCAAGGTAATCTTGTATAAGACCTTGATCATCCCAGTCCTGCTTTACGGCGTGGAAGCTTGGACTTTATCGAAAGCGGAGAGGAGACCCTTTGTCGTTTTGAAAGAAAAATTCTCCGAATGATCTTTGGTCCCGTATGCGGAGCCGAAGACAATGTGTGGAGAAGAAGATACAACAACGAGCTGTATGAGCTGTACCGCGACATGGGTATAGCCAGAAGAGTACGCATCGCGAGGCTTCGATGGTTAGGCCATGTAGAGCGGATGGATCCAAACGCTCCGGCTCGTCGGGTGTTCGAAAGCACATTGCAGGGAAATCGCGGAAGGGGAAGACTTCGTCTTAGGTGACGCAATCAAGTGGATGAAGACCTCAACCGACTTGGAGTGCGAAACTGGAGAGAGCTCGCCCGAAATCGAAAGCCGAGGTTCACCCCAACCGGTAATGCCCACCTAAGTAAGTAAGTAAGTTAGTAAAAATGGTGGTGGTTTTTAATTTCTGTTGTTGCTTTCTCTGACAAGTTTGAATGTTCTAACTTTTCTGAAATTTTTACTTCTTTTGTGTTGTGCATGTGCTGTTCCGATCAGAAAAATTGCCTTTGCACACTCTGCTATGAACAGTTAGCTATATTGTAATTCTTTTTTGTCGGTGTATTGTTAAGTATGGAAAATTTGTTGTTGTTTAGTTTTCCTATTTTTAACTAAAAGTGATGAGGTTCCGTGCACTTGTTTGACTTTTCTAATTTTAATAATTTTTTCAAATTGGCGATTTTTATTTAACTTTAGCGATTTCGATTTTCAAAACCTGACAATTCAAGGCTAAAGTTTGAATCTAAGCTTTTTTCTTGGTTTCTGACAAAATGTTAAAACTTATCACTTAAAATCATAAAATCATTCATTTATGATACACATTTTCATAAAAAACCAATTGTTCAACAAAACAGGTTGCTTGTCATATTCCGACAAATTCACTCCTTCAAAATTTATTCAAGGTTAAAGTTAAATTAATAGAGTAAATCTAGTCTAATCTTTGTCGAAAATTAAAAAAATCTTTTTTTGGAGAGCAACTAATTTTCTACAAAAAATATATCGTTCATTTAGGCACTTTGCTTCTAGGACGAAATATAAAATTCCAAAGTTTAAAAGTTTTATTTTCCATACAATTTCTATGGGAAATGGAAATCTGCGATGAGAGAGAGACCTCAAAATATTAATATTAAGAGATCTCCTTTCAACAGGCATCTTTCTACACCTTCTCGAAGGTATAAATGGAATTATTTCTAGAAAAAACAATTGTCACTTTTTTTTATCCAGTCTATTGTATTTACTTTCATAATTATGTTTACTAAAACCTGTTCTATGTATTTTGTTTCTTAAAATAAACTTGGTTCAAGACAAGTGACACGAAGTGTAGAATGTAAAGATTACACGTGTACTGTCTTTGAAACGCGTTATTGTTCTTTATTGAGTACTTTTTAGCAATAGGTCGGTATCCACATTTATATTTATGTCGTTTCGTCCAGAATTGTTTACTTAATTTTATATCAGGCGACTGAATGTGTTGTTGGACAACACAATAAAAACCCACATCATCTCACAAGCGATTTACTCAGATACAAAAAAACCCTCCAATCGCAGGAGTACATTACAGGGTGCAAGGTTTCTCCCCATATGATTTTCTGACGCACTCGAGTAAACGCGCAAAATCCCCTCTTGGGCTCCCCTACTATTACTCTATGCTAAAAAAACAAAGTGGGATAACGTAGCATTCTAATGCCGAAATCATTTTTCAAGTGAGAACAGTGGCTTTTAAAATCATTGTTAATTTCATGATGTGTCGCATTGTTGGTTGTACATGCAATTTTTACTTTCATAATAACGTTTACTGAAACCTGTTTTGTATATTTTGTTTCTTAAAATATACTTGGTTCAAGGCAGTAATCATTCCCGGGGAAAAAAAAAAAGTACAAACTACAAACAAGTGACTCGAAGTGTAAATTGTAAAGATTACACGTGTACTGTCTTCGAAACGCGTTATTGATCTTTATTGGGTACGTTTTAGCAATAGCTCGGTATCCACATTTATATTTATGTCTTTTAGTCCAGAATTGTTTATTTAATTTTATGTCAGGCGACTGGATGTTTTGTTGGACAACACAATAAAACCACAAACCACATCATCTCACCAGCGATTCACTCTGATACAAAAAAAAATCTTCCTATCGCAACTGATCGATTCCAATCTTATCTGTCACTACCCTGAGCTGTCTTGGGGTGCATGGTTTAGTGCTCTGCAAAGCACATGATGCTCCCAATACGACAATACTTGTTGTTTATCTTCCAGTGAAACAAAATCCGTCCACACAACGAACAAAACTATTTATCAATGGAAATACCCAGATAAAAAGATCACTTGTAACCTAAGTTCAATCTCGACAAACATGATCGCCATAATAATAAGGTCAGTTTGTTTAAATTTTTTTCTCTTTTTTTCATTCAATTTTTGAGAACTTCTTATCAGGTTGATAATTTTTAAGTAAACACTAACCCGTAACTACGATCGGGTGTTGTGCCGGAGTTACGCAAAGGAACTAAAACGTAAAAAGAAACACCGCAACTAATTTCATTTTATGACTGAGCAGAAACGTTGTGAAGGAAATTTCCAAATGTTTACTTTTTTCAGAAAAATTGATAATTTTTTAGTGTGAATTCAATTACTCTCTTCATTTATAGGTTAGCTCCGTAATTAAAAAATACAGTGCACAAGTTTTCTTGCAATGAGGGCAATATTTGTTAGAATAATTTCTTCCACACCATTAGCAATTGGAAGCCATTTCTTCAAACGTATCAAACTAGCCAATTATAGCTGTAGGACATTTTCTTTAAAAAGAGACCAATTGGCGCCTCATGCAGGCCCATTACCAGCAGCTCGTAACATTGGGTCTTGGTGTTAGGGAAAACAGTTGACAGAAGATTTAAAAGTTAACTGAGTTAGTAAAAAGTCTTATGAAACTACAGTGTAAGCTGTGAATGAAAGATGACATTAACAAACTGTCGCAACTCAGCTGTCCTATAATAGCTCAGCAAAGCGTTTTGACACGAAACACAAAAACAAATCAATACTGATTGTATAGATTTGATTTTGTGTTCAATGGTAAAATGCATTGCTGAGCTGATTATTGGATTGCTGAATTGCGACAAAAACGCACCCAATGCTGAATTGTCATTTCACACGGTTGCAGACAAAGCTGCAAGGTAAAATAAGTATGATTTATTGTAAAAACGAATAACATATCGACCGGCTTTCTGATAAGGTCATAGTGATGAATCTGAAGTTCCACTTAGTGAATGAAAACTGAATCAAATATTGCTTCATATCAATTCCAAAAAAAATTACATTGATAACGTCTCCACGAATCAGACTGATCCCATTGAGCTGACTTTCCGTCAATCCGTTTCCCAAATAGGTACACTTCCGATTCAAGCGATAAGATGTTTTTAGTTTTGATTAAATCCTGCATAACACTGACTGCACCCTTCTAAATAAAACCACATCATTTCAAATTTAAACATCGTCGAAGTCGGTTTTAATCACTCGGATCGAATGTTTTTTGCTTTTTACGTTTTAATTATGTTGTTAATGTTTTCGTAACTGACACAAGCGTGATAACAATTTCAATAAAAATATTTAACCAATAACCAAACCATAAACAGTGATCAATTGAGCAAATTAAAATTCCATAACGATTTGTTGAATTTAATGGCTCCATCTGTCAGTTTTTGAAAAACCATCAATCGAATATTAAATGAAAAAAAAACTGTGATATAAAAGAAATCAGCTATGAAAATGCAATAAATTTCTGTCCAGTGATAACCTTTTTGACTGCTGCATTGATATTTTGACAGAAAAAAAATTGTCTGTTCGATTTGGTAACGAATCATCACGTGTATAGACATTTTCTAATCATTTGAATCATTTGCACTCAACAAAATGACAAGCGCCACAATATATTAAAAAAATTAGTAGTAAAAAAGCATAAGGTTGTCTCGTGGCTTTTATTTGTGGTATTAGAGTAAAGTTTTAGTATAATCTTTATAAATAAGTTGAATAACACTGTGCTATTAAGAAACATCATATTTTTGTTTGTTTGTTCCGTTTTTCGAGAATCGTGTGATTGAGTGTACGGATTACTACAGCTGTTTTGAATAACATCTCACTCTGTAAGTAGCTTCACATAAGTTCATTTAAAAAATATCCTCTCTTATTGCGATTTGAAATGAGTAAGCTATGTTTCTTTAACTCTACATTCAATATTTAATTTATATTTTACTAGCTGTGCCCGCGACTTCGTCCGCGTGGAATAGTTACTTTCAGCAGCATTTTTAGCTTTTTAGCCTATTTATTTTGGAAAAAAAACACATTCATGCATTTAAGTAGCCTATTGTTATATTATTTTATTTAAGCTCATTTTTGCACACGAAGTTCTTATTTTTTCCATGTTTTGCAAAATAAAAAGGTTCTGTGGGTTTGATACACGTGAGCGTACCACATAGAGTTGCCATGAGACTTTTTTCTAAATGAACACCTGAAAATCTAAGCGCCTGAGCGCTTACCGGGGATCAAGACGTTTTCTCCTTTTTCCGTTCCAGTCATTATTGAAGAAGAGGTTGAAGGGACAACTGTTGTTAAGCTTCTACATACAAGTCAAATGTACATTATCCCATATTATATAAACTGCAATAGATGGAATGAAGATTTCGAACGTTTAAGTAACACAATGCTGCATTTAGCAAACAAGAGCATTTTAATTATAGGTGACCTTAATGCTAGAACCAAAAACTTACAAGTTACTATAGCCCACAGCAGGAATAACTCTTTGATTAATCACGAGAACAGAAGTTCAAAAGATAGTGAATGCAATCAAAACGGCACCAATCTTTTAGAATTGTTCCAGATGTACGATTGCATAATTTTGAACGGTTGTACTAATGGAGATGCAGAAGGACACTATACTTTCATAGGAGGACAAGGCAGGTCTGTTATAGATTACTGCGCAGTGAATAATGAATGGACAGGCCTTATAAATAAATTTGAAGTACAATGCAAAAACTTTTCAGATCACATGCCTATTGTGGTTGAATGGTCAGGTGCAACAATGCCAATACAAAAAGATCTCCAACTTATTCCGCGCCTTAAATGGAAACAGGATGAATTATTAATATACCAAAGAAAACTAGATTTTAACATTTTATGTATGAGTCAAACCTGTTTATCAGTTGAAGAGCGCTCAAACCAGATCGTATCCTGTATTAGAAATTCTTCAACAAGTTCATCGCAGAATTTTAATAAACTCTTCAAACAGAAATGGTTCGACAAAGAGTGTCTGGCGGCTAGAAAGAAGTCCTTCGCCCTTTTAAAAGCACTCCGGAGTGCCGACTGCCCAAACTTGAAGTATTGGTACACAGAATCAAATAAACATTACAAAAAACTCTGCTTTAAAAAGAAAACCGATTTCGAGAACCACCAAGCGTACAAACTTGGTCAAATAAAAAACCCCAAAGAGTTTTGGAAGGTCACAAACCAAATAAACGGAACCAGGTCTAAAATAGGGCTAGGAGTATCTGCAAATTGTTTATCAATGTATTTTAAAACAACATTATATGGGAAATCAGACGTAAGATTTATGTACGCTGAACCATTCGTTATAGACGATATTCTGGATAGCGAAATAACCTATTCTGAAGTTCAAGCTGTTATACTTAAAGCGAAAAATGAAAAAGCGCCTGGAGAAGATGGGATTCCATATGAGTTTTTCAAAAACGCAACTCCGACTTTTGTTCTCCAGCTTAAATCCTTTTACAACGAAGTCTTTTCAAGAGGTGATGTTCCTGCGTCGTTTAAGAAGTCAGTTATATTCCCGATATACAAAAAAGGAGACGTAGATAATGTTGAAAATTACAGAGGCATCTCTTTTATGAATGTAATTTCGAAACTTTTTTGTGGTGTTCTTGTTGATAGACTAGAAGCGTGGGTAGAGTCCAACAACATCCTCTCAAAATTCCAAGCTGGTTTCCGGAAAAATTTTTCGACAGTGGACCATATATTTACTCTTACCTCTATAGTCAATGCATACCAAGCTAGGAGGAAGAAGGTATATGCTTTTTTCGTAGATTTTAAATCTGCCTTCGATCTTGTGAATCGAAATGCCCTTTTCTATAAACTTTCACAACTGGGTCTGTCTACGAAGTTCATCAGTATAGTCAAAGAAATGTATGCCGGTTCACGAGCAGCTGTTTGGGATGGATCAACATATTCAGACTGGTTTGAAACGGACACTGGAGTTAAGCAAGGGTGTCTTTTAAGTGCTCTACTTTTTGCACTTTTTATTAATGATGTAGAAGCTCATCTGACTGGAGGACTCCGAATTGCAGCTTTAACTATTAATGTACTTCTTTATGCAGATGATTTAGTGATACTGTCTGAGTCACCAGAGAACCTACAACTGATGATAAACCGCTTATCAGACTACTGTAGTAAATGGGGCCTTGAAATTAATCCTGACAAATCAAAGGTTATGGTATTCTCAAGAATCGGAACCCAGAATCGCAATATGTACAATTGGCACTTCAATGAAAATCGTTTAAAAATAACGGACGAATACAAGTACTTGGGAGTTAATTTAAATAAAACCATGGACTTCAACAATCCCGTTTCAATCAAAGCCAAATCTTCCCAAAGCCTATTGAATATGACATGGAGAAACATATTTTCAAATCAACGCATACTTCTGTCGGCGAAATACAAAATATTTGATGCAGTTGTTAAAAGTTCTCTATGCTATGCTGCCCAAGTATGGGGTAATAACGAATATGAGGTAATAGAAAAGCTTCACAGAAGTTTTTTAAAGAAACTCTTTTATCTCCCTTTGCAAACACCAAACTATGCCTTATATCTTGAAACCGGACTCCCTAAACTTTACACGAGCACACTAAAATTACATGCCGATTATATCATTAAGGTATTGTCCTACCCAGATGTCCGTCTGACAAAACAAATGGCACTGTATGAATTGAGAAATGAAGATTGGTGGGTGGCAAAGTGGAAGCAATTAGGGAACATATGTGGTGAAGAGGTTACGTTTAATCCCCTAAATTTGAACCATTTGAAGGAACAGCTGTACAAGGTAATTCAAGTACATGAAAACTCCGTTCATAGTACATTCATGCAGGGACGGCAGAAGATATGGGGTGGGTGGGGTATAGACCCCACCTAACTTTTCTGAGCATGGGGTGCACCCCACCTTCTGGCCTTGGAAATATACCAATTTTTTTTAGTTAAATGAGGCAAAAAAAAATTTTATGAAATTATGAATATTGTTTATACTTATTTTTGCTTGATTGAGACTGACCAAGTGATTTGAATCATTTATTTATCGGTCATAGACTCAACGTTATGCATTATCATTTAGAAAAAGAAGCAGCATGAGAAGCGCTCGTTTGAGGAAATAGAGAGGTGTCATGACGGGAACGAGATTCGGAAGTTTTATCAAAAGGTAAAAAGATCCTGCCAGGGTGGCAAGCCCCGAACTCAAGCCTGCAAAGACCAGCAGGGAAATATGGTTATAGAGTCACAGTCGCTACTGAGGATCTGGAAAGATAACTTCTGCAGACTGCTTAACGGTGATGAGGGCACAAATTCTGCTGTCAGGCAGATTGCCTCATTCAGCTTGGACGATGATCAAGAATGCCGTCCTCACGACTAAGAAGAAGTTAAACTTGCTATATGCAAACTTAAATCAAATAAGACTGCAGGTGCAGATGGCCTCGATGCCGAACTTTTCAAGGCAGCTGGAGATCAGTTGGAAAGGAGCATGCACCAACTGATCTGCATGATATGGTCGGAAAAAAGCATGCCCGATGAATGGAACCTCAGTATCGTATGCCCGATCCTGAAGAAAGGAGACCCTCACAATTGCGCCAATTATAGAGGGATAAGCCTCCTTAACGTCGCTTATAAGATCTTAAATAAATAAATAAATAGGGTGGCGCAACAGAGCGAGGAGCCCCTGGGCCTAGCGCATTTCTCACAACCAAACCTTGTGAGGGAATGGAGGGGAACTACAATTTTGGGCCGGTTCCGAACGACTAATTGAGAAAGCGCTTTTCATGGCAGTGAATTTTACTAACGGAGGACTTGCCAATTCCTCGCGAAAGGCGATACCCGTGGAAAAACATTTTTGCCTCTGCTGGGATAAGATCTTGTCTGCTGTAATATGTGAACGTCTGAAACCCCACGTCAACAACTTGATAGGTCCACATTTTCACATTACGGCAGATCTTGCAAGAAACCCGAGAAAGTAATATCGATATTCACCATCTTTTTATCGATTTCAAGACCGCGTATGATAGTATCAACAGAGACGAGCTGTACAGAGCCATGTCTAGTTTCGGCTGCTCCGTCAAGGTCGGAAAAGAACTCACCGAGACCTTTGATGTCGAAAAAGGCTTTAGGCAAGGCGACAAACTGTCATGCGATTTCTTCAACATCATACTTGAACAGATTGTAAGAAACTAAAACGTCAACACCACAGGAACAATCTTTCAAATGACGTAACGGGAAGAAAAAAGCGTGATGTCATAGGTGCTTTTGCGAGTATTGAAAGAGAAGCGTCAAAAATGGGTTTGATGGTTAATGAGGGCAAAACGAAATATATATATTTTGTTATCAAATAATAACACAGAACATCGACGAATTGGACAAAACGTCACAATAGACAGACATAACTTCAAGGTAGTACCGGACTTCGTCTACCTAGGATCCGCTGTAGACACGGACAACAACATCAGGGCGGAGATCAAACGAAGAATAACTCTTGCCAACCGTTGCTTCTTTGGGTTAAGAAGGCAATTGAGAAACAAAACCCTCTCTAGAAAAACCAAGGTCCTTGTATAAGTCCTTAATCATCCCAGCCCTGCTTTACGGCGCGGAAGCATGGATCTTATCGAAAGCGGATGAGGAAACCCTTGGTCGTTTCGAAAGAAAAATTCTCCGAATGATCTTTTGTCGCGTATGCGAAGACAATGTGTGGAGAAGAAGATACAACAACGAGCTGTATGAGCTGTACCGCTACATGGGCATAGCCAGAAGAGTACGCATCGCGAGGCTAGGATGGTTGGGCCATGTAGAGCGGATTGATCCAAACGCTCCGGCTCGTCGGGTGTTCGAAAGCACATTGCAGGGAAATCGCGGAAGGGAAAGACCTCGTCTTAGGTGGCGCAATCAAGTGGATGAAGACCTCAACCGACTTGGAGTGCGAAACTGGAGAGAGCTCGCCCGAAATCGAAGTCGTTATAGAAGGATGTTGGTTGAGGCCCAGGTTCACCCCGATCTGTTATGCCCACCTAAGTAAGTAAGTAAGTAGATATATGTATATATATGCATATATAAAACTACCATACCTTATTTCATTCTTTCATGCTCCCCACCTAAAAAAATAGTGTTCTGCCGCCCCTGCATTCATGGAGGAAGCACGAAAGTCGGAGAGCAGAATTCTCTACTCCCAGCTGAGACTTAATCTGGAGGAAAGAAATTACTTCAATGATTCGCTATGCTACAAAGAAATTTCTTTGATATTCAAAACAAGATGCGAAGTTCTTGGCCTCAACGGAAATCCTTACAACGGCAGTTTCAACCAGTTCTGCACATTATGCAATTTAAAAGCCAAAGAAGACTGTTTCCATTTCATAAGTATATGTCCAATATTTGCTCCTTATCGAAATTCATATTTCAATAAGAAAACTATGACGCTGCAAGAAACAATCACCGTACTTAATGATACTGACTGGAAGACGCTCTATACTTTTTTGAAAACCATATATCAATATAGGATGTTACTTATAACTGAATTTGTTTAATTATTTTACTTTCTGTTAAGAAAATTCTCATAAATTTGCTAACCGAGCTGACGGCAATGCCATAGCTATTTAAGTTCATAGAAAATTGTAATCACTGTAACATACATAAACTACACAATAAAATGAATTTTACTACTACTACTACTACTACTACTACTTATTGAAACTTTTATAGTGTCGCATCCCAGGTGTGTAATTTGTAGCTGTGTACAATTCTGGATTACTCATTATTGGCACTGGAACACCAACTTTTGCTGCCACTCCTAATAATCCTAAGAAATTGAGAAACTCAATAGGGTATGATGTGACTATAGTATTGTCTATTGATAGATATTCGACAACATCCCCGGCAATACGTCAAACATAATTTATTAGTTTATATGGTAAACTATTAGTCGGTGCCAAAATCGACCTTTCACACAGCCATTCCCGATTGCCAATTTTTATTTGAAGATCAAGATAGACATTTCTTCTCGGGCCAACAGCTTGACAGAAATCACCCCTCGGTGAAAAAACAAAAACAATAAATCGGTTCAACAGTTTGGGCGGTAAAAATAAACAAAGAAAAACAGACAGACAGAGTTAATTTCGGATTTATAATGTTTCTAAATCTTCCATTCACGTGAGAATATGAGGGCCGTTTCCGGAGGTTGACTTAAAGTTTATATCTTTAACTCGGGAATAGTGTAGTACTCTAACAATGGAAATTTTTTGAAATATGTATTTTCCTTGTTCCTGTTCCCATGGGAATACAGGAATAAGACATATAGCATATGTCTATCCTCAGGTAACAACGAGAAATAGGCAGACAGATTTATTTTCAGACTTATAATACTAGTAAAGACTCCCGTTCCCGTGGAAATATGATGACCGTTCCCGTAGGAATATGGGGATGAGTTTAAGTTTATGTTACTCGGGGATAGTGTAGCATTCTAACGGTGGACAAATATTTGAAATCGGTGCTGTAGTTTCTAGGTTCCTGTCTGCGTTCTTGTTCCCGTGGGAATATTGGGAATAGCTTATGTCCTTCCATGGACTCTTGACTATCTCTGAACCAAATTTCATTTAAATCGCTTCAGGAGCTTGGGCGGGAGATGGTAACATAGAAAGATGCACAGAGAAAGCTACTTTCGCATTTCAAATATTAGTGAGAACCGGTTCCCGTGGGAATATTCAAATGAAATATAGCCTAAGTCTTTTTTCAGGTTCTTGATCATATCTGTATAAAACTTCATTTTAATCAGTTCTGTAGTTTGGGCGAAAGGTGGTAACATAGAAAGATAGACAGACAGAGTTACTTTTGCATTTATTATATTAATACCGGTTAACCAGAACCAATCTATGAAAGATCGACAAAAGATTTATTTTTCTTAATTTGGAATTCACATTAGGGAAAGTTTATAGTCATAATAATTTCCCACAGCTTTCAGACCATCAGCTTATTAGGCTTTTTCCATTTAAGCTTTGCATCAAAGATGTTCGTATGTTGTTGGCAGTATTTAAGTAAGATACTCCTGTATTAACAATAGAAATTGGAACATTGTCTTTTTTTGCTTGTAAAGTTTATATGCGTCAAATTTTTTTCATTTAAATTAACGCGACATCTTTGCTTCCAATCACTTACTTTAGCGACTGCGTTTTGCAAATTTGGAAAAGCTTTCGAAGCGGACGGAACTCTGGCATCAATATTGCAATAAAGCCATGATAGCGTTGATTTCAATTGGAATATTCCTAGCATATAACTGATGCAGGGCTGTTTGTAGTAGGCTGTGAACATCCTTCTGCAGTTAGAATTGAAGTCCTAGGTGCCATACTTTATTAAAGGCTTGAGCAACGTCTAAGAATATAACCGAGCCAACTTGTTTTTTTTTTTTCAAGTGCTTTTTCTACCCCATCTGTAATTCGATGCACTTGGTCTAACATTTAATTTGAATGTTTGAACCCAACTAAGGACTCGGATTCAATCTTTTGTAAAAACGTAGGGTTTGGTATCGGGCTATCTTACTGAAAATCCCTGCTTTTGGTATCGATGAGTCTTTTCCTCTTTGTTCCTCACTCACTTATTCATCAAAAACGATTTCTTGTCTGAAACTTCTAATTCTCTTTTTATTTTGCTGACAACTCAGCCGTGAGCTTCTCATATGCGTTTCCCTTTGCATATCTTTGATTCGAATTTGGAACGGGAATAATAGCTCATCAATTTCTGACCTAGACAGAATTATTATATGGGGTTATAAGAACCGAGTACAATTCATGGCTTCAAAATCTCAAAGCTATCCTTGCATAGGCTAAACATAGGGGGTATGTTATTACCTGCCCCAAAAAAAAAAAAACGAAAAGCTGTCACTTCTTGGTACTGTAGAAGAGGTGACCTTCTTTAAATGTTGCTGGAAGCTTTTTAACCTTTCTGATCTGGCAACATTTTATAAAGTATACATTCACCCAAAGTTGGATCACATTTCCAATATTTGGTAAGATGATTCTCAAACATCATTGCGTCCACTTGTGAACTTTTGATAAGGTTCAAAATAGAGAACTTCATTCTTCTCCTGAAGTATGTAAATATTAAAAAAATAATTAAAATGTTTGAGATGTGGGTGAAAATGACAGTCATACAGAATGATGTAGATTTCCATAAACTCCTTAGCCCATCTCTTAACAATGCCTTTTATTGAATTTCCATTGTTAACAATGAGCAAGGTCACATTCGATCATTGTCAAGATATAGGCTCAGAGTACCAAATCAATCCAAAGCATACACATTCTCTCAAATTTGATTGCATGTATGTATTTATTTTTCTCTTAGCAACATTTTTATTCTATCAATTAAAATTATAAAATCACTTACTCGGAATATTGAATGCGTTTGATCCAATACGCCTCTGGAAACTTAGAAAAAACTGTCTACCAAAACTAAAATACTTTTAAAAAAGTTTGTTATTCAAAAAGTTGATTCACTTTCCTTTGACGTAAATAAAACTTTCAAGACACTCCCCGAAATCAGGCGTTTTTATTTTTAAACTTTTTTTTGCCCAAAGGAACTTACCACATGCGCCAATATGAGCAGAAATCGTCTGGAAACCAGCATCAAATATTCATATTGATAAGCTGCTCTGACGTATTTATTCAGACTCCTCAACAATCATTTTGTTTTCATTGAACGTTTAAATAACAGTAATCAGCGTTTTCTGAGCTTCTGACGAACGATACGATGGCAATGACTTTGGTCATGATTTTTCTCCTTATCGTAGAAATGTGCACGCATATATTTAAGAACGTAGATTCTAAAACTGATCAATTTCTTCTCTATTTTATTTTTGCTTCCCTTTGGGAGTGGCAGGAGGGCGTACTCGACGCGACGGTCTCTTTTGGTCATAGAGTAATAAAAAGTAGAGGATGAACATTTTCAATACAATCATGTTTCACTTGGAGGTGGTCACAATAACACACTTTCAGTTTACTGTTAGGTACTCACTGATAGAACTATTTAGTTGGTCTCAATTTCACACCTTTTAGTTTACTATTACTCACTGATCGGTTTCGTGTTACAAAAACAACAATGTAAAGAAATGGAAACCGTCCAGCAAGAGATGTGAGGCTTTGTCGTTTATTTATTATTAGTTTATGGTATAGTTCTTAAAGTAATAACACTTCGATACACGATTCTGGTACCCTCTTAACTGTTAACTGGAATTGATAGGTCGTGTCTCGTGTGTCATAGAGTAAATATTCCAAATATATGTGACTTCAAATCTTCGAGGACTACATGCCCCACTCAAAGTGTAAGGTCCTTCAGCCATTAAGTAGGTTATTTTTAACGATAATCAAAAAGTATAGATTTTTATTGTAATAATCCGATTTTATTGTAATAGTCCGATTAAAAAACCACCCTTATTAGTATTTTCAATATACATATCTCGCATAAGAAACGAAATTTCTAAAAAACATTTTTTGAAGAAAACTAAATTTTTCATCAAAATGTCATTCAAATACACATCTGTGGCAATAACCCATAACAGCATATGTCGACTTATGCTCAAATGGAGTTAATGATGCAGATTTTTTCACATTTGTGAATTTTTCATTTTGATATCTTTGTTCGTTACAAAGAAAAAAAAACATAAGTTAGAAAATTCCAAACTATAGCAAAAGGAAAAGTCACTACTTATGCCTTTAAAGCAATTTCGTAATTCGATAGTTCACAGGTATAAGTCAACTTATGCTTTTTTCACCTTAATTTTTTTCATTCATTCCTGTAAGAACATGTCTATTTATGCTTTTCTTCCAAATTTCGTTAATTCATTCATGTAAGCACATGTCTTCTTGTGCTTTTTTTCTATTTGAGTAAAGAACACAGTTGCTAGACCTAACTGCACTAATGTTGTTTTTCCATATTAATAAATCGTCACACATCTGCAGCTAAGTAGCACAAATCGGTTTATGCTCAAAATTACAGTATAATAAAAGAATTTTAAAAAAAATTTAAACTACAAAACAAGCAAATTTCTTTATTCTATTACTTAACAACATAAAAGCTTTGCTTATGGCAATATTTTCGTCTATAAAAGCGCTTGAACTGATGACAAAAACTTTAAATGCTTCTCCTGAAAAGTATCGAAAGTTGACTTATGTCGTTTTCCAAAAACAAATTCACTCTTTCACTCCTTTTTCGTTTTATTTTGGAACATGTTTTAACCGAAGTGACAGATTTGGAGTGATTGCATTGGTAGTGGTTAGCTTGCTAGATTTTTTCTTTCATGTTAAAGCAGAAAACAAAACTAAAAATCGTTCACTTTAATTCTAAAAATTATTTAATGGTCTTCTGAAGATAATTTATTAAACTATCGCGTGCTTTGTGAGCTGACAAAAAATAAATAGAAACTGCGGCTTGCTTTGACAAGTAGTCAGATGACAGTTTGTTTATGTGTTGGTGTTCACTCCCTTGCACCTAAACTGAAACGGGAGTGAAAAAATCACTCCAAAAAGTGTCTCCAAACCGCATTTTGGAACATGTTTGGGAGTGATTATCTGTCAGATCTGACAGATAATCACTCCCAATTTGGTTTTTGGAAAACGACATTATGCTGTTATGGGTTATTATTGCCACAGACATATGTATGTGTGTATTACAAGAAAAAGAAAAAATAGTGCGTGGAGTCCCTCCGCGCGAAAGAAGTGAAACTTCCTAATGTTGAAATGAAAATTGGAAGGGGTAGAATATTGATTTTTAGTGAACTCATATTGTTCCTTAAAAAAGAAAAAGAAAAGAAATGGAACGGAACACCATTTCATACAATATATTTTTATTTTTTGGTGGAGATTAGAAGAGGAAAACGAGGATTTTAAAGATGTATGTACCTACTTACATATGTATGTATGGAATACAATACCAGGAACCTTTCTGAAACCGTTCTTTGGCCAGTGTCAGTGGTAGCTGACTGACAGACCAATGGAAACCGCAGTCTTAACACCTAAGCCCAAGACGGAGAACATTTACATACATGTTTAGACATGATCAAACACGCTTCACAATTTATTATATTGCTTCACAAATTATTTTTTGTTAGAATAATTTAACTTAATCGACTTACACATTTAGTAAGCATTTATCTTCGTACATACATATTTACGTGTACATATATTAAGCAAATTAAAAGAAACTGCATTAAATATTTTCTATCTTTTCATTGGAGAAGAAAAGAAAACACAACACTGATCGATTATTCACTGAGCAATTGAAATAATTTTCGCACGCACAGACATGATTTTCTTCAAAATATTCCCAACGAAAAACACATTTTACTACAATGAAATCGTTGGGATGAATGGCGCGGAATTGATGACAGCAACTTATTAGCAGTGCCAAAAGGTATGCAATCGATAATACGTTTAACACGGAAGTGTAACGCTTTCATGTTTGCAAGTCGCATGAGAAGTTTCACTTCAATAAAAAAATTTGTAAACAGTAAACGACCTTAGAAAAGTCCAAATTTTTTAACTTTTGAACAAAGTATGCTCTCCGTTGATTGTCATTCTCAAAAGTCACAACTCATTGGCTGCTCATGCTCACATTATCAAAATGGGCATTAGCGCATCCGAATTATGTAGAGGAGGATGAAACAAAGACGCAGAGCAAAGATTATTATTTTCTTTCTCTGTGTAACATTTCATTCTTGAATTCAAATCCAAACCGTTACATGAAACCTTCTTGCCAGTTCATTTTGGCTGTGTTTTCGATTTGTTGAAGCATTTCTTTACTTTCTTAGACAGTTTTTCTACTAGTTGATAGTTTCGGTTAAGGACCCAAAAATCTAAGCACAAATAACAGCAACGAACATATTTTGCTCCGTCACACTTTTCTCTGCAATCCGATTTCCAATGAGTTGGCGCGACCACAATTATCCAATTGCGATTGATCAACCGCAATTTCGACTGGTCGAACGCAATTGGGACTGATCGGCAGCAATTTTGGCTGGTCGACCGTCACTGCGGCTATTCGACCGCAAGAAAACGTCAAATCGTATGCCGGTGCGTCAAATCAGCAATTCCGGCTACCACAATTGCAGTCAACCGCAGTCACGGCTGCTGGACAGCAATGGCCATAATTCGACTGATTTGACAGCAACTGCTACTGATCGATCACAATGGTCGAAAACCCGCCTTAACTGCAGCTAATGATTGAAGTCTATCGCTATTGCGGTCAGTCGAGCGGTATTGCGGTTGGTCAACCGTAAATACGGCTGGACCAAAGCAATTGCTAGCCATCAAAGCAAATTTATTTTATGTTATATTTGCGAATTGAATAGCAATACAGGAAAACTGGCATGTTCAATTACTGATTTCAGCCTTTAATAATAAAAATTAGCCGCGGGGAATGGATGGGGAGTAGTAACCGGAGGAAAAGGGTGAATTTTGAAATATAACAGCATTGCCAGGGGCGCTGCTTATTTAGAGTACACGTGGATGGTAATTCAACCCAGGCTATTCACTGATTTGACCCCATTAGTCAATTTTAAATACCATACTTATTGTTTCCATCTGCCAACGCCACTCATTAAAAAATTTGACCTGCAGAAAAATTAGAGTAGCATCATTCAAAAACTTGTGGAACCCTCCCTTGTCTCTCTTGTATGACTAAATTCGTAATTTGCTCAAATTTAATTTTTTTTATGTATTTTAAAATATTTATACCCATTCTAAATCTATCTAACTTACATCATTTTCTTTTGTAGCGTCCCCCAAGCAATAAATATCGACTCATAATGAGTCTATCGACATCACAGAAACATCTTCCAGGAGAATCATCGCGAACTCTTCAACGTGATCAAAGAAAAAAGATTTGTTGTAAGTTGATCAAGTCTCTGCAACTCCCAAATATTGTTTTTAATCTAAATTCTTCACAGGTTCGATTTCATACTTTGTACTTGGATTCATCAGTGTATTTCTTGGATTTATTTCCATTGAATACGACTTACTCGAGCTGGCCCTAAACGAGCGTATAAAACTCCGTCCAGGACTGCCACCCTACCAAAAATGGAAAGATCCCACCGGTGTTAATTTTTCCTACAAAATATTCCTTTTTGCTGTGGAAAATCCAAATGAATTTCTCTCCAACAAGTCGGAAAAACTCAAACTCAAAGAAATTGGTCCAATATACTACAAGAAAATCATGCATCAAGAAGACATCGTCTTCCATGACGAAGACTCCACCATGTCGTACTCAACCGTGTACCGATTGGAATACGTTGAGGAGATGAACGAGCCGGGGATTCTTAATCAAACTATAACACTTTTCAATCCAGTTTTGTTAGGCCTGGCTGCTATGATTCACGATCAATTCTTGGCTAAGGTGGCTTTTGATTTTTTGGCTAAGAATGATCATGTTTTTGTGAACAGGACAGTTTATGAAGCACTCTGGAGTAGTTCATCTCCAATGTTGGAGCTTGTGAAGAAAATTCCATTTGCAGCACCACGCCCGAATGCTGGCATCATGTACAATGTGAGTTTTGAGAAGCATTCTCTTGCCTGTCGTTTAACTATTTTTCTTCTTGCAGTCTTTTTACCCATCACCACAGCGGTTCAATGTCAATATCGGCCCAAAACACGGTTTTGAGAACTTCTTTAAAATCAATACTCTCAACGATAAGACTCATATCAACGTTTATGGAGATGATTTTCCAAAACACTGTCCCTATTCGCTGAAGGGTGCCAGTGAGGGAACCGGTCTTCCACCTCGGATTACCAAGGAAACAGTGGTGCTAGCATACACAAATAATCTTTGTCGAACATATCCGATGGTTTACAATCAAACAGTACGAAGTGGCATGCTCAACGTCTATGAATTTGTCTTTGCTTCTGATATCTATAAGAGGTTAGAAGATCCTCAGATGGATTGTTTCAGGAAAACTGGAGGCGTAATATTACCTGATGGCTTAATAGATGCATCAAAATGTGCTTTCGGTAAGTTTGTTTGCCTTCCAACTAAACAGGACTAATCAATTGTTTGGTCTTAGGTACTCCTGTGGCCCTTTCAAACCCCCACTTTTGGGGATTCCATGGAGAATGGGAACACTACCTCGATGGACTTAATCCCAGTCTAGAAGCTCATTCGTCATATGTTTTAGTGGAACCAACTTCCGGTATTCAGATAGAGGCTATTGCAAGAATTCAGTCAAACATTCCACTCCCATCTTTGAATTACTATCCAGAAGATATTCGAAGATTCAGTAATATGATCTTGCCACAGTTTTGGATGGAATATGTACGATGAGCATTCATCACGAGCACAAATGAATAAAATTCAACATATTTTTTTTTATTGATTCCAGAGTGTGTACAATGAAGACAAAATGACTCGCGCAATGATCATTTTCTTCATTAACATGCCAGTGATACAACCGATAATTGCGGTACTGCTTTTTACATTGAGTTTGTTTGCAATCTACAAGACCGTGATGCTGGTGATCGCTTTTAAAGGAAATAGAATGTGGAATATATCGAAGGAGCAGAAAACCATTCCTGCAACAACCTCAGAACATTTTATTCATGCGTTTGGTGAAGATGCAGATAGAACTATACTTTGAAAACTGAAGGGCCTCACAAGAGATTATAATTTCAAGAGAAATGTTTACAGTTATAGTCGATAACTCATCTAAGGTGAAAATTCTTTATTTTTAAAGAATATTGACTCACCAATCATTTTTTATTCACAAGCTTGATTTTCTTTAGGAAAATGAAAGTAATTATTTGTTTTTTAGCCAAAAGAAATCACTCAGAGTTCGAAGCTGCAATAGCACAAGAATTTTTAATTCGAAACAAAAAAATACTTCTACCTTTACTTAGATCGTACCACCAGATTTTAAAAATTAACCTAGTCCCCATAGACTATTAAGTAAAGAAAAAGTTGCGTTGGGCGCCATTTAAGAAAATAATTTCCTTAAATACTTAAATATTCATAAAAGAATTTGTGATATCCGCTTACTTTGATCAGCAAACAATTTTGAAAATTCGGAACAGTTTATTTCAACCCGAGACACCCACTCATGTCTACTTATGTGAAAAATTCATTCAAAAAGATGCTCACTCTCTGTTAGTTCAAAAGGGACCATATGTTATTAACATAGAGGGCACATGAAACACATAACTATGCTGGCCGCTCAGTGAGCTAGATTGAACGAGAAAACGAATTCCAAAGCCGCATTGCATACAGTACTTCGTTCAATCAATGTTTATATTTTGGAAAACAATCTCCTGCAGCTTGTAGTGTGATGTGAAAATTCCAGCTCTAGAAACTGGTCGGAAATATATATTAAGCCTAAAACTATTCAATTGTAAATACTCGTTTGTTATTTTATTAAATTTTTTTGGTGAAATAAGCAAATTAAGTTAAGAAAAGGGAAATTATTTGTAAATAAGTTGTTAAGTATTTGATAAGTTGCTATTTTACGATCTTTTTTGAGATCGATTTTATGGGAGGTTGTTATTAATAAAAGCTTTGATGTAATATAGTTTCAAGAAATAAAAAACTGTGTACATTTATAAATAAATAGGTTAAATATTTAAGTTTTCAAGTTTTTTTGCTGCCGGCTTCTTAATCTTTTTGTCATCTCAAGTACATAGCGATCCCCAGATCATTCAACTGTCAACGAAGTTGCAACGACGCAAGATACTCTTCCAATGTTATCGATGTCATTACCTTATTGTAGCCAATTTACGTATGTAAATTCATGTTCTAACGCGTGTAAGCGAACGGCATGATGACGGCGACCTCTAAAATCGCAAGAGAAAGCCAAAAGCTTTTCCAATCGATTGTCTCTTCGACTATCCTTTTACCCTATGCTGCCACCAGCACTTAGCATTCAAAACCAATGGCACAGCAATGTCAACAAGCAATCAGAACCGAAGCCTCTCAGGTTATCGCCCTCCAAACCGAGATTCTAAAGAAGAAAGCGAACCAGCATCAGAAAAGCCGATTTAAGCATGAGAAACGCCAAATTAAGGAAACGGGAGACGCCATAACCGTCGTTTTCCCAGTCCTGCTATATGCTGCGGAAGCATGGTGCTCATATAAAGCGGATAAGGAAACCCTTTGGTTGTTTCGAAAGAAGAAAAACTCTCCGAGTCATATTTGATTCCGTATGTGAAGACAATATGTGGTGAAAAAGACTCAATAACAAACTGTATGCGTACCGCGACATGGGCATAGTTAGAAGAGTCACACATCGCGAAACAACGATGGCTGGGATATGTGATTCGCATGTGCATGATCACTCTGTCGCGACGGGGTTCCTAAATCGCATTGCAACGGAAGTCGCAGAAAGAAACACCTCGTATAAGGTGGGGTAATAAATCGGAAGAATACCTAAAACGACTTAGAGTGTAAAACATTTGAGAGCTCACCTGATATCGAAATTGCTTTATTTCGAATTGTAATGCCCACCTAAGTAGATAAATCAGTAATCTAATGCTTCAGATGTTACACATCATATGCGACCATCGTAAGGTTCTCACTCAATTTTTTTAAATATACGAGTAGGTATGTGAAGATACATGGTATCCGTGGTACCCGTGGCGTGGTGGTTAGCAAGTCCGCCTGTTAACCCAGAGGTTCGTGGCTCGAATCCCAACAGAGGCAAAAATGTTCTTCCACGGGTATCGCGTTAAGCGAGGAATTTGTTAGTAAATTCATTGCCTGAAAACTCTGTCTAGATTGGCCGTTCGGAACTGGCAGAAAATTGTACCATGGCTCCTCGCTCCATGGCTCCTCGCTCTGTTGCGCCATCCTGTTTGTTTTGTTTTTTTGTGAAGATAGTTAAATAGGAAATTTCCTGTAAATATTTCAATGCTACTTCTTTCTGCTCTAATCCTTTCTCAATTTGCTGTGTCAAATAAAAAGCACTGTGAAGCAATTGTAAGGTGTTTCTTTTTTATTGTGGCTTTCAAGAGTTATGCTTCGTATTTTTGCTTCAAATGACCCAAAATGGTCCAGTCGCGAAGGGCTGGTAGTAACTTTGGAATAATTGTTTAGTAATTGTGTATTCACGATCCGTAAGCTTTTTAACCATTTTAATTCAAATAAATCTGGAGTTTTTTAAGCCTATTTTGACTGGGCTAAGAAGAACAGGGGTTTTTAACTGCAAACACGTCATAAAAGTCCAACTAGCGGTACGTCGTGTATTAAAACGTGTTTATCTTTATGAGATTAATTTTCTAAAATTTATTTGAAATGACAAAAAACCGGTTTCACACAAGTACGTTACGCATTATAACTGACAAAAGGCGTTTACAGTTTGTTTGTTTTGGAAAGAGGTAATTCTAATAAATTAAAATTGAGCATAAATAATTATGGAGAACCATTTTGTTTATAATTTGCGAATTGTGATTGTGAAACAGCTATCCTTCAATCGCTCAAAACGCAGTTACGTAAGGCAACCTTTTGACGATATAATCGACGATAGACTATTGAACGATAATGGTCTAAAGTGTTACGCGATTGAGACCTGTCCATGGTCAAGAATCAAGAATCAAATGCTTGCTTTATACACTTGAGGAATCTTATACCATCCTTCTATGGAACAGAAATGATTGAAATGAAGCTGATATCATGACATTCAGTTTAAATTTTCACAAATTTTAGATAAGTTCAAATAAATCACCGTGACAAATTTTTAATGATTTATTGGTTTTTTTGATGATGTCAACCTCAAAGTAACTTTTAATTTCTATGAATTTTAATGCAACTTGCGGTGCCAAACAATAAACGGTTTCCCAATTTATACAATTTCATCACATATCGCAATGGAGAAACGTCTTCACAATCAAGGTAAATTAGAAGCTTTCATGAATATCGTCTAACTAGTTCCAAAAACTAGTAGTTAAACAGATTTTGTTAAATTGGAAGCTTTTTTTGGGAATATATCGATAATCTTAAAAAACAAATCAATGCATTAAACTGCCATTGGAATTTGAACAAATAGGAAGTTGTGTTATCTCAGTCAGAAGAATCTATACTTATTATTAAAAACATCATAAAATACAAAACAAAAACATTAAACGTTGTTGTTAAATGATAAGAAAAAAAGAGCTAAAAGTTATCGAGTTATAACGTGTGGTTTTGGTAATTGATGGTTACGGTTTAGTGTTCTTCAAATCATTGAAACATAAACGCGATAATAATTATAATAAAAATGAAAATCATATGATTTACATAACTTGTCAAAGACGTTCTTCTTTCGAGTTTTCTTTGGTGAACAGTATACTGTGAGGTTAGCAGCTGAAAGTCAGAAAACCACGTTAGGTTTTTGTTAGTACGAAATGGATAAAGTAGGGTGAGCATAATTTGAATGAAAAATAAATGATTCACTTGACCATCAAACTTTTTTGACACGTCGAGATAGTGTAAAAAAAATCGACAACTTTATGGTGGGGTGCGCCCTGTGTGTAAGACTCTTGAATATTGTTTAACAAAAAGTGTGGTTGATAGGTTTGAATTGTGATTATATTACTTTTTGCTACACGAAAAAAGGGTACAGAACCTGATGATAAATGAATTTAACAAAATTATGTGTTTAATGTGCGCTTAGGGCCAACTTTGGATTTAATTAAACTCATAATATGTTTTTTTTTTAGTTTTTTGAGAGTACTGAACGCACAGCCGCGCTGTTGGGTTTTTTCTTCAGCTCAGGGGGCATATTTCCTTTAATATACATAATCAAAATTTCTCTCCTCTTCATCACTCTACGCTTTTCTTTATAGAGGTGATGGGCTTATACTAATAGGGCCCCTACACTACTCAAACCGTTTGCGCAAACATATGTATTTTGTTTTTGTAAAAATGTTTGTGCAAACTGTTTGAGTAGTGTGTAGCGATGTTGAGTGTTTGCGCAAACCGTTTGAACAAATTCTAAAAATTTTGAATTTTCCGTGTTTGCGCAAACATGTTTGAGTCGTGTGTGGTGAATTTTGCTCAAACACGCGTCAATTTTCAAGGAGTAAATATGAATAAACAAGTGAAACTAATTTTTTGGACGGAATTTATCGAATTATATAAAAGTTTATCGGTGTTGTGGTGCGTTAAAAGCAAAGATTATTGCAATCGGGTAATTAATTAAAGCAGCACATGCGAAATCGCTCATTGCTCCGTAGGTGTTATTGATATGAAAAACGTCAAGCAACTAATATCTATCAAACATGTTTGAGTAGTGTGTGGCGAAACTATGTTTGCACAAACACACGTTTGTGCAAACGTGTTTGCGTAGTGTAGGGGCCCTATAATCTGAAACAATCAGATTACAACGGGATAGCAACCTTCCTCTTTTTTTTTTTTTGTGCTGCAGTGATTGTAATATTACATTTAACTTTAAGGCCAGCGAATGCAGTAAAAACTGGGAGGAATGTTCATAGATGCCCAGAACGAATTTCGAACCAACTAGACCGGCGTATTCAGTAAACACTCTACAACAGCGTCTCGGTCGCCCTACTCTACGCTTACTCGATGATTGATAGCACAGTTGATCATGGGTGCCAAAAATTTCCACTTTTCAGACTTCCCAAATTACATTTCTCCTTATTCAAGTTATTTTGTCATATTTCGTGAACAGCTTGGTTTCCATCATCTGCAACCGGCGCATACATGAACTCAATGGTCTTTCCTTGGATTTGGGCGCACTTCTTCTTCGCATATATTCTGTATGCCATAAATTTGTTATGAGATAACAAATGAATATAAACCCGTCTGCTCTTGGTGACTCTTTTCGCTTTCAATTAATTACTATTCTGCTGTTCTGTTTAAGTTTTTTTATAACAACCTCAAGTTTTACTGTGATAAGCACCGCATAGTAGAATGGCACACAGCCAATTTCGAATGTCAAAGGTAACCAAAATTCAAGTCTTTTGGCACATCATATCAATGAATTTAATCGACCGGCAAGGTTATTTGAAGGCTTATAGCGGCCGGTGGTGGGTATAACAGTTGAAATATTACCTTGTTTTAGGCAAATAATCAACAACAAATAAAATTATAAAAATCGTTTAATCAGTTCCTGATAACTTTATTATTTCTAAGGAATTCCTTTAACTAAAATCAAACCTGTGTGTCGTAAGAAGCTTTTAGAAGTCACTTGGACACTAATATTTGAATGAATTGATCTATTTGTTCTCAAAAACTAATTTAAAAAAATGGGCACGACTGGGTGGCATGAACTTGCGATTGCGTGCTAAGTACAATATCAAAATAATTAGGCTGAGTAAAAGGTTTTATTATTCGCTCTAATTATTTTTGGTGGGCTCAGGACTGCCAACTACACTTTAATAATGAAAATTGAATTAAATCACGCAAAATACTAAAAAAAAATTTAAATACAATATTCCAAAGGTTTTAACCGAAAATATAAAAACGCCATTCTTTTGCAATTGCTAGTACTTATAAATTGAATTGTAGGATCCACTTTGTTTGTATTCTCTATCATCGTAAAATCATTTTTAAATTGTTATCTCAAAATTTTTTTTCTGCACTATTGCAAAACCTGCCTTATAGTACCTAAATCGCTATAAAAATGGGCACGACTGGGTGGCATGAACTTGCAATTGTGTGCTAAGTAACTACAATACCAATACAAATGAGTAAAAGATTTTAATATTGGTCCCTATCAAAAGCCCCGTCGTAGCAATTTTGTAATACGAATGCCAAAAAAGGAGCATCATAGACTCCCTCGTAGTAAATGTTTTGCTACGAAATTGGTCCTGTTGATAAAATGACTTACAAATTCTAAATATCTGTTGTGAAATAGTCATTACGAAGATGTTTTTAATTCCTTCCCTTCGGCATTCGTAGTCCGAATTTGTTACGACGGGCTTGTGATAGGGGGGAATAGCTCTTATCAATATATTTGATGGAACAGGGTTGCAAACTACACATTAATTATGAAAACTGCAAAAAATTACATAAGATACATATTGAAAAAAATTAAATTGAATACCCCAAAGATTTGCTAATATATATAAACGTTGAAAATTAGATCAAAATCGTTTAAAAAACCGTTTTTATTTTTCACTTTTTAAAAAAGCGAGTTTTTTAAAAATAAAGTATGCAAATCTTTAGATCTTGCTAGAAGCTGCTTCGGCCAAAATTAAAAAAAAATCAAAGACACTGTTTTGATGTTATTTAAAAAAAAAAAATCGAAAGTTTCTTAAAAAGTTTATAAAAATTTCAAAACCTAAAATTTTTCAAAAGTTTCTTAAACTACTTACTTTTAAAATACAAAATTTCGTCAGCATCGTGTAAGCCATTAAGGAGAAAGTCGGTTTAAAAAAACAACGGTGCTGTGGGAGGTTTTCTAAAAATATATTTTTACGTCATAAGAGAGACAATCCAAAATCAATCCTTCACAAAAAATTGTATCGAAATCGTTGAAGCCGTTTTCGAGAAAAATAAGTATTATCGTATTGGATGTACCACAGGTACCGTTATTTCAAGACCTAGAGACTGAATTCCAAAAATCCATCTATAGGCTGCATCACAAACCCTAACTGCAAATTTTGAAAAAAATTGGTAAAACGATTCAGGCTGTAGATCAAACAGACAGAATTGCAGGACTATCATCGTAATGTCATATTTATTGGCTATCTCAAAAATGCACTGGAACAAAATTTGCCTTATAGTATCTAACTACGATTGCAAATAAAAAGTGTTTGTCGTATTCAAATCCAAGGTAACAACACCTTTGGCTTTTAAATTGCTTTTGAGATGTGAGGTAGGACTTAACGCTATCTAATAAACAAGGTTAATGAAAATAAAAGTGTCGTTATTATGTTCATCATTTGTTGTAGAAACAATGATTCATACATATATGTATTTACAGTACCAACACCTTTATTTACTCATTTATGATGTAAAAAGAAAGCTGCTAAGTCACTGACATGACATTACGCTCGTTATGTAAAACCTTACATGAAATTTCGACGAATTACTGTTTTTAAAAATCTTATTCAATATTTATTTGTGTTAAAATGCAATTGAACCATAAGTTATTTCGAGCATACTTATTACACTTTGGGTAGGGCTTAAATAAGACATATCAAGCACCAAGTTAGGGTTTAACATAGACTCACCCAAAGTAAATCAAACGTTTTGATAGTACTTGGAGAACCACACCCTGCTAATCGATAATTAGCTTTATAAGTAATTAATTAACTAAGAGTATAAATGCTTCATTAGCAAACAATGGATAGTTTTACCTTCATTGCTGTTTTAATGTCTTTACTAAAAAAAATCATCTTTTCTAATAAAACGCATCGAGAAAATGTAAAACTTGCAGTTCTCACTTACGACTGAAAGAGTTTAAGTCGAAATACTAGTGATTAAAGATGCATTATAATTACAAACATTGTAACAATACAAATTAAAGTTAAGCTTTCACGAAACATAATTATTTGAATAGCTCTCATTCAGTTCTCATTTGCAGACGAATAGTGATTCCGTATCTTAAATTCTTCTCGGATAGATATCACTTCATATAATAAAAACATTCTTTGCGCAGGTAACTTACATATATTATGATATCTTGAAACATGTATACTGTCAATAATAAGTTTTAAGTCTGTGCGTGGCGACCTGAAGCAGCTTTATAGAAAAAAACCATTAAAAATCAGACGCATTTAAATTCAGTGTATTATAAGTAAAGGACTTAAGAGGCCGCGAAACCTTGCAAAGCCTTTACTTTTACTTACAATTTCAAATCGGTATTTGGGCTCATTTTTACGATTTACTGTCACTTACTCAAGACAAGTAATTTTTATTTATTGTAAGTTACAGTAAATATATTTTTCTTAATTTGTGTGTTGGAAAACAAAATCAGAAAATTAAAATTATGCATACTCAAAATATACATCACTTATGAGTTCCGTACCCTACTCAGCCCGCGGTTGGATCAATAGTGTGAAGCAGATAAGTGTGAGAGCTAATCCTTACCGGAGCCAGATTCTCTCTACGCCGAAAGTGGAAGAACAAAAATTGTAAATGGGTTAATTCCTTGAAAGTGTTAGACTATCACATATCAGTATACTTCTCAGTTGAATTCAAAACTTATTAGAATCAGATCCGTTCCAGTGTCAGTGTCATTTTTAGTTCAAAGTTTTAGTTTTTTTCATTTATAAATGTAATTACAAGTTTTAATGAAACTAAAAGTGAAGTGATCGTCTAAAAAGGCTTTAGAAACTGTTTGAAGCGTGTTATAAGTCCCTCGGCAGTAAGACACGTGTTCATGGACCCCTTACCTCTTGTAGGGGGAATTTATAAATCGTGATTTAACAAATAAAAAAACGCCCTTTTTTATGTCTATAAAATTTCTATACAATTTTCTTTATATTGGTAAACGATAAGTGAAATGATATACTGAAAATAAACATACCCAAATTCCGAACCCAGGTTCTAGTAGTGCATATTTGATTTGAATTCGTGTGTGCTCACATCAATCTGATTTATCACTCATCGTTATCTTCCCAGTATTCAATGTATTTTTCGTTTTATTTCCTTTTGTTTAGAAGTAATTTCCACAGAGGAGAAGGAGGAGAAACAAATACAAATTTAAAATTAGACCAACATATTCTTGCCGATTTGTGGAATGCGTTCATTAGTGAATGCGTATACACTTGTAGTTTGCTTTAAGCAGGCGCGTACCTAAACACGAAATGAAAGATTTTTGTTTGGGAAAATCACAGTTTCTGTACCTACAAAATAATTAAAGTGACATGAATTGTAAACATAAATAGCTACAGATGCTGCACGCTCAGTGTTGTTGGACCATCTTCCAGTACTAAAATATTTGATATTACACAATGAAATATGTGCCATTTTTCTTTTAAGGAAAAAGATTTTTCTCACGCAAATAGAAAAAAACTGTGTGAAGTTAGTATAATTGAGTTTGCAATTGTGTGTTAAGCAAAATTCATCGGATCATATTTATTTTATTTGCAATTCAAATTATTTATGATTAAAGTGCAAACATAAAGTGCTTAAAGTAACACTATAAATAGGAAAAAAGGTGCAAGATTTTATATACAGTGTTTATGGACCTTCAGCTTTACATTTTAAAACACGCATCAAAGTTACTGAAAACTTAAGATCGATCTTGTCGTTTAGTATATGACATCGGTTCTTTAAAGATAGCATAGAGTAGTGATGATCATATATGTGCGCTCGAACTTCCTGAGCAGCAGCATTTGGCTTTGTGAGGTGCGAAATTCTTATTATTCATTGCTTGGGTCACAGTATCAAATAATTAATTTTTGAATTAAAGTATTGGAGTTCGCGTGTTTAAATCCTTTGTTGTGATGGCATTCAGTTGGGAAGTGTAATATTCTGTTTTGCTGAACGATAGCCGTTTTTTGCAGTTTGTCATAATTTTTTGCGAATTAAGGTGTAATTGATATAAGGTGCAAGTAATTTAAAACATAACTAACCAAGCTTAATTATTGTGAAGTCACTCTGGCGTATGAGGAATATTTCAAAACCTTATTTCAATTAGAGCACACAAAAAAGTGAAATTCATAAAGGACGTAGAAAATCCTTTTTAATGAAACAAATTACTATTCAAATAAGGGAGCAACAAAATGTTTGGTGTTCTTAAACTATTTTGTTTGAAATGAAACGAAAAAGTGAATAAAAATATTTTTTACGCAACTGTTGAGGTTTTTGAGAAGTGTTTTGAATACGAAACAAAATTGATGTTTTTGTTCCTCGCTCATCCATTACGATTAAATATTAGGCTCTCCTAAGAAACATCGGTCTTTAGGTTGCGGGAGGAACAAATTCAGCTGTCAAATTCTATTTACATAGCAATATTTGAGATTGCGCCCACTCTGACCCTACAATAACAACACCATATTTTCAAACATTAAACATTTGTAGGCTTCAATTAAGGTTATTTCGACGTGTGTTCGATCGTTCAAGTATTCGAGCTGAAAATCAAAACAAAGACTTTTTAGTGAAAGCTTTTGAGAACGAGCAGTTTATTTTTTATAGACCGATTACTCTTTAAAAAGGACTCGTTAAGGAAAGACACATATGTTTTTTTTTTTGTTCTCTGCCCCAAAGCGCTCTAGGGTTTATCAGTGCATTTCAAACATCTGTCAAAGAAATAAAAAGCTGCTCTGGCTTTGATTTTACATCAAACATTTAAGAGCTAAAATTGTCTTAGTATTAGAAGGTGCTTTCTCCGTTGGCCAGTAGCTAAAGTGGCAATTCTTCTTTGACTCAGAGCAGTTATTTTTGGCATCCGTCTATTTGAAACTTATCGACAGTTAAAAATACAAGAAGAAGTTTGAGGTTGCAACATTAAATTTACAGCGCTATATATTTCAATTTCACTTTTTTCTCCAAGAATAATTTCAACATTTTTTTGTGTGATTAAAAAGTAACATTATTTCAACTTTTAATTTCAGTTATAAAACTAATAACCGCTTGAAACTCGGAAGAGCTTTGGCAACACAGTGAGATTTTCGACACAGTGGTTTCATATAGATACTTCGTTTACCAAAACGTGTCAGAAATAGGTCTCTATTAAGCAACTAAGAAGTTGTAACAGGCGAAAGTTGCTGAACTGTTAATATTTCAGTTTAAGGGAGCACTAAAACTCTGGTGCAACTTCCTAGTAGCCAAAAATGAAACACAAATTTTCAGTTGGAAGCTATAATGGGAATTTTTTTTTTTTTTTTTGAGGTTTTTGAAATACCAGCTAGAGCACTCAGACCTAAATACCAGTCCATTGTACTACCAGATAGCAACCTTCTATTTGTTATAGCTTTCCAGATGTTCGGAGAAAAGCCAAAAGACGCTGCCATGATAAGGAGCCTAAGTTACCATAGAACTTTAAAATAAACAATAAAATAGGTTGTTGCAACAAAACTCGAAAAGTTCCAGGGTCTAGCACATTTATCTCAACCTAATATTGGTAGGAGATGGAATGGTTCCACAATTTATGACGATTCCGAACGGTTAACTGAGGAGCTCATTTCATGACATTGTAGCACTTTCCGAATACTCGGGTCATACCCGTGGAAAACAACCAGATGTGTCTGGGCCCTTAACCTCAACTCGGACTTCCACTTAACAGTGAGTGAGCCCATTACCCCATGGTTCAGACCTTAGCAAATGCAGTTGCAATTCATTCGATTTCTGGTTCTTCGTAAATAAAAAAAAATATCAGAAACAAATATGCAACTCAATTATTTGTATATGGTTACAAAATCTAAATTTGTGCCAATCGGATGGGTTTCACATACGTCCGATATGCCGACCGTCAGCCTAACAAAAAATTATGTTAGGTTTGTTCGTTGAAGCCCAAGGGTCGCCACAAAGCGTTTTTTGAGAAACCTCAAGTCGCCCTGAATGTCAAATTGAGTATTTTTGGAGCCCTAGGGCTGACCTAGGTTCTTCCTGTGGCGAGTTGAGGGCTGTCAAATGGCATGTATTTTTTTTTAATGACAAGGATGTGTGGTGATTTGTGGTTTTATTGTTTTTTGAGGACTGGAAAACCCAAGTTTTTTGACAACTCATAGGGTTGTCAAGAAAACCTGTGTCAACCCTAGGAAAGTTCAACGAACGGATCTATTATAAAACACTAGGTTCGTCTCCAGCCTAAGCGTTTTCAAAGAACGTCTGTTTTTGGTTCTCAAAAAACGCTAGACCACAAAATCACCAAACATCCCTGTCATTTGATATAAAATACAGCTCTGTTCGTTAACTAAACTCATCCCAACAAAAACTTTGCGCTACCTTAAGTCATGTTGAGTGCTTAACAAACAGTCAGATGAACATTCAGGGTGAGTTGAGGTTATTCCACAAACGTTTTATAGCGACAACAGGGCAAACGCATAACTCTATTAACAGTCGTTTATATGATCCTCTTTGTTTTAGTTTTGACAACTCTTTAGACAGTGTTAAGTCCGGTACCCAATAATTGTCTAAAAAATGTCTGGTAAGACACATAAAGAAATAATATGAAGACCAAACTTTTGCTTCTTTTCCTACATACAATTTAAGAAAACGACCAAAATTATACGGTAGGAGCACCAGCCGGTCTTATACGAGAATGAAGTTTGAAATCTCCACATTACTTTCTAAGCTACAACTCAAGCTTAATTTATACATTCATATATGCATTTCTACAATTGTATATTTATGTACATAATTTATGTATGTATATGTTGTTCCTATACTATATAAAAATAAGAAATAATTTGCATTTTAATAACTTACCATAACTCAAGAGAAGATAAAATATAAAATTTCTTCAGGTGTAATTTAGCGTTTGGATTTTTCTTTATTGATGGGTGGTCCATAGCTTTCTTCAAAATATATGTAGTTGATTTCTGAATTGCACTAAACAATTTTCTTATAAAAAATAGGTATAGCAAAGTTCTTTCACGCTTTTTATATGATATTCGATTTTAAAGAATGAAATGGTCGAAAATTCTTCACTTCTGAGCACTTTTAATTTATTTTTAAACAAAGACACTTAAATATACGACTATTTTATCACTTTTTGCTAAATAAAATTTAAAGTATAAAAGATGCAGAAACAAAAGGAAACCAATTCACTCATCACTCGGCTTAGAAATACCTATGCACTAAAAGTTACGCTATCACCAACGATTAACTGCAATAAGAGGACACTACTCTACTTCTCTGACCTTGCAACATTGAAAAACTACAATAAGACAGCAAACTCTACTAACGCAGCCATTTCTCTCTGAATAGGAAGATAACGAGTAACCAAACCACATCTCTGAAGGTTTTGGTTTTACTAACACATGTTTAAGCCCACCTTTGGAATTGCAACTCATATCAAACAACAAATTCATGATACAACTAAACAAGATAGTGTCGTCGCGGTCGAGTCGTCCTTTCTCTCTTTCCGCGCATAGACTTTAGAGAGGCACACATTATTTGCTAACAATTACAAATGTGCAAAGCGCTGTCTTGTTTAGCTGTATGGGTATCATGCAGACAATTCGGCTTCAAATTTCCAAAGCTGCACTTAGAAAAATCTGCAGCGAGAGAGATGTAATTGGGTTAGTAAAGTTGTCCCCTTTTCATGATGGTCTTTTGGTAAACTCAAGAAGGCAACTATTTATAAACTGATTCAAGGGACAATATTGTTTAAAAAGATGAATTTTTTCTACATATTCCCAAAATAAAAGCGATATAAAATCACCGTACAGTTCTTTAAATGTCAAACAGAGTGAATCAAAAGTTAAAACTGTTTGATTACTAAAGAGAGCTTCTTGAGTTGCCAAAGCTAAAACGCTATACGGGTACAGGTCCATTTTAACTATTCTGTGTATTCTCGTAAACATTTCCTTCTGACATGAACTAAGGCCTTTTTTATTTTTTTATTTTTAAATACATATTTCATTATATGATTTTCGTCCGTTTTTTGCAGCAAATTTCAAAGTGTAATGATGAAAAAACAGCAAGCTCCTAACAAGGATATCGGATGTAGGTATTTATATTTCAAGTTCAAAACTACTCCCAACGTGAAACGTGAAATGTTCAATAAACAAACACTTTGTTCAAAGACGCAATATCATACCTCCTTCTCGGACTAACATCACTTGTCCTCGGCGTTCTATCCATATTCTCTGACTTCCAAGAGATCGCACTCAATGAACGAATAAAAGTTCGTCCTTGGCTTCCGGCATATGAGATGTGGAGGCATCCATCTGTTTCTGGCGTTGACATTGGCATCAAAATCTACCTCTTCGCCGTAGAAAACCCGCATGACTTCCTCTCAAATGAATCCGCAAAGCTTAAACTCAGAGAAGTTGGTCCAATAGTCTACAAAAAGATCTTACGACAAGAGAACATTCTGTTTCATGATGAAAACTCAACTCTTACATTTTCTACCGTCTTTGACATTCAATACGACGAGGAACGTAATCAGCCAGGAATTCTCAATCAGACTATTACTATTGTGAATCCAATGTTGTTGGGATTTGCAGCAATGGCTCACGATATGTTTTTCGCGAGGTTGGCCTTCAACATGGCTGCCAGCGATGATAATGTATTCATTAATCGAACTGTGTACGAATTGCTCTGGAACAACTCGTCGCCCATATTTGATCTTGTGAAGAAGATTCCATTTGCCGCTCCAAGACAAAATGCTGGAATAATGTTCAATGTGAGTGTTTCTTTAACCTTCATTGAGTTAATCATTTATTTTACTCGTTTCAGTCGTTTTATCCATCTGATAACATTTACAATGTCAACATCGGGCCAAAGCATGGCTTTCAAAACTTTTTCAAAATCAATACTTTTAACGGACTGTCAAGGATTGACGTTTATGAGGAGAATTTCCCAAAGCACTGTCCAGTTTCATTGAAGGGAGCTAGCGAAGGGACCGGGCTGCCGCCTCATATAGGAAAGGATGACATGATCTATGCTTACACAAAAAACCTTTGTCGAACATATCCGATGGTCTATAATAAAACATTAAAAGTGAATGGCGTAGAAGCTTACAAATATGTACCCGCGGATGACATATATAAGCGATTGGAGGATCCCAATTTAGATTGCTTCAAAAAGACAGGAGAAGTGGACTTACCGAATGGACTCAGCGATACCTCAAAGTGTGCTTTCGGTGAGTATTTTTGCCTTTAAAGGTGACAAGAAACTTAAACTTTTAAGTTTCGTTGGGCGCCATTTTTTTTTACATAGAAAATTCATTTACTGCCTTTTTAAACATCTCTTCATTTCCCATTTTAGGCCTCCCCGTGGCTGTGTCTCCGCCACACTTCTGGGGCTTCCAAGGAGAATGGCAGAACTACATAGAAGGTCTGCAGCCAAGTGAAGAAAACCATTCCTCATATATTACAGTCGAACCAACATCAGGAGTTCAATTAGAGGGTATAGCAAGGCTCCAGTCTAACATGCCGCTTCCATCACTGCATTATTTTGCACCCGACATAAAGAGATTCAGCAACATGATACTGCCGCAATTTTGGATGGAATATGTATGATTTATCAGTTATTCATTGCTGTTCAAATATTGTTATATATTTCTCTCTCCAGTTCGTCATAAACAGAAGCTCAATAATATTCGGACTTATTAAAACGTTCTTACTCTTGCCAGTGATACAGCCGATCTTTGTAGTTGCTTGTTTAGTTTTAAGTGCATTTGCTTTTTATAAAACCATAAAATTAGTTTTTTATTCTAATAATGTAAGCAGTTTTCTTAATCATCCGGAAAGCATTTTCTTGCAACAACCACTTTGTCTCGAAACTAAACATTCAGAAAATTGTTAATGATGGTTCACTTAAGTCTAGATTTTAAGACAATAAAAATTGCTGTGATATAGACTATATAGACTCAAAAACTTGGTTTTCGTTTTACTTTAACGCTAAATTGCCGCCTCTAGACTAGACTGGTTGTCTTTTGTGGTTTTAATGAAAAAAGATTGAGGAACAATCAAAACTGCGGTATACAAGCAGTTGATGGGAAAATCCGTTTTAAATGGAGATTGTTGTTCAAGTTGTTTGATTTTGTCTTTAACAAATGAAAACGTCAAAAGCAGGGCTAGGATCTTCCTACAAGAAAATTAACCTATTCAGAAAGAAAAGTGTGGATACACAGTGAGATATTGGCAAGACGATTTCTGAATGATATGGAAAGAACACAGTCCCAAAACGCAAACAAGCTGACTTTTCAAAACGAAGAATTTTACTTTTTTTGCAGAACTTTCATATGAACTCTACAACAATCACCATTTCAGCACGAAGGTCTAGCCACAGATATCTCGGTTATGGTATTTATAAAGGCCCTTATTGCGAGTGTCGTTGTTGGAAATCGTTCTTTATCGTAGTGTGGTTCGACGTATAGCCAAAGGAAATATATGTAAGGAAAGAAAAGATGTCCTCTTTATAAAAGAATTAAAGAATTTATTCAACTGACTTACGTGAACAATTATTTGGAAGTGAAGAAAAAATATTCAAATTTTACACAAGCACAATAAACAGATAGTGTGATCATTTAAAAATATTTAAACTACAGTGTCTATGAACAAAGTGTAAATGTTGATTTCAACAGTCGTTTGGCTTCCGATACACGACGGTGGTCGCTAGTCGAACATCGAAAATGAAATTTGGTATTGCGTATTCTTATTGTTCGATACTTTCAATTTTGAATTCGATCGTTATCGTCTGTATTTATTTTTATGCATTCGACTATAACTGAAACTAACTCAAATTATAGCATTTATTCACAATAACTGCTTTCATTATTCACAGTCACAGAAATCCTTGTCGATAGAGATACGCAATACCAAAAGGAAAATTTATCGAAGCTTTCGACCCTGGTCGCATCGAATGTTAGGCGACACTTGCAATAAGGGCCAAAGCCACCCAAGCCTAACATACAAAGGCAATTGTCTTTTCATATTCGGCCCTATCGAGGTAACCGTGGGAGCAGAGTTTTCTCCGCCACGCTTCCATTTTTGGAGATTCAATTTTGCTTCGAAGTAGTTGTCATAGTAAGAAATTTTTCACAAATGCGGCAACGCTGTGCATTTCCAAAACTACAATTTTCTGCAGCAAAAACTAATCTTGGGACGTCGGATCGGCCGATCGGAGAACTAAAAATGTCTGCGATTAGGAGGGAGTTCCGCTCCGACGGTTACCTCGATAGGGCCGATTGTCTCCAGCAGCAAAAGAGTTGCGGGCACCACAAAGAAAATAAATCTCATCATCGGAATACTCTTCGATCGTAAATTTCTCTGATCGGTTACGATAATTGAGTAAAGAAAAGTAATTTATTTTATAGGCCTATCTCACTCTACGCGCTAGTGAAATAGCCAATTGCATTCCAAACAATTTAGTAAACATCAACACTCGCCTCGCTAGAAATGCCCATCAGTTTTACCTTGAAAGTCAAGTATAGAGATTCTTATTTTAGTCGCACCACCCGTATGTGGAATGCTTTACCTGGCTCTGTATTTCCCCTGCATCAAGAGCAATGCGCATCGGTGTCTCCAATTAAATCCTCTCCTATTTTCCTAGATGCTCGCACTGTGTTCTATAACATCTTTATAAGGGTATTTATATCATAACCCTTTGATGTGCGCGATAATTATAAAAAAACCTCATTTTTATACTTTCATACAAATTAACTCAATTCGATTAAATTTCATAATGAAAAACTAGTGTGTTTAAGTTGCTTATAAGAATTTTTATTTTAATGCATATGTGTACCCATTTTAGTTTACATTATATTACTCGAATTAAAGTGATTTAACATTTAAATTCTAATTTTTATATTAATTATGTATTTAATTTACATGTTGATTTGATTCTAATGCTAAACCTACATAAATCTGTTACAAACTAACTTAAAATTTACCTTAAAAGTTTATTCATTTTAATTTTCTTCATTTTTTTTTATTTCTTTAACTAAATGATTTTCTAGTTGAATATATAATAATATGCACAGTGAATCAAATAAAAATTTTTCTTTTGTTTTCTTAATATTTAATTTTACAGTGTTACTCAGGTATACATATGTTTTGAAGCTAATTCAACAAAAATATCATTATGGTTTATCCTTAACGAAAATTTATATATTTTTCCTTTTTACCAAAATGAATGCGTAATCCACTAGAAAAAAAAGCACGCAATAAAACCAAATTAAAAAATATGAATAAAACTTCGTAAATTTACTATCAAAAAAAGAAACGCTACTGGATAAACTAAATTTTAATGTTCCTAATGAAATAACAATAAGAAATCGAATAGAAGCAAAAGCAAAAAAAAAAAAGTCAACTAAAAAGAATCTTATGAATTTCTTAATGTTCCCTTAGCAATTATTCTTTCTTAAAAATTTTAAGTGTTTCAAGTTTTTGATTGTGTCTGAAAAAGGATTTCATTTTGTGGATCCGTTTTTTCTTTGTTTTTGTTTTTTTTATTTTCATTACTATCGTTTTTCGTAGGAATTGAACACAGATTTATGATCGCAGCAATTTGCCGAATTTTGTTATGATTTGTCCTCAACAAATTGAGGTTTAAAAGATCGTTTCGTGTTTTAGAAACTAGCGCAGTCTGGTAGCTTCGTCAACTTAGGTAACTTGTGGTTGTTATCGCCATGGCTGACAGTAGCTTGATGATGAGATCCTGTGTTCAACTTTGTGTTAGTTGCTGGTTGTTGTGGCTGTTGTTGCTCTTCCTTGTCAACATCACAGAATCGACTATGATAGATTTTCTCACGGTGTTCTGGAGTCAGCACAGGATTCAAATAAACTGATGTTCGCTCGATACGCTTTTGAAAACGCGTACGATCTCGAGCAAAGTCCTCCCAATGGCCTTTTCTAGCGGCTCTGTAGGCGTAATTCCAAGTGTGCATCACATGAACCACGGGATGTGGATCGAAAGTGACCTAAAACGAAAATTAAGAATGAAATTAGTTGAACATAACACACCATAGTAAACGAACAAATATGTGTTTGAAGAAATGGTCAATAGAGTAAGTAAATAAATAGGGTGGCACAACAGAGCGAGGAGCTCCAGGGCCTAGCGTATTTTTCACAACCATGTCTTGAGAGGGAATGGAGGTTACCTACAATCTGTTTGCTCCGAACGGCTTAGCGAGAAAATGCTTTTTCATGGCAATCATGGGAGGTTTAGTTAGTTGCGCTTTTTTTCATATTTCAAATACGCTTGATACCAAGGTTCCCCGATCTTCGTTGTACGGTATTAAATTATTTTCTTTACAGCAGTGTATCTATCTTTTTGAGACTATTCAAAGTAGCATAATCATTATCTTGTGGAAGAACTTACGAGATTTACTTGCAACAATCTACGCTCACAAATATTTCGAAAGCATGTTTTTCATGATGAACAGATATAGTATAGGGAAGTGATCTTGAATCTTTACATAACCCCATTTGAGACTTCAAATTGTTCTTCTGTCTACTGCACTTAATCTCTCTAAAAGCAATAATTTTTTTATTTATTGTTTGAGGAACGACAAATGTTGAAACTATCACTTAATGAAGCCGTGCGATCTTAATTTGAAGAGACGTTTATTTTCAATCTGCTTTTGTACACTTCTTCTATAGGTAATCACAAAATAAATGGAAGTTTACACATGAAGCATTCACTCTCATGTAGTGTGATCTAAAACATGGCTAAGCTTGTGATGAACTTGTTGTGTTAGTTCAATACGCAAATGTCATTATTAAACTTGACATTGATTGTCTATTGCATAATTCATCTTTCTGTAGTAATATACAGTATTGTTATCGTTTTTGATAAGACACTATTCAATTTAACCACGTTTTTGACAAGTGGTGTCAGTTTAAGTAGTTCGCTTCAACGAAATCAACACACACAAACACACGCCAAGCGTTTTCCAATTTTTCTTTTAATTTCATGCACTCATTATTCATAACAAAATACCGGATACGTGTTTGAAATGAAATATGAAGTTGTTCAAACGACTTTCTGCTATCAGGGTCAATTTGTTTGATGTACAAAGTTGTTGTTGTTTTGGTGGGGAGCTTATGCGAGTAGAGTAAATAAAATTTTGAAACCTACAAAGTATTTACTTCCTAATGTTTACCTGCACAATGATCAACAAATGGTTTTTATTTAAGTTATCTGTGGATACAGAGCTAAAAAAATATCAATAGGAGCGTGGATTCGATTGTGTTCTTGCCACAAGCCCGGGGAATTCTCAGTTATGACATTTTTACTCACTTTATCAAGCAATACTTAGGAAAATTTCATCAGCTGACTGCAATTTGTTTTGCCTGAGGGGAAAAACAAACGACTTCATTGCAACAACTATCACCAAGTTGATATTCGTAACTTGACAAAGAAGTTCATGTGGTTGCAAACAAAAAAAAAACTAACTGTGGAAATAAAAATTGCTGTGGCTTCTGAATGCGATCGGTAGATTCTGGTGAAATTGCATAGATTACAAAACATTGAGTATAATGAAAGTGAAAGTGAATGTGAGGAGAAGTTGGTTCATATGATGAACGATTCGTTTTATTTTTCCATTAAGATCTTCAAAACAAAATTGTTTTTTTTTACATTGGGTTTTTTATTAGCTCTTAAGCAAACTTAATGATCGATGGCCTATTTCATCAAAATGAAAGTTACAACCGCAAATGATTTATACTTGTCATTTACAGTCACACAATCTTAATTCAGATTTTAATTTGGGAACAGATCTGTTGAACCCAGTAACCTGGGTTTCAAAAGCTTCGTTCTTTGAAGCGCTGTGTTTGCTCTGGGCCTCAAAGCTATAGCTTTTTAACCACTTGATGTTTATGGCTTAGTTTGAGAAAAAGTTCAAAGAATGAATGCCAAACTGAGTGTTTTTTTAAATCTTGGTATTTTTAAAGCTAAATTTTCATAAAATTTTATATTTCATGTTTGCTTTATTTCTACTTAGTTGGTTTTAACTTTGTTTTTGTTATAAATTATTTTGTGGTAGCCCAATGTGTTACTAAGATTAATCAACAGCGTATCTACAGCAACCTAGAAAAATAGCTTCAGTACTTTCTCTAAATTAAGCTTATTTTTATTTATTATGATAAGCTGAAGCAAAATAAATAAATAAAGAATCTAATTTAAATGGTATTGTCCGTCTAGTTGGGTGTTTTAAAAATAAGGAGTTGGCTCTACAGCAATATGTTTTTAAAGTCTGTATTTTATGTACATATGTATTTTCATTCTTTGTGTTTTTATAGTAGTTTATATATAAAATAAACAAATTTCAATATTCCAATTTGATTTCAAAAAAAAAATTTATTTAGAAAAGAGCAGTCCCCTTTTCCAGCTTAGCATGACACATGCCTGTTTGAGCATTGAGCTCTTTTCTTTTACATCTCTGCCTTGTATAGAAAACAACAGACTAAGCCTGAAGTGATAACTCAAAAGCTGTTTATTTACCCCGTTTGAATCGAAAAACATAGAACGCAAAACTTGGCTTCTGCTATCAGTTTAGCGAAAAGAGACAAAACAAAGCTGCAAGTTGGGACGTATTTTGTAATTCTGTTTTCTTACTTGCAATATACCTATGAACTAGATTAGATTACATTCCAGTAGATTAGATTAGATTATATGAAAGGGCCACTGTGGTATTCAACTATTTGGTTTTGAAATAGACCCGAAGCTAACGATTTTCTTGGGATGGTTGAGTTCGATTCAATCTAGGGTTTCCCAGACTTCGGCCAGAAAAAGTTGGTTGTAGGTGAATCGCTTAAAAGTTTCGAAACCTGCGCCAGTTTTCCTTTTTGAGTCGTCAGTATAACAGATTATATCTTGCCTTGAACAGAAGGTGGTTTGCTAGGGTTTTGATTCCATGTGTATAAAAAGAGAAATTGTGGGTAGTGATGCATGTTGTTGATAACATTGAACTTTTTTTAGCTTTTGAACTCTCGCTTTCTTTTTTGGACATCATACCACAGCTGCATACGCTGTTTGTTGGTCTGACTAACAGGTTATATGGTTGTCGTACATCATTTAAGATTTTTTCGCCAGTTTCCTGCATTTCCTAAGCTATTTTGATTCTTTAGAGAATGTTACCATTTCAGGCTTTCTGCCTTTTATTATTCACCATATTTGCTTTTTTTGATGATGACTTCTCATGATTCTGAGAAGTGACAGCTACTTCTCAATTTGAAACTGAATAGAAACTATTTTGGCTGTTTCATTGGTTTTCAATATGAGTGCTTCCCCGAATGAAGCCAATGGAAAGCGACATTAGTATAAATGTTGTTATTGTAGTTTCATAGGCTGATGAGTAACGACAATCCGTTTGTTACATTTATAGGTAGTAAATCGAATCGTGTGGTAACAACAGAGGCAAAAATGTTTTCTCACGGGTATCGCATTTCGCGAGGAATTGGCAAGTCCTCCGTCCGCAAATTCATTGCCATGAAAAGCGCGTTCTCTATTAGCCGTTGAAAGAAAATTGTAGGTCCCCTCCATTCCCTAACAAGGCATGGTTGTGAGAACTAAGCCCTGGGCCTCCTCGATCTGTTACGCCAACCTATTTTTGTTTCCATTTTTTTTTTTTTACTCGCATCGCAGTTTCCTTGAAATTCAATGAGAAGGAGTATTGCATGTAGTGTGATTGTTTTAAGTTCATATCGAGTTAAGAGTCAATGAATTTGAGAGTTACGTCTTCATTGACTTAAAACTAATCTTGAACAGATGTTCTGTATTCCAATAGGTTCGTTGGTTGAATTCTACCCAGGGTTGACGCAGGTTTTCTTGTCAAAAAAAACTGTGCTTTCAGTCCTCAAAAAAATTAACCTTTCATCCCTGTCATTGGAATAAAAATACATGCCATTTGACAACCCCGTTAATTACCTGAACTCGCCCCAACAAAAACCTTGGACTACTTTAGAACGAGTTGAGGGCAAACCCAGGGCTCAAAAAACGCTCTTTTTGACATTTAAGGCCTGATTGCATAGAGCTGCTTAATTAACGACAATACACTTCTTGACTAGATGTAATATGTTCCTAAACTTTTCTATTTCTATATATTTTCCATATATTTGGCAGTTGTAAAACTCTTAAGGCACTTTCCATTGGACGAAAAGAACCGTCCAGGAGCGTCCAAAAGCATTCTCAAACCGTTCCATTGGTGCAATAAGACCGCTCGATTTGAAGTGAGAATCGACTCAGAAGCACTAACACATGTTACTCAAATGTCAAAATAAAAAGTTTCTTCAAGGAATATATTTTAAGAGCCATAGGTGTTTTACTCACACAAAGGAAATTACGTTAAACTGAATAGAAACAATTTTGGGTGTTCCATTGGTTTTTAAAATGAGTGCTTCCCCGAGTGAAACCAATCGAAAGCGCCATTACAATGTTCCATTTTCTATATGTATTTTTCAATGCTTCCATATTCGTCTAGGTATTCTTTAGACTTAACAACAATAGCAAATTAAAACAACAAATTAAATTCTGATAACGAATGGATTTGCCAAACCAGACATGTGTTGTGGTCGACCCTTGAAAAAGTTCACGGAACCAATCGAACTTTTAGACTTTGACACCGTTTAGTCTAATCAATTGTTTGCCATAGAAAATTGATTTCAAATATTTTTTTTACTGACGACAACGACATGGAACAGGTTTAATTTCTCTTAGTTGTCATTTATCTCAATAATTATAATTAGCGTTCATTCTCAAGAAACAGATGTCAATTGGTTTCAGCGACATATGCACCAACAAATTGTAAACACAATATCGCTGTTCTCTTTGATAAAAACCAATTACATAAATACAACAAACAATTCATGGTTAATATTTGTACAGCGTGTTTAAAATTTCATTTATTGAAAAAACACCTTTATACACAAATAAAAGGTATAAATATGTAATACTTGTTCACATATCGCTAGACACAACAGAAAGATAAATTTATGATTTTAACATCATTAGTTAGTACGAGAATATGCATTGCCAAAACTGTTAACGCCAAGAATGTGTACACAAAAATCTTAAGCAAACAACAAACAGACGCCAAGCTATTAGTACACGCTTCATCTTTTTTTCAAGGTTCTTATTGCGTTCTATTTGCTATAGGAGTGTCAATTTTTTGGCCGTTTATCTACTCTATTGTTAGTTCAGATTAAAGGCTATCTCTAGATCAAATAAAAAGGTTAAAATGCGTTTGGGTTTTCCATTAAGAATCAAAGCCATGATCACTCTGACAAGGGGATGATGATTTTCTGAACAACGCGCTGATGAAACTCTTCCAAATACATAGAAACAACATGACAAAGAACAAAGATAAACCGAAATGACTACCCACTCCACTGGCATGGGAACCCCTGAAAGTGCACAGATGTTTGACCGCACGCAATAAAATGGTGAAATTTTACGTTGCAAGCAACACAACACGTAGGCACAATTGTTTCTATAATTTCACAACTTCGTAGGCAATTGAGTAAAATTTAGTTTTCTTTTTGGTGCCAGGTCAATGTAAAATCTAAGACTCGGCTAAGCAGCTTTCAAAAAATATGTCCTTGTTTACTATGTATCTCATAGCAACAGGTAGAGACAAAACAAAATTACACCTTCTCTGAGAAGAAAAAGAAAACCAGTTCGTTGAACGATGCGAGATTTTTTATCTCTGTTAAATGATCAAAAAACCTGCACTACCATCACCATTCATCATGCATTCCCACATCACCCAATGTTTTCTTCTAAAAATAGAACACTAACGCAAGTGTGTAAAAATTTGATTAAAGAATTTTGCCCGAATAAAAGAAGACCAACGACAGATGAAAACAAAAATAATGACGTTGTTTTCAACGACTCATCATATGTTTTCCATAGTGAGCACTTTTGGTGATTCATTCATCCGGTCGGTATAATATAAATTCGCATACTTATTACCGCCTACATTCCATTAGGGGATTCTGTAGAACTTTCGTTTGTTTGTACAGTGACGTCATCACTCAATGAATGGATGGTAAGTGATTGATTACATGAAACTCAAAAATGGCATGTTTATCAGGTGATAAGAGGTTTTTGATTTGAAACAAATCTGAGTGTGCTTCATAGTAACAACAAGGAAAGAGAAAGAGAGTATTCTCCTTCTCCACGACTTGAATCATGATGTAGGAAATTTCCATACAATCCCATTTAAAAACGCTTAAATTTTAATCAACTAAAAAGACAACTCCTATACTCAAACTCGTTTACCGAAACAAGAAAATTATTTTCGTCTCTTCTTTTCGCTCTTTTTTTCTTTCTAGAGAATTCTCGTTATTTTTGAGAGAGCCACAACAAGTGTACAACAAGTAAACAAAAGCAAAAAAATGAAATTGATAAGACACTGTCTTTTTGGTAGCAATTAAATTGATAAATATCCAACCCACTTAAAGACGTTATCGTCTGAAAATAAGTGATGGATCATGTGATCAAGTAGGAAGTGAAGTAGTGCTTTTTTAAGGCGGAGGTCAAAAACATACCCTTTCTTTGCTATACCATACAGTCCCTAACAAATATGTAGTCTTGTGACTATACACGCTTATATAAGTTCATAGGAAAGCCCCCTAGTCAGCCGTTCCACTACAACGTCTTTTGTCTCGAGAGAATGGGATAGCGAAGCGACTGGCAAAAAACTGAAAAGACCGATTGCTTGCTCCAGAAATTGCAGTATTTTATAAAATTGTGTTATTTCTGTATCCGAAATAAATATGTATCATTTTGTTATTCATCAATGTGTGTGTCATTGAATCAAACGTAGAACGAGTAATCATTCCATTCTGACCATTGGACTAGAAAAATAGAAAACAAATTTCAAATGCAAAAATGTCACTCTGTTTATACAATAAAGCAGTACTGGAAACAGAGTTCCATTTACAATGGAGTAATAATTAATTTGTTCGAACTACATTTATATTGGCATACTTATCGAGTCTATATTTTAGTTAACTAATTGATAGCTTATGAATTATGATGATAAGACAAAAAAGAAAAATACATTTTTATTTTATCACATTTCTAAGAGAGAACAAAACTAGATTCGCTTTGCAAGCAGAGATAACAAAATCAGGTCGTGTAATAGAATATTGCATCATATTTGCGCTGGCTGTGATTTGAGGTGTACGTGACCGATAGCATAGTAACAAGCAGCTGTGCAATGTTTGAGGCGTTAATAGATCTAATGAATAATACAGATGGATGCATTAGTTATGAAAAATGGCGATTGGTTCTTGATTCAAAGAGATCATAGCGAATATTTCAAGTAAAAATGACAAGTAAAAACAGCCTAGTCTTTTGAAACAATCAGATCTTCAGGAAAAGATGAAAAGTAATAACCTCAACCTTTGAAAAAGGTTTTTCTAGATCTAAAGGAAAGAGGTTTAAAGAAGTAAATCTACTCAATGCTTGCATGCCGCACACCGCACTCCACCTAAAATCTTGTCATGCCTATAATTTTTATAATATGTTCACATTCAAGTTTATCATTTAAAAGTTTTGTTTAATGGCCTGCAGAAGATTCATATAGAGCAGAAAAACCAGCTTTTTGACTCGAGCAAAAATGTTTAGTGTTTAACGACCTGCTTTAGATCAGAACACGAGGGCCAAAGACAAAGAAAGGCGAGCACTAGAAAGACAAGGAGAATGAGTAAAAAATTGAGAATGTTGTATAGCAACACCTACCGAGGCAAATTGATAAATGTCCATCCAGCGATTGAAATGGCAGGGTTATGTAGAGCGAATGAACAGCTGCTTCGATTCATAGAAAACCTGAGTTTTAGTCAAAACACGCACAGTTAACTAGAAGTTTACCCCGAGTAACTTAACGTTGAAAACGGAATTAGGCTTGTTGGGGACCAAATTCGCAGTAGACACTTTTGTTGAAATTACTAAGCACTTTACAGAAAAACTCAAAAGCAGATGCTTTCAGTTCAAAATGTAGAACGTTGTAGATTTTAACAAGGGCTTTGCTAAATTTTTGTTGTGATTGAATCGATTTTTCTATGGACTTCTACACATTACGATGAATAAAAAAGGACTTGTGCATGTCACTCGCAAATGGCAACAGTTTAGTGCATTTCTTTCAACCATGCTTTTGAAAATCTAAGGAACATGCAAGTTTCTTCCAGTACAGTATCACTTCCTAAGGACTTGCTCATTGCTTGGAAAACGAAAAATGATTTTGAATTTAACTGGCAATCAAACTTCGGCCTCCGTTTGACGCTTTAACCACCACACCAAGTTTGTGAGTTCGTACAAATATTACATTATGCAGACTGGGCTGTTGTTTGCCTCTTATCACCAAAAAGTGCCGTAGTGTATAGCGCTTTTAGACGATCATTTCAGTTTTCATTTCAGTTGAACCTTCAGTTAAGCTTTCGATTAAACTTTCGATACGCTTAAAAATGAACTGATAACTGAACTGAAAACTCATGAAATTCCCATTACTTTTCTGTTCAATTTCAGTTTTCTTTCTAGTTTGGATTTTTCTGACCTGAACATCGAACTGACGTCTATTTACACACTGAACTGATAACTGAACTGATAACTGAACTGAGAACTGACCGCCTAAAAGGGCCTTTAAGGGCATCATGTTCATGTTGAATATGCATATCGTAGGAATGAGACTAATTGTATGAATTGTATCAGCATATTTATGTATAAAACAATTGCAAACAAGAAAGTCACTTTGTGCTCATTTTTGTTTATTGAGTTCATGCTGATATCATCCCCCACCCACGGTAAGGTCTTAATATTACGACGTCAACACCACGGGTACCAAAAGAAATGACAACTTGACTTTTGGGAAACTATGATGGTTGGTTTATAAGTTCAGACATTGCATTAAGAACAAAACCTAAGATGAAAATCCTTTGTTTTTTTTTTTCTAAATGAGACTTTTTTAACCGAGGTTTAAAATCTGATTTTACTTTTAATTGAAATAAGATGTTTCAATACTGTACAATAAGATACAAATCAACACAGCAAAGAAATATTGAGTTCGTACCTACTGTAACAGGGAAGTTGAGTCAGACTCAAGAGCTTGTAGGTCGATGCCAAAAAGAACACAAAAAACAATGACTTGCAAACAATGAGTAAACAATGGCAAACGATAGAGCAATTAATATTCCGAAATCAAATAATTTGTGACGAAATTAGGTTTCGAAAATCACTCCAAAAAAGACCACGAATTGCTGATTCATTTATGTCAGCGATATCGAAAATTCAGTCGTTTGTTCATGCTGAAGCCATTTCAGATGCAAATGAAAGATAAATAGATAAACTTTCAAAAGAAAGGCCACCAAAAATCTCAAAATCATCATTTAAGTGAAAAAAGTAAAAAATTCTAGGCCATGCTGATCAGTATCACCATAACAAATCATAAATAACAACTCACCTTTTTCTCATCAAAGCCCGAATCCAATTGTTTATGTTCAGCAACGACTCCAGCAAGGGCGGAACACAAAAGTGTCCTTTCGTCATCGCACTTATTTCTATCAGTCTTATTTCTGCCCAAAAAGCTAGAATCTACAACATCAACGCCATTGTCGTCCTCATCGCTCTCATTGTCGCTACTGTCTTCTTCTTCCTCCTCCTCCTCTGAGCTTGTTTCTTCATCAGTATCCAAACCATCATCATCGTCATCTTCGTCATCATCGGTGTCGTCATCTTCATCACAATTCATTTGTCCCAGGCAATCAGCGTCTTCAGTAAAGAACACAACAAAGCTGTCATCACTACACTCAGAGATTTGCCTTTGCCGTTGAGGTCTTTTGAAAGATGAGAATAAACAGTTTCCTCCTGCTGGTGGTTCGTGTTGAAAGATAACAAAACTGTCTTCTTCGATATCACAGTCTTTTTGGTCATTCGTGGAGGATTCTTTAGGACAAAAATTTCGGCAAGATGGCTTTGTTTTGTTCAAAGAGAACGGAGGTGGAACGACTTTGAGTCTGCCCCCAAACGTTGGCCTCCGTCCACTGGGCGTTATGGTACACATGATCTCAAAAAATGTACTCTTAGGTGTCGGTTGTACAGTGGATTCCTTTGCAGCGTCAATACTATTCTTCTTTGCCATATTACATACAGGCTTTTGAGTTGTTTCAGTCTTTGCGGGGGTTACTGAGCGGCTGCGCCTAGGCGCCGGTAGCTCAGGAAAGTCTTCTGAACTGAAAATGGTTTTAGGAGGACTTTCTTGAACCACTACTTGTTCATTGGGCTGCGACGCATTAGGTGGTGGCTTGGTGTCACATGCTTTAACCGATGACTTGCCTATTTCTAGACCAGCCTTCAAAGTTTGTACATGCGGCTCCGCCTTCTGAGGTGTATATGACATGTTCTCAGTCTTAAGATCCATCATGTAATTGTTTCTATACTTTGGATTATAGTACTTGTGGTGATCGCTATAGAAGTCACAGTTTAGTGGTTGAATAATTCCTTTGACCATGTTCTTTATGCCATTTATGAATCCGGAGGTTTGTTCCCTACGGGCTTCAATTGGTGGTGGCGGGCTTGTGTACTGGTGTTGCACGTATTGATGCTGAGGGTGTACATTTTGAGGTTGCTGATAATTGTAATGCTGTTGGAAAATATGCGCAGGGTTGGCATGATATCCATAGTTACTATTGCCAAAGCCTTGTTGTATGCTACAATGAACAACGGCTCCGGGGGATCCTCCGTTCGGCATCATTGAAAAGCCACGAGTCATTTGTGGAAAAGTCCGAACACTTCCACCAGTCATGAACAGCAAGTTGTGTGGTTGTGGTTGCTGAACAAAAGCACGTTGATTGTTAGCAGCGTACATATGAGGGTTGGGCGGACCCATTGCATTATACTGCGGACTACGATTACAATTTCCCGAAATCATATTGAATAAGTAAACTTACTTGGAATGGGAAAATGCGAAAAAAGTTCACGAGAACCGTGCCAACGTGTCCAACTATTGACAGCGCTGTCGTTCTTCTTTCTATCTGTGGTCAAACAAACCTTGCACAAGTTCTTTACTAGAGTTCTCTTGCGACACTTGACTATTCTGTGAATAGAATTGTTTCTCCGAACCAAAATTGATTGAACCTTCTTGTTTTCAGCACAGTATGTAGTTACGCTGTTTTGCAAAGAATTTTCTTCAATTGGTAAAACCTCAAGAGATCGTCCTCGGCATGCAAATATAATAAAAGGCAATTTGTCGTCGATTTCGGCAGATGAAACACGAATAAAGGCAGTTTTGTTGCACAATGACATGACGTCACTAACGGAATGAATGTTTCCACGTACTTTGTGTTGAAAATTTATTTTTAATTATTCTCTGGGTTTTTTTCTATTTGTTCAAGGTGAACACTAACACAGTATATTTTTTTTCATTGGTTTGCAGTTACTTTGAGATTTTATTTTTCACGAATAAAAATGTTTTTAAATGTTGATGATTACACTTTCAACTCGATATTCAATAACTTTTCTTCTTTTTTTTTTTCTTTATCGCAGGGAAAATTTGTGATCCAAATTCGTTGTTCAATAAAAACCGTACAGCGTATTCAACTTTTCAGATGGAAATGACAAAAGATAGAGAAAAAAATTATGGCTGCAGGTGTGTTCGAAAAAAATTTTAATCAAAAATGGCGCGCGTGTTCGAAGTTCGAAAGTTTTGACGTCTTCTGTTATTCCTTCAATTCTTTATCACTCTTTTTCTTTGTTTTCGCAGATTAAGCACAAAATGTATGGAAAAAAAACTTTTCTTTTCAAAATTTTGATTTTGTTAATTAGCAAATTCAACACAAATTTAGGTTACTAGAAAGCAGAGACGAATTGATTCAAGGGACGAATTTCAAAAACAAGTGTATTATCGAGTTGTCTCAAAATTCATTTGAGAATTTATGAAAAACGCGATGAAAATGATGTGGGTTTTGCTGGTTTATTAGAGAACTTGGTTATTTTTTGTTGTATTTCTCTTTGTTAAGACAATAAAATGCCTTGAAATATTTAACAAACATTCTAGCGACAATTGTTTGACAATATTGCTTCAATTATTCACGAAAATATTAAAATCACTCTCGTTTCAATGCTTAAAGTACTTGAATATGAATAACTTTTCGATTAAACTGCTGTTTGCTGGGGTAGGAATTTTGGGATTGCATCAGACAATTTGTTCGAAACACCTAAAAGTTCATATAAAGTTTGAAAGACTAGATGGCGCTGAGTGGCGGGCAGTTTTTGTTCAAATATTGATAGTAATTCTGTTACTGATCAAAACGACTTACTTGAGGTGTGTTCTTTTAGCAACTCAGCAATCTTTTATCCAGATCAGTAATGGAGTTTCTCAATAACCACAAATGAGCAATTTTGATTTGTTCTTTTGTGTTCAATGATAAATTGCATTGCGATCTACGATTCCTGTCTTGCGACTAAAATGCGAGTTTAGAGTTCATGTTCTAACTATTTTCAAATCAAGTCTTTTTTAATACTTTTTAACATCCAAATAACCTGGCTAATCAAATTACTGAACTTAAAACACAAAGCAGACAACAACTACTAAAAGTTTTATGTATCATCACTAATATACGAAATCAGCATAAAATGAGTTTAAGAACTACGTGGGGGAGCAATTCTGAGTTCAGGTTTGGATTCAGCATGTGAAAACTTAAAAGATGCATGTACCAAAATCAAAAAAGAGGATTTCTTTATTTCTCACGCCACAGCTAAAGAGATTCACAAATAATCATAACTTTGTTTACTTACTTTCTTGACCATTCTTTATTTTTAGTATGGCTACATTTTTCCCTTGATTGTTTTGACTTGCCATCACACGTTTACTGAAAGTGAAAGCTTTGGTTAAAAGCATAGCTCCGCTTTAACAGACAATTGTCAATGATCAGTACTCTAACTCATTCGCTCAAAATGGCAGCCTCTTAGAGAGAATGAAAGGGAGCACTGACAGATCTGACCATATTACCATTGATCTATTGGGCCTTGTGAAGTGCTCTGCAGCAATTCCCAGTAAAAGATGAGTGAGAGATGAACAGCTTATTAGCAATCAAAAGTAGTTGATCATCGCCAGACTACTTGAGAAATTGCAATACTTCGTAAGACCCAATGGAACACGGTACTGATCTTAAAGTGATAAAAATAATCTCTATATATGTACTTACCTTTTTCATGGCGTTGAACTTCTTGTTAAGAAAGTTTCACTTCTCTAGCTTCCTTGTTTGCCATAGCGCTAGCTTTTCCTTCAAAACAAATAAATAAATAAGAAATGAAGCTTGAAGCTTGTATTTAAATTGAAAAAACATCAAAATTCCTACTGAACCTCAATAGGAAACCCCTAAAAATTTGCACAGGACTACTAAACGGTCACTGTTCTTTAAAGAAACATTTTCACCAAATGAGGCTGGTAGCGGACCCCATCTGTAGACTATGCCTCGAAAATGAAGAAACATCTCTGCACATCATTACAGAATGTCCAGCACTTTTCCGCCTTAGAAAGCAAATCTTTGACTATGAGATCATCCCCTTAGATAAACTCAAGCTCATTCACCTACAGAAGATTGCTAACTTCTGGTTCAATTCAGGAGCAGGAAAACTGCCCTGAAACTTCACAAAAGCTGGCACCATACGTTTCATTTAGACACCGCAGTACCCAGATCTGAGCAAGCTCTACCCGTCCCCTAAATCTAATCTAATCTAATCTTGTATTTAAATAATTTGTTAGTCTTATTTTTCATTATATTAAATTGTTTATAAGTTGTGATGCAAACCAGGTACCTTAAATGCAATTTTTTCAGTGCCCAATTAAGGAAGGGCTCAGATAAAAGTGCTTTGAACACAAATAGTGTACGACTAAAACAATTGAATTCAGTTCGTTAGTGCTTTCAAATAAGTACATTATATGATTTTGATTGTCTAAGTTTGAACGTATGTATTTGTATGTATGTATGGCTAAGTTTTACGGTGATTTGTCAGTTTAAGCAGAATGTTACTGCACTTTTCTGATCTTAGCTCGACTCTCTGGTACCCGTGGTGTGATGGATAGCAGGTCCGCCTGTTAATCCAGAGGTTCGAGTTCGAATCCCAACAGAGACAAAAATGTTTTTTCCACGGGTATCGCCTTTCGCGAGGAATTGGCAAGTCTTCCGTTAGTATTCATTGCCATGAAAAGCGCTTTCTCGATTAGCCGTTCGGAACCGGCAGAAAATTGTAGGTCCCTTCCATTCCCTCACAAGGGATGGTTGTGAGAAATGCGCTAGGCCCAGGAGTTCCCCGCTCTGTTGCGCCACCCTATTTATTTATTTATTTATTTTTTTATTTAGCTCGACTCTGCAAAGGGTCTCAGATTATTACAGAGTTTTACGTTACGTTTTAATTTAGCGGTATTTCGTAAAAATTTCGCTGCGCTTTGGTTATATATTTACTATGAATGGCAGCGTATTTAGAGGACGAGTAGAACCTTAAGACCCTCTGCGGCACTTTTATAGTTATTTTTTGGTGGTTTTTGGAGCAAGCTATATCATTTTGCATTTACATTTATTGTGGAAGCGATTATAACAATCACAATTACGACTGCTAAGTCTAACAGTCGAAATAAACACCGTTGTGGTCGCTACTACTTCTCAATCGCTGTAATGACCCTCATACATTGGCACCAATCGGCACAAAGCCAACCAAATTTCAAACCAAATGAAATGGATCTGATTGGCACCCGGCGTAGTGTGAACGCATCTTAAAACTCACAAACTGCATTTACAGATAAAGTTAAGTACATATGGGTAAAGCTTTTTTAAGGCCGACATATTTCTAAATGAAAACCTCAGTTGAAATGTTTTTGGGAAAGCTGCTCTCTATTTTCATTCTTTATTCGCTAGAATTTTGTCAGGAATAACAGAAAAGAGAGAAAGGAACAATGTTGCTAAAAAATTTCATTCAAATTTGACTATCAATCAATTTGCCTTTAGATCAAACTTATTTTCGAGTTGGGGTCAAAATTCTGCGTATCTGGAATGCTTTCAAAATCTGTTTTTCATAATTTATGTAACAGAAAATTGCCCTGCTAGTCTGTCGATATTTAAATGTTCGCTCATTTTGCTACATCCTAATGAGCAATTATTCATATCAAGTATCTACAAACAGGTGCTTAAATAACTTACTTCGAATAGAAAATTAGGATTTAATTCTAAAGTCTAATATTTGTACATTATATACAATGTAATTTTGTAAGCTTAGTTTTATGAGTGCTTTAAAAAATATTAATAAAGTGCTTTGAAAAATATTTATTGATTTGTTTTAAAAATGCGGAATGAAAATGGCTAATGTTATGAAGCTGTTTTTGTCCATTGTATTGTCCCTACAAGTGATTGATGTTATTTATTTCGATGCAAAAACTTTGACCAACAGGTACAGCGGATTTAATATCTGATTGGGTTGCGCAATCCATTCGGAAAAAACACAGTTGAGTAAGTAAATCGAATTCTAAAAGAACATCTGCACACCACTTTTGTACTTCTTTGATGAATTTGAAAACAAAAATTACTTTTGGTTTGACTTAAAAAATTAATTCTTTATTAACATTAAGACCCTTGTATCAAAGTTATTAAAAAATATTCTCTTTCTTATTTGAAAGGTAGTTCAATCAGTTTAACAAAAAATCTCACGTTCACGTTTTGTTTTTCTCAATAAAGTATTTTATTTTCTCTTTTGTATTTGCGTTGCTAAAGAGAAAATTGCAAAGATTTATGAAAGCTTTTGCCCCGTGAGCACCTTGTCCTTCCAAGCCTCTGGCCAATATACTCATACTTATGCCATTTTTTTGTAGAGTTCTTAATCTTATTGACTTATTACCGTTTTTATTAAACAATACATTATAGAGATCTGTGAAAGCTTCTGCCGCTTTGCTACCCGCTCCAGTTAAAATCTTTGAAATTTGGCAAAAGCTAACATTGTGCTTTTTCAAAGTAGCCCACGCAGGTGTTTCTTTTTTATGCCTATCAAACAAACAATCATACAAATCCTTAAAGCTTTTTGCAGCTTTAGGTCCTGCGCCACTAACAATACTTCCAACTTCATTTAAATCTATATTTGCCTCTTTAAGTGGAAGCCTATAATTGATCGGTTGTTGGATTGGCTTGTCAATTAGAAGATAATAAAAATTTCTGAAAACTCTTGCAGCACTTAATCCAGATTTACACATAAATAATGACAAGGTATCTAGAGTGATGTCATGAGCATCAAGAACTTCCAAATGTTGTGTTCTGTTACCATTCTTGTCAAACCAAAGATCATACAAGTCTTTGAAAATTTTTACAGTATAATGGCCAGCACCATTGAGAATATTGACAACGTTTTGAAGATCAATTTCGTTTTCCAAGTCATACAAGCAATTTGTTTTTTTACCTTGTGGATTAAACCAAAGCCTATAGACATTCATAAAAACTTTAGATGCACTGCATCCTGTCCCAGTTAATATTCCAGCGATGTTATCTAGTTTAACGTTTTCTTTATTTAGATTTTGTAAGTATGGAGTCATGTTATCTTGGTAATCAAACCAATGATCATACAATTCTTGGTAAACTTTTGCAGCATTTCCATTCGACTTATATAAAATTCCAGCGATTTTGTAAAGACTCAGTCCATGTCTATTTAAAATTTCTAGCGAATGCGTCTTATTGCCCATTTCATCAAACCAAAGTAGATATAAATCTCGAAAGTCTTCGGCAGCTTGATTTTTAGCTCCAATCAAAATTTGGCAAACCATGGTTAGAGTTATCTCTTCGGCTTCCAGATTTTTAAGACAATTTTTTTTATCTCCATAGTCATCAAACCACATATGGAATAACTTTTCGAAAGTTTTACCAGCATTGATATTCGTTCTAGCTAGAACTTCACAAATCAGCATTAGGTCAACTCCGGCTTTTTCGATAGTTCTTAAATAATGTGTTTTATTGCCTAGATAGTCAAACCAAAGGTCATGGAAGTCTTTGAAAGCTAAAGGTGCTCTTGCTCCCGATGCAGATAATACAGTAGCCAAAACTGTAATATTTATTCCTTCTTTTGCTAGATTTTGTAAATATTCTGTTTTATTGCCTTGTTCGTCAAACCAAAGTTTGTACAATTCTATAAAGGCAATGGGAGCCAAACCTGCTGAGCTGCACAAAATGTTCGATAAGTTACAAAGGTTTACTCCTCTCCTTTCAAGAGTTTTAAAATATTTGGTTTCGTTTCCATCTTCGTCGAACCATAAGTTAAACAGTTCTTTGTAAGTTTCCGCAGCTATTGCTCCCACTCCACTAAGCATGCTGGTGAAGTGACTGTTGTTTATTTTCTTTTCATCTAGTATCTTTAAATAACGTGTTTTCTTTCCATGCTCGTCAAACCATAGATTAAAGAGATCCTTAAAAGCCTGTAGACCATTTCTTCGACTCTTGACTAACAGAGATGATACACTTTTTGGATTGATGCCTTCTCTTTTGATAATTTGAATGCTTTGTTCTTTTATCAAATACTCTACTAGCTCGGTGTATGCGGGAGTCGTTATGGAATCGGTAACAATTTTAGCAAATTTTATTTCGTCTTGGTGTGTTTTGTCATTTACAATGAGTGATTTCTTTGGGTCTGTAGGGTCGTCATGAGAAATGGAATACCTGCGTTTCCTGCTGGTAATGTTTTCATTTGTTTCCATTGTTGTGGTTTTGTCTTCTCAGTATATCTTTCGGGGCAGCCTATAGAAAGTATAAGACATATTACATGATGTCAAGGTTCTACATCCATCTGGTTTATAATTTATTATGATCAATGAATTTAAAAAAAATTGGTCACCTGGCCTGTTTTTCTTCTAGTTAAGGAACAAACAATAGTTTCAACAAATTTTGTATCTCAACAATTTGATACTATAGTTTATTTTAGTTGTTATTAAAATTTTCTTTCTGCTAGTTAGCGAGTTAGAAGATAGTTTAATTTAATAGAAGCTAGTCAATAAATTTTTGATTCCGATTTTCTCGCAGCTGATATTTTTATTTTCAAGTTTTTGTTGCTGAAGTTTTGACATTTCTTTTTGTGTTCCCCAACGCATTTCTTTTTATGTTCACCAACGAAATATGAAAATGCAAAAATTTTTAAGTGGAAAACATAAGATGCCGAATCTGCTAGAGATGATTTCTTACTGCGAGAACACAATGGTTGCAGAACCGCAGCCGCAAGAAATGTCAAAACATTAACAGCCTTATTTATAAACCCATAATAGGGTGTTAATAGCGCTATGTTCCTCTTATAATATCTCTGAACAGAAAAACCTATTTATAAAACTATTTGAACGTAACATAGAGGTAGAATATGATGAACGCCGATTTAGGTAGTATAGGGATTGAATAGGTTTTTGTATCGCTATTGCGAAATGACAAGGAAATGTTAGTACGCCGGCGGATACATAGATGGCTTTTACAGGCTGATTTGTTTTCGATAGTCTGCTATTATACGGAGAAATTTGTTTCATGAAACAACTTCGAATTCTTCTTTGTTCTGTCATTCCGTGTCGCAAGTGTTATTATAGTCCCCTATTATACGATGTCTCACGAGCCCAGTCTCACATGAGTGCGAAAAAGAAAGGAGATGTGAGGAAATGAGATGCACAAAAAAATTCCCGATGAGTACCGTGCCGATTTTTAGTAGTCTCACCTTGACGTTTCTCTTTACTCTTGTTCGCTTTTGAGTAGTGTTTATTTGATTCAGTTTTTTTACAACAACAAAAGAATAATAAATTGTCAAATTTGAGACGCAGACTTAAGTTCACGTGTAATTGCGATTGTCTCACGGGATGGAAATTTAAAAGGAACGTAAAAATGAGACATGTCTCGTGAGACATCGTATAATAGGGGACTAAACTGTAACGTGAACCCAACATTTTATACCAATTTCCTAATCGAAAAACGTTCAACCGAAAACACAACTGGCAACACTATAATGGAATGGTATAAATGACGGGCGTTGCTTGTAAGCCAGTGTGTGTGAGTGTAGAAATTGTTTGACAGCCAAAAGAGTGTGGAGTGGAGACAATGTAGAAGTTACTGGAGAGTTCTAGATGGCATGTCATTCGATATAAATAGCCCGCCCGAGGCAACCAGAGGGCAGTTTTGTTTATAGAGTGATAAAGTTAAGAGTAAATACAAGTGATAGTCCAAAAGTCGAGTTGAGTTCAAATAAAGTGTATATCGAAAGTAGATACTGAATAAAGTGGTAGAATTAAATTGAAAGGTAGAGTTTTATTTTTGCGAACTAAGCGCACGTTACATTGGTGTCAGAAGTGTAAATAAAACTTATTTGACTAGTAAAGTGTAAAAAAAAAAAAAAAGTAAAAAAAAAGAAAAATAATAATTATATACAGTGAAAATGGGTAAGTTGTTAGAAGAGCTCAACTGCATTGAGCTTAAAAGTGAGTTAGGTAAGCGAAATCTTTCTAGAGCGGGATCGAAAAATGAGCTCGTCCTGCGCTTGCGCAACCACTTGGAACAGCAAGGGGAAGACGTAAACACTTTTGTTTTTGAAACAGAAGTGGAGGAAGAGGAAGCAAGTGAAAGTGTAGATTTTTCTAGTATAATGAAGCTTTTATTAGAACAAAAGACAGAACAGCAGAAGGTTCTCGGACGTCTGGAAGAACAATGAAACGATCAAAAGAAGGAACAGCAGAATGTTCTCGAACGACTCGAAGTACAACAAAAGAAGCTGGAAGAGCAACGAAATGAGCAAAAGAAGGAACAGCAGAATGTTCTGGAACAACTGGAAGCACAACGAAACGAACAAAAGAAGCTGATTGAAGAACAACGAAACGAACAAAAGAAAGAACAACAGAATATTCTCGAAAGACTTGAGGCGCAACAGAATGTTTTGGAAGGTCAGAAAAACATTCTAGAAAGCAAATTGGGTAACATTGAGAAAAATGTTTGTGGCCTAGAAAAACGCATTGAATGTGTTGAGAAACGATTTTCCAAGCTTGAGAGTCAATGCGAAAGTCAGCTTGCCACTTTGGAGAAACGAATCGAAAACATGGCCAAGGAACTACACCAGATGCGGAAAATGGAGCTACGGAAAACTTGTGGAGATTGTCTAAAGCAAAGAGAAGTACAACCACCAACATTCGACGGACAGTCGTCTTGGTCAGTTTACAAGAGACAATTCGAGGCAGCTGCGACAGCAAATGGCTGGGTTGACGAAGACAAATACATAGCACTGACTCTTGCTCTTAGAGGACCAGCAGCTGAATTACTTCAAACTGTTCCAGCTGGTAAGAGCTACGATTTCAGTTCTCTCGTGGCAGCTATAGATAAACGCTTTGGTGATAGCCACTTGAAAGAAGTCTTCCGAGTCCAACTCAATAGCAGAGTCCAGAAAAGGGGTGAAAGTCTACAGCAGCTCCAAGCAGACATCGAAAGACTGGCTCACCTGGCATACCCGGATGCTGGAGAAGAAATCATCAACCATCTGGCTGTTGAGTCCTTCGTTCGTGCCATTTCTGACAAGCATCTTCAGAGATCTGTGCGAACTGCTAGAACACGAACTCTTTCCGAAACTCTAGAGTTTGCATTAATGATGGAAGTATCTGAGCAAGCTTCTCAAATGGTACATTGTCAAAGAGAAGCCATATTCGAGGCGGGATCATGCCCAGGAATTAAGCTACAAAGGAACCAGCGGAACGGACTTGCCAGATGTTGGAATTGTAATAAGACGGGGCACTTACAGCGACAATGCCGGTTGCCACCAATTAAAACTGAAACTGCTTGTCGACGTTGTGAAGTCCAAGAAAATCAATCCGCGAGCTGTAGATTAAGACCGCAGACTTATCAATACCGAATTGGACATCAGGTAGAAAACCCCCAATGGAATTGCTGGCGGAAAGTAGAGACCAAGACTCAGCGGATGAGAGTGGAACCCATATTCGGATGGAACAAGGAAGAACTGAGGTCTGCTCAAAAGAAGGATCCAGACATCGGACCGATTCTCAAATGGAAAGAGAACAACACGAAACCTGACTGGAACGACATTTCTGACCAAAGCTCTGTTGTCAAAGCCTATTGGGCACAGTGGGACTCGCTTCGCGTGCAAGAAGGCGTACTCCAGCGCAAATGGGAATCTCCTGACGGTAAATCTTTTGTAATGCAGCTTATTGTTCCTCAATCGAAAATCAAAGAGGTTTTACAAAAGATGCATAGAAGCCCTACAGGAAGCCACCTGGGAGTCAACAAGACGCTGGAGAACGTGCGAAAACGCTTTTACTGGCTGCATGTTAGAGGTGACGTGGAGAAGTGGTTCCGAAATTGTTATGTCTGTGATTCAAACATAGCGGTGAGTAGGCTAGATAGATTTAATAGAACAGGGCCATGGGCCACAGTGTATGGCGACCGAATGAAGACACGGTACGACACAAAAGCGACAACGTCAGGATTCCAAGCAGGAGATCGTGTGTGGCTTTATAATCCTCATCGTCAAAAGGGATTGTCACCGAAACTTCAGCAAAACTGGGAAGGTCCTTATACTGTAGTCACTAGGATTAACGACGTGGTTTACCGCATCCAAAGAGGACTAAGAGGCAAGTTAAAAGTAGTTCATTGTGACAGGCTGCATCGATATAGTGGCGAGGCTGCAGATGGAATTATTCGGGACGAACAATCCTAAGGAGGGGGCAGTGTAACGTGAACCCAACATTTTATACCAATTTCCTAATCGAAAAACGTTCAACCGAAAACACAACTGGCAACACTATAATGGAATGGTATAAATGACGGGCGTTGCTTGTAAGCCAGTGTGTGTGAGTGTAGAAATTGTTTGACAGCCAAAAGAGTGTAGAGTGGAGACAATGTAGAAGTTACTGGAGAGTTCTAGATGGCATGTCATTCGATATAAATAGCCCGCCCGAGGCAACCAGAGGGCAGTTTTGTTTATAGAGTGATAAAGTTAAGAGTAAATACAAGTGATAGTCCAAAAGTCGAGTTGAGTTCAAATAAAGTGTATATCGAAAGTAGATACTGAATAAAGTGGTAGAATTAAATTGAAAGGTAGAGTTTTATTTTTGCGAACTAAGCGCACGTTACAATACGATGAAATCCAGTTTCATGAAACTAGTTTCACATTTCTCTTTATTTTTCATTCGCTGTTTTTATTTTTGGGGAAAAATAGTTATCTAGTAGTGCCTGGTTGCTTCAAAATCTCTTCTATTGGCAATTGAAAAACAAAGAAGTCATTATTATTAGTATTATTACTTATTTTTGAACCAAATGAAACAGAATAAACAAAAACACGAACAAAGACTATCCCCCGTATTAATAAAGCGCGGAATAGCTGCGTTCCATGGATTAAGTGAAAAATGGTATAATGGTAGCTTTAATTAAATGGGAAATGGTATAATGGAAACTTAATCCATGGAATAAGGCTATTCCGCGTTTATTAATACGGGGGAAAGAGAATAGTGATGTGTCGGTATCATGAACCGAGTCAAACCGAGTTGAACCCAAACCGAGTTGACTCGGTTTATATTTTTTCAAACCGAGTTGGCAAACCGAAGAAAAAACCGAACCGTCAACCAAATAATTAAAATGAAATGAATGCAAGCAGACCGAGTTAACTTGAACGTAATCAAAACTACCCTCCTTTAGTTGCGGTCTGTGCCAAACACAATGCACTTATACAAAGTCCATAGTTGACCGGTAGTAGTATATAAAGCATCAAAGCAAGTGAGTTACTTGCGCAGGCATACAGAAACACACACATCTGTTAAACTAGATGTTTTTTTGTTTTTTTGATTGTCGTCTGTTAATAGGTAGACGGTTTGAATGTTTTGGGTACATATTGCTACTCGAGTTAGGAATTAATTGTCTGTAAAATATCCAGAGTCAAGTCAAACCGAGTTGGACTGCGCATTGCGTTAATTTCTTTCTTCTGTGACTTTTTTTTTAATTCATTTTGATTAAATCCGTTTATTTTGATTGAAAATTTTGCTTTGTTTCTATTTTTCAAAACATAGTATTGAAGGAAAAAGCGCAAATTTATTTTTGTAAACCGAGTTAGCTAACTCGAGTTACAACTCGGGTTAATCAAAATCCAACTCGGGTTAACTCGGTTTGTAAATTTTACGTTTGGCACATCACTAAAAGAGAAACGTCAAAGCTGTTTCACCAAACCATAGCCCATGCGACACAGGGTAGCTCATTGTCCATCTCTCTTTTTCGAACTTTCGTTCTCTTTTGCACTTATGGTGTTCGAACAGTTTCATGAAACAAATTTCTCCGTATAATAGCAGACATAGTGAAGTACACCTGTGTATTACCGCTCAATGATATAAATTATATTATGGATTATAGATAGGTAAGATATGCACATCATAGCTATAATGGTTTATAAATAAGAATTTATGCAACGTAGAATAGAGTGCTATTCACTACATAACTATTCGTCGGTTCAGAGGGAAATCTAATAAATACGGCTGTAAGTATAATGGAACACAAAAACAACGCAAGCCATAGCCGCACAAGTTAGCTTGATTTTAACTCTTGCGGCTACGTTTGCAGTTCATTGTGTTCACGCAGTAGTCCTGAGACAAAATGTCGCTTTGTCGGCTGTCATAATGCTTCCGTTCAATTTAGATGCCAAACGTCGTAACTCTTCTGTCGGTTCATGAACACTATTTTAACTTGGTGTCAGACTCAAAATGGAACTGGAATTCAGTAAAAGTAATTGCAAAAAGTACAAAATTCGCCGGTTTAAAATTCAATAATTCGATCATGCTTATCTTGACATTCTATTCGATAAAAAATCAGCCGGATTCGAAAGAAGTGCATTTTGAAACTCGAAATCTTCCATTTTTGACCAATCAGAAAGTCGAAAAATGACAGTAAATTGATCGCGAACAATATTTTGTGTGCTACCGGGCCTTTTACTCTGAAACTACAGGTGTGGAGTCTTTCAAGCCAGTCGAGAAGCAATTTGAGTAGGACTAGGTACCCCTGAAATTGACGACAAAAATCAAACAAACTGACCAAAATTATCACATTATTCAAAAGACCATTCTCAATACTTGCTTCTTCTAGCTTTAGATTTAGTTGTCACTATTTGGCTACTTTCCATTCACTTTTGAAAAGCACTATTTTTGAATCAAACAAAATAATTTAGTTGTAGAAGAGTTCTAGCGACAAAAAAGGCAGGACGACTGTCGTCTCAATTTTAGGCACTAAAATAACGTGTTTACGACCCTGAAAAAGTTGCCAAAATTTGTAGGACGATTGTAAAGTAGCTTTCCACCAACCACTGAAAGCAAGATTATATGACACAATCTTTTGATGCAATTTACGATAGAAGATTGAACGATAATTGTCTAGAACAGAGCTAGCTAATCGGCCCCTATCGATGTAACCGTCGAAACGGAATTCTCTCCGTTCGGAGACATTTTTGCTTCGTGGTAGTTCTCCGATCGGACGATCCGATGTTCTCCGATAAGTTTTTGCTACCGAGATTTTAGTTTTGGGAATGCATTGCATTGCCGCATTTGTGAAAAACTTCTTACGACGACAAATACTTCGAAACAAATTTTGAATCTCCGGATAAGATCCGTTGCGGAGAAAACTCCGCTCCGACGGTTACCTCGATAGGGCCGAATGCAAAAACTCGATTTCAAATTGATTGCAAAACACAAAATGCGTTAAAAGGCGTATTTCGGCGGTCAAGTTACTCACCCCTTATTAACTGTCGAAATACGATTTTTGTTTTAAATCAATGAGTAAGTGTGTTTGAAAGTTTCGCAGAGTTTAAAATGCGTTTATAAATACGGCTGTAAAGTGTAAAAATCTGATTTTGTTAACTCTTTACTCGAAAGGAGGTGCAGAAAAAGCTTCTCTAAAGTAGGCCATTATCCATTAGTTATCTGAATGAAATGACAAAAAAGTTGAGATGCCGACTACTCACAGTTAAATAAATAGTCTCTTTTAATACATATGAGCAAAATGAGTAAGTAATGAGATGAAGTTAAACGTATAGAACATGTTTATTATGATATTAATTTATTAAACTAAAAACCAAACCACCTAGGCCTTCTTCTTCTTGATCTTTCCACTTCGAACTGTTCTCTCTTTGGATTTCTGTGTAGCCTTCTTATTTGTTTTTTCAGATATTTTCTTCTTTATCTTGCTCTTAGATTTTTTCTCAAGGCTGTCGAAGTCTACAACATCATCTATATCTTCATCATTGCCGTATTTATCAACAAGGGCATCCATAAATGATGCAAAATTACTTGCTCGACTGTCTTGTCGTTTCGATATTTGCTGTTCTAAGCTCAAGTTGGAGGATTTTTCCATTTTTGATTTAATTTCTATAGCTTCTTTTTCTTCGCGAGCGTACTTCTTATGACGGCGTTTACGCTTTGCGGCCGGTTCATGTGTAAAGATTTTATACTCGGGAACTTCCTCTGACTTTATCATTTCTGTGGAAATATACAAAAAATTTAAATAAATGCATGGAAATGAAATATGATATCTTTACAAATTCTTAAACTTTGACTGAACAAAGGAATTAGAAAAGGATTAGGGATTCTAGGTTTGCGTGTGTTAGCTGCGAGTACCCAACCCAACAACAACCAGACTCGGATAACAATAAGGATTCCACCGTGAAAGACTCTGGTAGACGATATTAGGAAAAAGACCTCCGGATCTTCACATGAAACGTATGTAATCCTTTAAAGAAGAAGAGAAGCAGGAGAATTAGCGAAAGTCCTAAACTGCTGCAAAGGAAACATAACTCAAGCTCTTAAAGGCAAAGAAGACTATGATTCCAAAAATTTGTTCTACGAGCTCCTCAAAAAAAAAAAAAAACATATGAAGAAAGCCGTAGACATAACGTGAAAATCGTCCATAGCGATTTTGACGTAAAACTAGGGAACGACATATGTGCAAAAACTCTCGGCAAGCATAGCCGAAAAACCTCCGAAAACGGACTAAGACCAAGGCATCAAAACCTCAGCCTCTGAGGAAATTGTGGTTGAAAGCTGTTGGTTGAGGGTGATCAGCGAGCTCACTCCGAACTTTGCCAAATAAGTGAATACGCATTCAGAAGTTTTGTACTGCGTGCCTTACAAGTGTGAGCAAGTGGGAGATGTTGACATCCCTTCGAGATTACGTGATGAACTCTTAATTGAAGACTTAAAGTACAACCAATTGAAAAATTGTTAAAAAAAAAACACTATAGAACACAGAAGCCAAATGCTACCAAAAGTACCTAATTACCTTGAATGATTTCCTGTAGCCGTGGTTCGTCTTTAATATCAAGAAACGGAACAGAGTTCATAATATAATTAATACAACCCTTTCCCGAGAGGTATGCTTTCTTCATGTCGGCACGTTCCAATTCGGATCCTGAAAACAAGAATAAATAAAATAATATACATACATAGGACCTTGCCTTGGGATAAATATTATCCTATTTTGAAAGACATTGTACTCACCGACAAACTCCTTTTGGAAATTTTCAATGTCCTCTGTTGTTATTGGCTTAAATATCTTTTTCCACAAATCAAGCCATGTTGAGAGACTTCCCTCCTCGTCTTCATCTTCAATTATACCCTTTTCATCATACAATTCTCTTTTGCTTTTATCGGTAAGCACCAAATGGACCTTTCCAAGGACTTTAAATTTTTCTGTAGATATTTCTTTTTCTTCCTCGGGCACACGATCGGGATGAACTTTCAACGAGATTTTATAGTAGGCTTTCTTGACTGCAATGAAAAGTAATTTATTAGTGATAATCATACAATTTTACAATTTACAAAGGCGCACTATCTTTTTCGAGTGATTCTTTAGGGATTTCAAGAAGCTCGTACAAATTCCGAGTGTTGAAGTATTTTTCACAAGATTCCAATAAACTAGGCATGATTTTTGTTCGAGGTTTTACAAAAGTTGGCGAAACACGTTAAGGTTTATAATCTACAAAAATATATACATAAGTGAGAAAACGAAACGAAAACGATTTGATATCTCCGAGAATGTGAAGTCAAAATTTTTTATTTTAGCAGCCTCAAAGAAAAAAAAACAACAAAACCGGCGCCAGTTTTGTTTGTGGTTCACTTGAATGAATTTTTTGAAAGAGTGCTGCCAAACTTATTTGAATTTGATACTTTTTCAAAAGGACCAAATTATATAAAGCGCTGCCAGAGCGGCTAATAAATACTTTTAACAGTATTGATAGTACAAATACTTGGACAGACTTCGTTTGATGGATGTTGGTTGGTCTGACGTATTATGCTGGGTTTACATGCATCTGCAACTGCGGAAGTGCAGAAAAGTAAAGCGAGACGGATGAAGATTACAAAGCACAAAGGTTAAAAAGAGAGACGAATAGGATTATGTTTGCAGATGAAAAATTATGGTTGCAGATGAACATGTTCATCTGCACCCATAATTTTTCATCTGCAACCATAACTAGGAAGTTCGTTCCCTCTCTATCAGACAAGTATGAATTTTACATCATGTGTCTTTTTCCGATTTTCACCTGCACTTGCATATGCATGTAAATCCACCATTATTCATTCAGACTCATCAAACTTGTCGTACTACAATAGGTTTTTTTTTAAAATTCCGAACAGAAAAGTGAAACGTCAAAAACGTAAGAGTATTTCTTTTTTAATTCAGAAACACCTGATGCTCAAAATGTTTTTCTTTTATTTATTCAGAACACTTCGTGAGCGGACTCTACGTGATCGAATTAAAATGATGGGGCATCAAGAGAAAGAGTCTGAGCGCAGCCAACTTCACATAGCTCAGTTCAGAACACGAACTAAAAAAGTTCGGAATTAAAAAAGAAAAACCTCTTATGACAGATACGCCTCCGTTACATCCATCTAAAGGCCCCGACCCATATAATCCGTTGCGTCCGTTCGCTGCTGGATTCAACAGCAGTGAGTTTTACCGGACACAACGAATTGGGGTGACCCATAGTCCCCTATTATACGATAGGTGCGTTTTTTTGCACGCGTATATACACTTGCTTAAATTTTTGCATGTTAAATACAACAACAAAATAAGCGAATAGCGCGGATAAACTTCTACGTTTATTTCTGAAGCGAATATAAACTGCAAGTGCTACCAAGATCGTGTAGATGAATTTTTATAGATGTCAAAAAATTCATTCAAAATTCATCCGTTTGACAAAGCAAATAAAAACAAATTCCGATGTTTTTTTTTCTCATTTGTCAATGCCTGAATCCTGAAATGCTGAAACCTTAAGAACTACCTCCGCGGTGTTGGAGACTCCCTGGACGTGGTGGTAATTGGCGGCTAAATTGGCAAAAGAAAGCGAACTGGGCCCTACGGAGGCTTTCTATTGGCCTGCTACGACGCCGACAACGAGGAGTACCAGAGCATTTGCAAAATTGGAACAGGTAAGATTACCATGTGTCTCTATTTCAACAAAATTCTAAACCACCCTTAAAGGTTTCAGTGACGAAGACCTTCAAACGCATGCTGAGTTCTTCAAAAAGCACGTGATCAAGACGCCCAAGTCATACTACCGCTACGACATCTCCCACCGAGCCAGACGAGTGGTTTGACGCCTTTCAAGTGCGGGAAATAAAATGTGCTGATCTCTCGCTAAGACCTCTCTGCTCACAAGGCAACAATCGGCATTGTGGATCCCGAAAAGGGCATCCCACTGCGTTTTCCGCGATCCATTCGGATACGAGATGACAAAACACCCGAAGATGCCACCTCTGCATCCCAAGTTGCTGGCAAGTACTCCAACCAAGACCTAGACCAAATCAAAAACCAGCAACACAAATCCAAGGACTCCGAAGAAGATTTCTATTAAAAGTCGAGTTTATTTTTAGTCGTTTGTTAAGATTGTGATAGAAACTAATAAATTTAATGAAAAACTAAACATCGACTCTTCCCTTCTGGTTTTTGCGCTCCACTTCACGCATGCTTGTCCAGACGTTACCACCGGGCCCGGGCTTGGTCTGGCGGTGGAAATGGTGTCGTTTTGTCATGGTAGTAGCTGTTGGGAGCATGCATCACAAACTCGAGACATGAGATCTTTCGTGACTGTTCTTCGTCGGGGCCTTAGAACACAAGAAACTATCACTTTGAATCCTTAAGATTGTTTCACAGAGTACTTACCGATCAGGTACGTGCTGGGGTCAAAACAATCGTTGGGGTTTGGACTTGACCAATGGTGTATTTAAGCGCTTTTATGTAAAGACACAGACGTCCGCTTGAAGGCAAAAAAGCATTAGTGAAATTCCTACTCCCTCACATCTGTTTAAGTTTGTTCTTGTGGTGTTGCAGGGTTAGGTGCGATTTCTTTTAGCACGGTCATCGATTTTGTAGTTTTAATAGAATCTATGCAGTCTAGGACATGCGATGTTGAAGTCAAAGTAGATGCGGTATTTGCGGACTGCTTATCAGATTCTGGATCCCTGATGAAGTCTGTGGTGATTGTCCATTGACAGAAGGATTTTCCAACTGATTTGGAACTGGTAGAATCTGTCGCAATGCATTATTTGTTGGCTTGGTACTTGCTACGTTTGAAATACCAGCATTTGTTGTCTGAACAGTCAGTTTATCTGGCACTCCTGGATTCACTATTTGAGCTTCTGGTATGTATGTATGTATGGTACCTCAACTGGGAAGTTTCGCATTTGCTATTTGGACAGTTTCAATGATTGGAGACCCTGCACTTACTATCTGGGCTGTTGGTATCGTCGTACAAATTATGATTACACCTTCATGCTGTTTTCCACAACTGCCATCGTAGTCTACAGTCTAGTACAAACAGCTGTTTAGTAAAAAAATTTCATTTATGTCAAATTGCAGTGCTGCCAAATATTTTAATAGTTTGGGGAAGTCGTTTTTTTGGGCGAAATTTATATCCGCGGGCAAAAAAACACGCCTGATGTCTCACGAGCCCAGTCTCACATGAGTGCGAAAAAGAAAGGAGATGTGAGGAAATGAGATGCACAAAAAAATTCCCGATGAGTACCGTGCCGATTTTTAGTAGTCTCACCTTGACGTTTCTCTTTACTCTTGTTCGCTTTTGAGTAGTGTTTATTTGATTCAGTTTTTTTACAACAACAAAAGAATAATAAATTGTCAAATTTGAGACGCAGACTTAAGTTCACGTGTAATTGCGATTGTCTCACGGGATGGAAATTTAAAAGGAACGTCAAAAATGAGACATGTCTCGTGAGACATCGTATAATAGGGGACATAGAATCCGTGGCGGTATGAAGAGAAAACTTCAAATTGGTTTCGACTGCTCAACAAGATCGACCAGTATGAAAATCGTTTTTGAACGAACCCCAAGCTTTTCGCAAAGCTGTTGGTGTCATTAAAAGATAACTGACAAACAATCCAACGTTACGTACTAGCTTGTGAAAAGTAAATGAAACTTGTTGCTGAAAATCAAATTGGAAAGCTTTCAACGGCAACACTCTTACTCCCTCACACTTTTTTTTTCAAACAAGCAACAACAAAAAGAATGGTGGCGTCTGTCAACTGTCAAAAGATCCAGCTTGGGTGTTGGACTGGTATGTATGCATGTGCACAATTCACAACCACTCACACAACCCAGTTTCGTGCTCATACTTGGGCAAAATTTTTATTTATTTATTTATTTTGTTCCTTTTTCGTCGTTCAAATCGAACTGATTCTGTATTGCTGCTACTAATTGAAGTTAAAACAAAACAAACCGAAATAGAAGCCATACGATTTAACATCCATTTGTTTATTCTTTTTTTCATAAAAGTTCACAGGTTCGCGATACAATTATCGGCCTAGCGACGAAGCAATTCAATTAATTAATTTATATTATCTGAGTTTCTTTCACTGCGTCCGTTTGCAACTCTAGAACTCGACAATGGTGTTTCGGTTCGGGTTGGTTTAGCGCAATTCAAAACAAGTTTATGAAAAGTGAAGGATCCCTTGCAATAGGAGGGTACCTACCTTATAGGAATCTCATTTCATCTAATCTCCGACTAAATGTTAAATTCTTGCGCAAAAACGTGTGTTTCATAATTAAATTCATTTTGCGTAACAGAGTCTAAATATATACATCTCATCGCTTTGAAAAAAAAAAAAAATTGTGTTTTGTTAAAGAATCTCTTATGCGAGAGGTTACCTTTGTGTATCAGCTCTTGAAATGGTCACGATTGCGTCGCGGTTGAGTGATTTTCGCTGTGTTCCGCTTCGTTGTGTTTGTAAAAGAGTGTCCTGTTGGAAGCGGAAATGTCCTGCCAACCACCTGTTTGCGGTCGAGTGAGCGCAATAAAGTCACAATTTGAGAATCTCAGTGCGGCACAACCGAGTTGCCAAAAAAGTGTGTTCCAACGGGCGAGCACATCTCTGGATATTCCACAGAAGCCACAAAACTTGAAATGCATTGATGTCTTACCAAAACAACACTCAGCCACCCGTATCCCGGGTCCCACACAAATATCGCGAGCTTCTCAATTTAAAGAAGTGAAGTCAGCTACGCTGGACTCCGATGTTAAACTCTCCCGCCACACCAGCGACCCGATCAAACGAAGCAGTATCAAACGTAGTCCAGCGTTTCGCGTCGGTGACAAACATAATAAGACAGTTTTTGTTAAACAAAACCCTTTGGAACCCAAGGAGCTTCCTGAAAAGCCTGCAAGGCTCGAGAGTTTCTTAGTTAAAAAATGTGCCAGTGATTTTGAGCGGTTGCAACAGCCCGGTCTAACGGATTCTATACGTGCAGCTTTGCGACGACCACTGCCAAGTGGTCCGCCACCTCAGAAACCTCCACGTGTAGTTAGTTGCGACCTGCCAACCGCATCCACAACAACACCCAAAGTACGAAATTTTCATGAAAGGCTCTCTCTTTTGGAGAACCATTTAGCATTTAAGAACAAGTCTCAACTAGAAGAAGAGCAGCTATTGTCAACTACAACTAAAGCGTCCAATAATAATAATTTTTTACAAAAAGCCAAAACCGAGCTAGTCCTCCATACTAGGACCTCAAATCTCTTAGACTGCCTATCGTGCCACAAAAGCATCGCTAACATTTACGATTCAGTTGCTCCAGACGAGCGTAAGCCACTGACCCAGACTCACTCTTCAAACGTAGTTAGGAGATTCTACAATTCTGTGGGGCCTATGCAAGAAGAACCAATTTACATGGAACCATTTGCACATTTAAAGAAGAAAGTCGTCGATACAGCAGCGGCGGATAATCGGTGCACGAAAATCGATGAAGTAGAGGAACTACACAAGACTGGCAATGGAGATGCAGATACTTCTGCAACCGAAGACAGCAGTGTGAGTGATGAATCTCAAAGTGGTGGAAGACAATGTGTGTGCCCAGAACATCATCGCAATGGGGATAGCGATGTGCATTACATGGTAAGTTGTACCCAGAGTATAGCTTTTATTGATTTTATTTCATTCTACCATAGAGACTTACTGTGCCTTTATTTAATTGATTGTTGACTGCACGGTGTCAGCTATTTAAGGGAATTGTGGTCACGTACTGTAAACTGTGATAACTTGATCTACATGGGTAACTGGTCGTTGTTGTTATTTCCATACAAATGTGTGTACCTACCTCGGTGGGGCTTCTTTTCATTTATATTTTGTGTATTAAATCTTACAGTTGTAGAATTTATTCAATTTGCTAAGCTTGCTCGTTCCGGCAGTCTATAATATAAGTACATAGTCACTTAGGTGTGTATCTTTTTTATTCCATCAATTAATACGCATTAAGAGTATCTCGTCTGTGAGATTTATTTTCATGCTTGAAATGTGTGAATATGTAGCCTACCTACATAAGTAGATTCTGCATGTTTTTTGTTTACAAGTGAAGCTGATTTGATAGCAATTTCTTATCATTTTTCGCTAATTAGCTGCTTCAGAAATATCTGGATTTTTCTGGTTTCAATCATCGAAACTGTTTTTTCTTCTATTTCTGGCCCAAGCCTCTTTAACTTGCGAGTAAGATCTTATCTGAAGTAAATCAAAAATCCTCTAAGAAGTCATGAAACTGTTCATTTAATAGGGCATCATAATACTATCGCCATTACTGGGTTTGTCCGTTGAAGCTCCGGGGTTGCCTTCTGGTCGCCACAAAGAATTTTTTTAATAATAATAATAATAGAGTTTCTGCATACCATCTTGGCCGGGGCCAAGAGTACCCATCTTAACGTCAAGATTGGGCTCTATATTAGCGCCTAGAAAAAATGGTTGAGGAAACATAGAGTTATTAGTTAAAAACTTTTGAATAAACGAAGATATTAGTGTCACACTATATTAATCAATGCTTTACTTTGGCTACACGACACTGGTTTTAATATACGCACTGAGTTTTTTTTTTAAATATGCTTATACTGTTTTCTCTTTTTAGATCCACGGGCAGACTATTGTAATAGTTGATTCCATCATATAAAATAGATTTCTGAGTTCTGCTCAAACGACATCGTTCTGGTCTTAAATCACTATTATTTCTTAATCTAAACGGTTGGATTTGAGATACTTCCGATATCCCATCCAATAAGTATTCCGGGAGCTTACCGTTACGCATTTTAAAAATAAAAATCATCGCATCATATATCAGTCTCTGTTTAACACTCATCCAATTTAAGCAGTCTAGCATGAACCGAATCGGAGTGTAAATGTTCAACCTCAATATTACTCTCATACCCTTGTTCTGAAGCCTTTGTGAGTCTTAATTTTACGTCTTCATTGGCTCCGAACAGCAGAGTCGAGCAATAATTGAAGTGTGGCATTACTAGGCATTTACGTGGCATTTAAAAACTTATGTCACTTTCCATTGGACGAAAAGAACCGTCCAGGAGCGTCCAGAAGCATTCTCAAACCGTTCCATTGGTGCAAAAAGATCGCTTCTCATGATTGTGAGGAGTGACAGCCGCTTCTCGATTCGAAGTGAGAATCGACTCAGAAGCACTAGCACATGTTAAATAAATAAAAAAATAAGTAAATAAATAAAAGCTTCTTCAAGGAATATTTTTTAAGAGCCATAGGTGTTTCACTCAAACAAAGAAAATTACGTTAAACTGAATAGAAACAATTTTGGGTGTTCCATTGGTTTTTAAAATGAGTGCTTCCCCGAGTGAAACCAATGGAAAGCGCCATTAAGAGTCAAAGGTGTTTCACTCATTGTAAACTGCGTTAAACTGAATAGAAAAAGTGTTGAGTGTTCCATTGGTTTTTAAAATGAGTGCTTCCCCTAGTGAAACCGATGGAAAGCGACATTAGACTCGCCTCGAATGTCAAATTGAGTTTTTTTTTGTGATGTTGCGCAGTCTTTTTCTGGGTCGCGGTCAGGTAATAAACAGGGATGTCAAATGGCGCTGGCGTGAATTTTTCTTTAAATGAGAGAATGTGGTGATTTTGTGGTTGTGATTTTTGTGTCGTTGAATTCCACCCAGGATTGGCTCAGGCTTCCTTGACAACACTACTAGTTGTCAAAAAAAAATTGGGTTTCAGTTGCGTGTTGAGGGCAAACCCAGGTCAACCCCAGGGCTCAAAAAACACTCAGTTTGACATGTAAGGCGAGTTTAGGTTTTTCAAAAAATGCTTTGTTGCGACCACAACGCGAACCCAGGGCCTTAACGAACAAACCTAGTATTTGTTTTCAAAATTCAAACTTGCTCATCTATCATCAACAAATTCCTACATACAACTTTTTCGCTGTACATACAAATTCTAGCTTAAAGGGTCCCCAACCCAATCTAATGAATCATTAGAAAACTGTGTTTTTGTTTTCATATTAAGCATGCAATTGAAGTTTTCAGATTAATGAAACAACAATCTACAAATTACAACGTGCTTCCTTATGACTATGTATATTAAAAAGTAAACAACAACAACCGCTTCGGCACGTAAAGATGCCGCTTCATTATACAAAATATTGTTCTCAGCGGATATTACGTCATTCAACGTCACCGCGCCGATACACTTAAATAAACGACGAAAGTCATTTTGACCAGTTGCTACTTTTCATGCAATCAACAAGACAACAACCTGTTCTTTTAACTAGTTTTCCACACAAATCAGCGAAGCCTACATGGCCCGAAGGCGCAAAGCCCATGGGCCATGAGAGAAGTTTTTTTTTCTTCTTTTTTAAAAGTTCTTATCCAAGATCAGTGTTGGTTGTGCAAAAAGAATCTGAAACAGAACAAGAAATAAAATGCAAAATAAAATGTCAACTTTCTTGTATTCCATTCGTTTGGGTGTGTGCGAGTTGAGTAGAAAGTCCCACTTTATTTATGAAAAGATCTTTTGTGGTATCCAATCTTTGATAAATAAAAGCGATAAGTTCTTGTGCTAAGTCTCTAGAGTTTCATTCAATTGCAAAATAAATTAATAAAAAATAAATTACTGAGAAACTTCATCTTGGTTTGAGTCGATACTATAATACCCTATGACCTTAGTGATTCGCCTTGTGAACGTCCAACTATAGAGCCTACATATGCTTTTTAAAGATTAAAAACGGAGAAACTCGAACAAAAAGTAGGGCCATTCGTTTAAGCCCTGGGGTTGCCTTGTGGTTGCCACAAAGCGTTTTTTAACACCAAACCATTTTGAATGTCAAACTGGGCATATTTTTAGTCATAGGTTTGCCTTGTGTCGCTTTCCATTGGTTTCATTCTTTCTATTTATTTTTTCTATTCAGTTTTTTATGATGGCTGTCACTTCACAGAGTCATGAGAAGCGATCTTTTTACACCTGGCTCCTGAACGGTTCTTTTTGTCCAATGGAAAGCGACATTAGTTTGTCCCAAACTCACTCTATGTTTTTGCTGGGGCGAGTTCAGGTAACAAACAGGGATATCAAGCAGGTAGTGATTTCTTGGTTAAGCCTTGTTGCCCAAGCATAACTCTTCATATCAAGGATGTATTATCGGCATTTATAAACGCCAAACAAACCATTTTGTGTAGTCAATCATCATCAAAAAAACTGAGATGTATCTGAATCAATCTTTACTTCAAAACCCACCAACTGACAACCAATCTTGATCAAATGCTTGTTTTGGAAATAAGGCAATAGTTTCTTAGTTTGATGCCTGCACTTTCACGTCGAAAATTTCCAATTTAACATCTTGTTCCTCAGGGTAGGCACTTAGATCCTATGTTTTTCTTTTCAAAATAAAGGATATTGTAGTTAAGACTAAGCAGATGGCAAGTACTCAAGTGCTTTTGAAAGTTTCAGTGACATCTGTTGATATTGCACTTTAGTTATTAGGTTTGTTCGTTGAAGCCCTGGGGTTGCCCTATGGTCGCCACAAAGCGTTTTTTGAGAAACCTTAATTCACCCTGAATGTCAAATTGAGTGTTTTTTTGAGCCATAGGTTTGCCATAGGTTTTCCCCAAACTCGCCCTAGCTTTTTGCTGTGGCGATTTGAGGGCTGTCAAATGGCATGTATTTTTATTTTAATGACAGGGGTTTGGTTCTACTCGCCTTACAGTGTGGACGTGTTTTGAGTGTGCTCTATAAATCGAGAAAAAAAAAAATCGTTTGTACAAATATATACATACATTTCAGTGAAAAATTTTTTTTGTTGGATTCGAACATTATTTTTGCAATTGTGGTTTATGATGGAGGAGGGAGACATCCCACCTCTCCAGGTGCCTAGAATACCACCTGATAAAAGACCGTTTTCGGAAAAAATAAAATTGCCATCAAGCTTGATGAGCAAAGCCGATAGGCAAAAAATTCTCGATGCCGTAAACTACGAATGGAACCATAGTGACGCCATCCCATTTGATATGGAAGGGGGAAACGAGATGGCAATAGACGCCGCAGATAAAAATGGAGTAGCAGACGCTATGAATAAGAGCGTTGAACAGCGGACGCTAAACAACTGCGTCATTATTGGAAATCGAAATATATCAGAAACTGTCGGTTCCTCTTTGGACACCGAAACAGCTTTAAAAAACATTCTCGCGAATGATATGAACAAGTTCTCGGCCGTGGTTGCCCGGAAAAGACGTCAGCTGGCGCCTACATTGCCAATAAAAAGGATGGCAAAGGACGTTTCTATTAACAACAACAATAGATTCCAGTTACTCTCTATGGAGGAGGAGGAAGATGGAACTCCCAAAAGCTCTAAGGTGAATTCTAAGGTGAATTCTAAGAAAAACATCCCCGGCGATGGAAATGGAATTGGCTCTTTTGATAATGCCAACGTTAAATCAACTGTAGTCCCGGAGCCCTGGTGCCCTCCTATTTTTACTAGGGGAATTACTAGTAAGGCGATACTCGAATTTATGAGCAAGTATAACTTCAACCTAGAACATGTAAAATTTGTTTCAAAGGGCTTTGGTAAGTTGAAAATAATTGTTAAAGAAGTAGAGCTACATAGCCTCTTTCAAAAAAATTTTAAGGAACTCAAAGTTGATTCGTTTTCGTTTCCGCCTAAACAATGTAGGAAGTTTAACGCGGTTCTGAAAGGCATCTCAGGTAATTTCTTACCCGAAGAAATTCAGAATGAACTAATTAGGCTCGATCCCTCATTGAGGGTGACCGTTAAAAGATTCGAGACCAAGTGGTCTAGAGCAAACGACATCCCGCTCGACCTGTTTCTGTGTGTCTCGGAGGATAGGGACAGCTTTTTAAAAATTAAAAAAATCAATAGTCTGCTCAGGCATAAAATCAAATGGGATGCAGTAAAAAAAACCGACACAAAACAATGCTTCCGCTGTCAGAGATTCGGCCACATCGCGGCCTATTGCACTTTCCGCACAAGATGTGTGAAGTGCCTGAAGGATCACGAGATGGGGGAATGTGACCTTGGCCCGAAGTCAGAAACCTCAATAGCCTCGTGCGTTAACTGCCAATCTGCTGGTCACCCGGCGAGTTTCCGTGGCTGCCCCAATAGGCTTGCCCTAGTGAACAAAAAAAAAGCCAATTCTTCCAATTTGGCTAACACTGGAAACAACAATATGGTTTCCGTGAACCCAGTGAATGTTTGGAACAGCACCACTCCCAAAACTTCCAACTCTTTTGCAGACGTGCTAAGAGGCAATAAGAAAGAAAAAAAATTACAAGAAGCCCCGCCTACTGGCCTGGCTAAAAATGAGGTTTCCGACTTCATCGATGAATCTAATCGTTTATTTGGCATCCCAATTTCGAGCCTTTTATCTAAAATAAGAAGTTTTTGGCCTAACTACCAAAAAATGGACGAAGCACAAAAACCAGGTGCGTACCTTTGCTTTATTGCATCTCTTTCCCCCTCCTCACCATGATCTTAGATATTATCACAGTCAACATTAACTCCTTATCTATAGAAAAGCAAATTGAAATAGACCTCCTACTTCAGGAAACTTCCCCAACAGCAATTTTTTTACAGGAAACTTGTTTCAAAAAAAATAAGAACAGATATCATTTTAACGAAACGTACGACATTATCAGCAACAATGATGGACGTGGAACTGGTGTTCTTCTACAGAATTCCATTAATTTCTCTCAGTTTCACTATTGTTAATAGCTTAATTTCTGCTACTATTGCATCTATCCCTATTAACACCCCACAGGCTTCTAAATCTTTAGCACTGGTATCAATTTATGTACCCTGCGATGCTGGTCCAACGCTCTCTCAGGAAATGGATAATCTTCTTGCCTCCTTGATCAGTTTTGACTACATCATAATTGGTGGAGATTTCAATTCGAGACATACCCTATGGGGTGACTCAACAGCAAACCAGAACGGCAATCGCCTTGCGCATTGGTATCAAGATACTCATTTCCTGGAGCTGGATATAGTCGCAGCTCAGGGTCCCACCCGCCCAAGCTCAGGGTCGCACATAGACTTTTTCTTAATATCTTCTAGTCTCAGTTCACAAAGCAATATTGCGTGTTTAACCTTAGATCTTATCTCAGATCATTATCCCGTTCATCTGTTCATGCAACTTCAACAAACATCATGCTTTCCTGATTCCCCCAGAACATTTTCAAGTTTTAAGAACACCAATTGGGTTAACTTCAATAGATCAATCAACTCTAATCTTTCTAGATTGGATATACCTTCAGATAGAAATCTTACTAACCCCGAAATAGACAATATTATCAGTTCTATAGCCGCAATAGTTACCGACTGCATGGATAGTCACAGTAAAAAAGTATCACTTAGGAAGAACTGGTTTAACATATCGCCCTCAACGTTAAACCTGTTTAAAACTCGCAAGTCTTGGAAACAGAAGCTGAAAAGAATTTACCATCACTTTGGAGATCGTGTTAGCCAACCTTATCTAGAGTTATCATCGCGCATAAACTGCCTTAGCAAAATCATCAAAGATAAGGTTCGTACTGAGCTAAACGAAGAATTTAGAATAAAACTAGCTAATCTCAAACCCTCATCAAATGTTTTCAAATCTATCGACCAGATAACTGGAAGAAAGAGGAACAATAGTCTCACAAATCAAGCTTTGTCATACGGCAATAGACAGTTTAACTCCCCAGAAGAAAAAATAAATGCTTTTCACTCATTTTATTCTGAATTATACGCTCCTAAAGATCCTTCAGCTGACCCAGCGACCTTGCTAGAAGTTTTAACTCTTAATAGCTCCTTCTCAGTTTGGAATGAAGACTCACAACTCACCATTTTCTCCCCAGCTAATCGATCTGATTCAATCACTAATGAGCAATTTGTCTCTGTTGACTTTGTTGAGTTTATAATATCTACACTCAACAACAAAAAATCTACGGGTCCCGATAACATCCCCAATTATATAATACGTAAGACAGATGCTACTTTGGCAAAAGCTCTTACCATTATCTTTAATAACTGCCTTAATAATGCTTATTTCCCAAACTGTTGGAAAAAGGCTATTTTAATTCCTATCAAAAAATCTAATTCTTCATTCTCGATTGAAAATTTTCGTCCAATATCATTACTCTCAAACTTCGGCAAGATTCTTGAAAGAATAATCATTACTAAGCTTCAGAACATCTTTGACCTTTCCGACCCAATACAGGATCAACAATTCGGTTTCAAGCGGGGGCACTCAACTGAGCATGCCCTTATTCATTTCCAAAATAGAATCTTACAGAACTTAAGATTAAAAAAATGCACAGTAGCTTGTGCACTAGACCTAAAAAAAGCGTTTGACTCAGTATGGCACGCTGGTCTTATATACAAATTGAGTCAACTAAATCTTCCACCGAACCTTATTAAGACAATTCATAGCTTTCTTTCAAATCGCAGTCTTTCTGTTTCCTTTGGCAACATGACCTCTGAGCCTGTAGGCATACATACTGGAGTGCCCCAAGGATCCATCCTTGGACCCCTGCTGTTCAACTTATATATGCATGACTTCCCAATCCAGCACCGAGATTCTGAAGCCATTCTATATGCAGACGACACAATCTTATTCTGCTCCAATGAAAGGCCCCACGAAGCACTCAATTCAATCAAATATCATCTAGAAGCAGTAATTCCGTACTATAAAAGATGGGGCATTGCTTTAAATTTAAACAAATGTGAGCTTATTTGCTTCCGCAACGCTTCAGGAAGAGGCCATCACTTAGCAGTGCGTGAGAGTCGCTACCTAAACCTCTCCATAGCTGGCAACCCTATCCCACTTAGAAATTCAATCAAATATCTCGGCATCAACCTACATGAAAGGCTGAAAATGAATCCCCAAGCAAGAAAAGCCATTAACTACGGCAAAGCCGCAGCGGCCAAACTCAAATTGCTTTTAAATTCTAAGAATGTTGAGAAAAAAACGAAGCTCTTAATATACAAAACTTTAATACGCCCAGTAATGTCTTACGGTTTCCTGACCTGGTTCACAATCACACCTAATGTAGCTTTAGAATTCCACAGATTTGAAAGATATGTGATTAGAAAATGTATAAACAAGTTACGTAGACCTTCGGGAAAATGGTATAGCAACAAAGTGGTATACCATGAAGCGAGCATTACCCCCTTGCTTGAGTATTTAGTTTCCCTCGCAAAAAAAAGAATATCCGGCCTTCAAAATCATACAAACCCTATCCTCCGAGATATATATAGAAGCAACATCAACTTCTCGGTGAATGACAGATACTACATCTCCCCGATTAGCATCCTCAATGAGGGTTCGCTTGGTGCCTTTATGGTATCGGAACATGACCACTCATTTACTTCCCCTTTCTATAAAAAACAAGTAACAGGTACCTATAGAGGCTAAGTGGCTCGCTTCTAATTGTTTTCCTTCAACTAGACTGATTATGATACCTTTACCAAAAGAAAAATATGTACATATTATAAATAAGATATAAAGTAAGAAATCTAAATCAAAACTTATGTGATTACTTGCCTTATCGAACTTTGTAACATAATTGTGATAACCTTAGAGACTAATTGCCTAATGTACAATTTGCTTAAGACCATTTTTAAACTACCTAGGTTGTGAAACGTGAATTGTTAAGTATCTAACCAATACACAAAACTGAAATCTTGTATGAGAATATGTAAAACATATAGATATCGTACTATTCAAAAAATACAAACTCTGACCAAAGAAAGGGTGGAAAAATTTAGTATAATGATATGAAAACAAAATATGAAAAAAAAAAAAAGAGAAAACAACATCTAAAAACATTATATATGCTGTCTCCCAAAGGGAACAACTATTTAACTCAGCATCGTTTTGATTGATACTGGGCCATATGCCTGTCCTCTTTGCTCACCTCTTGGTGCTTTTAATGGAGATGCCTTTAGACATATCCATCTGTTGTAAATATATCTTTCTCTATCTCTATCCTCTTGTCATTTTTTTTAGGTTAAGTCAAATTAATAATTCGATACAGTCTTGTTGAGTGGACGTAACTTCCAAAAAGGAAAATTTAATGTAAAGACACCAGTCTAAAAACTTATAGTAAGATTTCAATGTTCAACCAATAAATGAAAAAAAAAAAAAAAAACTCCAAATGTGTAGCCTGACCAATACTAAGTCGGCAAATAGATTTTAACGTAGACTTAAATAGTTAATAGATGTGAAAACAAAAAAAAAAGTGTAAAAGAAAAACTCAATAAAGTACATACATACATACATTATTTTAATGACAGGGATGTGAGGTGATTTGTGGTTTAGCGTTTTTTGAGGACTGGAAAACCCAGGTTTTTTTGACAACTCATAGGGTTGTCAAGAAAACCTGGGTCAACCCTGGGGAAAGTTCAACGAACAGACCTATTTTTATTCATTTGAGGTCTTCAAAGTTCTTGAAGCCTACTTTTCTTGTGAACTTAAGAGCAGACTTAACATACCTAGAATTATTAACAGTAAAGGAAATAAAATTTGCTCCAAACTAAAATTCAAAAGCTTTTACCTCCACAAGTATTTTGTTCTTAGCGAGCGAGTGATTGAAAAGTTTGTTGGCCGCTGAAGTATTTACCCTAAAGATAATCGGGTACAACAAACCTGCCAACCACGTTCCATTCACTCAGAAAGTCTTTATAAAGGTGGACTAGTCTAACACTTTTCGTTTCGTCGAAGGTCACCGTCACCGTGGCGGTCTCTAAAATAGTAAGTGGCTTGTAATTACGCCGACTTAAGACCTTTGCACTTTTTTTCTGCCTAATAATAACTTACACGGAACAATCACTTTGTTAAATGAAATTTGCTTGATTATTCTATTAAATAAAATACACCACAGTTCTAGTTTACTGTTGGAGCTTATAAATTAGAGGGCGAAAAATAAATTTGCATAAAGCTATATACCTACTATGACTGGCTTATTAATTGAAAATGGAAATAATTTTTAACATTTTCTCCGAAGCAGTCAATGGCCAGCAAATAGGAATAATGTTTTGCTGCTGCTCTGGTAGTGGTGTTGTGTTTTGTTATAGTCAGTTGCTCATCTCTGGCGCCATTGTTTACAGAAAACCGCACATCGGAAACCAGTACGATGTGTGAATAACTACATAGCAGAAGTTGACCGCTTTTCTATACATCAAGCAGGGGAGCTCAGAGCTCAGAGGTGCTGTGAGAGCAATGCTGGGGTATTCATAAATTCTAATTTACTTGGTAATTAATCAACAAGCCATCAATGTAAAGTGAGGGAAAATAAAATAAAGAATTGTACAAGCGTCACGTTTCGCCGGTAGTTGGCTGAGAACATCTGCTCCAGTATCGGGTTCAACAATTGGATTGTGTTTTTTTTTTTTTTATACTGTGGTTCGAGGAAAACATTAGCAAAAATGTAGGGAACTTATTTGAGGAGCATCTTTATAGGGTAAATAATGGATTAGATTAAGTTTTGTTTCATCCTGACTTGACATTCACTGTGTTCTGTAATTTCCATTTGTGAAAAGAGACAGCCCAGGAATGATTGATGATGATCAGTAAAGTTTAAACATCCATTTTAGCTGACGTGATGCGTGAACTCCATAAAAAATGAAGACAGAGGAACCAGAAAGTAGTCGTAGGAGTTTCTGTGAAATATAACAAAATAGAAAAAAAGCGATGGCCTTGTCGTTGAATAATCGACGTAACTTCAACTGAGATACAAGATAAAAATATAGATGAGTGAGTAAGAATCTTTGTTTTTATCGCTTTTTCGGAGAAATCGGATACTTTGAAGAGTGTTCTTTTGTTAGCATTTCGGAGCTGGCAACCAACTGTAGGGCTCCATTCTTCACAAGTTATAAACAAATAAAAAAAATCTCAGACCTCACAAGAAATGTGCTATGCTTTGGGACTACCCGAGCAACGGTAGTATTTCTTTTGATTTTTCAAATTTGGGCGCCATTCCTAATCATGATTTTGTATTAGTAGAAAAACGTAAAAGCAACCAGGAAACAGTAGGTCTGTTCGTTGAAGCCCTGGGGTTGCCCTAGGGTCGCCACAAAGCATTTTTTGAGAAACCTTAATTCACCCTGAATGTCAAATTGAGTGTTTTTTGAGCCATAGGTTTTCCATAGGTTTTCCCCCAACTCGCCCTAGCTTTTTGCTGTGGTGAGTTGAGAGCTGTCAAATGGCATGTATTTTTTTTAATGACAGGGATGTGTGGTGATTTGTGGTATAGCGTTTTTTAAGAAAACCTGGGTCAACCCTGGGAAAGTTCAACGAACAGACCTAATAACTGACAAGGAAGTGTAATTTCGACCATATCGCCATTTTATTGTCAGATGTTGATTAAAAATTAGTTCAAAATTCAAAAAAGGCGCGTTTTGTTTCTAGCAAAGTGGGTACGAGTTAGATTACTTTCTATGTGAGCCTAGACAAAGAGTAGAACCAGAGAGTTAACTGCGGTAAGCTAGGCTAAATTCCAACCATCATCGACCGGAAACAATCGTAGCCATTGTAGCGCTTTTTTAACAGTTGGTTTGAAATTAGTTTGAAAAAGTTAACGGCTTTTTGATATTTTTCTGTTTGTCACAGTGAAGGATGTTTAAAGTTTCTTTAAAAAATGCTGTAGGAATCTTCATTTGTCATTAAATTGAAAGGACACTTAAATCATGGAAAATATTGAAACTCAATTTTAGCCGGATATATAGTTGTTAATTAGAATAAGACGCAATCTTTTTCTTTCCTTTTCGAAAATAATTAAAGCTGTTTCAGAAAAAAAGGTGTACGAGTTAGCTCTCAGTATTACCAACTCTGTAGGCGTGAACTTATTTGGCATAAGAAGAACACATTATATTCAACTGCTACAAAGTTGTGATATTTTCCCTTTGGAGGGCTCTACTGCCACCATTTTATTGTTAGTTGATTTCAAATCAGTTGTAAGAAATAAAATGCCATATTGGATTTAGTCTCTGAAAAACAGAAATTACTGTCAGGCAGAGTATTACCTACTTGGTGTCCCTGAGTTTGCTCTAAAGTCAGTCTGTCTTTCCAACCAATTGTACAGTGTGAACTATTACAGCTTCCGACTGAGCTGGGTAATTTTAATTTGTGTTATATGTATGCTCCTACATTTTTTGTGAGCTCTGTAAACTTTTCAAAGCACGTATCGTCGGCGTCGTCAACACCTTGTTGATTTTCACTTCTGCATTATGCAGCTGACCCAGTTTTAACGAGTACTCTGCTACTCTTTCTGATCCGTTATGGCAACATTTTTACAACTCTTTACTATCTACAAGTTACAACTCATAAAAATGAAAAGAAAGTATAAATACACATATAAACCATAAGACGCGCATTTAATTACCAACAAGAGTTCCATAAATATGTTTTAACCTTGAACTGCCCATCTCGATCGTATGCTTTACTATCTGTAAGTATACCAATTCACAATGACGACATTAGCGAATTTCCAGAAACCTGTTTTCTCTTTTTCGGCATACATTTTATAACACAAAAACCACAATCAGCCGACCGCTAAAAGCTACAAGAAAAAAATTATTAATAAACATCCCATTCAGGGAAAAATTTCGATTGATTTCTATTATTATTTTAATTTCCAATGCTATCGTTCCAAAGCGGAGTTTTGTTTTTCAAATAAACAAAATTGCTACGCGCAGATTAGTTTGTTATGAATACTTCTCTAGACTGACGGTTAAGTATTTGAAAACTGGCAGACACATATACATATTTTGTGTTCATATTATGAGAGAAAGGAATATTTGGTAACAACAGAGAATTCGAATTCTTGTCAACACTTAACCCAGTGAAAAAAAAAACAATAAAAAAGTTTTGTAGAAAAGATGTCAGTCACATGCGCTAATGCTAAAACACACATGGGAAACCGGTTTTGTCACGCCTCTCAAACGTCTGATTAGTATTTTTAGTTTATACCTACCTTGGTAGTAAAAGGAAAGTCAATAACCGTCGATTTCATTGAATCGTGTGTGATTGAAATTTAAAATTAACGTAGAAACGATGAAATTATACAGAGAAACACCCACTCATTTGATTGTATTTTGAACCAAAACGGCGATTCTCTATTAAACGTCTTTCAGGCATGCGATGACGTTGTAAGAGAAACAACAGCTTAAATGTGTGACCTCTTAGACCTAGACTTGTCATAAAGCGGATGATAAAGATTCTTCAACTCAACTACAATTAGCTATTTGCATTTAAATGACGAGAACATTTCTTGGAACATGTAATATAAAAGGGTGAAACTCGAAGAGTACGGTGAGTCTAAAAAATCCTGATAGAAAGTGCTATTTTAAAGTGATTTTTTTTAATGAATTACCTTTACGTGCTTTATCGGGGATCCATAGGGTAGATTGTGCATCGTCAGTTTGAACCGTGCCGTTATCAGACAGAATTAGTTGTTATTATTTTGCGATGATAAGTATCGTAGCGTAGTGGTAATCATATTTGCCTGTTAAGTGGGTTCGAAACCCAGAAACATCCAATTGTTTTTTCATGGGTAAAGAAATATGCACCGAGATTAGTTACGCTGGCATCAAAAGAGCTTCATTAGCAGTTCGAAATCGGCAAATTATGGGTACCCTACATTCCACACTCAAGAAGGATGGTTGATTCCCTCTGTTGGAGCCGTAGCCATTGATTACTTAAATCTGTGTTTATACACCTGCACTCGTAACTTAACTTCATTAACTTATACTAAACATAATAAACTCTATTAAGTAAAATATGTGTTTTTAATTATTCAAGCCATACAATTAGTGCTAATTTTGCTTCGTTTATACCGTCAATTGTTTCTAGAGTGGAGTATGGTTAACTCAAGTTACGTCGTGGGAAGATTCAGCGAGATTTCCATAATCTTATGGCGCCAACTTCATTTATTTTTTTACACTTTTGTCGCGATCGCGTCAACCATGTAGCAATAACGACAGTTTTGTCGTAATTCAGACTATAAAATTGACGCAATGCCCGCTCGGGGCATAGGGCGTCAACAAAACGTCTCTATCCTTCTCGATCAGCAGCTAGATACCTTAACTGTGGCCACGTCTTTCTCTGGGAATTAGCTTCTGATATCACTGTAGATTTCCATGTTGTTCTTGGTCTTTCAACCCGCCGTGACCCCTGAGGATTCCATTCAAAGGACTGCTTCGCAATATCATCGTTTGGTTTCCTCAGTGTGTGATGTCGATGTCCAAGCGCCTCTGACCTGTCCGACGCCACAATTCCTGTTTGGATATTGTTTGTGGCCAGCGAAGTTTCAGGATGTGGCGCAGACAGCGGTTCACAAAAGCCTGCGATTTTCTCGAGATGGTGGCCGAGACTTTCCATGTTTCACAAGCATATAATAGCACGGATTTCACATTGGATTCGACGAACCTCAGTTTAGTGCATAAGGAGACTTGACACTTGCACCAAAGGCAACGCGAGCTTTATTTATTCTGCTTTTTACGTCCAGATCCGTACCACCGTTTGCTGATACAATGCTTCCGAGGTAATTAAATTGTTCGACCTCTTCAACAGGCGTGTCATGCAGAATAATACGATGTTGTGTTGGGGAGCCTGTTAGCATTATTTTTGTCTTCTTGCTATTTATTTTAAGACCGCACGATTCTCCTTTCACTTGTAAAGTTTGACACATCTCATTCAGCCCACTGATGTTATTTGCCATGAGACATATATCGTCGGCATAGTCTAAATGGCTAAGCCTTTCTAACATTCTCCATTGAATACCCTGCCTCTCAGTTGTACCGACGCTGGCCGTCAAAACATCATAATCGCCAGCAGAAAAAGAATTGGCGATAAAACATCCCCTTGTCTCACACCCTGACGCACCTTGAAAGAGTCGGATAGCTGCCCATTATGCAACACAAAACACCTTGCATTGTTGTAGGACTCCTTTATAATGGCAACAATTTTTGGCGGAATTCCTCTTCCAAGAACTGATCTCCATATACATTCTCGGTTAACTCGGTCAAAGGCCTTCTCAAAATCTACAAACATGAGATATAGCGGTGTTTTAAATTCTGCAGACTGCTCAAGAACAATGCGTAAGGTGTTGATATGGTCAACGCAAGACCGACCGCTGCGGAAGCCAGCCTGATGCCTCTTGAGTGAAGTCTCAATTCTAGCCTTTTAGCTTTGGAAAAACGGACAAAACGGTTATTCCACGCCAGTTGTTGCAGTTCTTGAGATCACCTTTTTTTGGCAACTTAACAATGACTCCACCCTTCCAATATCCTTGGGATAGGTTTCGTTTTCCCAAACAGCTTGTATAGGCGGATGCAAGATACTAGCTGCTGTGGCGGGATCAGCTTTCAGGAATTCCGCTGGTACTCCGTCAAGTCCCGCTGCTTTGTTGTTTTTGAAGAGATTAATCGATGTTTCAATTTCCGCTTCTAAAGGGGGTTCGATGTCAATACCCCTGCAGGATCTGCGCATCTCGTTGAGTTGGGGCACTTCAGCACTGTTCAACGGGATCATTTAACAGGGCACAAAAATGATCCTTCCACCTGCAAAGCTGATCTTCAATTGATACCAATAGTGTCCCATCCACATCCATTACAGGATGATTGTTGTTACTTTTTTTCCCGACAACTTCTTTGGCTATTTGGTACAAATCTCGGATATCTCCTTTTCTTGTAGCTTTTTCAGCATTTTCAGCGAGTCCATCTATCCGCACCCTCCTGTCACGTCTCACACAACGATAGACCATCTTGTGTGCAGTCCGATATTACAGAAATTGAATTTTTTTCCTCGAAATATTTCCATTTTCTCATGTTCCCCAACCGACCCTAAAAAATCTTAGTAAAGGAAATTTGAGCAAGAACATGCAACAACGACAACCATCCTCAGTTGTATTTGGAACACTTTCATTGAGGAATTTCTAATCCATCCACATTTCACTTTACATCATTCACCGCTCACCGGAAAGTGGTGCAACACAAATAAACACAAAGCCAAAGCCAACGGCCAACCTAAACGCTAAAAACCCAAGCGGATGAATTTAACTCTCAAAGAGCAAGGTTCACCGAGTGCAATTATCTACATTTGTGGTGTGTCTACACTCCCCTACCCTTACCTGTAAAACAAAAACCAGCTGCTCCTAGTCCCTAATTCCATCTCTGTCACCCTTTCGACACCGGTCATGCGCCATTTACATCCAATTTTTTTTACGTTTCCAATTTTCCATTGTCTTCCTCTGGCTGGCTGTGTTTACATCCCCCAAAAAGCAACAACAAAACTCAATCACAAGAGAAAAAAAAACAATATGATGCTTTTCTCCCGCATCAGAATTTTAGAATACAAGAAAACCTGATACATGAAAATGAATTTTAGTTGATTCGCAGATACGGTCGCATCGCATCTTCCTCCGTGAAAGAGTGTGTTGCAACAGTTTTTTATAATAAATTAGCATTCATTCCATACACCATCCAAATATCGGTGAACCGAACCCACAGAAAATCGTGTGTGGATCGGACAAAAAAGAACCTAAAGGGAAATTTTTTACTTCGATTTGGATTATTATTATTTTTCTTCACTGGAAAAGGCAACTAAAAGCAAACTACAAACAACAAAAAAAGAAAAAATATTTTAAATGGCGACTGCCTCCACTTCCAGCGCTGAGGAAGAGGTAAAATCATAACAGAAAATGAATAAATTTAGTGGTATTGTCGCCACACATTTGCAAATCTAACAATTTGTTTAATCTTTGTTTCATATTCTCTACTTTGACTTGACTTTGCTTTATCCAACATTTTTTTCTTCGTAACTTGTTTCTGTGTATACTTCTTTTGTTCTTCGTTTTGTTAGTTTCTGCTTTATTTTTCAATTTCGTGTTTTTTCGCCAGTTCGAGACGACAGGCGACAGACGAGTTCTCCGATCCAATGGAGTGAGAAGCAAACCCGAACGGGCAAACGCAGTGTCAGTGAATTTTGAATTTAATAAAATTGTAGTCGCCTCGTTGTCGTTGGGAGAAGCGAGAGGTTGAGTTCGAGGGTTTTTGAGTTTAGTGGGATAATATTAAAGTAAATATATACTCGAATCTACATACACATCGGGACTATCATCCATTTGTACATACAAAATCTATTCTAACCCCCTGCAACCTAGTTACATAGTATAACAACTTCAGACTTTTCTCTCCATTCGTGAGTGTTATTCATATTCAGTCATTGTATATTCATTCTATAGTACTATCACAGTTCATTATGCCAGTTTCGAAATGAATTTGGAAAGCTGTCCACAAACTTGAAAGGGGGAATTTGAAATGTGTCCACAAGCATGTTTTGAAAGAGTGAGAGGTCGTATAGGTGCGAGTAGGAAACAAACAATAACAAAAGTTTAACGGTTTATTGCAGGAGAGGGTTGATTTTATATGAAATTACATAATAAATATGCAATGGAGAAGCAAAATGTAAAACAGTGTGTGTGCTTTTCAATAGGAAAGGATAATGTAAAACATTCTACTGTGTGTTACCTTGAGAATTGGGTGATAATGCATAAAACACAACAAATGCTTTTTCAGAAGATATGCGAAGTAGTTACTACTTTCTGATACGGATAGTAGTGAAAATAAAGTATTGGACTTTTTCTTCATTTCGTAAGCGTACAAATTAGTATTTGATTTTTTTAAAAGTACTTTTCTGCTTTTGACTTTGAGTCTAACTTTGACGAATTCTGTTAGTATTTTTTAAAGTGCTTTTTTCACATTTATTAAAAAAACAATTTGTTCTTTTAAATTGCAAAGATCCACTTAAGATTCAAATTTTAAGCAACGTTATTGTTTTGAGAGAGAAAATATGCAATGCTAAAATAAATACTTTATTGGTAAAGATTTCAACTAGGAAATTTCCATGATCAGTTTTAAGTTAATTTATTCAGCTTTTATTGAAAACATTTTCAATTGAAAGTAAAGTCGCTGAACCTAAAAATTTAAAAATGTTGAAAAATATGTAGATTTTTTTAGGGTACCTTGGAGATCCTGGTTTTGAATTAAGTGCTAGGGAAGATTTAGGTATCCGTTAGAGAACTGTTTAAAGGACAATTAAATTTTTATAAATCAATCAAAAACGGAGCACATTTTTGATTAACGTTTCCATCGAATAATGAGGAAATGATAAGAGCAAAACATGAGTGGCTTAGCAAATACAGCTGTCCGTATTGAATGCTGCTGATCGAGAAGGATGGAGACGTTTTGTTGACGCCCTATGCCCCGAGCGGGGTAACAGGACCTGATGATGATATTGAATGCACCCATGTTGAAGTATTAAAATACCGATTGTATTCAGAACAATACACATGGCAAGAGATATGTGTCCTATTAATTAATACCCAAGCAACCTGTGAATGTCTTACAAGTAATAAATATTTTCTAAGAAAAAATACACCATGTCTTTTTGATTGTTTATCACAAAGCACAATTCGGTTTTAGTTTTTTGCAACGAAAGGCTGCTTGGACTTATTTAAAAGTACCTATACACTTTGTAATTTTGAAATGCGCACAAAAGGAAGGTGCATTAGATTTTTATTGATGAACCTTTTGTGTTTTTTTTTCACACTGGTTTTTTAAACGCCCCCAGGAAATGAAATCTTTAAATTTTGAAGTTACAAACTATTAGATGATTTTGCTCATTGTCTTTTAGCTTAAAAAAAAACACCTTTTTTAAAAAAAAGTAACTCTCGGTTTTGAAGCGATTGTGAAAGTAGGAGTGCTGCTTGACCGATTTTCTTCAGAATTTGGTGTCTAGGTGTCTAGGGTCTAGGTCTAGGTTTTCTCGAAAACGGCTCTAACGATTTCGACAAAATTTTATATGAGGGATTATATATAGGTTGACTTTCTAATAATGTAAGAAAAAATTTAAAAGCGTCTAACGGTTAACATGATTTTGACGAAATTTCATATTACTATGTATATTGATTTGTATAAATACATTGCTAGAAACAATCCTAACAAATATTATAAATGTGAAAGTAACTCTGTCTGTCCGGCTTATTATGTTATCGTCTCCCGCCCAAACTACGTCACTAATATAAATGAAATTTTGTAGAGATATATTCTACAACCTGGAGAAGGACACAAGCTATGTATATTTTATCTCTAAATTGGAACGGAAACGTATTCCGGAATTTAGAAACTGCAGCACCGATTACAAAAATTCTCCCACCGTTAGAATGTTACACAATCCCTGAGTATTATAAACTTTAATTCATCCCAATATTCCCACTGGAACGGGAGTCCTTTCCTTACTAATATAATAAGTGCGAAAGTAGGTCTGTCTGTTCGTCTTTCTACGTTACCGTCTCCCACACAAATAAAAGTAGCTACTGAGCGACTGGCTTTAGTTTTGGACTGGCCGATACAATGTGTTTGCAAGTAGGTAGGGAAGTGAATTTTCATATATTTATATCGCAGGTCCCGTCGTATACGACCCAATATTACCTCCACATCAACATATCAAATTTACTTACACTAGAAAAGGGTGATCATGATAAAAACAAACCAAAACCAAAAAGTCATTCCAAAATATATGGAATACCTGCAAATGAACTTATCGATAGATATGGCTTCCGTATATCGAGGGTTTTTTTCGTTAACAGAATGAAATTTTCAGATGAATTTTATACCTACTTCCGTGTTTTATGTTTGTTTTTTTTTTCATCTAAGAACTAATGGTTATTTTTTTTATTTCACATATTTTGCAGGGGGTTTCAACCCCCCCCCCCCCCATGCGTTCGCCCCTGTTAACAAGACTTCTTTGTTTTCATCAATGAAATCGTTGTAAAAATTTCTCTCAATAAAAATAACACATGATACTCATGGGAATTCAATTTTTTTTCATTGATAGGAACATTTTCTACTTCGCATACATGCATATATCAAAAAAATTAAACAACTAACCATTCAAACCTATCGCCAAAAAAATGATGGATAACAGCTTAAAGATTAAAGATAGAACATAAGTTCTCCAAAAGTGTCCTAACATTTACACTTTATTGACAGACCTGACCAAAAATTACCCATACAAAAATACAACATAATAGTTCTGGAACTCAGAAAAAGCAATAATGCCCGTATAATCGTTAAAATTAAAGCAAGGTACAATAAAAGATACAAATAATGCCAATAACAAACATTGACATAATAACTCCACTTAAGAAAAAAGATGGTTTCACTAACATTATTGCATACGTAAACATAACTCACTTCAATTGTCTCATTCAAAAAGACATAAAAGCCGGAAACAATAAAAAAAGAAATCCATTTGTCTCCAATTCAGATTTCAGCTATGCAACACATTATTGAATTTCTGAAAATCTGAATTCCAGATCTGGAATGACTCTTCAGATCTGATCATCTGGAAAATAATGAAAAATATGGCAAAACTCAGATAAATTTGAGCATATTCCACCGCTGTTACTTGGTGACATCTACCGACTTCTTACCGCAAGCTAGCATGGTTCCTCTATGTATACCTTAGAGGAATGAAGAACAAACTCAATGGTATTATCAAATTCAGTAACTGTGCCAGGCCATCTATATATCCTCCGGCGCGGCGTACTTTACATTTCCCTCGTCCTTGCAACGAAAACTCCTAAGTTGGAACGGACACAACAAGTTCGCCACGAGCCCAAATGTCTATAACACTTTAGTTTCTTGATCAATGATACTGCATCCCTTATTTGCTTAAATTTTTCCTACTACAAAAAGTAATTTGGTAACGTTTTTTCAAATGAAAATTGAATCAACGTATCTGCCATAAAGTACGCCTATTAATTTTTATATTACCTAATCTAAATCATTTTGAAATACTATAGGCAGAGATAATGAAAAAATTTCAATTTGATAAGTCCCAGTACAATTTTTCCACTTTTGTATTATTTTCTATTCGAAAAAAAAATTCTAACTTGCAAACAGCAACCAGCAATACCACAGGCACCTGCTACTTGCTTTTTGCTTTTTGCACATTCTACCGATCTCAAAATATATACCAAGTCAACTTCTCCATCGTATGTTTTTGTTGGTTATCCTTGTTCGTTGTGTACCTATACACCGGTTTTGGTTTCTACATCCCTTTACATTAAAACATATATGCCTCTCTTTCAAACTCATACAAAATCGCCGCCTAAAAATATACATTCCACCATGTGCTTAACAGCTGATTCTCTGAGTAGCAATTTTTCCCCATCCGAACAGCGCCACCAAACATACAACAATGTCCCTAGAAAAAGGTGTCCGGTAATATTACTATAGTTTTCATATACAATGATTCAGTGCACGAAAAACTTAATTTGTGATATTTTCTGCATATCGTTTTGAGTTAAAAGGAGAAAAAAGTAAATCAAAGATACCAATGTACATACCTAATAAATTTTAAATTGTGTGGAAAAATCGGAGAAAAATAAAATTGATTCGTTTGTGGTCCTATTGTGCGTGCGATTGTGATTGATTTTCCCCCAGTGTGGATAGTGAATTGTGGATCGTAATAGAACTGTCATTACATGCTGATTGCATACCGGAAGGGGCGATCGTGAAGGGATTAATAAGTGAAAACTGAAAATTTATTATTCACTTTTCCTTGTTTCACATTTATGTACACAATTTTGGATAATCAAAGTAAATAGGTATGAATAGTTTTGTAGTTTCAATATTATTTGTCTTGTGCGCTATCAAATTATGATAACATTGTGTACAATTATAGTTTAAAATTGGTGTTCAATTAATTTGAAAATATAAACCCAACAAAGAAAGTAGGTTTATTTGTACCTACATATCAAAAGTAGGTAGGTACAATGAACTGATTTGATGATTAAAAAAAAGTTATCTCCAATTTATTGTATTTTAGCTTAACCTACTTTAATACGGTACTTAGTGGACCTACGTTAAGTAGGGAGGTACATACACTATAAATAGAAATTCTTGCTAAAATGTTTATTTTCTTGTTCATGTTATTTGGGGCAGACAGGATAAAAATAGGAAATTGGTTCCTGCACTAAGGTGTTAACAAGTGCATCCCCGGTTTTATTTATTTTGAAACTATGTTAAGATTGGGTTAATGTTTTGGAAGAAAGCCGGCGTTGAAAGTGTTTATGATACGAAATTAATCACAAAAACCCCCTCGAATATTTTATTCATAATCAAACACTTGACTGGCTGTTGGCCCTGGAAAATTCCAGTTAAACATAGTGAAGCAATATTTTTCATGCAATAAAAATATGTAGTATTATCGTCATTGTACATATAGCTATGTAAACGATGGTAAAATCCTATGCATAATATGGTATAAGTGCTGATAAAACCCGTAGCCAAAATTGCATAAGGTCAACCTATTGCGAAGAGTGCAGGTCGTATACCCTGCACTCCCTTCGTGTGAATTGCATCGCAGATGTGGAAGGTTGCTCAAAATAAATGACTTAGGCCACATATTTGAAGTCGCCAAAAACGCTGCTAAATGCTTAGGCTTCTTGAAACGATGCAGGAAATTCTTCGCCCCTTCTGATCTGGCTACAATTTATAAGGCCTTCATCCGCCCAAAACTGGAGTATAACTCCCATATCTGGTCAGGTGCTTCTCAAACATCTTTGCACCTCCTTGATAGGGTACAAAATAGAGCGTTAAAATTGATAGGTGATAGTTCAATCGTAGAATCGATTGATTCTCTTGAACATCGTCGAAACGTTGCCTGTCTCACTCTCTTTTATCGCTTTTTTCACAAGCAGTGCTCTAGTGAAGTAGCCAGTTGCATTCCTCCCCTGAAACAATTTAGCCGCAACACCCGCCTCGCAAGGAATGTTCATCAGTTTCACCTTGAGCCCAACTTCGGGCGTACAGTCAAGTATAGAGATTCGTATTTCAGTCGCACCACCCGAATGTGGAATGCTTTACCTGGCTCTGTATTTCCCCTTCATTACGATTCACAAAGATTCAAAAGCAACGTGCATCGGTGTCTCCTTTCAAATCCTCTCCTATTTTCCTAAATGCTCGCACTGTGTTTAACAACATTATAAGGGTATTCATAACCCCTTGATGTGCGCGTTAATTATAAAAAAAAAAAAAAAATCAATTGATATGAAACCGGTCAAGTAATTTTGAGGTTCCCCTTTTTGTTCTCGTAGGAATATACAGGGATGAAATATAATCTAAGTTACTGAGGGATAATGTAATATCTTAATGCTGAAAGAATTTTCATTCAGATGAAAAAGAGCCAAACAACAAGGAATGACTTTTTTTTTGCAGACATTGCAGGTGCTGTCTATTGTTTTTCCCACTACATAGGTGTTTTTATAAAAGGTGTACCTACCTACATATTTTTATTTTTAAGTAAAGTAAAGATAAATCCTAATTGCCATAGTATTTACTTTATTTGAAAAATAACAATTACCTACTTCAGTGGTTTTGGTACTGCCAAAATGAAATTTGTTTTTTCTAAGTACAGGTTCTAACTGGAAACTTGCTCGAAGAGTCAAAACAATACGTTTGGTTTTTGAGCAGTCTTTGAGCAGCATCAGGCCATTGCGTAGGTCATTTCCTATTAACCCAAAATACCTTTTTGTATTGAGTAAGCTAATGTAGGTACCTTCTTATTTAATAGCACTCAACTGTTTTTCGTTTATCCATACTTTTTTTTGTTGCTTTATACCCTTTCTTTAACCATTATTGTGAGCCACAGTAACAGGACTACTTCGAAACGCCATACATCCAGTTTTAGTTAAATTGAGAACCAGCGTATTAATTTTCGTCCAGACACTAACACTCTCTAGACCTTGATTTGGGGTTTCTGCACATTTTTCATAAAAAAAAATTACCCATCTGTAGCTCTGGTTACAATAAACGTTAACAAATCCAAGCTGACCAAAAGTAGAAATGAGCTGGGGCACGACAAGTGACATTATGTATGGAAATTGCCAATTTTCCAACAAAATTGTTTAAAAATAGAATGTTTTGCCGGTCGAATATTCGAAATTCTTATAGAAATCGATTGTTGAAAGTGTTAAGAAAAATATAAAATTGAAGCACAACCTAAAAGTTGACTAGAAGTGTCCAAAATACAAATGCAAAAAGAAGCTGTTTTTGGCAACAAAAATTTAAGTTGAAAAATATGAATTAAAATTTTCACAAAAGCACAAATTAAGCTCTTAATCAAGAATGTGCGTTAGTTTAAAACAATAAAATAACGAAGACCACTCATAATTCAATGAAAATTTAAGCTAAACAGAATTTATCATCCCCTCAACAAAATCTACGTAGAGCTTTGTTTACATTTTTTCACATACAAAAATGGCGTTTTCTTAAATTTTTCAATTGCAAACTAAATACATTTGAAATGTAAAAACACTCGAGTGCACTTTTTTATTCAAGCTTTAACATTTTAAGATGCTGGAGGGCATATAATTTAGTCACTTTTGTTTAGTCTTATATTTTATTTAAATTATTTAATCCGACACCATTTCTTCTTTTTCTCATACAAATTGTATGGGCTGTCAAAACAGCATTTCACTTTGTGCCCTACCCTTTAGTTCTGAAGCGCCAGACAGGTGGTGTGCAAACTCATGTTCCCAGTCCCCAATACGTGACTTCTGACCAATTTTTCTAAAATGGAAACACAAAACAACAAGAAATATTAGTTTTCATTTATTAATTTATTTATCTCGTATTTAAGGCGGTAAAAGAATTAAAATTATTCACAAAACCAAAATAAGTTTCCACTTTTCCTCCAAAAATTTGAACAATATTTTTCTTACACTTTTATCCTCAAAAGGACATCTAGACCTTAATACGACCTTAATCCTCCTTTAATACTCCTATGAACCAGTATTAGCTCAATCCGCCTCTAATACTGGTGTATTTTTTTTTTTATAAATATGGTTTGGAGTATTAGAGGGGTATTAAATTCGTAGTACCTAACCCTAATCCGCCGATAATACGAGTTTATAAATAAGGCTGTAAAAATTTACATCCGTAACAAAAACAAAATTGCCAACAACTCAATCGCCGATAAAGGAGTTTTAAAATCCAACTACCTAGTATAATTTTGTTCTTCTTCTTGGTCAATTTGTTTGTATTTCTTTTGCTTTTTTTACAATTAGTTAAGGGATTGTAAAAAGCAAACCTTCAAAGCGTTAAAATTAAAAGAAAGAACGATAAAAAGGGGGCCAGTGGCATTCACCACTCGAAGTATGTTGGTATGTACGCTTTAATTTAAAGGTAAAACAAGTCGTCAGACTTACAAAGCGAGGTTTTCTGGGTTAAAAATCACTAAAAATTTATTAATAAAGTAAACTTTTTTGCTTTATGAATATTAAATTCGTAAGGAAGTTGAAAGTCAAGAGACTTCTTTTATTTTGGAGCTGCTATTTTGAAATGAAACGTTCTCTGCTGTAAAAACTGCAAACTGCAAGTACATATTACGTCTGTTTCTTCACTGAAAATTATCATGAAATGAACCGAAATTCACCGAAAATCAGTCTAATCCTATTCACAGCATAGCGATTTTTCGTAGTTGTGCACACGAGAGAGTAAAAAATCTCTCCATCCTGCAAATTTTTGCAACCAAAATTTCTGTGAACAGACATCGTGCACAGCCAAACAAATGCAACAAATGTCAAAACAAACGTTTTTTCAAGCGTTGCCGTGAATGTTTTTTTTTTTTTTTTGCATCTCAGAGTCTTAAGCGGTACTGAGCTTAGAGCAAGCTCATATGTACGCACTTATCTACGCTCTTCATCATTAATGCAAGTGTTAGTGGTTAGTAAAAACGCCAACACAAGCACAAAAGAACGTATTCGAACGAGGACATAACATTTAACATAATTAACTTCTACTACATCGATAAAACAAAATTAAACTATAAAAACATTATTGAAAGTATATAAAAAAAAAAAATACAAGTAAAATAAGCTACAATTAACTAATAAATTAAATACAAATAAAATACAAATTGAATATAAATTAAATACAAAACAAAAATCATGCTTGTGGAGCACTGGTTTTTAGTTTTAATTTTAAACTACTTTTACTAAGATTGAAATCTGAAGTAAGAGGGTTAGAGTTGTATAACCTACTCATGCGAGCTAATGGCTCATGCATGCCATAGTTAGTTCTGTGGTGGTAGCAATGCAAAAACTCCAGATTTCGTAGCTGGTGAGATCCTCCACGATAGTTGAATCCTATGTGAGAGAGCAAGTCAGGAGCATCAATTGAACCTGTTATAAGTTGATGGAAGAATACTAAATCATTGTTAATCCGTCTTTGTGAGAGTGGTTGAAGATTTAAAAGACGAATACGGTTTTCATAAGGGGGAAGATTAAAAGGATCTTCCCAGGGAAGACCTTTCAGGGCAAAACGTATGAATCTGTGTTGTACTGCCTCAATACGAGATTTATGAACTTCATATAGAGGTGACCAAACCTGAGAAGCATACTCGAGATAGGGACGAACATGACAGTTGTATAAGGAAAGTGTAACATAGGGGTCGTTAAATTCTTTTGCCCATCTCTTTATAAACCCAAGCATTGAATTTGCTTTGCTTGTTATGAGGTTGATGTGTTCATTGAATTCAAGGTTAGTACTAAAAATGACACCAAGATCACGGAAATTCGAGACTTGAGATAATGATTGCTGAGATATTGAATAATTTGCAATAGAGGGAATCTTTTTGCGTGAGAACGTCATACTTTGACACTTGGAAGGGTTCAAACTAAGACCGTTTTTAGAACACCACGTAACAAAACTGTCGATATCTTTTTGTAATAAATAGCGATCTGACGAATATTCTATCGATTTGAAAATCTTCATGTCGTCAGCAAAAATTAGAATGTCGCTGTATGATATACAAGAAATGACGTCATTTATTGCAATAATGAAAAGCAAAGGACCAAGGTGACTCCCTTGTGGCACACCAGTTTGTTCAAGACGTTTCTTTACTTTTCAGACAATTAAGCTCTTTCTGAGAGAATTTTACCCTCATTCCTTTATGAAAGATTGAGAATCTCTGTGCACAAAGTAAAGAAACAGGCCTAATATAAGGTTCGTTCGTTGAACTTTACCGAGGTTTGACCCAGGAGCTAGATTTCGCAAGAGTGTGTATAATAGTCGTTACAGAAGGATGTTGGTTGAGGCCCAGGTTCACCCCCAACTGTAATGCCCACCCACCAGTAAGTAAGTAAGAGTAAAAAAAAACTCTGAAAACTCGCGCTTTAAAAAACCGTGAGTAAATTTGAAGGGTAGTGTACACATCTTCTGTCAAAAAAATCACCTTCGCTTCGTCCTTGCGGAATTCAAATTATAGAGTGTGCACAATTTTTCGCGTACACAATACAAATTCACTCTTTCGGAATCTAGCCCCAGGTTTCCTTGATAACCCTATGAGTTGTCAAAAAACCTGGGTTTTCCAATCCTTAAAAAATGCTAAAGAACGAAATCATATCGTATATATGATTGATAGCCTTGCAAAAAAACACACGTTGATTTCATTCCAGTGGACTGTTGATTTAAATACCTTACGCCTTCACTCCGTCGACGTGTTTGCATTCTTTTTAAACTTAATTCTTTTCGATTGAACAAACCCAAAATTAATACAATAAGCCACAGAAAATACGATAAATTTAAATTTTTATGATTCAATATGTTGTGGAATTTCGATTGTTCCATTGCTGTATTTGATTATGTCTTTGGTATGCGATACACGACTCAGTACAACAATATGTGTGCAGTACTTTTTTGCTGGAATAAAAAGAAAAGAACAGAAAAAACGCCTCATGATGCCACGAAACAGATGCCTCAATTTTGTGAAATTTATTTGTTTTTAATCATTTTTTTTCTCTGCAACTGGGTCCGATTCTGATGGACAAACAAAATTGGTTTATCACGGAACTGAGCACAAACACATTTTATTTATTTGCAAATTGCGTTCTGATTTCGATTGTCATAAACTATAAGCACATATTTGTTTGAACTCAAAATATCACTGTAGGGAGACGTGTGCCTTCGGACTGATATCTGCATTTAAGTATCAATACTTCAAAAAAAAAAAAATTCTTGAAATTCGTTAGCGTTTTCTTTGTGTTTTAAAATGTAATTCACTTTTAGTGAGATAAGAGTTGTATTTTTAGGTTCATTTATACAGCTGCGAATATGCAACGTTAGTATTTATTCTAAAAAGTACTTTGATAATAATCAAAAGAAATCCAAGAAACGTAGGTATTGTGTGTATGCAGAAAGCAGAAGGCGTGCAGAAAATTGATAACTATTGTTGATTCTTATTAACAGTAATTCCTAATTCATTTGGTATGCATACGTTAACATTTTGTTTGTTTATTAGAAGTTTAGGTAAAGAAAGCTGATGAACCAAAGCATGATTATGGTTGGTTATGATCAGCATTGGTATGTTCAATAAATGTGAGCTGTTTGATTACGTTCGGTCAAAACACACGCGATTTTTAACACGAGCTGTGCATTAATTTTTTGAAGCATCAAATAATTTTGGCTTCGCATTTGTTCAGATATAAATATTTTCAGCTTGACGAACTGTAGTCTAATGTTTTCGAACATCAGGTATGGCGGTGATGTCATCAGTTTCACCGCTTTCATCAGCTAACCAGGTGCTTATTTTGATATATTTTTAAAACTTCCTTCACTTGATACCTGTAACCATATATGTAATTAGCATATAATGGGTTATACCCTAGAAGCTATCTTTCATTTAAAGGGGAGTTTGGAACCCCTCTGTACTTAGGTGACCTCCAATGTGGCTTCGGATGTGATGAACCCGAAGTTTTATCGGTGAAGAACATTAAAAATCCTTTTGTGTTCAGTGAAAGAAGGGAACTTTTTGGAATCATTACTGGCAGCAACAAAACCAGAACTAGAACTGGCGCCCAATGAGTGTCTATAAAACTGCACAGCCATATGTACAATCTTAACGTCCATAGGGAAGTTTTTAGAAGGAAATGGTATGAAATAATACGCTGCAATAATGGCTACCAGTTAAGTTTACACGAGCTCTAAGCTTAGAATTTGTTGTCGAGCTTTATACAAAGATTTTTCTTCATGCCGTCCAAAGGAATGTGTTAACTGGGCCTGAGTTAATCTTAGGTAAAGTTTTATGAACGAAGCTTTTTTGTCATCTGTCGTTTGATTTGCTTTTAGTTTATCATTTCAAAGTGCACGGTGTACATTCGGTAAATGGGATCGGAACGAGGTTTTTGTTGATGCCAGTTCTCACATAATTAATTTCGAATTTTGGAGTCCAAGATCATGTTGCTTAACACTCCTAGACTTTTTTCGTGAGGATATGTGATCTCGATTGACGACTTGGGAAGCAATATTCTCCACGTTGTTGCCTCAAGGTTGGATAACATTCCACCAAGCCATCGTGACCATATTATTATATGCCAATCAAGTTAACTTTAAATCAACTAACACAATTTATCTGATTTAGATGAAATATCATCTCTCATTTTTTAGTTCTTTACTTCTCAAAAAAAAAAAAACACCCTTAACAAACTCCGACAGAAAACATTCTTTTAATATCTTCATACATATGTTTGCACATTTCATACAAAGTCAAGAAAGGCAATCAACTCTTAATCGAATTATACATTTGTTTTATTTTTCCAACGGTTGCTAGCCCATAAAACAGTCGTCATGATAAAAACCATCATTTATTTTCTTGGAAATACAGTTTCCAAGACCGATTCTCTCCTTGTCCTATGCATCGAACATTCTTGACATTAACACTGCTATGATAAAATAAAAATGTAGAGCACATTTTCTTTCAACTGTGTACATTTAATAAGTAAGTAAGTATTTTTTTTTTTTTTTTATTTATTCAAAATAATGTTTCCAAACAAACAAACAAACGATGAATCAGTGTGGGATTGCATGATGAAGCATTTGAACTAAACTGTTGTTGACAACAATGACGACAAGCTTATTGTTTTAGAGATGATAGATTTAATGAATAATATAAAGTGGATGATTAAATATCATGTGGAAGTTGACTACATGCGAGTTAAACGCTTTGTTTAATATTCAGAAATATGAGACTGAGTTAACAGTGATGTTAACTCACCTCATCTATGCTGCATTGCTTCAATAAGAAGAAGATATTTGAGCCAAATTAAAATGAATATACGAATACGAACATTAATTTCGTATCACTAGATATATCCCCAATAAGCAAAATCCTACCAAGTTTTATAAAAATTACCAATCAATCGAATAACAACCTATCATAACTAAATTTAAGATACATATTTAAAAGAAATATTTAATATTTGAATGTAAACAAAAAATATAATTATACAGTGAAGGACCTGTTAACGGAAAGTTCTCTTGGGTGGAAAATGACCGCGAGCGAACAATTTTTCACGATCGTTATTGCAAACATTTTTACATTCTCTTGGAGAGACAAATCGCTTAGCCGGACAACCAAGTCCAAGTCCAGGCTGTTTTTTGCCAAAATTGCTAATATGTGAATGTTTTATGTAATTATTTTTGGTATGTTTTAAGAGGTTAGTAAGAGTTTATCACAAGCAAAGCAAGAACATTTGTTATTTTAACGTGGCAATCATTGATGCCTTATTTACTTTACTAAGGTGGGCATTAGAGTTCAGGGTGAACCTGGGCCTCAACCGACATCCTTCTGTAACGACTTCGATTTCGGGCAAGCTCTCTCCAGTTTCGCACTCCAAGTCGGTTGAGGTCTTCATCCACTTGATTGCGCCACCTAAGACGAATTCTTCCCCTTCCGCGATTTCCCTGCAATGTGCTTTCGAAAACCCGTCGAGCCGGAGCGTTTGGGTCCATCCGCTCTACATGGCCCAACCATCGTAGCCTCGCGATGCGTACTGTTCTGGCTATGATCATGTCGCGGTACAGCTCATACAGCTCGTTGTTGTATCTTCTTCTCCACACATTGTTTTCGCATACGGGACCAAAGATCATTCGGAGAATTTTTCTTTCGAAACGACCAACGGTTTCCTCATCCCCTTTCCATAAGGTCCATGTTTCCGCGCCGTAAAGCAGGACTGGGTCTTATACAAGGTCACCTTGGTTTTTCTAGAGAGGGTTTTGTTTCTCAATTGCCTTCTTAACCCAAAGAAGCAACAGTTGGCAAGAGTTATCTCCGTTTGATCTCCGCGCTGATGTTGTTGTCCGTGTCTACAGCGGATCCTACCTAGGTAGATGAAGTCCTGTACTACCTCGAAGTTATGTCTGTCTATTGTGACGAATTGTCCAATTCGTCGATGTTCTGTGTCCTTATTTGATGACAACATATACTTCGTTTTGCCCTCATTAACCATCAAACCCATTTTTGCCGCTTCTGATTCAATACTCGCAAAAGCACCTGTGACATCACGCTTATGTCTTCCCATTACGTCAATGTCGAGTTATTGTACAGACTTTTGAAAGATTGTTCCTCTTGTGTTGACGTTTGAGTATCCTGCAATCTGTTCAAGTATGATGTTGAAAAAATCGCATGACAGTTTGTCGCCTTGCCGAAAGCCTTTTTCGACATCAAAGGTCTCGGTGAGTTCTTTACCGACCTTGACGGAGCAGCATGAATTCTCCAAAGTCATCCTGCATAGTCGCACGAGTTTTGCAGGGATGCCGAAACTAGACATGGCTCTGTACAGCTCGTCTCTGTAAATACTGTCATACGCGGCCTTGAAATCGATAAAGAGATGGTGAATATCGATATTATGTTCTAGGGTTTTTTCCAAGATCTGCCGTAATGTGAAAATTTGGTCTATTGTGGACTTCTCTGGTCTAAAACCAATAAGGACCTATCAAGTTGTTGACGTGGGGTTTCAGACGTTCACATATTACAGCAGACAAGATCTTATAAGCGACGTTAAGGAGGCTTATCCCTGTATAATTGGCGCAATTGTGAGGGTCTCCCTTCTTTAGGATCGGGCATAGGTTCCATTCATCGTGCATGCTTTCTTCCGACCATATCATGCAGATCAGCTGGTGCATGCTCCTTTCCAACTGGTATCCAGCTGCCTTAAAAGATCGGCATCAAGGCCATCTGCACCTGCAGTCTTATTAGATTTAAGTTTGCATCATTGATGCCACTTATGTTAAAAATGTCATTCAGTTATGCGCATGACTAACTCTCAATCCCCAACCCATAATGGAAATGAAAGTAGCAAAGTGAAGATATGTGTTACACTTCAAGAGGACCTGAATTCTGTAACGTTTTAGACGACTGTCGTTTTAATTTAATATTAAAAAAAAAGTGTTTAAGTTTAGCAAAATTTGTTAAGCAAAGTTTGTAAGATGATAGCAAAGTGGCTTTTCATCAACCGCTGAAAGCGAATTTCCAAAAAAACAGTTTTTTGACTTCACAATTGACAAAAGACAATTGAACGATAGGCGTCTAAAAAGTAACGGAATTTGCACCCAGAATGATTTTGGCGGGCATATCTGATACCTCACAAGTCCCAGCTTCCCACTTAATACTTTAATTGTGATGTGTTAACAATGTTGTGACTTGCGATTTTTAGACACAACCAAACTGTAAGTCTATTTGTGCTCCTATTGATCAATTTAATAATTGTAAAAGTTTTGCTTCGAATGTTTGAAACATACCTACTAACCTAGCAAAGTTAAAAAAAAATTACAAAGTTTGGCATCTTAGGAACAAATTGCACATGCTGTATACTATTAAGTCCTTGTTTGATAGCTTAGACCGAAAAAAAGTCTGGAAGATACAAGCAACATGAATGATTTAAAATTTTACTTAACACAAATTTAAATTTTTATTTTACCAGATGACAAAGATAATTTTCCTCAAAGTAGGCACACACAAGCTTCATTGAAATTATATAAAATTGCCCTCTTATGATCTCCATTAAGCCCCTTTCTAGTTTAAATTCAAAATGCCCCGAGTTGATTTGTATTTTGTAGGTGTTCACGTGCGAACGTTTTACTGCCCTACATTTACTTAAGCTTTATGACAACCGCGGGTGTCCGTACTTTTGCGCAACAAGCTTAAACTTTAATACGTACTCTTTTACCTGTATTATCCACAAGTACACTTATTCAATCGTAGCATAATAACAACATTTGCTTGCTTGTTGTCTCTCTGATTTAAAATCCGTAAACAATTTTTACAAGTTTACTTTAGACCACATGAGCCTATCTGAACTGTGTGTTTTGCTTTTGCTGTTGCACTCTGTGCAAATTTCTTTCAGGCTTCGGATTCTTCATCGTAACAGCTGAGAACACACAATTAGACTGGTTGGGTCTTGGGTTGACTGAAAGGTAAAACCGGATAGCTTCAGTGGTTAGTGGTTTTAATAAAAAGAAGTCTAAGACACCACAAGTTTGATTCAGTTTTTGTTTTCTTTGCACCACTAAAGTGGTGTTGTCCCTTGATTCTTCTACACATTGACAAAATAGAGAGCCCATTTATTTAATGATTATTTTGCGAGCAATTTCTGGTTGATGATTCATGAATCTTCTTTTACCTGCAAGCTGCAATGCAACGCAACGATTATAAATTATACCAACTGCACTTTCGTCTCAGATTCCTTTCCATATCTAGTGGCAAGTGCATACGATCAAACGAAACCAGTTATGTCGTTTTATTTGAAGTAAGTAAGGCGTGTAGTACGTCACTATGACGTCTTAACGTGGTACATAATGTACATAAATGTGCTCTCAAGAGTCTATTGACTAACACAAAAAATATGGCGTAATTTTGCTGTCCATGAACCTATGTGATTAATGGCTAGCAATTTGTTTGGACTAAAAAAAAAACACAACACATGGAATATTGTTTGCTGATATTTCTTTTTACAGATGATACACACGCATAGGTATCTACCTACCTATACGCAAATTAAGTATCGATTTTTTACGTAAACAATCCCATAAAACTATGCCAATTTGGTATTTTTGTTGCGTATTCTGTTTTATTAAAATATATATACAAGCGCGTATCACACCTTTTATTTAAAAAAAAAAGTTGGTATGCAAAGTATTTCCCATTTTTTCATTTTTTTCATTAATTTCGTATTTTGACCAGTTTTTGACATTTGAATGCTATGGGCATCCCAACAATTTATAAGAAAAAACCTCGCAATTGTGTGGTCACTCAATGAACAGATACAACACCACAAAACAGCTCATGCTCTGATGATAAAGATGAATATTTGGCTTGTATGATACTTTCTTGAACGAATAACGCCTTGAATTCATCAAAATATACAATGTTTGCGTGTACCTTAATTCTTCGTATCCACACAACTTCGTTATCTTCACATATGGCTTTGGAACATTTAGGTTAACAAAATTTGTTATCACTATTCTTGACTTTGCCAAAATGAATCAGAGTTTCTTGAAATAATCTTTTGATATGCATACGCCTACAAAAATAAGTTATTATCTGAATGTATTTTTACTCTTTAGAGCAAAAACAAAGTCATGGAAAAGCTAATCCATGTTCCAAAATTGGACTATTTTACTTGAGAACAAAAAGAGTTCCTGTTTATTTATTTCTTTATTGTTTTAATTGGTACTAAAATCTTTCAATATTTGGAAAAAATGTCTAACCTTGTGATTTTAATTAGGCTTCCGCATCGTAGATACATCAAATACCGATTGGGTATTTTACTTCAGTGGAGTAACTTTGATAAAAGTCATAAGGCCGAGTGTGGTATAATTAATATTAGTAATAAATACTAAATACCGTGTTTTTTTTTTGGCAGGGCTATCTTCTGGCAATTTGAATTGTCCAAAAAAACTTATGTGTCGGAAGTGGTGTATGGTTTTTATCTTTGGCATTCTAATTCTATTTTCGCTGTAAAATATTTAAACTAACGGGGGTTTTTAACAGCTCAAGATCTTTAAACAGTTTTTTGGAAGCAAAAAATCAGTCAGGATGGCTTGATAGCGCTCGCCATTTACCTTAAGGGCAGTACTTTGTTTATTTAATCCCGCATGCCAGACAACTTGAGACTAAAGAGATCATTGTCCAAATGAATTGGATTGAATATAGTTTGTCGATTTTGTACTAAGTACTCATACATTTTGGTTGAAGATAATTATTAAATTTTTGTCAGGAAAAATTTATTATTTTACAAGTTATGGCGGTCTAAGTTGAACAGGTTTTAATAATGGGTCCTTGCGATGACCACTGTCACTCAAAAACCGCACGATAGGTTTGAATGAAACTTGTACAGCATTTAGAAAACATAAAAAGCTAGTGCCTGATCATGGCCATTAACAAAATGGCGGCCTCAGGAATTTTTTTCTTTGATTTTCAGGAGAAAAATAACAATTAATTGTTTATAAGAAATCGAAGTAAAAAAATCTTTCTATCAGGCACTAACTTTTATGTTTTCTAAAAACTGTAAAAGTTTCATTTAAATCTATCGAGCGGTTTTTGAGTTACGGTTCAAAAAACATTGTTTTGTGAAAAACGCATTTAAAGTTTTTCAGTCGATTTATGTACATTGTACAGTAATGAAAGCTGAAAATAAATCTGAATAACTTTAAAGATATTTGTCGGATTGCGGATTCACTTCATGCTTTCGGAGAATATTTTTAAGATACCTTAAGAAAATGCAAAAAAATCGATTTTTTGAAAATTCTGAGAATAACATAAGAGGGGAATAATAAACTAGTTTTTAGAAGCAAAAAATCAGTCAGCATGGCTTGATAGCGCTTGCCATGTCGATATTCACATTAAGGGCTGCGCTTTCCTTATTTATTTATTTATTTATTTATTTATTTATTTATTCATTAAATCTACGATAATAAATCCACAGATTACGCATTAAGCCAATAAAAAAAATTAAAAATTTATATAAAATATTACAATTAAGGAAAATAATATTATTGAGAAAGGTTATGCAATAAACGTAACAAAATTATCTTTAATTGAAATCTAGACATCGAGAGATCAAGATCATTATAGTACATATTAAAGAATTTACAACAATGAGAAATTGGTTCACGCTGCCCATAGTTAGTCACATTCACATGGGGAATTTCAAAAATAAACTGCCTCATTCTCAATGGTCTACAAGGAGCATAAATATTAATAAGAGCAAGCAAATCAGAACAATTTATATTATAACAAAGAATATCGCGAACAAACAAAACACTATACATTCTACGTCTAGCTTCAAGAGTTTGCATACCTAGCAACAGACATCTGCTATTGTAGTTCAGAAAGTTTCCATTTCTTGAGAAATGTCTTAAGGCAAACCTCAAAAAGTTTTTTTGAACCGTTTCTATTCTGTCTATTTGTTTTTTGGTATCTGGGTTCCATTTTGAAGAACAATACTCAAGCAGTGGACAAACAATGGAACAAAACAAAGATTTGAGAGTATACGGATCTTTAAAGTCAGTAGAATTTCGCTTAAGAAACCCTAACATAGAATTGGCTTTGGAGACAATATAAGACACATGAGATTCAAAAGTGAGCTTTTCATCAAAAATAATGCCCAAATCTTTGATTTCACTAACTCTGATCAATTGATTTCCTTTATGAAAATAGTCACAAATAACCGGATTAGACAGACGACTATATGTTAAAATCGAGCATTTAGCAAGGTTCAAAGACAGATCATTTCTATCACACCAATTTTGAAAACTATTTAAATCTTGTTGAAAAGAAATGCAATCATTATAATTTGTAATGATTTTAAACATCTTTATATCATCCGCATAAATCAAAGTATCACATACTGTTTTGAATCAAATTAACTAAATTCTTTTTCACTAATTTGTCAGTTTGGGAATAATTTCCAATTTACTTATCGGGCGATAGTTCGTAATCTTACTCTTATCTCCAGACTTAAAAATTGGATTTATGTACGAAACTTTCCAATCATCTAAGAAAGTACCACAAGAAAGGGACTGATTAAAAAGAACTTGAAGGGGTAAGCTTAAGGCAACAGAACAGTACTTCAACACAATAGGATATAATCCATGGAAATCTGGATAAACTGATTACTCCAGTTCTTGCAGGGCAGAAGTAATCTCTTCAAAATCAACAACAAAGTTAGAGCAATCTGTTATAGGCAGTAAATAACTTGAATCAAAATTATTACCGACAACGAGGTCAGAAGAATTGTAAATAGATTGGAAGCTATCGGCGAACCAATTGAGAATAATTTTAGGATCACTAGAAGACTCATTATAAACCATAGTTGTTGGAAACCCTATTGATTTTCGTTTCAAATTTATGAAACTCCAAAACTTTTTGGGGTTTTGTTTAAGACCTTTTTCAAACTGTTTGAACATAATTACTGAAACAAAATCGCGACAGGAAAACATACTCTTTCCGAAGGCGTGAATATATAATACAATCATTTTGATTATTACTTTCTTTGTAAATTTTAAAAGCTTTACTTTTCGCATTTTTTAATTTACGTAGCCTTGCGTTAGACCAAGGAGGATGAGAATGAAATTGACTTATACAACGAGGAACAGAGGCAACCAGTTCTCTTTGAAAAATACTTAAAAACATATCAAAATTATCTTTCAAACTGTTATTGAGATTTAATGCCGGCAGCATTGATTTCTTGCTCCGATCGGAACAAATTTCCTCCACTTTCGAAGAAAAAATAAATTCTACTCCTACTCTCCGATTTCTTTGAGATTTACTCCACTTTTTGCATAAGAAAATTTCGAAAACCTAAATTTTAGACAACTCTGAAATGAAATGCTTGAAACTGAGACTATAAATAAGCAAATGAAAAAGCAATAGGGGCCGAGCATATTTCAAAGATTTATAATTGTATGCCGAATTGTGCTTTTCATAGCAGTTATTCCTTTGGCTTGCCAGTTCCTCGTGCAATTCAACACGTGCTTTAATGATTTCCAAATTGTTGATAGAGAATCGGTTCTTCAAATTCCCCACAAAAATTACAGCTTCGAGGCTGCTAATTCACACCGTCTTGGTTGATTACACTATTTGGCAAATTAGAGTGCAAAACATCAATTGTGGTATAGGCCTTGCCCTTTCACGTCATGCTGCATGATCCAATAGTCGCCTCAGTCTCACAATCTCTGCTTCATCCAGCCACAAATTAATTTGTGCCTGTAGGACTTTGGGAATTGCACTGAAATAATTTTTTTGCAAAAATTTGCTTACAGCGCTAGCAGCGCGCTAGCTGCTTCATTTCGGCTAAAACTTCCTTCAAAAAACACACTGGTAGGGAACATAGCGTTAACTTTGGAAACAAAATTTAAAGATTTTTCAACTTTGATCAATCTTAGAGCGACTTGATTCGTTCCGCGGAGGTTTGATATTAAATTTCTACCGAAAATTCGAACTAGCGTTCTGACCAGCTGTCATTGTCAAAATATTCAATAATTTAAAAAGAAAGCATTAGATGGTCCACTCTTTAGTTTAAAGAATGCTTTTTTGCTGTCTTAAATCTACTCCAAAAATTTCGCATTTGCTCAATTTTTTGTTTTTTTAATTTTCTCCAAAATTTAATGACCTAGTTTCGAACCCTGGATGCCGGTTCAGAGAGACGGAGAACTTTAGACTAAAGAGATCAGTCATCAATGTCCAAATAGATTGGATTGAACAAAGTTTCAGACAAATGGTTGGGGAATATTAGTACTCATACATTTTGGTAGAAAAGAATTATTAAATTTTTTTCCATTTAACTGAACAAATTTTCCAAGTACATATTTTCATAGGCACCGAAAAAGTAAAATAATTTCGATTATGATTGATGACTCAAAGTTTTTTTATTTGAAAATGCAGAAAATTACTACAAAAGTGAAGAAAGTATTTGGTTAGCGCTTTATTAAATTTTTTTTTAGTAAATGCCAAAAAGAAACTTTTATCTCATACGTGAGAATTTCACCCGCAAATTGTACATAGTAAACTAATTGGTATAGAAATTAAGCCCACGCTTAGCACGCATATCGTTCTCAAGTTCAAATACTGTGACTTATTGTTTTTTATCGTTATTTACAGCAATTATCGAGTATGTCAATGCAAATCGCCAACAACTCTTTAATTTTCCCCATTGCCAATATGATATGATAACACAATTAAAAATTGTATTGCGATTAAAGTTCGACGACTTCAATGAAGCTATAAATAACACTTCAGAGTCTGGTCTCAGTCACAACAAATATACACGAACACACGCCCAGGCTAAGGATAAACCCATACAATGTGATTATTTAATAATAATTCAGTCTTTTGAATGGTAACGTGAAATGGAAAGGGTTTAGTAATGAAATATGAAAACTTTATGTGTGGCTGACCTCGTCGCGAAAATATGCTTTTTGCATACAACGCACTCAGTACGTTTACTGAGCAAAGCTATTCAAAAAGAAAGTAAAATCTCTGACAGCAAGAGTCGTAAAAAAGGAGCCAAAGTTCGGAGTAGAGTGGTTTGTAGCTTTGTCAGTGGATAATGCCACTATAGTCTCTGTTTACGCTCATCACATACTTTGGGCTCTTTTTTGGCTGTCAATGAAATTGGCCAAGAGAATTATTGTTATCTTATCAACTAAAAAAAATTTGTATCAGTTGTGAATGATATGTTAACAAATCGAAGCAAATTTATAAAATGAAAGCATTGATAGGATTGTTTGTCAACTAATTAGTAGACATTTTGCTTTTCTCTCATTTAATTCTCTTTCGATTAGAGTGTTTAAACGTTAGGAAAGCCTTTGAAAATTTACTAGAGCACTCAGACCTGTCTGCGCCGCACATCAGTAACATGATTCGAGAAAATGATGGACATTCACAGAGGGAGTGCTCCGCGATGTCTTCATCTTCTCCGAAAGATTCATAGAGTATAGCATCACTTAAGCCAAGTATGTTTAACAGACCCTGGCAACGCCAACCTAAGGAGAGTTAGTTGAAACCAAGATTTACTATTTTTTTAAAATTCAGCGAACGAAGAAATAACGTATTTACGTAGGAGCTAGTTTCAACCAGCAACAGTTGAGATACACCTGATGAGAAAACTGTGACAGAAACTTGCTTTCTAGGATCCTTACTTGAAAAGAGTATGTTGTCGCTCTTAAGGGCGATTTGGTTCAAACTGGTCAGTTTTCTGCATTTTGTTGGTAGTGCAGATACTGAGAAACTATGCTTAGGAAAACCGAGGTTTTTTTTACTGCTCCCGGAGCTGTCAAAAAAAACTAAAGTCCAACATGTACCATGTGTAAAAGTCAACGAATGAACCTAACCTTTACCCTATTACGAAAACGTTAGCGGGAACTTGAAAACTACTGGACCGATGTCAAAAATTCTTTCACCATAAGAAAACTACATTGTTCCTGAGTAGCATGACTATGTTTTTGACTTTGCGTGGAACTCAATTCCCACGGGAACGGGAACTTAAAATATACTGGGTTGATATTAGAAATGGTTTCGTCTTTAAATCACATACTTTTATCCAACAAATGGCGCCGTGTGTCGATGCTATACTCTAGAATCTAGATCATCCCTTGGGCCCGACAGTTTTTTCTAGTTTCATTTGTTTATATAAATTCGTTTTTTTACAGCTTTGTGGAAGCGTTATTTCCACAATCTCATCGGAATGCAATTAGATGAGTCCCACTACACTTGACTTCCCACAATTATATCAAATTATACGTACACATGACGCTCATAGAATTATTTTTTTAAACAGTTCACATTCCTGAACAACAAAACCATTGTTTGTTGTTCGAAAGCAATTTCTTTTAAGTATAGACAGAATATACTTTGCAGTAAAATCAGAAATTGTGTCATTTACATTCGTATATTCTTTTCTTTATTATTCTTCCATATTTTGCTCTTTCATATCAAACAGTTCCTATGGAATAAACTCACTCACTCCGAGCAGTTGAGAAAAAGGTAATAATATCTGTCATATGTGATGCCTACTCATGTGGTGATTGGCATCGTTTAGGGTGACATGATTTGCAACTGATCATTTACACATATATTTTATTGTTGCGAGCTAAAATGAATCACTTTGACTTGCTTCTCTAGAAAGTGAATTAAGTTTGCAATAGACTCTGAATAGAATGCAAATAATCTTAAGCTAGTTCATTGTTCTCTAGGGGACTTTGGAAAGCTTGATAGTTTGTCTGCTCTTTCCTTTTTTATGATTTTATTTTTTTTTACTTGCGCTTATCAAATAAAATATAATTTATTTACCTAATTTGACGGAAGTACCCATAGCTGGAATCTGTTGAACGCATCATCTACCTTGGCATACTGGCTTTTGTTTCATGAGCCAGTAGCTTTTACGCAAAGTAAAACAGAAAACAAGGTGTCGCCAATGCGGGCGTAGACCTTGTTAAAGTTTCAAATAAACTTAATGCAAGAAACTTATTTTTAAAATCGAGTTCGAGTAATTGAAATATTTACATTTTCAACAGTGAAATACAATGGCGGTTTGTAATCTAATAACACACAACCAACAAAATCAGGCTCAAATTTATTTTCACATCATATGTCATATCCTCGATGCGGAATTGACTCCGTTCATAAAATGCTGATGACCTGTAAAGTGCTGATGCATTGGTTACCCATGGTATTCGTAGTTTCAAACAAGAAGACACTTTCTATCGGGGTCGGGGTATAATCAAAGTTTATCCCAGCATCCTTTCACCATAAAGTCACTTGTCAAACGAACAAAAAATAACAAAATTCAATTCAAATGTGTTTCGTGCCTTTACCTCTAAACCACAAATCAAATTATTTCAATCGATATTTTCCATTAACTCCATCACCACCTTTACCCTCGTTCTTGACGACGAAAAAAGGACGACGGACGTTGAAACTAAATAACTACCTATACAAACCCGACATCCTTTTTCAGCACACGTAAACGAGTATGACGACCTATTAATATACCGATTTCCTTATTTTTATTCATTCACAGTGCACCGCTATAGACGACAGCATTGAAGATTCTGAAGGTTCCACCACCGACGGTACTAATACTTCTCTTGGCAAGTCCTACGATGAGGTAATTTTGTTCTATTTATAGAATCTTACTATAAAACATTGATTTTTTGTTTTTTTGTTTTGTAGATAACAATACTTGTCGATGCGGCTTTTCAAAATAAAATTAAGGCTAAGCAGAAAATGGGCAATCGGAGCACTGACTCGGATGGAAAATCTTCAGTCAGGTTATCACGAACGCTAACGGAAAAACGTAAGGATTACGTTCGCAGGATATCGGAAATGCCCGATAGTTATTCTTCGATATCTAAGTACGGTACCTTGCATCGAACTTTACAAGCCCCTGTCTTGAAGACATTTTCATTGGAAGGTGAAGACGACGATGATGATGATCTTTCTAGTGATTCAAGCAGTGACGATGAACCATCAATGATGCCACCAACAAAACCACCAGCGATTAGCGAGCTTAAACAGCATTACAATAACCTCATTGACGAAAACAAAACATCAAATACTACGACGACTACGACGACGACAAACAATAATAATATAAATATGCGCCCCAAACGTTCCTTAGATAGTCCCCAGATAATTAAACCTCCTGGAGAAGAAGTAGTGGATGCTGCGGAGGCAGCTAAAAAAGCAGCCGAAGCGGCAGCGGCCGCAGCAGAGAAGGAGAAAGAAGCAGAAGCGTCCCAGTGTCCAAAACTTTTTCAAGTTTGTATGTTGATTGGTTACAACATGAGCACGAATACAGCTTATTTGAAATCTAAATACCCGCCGAATGAACCTATTCCTGATCAAATTGAACAGTTTGTGTTTCCCCATATTGATCTCGTGAGAACGGGGAAGGAGAATCAGGAGTACTGCTTGATACTGACCGATGATCAAGGTTACAAGATCTACGGCTACTGCAGGCGTGTTCTACCGGAAAACTCGGATACGTGTCTTCCACTATGCTATTGTATTATAAGTGAGACAAAAGCACTGGGATTTTACCAGAAACTATTGAAAGAAGTCGAGTCCCGGCATGGACAGACAGAGACTGAGATGAATGTACTATTCAGCAATCTACAGAGAGCTGAAATTCCACCAGCTGGAAAAGTTTTTCACATTAAAATTCCACTTTTTTCAAGGCCCGTTATGTTCTACTCGTCGTCAGCTAAACATATGAGTCTAAGTGCGAATTCGAAAGGATTGAAGGATTCAATGGGGGCACAGGCAGCTTTGGCAGAGGGTTCAGCGGCGACGTTAAGTAGTACCAGAAGAAGTTCCGTTCATGGAAGTCAGAACACATCTCAGCATTACGATCCTCTGGTGAGTCAAAACATAATCGCAAGAGATCCGCGGTATGATGAAATATTTATCCGCCGCCCAGCTGACTTGCGACTGGAAAATACGGAATTGAGTGAGTTGCTTATATGCCTTGGTCCAGAGTTGCTTATAGACGTCATATCCAACCTTCTATTGGAACGAAAGGTCATCCTGCAGAGCTGTAATATATCACTTCTCTCGAAAGCAATTCTGGCGCTTCAAACAATGCTGTATCCGTTTCAGTGGCAATATACAATAGTAACGATCCTGCCATCAAATCTTATGGAGTTTTGTCAAGCGCCGTTTCCTGTCCTAGCTGGGATCCTCGAGCCACTCACATTCGAGATCGAAGAAGGTGCTGTAGTAAATCTAGACACAAAGAGAATTACCCAGACATGTGGTGACGAGGGTACAATCATTCCGCCATCTCTCAGAAAATCACTTAAAGTTTCTCTAGCCATGGTCGATCTAATAGACAAAGGAAAAATGCTTTCCTCTGTTCTAATCAGTGAGGCATTCCTACGTTTCTTTGTTGAGCTATTTGGTAACTATCGATTGGCTTACTTTGACAAAGAACAATTCATCCAATCGCACAAATCACAAAATATCAAATTGTTTTTGGAATGGTTTGTGGAAACATCAATGTTCCGGCACTATGTCAACAATCGATACAAAACGGAACATGGCGATATTGAGTGTGATACCAGTGCTGAGTTTTACAATACGTTCGATGCAAGGTTGATGGAGAAAAGCGAAAGTAATCCAAAAGCGCGCACTATGGAATCGCTCTTGAAAGGCTCGAATATTTTGAAGAAGAGTAAGAGTAAAAGCTTCAAGAAGAGGTTAAAAGAATTTTTTGAATAAATCCGAAAAAGGTAAAGAAGTGATTAAATGAATGAAAATAGTTGGTTCTACTTCCACAAGCCTATTTCTTTGAATATGGTAAATTGGAGACAGCAATAGAAATGAGTTTCAAATTATGCTTGTTTTTTTGGGGTCTCCTACAGGGAAAGGAGTTTTTGTTTTTTGATCTTACCAAAAGCTTTTTCAAATTCATTATTTCCATGAGTTTTTTGTTTCCAAAAATTATAGAATCTTTAGGAATCCTTGAAAAGGAGAGAAGTCTGAAGTCTTTTGACTGAGTCTAGGTATTGAAGTTAACCCTCCCGTGGCTGAAAAGATATTGGTGCATAGTACTGATACCTTCATTTTGGAAACAATCAAAACAAAACTATTGTTTATTAACAAATGAAAGTAGGAACCTCTTGGTGTTAGGTAACATCTGATTATATGTTCATGTTTTCTTATAGAAAATTTTTTGCGTTAGGATCTTATCTTGAATTAAACTGCTAGAGCAGCCATATATAAAAATGATAAACAGCAAAAATGTAGGATAAAACTAGTGTCACAGATTTGGCCTTTTCAAGTTCGAGATCGATTTATTTTCCATTTTAATAAAAAAAAAGGACGTGGAACTGAGTGACTGATTGCAAAATTGCGACATAAAATAAGTTGATTGGAACCATTTATAGAAAGAAAAAAAAAAAACATTCATAATGCAAAAAATCATATCACATTTAAGTTGTTATTGTTCTCCCATATCACTTAGTTGCAATGATATTTTCACCTATGTATACTTTTCCTTGCCCAAAGGGAGCAATATTTAATGAATTGCCTTAAATCACATTACTTTAAAAACAAAACACAAATATATTATTTTCTTTGTTTAATAGAGTATTTATGTAAATAAATTGTTTTTGAGAATAACTACATTTTATGATTTTCATAGAAAATGTAAAATTTCTGTTGTTTTTTCTGCATAAATGAAATGAAACCCAATTACATAGCAAATGTATTACAAAACGAAAGATATTAAATTATTTATCTGTAAGTATTCATATAAATAAATGTGAAAAAGAAAAAAATGAAATAACGAAATAAAATCACACATGACACTGTAAAAAATAAATTTATTTTTAAGAATTTTTGTTTTATTTTTTCATAAATTAAATTTTATGATTTTTTTATAATAGTCTTGCTTAAGTTTTTGTATAAAAGAATGATAAATAAAAGGAAAGTGTAATAGCCGTAAGAGAAGCGATATTGTTGACGAAAATGTGTACTTTTTATTTGTTTCTGCGACAATGGATGACCTGACCATGATCCTGATTCCTGATTTTTAGAAATTTATTAAAAGCTCAAATAAGAGGGTTGTTTCTGAAAAAACTAACTTACATTTGTATCATCATTCAACGGTATTTCTGAAGACATTAAGTGCTTCCAATCCTCATATGTACATGAATAAAAATACAAAGAACAAAGGTGGCAACTTATGTGGGTAAATAGGATGTTTTATAAAAGAATTAATTTTGTTCGTTTTCATAGGAACACAATGGGGGCGTATCCGGATAGCTTTTGGTTGTTGTTTAGGTGTTAAAACATTTAGGAGAGTCACAAACCCAATTCTACTAAAAAGCTATCTAAAGGTATCCGAGTATTTTTGGTATACCTTTCTATTCAAGTGATCAGTTGATAGAAATGTTATTTTGATTTCTTTTCATATTGATTTTTTGTTTTGGTATGCAGTTATTTCAGCATTAGAGTCTTTTAAAACGCATGGGAAATCGAAATAAACAAATTATAATCGTTTAGCAAAGATATTTTGAATGTTTTTCTGTTTTCAAAAGTTGAATTCTAATATTTAACAGCTGTTGTCTACAGGAATCAGGAAAAAGATATCTGAAAAAGGTATCCAAAATACGGGTAACCGAGATAGACTATCCGATACGTTCTTGAACGTGCCAAATAACGAAAACTTTTTCTTTTTGTTGATCCTTTTTAATATCGGGATCTGGAAAACTGATCCAAAATTGAAAAAAATAAATTATTTTTTACAAATGGATCGAAAATTGAGTCCAAATTACCATTTTGACAGATTTGGATCATAAAAAGATTGATTCTTTTTGCCAATAGAAAAACAAATGAGATTTAAAACTACTCCGTAAAAGCCAACCATTGGATAACTAAAACGACTACAGTACGGACTCGATTAACGCAACTAATAGAAATTCGGGCAGTTGCAGTAATCGAGGTTGTTGCACTTACTGGGTCATATTTTCTGTATGAATTTTTAGCAAGAGAGGCGTTCAGACGATCCAATTTGTTTGTCAAGCATCAATTTTGTCAAGCAAATTAGCAAGTTGGACAACAAGTTTGAGAAATGTTAACGCTTCTCGTCAAACTTGCATGAAATTTCATTTCCCAGATAATTTCAAGTAGTCCACATCACACGGAAAGATTTTTTTTTCTTTGCTGGGTACATTACTATATGGTGTCAGGTAGTGCACCTCTTTAGTCCCAACACGCTTTCTTTTGTTTTTCTTGCATTTCATCCCTAATAAACGCTGCTCCTACTGTGTCCTTCATGGTTAAAATTCAAATCAGAATGGAGTTCGACGATTTGTTTGATGAGTGTGAACACTATGTGTATTTTCCGTCAAACTTTTCATCCTACTAATTTGACAAACAAATTTGATAGTCTGAAAGCCCCTAAACACTAACGATCGCAGCCCACTCAAATAAACACAGATGCATTTTATGTTCTTTGTCTGCTATTATACGGAGAAATTTGTTTCATGAAACTGTTCGAACACCATAAGTGCAAAAGAGAACGAAAGTTCGAAAAAGAGAGATGGACAATGAGCTACCCTGTGTCGCATGGGCTATGGTTTGGTGAAACAGCTTTGACGTTTCTCTTTTAGTGATGTGCCAAACCGTAAAATTTACAAACCGAGTTAACCCGAGTTGGATTTTGATTAACCCGAGTTGTAACTCGATTTCGCTAACTCGGTTTACAAAAAAAAAAAATTGCGCTTTTTCCTTCAATACTATGTTTTGAAAAATAGAAACAAAGCAACATTTTCAATCAAAATAAACGGATTTAATCAAAATGAATTAAAAAAAAGTCACACAAGAAAGAAATTAACGCAATGCGCAGTCCAACTCGGTTTGACTTGACTCTGGATATTTTACAGACAATTAATTCCTAACTCCTATTAACAGACGACAATCAAAAAAACAAAAAACATCTAGTTTAACAGATGTGTGTGTTTCTGTATGCCTGCGCAAGTAACTCACTTGCTTTGATGCTTTATATACTACTACCGGTCGACTATGGACTTTATCCGCCGTATTAATAAACGCGGAATAGCCTTATTCCATGGATTAAGTTACCATTATACCATTTTCCATTTAATTAAAGCTACCATTATACCATTTTCCACTTAATCCATGGAACCCAGCTATTCCGCGTTTATTAATACGGCGGTATATATGTATAAGTGCATTGTGTTTGGCACAGACCGCAACTAAAGGAGGGTAGTTTTGATGTGGTTTTGATTATGTTCAAGTTAACTCGGTCTGCTTGCATTCATTTCATTTTAATTATTTGGTTGACGGTTCGGTTTTTTCTTCGGTTTGCCAACTCGGTTTGAAAAAATGTAAACCGAGTTAACTCGGTTTGGGTTCAACTCGGTTTGACTCGGTTTATGATACCGACACATCACTATTCTCTTAAGTCCTTGTTCGTGTTTTTGTTTATTCTGTTTCATTTGGCTCAAAAATAAGTAATAATACTAATAATAATGACTTCTTTGTTTTTCAATTGCCAATAGAAGAGGTTTTGAAGAAACCAGGCACTACTAGACAACTATTTTTCCCCAAAAATAAAAACAGCGAATGAAAGATAAAGAGAAATGTGAAACTAGTTTCATGAAACTGGATTTCATCGTATAATAACACTTGCGACACGGAATGACAGAACAAAGAAGAATTCGAAGTTGTTTCATGAAACAAATTTCTCCGTATAATAGCAGACTTTTATGCATGTTCTTGCAAGAAATTTTGTTCAGACAAACTAGCTGTAAAATAACAGCAGGAATAAAGAATCAAAAGAAGAACGTGAATATAAAAAACGGATAAATAAACACATGAAGTTGCACTTATCGAGGTAGCTTTATTGAAAAGTTGCACTTATAGAGTCAAGACGTGTTACGATTTTAGTGTTGCGAAAATCGAGGAGTTGCACGAATCGAGGGTTGCGCAAACCGAGTCCATACTGTATGTTCTTCGTATATGAAAATTTATTAAAAAATTACGTCCGGCGACAAGTCTGACAGTAGGTGTGTGAACAACAGTGGTCTGTTTTTTGAAGTGAAACTTCTTATGCGACTTGCAAACATGAAAGCGTTACACTTCCGCGTTACACTTAAGCGTTACACTTCCGCGTTACACTTAAGCGTTACACTTCCGTGTTCGATTGCATACTTTTTGAAGTGAAACTTCTTATGCGACTTGCAAACATGAAAGCGTTACACTTCCGCGTTACACTTAAGCGTTACACTTCCGCGTTACACTTAAGCGTTTTTGGCACTGCTAATAAGTTGCTGTCATCATTCCGCGCCATTCATCCCAACGATTTCATTGTAGTAAATTGTGTTTTTCGGTGGGAATATTTTGAAGAAAATCATGTCTGTGCGTGCGTAAATTATTTCAATTGCTCAGTGAATAATCGATCAGTGTTGTGTTTTCTTTTCTTCTCCAATGAAATGATAGAAAATATTTACTGCAGTTTTTTTTAATTTGTTTGATATATGTATGTATGTATGATGTATGTTGACTGCGTAATTTAATTTGGAAGACAATACACAAATCAGAGCTTTTGGTGATAAGATGTAAGATGTTATTCGAATTTTAAGATATTAGTGAGTATATATGTACATAGTAGTTAGTGGAGGCATAATCATGTATATATAAGCAATTTCCATTTAAGCCCGGCTCAAAAATGTTTATCATGTCTAAACATGTTATAATGTCTAAACATGTTTGATCATGTCCAAACATGTTTGTTCATGTCTAAACATGTTTGGTCATGTCTAAACATGTTTGGTCATGTCTAAACGTGTTTGATCATGTCTAAACGTGTTTGATCATATCTAAACATGTTTGATCATGTCTAAACATGTATGTAAGTGTTCTCCGTCTTCGACTTAGGTGTTAAGACTGCGGTCTTCATTAGTCTGTCAGTCAGCTTCCACTTACACTAGCCAATCAACGGTTTCAGAAATGTTCCTGGTATTGTATCATAATTATGGATACAATACCATACATCCTACCATACATGATACATACATACATCTTCAAAGTCCTTCTAATCTCCACCAAAAAATAAAAAAATTGTTCTATGAAATGGTGTTAAGTACCTATCCCGTGAAAGTTAACTCCTATCCATTTCTTTTCTTTTTCTTTTAAAGAAACAATATGAGTTAAAAATCAATTTCTACCTCTTCCTATTTTCATTTCCACATTGGGAAGTTTCACTTCTACCGCGCGGAGGGACTCCACGCACTCTTTTTTTTATTCTTGGATGTTACGCGATGTAACATCGGGTAACATTAGGCGTTTTTCTTTTTTAGTTCCGAACCGTGAACTGAACGGAGAACGAACAGCGTGAACGTGTTCTGAACTGAGCTATGTGAAGTTGGCTGCGCTCAAACTCTTGCTCTAGATGCCCCATCACATTATTTCGAGCATGTAGAGCGCGCTCGGGTAGTGTTCTGAAGAAAAAAGAAAAGCATTAGGCGTTTTTCTTTTTTAGTTCCGAACCGTGCACTGAACGGAGAACGAACAGCGTGAACGTGTTCTGAACTGAGCTATGTGAAGTTGGCTGCGCTCAGACTCTTGCTCTAGATGCCCCGTCATATTATTTCGAGCACGTAGAGCGCGCTCGCGTAGTGTTCTGAAGAAAAAAGAAAAGCATTTTGAGCGTTCAGATGTCGCTGAACTGAAAAAGAAATACCCTTACGTTTTTGACGTTTCACTTCTCTGTTCGGAACTAAGGCTGTGTGTGAATTGGGTTAAAATTGGGTTAAATGGGTTAAAATATGACACTAGCGTGGTGAATAAGAGGGGATCAAATTTTAACCCAAATATCCTGCTCAGGGAGCAGGCTAAAATGGGTTAAAAATTGACGTTTGTCAAGAAAGAGAGGTGTGTCTAGTTATTGTTGCATTTACAACTTTTTTTGTCGAACAATCGGTAAACAAAGCAGGAAGTAGTTGTCACTTGTCAGCAGTATGGACGGCACAGGCACACGAAAAATTGGACACCAAGGAAGAATAAAGTGAAAACCTTACAATAAAAGTTAGTTTGACCCTTTTTTATCAAAAAACATATGTACATATTTATAAAAATAAAATTGTTGTTATTAGGGTCTCTAGAAAAAATACAAAAATTCATTCAAATCTGAATTGAGCTGGACAACACGTTTACACATCAAAAAATGCAAACATGAATGTAATTATGCAAAAGTATATTTTCACGAATTTTTTGCCGCTCAATAGAATTAATTGATAAGACAAATAAATAAAATTATTGTAAGAGATATCTTCAAATTATTATTCATCTGTTAACAGATCTCAAATAGATGATTTTTTTGCCTGAAGTTGTTCTCAGTGCTGTAAGAACAAGTGTTCATATACCCATTATCAAACTATCCGTGATGGGAAATATTTTTAAAAAATGCGGGACTATTGTTTCAACATATGAAAATAGTATTACAAGGACGAGTGAAATTAAGCAAAATGGCGAAAGTTGCTTTATTTTAAATAAAAAATAAATTAAATTAAACGATAAAAAGGAATTTTCACAGGGAAATTTCTTAAACTATAAAGGAATTTTAGAGAAAATAGTGTTTCAAAAAATCCCTTTTAACCCAATTCACACAGCAAAAATTTAGCATCTCAATCCACCGCAAAACAAATGTCAAAATTTAACCAAGGTGAGAAATTTTAACCCAATTCACACACAGCCTAAAAAAGAAAAACGCCTATTTTGAGCGTTCAGATGTCGCTGAACTGAAAAAGAAATACTCTTACGTTTTTGAGGTTTCACTTCTCTGTTCGGAACTAAAAAAGAAAAACGCCTATTATGTCGTTCCTAAATGCAAACAAGTTACTAAGGGTGGTATTCACCAAGAAATCTTAAACTAAGTGCCTCATAAACCTATTCACCGACCACTATTAGTGCAGATTTATGAGCGCTCATAACACTTAAGAGTGGTCGCTACCACTCTTAAGTTATGAGCGGTTGTTGTTTTAAATAACTTCGAAAATTCGAAATTTACTGACAGCGTCATTTGTGGTTGTTATTCAAAAATCATAAATAACTGTTGAAAAAAATAAGAAATTCGAATTATGGTTTGCAATACAGAGAATGAATTAATTTTACGCTCTACCATTTCTTAAATTTCCTATAATTTTTTCTGTTTTTGACTGATTTTGACAATTGACACTCAAAATTTTCGAAGTAGTTCGAAAAGTGTGCGTTCAGAGACTCAAAAACCATATTTTTCGAATATTCGAATTAGCTTAGACTAGACCCTATTATTGCTTGGTGAATAGCACATCCAAATTTAAAACTAAGGCCGTGTGTGAATTGCGTTAAAATGTGTGTTAAAATTTAACACGCGTTAAAATTTGACACTAATGAGGTGAATAAAATGGATTAAAATTTATCGAGCTGTGGAGCAGGTTAAAGTGTGTTAAAATTTGACGTTTCTAGTGATAGAGAAATTTGCTCTTGCTTTGCATTCAATTCAAACAACAAAATATGAATCAAGAAAAAAAAAACGAAGGCAGGCTGGAAAACCATACATTAAATGTCAGTTAGAAATCAATTAATTTATATAAATTCAATGGTTTTGTTTTCTAGGGTCTCAAGAAGAAAAAATAAAACTAATTGAAATTAGGATAAGCCTGGATGACTAAAACAAGAATTAATACAAAAAAATTTAAATTTGTCATTTTTCTAAACCAAATACGAATTTATTGTTTTGTTTCTTTTGAAATCTATGAAAGATATCAGCCATGAAAACTAGTTTTCAGTGTTACTATACCGAAGAAATCAATTAATCAAAATGGGAATTTTATTTGAATATTTTTCATTGTTGTTTTAAAATATGACATTAGAATCGAGAACAATAAATGAAAAAGATTTTTTTTCAGTTTCAGAGACTTTTTATTAACCCTGTTTTCTTAAAAATATGTTTTGTAATTGAAATTATTTTTCCGTGAAAAGAAAACCAATTTTTGTTCAGGGAAATTTCTTAAATTATCGAGGGAAATTTTTTTAACCTACGCAGAAATCTTGGTTAAAGTAATTGTTTTAACGCAATTCACACAGCATATGGCTAAATTTGATCCCACCTCAAACAAGACGTCAAATTTTAATCGTGGTAGAAGTTTTAACGCAAATTTTAACGCAATTCACACACGGCCTAAGAGCCTCTTAGCTTTAAGAGCGCTCTTAAGATTGTTTGGTGAATACCACCCTAAATGTAACATCGATGTCGTCCCTAAATGCAATGTTGAACTGTCAGAATGTTACGTTTCGTAAGTTTTTCCAACTCATCTCTGGGGCTTAAGTTTCGATGTTGATCTGTCAAACCCCTCTAGAATTGTTGTTGCTCAGATTTGTTTTGGTTTTTTTTTTCATTAATCTTTCTTCTCTCTCTCTCTTTATTGATTTTCAATCTTGTTCATTTCACAATTCTTTTTTCTTCATCAAAATCGAGTTTCTTTTAGCTGGTTTTATATTTTAAGAAATACTTTATTCTTATTTTTGACAGACTAACAAAGTGTAACATCGAGTCGTTCCTAAATGCAATCATGATTTTGTAACAAATTTAAACATACACAACAACAACGATGATTTTGACACTACAGTATCGCGTAACATCGAAGCCATTTAGGAACGCACCACAGGCTGTCCAACATCCATCAAACCGAATGCACTACAAAATTTCGTATAGTTTAAATGACCATGCAAACCAAAGCGTCTTGCAGTCGTTGTAATTGCAGCTGTCAAAATTAAGTTATAAGGTTGCATATGCGAATACACCGAAAAACACAACGTGTGATTCCTGTTAATTGCATCGCACGTACCAACCACGCTAGTTAGCGACAGACTTCCTAAACGTTTGACTTAATGTATAGGGATTTGACTTTTCGCAATCGCATCGTACGATCTCACCGCAATGGTTTGCGCAAGGCTTTAGTTTTGACCACTGCAATTGCCAGTGCCGCTAATGCAAAAACACTTTGGTTTGGGAGGTTCTATACAACGACATATTATGAGAGTATCCACAACGATGCGACAAAGAAAACGAACCATCTTCACAAACTTTTACTGTCGTGACGGTAAAAATGATGGGAGCAGTGTTTCTGTCGCCGATACAAATGCAAAAACGCTTTAGTTAAGCAAAACTTTCAAACTTGTTTTTTTAAGACAAATGCCACAATATCCCATTTTACAAAAGATTTAAATAAATTATTCCCTGCGAACAAGGAATCTGTATTTTACTTAATATTTTTCATATACCAATTATCGTTTGTAGCAACTATTTTCTCGTAAACTCTTTTGGCAAAATTGTGCTTCCCACCCATATTCTCTAATATTTTGAAATAAAAAGAAACGTAGTGCTGTACTCTGCCCTTATTTCACTGAATTCACCCAACAAAACTGTCACAAAACATATGATCGTGTGAATTGTCAGTTATCTCCTTGTGTGGGTTAAATCTCTTGAGAAAAATCATTTTGTGTTGTGTAAGTATGCATTCGTGTGCATTGTTTGTGATGTCGAGAAGAATATTAATTTTTAATTAATTATATTTGCGTGAAATCGTATCTCAGTTATTTTATCGACAAAGCTCTCTAAAAAGAACTGAAAACATACTCGAAAAATTCACAGTAGAGTAACGCGCAGTGAATAATCAATCAGGATTTGCTAAAAACACATAATTTTGCCTGTTTTCCAAACATTTGTTCGGGGTACAGCAGAGAGAGAAAATGCAATCCGCAAAACTTGCACTGCGTGAAGAGGACGTGGTGAGACTTACATTGGAGTTTCTAGACAACCGTGAATTACACATAAGCCAGCTTTCTCTTGAGCGCGAAACTGGTGTAATAAATGGCCAATATTCGGATGATGTGTTATTTTTGCGACAACTTATTCTCGACGGGCAGTGGGATGACGTTATTGAATTTATTCAACCCCTTGAGGCCCTTACTCAATTTAATATAAAAAAATTCTGCTATACTATACTCCGGCACAAATATATAGAACTTTTGTGTATAAAATCGGAAGCAGGTGGCTCCCACACGGCTGCCGGACAGGGTGTAAATTCGATGGAAGGTGCGGTTGAAGAGGTGGTGCAGATATTACAGCAATTAGAGAAACTAGCCCCCACTAAAGAGGAATACTCTAATTTATGTTTGTTACTAACATTTCCACGCTTGGCTGATCACCTTCAATTCAGAGACTGGAATCCAAGCAAAGCTAGAGTTCAATGCTTCCGTGAGATTTTCCCCTTAGTTGAGAAATTCCTACCGCACGATTCGAAACTGAATGTTGCACCGTGGGCAAAGAACGACCGACTGATACAGTTGATCATAAAAGGCGTACTATACGAGTCGTGTGTTAGTTACTGTCAAGCGAAGGCGACTGGTTCTACGGAGGCGTTTAATCAAGACTTGATATTCTCTAAGTTGCTCGATGGATCGGTGGGCTTCAGTGATTCAGATTTGTCGCTGCTTAGTTGGTTGCAAAGCATCCCCTCAGAAATATTCTCTGTTCCATTCGAACAGAAAACGTTGAACGTGAACGTCGAGTGTTTGGAGAGACCATCGCTTGAGACATCGTGGACAGAGCATATGCTAGTGACACCAATCAAGCCGAAAACGTTTCCACATTCAGTGATGCCCTTCACGCGTCCTCGCAGTGCTGCAGATATTATGACAAGGTCGTTGGTGACAAATTTGGAAGCACTACCGTTCGGAATGAATGCAGCTAAGTTATCGGATACAATTGAGAAATCAGCCATGTCAAGGTCGAGTTTCGCTAGTTTCCACTTAACGGGTATAAAATCAATGAACAGAAATGTCATGGCATCGAGTGTAGACAGACTGTTTTCAAATGACTTCTCTGCAAATGGCAATAGTAATCACGGTGAGTTTGAAAGTCTTCCATCAATTCAAGAAATTCGGGATGTGCACGGTTCGAGTGATTTGCAAAATTTAGAGAAACAGCATGACAAGGGTAGTGGACGTGAAAGCCCAAACACTGCAACTTCCACTGCAAAAAGTTCCAGGAGGGATTCGTTAAGTGAATCGCAGACAATCCCAGCTCAAATGAAGATTGTTAAACAGACGGCAGCTGCAGCAGCTGCTGCTTCTAGGGCGGTATCGCCCCCACAGACAGCAGTAGTGGCTACCCCACCACCAAATTCAAACGCAATAGCAGATGATTCATTCAATTCACCTAAACCAGGCCTTAATTTCTCAACCCGAATGAAGGGTGAGTTATTCGAAAAATTCCACAACAAGCAGAAGATGCACAGAGAGTCGGCAGAACCTGAAATCGCCACTTCTATCATGGCCGACAGCCACGATGCATCAGCGGATCCTATGAACTCCTCGTTTTTGAACAATGAAAATGGAAGGCCACAGTTTGTTGCTGTGACTACACTGGAAGACGTGCAAGCAGTTCGGTGTGCGGAGTTCCACCCAAGTGGAAGAATCTACGCAGTGGGTTCAAATTCAAAGACTTTCCGTATTTGTGAATATCCATCGCTGTTGGAGGTACAAGAGCTTCACAACACCTATCAACCAACGGTTCTATTCAAAAGGACAAAGCATCACAAGGGCTCAATATATTGCATGGGCTGGGCTCCCGATGGCGAGTTGGTGGCCACCGGATCGAATGACAAGACTATCAAGCTGATGCGCTACAACGAGGTGAGTAAACAGTTAGAAGGTGGAGAAATCGAACTGACAGTCCACGACGGAACTGTTAGAGATCTGTGCTTCCTGGAGGACTCTACAAATAAAGCAAGTCTTCTCATCAGCGGCGGAGCTGGTGACTGTAAGATATACGTCACCGATTGTGCTACTGCAACACCATTCCAAGCCCTAAGCGGCCACAGTGGGCATATTCTTTCGCTCTTCAACTGGGGTTGTGCCGTCTTTGCTTCTGGCTCCCATGACAAAACCGTTCGATTTTGGGATCTTCGCACTAGAGGCTGTGTGAACACCATCACTCCAGCTACCAATCCGAGCTCCCGACAAGGATCACCAGTAGCAGCAGTGTGTGTCGACCCATCCGGCAGACTTCTGGTGTCCGGCCATGAGGATAGTTCATGCGTGCTGTACGACATTCGCGGCAATAGACCCATTCAGTGCTTTAAGCCACACGCTGCCGATGTCAGGTCAATCCGATTCTCCCCCTCGGCATATTACTTACTTACATGTGGATATGACAACAAACTTGTGCTTACCGATCTTCAAGCTGATCTAACACTCCCACTGCCTTCAGTGGTGGTAGCGCAACACGCCGACAAAGTAATTTCTGGACGTTGGCATCCCACAGACTTCTCTTTCTTGTCAACGTCGGCAGATAAAACAGCCACCCTGTGGGCGTTGCCGCCGTTGTAAACAGACCCTTTTAAGGCTTTCAACTGCCTAATTATACAGACTAAGTGCAATACAAATCTATTATAAAATTTTTGTTTCAAATAATCATGCATAATTCATAAATTGCAGTTGTCGTCGTTGTCGCGGTATTTGAGCATTTGTTTTCCGGATCATAACTCATGAATCAGAGCTTTTTCATGCAAACATTTGTTTATCGTGTTGTTCAATTAAAAGCGATGCATTGTGGGTTTGTTTTCAAATAAAGTAAAATAGTTTTTAATCATATTTTTCTATTGAGATTATTTTTTATTAGCAATGCTCTCTCGAATATTTTTTAAAATTATTTATAAGCCAAGTGCGCCTCTTGAAATAAAATATTTAATATTTATAACATACAATCCATAATCTATGTATAATGTAAACGTTTATATAAAATATTAACAAACATGTTTGTCTCCATAAATGTGAGATGTTGAAAACTCGATATTTAACGAATTCAAGATACTTATTAAAAATACTTTAGTTTTTATTTCCGTTTGTTTGTTTCTTTAGACAATAATGTGTGTTTTTTATACGTTTACTTTAAATAAATATACAGTTTTTTTTCTATTAATGTTCATTTGTTCAAAAAAGAAAATCTCTTTACAGACAATTTACTAAATGAATGTAACAAAATTCAAGAAAAATAAATAAAACTTAAAACGATACGTTGTTGTTCTTGATATACATAATTCTTATACACATATGAGTGTCATGTGATACTATTAAGTGACTACTCATTAAGCAAATGAGTCACGCTTTGGTGTCATATAAGGAGAGCAGCACAGGTTTGGTGTGGCATTGATTTTTTGAGTTGAGGTGGTGCTAGCTTGTTGGCTTGTCGGCTTTTTTGTGGTTTTATTTGATTTAGTTTTATAATGCATTTCTATCATGTGGACATACTCTGCGATAGAGTGTCTGTCTGACTTTATTCAAATATGTACACAAATCTGTGATTTGTTTTTCAAGGTGACCTCATTTTTTAGTGATTTGTTTTAGAATCATTCGAATAAGGTAATCTATTTCTTAAGTTGTTTGATGAGTCTCATCAAATTTTCTATTTGAGGTTTCATTTATGGGTATATGAGCTATTGAAAAGTGACAACTTGGTGCGTCGAAGAAGAGGCACTTTATGTTTCGTATTTGTTTCGATCTCTCGTTATGGTAAAAGAATTAAGTTTTTGTTTGTTTTTAACGGTTTCAAAGTCTTGGAAAAGTTAGCGTATGAAGATGAATCACGAGAACTATGGCGCCATATTTCGTAAAAGGTTTCTATTTCGTTCGATGTTAACATTCGAATAACGGGTAATAAATATAAATTGGTCGGAGAGCCAATTACCAGAGCTCGAAAATAATTGGAAACCATTTTGCTTCATTCGGTTTCTCACTGAGAGATATCACAATGTCGACCAAAATTTTGCGCTTTTACTGAGATTTATTTCTATAAAATAATGTTTCAGGTCTTTGGTTGAGATTTATCATTTATTTAAAAAATATCTTTCTTTCGTTGACTTTTTCCATATAAAATAAATGGAATTGGTTGACCTAAAACCTTTATGATAAAAAAATAAATCATATGTGGTTAAATGGTTAAAAAAACAACTTTACACTAATATAAAGAACGTCAGTCTACACCAACAAAAACACCTATATATATAAAATAGCATGCTTGTATGTTTGTATATATGTACATATGTATGTATGTCTCGTATAGACTCCTAAGCCACCCAACGGATTTTTAAGAAATTTTCAGAGTAGACAGTTTAGTCTAAAGATGGTTCCTGTCCTGTAAGGTTTGATCCCCATATTCCCACAGGAACGGTGTTGGGAACGGACACTAGGAAACTACTGGACTATTTAAAAGGTGCTTCATTATCGCCCTCCATCAGTAACATAGACTATACATATTTCATATCCCTATAAATTATAGGGATGAAATATGTATATTGACTATACACATGAGATTATAATCCCACGGAAACGGGAACAAGAACGGGAACATTAAAGTTACTTGACCGATTTCAAAAATTCTTTCAACTCTAGGATTTTACACTATCCCTAAGTGAGATCGACACATATTTCATTCACATTTTTCCATGGGGCGGCTCAGATAGTTGAAAATAAAGAATGTGATTTATTTTTTTAACACAAAAATAAATCTCATTGGTTGACCAAAAAATAAAAATAACAAAAATAAATGTATATCTCAGAGAGAAACCAAAACAAAAAAAAAAAAAAAACTCATCATAACCGGTTATTGAGAGAGATTTTGAATAAATCACAGCAAATAAGAGATATTTGAAGACCAATGAAAGTGGTTACCATAAACTTTCGAGCTCTGCCAATTACTATTTGACTAATTATTTTATATTTAAAAATGTTTATGAGAAAACTATATAAGTTTATCATGATAATGAGTTGACAGCTTGGTAGCGGTCTACAGCCCAGATTATTTCTTTGGCCATCTCAAAGCTTGCGTATTATTAGAACTGACGGCTATATCCGGCTGCAGTATGTCCAATATGTCTTCCTTTTTAAGTGTTCTTTTTGCTTTGATGTCAAATAGGAAAACATCGGAAAAAAGTATCATTTTTTTAAATTTAAACCAACTGACAATAAAATGGCGACCGAGCGTTCCCGTTCTTATTTAGTTTTATAGGACAAAATGGCGCTACCTCGCCGCAGTTTCTAGTTTTTGGTTGCAGTTTACAGCGGGGTGATGGACCAGATTATAGTAACAGGAACAAAGAAGGAACTGATATATATTCGTTGTGATTGAAACTGCTTGTCAAATGTTTAAATCTCAGTGCTTAGAGGGGAAAAAATACGCATTACGTTGGTAGTCCCAAGCTTTACCATTCCTTTCTACGAAATAACCGCTTTTTGATTTCAAAACAAAATTGGGGTGAGTTCTAGGATCTTGCTGTTAATAAAAATTAAGAAATGTTTTGGAGCATAGTGTATTTCCCTTAACTATTCCTGGAACCTACAATTTTCTGTTCGCTATAAGAACGGCTTTACATGAAAAAATGTTAGTGCGTTCGCTGGTTGAACTTTACCCAGTTTAGACACAAGTTTCCTTGAATTCTTTATGAGGTATCGAAGAACCATGGTTTTCAGGGTTCTCAAAAACGCTCAACCACGAAATTGCAGGCTTTAAACAAGCTTTTTTGGTAGCTAGAAATTAAACGATCATCTTTAAGGCCATGCGGAGGCCCTTAACTCACCCCATTAAAAGCGCTATTTCAGGGATAGTTGAGGGCAAAACCAGGGGCTAGATTCCGCAGGAGTGAATTTTTATTGTATAGAAGCAAGATTTTACACACTCTCTGATTTGAGTTCCGCAAGAGAGAAGGTGAGTTTTATTTTTTACAGAAGACGTTTGCATTATCCTTCAACAAATTTAAAGAAAGACTGTAAGTAAGGGCGCCATTTTGAATTTGTGTTCTTGCAGGCAAAGTGGGTATGATCTGACACTTTGTATTATCTCCTCTGTAGGTATATTAAATAGTTATTATTAACATCGGGAATAAGTGTTTTTCCCTAGGAGTTTTCGCTTCCCAGAGACAAAAAAAAAAAAGCGTGGAGTCCCTCCACACGGAAGATGTGAAACTTTCACCGAAGAACACATTTCACTACATTTCGTCTGTCTGAATGATTTGACTTATCGCGATCACATCGTACGATCTCACCGCATTGGTTTGCGCAAGGCTTAACGCAACTTTGTTTGAAGTCGCATTAGAAGTTTCACTTCAATAAAATAATTTTATTTGTCCTTTTTGTGGTAACACACAAAAATAGTTAAGGATTTCATTTTGTAGGCCTCAACTATTGGTTTGTTAAGAAAATAATAAACCCAGAAAAAGTCTACCATTCTAAAAGCTGACTTACTGAGCGACATTCCTAATTTTTTTTAAAAGAATCTCCCAAACCAAAGCGTTTTTGCAGTCACGGCAGCGGATTAGCAGTCAAAGTTTTACAGCGACATTTGAGAATGCCCACAATGGCCAGTTAGGAAACGTAGCGTAGCAAAAACGTTGTTGCAGTTGCTGAAACTGCCACAACTGCAACAACGGTTTGGTTCGGGAGAACCTTAAATTGAGAACTTCACTTAACAAGGGCTCAGTATTATTTCGCTAGTGTGCAGGTAGCCTTATACTTATTTCATCAACACTCAAAAAATCTAGTACCAACTTGTTCGCCAACTTGCACTACTACATTTTGGACGACAGTGAAAATTTTTAGTACACCCCGAAACATTTTCGCTATCGTCTGCATTGGATCTTCGGTTTGCAAAAATTTACTGTTTCCCATCGGTTTTCTATCCGCAAATTAGAATATTAATTATAAAGAAAATTCAAAACACTGCCAAATTCAAAGTGAAAGTTTTGATTCTGAAAAAAAGTCAAATTCCCCAAGTATTGTGTCCTGTAAAAAAGGCTAGAAGACCCTTCTTGTCTGTGAAGAGTTCATCTTGGGAGATAATCCCTTACCAATCTTGAAGGCCCCATATGACTTATTCTTCCATATTTTGTTGATAAAGTACGTTTTTTGCCAAATTTCCTTACGTAGTTGGATAATTTTTTCATTCTTTTCGCCGACTACCGGAGGTGGAAAAATTGATTAACATTTTTTTTTTAGTTTTTTCCCCCAAAGAAAAAAAGAATAAATAAAGTGATTTTATTCCGTTCGTTGAAATGAAACAAGCATAGAATTTGGATTTATTGTATAAGAAGTAAAGTGCGCATAAGTGGAACAGAAAGAGTGTACATTTGCTCCAGTTAGTACTTCATTTGTGGCAAAGAGCCGGCAAATGGGTGGTGGTGGCATGCAGTGCGACTGAGAAAACATACCTGTCACTGTGGGAGTGTGAAGAACTACAATAACGTGCTGTGCTTGTTAATTCACCCCGAAGAGTGTTGTTTATTTTCTTCGTATTGTCCATTGTCATTTCCACACCAGGGAGAGAAAAGGCCAAAAAGAAAATTCGGAATAAAAAATATAAATTAGTGTTATTTTGTTGTAAATTGCAAACGAAGGGGTTAATGTTGGACAGATTTTCCAAATAAATTATCTATCCATTTGTTTTTCTTTTTATAAAACAAAATTAAAAGTAAATTGTTGGTTAGTCAAAGATACATACACACTTTCAATTGAACCAGCTACAAAAATTGTGCAAGCAAAATGATCGATCCGGCAGATTTGCAGTCGTTTTTGTCGAAAGTCGAAGGGGGTGCGGTTGGTGTTGATCTCTTTAAAATCGGCCAGAAACACCATGATGAACATCCACGTAAGTATTTAAATAGTTAATTGGACCATAAAGTTAGTTGAGTAATGATAAATTGATGGGTAACTCATTTGACCTTCGATGTATCAAGAAACCACAATCAGTCATATTCAATACCACCGTCTGTTTATCTAAAAAAAAAATTTCTGGAGCCCTGAAAAATTACTTTAACCTTTGAGCATGGGTATCTATGCAACGCTAAATGTATTCAAAGACGGCAATTGCAGGAATGCATTTTAAATCTCTCTGCTTTGAATCGACTTTTTGTTCCTATTTTGCGAACGAAGCAGAGGCATGATGGAGGTGGTGTGCGACAACCGACAACGATTGTGGAACTGGAAATTAAAACTGTGTCAACCAAGTGTACCTGGTAGCCTGGTATATATGTACACAATTTTAAAAATTAATGAAGACGTTGGCCACGCAAGCTTTTTTTTTTTTATAAAATCAATAAAGTTTGATGTTTGATTCTGAGTAGGTATCGTATATTGTAACTGAGGAAAAAAAGAACGGAGGTCTTAAAGCAAGAGCATGTTTAGGTACCGTTGTACTCAAACATCTTCCTACTGTGAAGGTCAACCTTTTTGAGGCTAACGTCATGAAGTTTCTTGATATTCATTGGTTCTTGATTCAAAAACGAAAGCAGGCATTCATTTTTAGCGCTTTAGCAATTTTAAAGCATAACAAAATGTTTTTCGTAAGTCGTCTACAAAAAATGGGGCTTTTTAGTCCTGTTTCGTTTGGATGTTGCGTAACAATTAATGAAGTTTTTTAAAGGGTAGTTTTTTTTTAAGATAGAAAAGGGAACAGCCCGAACAGAAATATTTTCTACAAACAGTACCGCAAGCAATAAAATCAGCGGTGATTTGAATGTAGCATCAGGTTTTTCAGCGCCAGAAGATAAAAACGACTGGTAGAAAAACATCTCTTCTGGAAGATGTTGTAACGAAGTTACAATTTCTTAACCTACGGCAGAAATGAACATCCACATCGTGAATATTTCGACACTGCTTTCGAATATGAGTGTCGGTTACACGATATTTTTATTCATCTCAATAGAACTCATGCACTAAGTACAAATAATTGTATAAGGTATACCGGAAAGTAGGTGAAGTGTGAGTTTCCCGACGGTACACAGTTCCGGGTAAAGAATCAGATCAAGTATCAAGGAGTCCATTTCAACGAACTGATGCGTTTCAACCCGCACGCAACTGCAGTCGTTAAAAAGCTAACTGTGCTTTTCATCGCGTCCATCCGATGATGCGCAAAAGAAGTGGACTTAATCAAAAAACAAAATTATTGCTGTACGACCTGTAATCACCTCCTGCTTTCCCTTCTGGTTTACAGTATCCAAGACTGGAATGCAAAAACTAACTGTATTCGACAGAAAGGTTCTGCACTTATGCACAGGACTTGACTACGATCCGATACGTAGGAAAACATTCAGCAATATAAGCAACAGACAACTCTATGAAGAAGATAGGGCCATCCCCATAGAGAAATACATGCTCCAAACTGGATAACCATTCAAACCGCTTTTAGTAAGAAGGATAGCAGAAGAAAACCGGCACCCGGACCCGAGATACATCAATGCGATGACCCTAATGGAACACGATATGTTCAACGACGATGATGCGACGACCTTCTACGCTGAGGCAGCGTCATCCCACCATGACCATTTGCTCCATCAACCCACCCCCTCCCCCTCCTACACCTCCGATCACTTCCAACCTCAACAACAACTAACTCCAAAGACAAAAATGCTTCGATGCTTTGAAAACTCAATGCTGTCTCTTGTCGTTGAATCTTAATATTCCTCCATTGCCATTATCTATGAATGGTACCTGCATCCAAGAAACCGAAAAGCTGTCAGTACTTGGTATTTGTGTAAACGATGTTCTTCATTGGAATGACCACATATTTGAAGTCGCCAAAAACGCTGCTAAACGCTTAGGCTTCTTGAGACAATGCAAGAAGCTCTTCACCCCTTCTGATCTGGCTACAATTTATTAGGCCTTCATCCGCCTAAAACTGGAGTATAACACCCACATCTTGTCAGGTGCTTCTCAAACATCTTTGCACCTTCTTGATAGGGTACAAAATAAAGCGTTAAAATTGGTAGGTGATACTTCAATCGTAGAATCGATTCTATTGAACATCGTCGAAACGTTGCCTGTCTCACTCTTTTTTTTTCACAAGCAGTGCTCTAGTGAAGTAGCCAGTTGCATTCCTCCACTGAAACAATTTAGCCGCAACACCCGCCTCGCTAGGAATGCTCATCAGTTTTACCTTGAGCCCAACTTCGGGCGTACAGTCAAGTATGTATAGACATTCATATTTTAGTCGCACCACCCGAATGTGGAATGTTCTACCTGGCCCTATTTTTCCTCTGCATTACGATTCACAAAAGTTCAAAAGCAAAGTGCATCGATGTCTCCTTTCAAATCCTCTCCAATTTTCCTAAATGCTTGCACTGTGTTTAATAACATTATAAGGGTAGTCATAACCCCTTGATGTGCGCGTTAATTATAAAAAAAAATATATATTTGAGTAAATAAATAATTGTGAACTGAGCCTGTGTTGATTAAGTTCCAATTTAAGTTAACCAGAGGAAGTAGAAGGGCGAACACCTAAACGCAAGTTTTGCTAAGTAAGTCTTATACTAATCAAAAAAAAAATCCCAAATAACATCAGCTTACTTAGGTGGACATTACAGTTCGGGGTAAACCTGGGCCTCAACCAACATCCTTCTATAACGACTTCGATTTCGGGCGAGCTCCCTCCAGTTTCGTACTCTAAGTCAGTTGAGGTCTTCATCCACTTGATTACCTAAGACGAGGTTTTCCCCTTCCGCGATTTCCCTGCAATGTGCTTTCGAAAACCCGTCGAGCGTTTGGGTCCATCCGCTCTACATGACCCAACCATCGTAGCCATGGCTATGTCCATGTCGCGGTACAGCTCATACAGCTCGTTGTTGTATCTTCTTCTCAACACATTGTCTTCGCATACGGGACCAAAGATCATTCTGAGAATTTTTCTTTCGAAACGACCAAGGTTTTCCTCAACCGCTTTCAATAAGGTCCATGCTTCGACGCCGTAAGGCAGAACTGGGATGATTAGGGTCTTATACAAGGTTGCCTTGGTTTTTCTGGAGAGGTGGGGTTAACTACCCAACCAAAAAAAAAAATTTTATAGTTCAGAAACAACCAAGTAACATCAGCAATGCAATTAAAAGTATGCAACTATTATTGATAGTTGCACAAATTCACTTACAATTGGTGAAAAGAAGCAATCTAATAAGTCTTGGGACATTCTGCTTTGAAGGGATTTTTTGTCGGCATTAAGGAACTGCTGGTCTTGCATAATTTGTGCAAGGCTTACGTTTTAAGCGAATATACTTGGAGTTTGAGGCATGAACCTCATATTTTCTTGTCAGTATTTGTTTTTTTTTGAACTGCCAGCAAGTGTGGTGTTGATGCCAATGACATTATTGGTCACTCTCGGTTTTTTTTCCCTAAGATCACCCGTCATATAAAAATTTTAAAGCAGCGTTGGATACGGTAGATCGTAAGGCCCTCATTTATAAACTGTTGGCCTTATGGATGTCTCTGAAATTTGGCAGGATAATTGAGAAACTTTACGAAGATACACAAACTGCAGTTTGAAATGGCGATACAAATTCAAGTTGGTTTCATTATACAACAGGAGTAAGACAGGGCTGCTTACTGAGTCCGCTTCTATTTGTACTCTTCGTTGAGATTATAATAGACTGCTTGCCTGGAGGCATTGAATATGCAGGAACGCTTATAAAAGCATTGTTGTTTGCAGACGATATTGTGTTGCTCGCACAATCCCCGGAATCACTGCAATTAATGATAAACAGACTTAATGAATACTGTAAACAATGGGGGCTGACTGTTAATGTAGAAAAACTGTTGAAAAGCTTTTGCGATTCTACATTAAGAAAACGTTTCGTTTAGATTTTATATGTAGAAGTTTAAGCTTGGGAGACCATCGGCTACCGGAAAAGGCGGCCTTGAAGGCAATCCATTCCAAAATTGGGTAGTACAGAAAATGGCTTGTGTTGGCAAGCACTACTGGCGTGGATATAAGCTACAACGCTGATGATCTAAACAAATTTAAGATGGACTTACATCAGCTAATTGCAAAGGTCGATGAACAAGCTAGAAGCAGGTATATAGAAGAGGCCACAAACTCCTTGTATCGTACGGTTTACTGTCAGTTAAATCACAATTTGCTCCAGGAGAATTACTTTCGTGATGAAAAAAACATCGAAGAAATATCCAGAATAACGCGGCTGAGGGGAGAAATCCTAAATCTTAACTATATACCACACAGAGGAGACTTGCCGATAATCTGCATTATATGTTACTTAGTGCATTTCTTAGGAAAGTGCCCCACATTTACCCGGGGGCTACACGATCAAGATATGGTAAGCCATTTACAATACATTCGAACTTTCTTACATACACAGCCAAATTTTTCGAAATTGAAACCCAACTGGTATGGAATATTGAAAGCCACCCGAGAAGCAATTTCAGTAGCCATGAAATTGACAGCTTCGTCAAATACCCTCAAAAAGAGAAAAGAGTGCCTGGAAAAAAACTTTGAATTTCAAATTTCTTGTGGGTGCCTTTTTGAAAATATATAATGACATGTCGATTGAAAGCCATTTGCCGGCAAGTTGTAAGTCGCCTACGTCACAGCCGAAACACGAACAGGAATTTGACATAGTGTATATGTAGGCTGATGGCTTACCATATCTTGATCGTGTAGCTGCAGGGTAAGGGAAACAAGGAGAAGCGTTTTTGGGAGAAATTTTCTGCATGCCGATGAAGTCATAGCCAAATTGAATGAAATGGATGTTTCTGCAAAATCGCTTTAAATTATTGTGAAAGAATTATACTAGGACAATTTTAATATTAATTATCATCTGTGTTAACTTACAGTTTTAAAAAGAATAGTTTAAAAATATATATATTTTCGGTTAGTTATATGTAACAGTATGTAAAAATTGTCAATCTAGCAGACGGCAGAAGCCATGTCATAATGAATTTTGTTTATCAAGTACATATCTTATAATACATATTTATAGAAATGCTTTATTTAACAATGTTCAATAAACTAAACTAAACTAAAATCTATAAAAAATTGGTTGAACTTTTCAAGTCTAAACCCGCATTGATAAGGACGTATCAAATTACTTACGTTTTTTTTCAGACGTTCACATACATAAATTAGACAAGATCTTATATGACACGTTAAGACTTATTTCCCTACGATTGGCGCAAGTGTAAAGGTCTCCTTTTGCAGGCTTTCTTTCAATAATATCATGCTGCCCCGAAAAGCTCTGCGCCAAGACCACCTGCAGTTTAATTTGATTCAAGCTTACATATGACCACCTTAATTTGTTTTCGGCCAGGAAGACGGTATTCTTGACCATCGTCCAAGCTAGAAAGGGCATTCTGCGCAGGCGCACGGAATTTTTGCTCACCGTCGTTAAGCAGTCTGCAGAAAAGGCTACTAAATCTTCAGTAGCGATTGTGATTATATTCACATAATTCGTGTTCTTCCCTTCATTTTTACTTGCAAACCCGGAGTTTCTTTTCTTCACGTTATTGTCATGAATCGAAAATATCCAAAGAGAGTTTTAAGAAATAGAAGTCTATCAGTCGTAGAATAGAATCTTGTATTCGCTGCATGACTTTAATCTAATGGCGCCATTAGTTGCTTATGAATCAAATAATTCTTCCGTGGTTGGGTAGTTAACCTCACCCATCTTGTAAGACTAGATTTCGGTGTCAGTAGCTGCTGTAGGGGTTCGCTCATCATCTTTATTTCAATCTCTAGTTCGAGTATTGAAAACTTTAAATTGAAAAACCAATAAATCAGAGAAGCTTAATAAGGGGTTTCTGGTTTTTGACTGCTGATATCCACCCTTTATCTTGGTTGTGGAATTCATCCGTTGTGATTTGTCCCCTTAGCTCTGGCAGACCACTCAGATCCATGCATGGAGTCATTGCTTGCAGAGTAGTATAGTGTTGTTCTTTGGTCAACACTCGCACTTAATAGTTTTATCAAGTCTCGTCCAATTTCATGAAACACGTGCTCAGCTTTTAGCCCTATGATAGATAGTTCTCACAATTGACATGTACTATCAGTTGGGGGTGTCGGTTGGCAAGTTGGCGCCATTGGGAAGCTACACTTATATCAGACACCTAACCACCATTTTCATTTTCTAAGTTAAAAAAAAATTCCTTTAATACGCCTCATTGAATCCTCTGGTGTAACAATCTTTCATATTTTTCCTCCAGCGACTGGTAAGAACAACAAGCACAATGGGAACTTCCGTGTGGCTTTGGATATTGAAGACTGTTTGGATAGATTTTACGGAGGCTATTATTCAGGTAAACACATCTTATTAAACATTCTGCAAGCATTTTTAAAAACTTTATTTCATTTTAGATTGGGCTTGCGGGGGCCAATGGAATAGGGCGTACCAATTTGTACAACTTCTAGCTAGTGCCTTTAAACATTCTCATGTAGAGGTTATTGCATTCTTCGATGGAACCCTAAAGAAAAATAAAAAATGTTCTGCCGAATGCAATGATTTTCGCCAAAAGACGATTTCGGTAAGTTGAGTTCAATAAAAAGCTTTTAAATAACATGTTGCGATTAGGTTTTGAAACATATCCGAATGATTGGAACACCACCACCAAAAATTTGGTGGTTGCCACCATCTGGCATCAAGACAGTCCTAAGAAATGCTCTTCGAAGTGTGCATATTCAAATCGTAAGATAGATTACTTTTCTTATAAAATTTACTTAATCTTGATTTTTGTTTTTGTTTTTGTAAAAGGTTCAAACGGTAACTGACCACACTATGGAAGTCATTGAATATTTCCACGAACAAAAGCTTGATGCCATTTTGGGCCTTCATCCTGACTATATTATAGCGAATACGACGCGCTACTTCAGCTCCCATGACCTGCGATTATCCTATAAGGGAGCACTCGAAACGAAAGAGTTTATGATATCCAAGCTATTAGCTTCGTTGAGTCTCACCGCTGACCATTTGCCTTTTGTAGCTGTCTTCTTGGGCGGTTACATTTTGATTGATGAAGCCAAATGGAAGGCTATATACGAAGGACTTAAGATCGATGCTAGTTTAGATTATGAAGGTCGGATTCGTAAGATTGCCGAAATCGTTCGCAATTCACCTACAACTGATATTGATGAATTCATCAAGCATTTAAGTTTGGCTGATTATAAGAAAGAAATTAAGGAATCTGTAGAGTACTACCAGAGAAAGGGTAAATTTTCTACAAAGAAATATCAAGGCTCTAAGAAACGCAATGAGGTTATTAAGCCCGTTGCAGTGAACGATCCACCGATGCCTTTTGCCTCAGAGACGGCTGACAATGATGAAGCTGCTAAGAAGATTCTTAGCGATGTTGTTGCCAAAGATGATGAAGCTGACGACACTGTTTCTTCTTCCTCTTCCGGTGATAAGATTAAAATAGAAGAAAAGGAAAAACCGGCAGCAGCAACAGCTAACACTGCAGCCCCTTCAACTAACGGTGCAAAGTCTATTCAACCATTCGTTTATACTCTGCCCGCTGAGGTTTTGAAAACATCATTGAATCGCCACCAACGTGGAATAATGGATTCAAAGATCTATCAGCTTCTCATCAAGAAGGAAATAATCCTCCCTCAAGTGCTTGAAGATGAACAATATCGTGAAATTCCATCAGTGCATTTGTTCTATAGACCAGCGCGTCAAATGATCTATGCAATTTTGTTTAACTTGTACCACCAAAAGTACCTGTGTTCAAAGAGAAACGGAAACGACCATTCCGACAAGGCCAACAAAAAAGAAAATAAAAAAGATAAAAAAGAAGCTACTGCAACTGCCGCAGCTGGGCAAAAGCCACCAGAGATCCAAGTAGCCGAATGGATATGGTCTCCTCAGAATGAATATAAAAAGCCGGCATTGGTTAATGCCATCCCTCTTCCATGGGCTGTTCCAACAATTCAACGTTTGTGGTTTGGAATGGCATTTGACGATAAACAACGCCGCATGAGGGCGTTTTTGACAATAATGCGTTCAGATTCACCATTGATGCTGAATCGTGGTTATGTGCCTCAACATATGCTAGTCATGGCCTGTGTTTTACGTTATATTGTAACAAGTCCCGATAGGAATATACTGACTCGTCAGGAATTGGATGCATTCCTTGCGACCGCATTTTCTCAGCAACTGCCAATGGTTGAGAACACTCAAGAACTTGTGGTGAGTGTTGCATTTATTTTTTTCTTTATTTATTTCTGAATTGTTTTTTTTTTTTGGGTTTTAGTTGCCTGGTGTGCATTTGCGCGGAGTATATCTTGCAACGTTATTCATGCAAGGTGTTGAGACTGCATCTCTTGCAAACGACGCTTGTGGAGTGCCTCTACCATGGACTATGATCAATCCATGGCTATTTTTTGATGGCAAACTGTTCCACCTTAAGCTTAAGATGTCGACTTATGTGTCGACAATACGCGAACTCTGTGATGATCATATTGAAATTGTACTCAAGATTGAGCGTTTCCGCAAAGCTATTTTGGAAGATGTGGAGCACTTATTGATGCCTGCAGCTCATATGGGTGAGTTTGGTTGTCAACAACACATAGAATGACAAGACAACAAAATGCTTTCTTTTAGATCCAATGTACAGGCCAGGTCTATTGCCACAAAGAGCATTGGGCCAACGTGCGCTCTCACTTCAAGCATTCGGTAAAAATTGTGTTGCAGCAGCTGCTCAATCTTTCCACCCTCTGGCTGCTGCAGCTAATCCCAACAATGCAATCCTCTACAACCCACAATCACAATATTTTGCTCTTTCGTCTGCCCTTCTTGGTCGAGAAGCAGTGACCGGGGTTAATCCGCCACCTAACACTGGTCCACGCAACCGAAATCCGATGGGTAATCGCAACGTCCAAAATCGAAAAGGCTATCAACTCAAAGTTGGAGGTTAGTATACTTAGGAACATAAATCTATCGGTTTCTTATTTTTTCGCATTTATTCGTAGAATATATTTATATTTTTATTTGACTGCTGAAAATCCTTGAGACTTTTTGTTTTGTTGCACCCCTCTCTCATTTTTTCACCAGAAATAAATATATCCTCAAGCATTTAAACTAAATAAAATCCCAAACATCCTCAAAAGATTTGTATACAAAACAAAAAACCTCGAAACTGTTTGTTTGATTAATTTTGCGAATTGTAGGAATAGTTACAGGTTCATGGGCCGGTAACAATGCAGCGGCAGCAGCTGCTTCCCGATCGTTATTCGGACCAATGGCTGGTGGCGGCGGCGCCGTCGGCGGTGGAAATCGAATGTTGGGTGGTGGCAATCGTATAAATAACAATTTGGCTGCACGTATCGGCATGGGAGGTCGTGGAAAACTTAGCTTGAACGCACGACTTAATCGCAATGCTAATGTTAACCCAGCAAATATTGCTGCAGCGAATATTGTAAATCGTACTTTGGCACGACCTTTTGGTAATAAAGTGAACACTCGCAACCGCAATCGCAACAAGCGCAAGGACAACCGCACCAAATCACAAATAAAAATCAAAAAATGCGAAGACGATACAACTAAGGAGGGTGCCGATAAGGAAGAAATTGAGGAGAAATCTGAGAAGTCAGAGAAATCAGAAAAATCAGAGAACTTAGAGAAATCAGAAACATCGAAAGATACCGAGTCTAATGGTTCTTCTTCACCCGAAACGACATCCGAAGAAAAAATAGCAGGTGTTTTAAACCTTGCTGCTAAGCCACCACGCACCCCAATTGCCATCAAATCTAAGAATCCTACCACAAGTGCAACCAACACAACAGCTACCACCACCCCCACCATCTTGACCACCAAAAACTCATCACCTTCATCTTCATTGCCATTAAAAGCTGCAGAAACAATTGTTGCCAAAACAGACAAAGTCGTTGCAAAAATTGAGCCTCCATCATCGCCACCACCATCATCTACTGTGACCAAATCCTCCACCACCACCACGGCCACCACTAACAAAACCGCCACCACCGTCGCCAAAGTTAAACAAGAAGAAACAACCATGGAAGCTGTTTTGGATCAGATTGGTTCTCTTACGATGACTGAGCCCGAACTTAAAAACGAACTAGTTGCATAAGTTACCAACCTATAAAAAATAAAGCTGAACATTTAATTTACTTTTGTCCGCGCCGATTTGATTTTTCCAAAATGAATTAAAGTGTTTGTGAAAAAAAAAGAAAACAGATCGTTAGTTTTCCATAATAAGTCCCCTATAAGAAAAAGCTTTTGAACACACAAAAACATCTAAACATCTCATTATTATTTTTTTTTTCTTTTGCACAAAATATGAAATTAGTTGTTTATTTCATTTAATTTGCGATGCCAAGTATTTCAAACTTAGTATCCTGACCCATGTCCTTTTATTCAAACATAAAAAAGCACAGATCCATAAACACTCTCTCACACTCAGAATATAGAACTTTAAAAAAAGTAAACTTATATAAACTTTTTCAATTTAAACTGCTGTCGCCATAAAAAAAACTCGACCAGCTTCCCAAAATCGGATTTAGCTAATTCAATGTGAGATCTAAATAAATCAATCAAGCAAAACACAACTCACCATAATAAAAAGCTAAAACAACTTCCAAACGCATCCAACGCAGGTTTTAAGTGCAGTCTTTCACTTCAAGGCAGAATGTTAAGATGACGAACGGCTTCAGGAATTTGGTCGGTGGATGGTGAGAAGTGCAGTTTAAAACATTTATCTTTCTAATTGAACTTTCAAAAGAGTGTGAAGCCAAGAATGGAAATAGAAAGTTTCAGCTTTACTCAAATACATAGTTTTTCAATTTAATTGAAACAGTAAAATACTTTAAAACAAATCTTAAGGCAAAAAAAAAAAAAAAAAATTAAAGTAGTGCGCTCTATTTAATTTAATTTATTTATTTACCTAAGAAAGTGCGAACATTTTAAATCAAATTTAAAGTTCTGATTTCTTTAGACTAAGTCTAACAAAAAACGTTAGTTTGTACTGAAAAGTGAGTATTATTATAAGAAAAAAGTTTAAACCATAGAAGCGAAAGTTGATAATTTATGTTAAAAGAAAAAAAAAACTGAAAAAGAATTTTTCGTTTTGCGTTAGTTAAATTAAAAAGAAAAGAAAAAAAAAATAGTGTTTCAAAATGAAATGTAATCTCATAAAAAATAGAAACTGAAAAAATTGATTTTCATAAAAAGAAAACACGAAAACAATATAAAACAACAACAATTAAAAGTCGTGGGATACGAATTTATATAAAAATACAAATTAAAATGAAACAAGAATATTTTAAGTATTTCGCCTTATTTTGTGATAAAACTATTAAATGAAAAAATGTTTAAATAAAAACTCAATAGTGAATAAAAGGTGGTTAATAAAATAAATCAAAAGCAAAACAAATAAAACTAAAAACAGAAAATCTAAGTGACGACATGAAAGAAATGTGTGGCATTGAAGGATAGCAGACAAAAAAAAAAACAAAATTCAAACAAAACACTTCGATCGTTTCGAATTCTTGATTCTAAAACCGGACTTACACAAAATCAAAACAAAAATTTGATTCAGTTTGGAAGCAGTCATAGTCGAATACCTGAAGCAGATATTACAGCTCATATATTTCGGTAAGTGTTTTTTTTTTTTTATTTTAAATTATATTTTAGTATTTTCTTATTTATGCAAGTAAACAAACTTATCAGTCTTTCTGTAGAGGTTACACATTTTTGGAACCAGAGTTTAATATGTACATACTTTTTTTGAGAAAGCTTCAAAAGAACTGTGCTCTGATAGCGATTTCCTACATATATTGAGTATTTTTGTAGTCTCCTTCTTTTTACCAATAGAACAAGAACTAACCGAGGCTAACCAACTAATTAAGCATTTCAAACCAAATGAACGAGAATATCACAAAAAGTGAACTGCTATTTCCTTCGAACTTTGCAAAAACAACAAATGGTAATTTCTTTGTCGGTATAAATTAAAATACTCAATTAATACTCGATTTATAAAAGCAGAGTGCTCTAGAAACTCGAACTTAGTGGATAAATTAATACACACAGTTGCTTTGCATTACGACATCGTAATCTTGAAGGTATCACAGCTATCCTCCATGTCTGCTTCACACTAGTGCTCTACACGTGGAGCACGGTGTTCAGAAAGCTCCTGTTCTGTAACTATCGCATCGATAACATCGATCGAGAAACAGTGAGAACCGGAACGAAATCCTACTAAATTCATAGAATTTCGTTTCATTTTCCAACGTTTATCGCAGGCTTTTATCGAAGCGATAGTTACAGAACAGGAGCACTGGCTTGCAGAGTATAATCATTTGACTTAGCTTATTGACGAGCCAGCCGTTCGGATTCCATACATTAAAGATTATTATTTTATTATTTTATTATGTTATTATTATCATCTCCTCTAGGGTAATCTGATCTATGGGTCATATCAGTGAATTTTATGTATTCCTTTACGGGGAAAAAACATCAACATGGATTAGGGCACCCGCAATAGTCTATTCATGCGGATTCCATCCGATGCGCAAAGCAAACGCGTCGTCCGCATCTGCATCGAACTCAGTTATCGGATCCGGTAGAAGAAATGCAATATCGATCCGCATAACCACTCTACCGTTTTCCTAAACTACTTTATGACTGGTTTACACGACTGCCAAATTTGTAAAATAGTCAAAAAGTTCTTAAATAATAAAATAAAAAGAACATTTACGGAAGAATTGTTGACTCACTTCACTACAAAAAAAAAAAATTAATTGTTTTAAAAAAATTAATAGTGCGGCGCAACAGAGCGAGGAGCCAATGGGCATAGCGTATTTCTCGGAACCATTGCCTTGTGAGGGGCCTACAATTTTCTGCCGATTACGAACGGCTAGCCGAGAAAGCTTTTCATGGCAGTGAATTTACTATCGAAGAACTTGCCAATTCCTCATGAAAGGCTATATCTGTGAAAAAACTTTTTTGCTTCTGTTGGGACTCGAACCACGAATCTCCCGGTTAACAGGCCGACATGCTAATTATCACGCTACGGGAATCGAAAACGGTAGGATTTTTGGACACAGAAATATCTTCCAGCGTTACAAACCAAGAAATAGACTCATTCATTTTCGTTTCCTTTTTTTGTATTTTACTTCTTTTCGCAATAATTTTGGTGCGGATAGGAAACTTCAAAAACTGTATGGAATGAGGATGAACAGCGTATTAGGTAATACGACTTTTTGAACCAATCTTTCACTTTCTTCACCAGCGAATTAGGTAATAGCAAAAGTGTCGGTAAAAGCAAAAATGTGGATTGCTCCCCCTGCCAATTTATCTCATTCTATAATCGTTGTGAAAGTCTCTTAAAGAGCTGTGTAGGAATATGAGAAAGCCAATTGGCAGTATTTTCTTTCGAAATTGTCCATGAATAATAGTACCTGTTTTATTGAAACCGAAAATCTGCCACTACTTGGAATGTAGGTGACCAACGACCTTCTTTGGAATGATCATACTCGTGAGTTCTTAAAACTCGGAAGTTTGTTTTCCTTCAGAACTGGCTACAATTTATAAGGACTACATTTGTCCAAAACTAGAGTACAAGTGGTGGGATTCAAAACAGATCTTTAAAACTGACAGGTTATACCTTACGTCAACTCTTGATTGACCTTCTTGAACATCGTTGAAATGATACCTGTCTCACTCTCTTTTATCCCTTTTTCACAAACAGTGCTCTAGTGTAATAGCCAGATGAGTTCCTCCCATCGAGTAATTTAACCACGATTACTGATCAGTTGTACCTCGATGAGCCCAACTGCGGGCGTAGAGTCAAGTACAGGGATTTGTATTTTAGCCGCCCAACCCGAATTTATACTCCGAGGCCGAATTACGGCATCAGTGATCTAGTGAGTGAGTGACATTTTTCTTTCTAAATTTGCTTTAAATTACACAATTTCAGTCGAGTATATATCGAATCAAATTCCACTCGGTTCCTGATGAGAGAATATCAAATTATGTTCCTAGAAAGCTCGAAAACGTGAGTGAAGTCACTTATCATTCGACAGCGGTAGCTGTGATTTTGTCCTGTTTTTCCACCCTATTATAATCTACAAAGATTTAAAATTAACAGTCAACATTTTATCCTTTTTAATCTTCTTTTTTCTAATGGTCGCACAATGTTTCATAACAATATAAGTGTATTCATAATCGCTTGGTGTGTGAGAAAATTGCAAAAAAAATACTCCCGCAGACGACATTGCGAATTGGCAATAAAATAAAATACTTGCTCATTCTCATGTAACATTTCCTAATGTCCCATTTAAGTTAAAATTTTAAGTTGAACTCGTCTTGTTAGTGTAGTGATTGTTGTGACTTCAACTTGTGCTAACATTTTTATTTGGAAACTAAAAAAAAATTTTCAGTGCTGTAAAAATAAAATAAATTCCATGTTTTTTTATTTCATCAGGCTTATGACCAAACTGACATCAATTAATAATTACATAATGTGCCCTACTCAACGCTACATCAAATAAACAACTTTAACAACAACACAAAATATCCCACGTCCAATACCTCTGTGGCGAACAAATACGTATAAGTCGTAACTATATGTATATATATATGACAAACACATTTTTTATTTACAATTTACAAATAAAATCGTGCGAAAAAATATGATACAAGTAAAACGAAAAATTAAAAGAAAATCTTTTTTATGATCTGTGATGTTATAAATGTATTTTTATATATATTTGTTAATTATATTGTTAAACAAATAAATAAAGAAAAAAGAATCATATATATATATAATTATAAAAAAAAAGAATAATAAAGATAAGGAGAAAATAATAGCAAACCAACAACCGACAACGCTGTTTTATTCCCAAGAAGAAAATGTTGAAACAACACCGCAAACAACATATACAATTGCATTAAATGCAATTGAAGTTTAAGTTTATATATGCAAAACAAACTAAATGTTATTAAACTATTTTATTAATATATGAAATATATGTAATAAGAGAATTAAGATCTGAAAGAAAATAATATATTTATATATATATAAAAGAAAAATAAGAAATAAAAAATGAAAACAAAAGTAAAATATTAATATTTATTATATTCTTTATATAGAGAAATAAATAAAGAACAGAATAAAAAGAAATCGAAAATGGAGTCTTCTATCTTATATTCAAGTCTAGTAGATAAATAAAATGGAAAACCGAATAAACGAAAAGAAATGTTGAATCAAATTCAAAACATAGTACGGAATCCAAGAAAAGTTTGTTAGGAAACATAAAATCGAATCTTAACATGTATGACTGCATCTGCCCAAAAAACAAAAAACAAAAATAAAAAATTAAAATAAAAGCATGGTATTGTAGAAAGAAGCGAATTGAACGAATAAACTACAAGTTCTAGAAGAAGAAAATGTCAACCAACCAAAAGTACAGACCACATATTTCACAAAACAAAAAGGAAATCTTAAGTAAAAAACCAAAATGAATAAAAAGCAACCGCTAAATGAAAAGCAACCGCTTATTTTTAATTTTATTTTTTTCAAATATAATCAATCGTTATTAATAAAAACGAAATGTGTAAATTATTTTTTGAATTTTAAGTTTCGAAAGCAATTTCATTGACTCGAAGGAAAAAAAAACCAATTTAAAGAAAACAAAAAACTAAATACCTTTTCTCTATCCAGCAAGATATCAAGTTGTAATGAAAAATTAAAAAGAAAAATAAAAGAAACCAAAATAGAAACACTAAGAAAGTAACTCACGATTATTGAAAACACTTACCTATTAATAGAAAAAGAAAAACTTTAAGGAACTAAATGTTAAACGTAAGAATAAGTTTTTAATTTAATTTACATTAATTTCATCAAAGCAGCAGCACAGAAAAGAAAGAAGAATAAATAAAAAAAAAAACGAAAACAAATCGCCCCTTTTAATGGAAATTTAATTATAAAACAACTAAAACTTACCAGTAGTCTTACATTTTAAATTTAAATTTAAAGAAAAAGAAAACAATTAATGTATTCACTCATAATACAGTGAACTATAAAAATCCAGCTCTTTTCCGTCAAGTCAGAAGAATAAAAAGCTAAGTGAATTTTTAACCATAATTCGCTGTATAAATGTTTAAACATTTGAAGCCCATTTTTCTTTCGTGAGTAAAAATGTATTTGTGTGTCAGTCACATTGAATTTTTTTTCTAAAAATAATAACTTGTTTTGTTTCTTTTTAAACTCGTATCGTTTCAAAGTGTTCTATAAAAATCAGTGACACACAAGTTCCAGACAGACGACAGACGTGCAAGAATCTTCTCAAATTAAGCTAAAAATTAGATGTCTTAAAAAATAAAAAAACAAATAAAATGACGGTTGCTGTATTAAGTTATACAACTTCTAACAAAAACTTTAAATATTTTTAACTATGAAGGAGAGATTTGTATATAAATTTTAAATACCCCCACAATAAAAAGGGGGTTTTTTTTTTTTTTTGTAAGTGCATGCAATACACGCTAATTGTTCATTGATGGCAAACTTATTAAAAGTAATTAAAAGAAATAAAATGAGGGAATTAATTTTTTTTATATTTTTTTTTTATATTAAAATGTAAGCAGTTATATTGCAATTTAAATAAGAAAAGAGTTAAAGCTTAATATCCAGAACTATATATCTATCTTTACAGAGACATTTCTATAGAAGTTAGATTTTTTAAGTAAACTGTTTTAATATGAATGTTATCGACAAGAATTGAATTAATTCAAATTGAAAGGTGGAAACCCGTTGATTATGTTTCGAGTGAGGAATTTTTATCTTGTCTTGGTTTTTGTATTTCCATAATAAACTTAAACATCGGTTTAGTCCAAGTTGACCAAAACCTGTTAAAAGAAAGGCATTAAAATCGTCTTTCTTCTTGCAAACAAAAGCCGTAGTAGATGTTGAAAAAATTGGATTTTGTATATTATAGAACCTATTTGTTGTCATTTGTCAACTAAGGAAGTTCTCAAGTTCTTAAACTGGATAGTATTTGTTGATCTACAATTAACATAAGGTCAACTATGTTACTCTATTCTGCTTTTGAATCATCCAAAAGTTATTTTGAATATACCTTTTTAGTGCTTATCACTTCTACCACAAGACGCCTCTTAACAATTTGAACTACGAATGCCAAAAGAAAGCATTATAGACACCCCCGTGATAAATGTTTTACCTAGAAATTCGTTGACAAAATTACAAACAAGTTACACGAATTACGAAAGTGTTTTTAGTCCTTTTTTTGGCATTCGTAGTCCAAAATTGTTACGGTTGGCGTTTTGACAGGGGTGAATAGGAATGAAAGTAGAATCGAATTTGAATTGTTTCAACTTTTTTCGAATTTAACTTCCGCGTTTCATTGAAGCTTCCCATTTACTCCTTCGACCTTAAGAACTACGGAGAAGGGGTTTCGGGCATTCGAACACTTGTAGAATCGGATTACTTAGTAGGACCAATAAGGGTTAATCAGCCCTATCACAGATTCCATCGTAGAAAACTTCCACACGGAAAGTTAAGTTACGAGCTACGAAAATCTGTGTTCACAAAATCCGAATGGAATCGAAGAAAGCATTTCCAGTTGCAACACTAAATACCGCCATGCTGGTTTTCGACATCAGCTGTTTTGTGCCAAATTTGCAAGATCATTCACATTTTTCTGCAAACACAACTTCTTTCTACGACGAATTTGCATTCCACTCGGATTTGGTGATACCAGATCTACGAATTTCGAGATTCGTTCTACTCCGAATGGATTTTGTGATGGTTACATCGGGAAACTTAGACTTTTTTCGACTGCGATTGAATCTGTGATAGGGCAGAATAACTGAGATCAGTTTTTGGAACGACCAAAAAAGTTGTCATATTGTTAGAAACTAAAGGGGATTAAGTGTTTTTAATTTCGTTAGATCTTCATGCTTATTTTGACATTCTACTCGAATGAAAGTTTATTCGAATTCGAAAGAAGTGCATTTTGAGACTCGAATGATTCGAAATTTTACATGTTTAACATTCGAATCATTCGAGTCTCAAAATCCACTTCTTTCGAATTCGACTAAACTTTCATTCGAATAGAATGTCAAAATAGGCATGCTTATAAGTAATATTTGTCAGGATCAACACACATGAAAGTCATATATTGTATAAGGCATATGTACCAGATAAAGGTGGGTTGGTCTATTAATCCCTAAAATTTCTATTTGAAGGCTCTGTTCTATCAATTAAACACTACCACTGCACAACTGTCACCCATAGATTACCTTAGTGGCGCATTGCTTCTTCACCACTGGTTAACTCTATATTTTAGCTGGCAAACCTAATACAGTAGACTGTTCTCACTTTCTCTTTGGTCACTCTTTAAAACTCCGTTCTTTTCAATTGCATTTGGAAGATATTCAGTCCTTTCATGGATATCAGCAAATGAAAAACTAATCTGCAAAACCACTGGGCATTAATTTATGAACAAATTAATTCAGTTAGTGTGATATCCCCCTCCCAGTCTTCTTCATCCCATATAGTATGTTCGTTGAGCATTTTTCTATAGTTCCCTTTTCATGATATTGCCAAAATTGAATTTAACCATTTATTCCCGGAGGAGTAAATTTTTGCTTAAGAGTTTGAAAAAAATTTATTGAAATCAATAGGAATATAGAGAAAAAAATATTTATCATGTGGTTTCGTCGTAAAACTACTAGGAAGCAAAGAGTTAAATAACCAAAAGCGTTCCTCAACGTCCATATCTTTCAGGCTTCAAAAACATAAGTTCTTGTGGCTACAATTGATGCCAAATTGCTGTTTTTGTTGCATTTTTTGATCCAGGCTGTGTGAGCGATAGTCGTGATGTTCGGTGGCATAAACAGTTTTTATAAGCTCTTCGTTTAATCTTTATTTGTTCATTTTCGGGAGGGTGAGATAAACCATTCATGCTTATTTTGACATTCTATTCGAATGAAAGTTTAGTCGAATTCGAAAGAAGTGGATTTTGAGACTCAAATGGTTCGAATGTTAAACATGTAAAATTTCGAATCATTTCGATCATTGAGCTTTGTTAAAGTAATTAGACCTTCTCCCCGTATTCACGTTACAGAGTAATTAGTGTTAAGGAAATTATGTTCACGCTAGCCGGTGTTTTTGAACGCGAATCTCCTGTACAAATGTCACATAAACGCGCTCTTAATTAGGCATCTCAACTTCCGATTGCCATAGTCCTGGCTCTTCTTAACAGAATAGTTCAGAATGATCTTCCCCTTATAATGGCTGTCGTGTCGTTATCGTTTATTTCATTCGTGTTTTTTTCTCTATAAAATGGACACAGCCATAGATGTTGTTATTTCTATTCTAATCGTTTTGTTACATCGACAAATCACAATTTCTAACTACGGATAACGATTTTGTACCAACAACAACTTAGCTGACACCAAAACGAATGAAGAAAAACGATAAATAGAATGTCGAATGGTTCGGATCCTGTTGTATTTTTTTTTTTTTGCTAAAGAATGTGAATAACGCAGATTTGACAAATTCAGTTATCAAGGACAACTTAAGAATAAATAATTCATTTCCCGTATATTTTATGGTGCAAAGAAATTAAATTTTAATAGTCAAAGGAGCCGCATTGGCACTGCAACGGTAGAATCGAAAGTAATTTATCTTATATTATTATATAAGATTGAAGTTTGAAGTGAATCTAACACAGAAATTTTTTCAAGAAAGTATAACAACCAAACGACAACATTCAAATGGCACAAGTAAGTGCTTCTCAATCGCAATAGGGTTTAAGGAAACACAAAATCAAAAAAAAAAAAAAATAATCCTTTTCAATTCCTTTTTCAATTTACTGAAGAAAATATTTAACTTTTTAAGAAACAAACTTAGCGATTTACAAAAAGAAACTAAAGTTAAACTAAACAATAAACCACAAGACAAGCGAGTCTTGTGAAAATTCCCTCATATTAAGTTGTTTTGTAGATGTTAAAAAAAGTTCAATGAAAAAACTACAATATTATTAAACAAAAGTGAAAAAAAAACAAATATTTTACTGGTAAGAGATATGGTATATGAAAGAAAATACAAGAAAAAAAATTAGTGTTTTTTATGTCTATAATTTTTTTGGTTAATAATTATTAAAAACTTGTTTTACCTATATATTAATGCAATACATTTTGAATATATATTTACTACTTTTAAGCTTAAATTTTAACATTTTAAAACTGTAAAGAGTGCTGTAGCAGAAACAAAAGAAATAAGATGTCTTCAACATTAAAATAAAAATTAAAAAAAGTAACAAAAACTAAGGACAAATTTTCAACCATTCATGGATGTGGCTCAAAAATTTATGTAAACTAAATCGTTAAGGGGCGAGCAAGAGAAAAAGAATAAAGAAACAAATTTCAAATCTAAAGAAAATAGCTTACAACAAGCACATTCATTATGCTTACATTTTCGCAAAAGTAAAAAAAGTAAAAAAAAAAACAGAACAAAAAAAATATATATAAAATAATTATTATTGAAACGAGATGTTGCATGAATCTAATAAATTACACTCACATTAACAAACACATACATACGTTCTATGTGTTGTTTTTTGAATGGCAAAAAAGCATAGCATGCAATTTGTAATCTAACCTCATTTCAAATGATGGAAACTTATATAAGCTAATATACTCTTTTATTTTAAATATTACAATGCTTAACCATTGAATAATAATTATTAATTAATATTCGTATTAACCTAAATATTAAACGCAAGACATAGAAAACTCCCCTTTACCAAGTTTGAACTCGTTTAGGAAAAAAGAAACCACACACTTTAAATAGTTTCATGTTGAATCATTTTCTTAAAAATATTTTTTATTTTAAAATATAAATACAACACGTTTGTATTTATATATCATGAGCAAATGTATTGCATCTGTTTATATCATTGTGTTAGTAATTTTTTTTCTTTTATTTTATGCATATAACAAAATTTTTTTAAACACTTACCTATTTCATAAACCATGCAAAAAGCAAATTTCAAAAAAGAAAATAAAAGGAAATACATATTTCGAATCTAAGTTTAAATTTAATGCACATTTTGTGTCCGTAAAAATAACAGACTAGAACTTTTGCCACAATAGAAAGAACGCTTACATCTTTGTGGAATGAAATTTTATTTCAGTTTTTCTTAAAAAAGAAAACAAAAAGCAAAAGAAGAACCTATTCATTATTATATAAAAAATAAAAATAAAGAAAAACCATTAACTCTAAAATACACACGCAAAATTGTATGAACTTGGAAAAGTTTGAAAAAAAAATTAACACACATTTAACTTTACATATATTATTCAAAATATATATATATACACATATATATGAAAATATTATACAATTTAATGGGCAGTCAGAAAAAATGTAAAGATTTGTCTAAATCATTTATTTAAATTTAACAAACAAAGAAAGAACAGAATCTTTTGTTGGAACAGAAAAATGTCAACCAAAAAGAAAAAATTTTGAATGTTTCTCTAAACACCATCACAATGTATGTATTTATTTTTCTGATGTCATTTGGCAAAACCGAACAGACAACACATTATTCCAAGAATGAGAATTTAAATAAATTGAATGGAAGAAAATGTTTGGACAAATTAAATGCTTGTGTTTTATTTGTAGTTCCTATCAGGCAGCTTTCCGAAAAAGAAAAAAAGCAACAATAAAGATGATTTATTCGTAGATAAATATATAAATATTGTAGACCAAAAAAGAACGAAAAACAAAACAAAATGTAACTTTAACTATTTGATTAGAAATACCTACTAGCTACATATTCAATCCATGTTGTTAATAGTACAGGGTGCGCCATTTACACAGGACCTATTGAAATGTTGATTAATTCCGCCATTTTTCAGCCGATTTTGGTGAATAAACAAGTCTTCACTCGCCTTCATTAGAAACACAAAATTCGGCGCTTTTTTGAGCATTTCGCATTGTAGTTGACATCATTTGGGCGTAATAACAGCAATTTCCGCTTTGATATTAGCTTTTAGTTGTTCAATAGTCTTGAGTTTGTTGGCATACACCTTACTCTTCAAGTAGCCCCACAGAAAAAAGTCCGGTGCCGTTAAGTCCGGCGAACGGGGACGCCAATTCAAATCACCCTTTTTTGATACAACGCGTCCCGGGAACTTGGTTTGCAAAAACTTCATAGCAGCAACTGCGGTGTGACAAGGTGCGTCGTCTTGTTGAAAATAGAAGTTCGTCAGACCGTGTTTACGCACTTCCAGACAAACAAAGTGCGCCAACATCCAACGATAGCGTGCACCGTCAACAGTTTCTCCAACTTTGAAAAAAATGGTCCAATAATCGTTTTAGAGCACACTCCGGCCCAAGGAGTAACTTTTAGTCGCGGTAGTGCAATGGTGTTTCGTGAATGATGTGTGGGTTCTCTGTTCCTAAAATTTGACAGCTTTATGTTTGTTGACCCCTCCAGAGAGCGAAAAATGATAGGCACGCACAGTTTTCTAAATTGAACGATTGCTTTCGATGTACTGCGCTACAATTTCAGCCCGATTTTTCGCTGTGAATCGATCCATTTCTAAAGTGGCATAGGCTGACGTTTCAGAATCTGGCTGACTTGTCAAAATCGGCTAAAAGATGGTGGAGTTATTCAACATTTCAAAAGGTCCTATCTAGCTGGCGCATTCTGTAGCTTTCAGGATCTACCGTTTCTTGACAAATGCTCCGAAAGTATTCTTAATGACCGTTATAAGGTTATACTTCTCTCTTTTAAAGGTAGGCCATATTTAGTAAAGGTTCAAGATAAATAAATAACTTCCGACAAAGTAACTGACCGCGATCTCTGTCCAGTAACAATGTTCAAGTTCAATTAAATGAAAAATTTCTTCCCTGCTTCTTCGGGGCAACTATGAAAAATAAGCCACCATTTCCATCATCGTTTTTTAATGTATGATTGATTGTATCGGGAATTCAACAGCGGTACAATCGTTTCCACGTCCAGGTTCCAATTCTCGATTATTTATTTCTGGCACTGACATTTCTAAGCTGACTAACTGCAGCAAATGGGGTAGCGCATTGCTTGGATCAAAAACAAAGCCTAAGGTGCCAGCACATATCTTGATACAATTTAGGATTTATCAATCTTCGATGAAAATTATTTTTGACGCTCAAAACTTTTTGTTACGAGTTTCATTTCGGTTTGCACTTAAAAATGCCATTCGTGAACTATAAAGTAAAACAGCAAATTGATTCAAATCTTCAAACTAAAATACAGCCTAATGAGTTGAAAATCCTCTAAAATGAATATAATTTGATTAAAATAGTGAAGATGAAAAAAATCGTTGCATACAATAGAATGAGAAAGTGTTCTTATACAAGGTGCTTTGCATAAGAAGCGGCAGGAGCCCAAACGGTTTACATTGAAAGTGTTCGAGTGCCCCAAATTCCTTTTCCGTAATTCTTAAGTTCGTTGAAGTAAATGGTTGAACCTATTTTGAGAGCTTTCGTCGAAAGCATTCAAAAGAATTCAATACCGATTCAACTGTCAAATATTTGACTATGAGATCATCCCCCTAGAGAGAATCATCGAACTCTTCCACCCACAAAAGATTATTAATTTTTGTCTCAATTCAGAAGCTAAAGAACTTCACATGGACTGGCTCAATAGGTTTCATATAGACACCGCAGTCATCAGAGCTGCTAAGCTCAATATATCTACTTATCATCAAATTACGGTCCCCATGCAATGGTCTATCACAGACTTACTAAGTTTCATCTCTGATCCTGCAACGTGTGATGGTAAGTGGACCATCGCAAACAACGTGGACCAAATCTCAAACTATCAAAATCATTCAAATAGACAAAATGATTCATCTGGTTGCACTCAATTTGGCGACTTTATGAGACCATACTCTCCCATCATTGTAGAACACAATAAGACATTTTAATGGTCAACTAGATAAATTCTACAAGTAAGTTCACATGGCCTCATGAGCTCCAATAACAAATCGATAAAAAACAATTTGTGTCAACTCCTGGTTCAACATATTTTCCAGCATCCGCCTCTAATTGCCACCCGCGCCATCCCACTCATAATAACAATCTGGTACTTTAACACCCAACGCCACCACCCAGCCATCAGAGTTGTTATCCCTGACTTCAACCAAATATAAGAGCTCTATGCAAGTACCTAGAACAAGAGGCCACCACATCAACTAGTCCACTTCCACTCTCCCATTTATCATTATGATGAATGAATTCTCCTCCAAGGACTTTTCAATTAATAACACAAAATAAAAAGGGACACCAATAGAGATATTCGTATTCACTCAAAACCAATTTATCAAATTTTTGAAAAAGCGATTCCATTTTGAAGTATCATAAAATAAAATGACAACAACGTCCCCTTGTGTGTGGAAAAGGAGTGTTTACTTCAGCAAATTTCTTATTATTTTGTTTCTTTTGTTTATTTTTTTTATTGTTATGTCACCGAGAAAATTTGTTTTTTGGTTTTTCTTATTTATCCCGAAATCAATGAACCTTCAGAATTATCAAGCCCAAAGATGAAGTAAAAAGCCTTACATAACAAAAAATGTCTATAACCCCTTGCAATGCCAAACAAAACAGGAATTGAGTTCAGATTTTTGTTTTTTTTCGTGATTAGACTCAGACTGGGTTTGGTTGTTTTGGCAGAGGAAATCAAACAGTGCCTGATAAGTTCAATATCTGATGTTGTGCTCCTAACATTCCTTTAAATTGCTTGTAAAGCACAAAAAAAAAAGGAACAACAAAGACAGGACCAAGAACCGCGAGCAAGGAGGATTGAACTAAATCAACGTCGCCGTCGTCGGTTGGAGTAAATCGATAGGATTTTATGTGAGTCGCGCCAATGAAGCATACAAAAAAAGCAAGATTAGCGAAGGCAAACAAATGCACGTTTTTGGTTGTATGACTCTGCTTATTATATTTGCTTAACTGTTTTTCTTTTTTTTTTAATAAATCACACCCATGATTGCAATTCCAAACACCCTGCTCCCATGAGTTTCTCTTATCATCCGGCTATGATGATAATTTCAATCAAAACTTAAAATATTTCCCAGTTGGCCATGGGATGCTAAACTAAAACGATACGAATCAGACCGGAAAAGAGGAAAAACAAGACCATTTGCCAGGGAGGAATGGCTTATTATATTTAAATATTCTGTACACAGACCCTCTTCGGTGTCGGTTTCGCTTGAAAGGCCCCATTATGGTTGCAGCTATCGTATACTCCCCCACTCCCCTGCAATCATCACAATATCGAAAAGATACCACCAATGCCATTTGAATCGCTGATTGTAGTCGAAAGGAACCATTTAGAGTGGGCGGCAAATGAAAAGGATGTTCGCAATTACCTTCCGGTATAGCAAGTGATGGCGGGAACAGAATACAGCATCCTTCACTTCACCGATATTGCGTCTACGTAATTGTGGCACTTCAAAGGCGTATCCTTGAATTGATTTTTGCTGTCGTCCTTTTGTTGTTTAGTGCGGGTAAAAATAAATGGGTTCCATGTTTATTGGTTTGGAAAACACCACGCTCATACTTATACAAACCTATAATGGAATGTATTGTCAGTTTTTCCATTATATGTACATATAGCAACGTCCTTTTTGCTGCTGCTAATGCGAGAATTTCTATTTTTGCATTATCTCGCTCTATTTAAGCTTGTCGTTTTTGAAGCTTGACTTCTCAGTTCCGAGTGTTGATGTTTTGCTTTGTTTGTGCTTCGTTTTTATTTATTTATTGCTGTGCGTATACTTCTTGTGGATGTATAAGGAGCGCCTTGATTTTTAAAAAAGAAAACAATAAATGAGTGCTACCTACAGTTGAGATTTGTAATGTGTAAGTGGTTTTTTTTTAACGGTAAGTGACTCTATAAGCTGCTCAAGATTTTACAACAGAATTTTCAACGTTTACAAAAACTGAAGGAGGTGGATGTATGTTGTTGTTTGAAGGAAAAATGCATGACAAGATGCACTCAACTGGATGACACCACTTTAAATGTAGAACGGAATATTTCTATGATTTATTTTCAAGGTTGATCGGAACAATGCTTAGTGTCCTTGAACTTTTAAACAGCGACTTAAAGGAAGAAAATGCACTGAATTGAATTGCATTGCAAGACATTTTGTATGAAGAGATTGCCAGAGGATATTTGCGAGTACTTGATGTTTTAAGGAAATTAAGTAAAAATTTGTTATCCTTGGCCTTGAATGAAGAGAAAGTAAGCTACTGCACAAAGATGTGGAGTAGTCAAAAGAACTATTCAAAAATTAATATGCAGGTTGGTACTTTCGTTTGTGGAATAGAAAGTTGAACTTAGGTATTCGTGTCAAATGCACTCTACAAACATCTGTCACACTTGATTACGAAGAAGTTCTTTTTTGTTTTGGATTTATGAAATTTTTCAAACCCTTTGCTAATATGAGAAAAAGTAATTGAATAGGGTAATTGGCTTTTGGGTTTTGAAAGTAAAGGCAAATAAAACACACACAGCGATACATTTTTCATGAAAATTCTACTTCATCATTCAGCCCTATCACAGATTCCATCGTAGAAAACTTCCACACGGAAAGCTAAGTTACGAACTACGAAAATTTGTGATCACAAAATCGGAATGGAATCGAAGAAAGCATTTCCAGTTCCCCGTACTAAATACCGCCATGCTCGTTATCGAAATCTGCTGTTTTACGCCAAATGTGCAAGATCATTCACATTTTTCTGTAAGAAACAACTTCTTTCGTATATAAAGACGACGATTTTACATTCCACTTGGATTTTGTGATACCGAATCTACGAATTTCGAAATTCGTTCCACTCCGAATGGATTATGTGGTAGTTACAACAGGAAACTTAGAATTTTTTCGAATACGATGGAATCTGTGATAGGGCTGATTGATTTTGGAAATGTGAAGAAAAATATCACCCAAATGGACGTCTCGGGAATGACATATATGTCAATGTTTTGTGGTAGTTTTTAATTTACTTTTCACACATTTCTATAGGTATTTTGGCCACTACTTGACTAGAAGTGTCTCACGTAAATATGATATTGCTTTAATCTCCAAATTTCAAAGAACAATCGGCTCTATCGAGGTAATCGTCGCAGCGCTGAGCATTGGTCCCTAACACAAGGCCCGCCGCGCCGCCCGCCGTAGCGATTTCACTACGACTACCGAAATGGAAGCATCACAGACGCCCTTGTAGTGAATGTTTTGCCTCAAAATTTGTCACTATTAATAAAGTTATTAACAAGTTATAAATATCTGTTGCCAAGCGTTCATTACGAAGATGTTTTTAGTCATTTCTATTTGACATTCGTAGTCCGAAGTTACTACGATGGGCCCTGTGAACTGTGATAGGGGTGTTCGCTTCTCTTGATACTTACATATTGGATTGGAATGTGTTCTCAAGAGCATTTCCCGTTTATTTAAAAGAAGTGGTCTCGAGTACAATTTCCACTGGATTTTTGAGGATTTCGCAAGGAATATATTTTCTCGTGGCCTAGGTCCAATGGATGCCTTCAGATGCGTTGATCCCAAGTCTCAAACTGTGAGAAAAATAACTTTCCGTCGGATCAGGACTGGTTCACTCAAGAATCTGAAACAGAAATGAACTGTCATGTGATCTTGAGTGTTGGTTCCAGAGCTGTTAATGGATGTGGTGGTAGTGCATTTGTGTAGACAACACTATTTTGTGAGGAATAGAGGGGACCTAATATTTTTTGCCGGTTCCAAACTGCTAATCGAGAGAGCGCTTTTCATGGCAATGAACTTACGATCGGAGTCAATATTCGTAAAAAAAATTTTTTGCTTTCTGTTATGATCCGAATCTCGAACCTCTAACGTAACGGGCTGACATGACAAGCATTACGGCACTGGTACCACTAAATGCGATCGGAAGCCTAACTTCGATCATTCCCTTTTAGGGTTCCAGACCATAATGGCATAACTGAATGAAACGGAACTTAACCAGTTCTTGATCTGCCAGAATTCTCAGTAAGGGCGTGAATTAACGATTGCAGTCGATTCTAGAGATTCATTCTTAAGCCGGACGATCCGGATGTGGACTGTTTTACCTTATTCTCTTTTAACTTATCATTGCGACGCACAAAAGTTTAAAAACAATGTACATATGTAGGCACATTCGTTCTTATCCTCTCCTACATTCCTACTCGTTGGCGCTGTGCTAACAAAATTTTAATCGTATTCATACCCATATAAAAAAGAGCACAACGAGAGATTGTTAAATTGTATGCAGCCACACTTTTTTTTTTTTTATAACTAGCGCACACATCTAGGGGTTATGAGTACCCTTATAATGTTATAGAACACAGTGCGAGCATTTAGGAAAAAAGTAGAGGATTTAATAGGAGACACCGTTGCACATTGCTTTTGAACCTTTCTGAATCGTAATGCAGGGGAAATACAGAGCCAGGTAAAGCATTCCACACTCGGGTGGTGCGGCTAAAATAAGAATCTCTATACTTGACTATGCTTCTCAACATTCTTAAGCCACCACATTTTCGATATACCACAGAAAAGACTGTAAAAAGCTTGTTGTCGTTGCCAAGGGGACCTTATCATTTGTCAAGCATTTACACATGCTTTAGGCTTATTTTATGATTCTGTTATAGCGAAGATGACTACATCGCGAAGCTCTTCATCTGGCAATGTTCAGCATTTTTTCGAATCAGGCTCAGATACTCGACGCAGACATGGTGAGAGCTAGTTACGTCGACTTCTTGTTACTGCCGTGTCTTCTGGTTCTTTTAAGACACTATTATCTACTCTATGAGTTTCTTTCCAAATCTTTTATGTGCGTCTTAATATTTTTGAATATTTAAAAACTTCATGTCAACTGGACAAAAAGTTCAATCCATTCTTTTGGTAGAATTTTGCTCTTCAACCCAAAATATGAAATCAACACGGAAATTTCACTATCAAACTATTTTCAAAATTGACTAAGTGGAATCAAATGTCCTTTGAGAATACAGCATGTTCAATTCGATCCCTATTGAATGTCTTGAATGATTGAAATGTAAGTAACGTTCCTTATTGAATATGTTCCCATGGCACAACAATCCTAGAAAATTATTCACCACCACAATTCGAAAAAGCATCCTCTCAATGACAAAAGCCAGAGAGGATAAATTCTTTACAGATTAACCATAATACCTTTCCCATTTGCAGAGACAATGTTAATGTACTATGAGAGTATGACGTATTTAAATACCCTTAACCCTTATCCTCGGCAGGACAGAGCCCTTTATCCTTTTGCTCCTTCATATTGATGAGCCATTATGGACGATATCCGGGTCGGTCGATTTATGCAAACGCAGCAGCAGTTACATGCCCTCTGACAAAAAGTACCTTACTGACAAACATAGCAGGTATACCTACATAGAACGAGCTATCTGCATACTTAACAGTTTATGTACACAGAGAGTGGAAAGCCACAGAAGTTTATGTCCTCCGTTGAGATCCTTAATTCATAGTTTGCTTTGAATAAGAAAACATTAAGCCAGCCAACACCGACCGCATCGTCAAGAGAGAAAGAGAACTGTATAGACACTAAACGGAGTAAAGTTCGATCTTGGTGATAAGGGAGGACATCGCATCCAATTAAAGTTGATTTTATAGTTCAATCCCCCTAGCATAACTCATGTTCCCTAGTGTCATCTTGGGTGCGGAGAGAAGCATTATAATTTTCTATTCTTCAGCTCTCCTATTATATTTTCTATCTTTACGATATTTTTTTCTTTATCTCATTCTCCCTTTTACATTGTTTGCGATAGCAGTGACAATTTTTATCGCCAATATTAGGAGTAAGTTGGAATGTCCCCTTGGGTGGGTGGGGGACAATAGTTTCCCTGTGATTGCTGAACTGCAAAAGAAAAAAGAAATAGTAGAAAATAAAGAGAGAAAGCAAAGAAGTCTTCATCGTTTGTTTGGTTATCTGGAATACCTATCTATTTGTGTCTGGGTATATGGTGGCACTATGCCCACATTGTAACGATGACATCTTTTTGCAATTTGTGTCTCAAGTGTGGGCGTTGGCCACCCTGGCACTTTTTGAATTCCATTTGAAAGGAATTTCTGTGCAAAAATAAAAAGAATGAGAAATAACAAAATGAATGCTACCACAGGCCAACGACCGGCCCGGCCCGGCTGATGGAATAACATCCTTCCTCGCTATTCATTCTCAACTCTAACTGATAAGTGCACAAATGTTTTGTCAACTACTGAGGAACATTATCATGTGATTTATGAGGAGGCTGTGTTCATTTGACAGGCTGTAATATTTCAATTTGTTAAATGCTAAGAAACCATTTGGTTACACGTGTGGCTTGCCACAAGGTGGGTTCAATGACATCATACAGTAGGAGTTTTTCAAACTTTAATTCACCCGCATTATAAGATATGGTGTTTATGAAAAGATATTTGTTAGACAGTGTCAAATTTAAGTCTTTAACTTTAAGATCCTCACATGAAATACATTTCTTATTTGCGTCTAGCAAATAAATAGGAAACCCCAACTGGTCAAAAAAGGACACTGTAGTCCTTTTACTTTTTCTTTTTCATATCCTCGCCCAGCATGAATTTCAATTTACAAACGCATATATGTACATACATACAAAAGGGCTCTCAGATCTTCACAGAAGGTTAACCCAAATAATACGGTTTACTTGTGTATCACAAATGAAAGGATATGCTATTCAATATGGGTGCTTGGCCGGAATTTATTTATTTGGAGAACACATTTATTAGGGCAGTTGAAGTTCAACAAAAGTCATCTTTGTACAGAAGTCCAATGCAAATAAAGCTTTGTATGATAATAGAATTAATTTACGTGTCTTGCGATTGATTGACACTCGAAAGTAATCCAAGTAATATCGTAAAGGACCTTTTTTGTTGCTGTTACACTTGAAGAGAAACGACAAACAACAAGAACGCACTTATATCTTCTGAAAGGATATCGTCTGTACCATGATCTAGTAGAAAATGACCTTTCAATCAGAAATTGAGTCCTGCTCTTGACCTTCACAAGAGCCTTATACTCGTTATTGGGAAAACTGATGAAGTGTCGATGTTATTGCTTTCAATCGCAGTCGTCGGTCGTTGTGCCACAGTGGGCTTGTGAAAACTATTAGGATAGATATTGAAACATAACTCATCTTGTAATTTTGCTGTAAGTGTCGGAGCTAATAGCCTTTATTGAGGAGGTTATGTGTTCATGAAAGTTGTTTTCCGAAGTCTGGAGAAGCACTAAAAGTTTTTTTTGGAAAAGTTTTGTGTTGTGGTATAAAGTTGGTAGAGGACTACTTTTTTGAGCCTAAAATATAAAATTAAAACAACTAAACTTAAAACTATTCAAAAATTTAAAACTCTTTTGACTGAAGATGGTATAAGAGGTGAACTTATAGACTTGGATGATTGGAAAGTGAAGGGATTGAATTGATTTTACAGAACATGAGGTTGAAAATTTCGTGACATATGATTCTTCATAGGTTAGTTTTGAAAGAGATAATAGATAGATTGGACCAATCAGTGTCGCCGTTTCCACGAACTCAGTAACCGCCCTTAACTGTCGCCTGTCTCTTAAGGAGATGGCTGAACAGTTCAATATTCACCTTATTTGGGTGCCGGGGCACAGAGATATCGCGGGCAACTGTAAGGCCGATGAACTCGCCAGAAAAGGAACCGTTCTACCGATATCAACCAGCAGGTTGAATATCGGTATACCAATCGCTACATGTAAACTTATGCTAAAGCAAGAGGCAATGGATAGAACAAATCATTGGTGGAACAGTATCACCACATGTGTGGCAACAAAACAGCTATGGCCAGGACTTGATCCAAAACGCACAAAGCATTTGCTATCCATAACCAGATTGCACTTTAGCTCCGTAATCAATGTCATTACAGGACATTGTCTGATAGGCAGACACGCCATAAGACTTGGTGTTCCCTCAAATGACTTCTGTAGAAGTTGCTTAGATGAGGAGGAGGAAGAAACTATTCCACACCTCCTCTGCTCATGTCCTGCACTCTCCATTAAAAGAAAACGGCATCTTGGAAAATATTTCCTCGATGATCTAAACGATCTGGCGATATCCTTCATCTCTTTCGCTTCATAAAAAGCTCCAAATGGTTTTGTTAAGTGGGGTTCTTCCTCACTTAAATCTTATGGTATCACAACGGATCAAATACTGGTCTAAGTGTGTCAGTTGGTTTTCCTGACAGCCATTTCAACCTAACCTAACCTAACCTAATCAGTGACACCTAAGAAACCGATGAATGAAAACTATGTCAAACAGAACCTGACGGGAGGCTTTTTCTTTCTTCGAAAAAATGTTATTAGCTCGCATTTGGCAATATATCGGGTTTTTCAATAAGAGCGCTACAAAAGTTTTTTTTTTTTTAAATAAAACCAAAACGGTTTTGAAAATCAATGAAATTCTTTATTCTTGTCAAAGTACGTTTGATGCCATTATGTATGGTATTCGATTTCTTTTGCATGGCCACCACGGGAACGCTTGCAATAGTCCAGACGCTGAACCAAATTTTTCGACGATACTGCTGCAGTTTCACGTTCATCAATCGTCGCTGGCTTGTTGGGATGGACCATAGACTTGACGTAGCCCCACAGGGAATAGTCTAATGGCGTTAAATCGCACGACCGAGGCGGCCAATCGGCTGAGCCATTTCATGAGATAACATGTTCTCCAAACTTGGTTTCCAATAAATTGATTCCGGCATTCGCTATGTGGCTTGTGGCGCCGCGCCGACCTTTTGGAACCACCTGTCCTCCAAGTCCATATCATCCAACTGGGGCCAAAAATGTTCGGTTATCATTGAACGGTAGCGATCTACGGTAGCGATAGGGACGTGCCGGTCTTGATCATCACGGAAGAAGTACGGCCCAATAACGCAGCCCGCCGGCCCATAAACCAAGCGAAACCATAATTTACGGGATGCAATGATGACTCTTGGACGTGTGGATTGCTGCCTGATCAATACCGCATATTTTATTTATTGACGAAGCCATTCAGTCAGAAATGAGCCTCATCGCTTAAGATGATTGATTTTTCGATGAAAATCCGAATCACATTCAAGTTGTTGCTCAGGCCAATTCACGAACATACGAACGGGAGGACATCATTCCTGAATATCGTCCAAGTTGAATGGCGCATCGTGCTTGACAGCGGAATTTGTGTCTTCATCATCGTTAAGCAGTCAGCTGAAGTGATTTTTTTCGGATCCTCAGTAACGACTGCGATGCTATCACTTTGTTTCCCTGCTGTTCTTTGTGGCTTTGAGTTCGAGGGTTTATATAACCGCTATCCAAGAAGTGCACAAAGAAGATGAAAAACTGCGATTTGCTACCGAGACGACTGCTACAGATATCAGAAACAATGTTTATTAAGAAGCGTATTTGTCGTTACAGGGTGACTCAAGGTTAAGGTTATTTGGTAAGTTAGCGTATAGCAACAATCCGCAACAGGGCTAAATTCACCAACATTAGCACGAAATCTTCCTCAGTGTAAAAACTTTCTGAGGGATAAATTTGGATTAGCAACTTGTTGCAGTGAAGGTAGGAATGAGGATATCCTGGGAATCTTGTTAAATTTTGGTACTTCATTTGCCTGTTTGCACTCCTCATCGTTTTGGAGGTTGAGTGCTGCTGCCACTGGTCCGCAATGCTCCTTAGTCAACAAAGGTGAAGTGTCGTTTGCAAAAATTCTGCATAGAAAATAATTCTCGTGCAGTGGATCCTCATGTTAGAAACTCTGTTCCGCACCGAGCAGCGCCGCGCCCTTCACATAGAACATCAGATTCCTTTACAAATTGGACGTGATTTAGCCTGTTCATTTCTACACCTTTTAAAAACACTTTACAAAAGTTAAGTTTCATCCTTTTGATATACATAATTATGCACGTACACAACTATTTTGATGTTATGCCCTTAAGGCCACATCCATACTGCCAAGCAGACTCGTTATAAATGGTTGTACTAAATCCAAATGAAATTCAATTATGTTGTATCCGGCGAAGTAAAAGCACACCACACAATTTCATTAAAAATGATTTATTGACTGGAAGTTGAAACAGTGCTTCCCAGAGCAATCGCTGTGCCAGCAGTCACCAATGCAACACGTTACTTAAATCGATTAATTTAATGTTTCCTTCTTTTTTCCACTTTTTTTTCTGTTTCCCCTGCTACGTGAGATAAATTTTCAGGTTTTGAAGAAGGAATGACTTTTTTAGTTTTTCAAGAAGTCCATCTTCAGAGGAAGACGGCAAATGTACACTCTTATACTCCAACTGTAATCGTGGTTATGATATAGCGCTTTTAATTGAAACTAAATGGGGAAGAAAAGTGCATTTCAGAATCGGAAAGTCGAATGTCCTCGTTCTCTTAAAAAAGCAAAAAAAAAAAAAAAAAATCACTTTAAGGGCAAAAATAAACATGAAAAGTAAAATGTACAGAAAAGAAAAATGTTAGCATTGCTCCCAACTCATGCCACGCTATCATGAGCAATTTGAGTGAAAGTTTAAACAGCATCAATAAAAGGATATCATAATTTTCAGTACACTTGGCTTGGCATGAAAAAAAAAATGGCGAATTCCTTTTAGTAGCTTTAGCAATGGGAAAAGTTTTCCTGTGCAATAAATTTAAAAATTTTCTACATACCTGAGTTGAACGTGAGCCTCGAAAAAGATCTGCTGGAAGTTTTATGTATTTTCGTTGAATAAAGTTATGTTGCCGTCTGATGTACGCGTAAAGGATGAGGCTTTCAAAAAAGAATGATGCCAAAAATAAGGCAGCCAAAGTCTGAAAATAAAACTTGTTAGTTGTTTGGTAACTGTTGCCGGTTTTTCGGTGAGGTCTTTGTGGAATATGTTGAAACGTAAGTTCCATTAATTTCAATTGTTTTCAGTTACAAAAGTGTGCTCAGCACTTTGGTACCGTTGTTTGAAGTGAAAGAGACATTCCCGGAAGTAAAAGAGATTTCTAAATCTAAAAAAACTACGTCAGTTTTAGAAAATACGTAAAGCTTTTAAGACATGAAAAATAATACTTTCAAAGGATTTGAGTGGAGAGACGGATGTGTGGATGGAAGTCTTCCTTTGAAAACAAAATTGTACGTTTTAGCTTTTTAGTTTTCAAAGATTTCGTTCGAAAGTAATTTAACATAGTCAAAAACCTCATACTTATCATACATATCAACCTAATATCAATGAGTTCTTATCTGCGCCTTCAACGATGGACTTCTCAGTTCTCAGGAAATCAATATTTGAAGTATGAGTAAAAATATGTTACAAACGTTTCAAAATTATTTGCTAGTTTTCGCAAAAAAGAAAACCTATTCTTCTACTTTGACAAAACCATTGGACTGAAATGGCTTTCGTTTGGCATAATACTTTCAACATAACACATACACAGTCGTAGGTATACATCATAACGAATGAAAGAATGTCCTCTGAAATCACCCGCACCTTTGCCTCATTATTATCAGATTTATCGGATTCTCATCAATTTAGAAGCAATTTCCGACTAAACTACAACCACCATCGTCTTCGTCGTGTCGTCGTCTAATCTAAGAATACGAATGATCAAATAGCCACACAAACCAAGGACCTCTCTCCCTATCCTAATTTCTTTTTATTTCCGAGTTAACACAATATGTCCCCCCGGTGTCGCAAAAACAACAAAGAAAAAAAAAACGGGATAACAACAAAGAATATATTCAGCCAAACAAAGGCAATAGATGGATTAGATAGACGTCTTCTGACAACTCCCCCATCTACATTCACTGAACCAAAACGAAACAAAAATGATGATGTTGATGTTATATTGGCCAAGATTCCGGAGTAGAACAAAACACGGTGTTTTTCTATTTAGTCAATTTATGGCCCAGTCTTACAAAATTGCTCGCTTTAGTCATATTGTCGATTATATTAGAACGTAAAAGAATAACAACGGTATGGTTGTCCGTCTGTCTGAGAACTTGAATAATAGCGGCACATATTAAATGAAGAAATACAAAGAATTATTTCTTATGAGAGTCCTTACATTAATAAAAAACACACAAAAAAATAAAGTCAATAGTTTTATGATGGAGTGGACAATGTTCCGCTCCATTTTGCTTTTTTTTCTATTGTCAATTGATTTTCATTTTTATTCTTCTTCAGTTTTTTTTTGTCGTTGTTGTTTTTGTGTAATCCTTATGTTCCAATAAACGGACTCTGCCTAGAGAGATAGTTCAAGGATTCAGCCAGGGAGCTCAAAAATAACTTATTACTATGCAAGCAAAATCGGGACGACGCCGACGACGACTAACAGCGCAGTTGTGGATGAAAAGGGCTACGTATATCATCGCCCCCAAGGAGTTGGTTGGATGTGGCATTAGGTGAGATTTGCCTCTTTTACGAGGAGCAAGAGGTTAATGGAATTTTGCATAAATAAATGGGTTTACTCATCTTGAATGATAAAGAGCGACTGCTCTGCAGTACTCCAAGTGACGTGTGTGTAGCAGTGTTGATGGGGATGCTTTAATATTATGGCTTAAGTAGTAGACTTGGGTAGGTATTTGCAAAGCAGATTGACCGAGAAATAGAAAATTTAAGATGTTTTCGATCAAAGGGTGATGAAATGATGGATTTCCTGCTGCAGGTTTAAAGAGCAAGTAGCTTTTGAAGAATGGCGAGAATGGGCAGTTCAATCAGCAGTTCAAGAGGCCATTCTGGAGTCAAGATGTAGGTACTGTGTGATTTTTTAGTTGGAAATTTAAAGTCATCTGGCTTGAGGCCGCAGGAAGTTGTGGTTTTCCCAAGCAGATTTTTTTCTCTTTTGCGGAAAGCATAAATTGATAATAGTGCAAAGCCCCACCGAAGGCCTAATGAAATTTATATGGTGTACAAAAAAATTTATGTAAATAAGTAAAACGATCAAGGGTTGCCATCTTATATCAATGCAAGGCAATTTTTAACTTTTTTTTTTTTATAAATAAATAAAATAATGTCTGTTTGGATGCGTGGCATCTTAGTAGACTCTAAATGGTGTGAATTTGACAGTGCCTAGATGTTGCAACTGATAATATACGACCTCGATGTAATCAACGAGCACTGATCTTGTCTAAAAGGAGATGATTTATCAAGCGAGCGAGCGTTTGCCAAAGAGTAACACCAAAATGGTCTTAGATAAGTGACTAATTCCACGAGTTGCAGTCCTTTGCCAGAGTTTAGAGAGAATATCACAGCGAATGAATGGTTGTCGAAAACCAGAATCAACGGCGGATATCAGCAGTCAAAAAGCAGAAACCTCTGAATGAGCTTTTCCGGAGATATTTAGTTTAAAACTCTTTCAGGATATTTCAATACAAGGAAAGGGTACTGAAATAGAGATGGTGGCAGATGAGTTCCTGACGAATAAACGGCAGTTCTCAAAGTCTTATTTGTCCCCTTATGTCTATTCCAAAAAATGTTGGGGCTTCATGTAAAACGCATCTGGTTCCGAAACAACAACCAGCTTGGATAACACTAATGACTTCAACTTTGAACAAAAAACAGACAAAGCACTCCGAAAATGCGCCAGGATTATAAAATCTCTTAACGGACTACCTGCAGCCGGAGAATCAACTAGACTAGACTAGACTAGAATTAATTGCAAGGCAGATTCCACCATCTAAGAAAAGCGATGAAATTTGGCGTGCATAAAAAGGTGGCAGCCCTAGCACAATTTCTTTTTTACACCTAATTTGTATACAGTCGAAATTTCGTTATGAAACTCTATGGGGGTAGGTAGACCTGACGTGGGATTTTAGACTAGCACCTCCCTCAGGTCAGTCTTTACATTTTACTTAGATAGTTTTTAGGTGGCACTTGACTACTTGTTGTCGACGGACTACTATCTCAACAAACATTCTCACCCAATTGCCTCGAGTCACTCAAACTATTCTTTTGGTGGTTTGTTGGTTGATTTTGTAGTCCATTCGGCCTATGTGTCAGAACCAACCTTGCCACTGAATAAAATCTTCTTTATAGGCCAAAACCTTTGTGTTAGCGGTTAATAACAAAATAATTTTCAATGCAACTTGAAAACTAAGAGATTTACAGATAACTGAGTTTTTGAACTTCTCATTCCTTAGCAAATAGATTCGGTGGAGTCATAGGAGGTAAAGAAGTTGGGTAGATGGGAGAGTTGTGGCTTGTGGGTTTAGGTAATGAAGGTGCGGCAGAAGACTTGCAAAAGGAGATTTCTCATTTTTCTATGGAGCCTGGGCCCAGGGCGTACACCTATGAGTTTAGTACTAAATGAAAGCTTACGTTCAACCTAATCTATCTGCCAAATATTTTTGAATTTGGCCTTGCTGATTTTGAGATAATTGGACTTGAGATTGAGCGTCAGAAATGGGAAAAATCTGACATTTCTGCAAATAATTACGTATGTTTCGAAAAGTATAGCATGTAAGGAAGTGATTTAGATATCGTATGGAAGTTCATACCAAAACCATTTTTCAAAATGCCTTATATTTCGAAAAGACAGACCTATAACTTGTTTGAAAAGAAACATTTTCGTTGTTGCTTGCCAGCCAATATCTCAAAAAATCAGTGATGACCTATATTTTTTATTTTTTTTGCACCACTGTAATCCTTAATTGATAACCTTTGATTTGATATACCATTACGCTATCAAACACAAAGCATATCACGTACATTATACACAATTCCAAAAAAAAATTAAACAAAAAATATGTTCCACAGCAAATGCATTTCTTCAATTACTTTTTTGCAGTATCTTTTTATCTTTTTTTTACAAAATATAAAAACAGAATGCATATTAATGCTACAAATGAAAAAAAAAAAAACTAATCTTCGTTTAGGTCTATCAAAATGCCATCCAAAAACAAAGCTTTTGCTATTTTTATTGCTTCCTGGTGTCTTGCGTAGCCCAAATACCATAAAATGCTCATGACAATGAGCGCAACATCCAACAGTCCTCATTCCAACGAGACAGTTACAATAGTAAGCTTTTATTGCGTTCGAACTATATGTGCTGCGTTTTGCTCCTGCCTAGAATTTCTCCGTTGAATTTTCACGGATCACAACTCATGCATGATGGGAATGGGCATTAACACATCCAAATACATAAATTGAGGGTTCAACGACAAGGAGGCAAAAAGCCGTACGGAATCGGTAAAAAATTGTGGGTCTCATCCACAAGGAAGGAAGAGGACCACTCTGTTGAACCATCCTATTTATTTTATTTGAAGACTAGCAGAACCGCCCAGCGTAGCTCGGGTCCTACTTCGACCTAGTGTATAGCATAGTCTCTGCTCTCAATATTTGAATAAGAAAAAGAAACATTCTAATCTAGACTAAAACGCGGGCTTGTGAGGTTTTGGCATTTTGGCGTTCAAATCGCTGAAAGCGTTCGGTGTTAGACTCCGAACAGCAAACTCGTGATGTTCTGGCATTTTGATACTAAAGTCGCTAAAAAGGCTTGGTAGAAGACATAGACACCGATACGCGAGCTTGTGAATATCTTTTATTTTGATTGGCAAAACGTTTTGAACGTTTAGTGATGGACTTTATAGCTCGAGATTGCGCCTCCCTTTGAATTGTAAGGCGATTGTCTGTTTCTAATGAAGACTCTCTAATGCGACGTATTTTGGTTGTCCTTGCTGTTGGCACATGTTTTGATAGCCGTGATCTTCTTATTTAGGCATACTTTTACAGCCGTATTTATTAGACTTTCTTAAGACGTCTCTTAGACGTCGATTAGTTAAGTTTCAATTAAAATTTATTTGGAACTTAAGAGAGGTTGATTAAATTCTTATCGATAATCGATTCTGCGCTGATGCTAAACTAATTGATAGTTGTGTCAAAATAAAGTAGTAAAAACAGAAATCTAGTCCAATTTAAACTGCGTTTTTACAACCATTCGTTTGTAAACAGATGTGGTGCCTTTTTGCTTATCAAAAAAAAAAAAAAGCACTATGTACGAGTATCATCAACCTAAAATGTGATGAGGATTTCTTTCGAATATTCATTCAAAACTAACGCAACGCATTGTTGGTCTTAGGCCCTTATTATGAGAAGCAAATCGACCGCTCGACCATGGAACAATCTTTCTTTGCCAAGCAAAACTGCAATTCCCTAACAATCACTTAACTCAGTTTGTAGGCACACGACATCCATGGCGAAATGGATAAAGCATAACTACTGCGTGGGCGTTCGACCACCATAAACATCCAAAATGATTTTTTCTGGTAGGTATCACCTCAAAGCAGGAAAATATGACTTGAAGAATGCTTTTCCAATTTAACCTTTCAGAACCGCACTCACGAGAATGGTTGTTGCGAGAACAACGCGTTTGGCCTTGTAGCTCTGTGCAGAGCCGTAGCGAGCCTCTCTGGCGCCCGAGGCGAATTAAAAAATTTGCGCCCCCCCCCCCCCCCCCCTGGGAAAAAGGTGAAATTACACAAAACTCTATTGTAAAATAAATTATTTCATGAGCAAGTATTTTTTTATTGCAGAATCTACAAATTTTACATGTATGGAAAAAGCATAATTGCGTAAAAACAGATTTTTCATTATTATAATTTTTTGATTTTGCGAGATTTTACCGCTGCAAATTCATCGATGACATCATCAAAATTAATTTTACTTGCAACTTCATACTCGATCGATACAATTGCTAAACTTGTCAATCTTTCCTGACTCATTGTCGATCTCAGATAGTTTTTGATGAGTTTAAGTTTGCTAAAGCTGCGTTCACACGTAGCTATAGTTACAGGCATTGTCAAAAAAATTCGGAATGCAATATCGACATTAGGGTACGATTCTCTCAAATTATAGTCACGGATCAATTGAAGTAGTTCCAACACCGTCGCGGATTTGACGTCATGCGAGTAAATTGTCGAAACTACATGCTTGAAATCAGAAATCTCATCGACGAACTCAGCCACGTTAATGTCTTTTTTATACTTCAATGCCAAATCAGTTGCTGCTTTTCTCAATTCAGTAGTGGTCATTCTCTGCAAGGACTCACCAGACAAAAATCCAAAATCATCAGAAACCACCATCATTTTCTCATACCTCCAGCTGATTTCAGTAATCAGAATATCGACAGCGTTGTTGACATTGATACGGAGTTTTTGCATTTCTGACAAATTTGGCCCATCGTCTTCTTTTTCGTACAGCTCCAATCGCTTCTTCTTTCTTGATCGTTCGCACACACTTTTCAATCCAAGAGTGTCAGCCAGTGTGGATGCGCGTATGAAATTCTCCTCAAATCCCGTATCACGAAGTTCTTGCAGTGAATTCTTCAGTCCAGAAATCAAGTGTGCAGCTTTTTCCACGAATAAACTTTTCGCTTGCAAAGCTGCAGTGACGCGGTCGATTTGACCTAGAATCTGATTCCACGCATCGAGAAAAAAAAGAAACTTTCGGTCAATATTTTTTAACAGACTTTCAGCGGACGATTTTGAGTCAGGATTGATTGGATTGGCGATAATATCTTTGAGTACTCCATGTAATTCTGTAATTTGAGAATTCGAAGGCCTTACTGCATTAGCCTTCGAAGATCATCTGACATCGCAGTGCCCTTTCAGTGAAATTTTCAATGCCTTCATGAGGATATTCCATCGACTTGTAGAACGCGAAAAAAAACTTGAAAATGCTTTCAACTGTTTCGAAAAATTTCTTCATTTCCGCATTCGATGAAGCAGAATGTACTCCTGCTAGATTTAAGCAATGGCTTGCACACGGTATGTAAACTGCGAGGTCATTCTTCTCCTGGATGTGTGCTTGTACTCCCTTATATCTTCCCGACATATTGGCTCCGTTATCGTATCTTTGGCCCCTTGCATCTTGGATATCAAGTCCATCTTTTTCTAATTTCTTGATTATGTCGGAAGATAATCCCTCGCCAGTTTTTTCTTCAGTACAAATAAAGTCGATGAAACTTTCTTGAATAGATACTTTTCCATCATCAATCTGAACATAACGAATGATTTCTGCCATCTGTTCATTATGAGAGACATCAGGCGTGCAATCGAAGAGCAAACTGTAGTACTTGGATTTCCGAATTCTATATAAAATCTCATTGCGAACTGTATGCCCTAATAAGCAAATAAATTCATTCTGAATTTCTGGTGATAAGTAGTTGACTGACCCTTTTTTATGACCCCCAATGAACTCTTCCAAAGTTTTATCATACTTGCCGAGTAACTTGATAACGTCTAAAAACACACCAGCTCCTTTGCTATCGGTTTTTGTATCTGAGCCTCGCAATGCTAAATTGTTTTTGGCACAAAACATAATCGAGTCCAAAATCGCACGAAGAATATGTCGCCACCGTTCTTTTTCCAAAAGAATGCTTTTCTGCAATTCATTATCAATGCATTGCGAGTTTTTCAGTCGAGCCTCAAAAGTTTTCCACTCGAGGAAGCATTTTCGATGGTCTTGCGATCTTTCATGGTCTTCGATCCGATTGATGTTTTTCCAGTCCGAAAACCCTTGTTGACGATTCGCAATATGAGGTATGTTAGTTGTGCGAAGTTCAAATAGGCAGCAACAGAAGCAAAATACAGCATTCTTATCTTTTGAGAAAATCAACCAGTCTATCCACGGATTCACAGTTCGGTAATTTTTTTTGGAACCAATATGGCGAAAATCGACGTCCGTCTTTTGCTTCAATGTTTTTGAAGTCAATATTTTTTCCCTGGTCTGGGCCGTGTAATATGAGATTCGTTCTGATTGCATCCGTAATGTTTGGCCATGCTTGAGGGTTATTGTAATTAACGACATTTATTTGAGCGACAGAAGTAGGGCTAGATTTTTCTGATCGCAAATTTTCGGCACTTCCAATCTCCTCAACCACGTTCAAAAGTGTCACTGTATGCCAGGCTTGTTTTTGTGATTCCACATCAAGATCGTCGATGTTGCCTTCCGAATTATAAGCTAGAAAATCATTAAGGGTATTTTGATGATGCATAATATATCATAATCGTGAATACTGAATGTCCGTCAAGTTAGCACTACCACTTAAAATTTTTAACAGTTTGTTAATTGGATTAATTGTCGTAAATTTTAAAAAAATAAAAAATTGTCGCTCTTCATTAAAAAAAAAAACCTGTGTAATGCTAACTTGACGGTCAAGATAGCACTAGCACCCCCAAATCCATCAAATCGATCTTAAACAAAAAACTAAGTATGCAATTAATTGTAAATTTGTCGTAGACTAATCGTGAAAACTAAATAATTTTAGCTCTTCATTTAAAAATAAAAATCGTGTGTAGTGCTAACTTGACCCGTCAAGTTAGCACTACACACGATTTTAAAAAATTAGTAAAATTATTTAGTTTTCACGATTAGTCTACGACAAATTTACATTTAATTGCATACTTAGTTTTTTGTTTAAGATCGATTTGACGGATTTGGGGGTGGTAGTGCTAACTTGACCATCAAGTCAGCACTACACACGTTTTTTTTTTTTTTTTTAATGAAGAGGGACAATTTTTTTTGTTTTCGCGACAAATTTACGACAATTAATCCAATTAACAAACTGTGAAAATTTTGAAGTGGTAGTGCTAACTTGACGGACATTAATCGTGACTAACTTGGGAGAATAAAACATTCCCGTGAATTCCGAAATCTGTAATCATATGCACGTAGAGAATTTTCAGAAATATTCCCAAATTTTACTGATTTTTATCTATCTTGATTGATGTTTACTTTGGTGCCTTGAAAATGTAAAGTAGAATAAAATTCACCAAACGCAACTTTCATGATTTCTGTTTCGACTGATTTTAAATATCAGAAATCTTAAATTAACAAAAACTACCTCCTTTCTTTCCAGCGCCGTTTTTTTCAACGACTTTTCAGTTGAAAACATCGATTTCTTAATTTTGTTGACCTTTTTTTTAGGACAAGTCGCCAAAGTAAACATCAACGTATTCATACGTTTTGTTTCGACTTACCAATATCGTCCAACAATGGTCCAGGCTGACAGTTGAGATCTTGCGCAGGAGGTTTCAAAAGCCACTTATTAAAAGAATTCGCCAATTTCTTATCTTCAACTTTTCTTTTTTTTTTTCTTCATTGCGATTTTGAGCACCACTTTTTTTCCTTTTCACTGTTTCGGACATGATCTCGCGACTTGGAGCGATTTTGTTAATCACAGAACGACTAAACTTGACAGTTGTATGAGCTTCACTGAGATCAACTAAGAATGAGATTGACCAAGCTTTTTAACATTTATCTGCAGTTAACACAAAACAACATAATATTCTTGAATAACCAAAGGGTTGTTGTATAGTAGCAATGTCTAGACAAAGTAATACATACAAGATCTCAGATATTCAAGGAACGATTTGCCATATGGCCCATAAGCATTCGTTGTCGTCTAGACAGTCGGCTTGCGTTTAACGGGTAATGCAATGTGGTGTAGAAAACCAAATGCAAGCAAAGACACGTTGACAACGTATGATACTATAGAGTAGATACGATAGAGAATTGTATACATAGGGGTAGGTTTGCTTAATGTGCAATGCAAAGGCAAGCAAAGAGAAATTGATAGTGCATGATCAGTGGGATTGAGTATACACAAAAGGGGTAGGTGTAGGTAAGCTTTCAAATGGAAAAGAGAGCAAGTAACAGTGGGTAGTGTACCTATGTGTTTTAGTAATTACGATGAGGAATAAAAATACAGTACGGACTCGATTAATGCAACTAATAGAAATTCGGACAGTTGCAGTAACCGAGGCTGTTGCACTTACTGGGTCAAAACAGCAGTTCTAAGATGAAAAAATATGGTGTTAAAAAAAATTTTTTCATGAAAAGTTGACCAAATTTTGGCGCCCCCGCGCGATGGCGCCCGAGGCAAGCGCCTCGCTCGCCACACCCTCGCTACGGCACTGGCTCAGTGGAGCTTTTGTGCCAGCTTTTTAGGATTCTATTTATTAATCATGACATCTGAAAAATTCTTAGCACATTGAAAACATTTAAATCGCGACGAAAATCTTCCATATTTTATTTTAAGAAAAGTTTCATTTTATTACCAAAACAACAGAGCGAAATTGACACCGATTTTCCCGAAACGTCAGAATGAATTTTTAATTTGGATTTAAGAGACCTTTAAACGTCATTATTGGCATTTAAGTTAAGAGGGCTCTTAGCAAGGTTACTTAAATGTGAAATTTGATTACCGATACGGATTCGTTACTTAAGTGTTACTTAAATGGCAATTAAATCTAATCGATGATTAAAAGTTCTTTATAGATACGGCTGTTTAATGTTTATCTGAAAAAGCTTTTTGAAAAGAGTGATAGGAAATTGCCGGTTTTTGTGGAATGAAGTGTTATTTAGAAGAAAGGCAGGGTAGACTGAATTCTTAACACAGAATCTTTTCTATTTCATTCTTTGTTATTTGCTTATTTTTGAGGTGAGGAGATAACTAAGAAAACGGTTTCGTAGTGACTGTTCAATGTTTAACTCCTTTGAACTATAAAAACAGGTGTATTTCTTAAAAGTAATGTTTTATTTTAAAATATAGTTCACCCGCCCGACAAGCTGCTTTTATTTACAGGGTGTCCCGTTTCGTGTAACATACTTTCTGAAAAGATTCTTGGTCATATTCTAAAAAAAAATTGTAGCACTGTAAAGTCCGTTTCTCAACTTTGACATCACTCTTTGACAATTAAAAAAAAGGCTAACTTTGGTGTTTCCTGGCCTGTGTTGAACTCGATTTCTCTGTCAATACTAATGGTGGAGAACGAATTTTAGACTTAATTTCTTTTAGAAATAATAATCTTTGAAACTGTCTTTAAATTGCTCTTCTAAAGGCATGGGGTTGTCAGAATTTCAATTTTATATGTTGTTCAAATTTTCTTCCCCCAACAAAGTTTTGACTTTGAGGTCAAAATATTATCAAGCGACCATTTTTTTAATTCACACCACCATTCATTAGGGAGCCGACCGCAAGAGTGAGCTCCGCGGCATGATTATTTCGTGATCTTAACCCACCTCCCGTACCTCCGTGCTCAAATCGGTGCAGTAGTTACAGAGCCTATTCGAGACAAACAAACAAGCAATCAAATTTTTCCTCTTTATAATATTAGTAAGTTTATTAGTTATCATAGTTGTGGTAAGGAACTCTATTTTTTTTTATTTGAAAACTAAATACAGCCTATGTCACTTAGCGATAGTACAGCTTTCCAACGGTGAAAGAATTTTTCAAATCGATGCAGTAGTTTCGGAGCCTATTCGAGTAAGATAAGAAACTGACAACCATTAATTCTTCATTTCATAATTTTGTGACTTTTCACTTTACTCAGTTGTGTTTCACAAATAAAACTGAATTGTAAATAACAAATGAACAAAATTATTTACACCTCATACCTAATACAAAATCAAAACAATGCCATCAAACAAAGCAATTTGTTTATCTGTAGACGTTTGCCTTAAGGACCTACAGTTGCAGAACACCTGCAACTTATTTCTAATTTCTCACAGACAATTAATACAGTCCCTCGTTTCTGGACACTATCGTTTCTGGACACTATACTATGACTTTGTTAGTGTGTAAATACAAAACCTGCCCTGCCAGCAGAACGACATCGACATCCTTTGAAATTTGGTTACCAAAATGGGGATTAGAACTGTTGACAACTTAAGTCCAAGGATAAGAACTCAAATTGTTTGCATTTGCTAGGGCCCCAGTAACAACAAGACAAAATAGAAATCACTGAATGATGGGTGTTTTTGCCACTCCCAAGAATTTACGGAACATAGCCAATGTCCCATTGTGTTGTTTGAGATTTACCTTACTATAATAGTGTTGTTTCCATGTACAGAATGGGTTGTTTGTATATTTACCAACAAGACCTGGACGAGGTTTGTTTATCAATCCGTTCAGGTATTCTGCTTCTTCTTTTCTAATGCCTTTTGTTGTGTGCAAGAGCAAGGGCTTATACACCATTAGTCTTATTTAAATGGACAGCAATGTGAAACACGTAAAGACGACTGAAATCACAACTATACCAAAATGGTGTCTATTAATTTACAACACAACAGTTTAGTTCCGGTCACCGCCAACGACGCCGACAGCGTGCTGCCCCGAAAGCGCATGGATATCATGCCGACGAAGAAATTTAATTCACATCATTATTCAGATCGTGTTTGGGTTTGTATACAGAGAATGGCCACCATTATTCTGGCCAATGTTTCAAGAGCCACTCATCAGTATGGCAAGGAATTGTGAATTACTAGACTAGTTAAGTTCAATGGTTCTCTTTTGTTAGCAGAGGCAAGTTCACTTAGCCAACAGATTTGTGGGCATTTCATGCTGGAGAGTAGCACACATAAACAGATGTTGAAAATCGTGATGGAAAGCTGCTATAAAGTTGTGTCATTTCAAATGAGATCCTTTTTATTAACAACTGAAGTGCCTCTTACTCTTCTTTTATAAGACAATAGACTTATTTCGACTGCTTAGAGTTTATGTGTGTAATTGAGTGTTGAAAATTAATCACTCTCGATTGTTGGTAACAAATTTTCATACAGTCCCACCCACACGAAGATATTTAAAATATTTTACAATCATCAAAGTTAATGGGGCCATGAAAAGTTGCAGATTTTGATATCCTTTTGAGACGTAGGTCGGCATTGCTGCCGACTTATTGCTCCAAATCAGACTTCTGGATTGTAAATCTTCTTTATGTGCGGTTTTCCTGACACACAGACCTTATCTCGAACTATCAAAAGAAACAAAAGAAAGTTAGAGTCACGTTCGACCGAACAGTATGCATGCACATCATGAAATTAGATGTACTGTACACAAATCTTTGCAAGGGGTGGCACTATCCAAGACCCCCTCATTCATATGTGCGGCAGCATTTAATGCTTTAATTATGGGTGCTTGATATAAAAGCCCGCACGTACTTAAAGAGAGGCCAATCAACACACAACTGTTTGCCCTTAAGGTGTAATGTTAGGAAAATGGGTTTAATAAATGTGCAGAGAAGAGCATAAGGGCGCCGAACTCCTACTTTTCCAGCTCACATGAGAATGGATTGATTAGATAATTTCCAGCAAAAGCAATAATCATTAAGCAAAGGCTTGGAGAGAGTTATAATTGTTATGTATTAGAAAAGCCACACACACGTACAACTACTGTACGTGCAGACAGACAGCAAGTCAATAATTATAATGGTGGATATCAATTATCCAAATCCAATGGAACTTAGCTCTGGGACATGGCAGCTACTTAATTAACTCTAACAAGCCGCACAAAGTCTATTATTGAGTGTTAATCGAGAAGTTTTGTGATCCAAAATTAGTTCATTACGGCGTGCATTAAATCGAATGTGACAAACGAAGCTGACCATAGAGGGTGTTTTTGAGCTTGAAATAAATAAAACAAGAAACGAGTCATGGGGATGTTTTAGGGATAAGAGTTTTAATGTGTTTCCTTTTAAGATGGGTGGACAGAGGGTAAGATAGATGCGAAAAAATTAAAAAAAAAAATTCTTCGTCTTGATCTTCTTCCTTTTTCGACATTACCAACATCGAGATCTCGAAAGGATCGAAGCTCTCCCACTTAGCTGCTTCACACTAGTGATCCGCTCGTAATAGGGTACGCCGCAAAAAAGAAAGAAACCCAGCTTCTCTTAGGTATATTGTAAAACTTCTTTGGAACCGTTGTGGTTTGAAACAAAGATACGTCACGACAAAGAAATAAAAACCGGCGAGAGAATGAGATGGAACCCGGTATTCATCATTTCATTCTCGCTTCTTGCTCTCCTCTTTGTGCGATGCTCAGTAACATTCCCACTGTCGTCTACTCAGTATTGTTCATATGTATGCGCCTTGTAGTAGGATAAGGGGTTTATCTATATACTAACAGCCAAACCTCGTTATAAGACTATTTGTTTCCCTCGCAAACTATGGCGACGTCTGGCTTAATAGGAGGGTGGATTGATAAGTTTCCGGCCTGACCGAGAGATGGTGCCACTAGGCCTACTTTGAGGTGCCGTTCTATAGTACCATCCTTAGATAGCTTGTAGCTATAGTTTCAGCCCGATTGCCATGTTAGTTTAGGTTTGAGAGCACACTGAACAAGACGCCTATGTGTTTTTCTTAAAAATGGAAAAGCTGGAAAATCGTGCTGTCATCAAATACTTCTCTTTGAAGGGGTTAAAGCCGAAGGAAATCAAAGAAGAGATGGACTCAACACTGGGGACATCCTCCCCATCATATTCAACCATTAAGCAGTGGGTTTCCGAGTTTAAAAATGGTCGTGTAAGCACCTCTGATGAGCCTCGCTCAGGACGCCCTGTTGAGGTCACAACTGCAGATATGATCGAAAAAATCCATCCATTGATTACCTTGAAAAGGGTAAAACTATCACTGGTCAATACTACGCAGACTTATTGCAACGTTTGAGCCACGAGGTGAAAATTAAACGACCTCATCTGGCGAAGAAAAGAATCTTGTTTCATCACGATAACGCACCAGCGCACAAGTCAATCACTGCGATGCATCGGGTCAGACACATATTTTTTTCAAAATTTGTGTTAAAATTTAAAAAAGAAAAAAATTTCAAAACAAAAAATTTCATTTCAGCATTTGTATTTTGTTAAAACTATTTTTAAGTTTTAGTCTCCTTCCTGGACGATATTTTTAACATGTCTATAAAACTATTTACTCAAAATACAGTCGACATTTGACGAAAACACCTTGTACATCTGAGGTGCTACCAGCTCGAAGAAATCTCTCGATGTATAGTTTGTCTCATGTTCATTCGATTAGGGAACATTTTCTGTTCGTGATAGAAGGCTTAATGGATTCGTGAATAGTTTTCTCTCATAAGGATTAGAGGACTTAAACTTCCATTTATTGTTCAAAATTAGGATGAGCATGTACTTTGAGTCTTTTTAATTAATTATATAGAAAATTAATTATGTGTGATGAAACTGAATCTCTTGATTCTTTGAATGGAAATATAAACACAGATCTCTGTTAGCAGGTTGGTTTTTAATTCTGTAGTAGAAACCTTCTTTCATTGTATGTGAGTAACTAAGTGTTGAGTCATCACGATGATCCTCGTTTTCTTGGTTATCTGTAGAGAACAGTCTGTGGAAGCGCCTTTAAACATCATAGTAAATTGTTTGTTGATCATCTAAATCATTTTCGCCAACTTAAGTTCTGCCCAAGAACTTAAAAACATATTGCTAAATAGAAGGCCTTGAGCGAAGAAAATGGTTGATTTCTAATGAAGGAATCGGTCAATGGGTTAATCAGGGAGAACAAATCGCGGTGTGCTAATTAGACTAAGCGGTAAAAATCCATTCTGATTAATTTTTTCTTTAAAATTTTGACAAATTTTAAGAGAAATTATTTGTAAAAAATACTTCTATCCAAAACTTTAAGGCTCCCAATGTTGGCATGTGTCAATTGACATATTTTTTCTGCTCTTTTGAAAGCTTATGAGGAAAAATGTTTGTTTCGATTTGTTTCAACTTTACTGTTTCCATTGCTCAGGAGTTCAGCAGATTAAGAAGGGAGTTCCAAATGCAATCTGCGGCTGCATATAGAAACTATATTAGTTCCATAAAAAATGATTTGCTGCAGAATCCTTCTTCTTTTTGGAAATTTGTCAAAAATAAAAAAAAAGTTTCGGAATTTCCAGCTTACATGAATTTGGATCAAAAATCTTCAAATAATAGTGTAGAAATCTGTGATATGTTTGCAGAAAAGTTTAAAAGTATTTATAAATGTGATAATGGTTTGACTGCACAGCATGAAATTAGTTCTGGCATCAACATAAACGATTTGACATGTATTGAGGAAAGTGGTGTTCTAAAGGCTATTGGGAACCTTATCAGCTCATTTTCATCTGGACCGGATAATGTCCCGTCCTGCATATTAATAAACTGCTGTCAGTACATGGTTCCTGCTTTATGTTATTTATTTAACTTATCCCTATCGTCTTCTGTTTTCCCACGAGCGTGGAAGTCTTCATTTATTACACCATTGTTCAAATCAGGAAGCCGATGCAACATGCGTGACTATAGAGGAATTGCAAAAATCAGCGTTATTCCTAAGATGATGGAATCCAAAATAATCGAAGAGTTGATTCACGGAACAAAATCGCACATATCCGATCGACAAAATGGATTCGTCAAGGGCAAGTCTACCATTACAAATCTTTTGGAAATTTCATCTTGCATCACAAAAGGATTTACGGATATGGACTTCAAACGGATGTGGTATACGCTGATTTTTCGAAAGCTTTTGACCAACTTAATCACCAGCTGCTAGTTAAAAAACTTTCAAATTTCGGTTGGTCTCCAAAACTTGTTCAGTGGATTGAAAGTTACTTATCATCTCGCACTCAATATGTTAAGTTCAAATCTCAAGTTTCCTGCGAAATAGAAGTCAAATCCGGGGTTCCACAAGGAAGCCACCTGGGTCCACTATTATTTGTGATATTTATTAATGATCTACCCTCTGTGATAAGATACTGTGATATACATCCATATGCTGACGATGCGAAAATCTCGTTTTCATACAAAAATAATGCTGATCACATTCAACTGCAATCTGATATCGATCATTTACTTCAATGGTGCAATAACAACAGTCTCACACTGAACTCTAAGAAATGCAAAGTAATGACATTTGCTAGAATAAAGAATACTTTCAAAAATGATTACTTTATAAGAAACTCGAAGCTGGAAAGAGTAAATTATTTTGTTGATTTGGGAGTTATATTTGATCCGAAACTTGACTTCAGAATGCATATCGATTCCATAACTGCAAAAGCTTCTATTCGTCTGGGAATGATTAAACGTTGGTCTAAAGAGTTCATTGACCCATATGTCACAAAAAGCTTTTTCATTGGGCTGGTTCGTTCGGTCTTGGAATATGGATGTCAAGTGTGGTGCCCGTATTATGCTTCTCACATTGCTCGAATTGAATCCGTTCAAAAACAGTTTCTCATATTTGCTCTGCGTCATCTTAACTGGGATAATCGTCTTCATCTTCCTCCATATCGCTCGAGACTTATGCTGATTGGTCTTAATACCCTTGAGGACAGGAGGTCATCACTTAACGCCACCTTTTTATTCAAACTTTTGAAGGGTGAAATAAGTTCACCTCATCTGCTTTCGCTACTAAAAATAAATGTGCCACTTCGGCAAAGTCGAAATTTTAAGATTTTGCGAACTAATGAATCAACATTAAATTATTTGAATAATGAACCTTTTTCTCAGTTATGTAAACAATTTAATACTTATACTTCTTTTGTGGACTTTAATCTCAGTTCTTATAAATTCAAAAAGGAATTATTACTTTATAATCGCCTTAGGCATTAATTATAATCTTTCAATTATTATTATGCAAAATAACTGTGAACAATTGTGTATCTGTAGTTATAGTTAAATAAATAAATAAATAAATAAACTTTTCTTGATTGTGTTTCCTGATTTCTATAAATTATTCTAACCAAGAGAAACCAAGCGTTCTTGATTAATAAGAGCTTAACTGATTTTTTACTGAAGATAGGCCGAGTGCCGCAAGGTTCCTCACTCGGGCCTTTCTCTTTTTCATGTAGGTAAATGGACTTTCATCTGATCTGAAATCACAGACTTTGCTTATTTCCGGGTACGGGCGGCTGTGAGCTGCCACGCTTCCTTACAGGGAGATCCTCGTTCATGAGATTTGTTAACATTGGAGACTAAATTGCTTTGGTTATGGGAGGTGTAAGGATTGGGAAATCTTAGATTTATACCAAAAAACATATTCATACTATAGTCATCTCCAATGCTTCTCGAGATTGAACCTTCTTTGTCCAACAGTAGTAGGCATGAACGGGCCTCATCACTTATTGAAACCACGTTGGAAAGTGATAGACGAGAAGTAATCTTTTCTGCCAACGTGAATGCTCTTAAGCCTAGGCCTGCACAGTGCTGTACTCATGACGTTATATCAATAATTTCCCAAAGAGGAAAAACTTTGCTCAACTCGCCTTAATTGAATCGGTCTCAAGGGAACCGATGATGACAAGGCTCGTCATTCGAAAGTATAAACTAAGCTAAATCCACACTGACGTCAAAGTTTAGAATAAATACATTCAGATGCTGAAAACATATCCCTTATTTCTCGGCCCCATTAAAATTGCATCTGCATTTTCCAAAACAAACAAAGGCCTAAATGAAAAAGTGATATCTCCTTCCAGAAATTTAGGTTTCGTAATAAATTTGTCAATGTCTGTGTCAATCGTCAAAATTACAAAAACTTTTTTTTTTATTTTGCTAATTAATTTTGGTGCTCTTTTCCATTCCGTAGTCAAACTACATCGAACCAAAAGCCCGAAAACTTTTCGTCAACTTTGTCATGTTCTAAGCTCGAATTGGGCTGTTAATTTCGATGGCATGTCCGTAATCATTCGAAAGTTATTTCCCAACACACAACGACTATGTGTTTGAATCCCTTAAAGACACATTTTAAACAGCAAAAATCACTTGCACACACCCAACCATAACATTAAAACCTAAACTAAAGACCTCATTTAATGGAATTAAAATTCTGCCCGGCTGCCATGGCATCCCACACACATTTACACACAGCTTCCTATACAGCTACAGTTTTATTACTCAACAAAAGGATAAACTTTTCATGTTTCCTCTGTAGGTATAGTAAAGAGAATAGAACATTTTCGACTCAATTTGTTCTGCTTAGACATGTTTCCTCGTACTTAGGTTATGGGAGAGGGCTTAAAGTTTTCACTTGCATTACGGCAGTGTGTCATATCCAATGCAACCATTTATCTAATATCCCTGTCCGCATTTAGAAACACTATTCAGACTTTATAAGCTCCTCGGGGGAGCTTCTGCGACCGACTGCATACAGAAGTCATAAAGTTTTTCATTATGAAACTGAATTATAGTTTAAGGATATTAGGGTTAGGGGACAGTATCCTGGATTTTACTTATACTGGCTGGTTTAGTTGCATGCCATCAGTATACTACCATCTACCACAGGATTGATGGTGAATTGTTCTTAAGTCAATTGATTAAGGTTTAAGGCTTAATCATATTATCCTCCGCATTGATGAAGATGTGGTATATGGTATGTCATGATGTTTAGTTGTGGTGGATAGTCTGATTATGAGTGATTGTGTGGAATTACTCAGAGGTTGGATCGACAGACAGACAGGTTTTGTAGATGTCGTTTATGGAACCACTTGTCATAAAATGACACACCGGCCGGTTGGTGGTTTCAAACTTTGTTTGGCTATGAGAACATAAAGTGAACAGAAGGCAAAATATTTGATTCAACTCTTTTATAAAAAAAATACCAATTGACTGTGCAGTTTCACTTACTTGGGTGAGCCGTGCAATTCTTGGTGAACCTGTAACTTAACCGATTTCAGGCGTGCTCTCTCCAGTTTTGCATTTTAAGTCGGGTGAGATCTTGTTCAGAACATCAAAAGCTGTGACTGGTCTTCAATGATCAGTGCTTGTAGCACTGGACTCAATGATAGTTGGAAGGACATTCGATTGAAAAAAAAAAAAAAAAAAAAAAATACATTGGCAATCTCTTTAATATCGTAGCTTTCGGACGTCATATCGTTTCACAGTGTTTGTTCGCTTGGGTCGTCAACATTTATATCCTCATTCGTACCTTGGCTACCAAAAGGTAGTGGTCGGACTCTAAGCTGACCCCTCTTAAAGCTCGGACATCAATAACTTGCGTCGATCGCCAAATGGTCAATGTGGTTTACGGATGAATGATGTGGGGATCATCATAAACCTTTATGCATACTGAGAGGAGCTACTAACAACTAGACTTAGCGCTGCAATATAATCAATTAATCTGAGTCCGTTTTCGGAGATTTTGTCATTCAGCCTATGCTTACCTATTGAGCTTCCATCGCCAAGTACAACATTCACGTCATGTGTAGTTCATTGCCCAGATTTTTCCGAGGAGTTAGAAGAAGCAGAGTTTGAATATATTGTCCTTCACTCCTGTAGGGGGCATGGGCCCATATTAGGCTAATGTTGGTGACTAACACAAATGCGGATTGATACTCTTTCCAAGCAAATTGATGACAGCAACAATTTTTTTTCTTTTTCTACTAACTTCAAAGCCATACATTTTTTTCCCCTGTCATGACAACCATTGATTCTCACTCTATTTGTATTTTGTTGATTGTTATTTCAGGATAAGCTGTTTACATAGCTCCTTAAGTACGAAAACATTTAAATAAACCATAGGACTGTCTCATTTACATTCCTTGTATAAGAATTACCTTTTAGCTTAAGGCCATTCATGTGTTTACAATGTAGATTGGTAGAAATGACACAAAGCCGCAAATTAGACGAAGAAAAAGGTAAGGATCAGAGAGCGATTACAACTTTCCTACCGCAATATTTCACAGATGGCCACAAAACAGAATCACCGCGGATTATCCAATTAACTTCTTGCCAAAATTATATGATTAAATATTTTTTAATTTTTTTGTTAAGGACGCGCAAGAAAAGGACTTTTCAATTCTGAAAGGAAATTTCTTTTTCTTTGTGATTTTTTTGTCATCCGTTTTCTTAAGAAATTAAATCCTCATACCCTTCCATTTTCAAACGACAGTAGATCCATCAACCTATCCATCCGCTCCTATGTGTCCTCTAGGGGGGTGGTGCTCTCACAGAGTTAAAGTATAATTTCACTTAATTTCAAAGTTGATTGCCCTAAAAGCTTTTGTCACTTACAAAAAGAACAAAAGGAAGAGAGAAAAAAAAGAACACATCGTCATACAAAAAGGATTGTGACACACAAACACAGTGTCATTATGCAGAGTTTAGATCTATTATTATTTCATTCTCAATGAAAGTGATATTGAAGGGAAGTTAGAGCAGCGCAACAAGAGTGGTATGTGCATGGACATCGACATCACCTGGAGTGAGTTCCATTGAAAAAAGAAAGAAAGGTAATTGGTATTTACCTGCCTTTCTATTGAAGAGAACTTCCAAAGAAGCTCACAAAAAAAAGGAAAAAAAAGAGAAAATATAAAAGGCACAAGGACTGAGACAGGTTAAAGCTTTATTGTTAAGTTGATACATTTAAAAGGTCGCCCTTAAAGCCAGGGAAACATTTAAATCTTCAAGAATGGCAGGAACACTGACGACGACGTGACGGGTGATGTTCATGTTCATGAAACGAATGCCTTGTGAAAGATAGCGATGTGGATAAGACATTTGGGAGTTTTTTTTTTTTAGGTGGTTTATGAGTTTTTCTTTTAAAGAAAATCCTAACCTGTTTTTTTCCTCCTGGGCTCATAAGCTTAATGGTAGAAAGTGTTATTTTTATATTTGATAATAGAGATTCGAGGAAAATGATAAAAATGAAGGAACGTGAGCTGAGTGTGAAATGGAGTGAATTGAAAGGAGCAAAAATGAAATAGTATTACTTTTAACGATATCAATTTTTTCCTAAGGCTAAGTGTGGCGGTTTTTTTTTAGTTTATACTAAGTGTAGGTAATTGTGACGTATGTGATGAGTGAAATACTCCCGAAGCAGCACTGCTAGAACTGTTGCCACTCATGTATAAGTAGTCGTAGACATTGGAACTAACCAAAACTTTTGATGAATTTTTTTTTTAGTTTAAAACACTTGTCTGCACTGTGAGTGATTTATTCTGCCAGAGCTAAGCTATGCCCGTTGAGTTCAGAGATGTTCAAAGAAAACACACAAAACCTCGATTCGATGTTTGGTTAACGTGACCATTTATTTTTTTTTGTCAAAGCTGGACATCTTCGGAATTATGTAATAAAAAAAGAGTTACTAGTGTTTTACAAGGGTTTATTATTGTTATTATTTTTAAATAATCAAATAAAATCAGTAGTGGCGTGAATTCTAGTTTTTATTTTTATATTTATCGGCTGAAATAATTTGTTTTAAAATATCGGGTCATGTTTTTAGAAAAGTGTGAAGCTTAGTACATGATTTATTTATATTTTTCTTCGTTATCAAAGTAGCTTTCATTACTGAGACACTCTACTGTGTTTTATAACCTGTCCAAACCTTGTTCATTTGAGAAAAAACTCTTTCCACAGGTGCGTTACTTCCAGACAGACACATAACGTACTCAATAATCGTAAAAAAGTTAGATTATTGGCACGAAAGTGCTGGAATAAATCAACCCAACGATTTTTAGTTGAAACATTCTCGGTATTCCAGCCAGAAATGTTTCCATCTGTCACAAAGTTTAAAATAAGTGAAAACTCGTCAAAGACTTTCGCATCTTGGCTGCTGCTAATAAATCCTTGCGTGATTAGTAAATCAACCAATTTCTCTACCTCTTCCCACTTAGTATTCCTTGCTTGTTTTATAAAACTCAGCCGCCGCCGTAGTTTTCTTTTTCTGGCTTACTGATGTTTTTTCTTCTGCTCTTTCTTGTAATTTTACCATCAGGCTACGGACCATGTGAGGAAGGAAAATCGTATTCGCTTTTAGTGTTAGCTGTTAAGTTATCTCGGAGACGATTAGTTTCCTTGGCAGACTCTATAGCCGATACATTTTGCGCTTCGATTTTCAAAACAACTTCATGAAAGGTCGCTATGGTTGTGCTTGACAAAAATATAACCACAATTCTGAGCTGGGATTATCGAAAAACGTCTTTAAAATATATGGGCATTTTTCGATACTCAGAAAATAGTTTTTCAAAGGCTGAAACATTTTGATAACTCTCTCAAGCGCGGGCATTAACGCAAGACACTTTGTTTTACTATACCCCAGCAGCTTGTGATAATCTGTCTTGGTAGAAATACAAAACTCTTTCAAAGCTTCTACTCGAACGCTGTAGAAATGAGGACATTTTTACTATAATGCATTCGAATACAGGAAGACAATCAGCGGCAGTTTTGATCGCATTGTGGACTATGTGGGCTCCACATCTAATCCCAATAATCTGTCTGCCGAGTGATTGGTTCAACTTTGAGTAAATATTATTATTTCCTCTCCAATTCTTTCCCCCGAAGTTGCAGTTCGTGTTATCTCCACAAAACGCAACAATTTTTTTATTTAAGTCATTAAAAGACAATACTTCCTTCAATACAATAATAATACAATAAGTACAATAATATCCGATGTTTCGCCTGGCTGCTCCCGAAAATCTAAAGCCTTAACTTTCAAGCCTTCCTATGGCAAAAAATAGCGAATTAAAACTGGGAATAATTTGATTGAGCCATGATTTGAAGCATCCGTTAATAAAGTTTTGCAATTGGGTTTACGTAAATACTCTATTAAATCTTCGGTTGCCATGGTTGACAGCACTTTTACCACAATAGCTTGACACTTTGTACGTCACATCTAAATTTTTGCTCAAAACATGCTAGAATTAAGGAAGAAGAACAGTCATTTGAGCGAATTGATCCTTAGAAGTCGGCGACTCGGTTTTCTTACAAATATTAAGCATTGACGAGCATGAAGCAACGACTTGATCGGCAAGTCTATGTTTTTCTGATTTTAAATGTTGTCCTATATTACTGGCACCACCGTGTCCAACACTAAAATCTGTTCGACATTTTTCACTAACGTCTGCGGTGTCATCTTTTTTTCGTTTTATAAATGGATACTTCTGCTGCAGACTAATATTAAAGGAACACTTGCGTTTAGGCAGTATTGTTTTGTTACAAAACACTACTTGAACTAAAACAAAACCATCGATAACTAATTAACAAGATGGCAATCTCTGGCCATGGCTGCATTTGTCCACAAGCTGCTCACACACAACTTCACTGTCCTACACTAGTTGAGTTAGTGACAAATCTGGATTTGTCAGCTTTGACCACATCTTCAGATACCACCAACACTTCAGATTTAACCTCGCTAAAAAAAGGATTTTAGAAATATATTTTTGTTTTCCACTTAAAAATTGTTTTTAATTTTAATCTCGAGTATTTTGCTAGTACGCATTCCGAGTTAATAGCAATATTCAAAAGAATGAAAATGTTTTTGCTTATATTTTATCGAATCAAAAGAAACTCAACCCTCACAAAAATTGCAAAAGCGGGACAATTTCAGCCTCGCGGGGGACAGCGGGATAGACTGCCTGAAAGCGGGACTGTCCCGCCTAAAGCGGGACGTATGGTCACGTTATGTATGGTTCCAATGCTGGCAAAGGCTTAGTCAAACGCTAAGAGGTCAACAGTCAAGTAAAGGCTTCATTAGCTAAATTACTGGCAATGCACAGATCATTCACAAGTCAATCTGTGGCGAGTCAACAGTCAAATTCTGTTATCAACAGCCCAATCACTGGCAGATGCACAGTGCTCTTCACTTGATTAGACACACCAATTTTTTTTTTTTACATAAATCTAATTTTTTTGTAATTGTGGGTAGCAATAATCAAACTATTGCATTTATTTGAAAGCTTATTAAGCTCTCAACAAAATAACACAAACAAATCGAAGGTGAGTGTAAGTTAACGGATATTTTTTCTCTCTTTTATCTATGCTCCAAGAAAAAGTATAGTTTTTTTTTTGCTCAAATGATTAGACGCCCCTGTAAAATTAGCTAGCTGGTCGCGATCTGTTACGTGGATTAGAATTAGCTGCAATGTTTAAGCAATAAAAAAGTATTTGCCACAGATTTCAATCCAAAATTGGAGAAAAGAAAGTTTTAACTGAAAAAGAAAAAGGGAAAATTGACGTGTTGCAATGCGAAGAGTTTTCAATGGGAAGTATGTATTACCAAAAAAAAGGCCGAAGTGACCGTGTCGTGAGGACTTTTATTAAAAACACTGATTCATACGGTAAAAACTACAAGGGAAGGACAAAAACGGCTTCAACTCCTCAGGATAAAAGAACATTTTTAAGAATTGCGTCAAATCCAGCTCTCTCCCCCAGCAAAATAAAAGAAACAGCGGGGGAAACAGCCAGCACATCAACTGTTCGTCGAGCTATTTTAAGTGGAAACTATCGTCAATTTTAAAATACTTAAAAAGCCTCCACTAAACGCCATAAGAGTGAACAGCGGTTAGAGTTCGCACGCGTTCACATGACCTGGGATACCAACTTTGGAAATGAGCTAAATCGGCGAAATGAAATTTTCAGACGAAAAAAATTTAGGTAACCTAGATGGTCCTGATGGATATAACCACTGTTTCCATAATTTTTTTTTCGTCTGAAAAAACCACAATTTAGCTTACTTCCAAAGTTGGTATCCCAGGTCATGTGATCGGCTCAGGTCCACTCACCTTCAATTTGTTTGTTTTATCTATATACATATAATAAAAACGTAACAGTTTATTTGTTTGTGAACGCCAATCTCAGAAACGGCTTATCCTACCTAGATAGGGTTTTCAGTAATATATTGTGGTAAGCTCTTATCAATAGGCTGATAAATAAAAAAGTTATGCCAATTCTTGCGGACGAAGTCGCTGGCACACCTAGTTTTGAATAAGGTTTCAAATAAATGCAATTGTTTGATAATCGCTACCCAAACTTACAAAAAACTAGATTTGTTAAAAAAAAAAATTGGTGCGTTTAATCAAGTGAAGAGCACTGTACAATGAAAGACGGACGAGAAAATATACCTAAAATACTCTCTGAGGTTAGTGAGAGGAATCGTCTCAGGAAAATGCAAATTACAAATCTTACAACAACCCAGCATTTGGACAATATGGTTTTGAGGAAATCATTGAACACTTTCAGAGAAAACACAAGAAATAGGAAAACACGAAGCCGAACAATAAGTATGAGTATTTGATATATAGTATCCCCAGATCCAGATACAATAGGCATGAGGTCAAAGAAAAAAGAGAAATTACAATCATCGAAGACGCTACCAACATTAGATCTTGTAAGGTATTTGTGTGAAACGAAGTTTCTTACGCTCTAATGCACTCCCGTTTTAAAAATCCTTTGGTTCTTATGTCTTCTCATTTTATCTATCATCTAACATCTTTCATCTGTCGTCTGTCTTCTGCCACCTAACATCTATTATTATCTTTCATGTGTCATGTGCCATCTGTTATTTGTCATCTGTCATCTATCATCTATCATCTTCCATGTGTCCTGTGTCATCCGTCACACCTCATCTGTCTTCCGTCATCTATCATGGTTCATCTATTATCTGTAATTTGTCATCTGTCATCTGTCATGTGTCATTTTTCATCTCTCGTCTGTCAAGTAATTTAAAAATTCTTTTACTTTCCGAAACTCACAGCTCCCTTACGCTTCATCTTCTTTCTTTGCGGTTTGGCGTTACGAGCATCGTGATTTCTAAGAGATTCCACTTATTTGCTTCGCAGTTGTGATCCGCCTGTGGGCTTATGCATTTTGATCAAAAGTTGCAGGAGTGAAAAACAAAATTTAATCATTTTATTCAATAAGAATTCCATCAGCCATAACTTAATTCACCAATCACCACATCCCAAACTCTTGAAATTATTTTGTGTGAAATTTCTAGTTTTCAGTGCACTTCGTTTATGTGGACATAGGTTTCTCTAATGCTGGTAAAGAACAAGACTCTCAGACTTTGAAAATCGAGAGGATGACAATGTTCTTTCAATCAACTTTAGTGAATATAAAATGTTTCATGGACTTGGTTTGTTCAATCTCGGCTTTAAACTTTTTCTATTGAGATTGATTTCTTGTTATTCTGAAAACAGTCCTCCCCTTTCTTAGCTTACCTCTGGTATCCCACTATTTTCATTTATCCATTGAGAATATTTGGAGTCAATTCCCAGTGTAATGCAAACGCTTTTTTGCTACTATCGAATAACATTTTATAAGTCCGCCTAGATTACCAGCCATGAAACTTACTCTTTCTTATCTAGAAGTTCAGACATTTTCTTCACTTCTAACAGAAGAACTTGAAAGTAATGTACTAGGCCATGCGCATCTCATGTTTGTTGCGTTAAAAAATTAAATAAATAAAAATATTTCTGACCAATCCACGGTCCTTAAGCACTCTTTTTTTTCACTGTAGGCCGAATAAATTTAGCTTACCAGATTTTCAATACATGGCGGCTCTATCCTCTGCACACTTCCAGCATTCTCACTGTTCAAGTTATGCTTAACCTCTGCTCTACACCTGACGAGGAGCTCAATCCTTAAAGCCAATTCATTACTTTTCTGAACTCTCCAGCAATTTGACGGGGCAGTTCATAAACTTAACCCCTTTTTACCCACTTCATGATAACTTGTGAAGTGTGACAGCAATGTGAATTGAAGATATCCTACATCTGAATAGTGTTATCCTATGCCGCCGCCATGACTGCCTCAACTTAATTAACTGGAGTACGTTACGTCTAGAGACATTCTCTTACACAGTTTAATTCAATTCAATTAATTCGAATATACTGTTGACTGCTTGCCACTTGACTCTCTGTCAGCACTTAAAACAACACTACAACCCTTCTCTCTTCTATCTACTCACCTATTACCTATAGCGTTTCTCCTGTAGATCCATCGAACCTCAATTATTTCAACATTAACTGTTTCGACTTCAACCTCTGTACTCCTTGTATAATACTCGGTGTTTTCTAAAGCACCACCCTCCCCATGAACCCTCAACACTAATAGTTCTTTAGCTCTTAATTGAGATTGAAAATTAGCTTGCAATAAGTGGAATAGATTTAGGTCGAGGTCTTAGGTCCCACCCAAATTTTAAACTTTGTTAAAATAACTAATTACAGATTGTCGACAGTCGAACTTGGTTGAAAGTGGAGGTATGTGAACGATGAAGTCGTATGTTATCACATATTTGAAGACGATTTAAGAAATTCTAGGTTCTTACTGAACAGAAACAGTAACCGAACATTTTTGTTGGCAGCAGTTGGTTTAGAATACTTAACCCTTGATTGATGTGTAGCTTCAATTTTTTCGTATCCTTTCACTCACCTTTCCTTCTTACTTGAACGTTCAATAAAGAAATTCGAGTTTGTATTTTTCAAATAAATTTATTTTTAATCTTCGATTTCTAATTTCAAAATATTTACACTTCTTTTTTTAAATGCTTTTTTTTTATTATTCTAAATGTGGTTTTGTTTAAGATGTTATAATATTTTCTTTTTCTTCTTACCTAATATTGTTTTAATTTAGTTTCTTAATTAATTCTTTTTTTATGTACAAAGTGAAAGTTCAAATTGAATGATTCTCGGACTAAGAAGACCTTTTACAATTTCCAATTTTTTTCTTATTTTTATTTACTAGAATCCATTTTTTACGTTTCATTAATAATTATTTCATCCGAGAAAGTACAAAAATTATAACTTATGTCTAAATATTTCTTTTATTTCTTTAATTTAATCATAAGTTGCGTTTGTATTTGTTAATATTTCTCTTCACTATATACTTCATCGTCGTGTTTGTATATAAGAATTTTGTTTTTTTCTTTTAAATTTTAAAACTGCATAAACAATTAATAAAATATATTATATGTTTTCATTTTTAATCATTTTTATTCGCTTTCCTTTCGTTAAAGTGTAATTTTACTCTCTTTTTTATTACTCTCAGATTTACAAATATTTGTTTGTTGGTGTTCTATTTTTGTTATTTATTTATTTTATTTTAAAATTCTTATGAAATAGTTTTTTAGGGTTTTGTTTTATTCATTGCAGAATAGAAGAAGAAAAATGTTAACTGGTAGCACTTTCAGTAAAAGAAAATCTTACACAAAACTCTGAGAATGATTGAAAGAAATTAAAACCATTTTTTATCTGTAAAATGAGTAAATATTATTTGCTTTATTTTTATATTTTGTTTTCAAGGCATTTATAAAGTTTTTAAACATAAGGTTTTTTTTTTTTTTTAAATATTACTAGGTCTTAAAAATAGTGTTTAATAATATTTCTTGATACTTAATGTGTAATAATTGTGCGATAAAGTGTGATAGGTAGTTGAATTTTTCTATATAAGGTTTAATGTAAGATGTCTAGGACTTTATACATAGTTGAAAGAGTTGTTGTTTTTTTCTTACTATTTTAAGTTTTGGTTTTTTTTTTAGATTTGCTTAAACAAATTAGTGGTGACTGAATATTTTTACAAATGTTAACACAATTTTTCAATTGGCACTTTCGAATTACATAATTTTGATTAGGATTCTTTATTATAAAGTAACAATTGCATGATTTTAGTTGTAACTTATTTCAAATTTAAGGAAATCCAAGCATAGTTATGTAAGGTTCTAAGAAAAAATTACTAAGCGTACAATTTAAGTGGCAGTGTTTTTCTTCTTTTTTGGTCCACTTATGAGCCTTTCAAAAAATTTGTTGAATTTGCCAGCAAAATTATTTTTCAAAAAGTTTAAGAAACTAGCTCTTCATAAAAACTCCCCTCAAAATTTTACGAAGGGTCTGGCAAAAAAGGATTGGTTTTGATGAGCTTTAGATAGATACACAGGAAATGCAGTTCGTTGTAATTAAAAAAGTTACATTAAACATCTCCAATAGCTTTGAGTAGGTTTATGCGTTTGTGGTAAAAATGGGAAGTAAGCAATGTATTTTGTCTAGAGGCTTAGGCTGCGACGAATTCGACTGGAAGTGAATCCTTCGTTCACTAAAAGATTCACTTCGATTAAAGCATTTATATCAATTGTATTCTTCCATCATTGTTAATGGCATACACTAAACGTCGCGTCGACAGCATTGGTTTTTGTTTGATGCTTTTTATCTACGTCTTATACCACTGCTGCAAAGAAAAGGATCGGAAAAATATTTGCTTCTAATCTAAAGCTCCAATTAAATGTCAGTATCAGTAAAAAAAACAATTTCTAGCTTTCTCGGCAGACTCATAAACATATAATTAGTTAACTTAGCTAGTTAACTATATTAGTTTCTACATTTGATTAGTTGGATGTTGGCACCACATTAATGTCGACATTAAACTAGTTTCTACACTTAACTAGTGTCGACACTCAACTATTTTCATCTATGAACACTGGAGTAGTGTCAACATTAACTAGTGTCAATATTAAACTAGTGTCAACAATAAACGAGTGTCAACACTAAACTAGTGTCACCATAAAACTAATGTCAGCATTAAACTAGCGTTAACACTGAACTCGTGTCGGCACTAAACTATTCTCAACAATAAAATAGGGTCAGCGCTGGACTGGTGTCAACATTAAACTAGTGTCAATGTCAACACTGAACTAGTGTAAACTAATGTCCACACTAAACTAAAGCCAAAACTTAACTGGTGTCAACATTAAACATATGTCAGCGCCTTACTAGTATCAACACTAAACTTTTGTCAACACTGGGCTAGTTTTAACATTAAACTAGTGTCAACATTAATCTAGTGTCAACAGTAAACAAGTTTCTACACTCAACTGGTGTCAACACTAAAATTGTGTCAACACAAGACTAGTTTCAAAATTAAACTAGTGTCAATATTAAACTAGTGTCAACACTTAACTAGTATCAACAATGTGCCAACACTAAATTAGTGTCACATAAAACTAGTGTCAACAGTAAATAAGTATCAGCACTTCAAGAAAAATAACAAAGAAGCCCATCGTCTACATATTTATGTCACTTTCCATTGGACGAAAAGAACCATCCAGAAGCGTCCAGTAGCATTCTCAAACCGTTCCATTGGTGCAAGCAGATCGCTTCTCATGATTCTGAGGAGTGACAACCGCTTCTCGATTTGAAGTGAGAATCGACTCAAAAAGCACAGCACCGAAAAGTTTCTTCAAGGAATATTTATTAAGAACAATAGGTGTTTCACTCACACAAAGGAAATTACGTTAAACTGAATTGGTTTTTAAAATGAGTGCTTCCCCGAGTGAAACCAGTGGAAAGTGCCATAACTGTGCTGTGTGTTATGCGGTGAAGAGAAGTGGATCTGGATGCCAGAACATGACTTCTTAGCAACGTTTTTTAATAGGTTTAAGGATTCAGTTCCAGATTTTATGTTTGTGACAGGAAGACAAAATAAAAAGGAATGTCGTAAATGTTTCTGATTTGAACGCTGACATGTCATAAAATTTTTCCTGTCACCAAGCAAATGTCGATCGCACTTAGAAGAAGCGCACAATGTGGCATAAAATGATAAGAGTGTTTTTTTTTCTAAAGCATATTGTTTTGATGAGATGTGACATTAATGTATCACAAAACTAAGATATAAAACACACTCTGTCCTGCAAATATCTTCGACACAGTACTAGTGCCATGTGTAACTAGAATAACAGCCTCTGGTAGCCATAAAGAAACAGCAGGGGATGACATTAAGAACAAGAATTATTATTCCACACGCACTTACAGTTTCGAAATTCGGGAAAACTTTGAGTTCTCCTTGTGACACCTGCATAAAACTAAACTTGTTTCATGACACTAACCTAATATCAGTGCTGTATCCACTATTTCCAATTGATAACTGTGTTGTGTTGAGATTTAACTTGTGTGACACCTAAGAATCTTAAATTCAAAAATTAGTGTCACAAAAGTGTGTCACACTAAGGCGACACAAAGCTTAAAAACCAATAAATCACAGGTTATAATGTTGTTCAGAAATTTGTCACTTGATTTTATTCCTACGCCCGCCGGCGCCGGGTACACCGACTTCACCTTACTGTACTCAAATTGAATCGTACTTATACTGGCTTTAAAAAACTGCACTACAAAAATTTGCATATTAAATTGGCATAAGACGAAATTGCTATTCTCCGTTTGAAGTCAGAAATCAAAACCGTCAAAGCGAAAAAAGCAAAAATGCCATGGTCTCCAAAAATGTTGATATAAATTTATGTCTGTACCCAAACTGAGACTTCTGCAAATTCAAACTGAGTTCAAGGTGCTTACCTTCGCTGGAAACCTTAAATGACATAGGTACGTACTAGTTTTTGTCACAACGACTGTTTTGTTGATGGAATAATCTGCCTGGAAATTTTGGTTTTGGTCACTACCCACAACTCAAGATAGTTCTTCATTAAAAAATGTTTTCTAATTTAATAATTTTGATGTTTGAAGAGACAAAATTTGGCAGCATAGTTATAAAACCATTGACAGTTGATCCAATAAATAGAGAAAAATATGATATAAGCCGAGTTTTATTGGGAATTTTTATATTCACTTCACTAAGGCGCTCAATAAAACGCTGAACTCATTTACACAACCTTATTCTACAAACGTCATTTATCAGCCATCCCTGTTGTTCACCTCTGCAAGTGATTTATTTTCATCAACTAAGAGTTGTTGTTTTTCCATGAGCGATGTTTTGCTGAAGTGAATATTAGTGCAGTCAATGAAGCGAAAAGTAGGGCCTTACCTCCGAATTTTTTTTACTGTGAACCGATTTGCATGAAATTTTGGAATTAGGCTCATCTTACCCTTAACTTCAAAAGTGAAAATGATTTGAACACCGCCACCACCCTGGGGGTGGTTGCCACCCCTTTTCGGGGGCGATTTTTTTTTTCAAAATAACCTCGGATATCGATAAAAAACCTAATTTTAAGCAAAAAATCAAATATAAAGTTTTTCATTAAGTCCAATACTTTTCGAGTTATTGGCAATTGAAAATTCGCAATTTTTTCACGTTTTTCATCTATTTATTGCAAATATGTATCTCCAAAACTATACGTTTTATCAAAAATTTTATAAAAAAACAAAATTGTAGCAGGTAAAACAATGAACAATTTGGTGTTTTATAAAGTATTCTAAGAACAACATTAAGCTAGATATAAAAGATCAAAGCCATTTTTTATTTTGTCTAAAATTTAATCGTCGTGGTCAATGCCGTTCAGCGGCGAGCAGATGCATTTTATGCATTCTAATACAAGAGGATGTTTTGTAGTGCTTGAAATAAGCTTAATTAAAAGTCTTTTGCAGGTAAAATAAGTGAGCTGTAGTGCAAATAAGGAGAGCATCTAATATTTTTTTCTTTTAAATCAATGGGTTTCATAAGTGCAATTTCCACCAAAACTAAATTTAATCGTATTCCGCCTAAAATTAAGCTTGTTATGAAGAGTTTGATAGATAGAAGATTGTAATGAGAGGGAAAAATAGAGTTGGGCAATATATTCCACATTCGCGTGGTACTGCTGAAGAAGGAATCTCTGTATTTAATAGTACGCCCGAAATTGGACTCAAGGGTAAACTGATAGACATTCCTGGAAGCGCGAGTATTACGGTTGAATTGTTTAAGGGGAGGAATGCATCTGGCAATCTCATAAGAGCACTATCTGTAAAAAAAAAACGATGAAATAAGGGGAGACGCTAACTACCCTTACATCAGTGCTGTATCCACTGTTTACAATTGATAACTGTTGTGCTGAGATTTAACTTGTGTGACTCCTAAGACTCTTAAATTCAAAAATTAGTGTCACAAAAGTGTGTCGCACTAAGGTGACACAAAGCCTAAAAAGCAATAAATCACAGGTTATAGTGTTGTTCAGAAATTTGTAATTTGATTTTATTTCTACGCTCTGCGGTGAATCCCACTGATACTGACTTTAAATAACTGCACAACAAAAAATTTGCATATTTGGCATAAGACAAAATTGCTATTCTCAGTTCGAAATAAGGAATTAAAACCGTCAAACCGAAAAAAACAAAACTTACCGCCATGTCCTCCAAAGATGTTTATTAATATCTGTACCCAAATTGAAACTTCTGCAACTCGAGACTGAGTTCAACATGAAAACCGTAAATGACATAGGTACAACGACTGTTTTGTGGATGGAATAATCTGCCTGGAAATTTTGCTTTTGGTCACTACCCACAACTCAAGATAGTTTTTCATTAAAAAAATGTTTTCTAATTTAATAATTTTGATGTTTGAAGAGACAAAATTTGGCAGCATAGTTATAAAACCATTGACAGTTGATCCAATAAATAGAGAAAAATATGATATCAGCCGAGTTTTATTGGGAATTTTTATATTCACTTCACTTAGGCGCTCAATAAAACGCTGGAACTCATTTACACAACTTTATTCCATAAACGTTATTTACCAGCCATCCCTGTTGTTCACTTCTGCAAGTGAGTTATTTTTGTCCACTTTAGAGTTGTTGTTTTTCCATGAGCGATGTGTTGCTGAAGTGAATATAAATTCTCATTGAAACACGGCTATTTACTATAAGTAAGGCTAATTTATGACCGTAGTCAAAAGTCAAAAGAGAAACAACTAATTTTCTTCAATAAAACTAAAATCATGCTTCCTCAAGTTGAATTTCCAATTCGTAACTAATCTATAGTATGTAGATAACAAGTTTATACAATGCTGACGGCACCTGTTTCGCAGCAATGGGAACTCGATCTGCACAGCTACCGTCGTCCAATTTTTTGGTTTTTTTTTTCAAACTATTTTTTACTTTGTTCAATAATATTTTCCCATTTTTTTGTTTAAAAATTTAATTTAGAATTCTACTTTACTTTTTTGTCTGTTGTTGTTTTCTTTACATATACTTTGTGTGTATGTATACATAATATATAATATATATGTTCATTTTAATTGTAAATTTAATTTTATATATACGTATTCATCTAACATAGGTTTTGTTTTCCTTTTTAACTATTTAGTAATTGATTTATTCTATATTTTCTAAATGGTCGTTGAATTTTTTCATGTATATATAATTTATTTGTTTACTTTTTAGTTTTTAACCAATAACTTTGTTTTAATATTTAAACTTAACATGTTAGAGAGCTTATTCTAAGAGGAGACGAAAACAGACGTAATGTGTAAAAACAAGAAAAGGAGTAATGCTTTTTTGAAAGTCGTAAATATAACATCCTAAAGCTTTTTTTTTTATAGAAAATTAAGTTTAGTGTTTAACTTTTTTGTTTTTTAAATTACACACTTTGTTAGTAAATTTTTAGATTTTTTTTTTAAAGTTTAAGACTTTTTCTTTCCAAAAAGCTTGAACACGTTCCTTTATCGTTAACTGATTAATTTTTGCAAAATGAAAAAAACAATTATTTGTTTTACAATTTGGTTTTGAGAGAAATATTCAATTGCTCGCGAAAATCAAATTGAAACTCAAAGAAGTTTTTTTCTAATTCAAACTCCCGCACCTGGTGCAGACACAATTTAGTTCCATGGTGCTTGTTAATGGTTTCCTTCCATCGATCGGTCTTGACACGGCTACCAATACCTCAAAGGCTTACAAATTACAATACAATAATGTACAAAGAACTCCAGCCAAAGATCAATGGTTTCAAGGCGGTTCTAATGATCGTTCTAGTGCTGGTTTACTAAGATAGTCGTGAATCTCGGACTCTGTACTTTCGCTGAGTCGCAGGAGGTCTTCTCGACTGAGACGTTCTAAAGAGAAATCACGCAGGTTGGACCGTGATGCACTTACCTGAATGGTATCGGTATCCACTGAGATCCTTGGAGGAGATGGCATCTTCGGTCGTTGTTCTAAACCATCAAGACTTCTTTGGCGATGTCGCATGAGAGTCGGAGAACGATTTGACGATCGGAAACTTGTTCTTTGGCTTGACGTTTGTGGAGGAGTGGGGTCTTCTATTGGGATGATCACTTCATATTCACATTCACCGTATTTCGTTATGAGCTCTTCATGCATTCGTTCGCGTAAAAGGGCTTGAGTACGATCCTCTTTACACACCGGTGATACCAAACCTTCTCGAAGAACCGGTAACAGTTGAACTGTAGGACTATCAGTTGAAATGCTGCTGCTCTCGGCAGAAGTTTCCTTTACAATTGGCTTGGTGAATGTTTCTGAATTAAGTGGAGCACGTCGGTTGTGATATTTTTTATTCGGAACCATCAACTCTTTGGCACTGTAGGTGTCGAACTTGGTCTCTTCTATTTTGTCGGTGGAAAGATCTTTGGCAGAATATGTTTCAAACTTGACCGTGCTGCCAGAGCCTGTGTTAGTTGCACTTAAGGTGTCAAAACGTCTTCCAAAATCTGGCGGTGAATTTGTTAGATCACGACTCAAACGACGTCCTATTGTGTCCAATCGATCGCTGAGTATGCTGTCGTTGCTAAAGCGGCGTACATTGAGGGTTGAGGAGTTCGATCTGGAACGTTTGTGTCGGCTGGAGAACAGTTTAGATCTCGGACTTGAACGAGGCTTCGGTGATCGGGAATGGGGAGTTATAATTTCTGGTATTTGAATAGTTGGATGGCCTTCGGATTCTTGTTGTTCTTTGAGCACTTCGAGCTTTGTTTTCATCTTCTCAGCTTGTTGGACTCTAGGGGAGGAATTTGATTTGGAATTGGTAAGACAAATCATTGAAATTTTAAGGTGAGTTGAAGAGTTCGTGGTTGACGCAGACCTCAATCTTTGGAAAGTTTTCTTTTTTCAAATAATGAAGACTAAGTAGAGCCACTTTTCAAGTGACGTAGTTCATTTATTATTTTCGAGAAGGACCTTTGTGACGGACAGACGAACACTAAAATGAGTTTCCGTACGCAACCATCTAAACGCTGTCATTCTAATGCAAGAGGTGGAGGTTCATTCAGGGGGACGGACGACAGGATAGCGACCTTGCATATTAATACGAATTCAAACAACCCTAACTCCTAAGTCTGGATTTTCTCTAATCTCTCACTCTTCAATATCGTCTTACAATTAAGGCAAAAGCTTGTCTAATGTTTGTATTTGAAGATTTCAACCCCCTCCCGTATATCTTAGTGTTTAATGAACATCCTGATTGTTCATGAATTCTGTTCTCCCACTCCTCAGTAATTTGTCTCTGAAAAAAGTTTACTCAAAAGTTTCGTTGAAATGACCGCTTGAGTTTCGTGTTTTTTGTTTTTTTGTTTTCAAAAATTTTTCCTTTAATTAAGAATGGCAATGAAAAGAATACTTTCTAACGAACTCAAGGGTCGACCTGGAGGACTTCATTGTAAGAAACAACCCAAAATGGATTAAATATTAGAGAAGAAGTCAAAGTTTCAAAAATATTTGCCACGAACTCTTACAACTTTGTTCTGTTGTTAAAGATGAATTAAGTGTATTTATGTACGTACCTTCGTATCTCTTGAATCATTTCGAAGAACTGAGCCTTGCTCTTCCGCCGCCGTCGCTGCTCATCTTCCTTCTGGAACAAAGTTGTTTTTATTCGAGAAAAGGGAGGGAATGAAGAAAACAGAAAGGAAAAACAAAGAAAACGAATACACATAAATGTCACTGGGCTACAACACAAAAATGGTTTATACAAGTTCATCAAGGAGTTTTCACAGATTTTCCTATACTCGAAGCATAGAATAGACTCGACCACAGCCGACAAATAGAATCAGTGCAGCAGGAGAGGTGCGTTCAGCGGAAAAGTTTCATAAGAAGTGCATTAAAAATAAAAAAAAATTAACTAAACGAAAAACACGCATATAGGACGATAGACAATGAAGCAACTAACTCATATGTGAAATGAAAAATTAAACACACGATAGAATACAAATAAATGAAAGAGCTTATTGGAAGAAATCTTATTACGAACCCTCTTGATGCTCTTCTGGAACAAACTAGCGATCTGTCCCTGCCTCAGGGTGTGAACCAGCTCCCGTGCTGCATGATGAGGCGAGACCAATTCCACGCAATTGATAAACCGATAAAGTTTCTGACTGAAGAACATGATGTTTCGTGAGCGCCACACAGTGCCCTTGGGCTTGTGCCTTAGCTTCGGTAACATGAACTTGTAAAACCAATGTTCAAAAATGAGAATCACCACTCCAATCGTAATACCCAGTCCGAGTAATAGAAAAACCCCAGCTACAGCAGCAACCCCTTTGTTTTGAGACAGAAATTAAAGAAGAAGATAAACCCTGTGAATCAGCGCGCTCTTCAAGTAAATTGGTTTCAAGTGCAAAGTACCTAAGGGACGTGGCATGATGATATCACTGTCCAATGTAAAGCACGGCAGACCACCATACCATTTTTCGGCAAGGATATCCAAGTAGCCGTTGCTCGAGTATTTTGCAATTAATGCTGATATGGAGTCCTTGAGTGGAAAACTATGTGAGTGTGTGTGTTGGAGTTGGGATTAATTACAAAAATGGTAAAAGTTAAAGAAGAGTTTTTGTTTATGTTTGAAAAGTAATTTCGACTTACCCTTTCTTCATACCAATCGCATACGTGTCTTCTACGTACGTTTCGCCAACCCTAAGTAAATTGCAGCCATGGTCAATGGCGCGATAGTAGTCGAGTATTGGAGAATCGCCGAGCAGGAGATCCAGAGAACCGTTTCTGAAAAGAAGGATTAAGTATTTTATATTAGGGACAGTTTTATTAAAAAAATAATCGCCGCTTTCAAGTTTATCTCGTGTTTGAAGTCGGACTCAACATAATTGCTGGACATTACAGCTAGCTCTGTATATTGTTTTTTTGTTTTTGTTTTTTAAGGAAGGAAAAGTAATAAACGAGGACTTATCATTACAAACTGCTTCATTAAACAGAATTTATTTGACACATTCTTCATAGACTCGCTTTAGTATGAAGCTAAATGGCTGTTGAGTACTTTCTGTTGGCCATGGCCATGACGAGATTAAAATAGTTTGATAGCAGGAAACCTAATAAAACACATTAGTTTTGTGTGGTGTGGGCGCCATTAGAAGTTCTATCAAGAAAGTGTAATTGCCTGCATTTGGGTTACATTTGCCCCAAACCACTTTTTGCTTAAACCACATTAAAAGTAGCAGTAAATAGTTTGAGATAGCAATCAATTATGACATTACGTTATAGAGAATGAGAAGAAAGTTGGTCCTGGAATTCTGTCTGTCCGTTCGAATTAAACTATATTATCCGCTTGACCGAATGAGACCTTGACCTATTGAAGTTTTTTTTTGATTGGGTCTCGAGATCTTGAAATTAAGGTACCTGCCATACAACCTTTAAAATAATAAATTGGCCGAATTACCGCACACGTGATCGAGTTTTGGCATTATACTTGTCTCGTTTTCGAGCACTTAAGTACCACAATTCGTCAATCTTTCATCAGTACGCCGAGATATTTGTATTGATTTGATATTCTTATTTCTCCGTCATTGAAATACCATTTTTCAGCACCCGCTCTTCTACTGCCGTTTCTAAAAATCACAATTTCTGACTTTTCTAGGCTAACATCTAGGTTCCATTTGATACAGTACCTACTGAAGCCGTCGATAATTCTTTGCAGTGTATTGGCCTATCAGAAAGGAGAACTATGTCATATGCGTATAAAAGTACGTTTATTTTCAAATTATTCAGAGTGAGACCAGTTGGTAGTTCAAAGTGGAGATCTTCTAGGAACAGAACGAAAAGTAAGGCGCTTAGTACGCAACCTTGTTTGACTCCTTTGGTTGTCTGAAAGAAGCTTGTTATACTTTTTCCATCCCAGACTGTCGCAGAAGTGTCTTGGTACAAGGATTTTATAATTGAAACCATTTTCGATGAGACTCCTAGCTTAAGTAATTTGTTAAACAGCGCCTCACGATTGATGTTGTTGTCGAAGGCTGCTGATAGATCAACAAAGAAAGCGCACAGCTTTTTTCTCTGACTTAGTTGAATTTGAACTATACATGATAGGTTATGCACTTGGTCAACAGTGCTGCATTGACTGCATGCAGCCTGGTATTCATTTAGTACATGGTTCTCTTCTATCCAATAAGTAATTCTATTTAACAAAACTGTGTTAAATATTTTGTAAAGTGTGTTAAAAAAAAAATTAAAATCTTATCATACCTATTGGAAAACCCTATATTAGCAATTGCAAAAAAAACGCTTTTAGATTTTCGCATAAAACATTTGGAATATTTCGTTTCATTTATTTTAATATTTTATCTGGTTTTCTTAAATTTTCATAATTAATGTTTACTTGGCAGCCCTGTGCCACCAAATATATTATAAAGAGCGTAAAACCTTTTACTTAGCCTCAAGACTTTGATATTGTATACTTAACACACATCCGAAAGCTCGTGGAACTCAGTCGTGTCCATTTTTTTAGTTCCCGATGCGAAATAACTCTCATGAGATATATATTTGGTTAAAATCAAATGAGAGGCTGATTATAGTTCGGGAGCATTTTAGCTCTATTTGGTTCTTAAAGTTCATTGATTCACAAAATTTTATAAATGGTGCAAAATTAGGGCAACGCCACGTACTGGGCGGCAAAGCGAATCACTCCAAAATATTTTAACGACTCAGCTCACTCACTGTAAGACTTGTTTCTAGTCAAAAAGTCAAATATGGCAATTTTCGTAGCTATTCCAAAAGAACATGTCTCGAATGCCGTCGTATGTGGATCTTTTGATTGAATTTCTATTCAAATCCAATTTTTTTTTCGTTCGAATGGTCGTTTTTTGAATTCAAATCATTTTTTGGTTGCAAAATGATAGGGTTTCAGCTTTAGTAATCGGGTTTCTTTCAATGGAGAGTGTATATGTTAGTTTTCGATTTGTCAAACAGTTCCAACTGCCAAAAATATCCTTGTATTTAAAAATAGCATCTTCTACAAGTTCTCAATTTTTTTTTTGCAATCCATTTCCAAATGTGCGGAATCCGAGAGTAATGTGAAATAGGAAAGAAAATAGCACTGCTTTGACTCAGACAAAGAAAAGAATAACCTCATCAATCAATAAGCTGATAACGAGATTAAGTCCCCACTTAACCTCACGGTCACGACCCTCTCATTCCATATGATTCTATGAAATGTCTGTTGCCTTCACTCAAAAGTTCTTACTCCCCCTCTCCACTAATCAAATGAGTCGATTCTCTTAAAAATTTCATAATTCATTGCATATTTCTTTCCTTGATGTGGCGGCCTTAATTTCTGCGGCAAGACATTTAACCCCAAAACACACTTCCCCCGACCAACCTAAATCTTAAATCCCATAAATTAGGTTACTTAACCGAGCATAGCATGAAGCACACTTAGAGCATACGAATAAGAAGGAATACACTCATGACTACATTAATTATTGGTCCTTATCCTTATGCTGAAGATGTAGTACATATAACATCCTCTCTTCATATGTATGTTGTGTGTGTAAAAATAAAGCAAACATTTATTACTCACTTTAGCCCCCGAATTCCATCCTCAATATTCATAATCGTGTACTTTTTGATATGCTCCCATTCGTGGGGACGATGCTTTTTCATAAACGATTCCGTGGAAGATGATACTGGTGCTCCAACGCGTTGCGTAAACAACTGCAAAAAAGAAGAAAAAAGGAAACAAAGAAAAATGAATTAAGAAAATGGAACATAGAAAATTCATTCAATTCAAGGAGCATGTCTGCAAATAATTTCACAAAGCACGGACAAACAATGGGTTCAAACCCAGATCCTGACGATAATTTGTTGAAGAACATAATTTAATAATAATTATCACTTTGGGATTGAGTTGTCTTTTAGTCACTGAAAATGAAAACCCTCATTTTATTTCGGGAGGATTCCTTGTTTTTTTGGACAATTGAGAACAGGCATTGAATTATTTTACTCGAGAGCCCACTCAAACCAGAGTGATGATGACAATAATGGTGGAGTCTAGAGGTGGATAAAAATATTGCCATGTCTTTAAGGGGGATTACTGCCGTTTGAATATCTTGCCTTCGACTATTTGCGCATTGATAAATGTTTGGCTTAGCAATTTTTTTTTTAAAGAGAGGAAGAGAAAAAAAGTGAACAAAACAAACAACAAACAACGATAAAATGGTTGTTGTTTTCTTTTTCGTCGTTTTATTTCGACACCATCTTGAGAATTGTTTTGCGGCAATGATTTGGTATGTTTTGTGTAAGATAGTAAAACATCAATAAATCACGACTCACGAGGCTTATACCATTTTCATTATGGAATTGGGCCTGATTTAAGGAGCATTTTATTTTATTGTATTTGTTTAGCATGACGTGCGATTGTGTTTAAAGATATTGGCGGTTTTATTTATTTGCTGACATCAAGTAACAGGGGTTGTTTGAGGGCAATTCTGCTTTGGAAGTGATATATTTTGTGTTTTTTTTTTTCAATTGAGGCATTTTTACGAGTTTGAAGGTAAGAAAAGGTCGTGTTTTTCAAGGACAGTGGGCAAGGTAATGATTTATGTGGGCGTTTCCATTTTTCCGGGTTAGTTGTAAAAAAGGTATAAAAGTTTAACAAGCTTTGTTTTTAAGGACGAATATTAGAACACTGACAGAGACTGCGTAAGCCATTACAGATTACAAAGGGTTCGAAAAGGCGATTGGAATACGAGAACAACAACTATCAAATGAGGATTGGATTAGGGCGAGGAGGTGAAGAGTTTAAAATTAAACAATTTCCATATAAGTAGCAGAACTTGGAACTGGCGACCTATTCACGAATAAGCAGCATTAGGTGCGTTTTTTCGCAACTGAGCAACCCTCTAATCGATGGATTTTACTACAAAACACAAAAAAAAATCAACACTTTTAACTCAGTTTGAATTATTGAAGTTAAACTTCTTATGCGACTTCCACATTAAACGTTAACGTTAACGCGGATTATCGATTGTACACTTTTCAGCACTGCTCGCAATTTGTTGATATTACAGTTGTATCAATCCCGCGTCATTTAATTGTAGTGAAATGAGTTCTTCGGTGGAAGTTTCCCTTCTTACACGCGGAGGGACTCTACGCACTAATTTTTTTTGTATTTAGTGCTTAAATTAATTGCAGAGGTGATTATGGGTATGGGTAGTGTTGAATTGTGTAACACGACCTCAATCGAGTCATTTGACCGTTGGCATTCTAGTGTTTGTTTTGGAAACACTAGGCTACCATTAAAAAAGCTTTTCGCTTTTACTAATCGAAATTGATATCTGGAAAGTTAAAGTGATGCCAGACAGTTATTCTGCTGTTTTGAACACTATCGACTTTTTACGTTTCTACTTCTAGGAAGTTACTTATACCATACATCCTTCTTCAGTGTTGTATTTAAATTGTTAAAAAGAAAGTTCGTCTAACTTTGCATTTCAATCGCAAAACTAGTAATCAGCTTCAAATTCGCGCAAATAGAAGTTACTTGAGTGGTTATTGTAAGTCTGTCCACTACGTTTTCAAACTCATCCACCTCCTGACGCGTCTGTTAAATAGACTTAAAAAGAAGGCTGTTGCCAACCAACCATCACCTACTGTTTTTCAGTAGAATCGAATATTTCTAACACAACCGCATGATAACGTTATATGTATGCAATCGTATAAGAACTTGCTTTAGTTCATCGATGGCCCAAGTTGAGTCCGTCAATATGTTCAGGTTATCCTACAATGTGTTATGCTTAGGGTCGGTCATGTAGAAATTAACTATGAGCACCTCTTTATGCTTTTTTTTCATAATATACGCGCACATCAAGGGGTTATTAATACCCTTATAATGTTATTAAGACAGTGCGAGCGGTTAAAACTATGTTTACTTTGAAAGTTTGACATCTTGGTCAATATACACCCAACAGGCCATGAAAGACCTGCTTGGCGCAACTCATAGACCCAAGTTCTTAACAGTGCTTGAATATAACATGATACAGGACCCGTACGCCGTACGTATTCGAGCGTTCTTGATGATTGTACAAAACACAATGATTCACTACACATACTTATCATCTGCTCAATTGCAAAGGCAACCGAAAAGACCTCGCCATCAAAGACATAATGGTGCAAACAACGTCACGAAGATTCCAAATCTGAATAGTCGAAATCGCCGAGCAGATGAGGAGCTGATACATGCTGGCTGAAGCTGCTACTAAGACCACAATAACAACTCACGAAACTTTGCTTCTCTGTTCAGGGAATACTTGTCGGCGAGAGCCTACGCTAAATCAACCACAGACTATATGCCTATTATTGTAAGTGGGGTATACGGGTCAACTCAACCAAATCTGAACTCGTCTCCTTCAGAAGGCCTGGAGTTTATAAAGGCAGCCGTGTTGCTGGAAGATGCAGAGCAACATCACTATCGCTACCCGATGGAACCAAACTGACTGCCCAACTGAACGCGAATTATTTAGGTATCAACTTTAACGAGGTACATACCTATATTTAACCCGCACTCACGCGCTGTACTGAAGAAGGCCAACTTCGCTTTCCACCGACTTTACCCTTTGATGAAAAGAAAAACAGGACTAAGTCAGTCAACCCGTCATCAACTACGGCAGCCCAGTCTAGTTTGCCGTCTCCAAGACAGCTATGAAGGAACTCCTACTTTTCGAAAGGAAAATTCTGAGACTTTGCACCAGCCTCACTTTCAACCACCAGCGCCAAAGACACTACAGCAACCAGCTTGTGTGCCAAAGTGATGCCCTTAGATCAATACGTGTTATTGACAGTAAGGAAAAAGGCTGCAGAAGTCAACAACCACTTGAATCATTTGGTGAGAAGGATAACCAGTGAGGACCAACACCCCGAGCCAAGATACCTAAGCGTGATGAACGCTTTGAACGAAGAAATAATACCAGTCAACGACGAAGCCACCAATTTCTACGCTGACCCTGGGTCAGCATATTTCCGTGACTAATGCCACCCCCTACCACCTCCCCATGCAGATGGACGCCAGCGACATTAAGATTTTTCTTTTCTTTTCAGCTATATAATGTTAAGTTATTATTTCAATTCTAGACAATGTATTTGGTTAGGCTCTTTATTTGCCAACATTCTAACATTATCATTTTTAAATTCTAAAATTATCTAGTATAAGTATCAATTGTTCAATAAAATTATTATTACGCTAAATCAAGAGCTTGATTGACATTACTTGTGTGAGTCACAGCAGATAGGAAGAGTTGGCATTAAGTTAACAGTTATTTCTTGACTACCCTTCCATCACTCCAGCAGTTTATCGTTTCCCAAATCTTAAGGTGGGTCCACATTGAATTGTTTACAGGTAATTCAACTTCAATTTTTAAGTCTGTATCAAAATCAGTTCTTAAAATCGCTAAGAACGAATTTATTTTCAAACCGTTTCAGATTTTCTTAAATTTAAGAAAGTTCTTCAAATGTTTTTTTTTGGTGTGATTATGTGTTATAATCTTAGCACTGGTACTTATAGATGAATTCTTATGGAATTGATTGTATGCATCAAAGAGGAGGCAATACCGAGAGTCAACTCGTTCCTACTCTTCTGGAAACACAAAAACAAGAAATTCAGCAGTTAAGTAAACAAAATTTTTATTATTTGAATTAACGGCTATATCCGACTGCAATTAAGTTTCCCACTTTTTTAATGTACATGGTTTTGACTTTGATGGCATTTATAGTGTTTACTGAGGTTTTTCTGAATCCAGCTTTCAACATTTTCCACTTACACAAACTCAAAAATATCAAAATCACTTTTACTTTTTAAATTGATTTTAAACGAACCAACGAAAAAAGGCGACAAGCGTTCCCGTTCAAGGATTCCGTATCTAAATTAGTTTGAAGAATAAATGCCCATAACTTGCCCCAGTTCACTTCCTGGTTGACTGTAATAAGCATGAACTGAATCCACTCTGCTTGTAGAAACCATCAACAACATAAAGAAACATACCTCTCCCCTCGGGTGTCATTTTTATTTTACACTGTCACATTAAAATTAAAATTTGGAAAAAACAAAAAATTTTTTCGAGAAAAATTCAATTTTGAAACGGAAATTCAACAATAAAATACATTTAAACCTTTCCTATCTGACATAAATAGCTCCACTCATCTCAATCACTCCTACTAAGTTCTCCTCAAGTTCTTCAAATGCACCTTATGCAACTTAAATATTTGTTAAAATTTTCACTCAATCGGCTTTGTAAGGATTATTAATTTCCTGTTCCCCAACGATGTTGACTTTTCATAACTTCCCATGGATCCTAAATGAAAATTTGATTTCCTTCGGAATATTTTAATTTCACACACTTCACCTACACCTACTACCAGAGTTTTAAATTCCTTAAGAATCTTGATGTTGGGTGCCGCAGATATATTAATTTCTATATTGCTGTGTCGGAGGATTTGAAATTTAATCCGGATGCTAAGTTCAATCATAAATTTCTAAGTCCTGAATTCAAAATGATAAACGATTATTTAACATTCCGTTTGCATTATTCAGACCAAATGACTATACGAGAGTATAAAACATACAAATTAGAAGGATGTGGGTACTCTTATTGAACTAGACAGCAATTTTGTGTGGGAGGAGTATGTGTATTTCAACATACAAACACATATAAACAATAGCCTGTTATGAAAATTTCATAATAATTCATGTGTTTTATGCATGCCGATGCAGTTTGGAGTAAACGTATTGTGTGGATCTACAAACTGTGTGGTCGTTTAAATTTTCATGACACTTATTTGGAGGCAAAATTAGTAGATGTGGTTTCCCATTCGAATTCCATGGAATCAAATAAGTTTCCTTTTGTAATAATTATCCCTTTTTATTCACATGAAATATGAATAAGTTTTTAATAGACACTTGTTTTCGTAAACAGCTGATCTCTGCTTTTTGTTCATTGGCTCTCGGACAGATGTTATGTTGAATTTGCCTCGAACGAAAAACATTGACCAATAAATGCCGCATGGAAAAATAGTTACTATCAAGAAAAAAGAAATGAATAGAAAGCTTCAGAGTTTCCGCTTCAAGTTTTCTGGTCAAGTCGGAATTTCTTCTTCAACTGTCATGAAACGAAAATACGTCACGAGTAAGAAACAAACACTTAAGTGAGCATTAAGTAGGCCATAGAATGAGAAAGAATATATTGTACATCATTTTTTTTTCTCGGTCGCTCTTGTGTGATGCCTTGTAACGTTCCCATTGTCGTTTGCTAAGCACTGTTGATATGCCACTACACGCGCCATATGCAGTGGGATAGTGGGTATATCTTTATCTGAAGCGAATTACTAACTTATAGTTTTTCTCTCAAACTAAAGCGACTCTTGACTTATAACAAAGATAGCAAATAGTCTGTGCTCAAGAAATGTATCGCCTGCATATTACACAGCCTTATTATAAAGCAAGTACGTTGTATTGTTGAAGTGAAACTTCTTTATCAAGGTGTAATTTGAAAGTTCGATAAAACGAAAAAGTTACACAAAAAAATATTCATAAACAAAATTCAGCCTGCGAGAGAATAGAAGTAAAGTGGTTTTTTTATGACTTTTTTCAAAATCGGTCTTCTTGACAGCTGTCACTTTTTGGAGGTTTTTAAAATACCAGCTGGAGCACTCAGACCCAAATACCGGTCCATTGTACTAACAGTTAGCAACCTTCTATTTGGTATAGCTTTCCAGATGTTCAGAGAAAAGCCAAAAGTCTGCCATGATAAGGAGCCTAAGTTACCAGCTCTCACCATGTCTGCGCCGAGTATCTGTAACCTCATGCGAGAAAGAGCAGGACCTTCACAGAGGAAGTGCTCTGCGGTGTCCTCATCTTCTCCACAAGATTAACAGAGTGTGGTATCACTTAAGCCTAACACATTTAAATGCTTAGCAAAAGAGGAGTGCCCGCTGGCAAGGCCAATAAGCTTTCTTCAGTCTTCTCTGCTATGAACTCGCAAATATGCTGTAATCTTCTAACTAACGTTGGGGAGCATACGCTTGGTTTGTCAGCATCCAATGGAGGCATGCAATCTACGGTTGTGCTCTTCACATATCCAATCGTTGATTGAACTGAGGACGCTGGCAGACCTAACGACGGTTCAGGTCCTGAGAAAGCTGTCTAAGATCCCTGCCTAGCAAGTTCATCGGCGATCTCATTTCCAGTTATGCCGTGATGGCCCGGAACCCAAAAGAGACTCAAGAAATTTAATCTTCCGACCGCATTCAGAGAGCTTTTGCATTCCCTGATCACTTTCGAAGTGGCTAGAGGGTTGAGAAGAGCCTTAAGCACAGCTGTCACTTGGCTTATGCTCAATTTTGTTTGGCATTTTATCGCGGAAAAATTGATTCCGCACGACCATTGGGGACTGCGTACGTACGGTAAATTCTCTAAAAATGAAATCACTGTTGAAGTTGGTTTCAACATAATTTCGAGTTTCAAAGCTGTGAGTTACTTACAAGATCGGGCAATTTTATACCGCTGGACACGAATGGAATTTATTTGATCCAGCTGCGGAGGTCACTCGCCCGAAATCATATTTTGCAAAACCCTTATCTTTAACATTGAGCTCAATTGTTGACCATAGTTGTATGGGTTTTATTTCTTCTTGACAAAACACTCTTTAAAAAGGTTGCAAATAGTCTGTGCTCTGTGCTTAACACATGTGTTTGCACCTTCATGTTATACAGCTCTAGTAGAAAGCAATCGTGATGAAATACTGAAGTAAAACTTCTTTAGCACCGTGCAATAATAAAAAACGATGAAACGAAAAAGCGACACGAAAAGCAAAACATAAAAAATTCATAGATAACATTCAATCAGGGAGAAAATGAGCTAGAAGTATTTTCTATGATCTTCGTCTCAAAGTGAGCCATCTAGTGGTTTATTTTTAAATCATTGGTTATTTTGACACTGACAGCTGTTTCCGTTCCAAGCTTTGACAAAAAATCAGCATCATAGCTCCGCAAAACGAGTAGTTGTGCGTATGTACAAAATTGGGGAGCATTGAGGACTTTCAAAGTGAGTTCTGTGTAGCTTTTTTGAGAAAGAAAACTTTGTCGAAATGTTCTTACCCACCACAATTGACCGTTTTAAGGCTGCGATTTGTCTCCTTTTAACTTTTTTTCGAGGAATAGTCATAAATCGACGCTATTTCAATAACTGGTTTTAACCACTCAAATCCAATTTCACCCAAACAATCCGTGAGCTATACACCGAGAACGTTAACATGATCTTGGTTAATTGGAGTGACAGAATGCATTAATGCGAAGACAGCCGAGTCAGCCAAGTGTTCCATAATAATAAGAAATTTCGCTTTTGCCAATAAATCCATAACTTATGGAGAAATTTTCATTTTGTTCATTTTATTGCATTTAAAAAAGAAACTTGCATTCGGTCGATCTTTTGTATATGCTGCTTCAACACAAACACCAATGATTTTTAATGGGAGAGCTACAAGGTAGACCTAAGATATATTAACATCACAAAAAAGCCGAATTTTCGAAGTAAAAAAAAATAGTGCCTTACCCTTCAGTCATAGGATATTACTGAAGATAAATGAATTTTTCATCGTCCCAAAATGTCACAGGACTATAGTATTTATTATATTCTCTTGGGAGTTATTGCCAACAATCACTATAATCCTTTTCAACAAAACACATAATAACAACCAAATAAATCAACAGCAGTTCTCCCATAAAATGGCTAAAATAAATCTTAATTCCTTTCGTCCTTCACTAAAAAACACTTTAGTTCGTCGTCTGTCAGCTTCAATAATATCCTTATCATTTCTTCTTGGCTCACACTAAAGTTATATATATGTACGTAGCAACAGTAACAACAGACAGTCCATTTCGTTGAGAAATATTTCATTTTATTTCACAACGAATTCTGAGATCATCTGAAGGATGTACGGAAATGATAGTAATACCCTCCCGGAGGGTATTTCCTTCTGGGGTGTCTTTTATTCAGTGTCTTTTTTTTTATGTTTGTGTGTGTCTGAATGAGCTGAGCATCTTTTATTCCAATTCAATTGACTATTATTATTACAGTGTATATTTCCTTTGAAATGCTCCATTATTCTTCAGGGTTTTTACTTCATTACAATCATCGCTGTCAGTTGGAGCAGTTGAGTGGACTAGATTAATCAACTTGAATTAACACGTCTTGAATGGAAAGATGACATCCTTGGGCTTCGAAGACGAAATAAACCCAAACCACTGTCTGTTTTGAGTTGATAGTACTCATTCATGGTCAATGATCCACTCCGGAGAGGGAGTGACTTTCTATGGGAAATGGATACATGGCGCCTATACCATCTCAAATCCTCACGTAATATCCACTTTCTCGATTGTACCATCAATTTGGATCACTTTACGAGAGTTGATAACTCAGATGACGTGCGTCGGAATAATTTAAAGCATATTTTTTGGTGGTTTGTGTTATTGTTCACAAAAAACGATCAGGATATCATAAAACTGATTTCCATTCTCTGTGGCAACTGGGTGCGTTTGACAGGCAAAGACACAGTGTTGTTTTAATAAAAAAAAAACGAACTCAATCAGTACGACAAAAACTAGCGAAATTGCGAATTGTTCAAAAAACCACTTTTGAATGTTCGAACAGTGAAATCGTCATCAACAGTCGGATGGGAAGTGGATGGCAGTCGACGTTTAAAATCTATACACCTCGGGGGATGGGAAAGGAGTGTTTTTTTTTGTGTAGCCTCTAACAATGGCATTGATTTGATTTGAATTGGTTTGTATGGACAGAAGTTATACGCGAACAATTGGAATAAAAAATGCAGAGTATATTTGCATCAGTTATTTGAAAAAGTAATTTAATCACTTTCGACATCTGACTTAAATGTTGGTTTTAGTCACACAACGTTGTTTGGTTGGATTGTTTTGGTAGATAGTAGTGGATTGAGCCAATTTGTTTGGCGAGATGAATCTAGAGGAAATTCAAATTACGTATTTCGACTGATACAAGGAAACTAGAGTAGATTATACATTTTTTATACGTTTTTGTAATGAAAACTAAACTCGACGAAGAGAAAGGCAGAAACAAGTTGTTGCTGTTGCTTAAAATTTATTTTCAGTGCCTTCGGTTGTAAATTTTCCAAAATTTGGGCGAAGACCCTGGGAACCATCGGCATTAAGGAAAATAGGAAAGGATTTAATAGGAGACACTGGTGCACATTGCTTTTGAATTTTTATGATTCGTAATTTGGGGGGAAAACCAGAGTCAGGTAAAGCATTCCACATTCGGGTGGTCTGACTTAAAAATGAATCTCTATACTTTACTCTATGTCCGAAGTTGGGTTCGAGGTAAAGCTGATGAGAATTGCTAACGAGGCGGGTGTTGCGGCTTAATTGTTTCAGGGAGAAAGTGAGCAGGTAACGTTTCGACGATATAATACTAAATGGTTTGCTCTGCAGTGTTTAGATATAAATCTGAGCCAATATTGGTTGTTAACTATACTTTGTCAGTGATAACGATACTAAGCAGGTCCCACAAACGCCTAGATTGCAGGTTTATTTAAAACTACTGCCAAGCACATGGATATACTGTCTTCAAGTGGAATAATAGGGGCAAGACCAGCTTCAACACTTCTAACAATAAGGAGATGTAGTGACAAGTTATGAGCTTCCGGGGAGCGAAATATCAAGCATTTTTCGTTTTTTTCTTGGTGGCTCCTGATAATGTCAAAAAGAAAAGAAACCAACAACAGATAGTAACGCTTTGGCTTTAATACAAATTAATTCAACTTCCTTCTTCTCGATGACGCGACGTTCAAAATAAAAACAAAATGAATAAATAGGCAACAGAGCGAGGAGCCGCTGGCCCTAGTGCATTTCTCACAATCATGCCTTGTGAGAGAATGGAGTGGACCTATAATTTTCTGCCAGATCTGAACGGCTAATTGAGAAAGCGTTTTTCATGGCATTGAATTTAATAACGGAGGACTTGCCAAAAGTCGAAGGCGATAACCAAAAACATTTTTGCCTCTGCTGTCTGGGTAAGCAGGTGGACAAGCAAACCATCACGCTACGGGTACCACTCGATGACGTTCAGCTGACACAAAACTTAGAGCTCACAGATGACGCACAAAAGTATAAAAAAATTTGGAGCTTGGAGCTTGCGTTACGAGAAAAACTGTCTAGGCGCCTCTTGGTGACCCTTAAAGAAAATTGATTTGAGTGTTGTTGATGACAAGCAAGTTGTGCGAAAATGAGGGAACATTGTAACTCTTCGTTACAGGAAAATCAATTTTTTTTGATGGGTCTAAAAAACGCGATAAATAGATTCAATCCAGCTTTGCGTTAAACGAAATCTATGAACTTGACGTGACGCCTCACTAAAAGGACTATACGAAAATTCAGCTGTAACACTTCGTTACAAGGAAAAGTTCTTTGCTCCTCTTTAAAAGAAAGACCTCAAAAACTAGGTCTTCATGTGACTTTGTGATTCAATTGAAATAGTTTTGTCTCTTCCTAATGAGACTTAAGTAAGCCAAACTTATGGTTTAACCCTAAAGCTTTGCTACAACCAGAAAAGTTTTGCAACCTTATTGCACAAACTTTAAAGGGTACTTTTGCTGTGAATTGATATGTACTCAATAAATAAACTTAACTAGTGCAAAACCATCAACCATTGCTAAAACTTAGGGTTTACAGTTCTGCTTTGTAACAAGAGCAGCTTTTATGACAACCAGCTCGAGCTAACACTTCGTTAGAAGAAAACAAGTTTTGAATAGTCGGCTGATGAGTGCTAGTAGTTAGTCTGTCTTTTGCTACAAGAAGCGCTTCGTTACAAGAAAATGTATCTTGGTACCTGGACTACGTTCAACAAATTCGAAAACTAGGAGTTCACCGTACGTTGGGTTACAAAAACAGTCATGAACTTAAAATACGCTTCACTACAAAACAAAAACGGAAGAAATAGTATTTAGCTTTAAAGCTTCAGTTACAAGAATAAAGTCTTGACAAATTTTAACTAACGCAAGAACTAGGAGTTCACGTAACCGAGCGCTACAAGCGAAATAGTAGTGTCCCCTCCCGTTGACGCGTACTTAGTGCAAACAAGTTGAACAATCACAAATACAAGAAGCTCAATATAACGCTGTACTAGGACGCCAAAATCCTTTGCGACTCCTGATAATACTCAACGTAGTCGAATTCTAGGAATTTTCTGTAACGTTTTGTTATAAGGAAAAAAAAAAAACTGTAAGGAGTTCTAATAATTGATCGCAAATAAATGCTACAAGCTAGCCAAATTCAGAAGCTTCTATTATTCTTCTACAAGAAAATTCAATAAACTCACTTCTCAAAAAGAAAGTGAATTATAAAGCATTCGAGATGTTATGTCACATCTCGAGAGAAGCTGAAGGCTATGCCAGATAAATTTTCTGTAAAAAGAACATGAGAGTTAAAAGTAATTGATTTCATCTTACAACAAATGGGTACACACTTGAACACATTTTTGTTCGATATTGTAGCTTTGAATGCTACACCCAAGCCTTAAACAATTGGTCTGATTCAATACTACACAGTGTTCCCTTTGACAAATCGCTCAGACGATTACTTCAAACTTAACAAATTCCTATCCGATTTCATGTCACCAGCACACAGGATTACTTTCCAAACCAATTTATCCAAATCATAGCCCGCACACACACAAAAAATTTACTAAACTTGAGCATGTGTTTCACTAAAAGCCAATCAAGAAAACTTGAAAACTACTTTTTCAAGGATGTCGACCAGGACACTGACACTGCTGAGTAAAGCCCTGCTTTTCTCTTTTTCTTATAGCATCGGATCAAAATCCAATTTCAAATCTCATTATATGAATAAGTAGCCAAGGATGCAGTGCAGAGAGTACATCGAGAGAAATATTTTTTTTTGGGGGAACTTAAAATTCGATCGTCCTTATGTGACAACAGCAGCAGCAGTTGCAGCAGACTACCCTCTTATCCCGACCATCATTTACTGACAATGCCACTCAAAAGAGGATAATATGGAGACAAATCGAACCCCCTCCTTAAGATGCCGATGAGACTTGGAAGGATTATTCAAGAACCTTTAGCGATGATGGTGATGACGATGATATCACACATTACCTCTTCTCTGTGGGCTCTTCACACATATGACATGAAGCTCGACTCGGGTCACAGTAGCTCTCAGGTCACATCACACCCTAATAGATTGTGAGGGGGGAGCCATTGTTGCACAACTGCTTCAGTTGCCTCATGGTCGTAATTTAACTGCTGATCCAGTTCTCAGTTCGTGTGCATACTTTATCATTATCGCTGTTGCTTCTGCTGCTGTATGACTATAAGGACATGAAACAACAATGACAACGGAGCACACGCTCCTTCACGTCTTCCTTGCCGTCACGAACAGAAAGACAAAATAATGTCATCGTCGTCATGTCCGGGACATGGATTACATGCAACAACAGCACCAAACCACCATCAGCAGCAGCAGCAGAAGCAGCACTCCCATTTAAATGAGGGTGGCTAGTTCCGAATGCAGCAGAGTCAGTTTTCATTCTGCCCGCTCTATCCTCAACACATGCATTCCACTTAGGGATTCTTGTTCACTGACTGACTATAGTTTAGGTGGGGCGTCTGCTGGATTGCAACTACGAGTATAATGTGTGGGAAGCTAGTGGAATTTATTTACTCTGACTTCCGAGTGGTGGTTAATTTTTTAATGGAAACCTTCTATGAAACAAAAGACGTTTATTTAAGTCTCGTGACCCTGATGAAGAGAGTATTTAAGTTTAATTTGGTTGTGTCCTATGTCTTTGGGAAGAGTACCGGAGGAAGTGTTATTCTAATCATCAATATAGGTTTTTCAAAGCGTCCTCGATTGTGTGTAGGAGTATTTTGGTTTATGAACCATAAATGGGAGTGCACGTTAATATTTTGCTACGGGTCTTGAAACCGCATTCCATAATAAATTCATTCAAATATTTTTGAATTTCTTTTTCCCGGATTACATAAACGTAGAGTGATGCAGATCAAAGATCAAAAACTCGACGATATTCAATTGATGGTAAAAACTTTTTGTTTGCAATCGAATCATTTAGGAGTGATGGCCTAAGTGACTAGGCACCAGAATTACCACGCCATTAGAAGAAAGCATTGAAAGTCCTTGTTACTAAATCGCACCACGATGGAAAAGTGTTAATGCCCTACATTCGCATTTGAAACACTGAGAAACTTCAACCAAAAAACCCCAGGACAGAAGGAATCACGTTGTCTGAGCTTCATTTAGCATCACCATCATCGACCCCATAAACACGACCATAAGACACTCAACGAGGAAAGTCATCACCTTGTAATAACTGACAGGAAAGCAAAATCTCATTCCTTCAATTTTCTTGTATACACACTCGTCGAATCGATTTTGGCACCTGCTTTACCTTAAGCTTCTTTCTGTTCAAAAAGTAACCATCACCATTCTCTACCACAGACCATGCTGTGAGGACAGGCAAAAGGTAAACTTGGTAAACTTTGCAAAACCACTAAATAAGATACCCACTTGCCCTCTCCCCATCCACTCACCTTTGTGAAACTTCAATACCTGTGAAGGAAATGAGCGTTTTGAGAAAAAAATAAAAAAGTTAACCTGAAAGACTATAACAAAACCACTCGTTGTTTAAGTGTTTCCAAAACAAGTACTCCACACACATCGGATCGCCCATTGAATCAGATGAAGAGGTCCTCCGTGCGTCGGTCTCAAGGCATGAAATTAAATTTTCCTTTCATAAAAGGCTAGAGATGATACAATCCTGCCTTTTATTGGGCATCCCTTGTGCGTATGCAATTCTATTTTATTTTTCATTCTTATCTAAAACACTACAAGCAAATGATTATATAAAATATTTTCTACTATTCGAGGGCGATTGTATGTGTTTGGCGGTGGGGGTGAGCATTTTCTTTTCTTCTTTTTTTTTTTAATTAAATGTTGTTGAGGAAAAGTCATTCATGGAAAAGTTTTGCTATGCTCGCAGCTCTTTTTACGGCCGATGAATACACTCAAGGAAATGAGGTCAGGAAGCTACAGCACATAGAGCCAGCGTGAGTTCTGTTCGAATATTAAACAGACGTGGGTCTAATTTGGTTCTGCGAATTTAGAATGTATATTTGAAATAATGTTATGGTGGAAGGAGCATTGTTTCTGTGTTTTTTGGGTTGATTTTTGTTTTTGTCTTTTTTTCATTTGGTTCTATGGCGTGCTGCAGTCATTAACATTTTTTGTCGAAGATTATAGAAGAATACCTGGCGCGAATATGAAAGCGTTGAATAAGGTGTTGAGGCAGAAAATTAATTTTGAAGGAGGAAGGATGTTAATTATTGCACTTTTTGAAGGAAGTGGCTGCTTTTGGTTGCTCTTTGCTTTGTTTTTTCGTTTCGACGATGGAAGAAAACTCATTTTTATGTGGGATACCCACAAAATGAGTAAAATTTTAAGTAAGCAATATTTGAATCTAATTTCGACTGGAATGGCAAGTGAAAAGGATGCGGTAATAAGACAGTTCATGCGAAATCGGGGAAAAGAGAGTTCGAAGTAGCATAATTAGGTCATTCGAAGACCTTTTAAAAACAGCTTAAGGCTTAATTTCTACATCATTAGCATTTGATTTTTTGTGATTTCCTAAACATCAGAGACCATTGTGGCAACAAAATGAAAATCTTTGTTAAACAAGGAAAACAAACCGTTAAGTACTTTAATCCCGGTCTTTCAAATAGAATGAAATAATTTTGTCGACAATGAGGGAAAATAGGCGATACGCTTCGAAGAAACTTATTTCGTTTGAATAAAACTTAAAAGTGGGGTACCACAAGGTGGGGTTTTGCCTCCCATGCTCTTTTTGAATTTTGATTCAAAGGAGTTATTTTTTTTTAAACGTGTTCTTGAGATTGTAGTTTTACAGAACTAGAATGCAATTCCCATTGAAGACTTTATCGTGACCAGGTGCAACGACTTATGTTCTTCAAAGAGCTGAACCTTAGAGCGGCTATGATGGTTGCTGGCTCTCCAGTGCTCTTGGAAGCATTGGATCAGAAGACCTGTTCTGCTATGCTACTTTTGGTTAATGAGCCGTGTGCCCTTAGCTGTGTGATCCAAAGTTGCAGCAGAGTAAGATGCAAGGTTTTCCGGAAGCTCTGCGAATCTTCCAGTTGTTCTAACTGGAAAGTCGATGAATGAAACTGGAGGAACAGGTCACAAGGCTTGCAAATTCGGTCCACGGACACTGGCTGGAAGGGACGAAGCCGGCATGGTTAAGAAGTTCCCCTGAAGAAGGCAACAAACCTTGCCGAAACGTCGGGAAAAACCAATGTTAACTTAATTGTTTCATTGTTAAAAACATTGTGACCATTCAAACCGAAGGAAAATAAGATTATCATCTTATCCACAAACTACTATAAAACACCTGAAGGTCCAACACCAAGTTGGTGAATGAAACCATGACTGCTAGTCAGTCTGGTCCACGGACACTGACCGGAAGGGATAAAGCCTCGAAAGGAGCAATGATAATAAATCAAATTAACGTTCATCATTCTAAGGCTGCTACTGCACTCCTACGTAGCTGGCTTTCCGTGTTGAATGCAAACACTCACCTCGTAGCAATCCAAGAGCCATGGGCCTGAAAGGGCCGAGTTCTTGGTCTTGGAGGGCTACGAGGGTTTAATATTCCTATGACGAACGGTTTGACTTACTCTTTTGCAGCAACTAAACTTGATCATTTCTGTGATCAAGACATGGTTGCGGCTATGGTGAACTACGAAACGAAAGGTGAGTGGCAAACTTTCGTCGTTGCGTCAGTTTACTTTCCCTGGAACTCCATTTTACTCCCTCCCTCAAGACAGGTTGTGGATTTGGTGCAGTTTTGTGAAAGCCGGAAGTTGGGGCTTATCATGTGCTGTGATGATAACGCTCAAAACATAGTTTTGGGCAGCGTCAAATGCAACATGAGGGGCAACCATCTTCTTAGTTACATTCTGTGTTCTAACTTCGACATTAACAATGTTGGCAATAGACCAACTTTTGTTACGGTTGTACGACAGGACGTAATTGACTTGACACACTTCGAAAGTGATCCAGGAATGCAAGAGCTCTCTGAATGCGGTCGGAAGATTAAATTCTCTGAGTCTCATTTGGGTTCCGGGCCATCATGGCATAACTGGAAATGAGATAGCCGATAAACTTGCTAGGCAGGGATCTCGAACAGCTTTCTCAGGACCTGAACCGTCGCTAGGTCTGCCAGCGTCCTCAGTGAGGGCTTCAATCAACGATTGGATCTGTGAAGAGCACAATCGTAGATGGCATGCCTACATTGGATGCAGACATATCAAGCGTATGTTCCCCAACGTTAGTAAGAATACTGCAACATTTTTGCTAGCTCGTAGCAAAAAAGACCGTAGAAAGCTTATTGGCGTTGCCAGCGGGCACTTCTCTTTTGCCAAGCATTTAAATGTGTAAGCTTATGTGATACCACACTCTGTGAATCTTGTGGATGAGGACACCGCAGAGCACTTCCTCTGTGAATGTTATGCTTTTTCTCGCATAAGGTTAGATACTCGGTGCAGATGGTGAGAGCTGGTAACTTAGGCTCCTTATCATGGCAGCGTTTTTTGGATTTTCTCCGAACATCTGGAAAGCTATAACAAATAGCAAACTGGTAGTACAATGGACCGGTATTTAGGTCTGAGTGCTCCAGCTGGTATTTTAAAAACCTCCAACAGAAAAAAAAAGATGCAAGGCTTGAAAGCTTCACCCTTGACTAGTCCGGTTCTTACCCCAGAGGAATTATTTAGGGTTTCGACCAAGGTCCCACCAAAAGATTGGTAGTTTGGATTTCTTGCCTGCAATTCCTCAAGCTGAGTATCTATGCTTCGTGTAAATGAAAACACTGTGAGGACTGTGAACTAGATTAAAATAAGGTGGGCCAACAAAGCTGTGTTAGCCTCGGGGCCTAACGCATTTCCTAGATTTAGGTAAGCGTTTCGAGGTTCGAATCTCAGAAACATCAATGAAAAATGTTTTTCGATGGGTATCTTCTTTCTCGGAAATTGGCAATTTATCTGAAATGAAAGTAATTTCATGCCAAGAGGAGAAGCGCTTTCTCGTTTGGATTCGTCGAAAAATTGTATGCCCCTTCCGATCCCTCACTTGGTATTTTTAAAAGAAAAGAACTAGGCCCCGGGGTTTTTGTTGCGCCACCAAACATGTATAAGTCAAACAAATTTACCCATTCAACGATAAAAAACACTTCAAGGCCTTGAACTTTATTATTTGTAAAAGCAAAAGAATTCTTCTGACTTTTTTCCACTTTGAACTGACTAGTAAATGAAAATGCCTCAGAGAAAGTAATTTCAAAATGCAGCAACCTTTTTCTTTCAATTCAGAAGGCAATCGCAAAGTAACTGAAAAGTTTGATTTTCTTTTGAGAGGATTCGATGGAAAACAGGATTTCTTTTTGTCGATGGCCATACTTCGCAGACAATCCGCTAATCAAAGGGTTTCAGAGAAATATTCAAAACTCATATTTAAAGACGTTGCATCATAATCACTCATTTCTCGGAAACGACTAAACCTGCTTTCAAATTAATTATTTATTGCTGTACCATTAACATACAAACAACTTGAACTACTTTGTTGAGAAGCCTTTTAAGGATGTCTTTAGGGGGTGTCTTCCACCCATCGAAAAGTATCTTTGAGAGGCATTTTATAAATCAAAAGTTTTCAAATCCATTATTTGCAAAAGTTTGTAAAAGAGCACTTCTGAGAAATTTGTTTCTTTTGAGAAAACAAACTTGCATGAAAATATAAAAGTCAGTTAAAGTAACAAATCGATTTTTGAAACATAAAAACACATTTGTTTGGAGAGAACCAAATACCCAAAAAAGCATAAGTCCATAAAACGATCAGAAATGATTAACAAAAACCTAATTTAGCTTCCGCCGCCGGCCGCCGGCTGTCGTTTACTTCTCTGTACTTCCTAAATCGAAAAGAAATAAAAGTCAAGGCTTTATTAATGGTTATGGTTACTGTTTGGCTGTGTTGTGTGTATACAATATACATACATATGGCTATATGAGCATAATTTTTATGAACATAAAACCTCGTTAATGAAATTTGTTACCGGGGGAAAAAGGCTTTCATAAATGAACAACCTGCTTTCCTGGACATAGAAAACAGTCCCTAGGCTACTACTACATTGACATAGAGGAGGTTCATAAATACCTGCACCCATACTTACAAAATTGGTTTGGACAGAGCATTAGGAACATGCATTAATATTTTTTATTGAAATGTGTTATGCAACAGGAACTAGACAAAGTACTTAGGTAACAGAGGTCATAGAGATTTTTGGTCGTTATAAAATAATAGGCACGAATATTTAAAGGGATGTTTGTGTTTTTTTAAATTTTAAAAACTGTGTGAGATAAAAGCTTGTTGGATGTAATTTGCAACTACAGAACATTAAAAGAGTTGGTAATGTTTTGTTATACTCCTTAATTTCATATTTAATGTGAGAGTAAGATCAAAGAATAATTTAAGTTTCTATTTTCACGCAGATTGTATTTTGACTAATGGGTCTGTTGTTTGTGCGTGGTTTTCAATCTGGCAAAACTTTTTAAGGAGTGACAGCTGTAACTTGATTCATGCTCAGTATAGTTTGCCATTGCAAATCAAACTGTGCAGTGCACGATCGCTAGGTTGTGCGTGCGTTCGGTAAATTGTCTCGAAACGAAATCGCTGTTGACGCCATTTTTTAAACAATTTTGAGTTTAAAACCTTTGAGTTACCTTCATGATCGAGTGATTTAAACTGGAATATTTTTTGTGTGGTTAAGTGAAGTCGGTTGTAGATAAGCCCGAGGCGATTGACACCTTGCCCTCGTAGGCTGGATTTCGGCGAGCCAGCAGTGGCGGCCACCAAGCCGAAATCATTTTCAAAGCATAACGGAAAGCTCTTACATTTATAATAAAGCTAAACTCTTGACCATTACATTAAATTATATGAGTTTTATTTCTTCTTCAAAGCCACACGTCTTGAAAAATCACCCTTCATTAATCAAGAAATCATTTACCGATCTTTGGTCCTGATTAATTGTTAGTTTGAGTTCAGTAGGAATTTTGTACATCTTGGTACCGATTGTAATTGAGTGTGTGTAATTGTGAAGATTTCCATCGGATAACCAAAAAAGGTTTAAGGGTTAGTCCTAACTCATTCGCTTTCACAGAGTAAATTTAATTGTACTTTAACCGAAACAGACATACGTAGTTGTCTTGTTGTTCTTAAGGTATAAAGACTACATAACAAATGTTCTGAGTATTCATTTGGCATAAGAAAGGCGAAATACAAAAAAAGTCTGTTTAATTTTGAAATTCACACTGCGAAACTGCGAAATTGAAAATTATCTGCATGACGACGGCCAATAGTCTGTCATCCCAGAAACAGGACCGTAGAAAAAAAGGTTAGATAGTTAGAAAATTTTCGATGTGTAACATCCTTCCATTTGATTTCCAGCAATCTACTGGAGGAATTCCGTAGAAAGCAGTGGTATTGTGACTGACTCAGTATGAACTGTGAATAAGAGAAGTCTATAGACGGATGCGTTTAATAGGAGCCTTTCTAGAAAAAAAGAAGCACTCCGGGAGTGCCTACAGAAGTGAAAACAGAATTGAATTTCCAGTAAATATTTTAACGTATAGGAAAATCTTTTATAATATATTATGTAGATGTACATAAGGAAGAACATCAATGAAACTTATGAGTTTTCATTCACAATTTCATATCTTCTATTATCATCTCTACAATGATCGTATTCTAATACTGAAATAATAGGTCTATGGTAGCTTAAATAGGAATCGAACAATTTTGTCTCGAATCTATTTAAATATATCGCAAAGACTGCATCAATCGTCGCTTTATATTTCGTTGTACTAAGGCTGCGGTCATTCGTCATTGTAAATTAGTGTTCTTCATTTAAAAATTGAAAAAGTGGCAAATTTGTAGCATCGGCGAAGTAGATGTTAAAATCACCACTCAAAATCATTAGGAAATCATCAAATCTCTCCCCAATTTTATCGTGAAGGTATGCAGAAGCGTCTTCAGACTAAATAAATAAATTTTTATATAAAAATTGTCGTATTACACTTGAACACGTATTCGGTGAATTATAAACGCCTACTGTTATAACTTGCTGTCCGTTTCCAGAGTGGCAACGAAAAAACACACATATCGCCGATATCAAAAACTAGTGTAGGTACCTCGTATGCAAATCCATATGATTTGAGCAAAATGTGGCAGTTGTATAAGACAACCTTTTATAGATAGCCACTCCTGCTGCTGGACGATCGTGCCTTCTGAAACTTGCAAATAAATTGAAATCTGAAATACCTATCATATCTATATTTCTTCGTCACCCTTGTGAATCTGTTAAAATCAATACATTCAACTTTTTAACGATAGTGTCTACAGATCTCGTAACTGCGCTCGTAAGCTTTGACAATGAAATGAAAAAAAAGGACAATGCATTAAGTTTAGAAACGAAAATAATTAATATTTGAGTAATGGTTTTCAAACTATTTTCATGCAACTATTTCAACTCCATCGATAAATCATCGCGATGAGTTGTTGATCTGTTTTAATTTGTTGTAAAGTTCGAATCATCGACCAGTGCGTCTCCTACTCTGCCATGGTGAAATTTCCAGCTTCACTCATCCACTTCATTGTAATGATAGTAAAATATTTGGTGCTTTTTATTTTTTCTGCGTTGCATAAATTTTTCTCTGTCCTTTAATTCCTTTCTTTCTTCTCTGAATTTCTCCGAGTCGGTAGTATTACTAGGTAATGTTGCTATTACATTCTTTTAAGTCATTTAGCAGCATCGAAATTAAGATGTTTCTTGGCTCAATGGTCGAGTCGTTGGCTATTATACTCAGGGTCTCAGGTTCGAATCCAAGCCGTGGCGACAATTTTTATTTATGTTTTCACTTTAAATAAATAAAAAAATGTAAGTCATGGCTGGGAATCGAACCTGAGACGCTGGGCTATGACGACTTTACATGCGAAATACTATGAGCCAAAAAATGGTGTCGGTCGCGAATTCATTGCTTTACCCCCATCGCAAAAGTGCCAAACGCGCCTAAAGAAGTTTTCACTTCAAAAAAAAAAAAAAAAAAAAAAAAAAAATAAGGTGACGCAACAGAGCAAGGAGCCGTGGGGCCCAGAGCATTTCTCAAGATCATCAGGTCCGACAATTTTATACCGCTTCCGAGCGTTTAATCGAGAAAGCGTTTTCGATGGTGAAAAATGAATGAAATTACTAACGGAGTAGTTTCCCGTTCCTCGTGAAAGGTGATACTCATGAAAAAAACATTTTTGCTTCTGCTGGGATTCGGACCATGACCCTCTGGGATAGCGGGCCAACAAGATAACCATCACGCCATGAGTACAGTACTACATGAAGCCATTCTACTACCTCTTAACTAATATTTAAAAAAAAAACATTTTTCTCGTAAAGTGATTTCGGCGGCAACAAACTCCAACGACGTTTTATCAATGAGTTGTCATCGTCTAACATCGTCAACAGTACAAAAAAAATACCATTGCGAATGTATATAGTAGTAACTTTATCCCATTCCGCTTGCGTTTATTACCGGAGTGAGATGGGTAGTGATTATTATTACTTTTTTTTTGATAGTTACAAAAATCAGCTCACTTTGGAAGATCCATAACGCTTATGTTTTACAAAAGAGCTAAGGTTTCTGAATCATAACTTGCAGAGTATTTCGGCTTTGTAGGGACGGTAAGTGATGTGAAAAAAAAGCTTCCTTTACAAATTAAAAAAAGAACTAGCAAATACGTCTCAATTCTTTCGTTTCCTTAAAGTGCCTCCCAATTTTTTTTTCCTAAACTGGCAAATATTAGATCAGAAAACCATTACATGACTTGCACGTAGTGATTTACTTTATTTATCCTAAAAGGGCTCCATTCCACTTCCAACCAATAATAAATAAAGTTCTAAGGATGCTCTAACAAGCATTTAATTTCTCATATTGAGGTTAAGAAACCAACATCATTAAAATTCAAGGATAAGTGTAAAAGAATACTTTTTGTTAGTCACTGTCAATAAACCAGCAACTAAAAGACATGCCGAGTCATATTCAAGTCTTTTCAAAAGCAATTCATTCTTTCCTCCAAAGAAAAGACATTTGAGAAGTACCTCGAAAATCTACAATGACAGCACCGAAAATGGGTTATTCCAAAACAAGCTCAAAGAGCAGAATTTGTTTTTTTTTTTTGTTTTTATTTGTTTCTTTTAGGTTAACTGTGTTATTAGATATTTCTCCTTGTTCACATTAAATTTGATCTATTTACCCTCTCGAAATTGTTTTTATTTTTTATTTCAAATTTGTAAATCTAGATACACTACCATAGATAGAAAACAATGTATCTCAAAAGTAAACACAATGTATTTTTATCCCCACTCCTTTGCTAAACAAAGCACAGCGAATGCTTCCGCCGTTGGCAAACATGAACTAAATGTTCTTTCTGCGACTCAGTTATGCCGTCAACGATAAGAATCTTCAAAATTTCCAAGGCAGAGAAGAAAAAAGAAAAATCACCCAACTTTGTTCATGCTTTTGTTTCAAGACAAAAAATTTTTTCCCCGAAGAATATAATTATATTGCACATACGCCACAGTGACTACAAGCAATTTTGTTCTCCCTTCCCAGGATCTGGTAACATATTCCAAGGAAACAAAACCTGATACAAGTAAGATTCTTTATAAAAAAAAAGGAAAGAAAATTCCTAACAAGGACATTATGTAAAGTACGACTACTTACCGAGACTTCCGGTTTATTACCGGAATTGTGGAAGAACAGCCCAGCTATGAGAGCAGCTATGTTGGCTGTGTATGAGGCTATGAATATCACACTGAAGCCACCCCAAACGTTGATTAAGAATTTATTGGGCCATGATTTAGGAGCCTTAAAAGCCACCAGGTGTCCACACAGTAATCCCCACATAACCCAAAGTGCTATAAGAGAAGAAAACAACTATAAATAGTGATTCAGTCCACATGGCATCCACATCTACACAGAGGAGAACACAAACACCTTGTAAGGGTTAAGAGTTGTTACACAAGTAGAGGTAAACATTTGTTATGCACTTACCTGATGACATACTGAAGTTTTTACTCCTCTGACGGCCCCATGGGTTCAGTCCAAACGGACTCAACCACTCATAGATAGCTACAGCGATGGCTGTCACATTGAGTGACGTGAAAATAGCAATCCACAGCTCAGGTGAGAATGGCAAGAGGAATGCCAGCAATGGAATTTCGGATTTGGTTTGCGGCGCAGCTAACAAGGATACTCCTCCATGGAAATAAGGGGCGCTAAAGTCTATCACCTCGGCACGAGCCCTGCAAAAAAAAAAAAGGAAAGAAAGAAGAAACGATTGACAAATACACAAACTGGATTGTCAAATTGAGAGGTAGGAAGTTTAAGTTATTCTTCCTAATTTACAACCCACTTCCTGTCAGTTAATTTGAAATTCAAGGAAATGGTTTTATTTATTTATTTATTTTCGGTTTTCTTAAATGGAAATCCTTTTTGGCAAATTCTTTAATTGTGTCAACTTGGGATAAGGAAAGAAGTGTTTAGGATTGTCGTCTCCTCCCTTTTGATTCCAAAGAAAGATGAGTTCTGTGGTTGAAAGGACGACCGTGTTTTGCGGAGAGATGAATGGTTTTGCCCTTATATTTTTTTTGGATTTGATATGCAAATCCTTTTAAATGAGTTTGAATTGGAATTGACAGTATGCGGTTGGGGTTCCTCTTTGAATTTTTTCCATTGAGCTACATTTTCTTGCAGCAAAGTGATTATCCCTGTGGTTTAGCTTTTATATTTTTTTAGCTTTTATATTTTTTCCTTCTTGTGTTGTGGGATGATGTTGGTTTTTCCATTTAGCAAATCGAAAGTGAGTGCCTTTGAATAAGTTAGCATTACTTTTGGTTTTGCGGAGTGCGAAAATGCATTACAGATCATCGGTATTGGATTTTGCGCTTTTAAAATAAGGGAAAGTCATGCAAAATGGATTAGTTATGCTCTTAGCAAGAGCATTGCATTTTCAGTTGTAAGTGAAAAGTTTGGAATGAGTAGAAGGAAGACCTTGGCAGGGAATGTCAAAATATGTAATTAATTTCTGAATTCAAACCACTCTTATTGGCACGATATGTGTGTTCAAAATAGTTGTGAAAGCTATATACAAACAAGGTAGCGATAGGCGTTTCGCCTTTGGCTGATAACGGGATCTGTCTAGAGGTAGAAAAATGTGCATCCAATTAAGCGTTGTTTTTGTTGTACGGTGTGCACTTACTTCTAAAACGTCTACAAATACGCCGAATGCTCGTAGCAGAGATTTTGACTTCCGGATTATGATAGTTCTATCGTCAGCAAAGCGCTCGGTTGAGGAAATAGAGAGGTGCCATGACAGGAACGTGATTCGGAAGTTTTACCAAAAGGTAAAAAGATCCTGCCAGGGTGGCAAACCCCGAACTCAAGCCTGTAAAGATCAGCAAGAAAACAAAGTTATAGAGTCACAGTCACTACTGAGGATCTGGAAAGATCATTTCTGCAGACTGCTTAACGGCGATGAGGACACAAATTCCGCTGTCAGGCAGATTGCCCCATTCAGCTTGGACGATGATCAAGAATGCCGTCCTCCCGACCTAGAAGATGTTAAGCTTGCCATATACAAACTTATTTCAAATAAGACTGCAGGTGCAGATGGCCTTGATGCCGAACTCAAGGCAGCTGGGGACCAGTTGGAAAGGAGCTTGCACCAGCTGATCTGCATGATATGGCCGGAAGAAAGCATGCCCGATGAATGGAACCTCAGTATCGTATGCCCGATCCTAAAGAAAGGAGACCCTCACAACTGCGCCAATTATAGAGGGATAAGGCTCCTTAACGTCGCTCATAAGATCTTGTCTGCTGTAATATGTGAACGTCTGAAACCAAACGTCAACAACTTGATAGGTCCTTATCAATGTGGTTTTAGACCAGTGAAGTCCACAATAGACCAAATTTTCACATTACGGCAGATCTTGGAAAAAACCCGAGAATATAATATCGATATTCACCATCTCTTTATCGATTTCAAGGCCGCGTATGACAGTATCTACAGAGACGAGCTGTACAGAGCCATGTCTAGTTTCGGCATCCCTGCAAAGCTCGTACGACTATGCAGGATGACTTTGGAGAATTCACGCTGCTCCGTCAAGGTCGGTAAAGAACTCACCGAGACCTTCAATGTCGAAAAAGGTTTTAGGCAAGGCGATAAACTGTCATGCGATTTCTTCAACATCATACTTGAACAGATTGTAAGAAACTCAAACGTCAACACCAGAGGAACAATCTTTCAAAAATCTGTGCAATTGCTCGCATATGCAGACGATATTGACGTAATGGGAAGAAAAAAGCGTGATGTCATAGGTGCTTTTGCGAGTATTGAAACAGAAGCGGAAAAAATGGGTTTGATGGTTAATGAGGGCAAAACGAAGTATATGCTGTCATCAAACAAGGACCCAGAACATCGACGAATTGGACAATATGTCACAATAGACAGACATAACTTCTGACTTCGTCTACCTAGGATCCACTGTAGACACGGACAACAACATCAGTGCGGAGATCAAACGGAGAATAACTCTTGCCAACCGTTGCTTCTTTGGGTTAAGAAGGCAATTGAGAAACAAAACCCTCTCCAGAAAAACCAAGGTCACCTTGTATAAGACCTTGATCATCCCAGTCCTGCTTTACGGCGCGGAAGCATGGACCTTATCGAAAGCGGATGAGGAAACCCTTGGTCGTTTCGAAAGAAAAATTCTCCGAATGATCTTTGGTCCCGTATGCGAAGGCAATGTGTGGAGAAGAAGATACAACAACGAGCTGTATGAGCTGTACCGCGACATGGGCATAGCCAGAAGAGTACGCATCGCGAGGCTACGATGGTTGGGCCATGTTGAGCGGATGGACCCAAACGCTCCGGTTCGTCGGGTGTTCGAAGGCACATTGCAGGGAAATCGCGGAAGGGGAAGACCTCGTATTAGGTGGCGCAATCAAGTGAATGAAGACCTCAACCGACTTGGAGTGCGAAACTGGAGAGAGCTCGTCCGAAATCGAAGTCGTTATAGAAGGATGTTGGTTGAGGCCCAGGTTCATCCCGAACTGTAATGCCCTCCTAAGTAAGTAAGCAAGCAACATGTAAATCGCTTTGTTTTCCCACGATCCATATATATGGGATTGTATCTGTGACAAACTGGCATTCGTCTTCAGAATGTAAGAAAATTTTATACAAATACGGGCATTTCTATATGTATTTTGTTTTCAATTACAAAAATATTTGTAATTTCGCCCATCATGTCTAGTAGTGAATTTGAAAACTAACAACTGATGTAGTGGTTTTTGTAGAAATTGTTTGTAATGCTGGTGTTCATCTATGTTCAATTTAAGCCCAAATGTAGTTTCCCAAATCCTTATTCCAATTAAGCCAACAAATTGAAAATATTTTCCCTTACCAAAAACAAAAAAGTCGAAAAATTAAGACAGCCAATTTACATAGGAATACATCAACTGCGCTGCACTATACAAATCGATTTATTCTGTTTTCTCTCTCCAAAGGCATAAAATCTACATGTTGCTGTTGAATGCACTTGGATTTCAGGTTGAAAACAAAAAACTATCCATTCAATTCAGAGTATTATTTTACCCTCTACTCCCAAGTGCTTTCCCCGCATCGATAAATTTAGAAGCAGCAGCAGTTGCTTTCTCTTCTCGTTTGTGCCGCACATTGAAATGCAACAGTTCTCAAAGTGAATCCTTATTCGCATTTGACAAATGAAATTCTTTCTCTTTATTTGATAAAACAGCAGAAACTACATTTGAATTCATATTTCTATTCTCACACATTTGGTACTTACCTTGAGACTGTTAGCGGTGCAAACGACATATCTGCCGATCCGGATATTAAATCTCCAATTATTCCATTCCACTGAACTGCAATAAAGTATCAAAAAAGAAAGTCAACAAGAATTAATCAAACGTCACCAGCTGCCGATTTAACAAATGCGAAATAGAACATCTCTTGAAAAAAATAAACAAATTGAATAATTTTCCAACCTCTCTTGCCATTTGGCTGTTTCATTTTAGAATGCTGCTCCTCGTTGGATGCATCGGCTTCCTGATCATCATTGTAATCACTTGATACACCCCAGTCATTTAGTGATACATCCTCGACCACATCCTTGGGTGCTTTAGCTGCGTCAACATTGTCAGCCTCAACATTGGTTTGAATGTCGCCTGGAATTGATGTTGCTTGACGTAGCTGCCTTTTGAGGATTCGTCCTTGTTTCGTACCCACATTTACCTCAGACGGTGACGACGACAATGACGACGCCTTTTTTGATTCGAATTCATTGCTATTCAAGCTGTTTTCACGCTCTAAGCTGGCTGAACAAAAAGGGATTTTAATTGAACTCCTTTACAAATAGGAACACACATACAAAGTGGTATACACATAAACACACCAACACATGTGCAAGAGTAACAACTGATTAGTAGACTTACCGCTGTTAGAAGAGTACCGTCGAGTGCGAGTTCGTCCTTCGGGCGAGTGATATCGACGTTGTTGCTGGTTGGCAGCTGAATTGGCAGGATATTGATCGTTTGCTTCACCCAACGTGGCATCTTTCAATTTGTGATGTTGTTGCTGCTCTTGCTCCTCTTTAACTCCTGATGTTGCCCTATTGTTATCATGGTGGGTACCACCACCTTTCGATGATGCTCTTCCGGGCATAAAATCATTCAGTGTCGAGAATTTAGCACCAAATAATTCATCATGGACAATGTACAAATGAAATTCGAATTCCAATTCTGTAGCAATGTTGTCAAGGAGATCCATGGAAAGACCATAGCAGCATTTTGTTCTGTAATTAAAGTGAAGAGCCGTTTGGTTTAACGTTGTTTGCCAAGAGAGTATACCAATAAGTAATTTGGTGAAGGAGGGAACAGCACAGTGTGTGTGGGAGGAAGGAACGTTGCACCTACTAAATTCATTTGCTGTGTTGTTATTTTGCTTTGACAACCGAAAAGTGTTCATAAGCAGGCCTCCTTCTGCAAGTTTCTTTCTAGACGTGACTTTACATTCTACGATTTATAACAACCAGCTTCCAATTTTTTAAACACCAAGAGAAAGATGCTGTCGCTTAGTGAGTCAAATTGCTAAAATGGCTACTGTCGGAAGGTTTCTTTTACCTTAAATTGTTTTAAAAGCCTTGAAACGTTAACTTCAGACCTTTTCTTTCCATACAGACTGTGTTTTCAAACAAACAAGACGGATCATGGAAATTGGCTGATGCAATCTATGAACAAAACTAAAGTCGAAGTATTTGGAGGGAATTTAAATTGCAACGTAAAGTTTTGACTGAAGTTTGTGATAAAATACTTGAGATGTCAAACTTGCAGTGTAGTTTCCGCAAAACTACTCATGGGGAGTAGGTGGTGGTACCTTTGCCTATACTTGAGGGAAACGTTAAATTTCATTGGTTGTGGGGAGCACTTTCAATTGGTATTCTCTACTCGTTGAAAATCCTGAATAGCAAAGTCATTAAGGCATTCCGTTTGCAAATTGAATATAAGATCTCAAGACGTTCGTGAAGTGAGGTTGTATGCCATGATGTTCGAGATGTGGAAATTTATTTATAAACAAGAATTTTGGTGTTTGAAAACTTTGCTTTGCTTAATTTTGTTGTAGTAGGCAGATGCAAGGAAGTTTCCATTGAGAGTATTTTTTTAATTGACTTTACTTACTCATACGTGGGATTTGAAAAATTATCCGTTTCATCGGAAGGCACTTTGCCGCCGTGGTCCAGTACGTCCTGTGTAAATCGTTGCTGAATCTCGATGTTATTGAACATAATCGTAAGATTATGCTTACGATTTGGCAGCAAACGATGGCACGGCAATCCCCGCAGACACAAACCGTCTTCGTCTAGTTCAGATGCCATAACAAATGGCGGTGCTAGGGCAGTGACAACACGAAACACCGTACGTGATTTAGCTGATAGGCCTATCGAAGATGCAACGGAGTATAGTGCCAGTCTAATGTTAGATTTACGACGTTGTTCTTTACCTGAGACAACAATGTCTCCTCCTGGCCAGACAATTGTATCCAGATGAACGTTCCTCCCCGAAATGAGACCAACTCGACGCCATTTGGTTTGTGGATAACGCGTCCGTCGTTGTTGGTTTCGATGACGGGCTATCGTCATGTCTTCATCGAAAAGTTGAAGTTGGCGGCCATTTCCGTCTGGTACGAGGTTGAGTATTTCAAACTTGGATATTATTGGATATTCCCGATGGCCTCCTTCGAAAGTGAGATCTCCGGCCATTGCCTGTGCTGTGGATGTCTTGAGTGCTCTGAAATTAGAAGGAAAAGAAATTTGTTTTATATTTCAAAATCAAAAACAATTTCAAGAAATTTGCTGAAAAGATTATGAATTTTAATATTTTCAGAAAAAAATCAGTTTAGTGGCGCCCAACGTGAAACTTCTGGTCATTAGCATTTCACAACATAAAAAGAAGGTCGCTTCGAAACGTGAATTTAAGTACTTTCACGAATACGTTTCACTTCGTCTGGTTTTCAGTGCTTGGAAGTGGTTGGGCTTCCTTTTTATGGTTAAATACTTCTGCTTTTATTCCTGGACTGGTGTTTTCTCGAATGCGGGTCCACCTATCAGTACCACACCCAAAATACAAAAAATATATTCAATTAAAAGAAATAATAAAACTCATTGCCGGACCATCATTAAAATCCACTCCTCCTCCTCAGACAAAAGTTCAGAAAAGGTCTTTAAATACCGAAACCAAAAAAAAGGGTCAACGGCACACGAGCGTTGCACAAGAGTGTGGGTATAAGGCCAGGCCACAAATCCCTTGACCACATAAAAGAATATTTTTTTTTTGTTCAATGTAAGCATCCACAAAACAGTTTACACTTCCATGGCCCACCAAGCAGAAAATAAAAATAAAAAATTTGTTTTGATTTGATCCTTCTGTGCAATGTAATGCCGCCCCATAAAAAGGGGACGATCCAATAAAGTGGTTTACTCTTACCATTCAGAGGGTATCCACCGGACAGCTATAAAGATTCTGTCTTTATAGTTGCCCCAATGCTTTCCAATGATAACAGAAGCACTATACTCACTCCTTGTTCGCCCCTTTATTTGTGTAGAATCAATTTCAAAATGAAATGTCTTCTTTTTTTCCCTGTTGGCATCATATCCTTGGGAAAGGTTAAATCTGCCATTTCAGTTTAGATTGTCTTAGAAAGAAAAAAGGGATTCTCTTACCGGCATACACATAGACTGCAGGGTGTGTAGTGCATTTTGTAAAAGGATGACATTTTCCTTTGATTCGTCTCTCAGTAGTTGCGATGTGGATAATAGTGATGAAAAAAGATGTCAAACAAAAGAGGGTATCAGACTCTCTCTTATTCATCAGCTAGTGCAATGAAATCAATTCGAAAAAAAAGGATTCAAGAACTATATTTAGTTCTGGGGTATTGGATTTATTCCTTTTAAACGAAAAATGGGTGGAAAACTATTCAATTCGGATTCACTTGGCTTTATCAGTGCACAAGAATAAGCGCTGTGTACACAAGGGAGCTACTAATTCAATTGATTGTTAGAAATTGGTTTTGTCTTACGAGAAAGGGAAGATCGTTCTTAAAATTATTGAAGCAAGGAGCTAATGTGTCTGCACTGAGTAAATTAATTAAGCTTCACAAGGAATGAAGCTCACAGAAGCAAACCCCATTGCAATGTGGAATGTATCACTTTTGGGCGAACCGTTTTTTGGTTGTCAAGAGTACTCAACCTTTGAATTGCTGTTCAGTTGTGCAAACGTCTGCAGTTTGAATGCCAAAGAAGAAGAGGAACTTCTCTCGAATTAAAAATTGTAACCAGCGAAGTGATGTACTCATTTGTTTCAAATTCCCTAGAAGTTCACAAACTTCACTTTCGTTAGTTATTTTATCTGTAACAAACTCAAACGACTTGTAGTGCGTCACTAAATGCAAATTCATCAACATCGGATGATTTTTTCAAATAAAAATTAAAAAATTTAGTACAAACGAACTTCGATAGAAGCTTCGGAAAATACTGTAAGGGTCGGAAGATTAAGCTTTTTTGTAACGCTGGACAATGACTTAGTTTCATCGGGTGGCAAATGTAAACATTGAATACTTCTTATCAGTTTCTGGTTAAGTGAACTAAAAGATTATCACTTTTAACGATGCTAATTAAATTTTGCTATTTCGTAAGTTGAGGTGAGAATGTAAATGACCCCTTCTGATTGATGATGATTAGCTAATGATTTGCAGTTTCTATTGATAGATTTAAAGCGAGGTGAATGGTTTAATATTAGACTCTGATGTTAGCACATATTTACTTAATCATGCTTAATCATTGAAAGGATTGTCATAAATCAATTAAGCAAAAGATCAATTCATATATTTAGAAGCAAGTGTGGTTTTTATTTCCTTCAAATTACTGCTGTTTCCATTTGGTTAAAGAATGGCTATAACCCTATTTATTTTGTCTAAACAGAGCAAGGAACTCCAGGGCCAAGCGTATTTCTCACAACCTTGTGATTTGTGAGGGAATAATAAGGAACTGCAATTTTCTGCCGGTTCCGAACGGCTAACCGAGAAAGCGCTTTTCATGGCAATGAATTTACTAATGGACGATTTTCAAATTCCTCTGTTGGGATTCGAACCACGAACCTCTGGGTTACCAGGCAGACATGCTAACCATGACGCCAAGGAGATTTCATTCTACCCTTAGCTTTTCATATTCGTTTCAAAACTCACGTCTATCCTTTTCGGACGTGGAACTGGAACGGCTGTGCATGATAAGTTCATTGAATTCTGACCTGGACAGCATTCTTACATGGATTAAGTAAATTGATGAGAAGAGTTCAATGCTACAAAAACTCAATGCTCTCTTTTGCCGTTAATGCTAAACATTGGTATTATCTATTTATCTATGAATTGTACCTGCATCCAAGAAACTGAAAAGCTGTTAGTATACGGAACGAATGATCTTCGTTGGAATGACCACATATTTTGAGTAACCAGAAATTCTACAAAGTGCTTTTTTCACCCCTTCTGATCTGGCTATAACTTATAAAGCCCACATCCGGTCAGGTCTGTAGTTAAATTCTCATATGTGGTCAGGTGTTCCTCAAATATCTTTATACCTCCTTGATAGGTTACAAAACTGACCGTTGAGATTCAATCGTGAAATCCTTTGATTCTATTGAATCTCGTCGAAATGTTACTTGTCCTTCTCTATTCTATGGCTTTTTTTTTTTTACAAAAAGTGCTCAGTGAAATAACCAGTTGCACTCACTGATTCCCTGAAACAATTTTGCCCCAACAGTGCTCTTCAGTTTGACCTTGATCCCAACTTCGGACGCACAGTTAAGCTTAGAAATTCATACTGTAGCCGCTCAAAACGAATGTGGAATGCTCTACCTGACTCTGTTTCACCCCTGCATTTTGAACCAATTTATTTTGAAGCTCATAATATTTTTATAAGAGTAAACCTTGTTTAGCTCTATAGCAACAATGGTGAGGAAACCTCAACGAATTCAAGGAACTACAATGTTATGTCGAATCCGAATGGCTAAGAAAACGCTTTTTATTGCAGCGTTTTACAGTCGAGCAATTTTATGTTTTTAATGGAACCCGAACCTCGAACGTCCCATATTTGAAAAGCAAATGCGTGAACAGATTTGGAGCCTAATAAGTAAAAAAAAGCTTACAGCGCAGTGGTCTAAATTTATTTTGCAACGTCGAAACTACTAGCTGCTTACATTCGTAATGAAATTAAATTCCCATAAACACAATAGAAAATGAACAGTTGTTATGAAACAAAGTTCAATAATCGACTTCTTGAAGCTAAAATAGAGTGATTTAATGCTTCTCAGAGTTGTTTTGTTGTGTCCTCAAGTGCCACTGTCCTTCTTTTTCTTTGAAAAGTCATCAAATGCTGATGACAGTGCATTTTGCTATTCAATCAAGCTTGGCTATGACCTATTCTCAACGTTTTCTTAATAATGGTCTTTGTTTAAAAAAAAAAAAAATTAATGCTTATCTGATTTGTTCGTTTTCTCCATTCTTAATAAAAGAAGATTACCGTTGTACATTAAAATGTTAGATCTTTGAGCCCCTTATGGTTTTTTTTTTTAAGTGAAAATATTTCTATATCAGAGGCAGAATACTTAAAGATGATGGGTAAGTCTTTGGTGGAAGCGCTTGGGTGTAACTTGGGTATAACTGCTCCAAATTTGAACAAGGGAAAGCAACAAACCAAAGTCAAACTGTGCCTTACTAAAAATGCACATTTTATGCTATACCTTTTCCCGAAATCTAAGTGCTTCCTTTTTTTTTCAAAAGGAAAGATAATTGTTGATTTTAAAATAAATGAAAAAGTGGGCATAACAAACTCTGACAGGGCCTGGGTCTAGCATATTTCTTTTAGAAGGTAAGGATACAATTTTCTACTAATTCTGAACAACTAAGTGAGAAGGACGTTTTCACGGGAATCATTCTCTGAGGAATTACCAATTCCGTGCCAAAGGCGCTCCCTGCGCAAAACGGTTGTAAGTTGTCGGAAGAAGAATCTCGAACTCTCTTGTTACAGGCAGACCTGGTAACCAATACGGCAAGTGCTGAATTTAGCTAAAGGAACTTTCATATTTCGTAAATATATAATACGAGTACAAATAAATATTTTTTGGCTGCGTACCTCATGATAGGATCACTAGTTTTAAGCAGTCAATTGGGAGAGCTTTGATCCTGTCGAGGTCACGATGCTCGTGGCCCCAGTAAATCTAAAAAGTTTTTGATATCCCCATAAAACAAAAGAATCAAATAAAATTTCTTTTCCACTGCAGAAAGTTGTTGACTAGTGCTTCCCAAGTTAAGTTGTACACTGCTGGATTGATTCTTAGCTCTAGAGTATGGCTGAATCCAGAGCTAAATTGACTATGAGTACTTCAAGGAGAGATCTTCCGGCAAGGAGTTAGATTTTGCTTTCAAAGTCGTGGTTTATTTGGCATTATAGTGATTGAACATATTTTGTTTTAAACAAAACTATCAAAATCGATATCTGAATAATGATATTGATGATAGTTTGAATAATCGAAAACTTTTCAAATAAATAAAAAGAGCCTTACAATTTAGCAAATACCCTGCATGCGGCCTAGAGTTTTTCTCTCAACCATACTATGGGTGGAATAGAGGGAACTTACAATTGTTGGCCTATTCTGAACGGCTAGGTGATCAAGACTTTTTTTTGCAAATGTAATTAACTAATCTTGTAATACTTGCCAGTTCCTCATCTTGGCAAGAATCGAAGAGACATATTTTTTTGCTTAATTTGATATAGATTAGCAGCGTTTTTCATTACTATACAGTTACTCTTCTCGATACACGTACATAAAAAAGCAATCGAATTGCTAACTACTACGCCACGAGCACCACCAAAAATATGTAAGGACGTTTAAATATTTCAAAACTCGTACCAGGTTTTGAAAAATTGATAAGTGTCTCAAAGAGTGACCAAGCTAAAGCTAAAAGAAGCGTTACCGACCTCGGAAAATTTTTTTTATTAATTATTCATTCATTAATGTAGACATTTTCTTATATCTGTTCAAGTATCTCAAAGTGAAGCTTCAAGGGGGCTAAGTTTTTTTTTTTTTTATATTCTTATACAACAATTTTTGCTGCTCATACAAGATTGTACAAAAAATAATAAATTGGACGATTAAAATACAAATGGTCTAGTTGACCAAAGCTGAATGAACTTTATTTGAAAAGTAATTCCGATTTTATTTTGATATGTTCGTTTTGAAAGTTCACATTCAATGTGAGAAATAAACACAGTTTCTCATTTCCATTTTATCTACAAGAATTTTATCAACATGAATATTTCAACGCAAAGGCAGTAAAAGAAAAACAGTCTAGTGCCAAGTAGAGGATATTTTATTTATATATTTAAGCGTGAACATAATTCATTAAATTTTAATTTTCATTATCAATAAAATCACCTAAAAACGTTATGAATGTTCAAGATCTTATGAAAAACACAAACACGAGATATCTCGGCCATTTCCAGATGAAAAACCAAATTGGTAACCTTGTGCAGTGCAGAATCGAATGCATATGGGAGATGTGTCTTATCTCGGGCACACGAATGCCTTCTTGGGAGTTTACTAAAACGTATAAATATATATTTTATATTTTGTATTTTGTAAGCATTATTATTACCTGCATAAATTGTACCGATCTACAAAAGCAATTAAAGCGAATTAGTTGAATTGAACGAGTTGAGTATTTCGCTCGAGCTAATAGAGGAATGTGATGCTTTTCATATTTTTGGGTCTGTTTTTATAGATTTTCATTTTCCTAACACAAACACACTTACTTGTACTATAGTAGATAAGACAAAATCTATACCTACAAGTTCCTTCTTCTTACGCCAATTATTTGCTTTTTCTATGTGAGATCCATTGATAGAAGTTTATTATTTCGCTTGAAATAAGAGAGACGATGAATAATCTTTCCAGAAACACTTAATGAACTGCAGAATTGATTGTATATAGGGTAGGCCCATTTTCATCACTTCGAGTCCTTCGACTTTACTTCAAAAAAATGTCAAAGTCTAATCTTCCTCTCGATTCTTCATTTATTGATTTTTGTAGATAAAGGTGAGTGTTGACTAGGATTTTATTATTCAACTTAATTTTTTTAATATAGAGGAAAAATCAAAGTTTTTTTTTGTTAATTTTACTTAATTTAAAAACATTTCCAACGAGTGTGTTCGCACGTGGCTTTTTGCAGTACAGTGCTGTGCTTTTAAAATAAAAAAATAAATAGGGTAGCGCAACACAGCGAGGTGCACCTGGGCCTGGGCCTAGCAATTTACTCACAACCATGCCTTGTGAGATAATGGAGGGGAACTACAATTTTCTACCGGTTCCGAACGGCTAATCGAGAAAGCGCATAGCATAGCACAGCAATGAATTTATTAACGGAGGGTTAGCCAATTCCTCGCGAAAAGCGATACTCGTGGAAAAAACAGACATGCTTACCATCACACCACTGCACTGGTACCACGGTGCTGTACTTTTACAGGATTTTTTTCTTAAATGCAGTTGAACCCGAGTTTTGATAGATCTTCAAATGAAATGGGGATATTGCAAGTATAATTTATACATTCATGGCAAAATGCTAGTGAATGAATGGTAAATTTCTCAACAACCTTTTTCTCTTTGTTGAAAGTGACATCATTCTCATAAGTTACCCTATCACATAAAATAAAACTCAAGTGGTCTTTTAAAAGTAAGTACGTAACAAAATGCACTGTCATCAAAATCAGATGATTTTTCCAAATAGAAAACAAAACTTCTCACAATATACGAACGGCACGCGGTGATAGACGCTTCTGTAAATATTTCAAAGTCCAGATGTTAGAACGATTGAACTGATGTAATGCAGGACAGTGACTGAATTTCATCTGTTCGGTGGTGTAAATAATGAAAACTTCTTATCAGTTTCTGGCTGATTGAGCAACAAGACTATCAAGTTGATGCCAATTAAATTTTGCTATTTTGTTAGCTGAGGTGAGAATGTAAATGAACCCTGAAAATAAAATACAGATGACTTGCAGTTTCTGTTGTGAAATCGTCAAGAAGGTGAATGATTTGATAGAGGTTCTCATTTCTGGAATTTTTTTTACTTTCTCAAATCATTCATTAGAAAGTCCAAAGCATGAAACTATATCAAAACAACAGAGTTACTCTCTTATTCACGTTATGGTCAACCAATTTAGGATAATGAGTGATCAAAATTCTATAGTAGTTCCACCTGTTTCGGGTGTATTTGTGTGATTTGTCTTGTTTTTATTTTAGACTACGATAATTCGGTTTTCAAACAACATCGGGCACATGCAACACAGCTGTACCTCGAGTGTATTCCTTCCTTCAGATGCCATTGGATTTAACTTCTCTTTTAGAATCAGGCAAGATTTTATTTATTTGTAAACAAACTTACAAGCAATATGGAAATGAAATTCGCATTCCGATGAGATAATATCTAAATAATATCTAAATATTTTGTATAGAATTCCCTTTTTACCTTTTCCATTGTTGTAACAGACCCTTATCTATCCGCCAGCGAGTGTTGCATTGTAAATTCAATTCGAAAAAGATTTCCTTGCTATATGACTCCCTCTTTTAGAACGAAAAATGAATGGAAAACAATTCTATAAGGATTCACTTGGCTTTATTAGTGCACCACAAGTGTTAGAGCTGAGTACACAAGAGAGTCAATAGTTCAAACGATTATTTGAAATTGGGTTTGCTTTACCGGAAATTGGTGGAAGAGGAATTTCGTTAATTTTCAAAGCAAGAAGCTAATGTGTGTACTTTGACTAATTGAGTTTAACTTCACATGGATGGAATATTGTTCATGAAAGGGATTAGACAGCTTTTCGGATAAGTAAAAGAAGAGGTTTTCTCTTAAAATTAAAGCAACCGATTTCATTTTTGGAGCTATAAATATCGCAACTTTCTGTGCGGAATATTTTGATCAATTTTATGGCAATTCAGGTGTTCCACAAGACAGTCGTTTAGGGCCCATATTGATTCTTTTATAATGAAATGACTTGGCCACCGCTATTGTGTATTCTTCAATGACATTGAAATGTTCTGCAGATAACTTCGAAGCTGTCTACAACGTCAAGAGTCCGTCATGGTCAATGTAAGTGTTAGTAGCTAGAAAGCAACGCCAATACAATCACAGAGTGATATGTGAAGAAAAAATAAATTCCATGACAGTTAACAAAAAAAAAAAGACTTAAAGACAATGAATACTAATAGGGCCCATACACTACACATCCATGCATGCGCAATCAAGTGATTGCGCATGCCGATTGAAGGTGTATGGTGTTGACTGAGTGGTTGTGCATGCGGCATGAGCAAAATCAGAATTTTCTGATATTTTCTTGTTTGCGCATGCATGCATGTGTGGTGTGTGGGCGAAATTGCTCAGTCAAGTGATAAAATTCAAATGAACAGATGAGCAGCAGCGGAGTTTTAGCTTCACATCCATACAACTTGTCTACTCTGCTACAAAATACAAATGAAGATTGCGCAGTTTGCATGAGTAGTGTAGGGCGAAAGCAATACTGCGCAATCTTCTGATTGCGCATGCAGGCATGAGTAGTGTATGGGCCCTATAAGTAAAAATAGAGTTGGATTTGATTTGCTACATGGCTTTTATAAGGACAATGATTGTGCATGGGTGTCCTGTGTGGTTCAAAGTTACAGCTACTCGAATGGAAAAGAGAGACATTATTTGTGTTCTTACTTGGATTGCATAGAATATCAGAATCGTAGTACAAACATTACTATCTTATTGCGAAATTGTGCAACGCGGCTAAAATATGGCTTCATTTACGAGATGATTTGTGATCACATTGCAAGAACGATAATCTTGAGCAATTGCCTGATATTTGGGACATTTATCCCCAATTCAGAAAACATGGAGAAGACGCGTGACTTGTTCTATCGGAGGATTTGCTCTTTGGATTTCTCTGCAGTAGGCAGAAACTTCGAGAGCTCCTACCAAGCGAAACAGAACAAAAAAAAAGAGCTTTTATTTTCGTGTTTCGTTTGGTGTGCTTTGAAATGAAACAGATGAAATTCTGAAAATTTCAACAAAAGAAGAAAAATTTTGTCTACAAGAAAAGGTCGGGTATCATTCATAAATCGAGTGGCGTAACAGATCGGAGAGCCCCGAGGTATAGTGCAATTCTCACAACGATGCTTTGTAAGTGTATTGAGAACACGTACAATTTTCGATTCCGATTCTGAGCACGACCAATCGAGAAAGCGGTTTTCATGGCAATGAATTTACTATCGGAGGACTTTCCAATCCTTCGAGAAAGACGATACCCGTGGAAAAACATTTTTGGTTGTCTGTTGGGAACCACGAACTTCCGCGTAACAGGTAGGCACGCTTACCATTACGCCCAGGGGGACCACCAAAGTTCAGCTATCGGGAACGAAAAATGTTTATCTGATTTGCTTCAGCTTTATGTTTCGTTTCACTTGATGTGTATTGCGAAATAAGAAAATTTTTAAAGATGTCTTTTTTAACTTGGGGCGTAAGTTTTCTTTAAATAACTGAAGGAGTTGTTACTGCACAAGTGACGCTCTCATTTTGTCAATGTAGTGATCAAATTCGTAATGAGATGAAATTCCCGACACTCAATGCAAAACGAACAGTCACGATATTCCACTGAAAATCAATAATTGGCTTCCTATTGTTGACAACTTGAGACAACTGAAATCTTCTTCTAGGTTTTTTTTGCATCCCTTAGCTAACAACAGTAATGAGTTGTCTTGTTTTTATTTTTTATGAAAAATCATCTGATACTGATGACAGTGCAGTTTGCGATTCAATCGAGGGTTACTTGAGTAAGGTATTTTTTTTGTGAGCTTTCCTACCAGGATTGAATAGACGATTAGCTATGTGTAGATTGCTAGGGGGGCTTTTGAACTGCCCCCAGTCCATGTAAGGTGTCTATCGTTATCAGTTTTTAGTGACGAAGGAATATCAAATACGAAAGTATGAGTTTTCTATTTACACAGGAACATGAATCTGTGTTTGGAAATCTGAAATGTATAAAAACAGACCCTTCCTTCATCCAGAGCATCATTTTCTTGAATAGTTCCGAACAGAAAGTACAACTCTTTACAGTTATTGAAAAAATGGCTTCTTATTTGACAATGGTACTGCTCGTTTGTGTAGTTTTTATAGTTTCAGTACAAGCAGGTGAGAATTTTGGTTTGTTGATGTTAAAAGAGAAGTTAATCATTTGAATTTTTACACAGAGGTGGAATGTGACGAAGGCCTGACAACCAAATCGTGCGTTCGAGATAAGACACATCTCGCATGCATTCAATTCTGCCGCGCACAGGGTTGCCAATCTGGATACTGTGCTGGGAGCGGCCGTAATAAGAAGTGTTCCTGCTCGTCACGGGATCTTCACAACTAAATTTGATTTTTTTGTTTTGTCAAATGTAAATCTGAAAGGAAATACAACTAACTAATTTCATATTTTGTTGAATTATTGTTTTTTTTATTTATCGAGTGTTCTTTTGAAAACCTGACAAAAACTTGACTTCGCACAGTGGAGCATTTAGACAATAGTACTTGCGAAATTCATTTTTCAAGTAGGTTTTCAATGCAAAGTTTTTTAATTCACTGAATCAAGAAATGTTTGGAACTCCAGAAATCGTTAAAATAATTTCATTCGGATAAAGGGTTTTGCTTGTATAGCGATTCAAGTCAATGCATTTTTGAAGTAAAAAAATATTAAATTTTTGGGTGTCTTGCTTTGACCGTGGAAACGAGGGGAAGCGTGTTAACTTTTTTTTGATTCGGTACTTGTTACATAATTCAATCAAAAACAAAAAGAAACAAAAATTATAAAACGGATAATGCATCCTTGCATTTCTTGAGCCATGCTAAAAAAGTAGATTATGGATATACACCGTCAGACAAAATAAAGTGCAATTGCACTTGACTCATTTTAAAAATGCAGAGAATAAACAATGAGAAGGATCTATCACTCTATTTCATTTTCCTACGTTATATTTTATCATTTTCATCAAACCTTTAAAAATACTCCGTTATTTTTGTTCTCTGTTTAAAACATGAACTGCATTAATTTTCAAGAAATGACATTGAGCTTGTACAAAAGAAAGTTTTTTAATACCTGTGCAAAGTATGACCGCAGAATCAAAATAGACGCCAGTAGAAACCATTATCCACATCTAGAATCATTAAAGAAGACCTACAATCAGACGTAAAACCAAGGACAGTCCAAAGGTGACTTAATGAAAGTGGGCTACGAAACTAATTGGCAAAGAGAAAACTTTTACTACGCCAAATAAATATGAAAAAGACTTGTTTTCGCAAAAAAGAACTTAACAAATTTCAGTTAACAATCTGCAAATCAAGGAAAAGAGTTTGGTGCAAACCCAAAGAACGACTCGACCAAAGATGCATTAAAAAAGTTAAAAAAACTTGGTGGTGCGTCTGTTAATGTTTTGGGAATGTTTTCCCTTTGGTGGTGTTGGGAATATTGTCAAAATTGATACCAAAATGACGGGTTCTCGTTACGTCAACATTATAAGAGAAAACTTAGCTTCTTAGGCATCAAAAATATCGCTGGGAAACTACATTTCCAGCAAGATAATGATCCGAAGCATGCTTGCAAAGCAGTTTTTTTTTCTCTAAACAACGTGGAAGTATTGGAATGGCCATCTCAATCCCCAGATCACGATCTGATAGAGTATCTTTGGTCCATATTAGATAACAGAATTCCGTTAGATGGTCGGCGAAATATACCATCTTTTTGGGAAAGCCTCCAATTTGAATGTGAGAGGATTGCATCTGAAATTTCGAGAAATCTGGTTCGCAGCATACCAAAGTGACTTGCAGCTGTTATTCGAAGGGATTAGTCACCAGTTACTACTTGCCTAATAAAATAATAAAGTTCATGAAAACAATACCAAATAAAATGAGTTATCTTAATTTCGGTTTGCACTTTATTTTGTCTGACAGCGTATATATGATTTATAGCTCAGATAAGTATGGCCAAGACAAAACACAAAAATTGTACGTAAGGGGATCTATCTTCCTCCGTTAAAGCGAGGGGTTCTATTTAAAAAAAAAAAATTAACTTAACTTTCTAAGAAAGTATTAGAAATCGAATAAGCTTCTTATATGTACTAACTTATACCACAAAATTTTTGGAAAATAATGTTTCGTTTTTCAATCAACATTTTAGTTTGAGTTGATTAGGTGAACAGTCTTTGAGTAATTAAATCTCAAAGTCCATAGAACCAACATAAATGGATTTCAGGAAAAAAACCTTGCATTTTATTATTTTATCAAATACTAAAATAGATTTTCACGTTGTTTGTGTTTGAGTAAGGAGCATTGATTTAAAAAAAAAATTTGCCATTATAGTAAGGCAAAGTTTGGTCAAAATTTAATATGAAGGAGAAAAGTTTAATTTTTTAATTTTGACTTTGAAACTTGACTCAAAAGTCAAAAACCATTAACTTAATTATTATTAAATTTAATTAAAGGGTTAATTCAATAAATAAAGAGATTAGTACAATTTTAAACAGTAAAAAACACTTTTTATATTTCCTCAAATGCACATTTCAGAAGCAATGCTTCCATCATCAGTGAGATATATAAATTAAATTAAATTAAATTATTTGTCAAAAAACTAACAAAAAACAAAAATTGTTTCTAAACAAAATTACAGTTGAGTTGAGTTGAATCTATTGAAAAATTTTTTGAATATTGAATCTTTGATTGGTCCATCATCATTATTCATAAGATTATTTTTGTTTTTAAATATATAAAAAGATTCAAAAGCATCTAATTCATAATTGCTATTTACATTTCTTATTAATTTTAAATTTTGCAAACTAAAACTATGACTATTTTCTAGCATATGTTCTGCAACACTTGACTTTTCTTTTTCATTAAATTTAAGATGTGCAAAATGTTCTTTAAATCTTTTTAGAATAGGTCTTCTTGTCTGTCCTATATATTCTTTTGCACAGTCATTACATCCGATTGAATAAATTCCTGATTTTTGAAGCTGTTCAATTTTATCTTTAGATCCTCCAATCAGATTTTTTATTTTTATTTCAATAACAATATACATAAATACTTTTTTTTAGGAAATTAAGTCATTTTTGATTATGAAATCGCCCTTCCGCTTGATTTCTAAGTAACAATTTAAGTTCTATTTTAGCTCTTACAGCGCTTAAAAAGCTGGGTTAACTGGCTGTTGCTCTGTAAGCGCTGCTAAAGCTGAAATAACACTTATTAAGAGCATTTTTTTTTTACTTTGAGAGCTAGAATCAGCTCCATATTATTTCTTGTATAGCGACTGTAGTCTGCAGTAGCATTGGTGCAAGCGTTATCATCATTTTATTGCTGGTTAAGAGCTACTTTCGTGGTATTGAAATGCTCGAATAGGGCTCTTAATATGATGCTAGAATGCCTGCATGTTCTACAATAGAAACAAAATTACATTGGCGTTTTGATTTAGAGCACTTTCTGCTCTATTAAAGATTATCAGAAGCTAGTTGTATCACATTTTACTGTAAAATGGAAATATAAAAAAGGTTTTCTTAAGTGTGAGTGAAAAAATAATAATACTAATAGAAACAATGAGAATTGTTTGCTAGTATTAGAACTTAGAAATTAGTAACTTTTTGAACATACACTCATAAATCTTGAGAGAGAAAATTTTCGAACTAATGAATAGAAAAAACTACGAAACATATTATCGTGAGGGTGAAATATCATATAACACGATAAAGACAATGCTGAGTAATGATTTTATGTGCAACTCTATTTTCATCACAAACATAAATGTTGCACTTCGAAAATTTACAACGCGCCTTAGAAATATTTAAGTTTTAGTAATAAATAAAAACAAAACCAAAAAAATTGTATGGAGAAATTGGTATGAAAATTGGTAGTCTCTACCAAAACCACCATTTTAATGACGCAACAAAAACATCTCCTTTAGACCTACTATACAGCCCATAGTGCTAAACACTGTTGTCTTAGACATTTTCTAGAGCAGCATAACCAGGAAACAGGATGCCTCGTTTAATTTTTTTTTTCTAAAATAGTTTTGACGACATTTTAATATTATTTACACACATGTCTCATGTTTATTTAACTTGTTCGCAGTGATAAATACACAACAAAATTGAAACTTTTAAAATAGTTATACATATTAATTTGTGACAACTTTTTTGGAGGTATTATGTTCACAAAGCCCATGCAAAATCAAGTGTTTTTTTTTCAATGAAAATTCAAAATACATTTTCCATGTTATTTTCGCCAATAAAAAAATTAACAAGAGAGAAAACTACACATAAATACAGGTCTATCCAGAATCTCATTTCACAAAGGCAACTTCATAATTAGAACCTTCAAAATAGTTTGATCACGAGCAAACACTTTTTTTATGTTAAAAAAATCTTGTCACATGTTGTCAATGTGAAAACTCAAATTGTTATGTCGAAAAAGCAGTGTAATTTTTTTTATTTAAAATATTCATTTTTTCACTTTACTCTGACTTTATGACCCTGTTGCACCTGGAACGTCGAAAAAATTCGATTTTTCGTGAACTTTTTCCCCGCATAAAAATAACATATAACAGTGGAACTTTAGATATACCTAGTAAATAGTAGAGTGAAACAATTCCCTTTTCGATAAATACGTTCCGAATGCTAAGTTAGAAACGAAATATATTCTATGTAAGAGTATTACCCTGTACTTTACTTCTTCTTTATTCAATTATTCTATTTTTTGACACAATTGTTTTATTCTCAAGCTCCTTTAAAGTTAAGTTAACCTGCACTGTAAAACGTTAAGCTCCCGATTAGCTTTTAGTACATCTATCGAGCCTTTAGACTCGTGGAGTGTTGCGGTAAAGGTTGTAATAAAGCATATTTACAGAGCAACTAGCCTTATAAGGTTTAAGAGCTTGGAGATGTTGTAAGGCACACATTTAGACCATTGAATAAACTAAAAACTGCCAGAAGCTGTAAGAAAGTTCAAAATAGAGCAGTAGCCACAGACTTCACTCTCTTAAAGCTTTTCTAAGGCATATTTAAAACTTGCAGCTCCGAAAATGTTATTTGGGTTGAAGAAAGATAGAGCCCTCTCCCATGTCCCATATGATTATTTTTTCTTGACATTACCAAACCTATCTGCCATTGGTTTGGTTAAGACAAGACAGCATTGTCCATCGTATGTAACACCCCCTGTATGATTTTGCTTGACATGCAATTCTTTAGCACCCTATAAAGCATTTTTCTTAAATTGTATTATTTCAAGGCACTTTACAAACATTCTTTTTTATACCATTGACTTAAAATGTACCACTGAAGTAGAATATTTCTACTCTTGTATGCAGCAAAAAGATAAAAAAGGCTGTTTATATACATGCGCAAATATTTCAAAAATATTTGTTTGTTTCCTTTTATGCACCACTGTAACTTTGTGTTTGACTTTAAGACACTCTATTTATACTATAGCTATTTACTTTTGACTATTTTTGAGGAAAAATACTGAGTCCATTTCTTGATGGGAGAGATTCGTATTTAATCTGAAAGTTCCTAAACACCCTGTGATTGTATTTTTCTTAAAACTCATAAAATTTATTGCTTTGAAAGTTCCCTTCAAACGGAAAAAAATATCACGCTGTTTTTATTTGTTTACGAGCTACAATTTTTGCTACCAAGGAAGTCATAACACTCCACTGATCAATGTTTAATACAACGATTTAATAACTCGACTTTTAATTTTGTCTGTACTATCTGATCTTGCTTTCAATTTCATTCTTTCAACTCAACAAGTATTTTTGCATTTCGTTCTTCAATGAAACAAACCTTAATCTTGTTTAAAGGTTTATTTATAAACCATTGTTGGATTTATTAGTTTTTGTTTGGTAAACAAATTCTGTTTACTTTTATGTTCCTCATATAAAATTAACGTAGTTACTACAAACAAAACTGGTTCTCGATGGATTTACGAGCATAAACAAGGGGAAAGAGAAAAGAAAATTAATTCAGGTCAAGAACCTTCATCTTCTTCGTTCTTAAAATAGAATTTCGTTCAGAATGTTAAACGTATAAAAGTGAATTCTTAATGTCTCCAAATTATTACTTCTCTCCATCAATTCGTATAGAAAGTACTTTAATTCCTTCGCAAGATTCGAAATGAACTCTCGTTTAATAATCGCCTTTGTTGTTTGTGTAGTTTTGATGGCTTCAGTTCAAGCGGGTAAGTGAATTTAACTTCAATAGAAATCAAAAAAACTAACGAATTTCGGTCTGAATTCAATTAGATTGTCAAGAGGGTCTAACTAGCTTCTCATGCGCTAAAGACTTGAGTAATGCTCCTTGCGTACAGTATTGCATTTCTCAAGGCTGCAAATCTGGATATTGTGCTGTAAAAGGTCGTAGCAAAAAGTGTTCCTGTTCGTCGCGGTTACTTTTCGACTAGTTTTAGGTCATCTGGATTTTTTTTAATGCGTCCAGCTTAAGGACTCACACATAATTCAAGAATTTCTATTTAAATGCACTTGGTGTAAACGATTCCATTATGTCAACGATGAATGAATAAAGTTAAAATTGCACTGCCAAGAAAAACGTTTTGTCACTAATTTTAGTGGGGGCAAAAACCCGCTAGATCTTAAACTGACTTAAAAGCTATGAAACTAAGAGCTAACATTAATGAGAGGGGTGATTTAAGAAATGGAGTTTTTAGCAAGGGGTACGGAAGTTGAAGTCAAAACGATCAAGCCTTGAACTAGCGTTGCTCAGCACTCGGAAGATCAGTTCATTTGAGCCATATGACGTACGATGAGAGGGTGGGTAGAAGAGTCAAGAATTTCAAATGCTTCGAGATAAGCGTATTTATGTTGAGAAGAAGCTTGATGCGATCTTGGTAAGTTCTCTGAGAAAATGGCGCTGAATATTTTCAATTATAGAATGCGACCACACTTGGTAGGTGTTATTCTAGAAACGGGTGAACAAAGGCTTGTACACGCTTTAAACGCGCTTAAGTTCTTTTGTAAGCTGCGATACTTACATTTACTGTTGACAAACTTGCCGCCACTTCTTCTTCATTTGTAAAGTTCACTATTACATTCGTATCGTTTATATAGGTAATATGTTACTGACAATTAAAGCTGGATTTGTAAGTATACCCATCATATAGCTCTAAAGGGTCATTAACAATACGTGTTTGCGTTTGATTTTCTCTTTGTTCAAACTTTCCCCAAAATGAGTTTAGTATAAGCTTTGTAAAAAATCATTTACCTGCATTTTTTGAAATATTGTCATACTCGAGCATATTCTGCTCGTTTAATTTTTTGGAAACTGTTCTATATATGCTTGTTTTTGTTTTTCGTTATTACAACCAGCCATCCAGAAGCTTCTTGTTTGATTTTCAAGAAATTATCCATCATTAAACCTGATTTGGCTTCCTTATTATGTTGAACGATGTCATATTCCGAAATTTCTAAAATATCTGCATCCTTTCTGAATAGCCTTTACTACTTCATCGATCACCCATGTGCCATTGATTGCTCGTTCATCGTCTGTATGTGTATAATAACATTCGGTTGATTTCAACTCCTGTAGTGAGTTTACACAAACTAAACATCAATTTGTTGTTTTGCTTTAGTGGAAGAACTGGATGAAACAAAAGTTGTGGAGGAAGAATTCTACACGTAGTTATCCCATTGATACTATTTAAATTCATTTCTGATATGCTTGTAGAATCGGTATGGATTTTTGGATGTTACTTACTTACTTAGGTGGGCATTACAGTTTGGGGTGAACCTGGGCCTCAACCAACATCCTTCTATAACGACTTCGATTTCGGGCGAGCTCTCTCCAGTTTCGCACTCCAAGTCGGTTGAGGTCTTCATCCACTTGATTGCGCCACCTAAGGCGAGGTCTTCCCTTCCGCGATTTCCCTGCAATGTGCTTTCGAAAACCCGTCGAGCCGGAGCGTTTGGGTCCATCCGCTCTACATGGTCCAACCATCGTAGCCTCGCGATGCGTACTCTTCTGGCTATGCCCAGCCCATGTCGCGGTTCAGCTCATACAGCTCGTTGTTGTATCTTCTTCTCCACACATTGTCTTCGCATACGGGACCAAAGATCATTCGGAGAACTTTTCTTTCGAAACGACCCAGAGTTTCCTCATCCGCTTTCGATAAGGTCAATGCTTCCGCACCGTAAAGCAGGACTGGGATGGTTAAGGTCTTATACAAGGTTACCTTGGTTTTTTCTGAAGAGGGTTTTGTTTCTCAATTGCCTTCTTAACCCAAAAAAGCAACGGTTGGCAAGAGTTATTCTCTGTTTGATCTCCGCCCTGATGTTGTTGTCCGTGTCTACAGCAGATCCTAGGTAGACGAAGTCCTGTGCTATCTCGAAGTTATGTCTGTCTATTGTGACGTTTTGTCCAATTCGTCGATGTTCTGTGTCCTTGTTTGATGACAACATATATTTCGTTTTGCCCTCAATAACCATCAAACCCATTTTTGACGCTTCTGTTTCAATACTCGCAAAATTACCTGGCATCACGCTTTTTTCTTCCCATTACGTCAATATCGTCTGCATAGGCGAGTAATTGTACAGACTTTTGAAAGATTGTTCCTCTGGTGTTGACGTTTGAGTTTCTTACAATCTGTTCAAGTATGAAGTTGAAGAAATCGCATGACAGCTTGTCGCCTTGTCTAAAACCTTTTTCGAAATCAAAGGTCTCGGTGAGTTCTTTACCGACCTTGACGGAGCAGCGTGAATTCTCCAAAGCCATCCTGCATAGTCGTACGAGTTTTGCAGGGATGCCGAAACTAGACATGGCTCTGTACAGCTCGTCTCTGTAAATGCTGTTATACGCGGCCTTGAAATCGATAAAAAGATGGTGAATATCGATATTACGTTCTCGGGTTTTTTCCAAGATCTGCAGTAATGCGAAAATTTGGTCTATTGTGGACTTCTCTGGTCTAAAACCACATTGATAAGGACCTATCAAGTTGTTGACGTGGGGTTTCAGACGTTCACATATTGCAGCAGACAAGATCTTACAAGCGACGTTAAAGAAGCTTATCCCTCTATAATAATTGGCGCATTCGGAGGGTCTCCTTTCTTTAGGATCGGGCATACGATACTGAGGTTCCATTCATCGGGCATGCTTTCTTCCGACCATATTATGCAGATCAGCTGGTACATGCTCCTTTCCAACTGATCTCCAGCTGCCTTGAAAAGTTCGGCATCAAGGCCGTCTGCACCTGCAGTCTTATTTGATTTAAGTTTGCATATAGCAAGCTTAACTTCTTCTAGGTCGGGAGGACGGCATTCTTGATCATCGTCCAAGCTGAATGGGGCAATCTGCCTAACAGCGGAATTTGTGTCCTCATCGCCGTTAAGCAGTCTGCAGAAATGATCTTTCCAGGTCCTCAGTAGCGACTGTGACTCTATAACTATGTTTCCCTGCTGGTCTTTACAGGCTTGAGTTCGGGGTTTGCCACCCTGGCAGGATCTTTTTACCTTTTTTTACCTCTCTATTTTTGGATGTCCTGAAGGAAATTTCCAGTATTTGCACACCCATGGATTATAATGAGCATACATCCTAATACATAATACATACCTAAATATAAGAATGTACATGATTCGCCAGTATCTGATGCATCTTCCGAAGTTGATATTAAAATAGAGGATTTTGCTCGCATGTTCTCGAGCAAGATCAAAAGATATTGGAGAATGTCGTGGCCAATCTTATGATAATGGTTAATGGGTCCAATATGGCCGGCATCGATAAAGGAGTACAAGACAGGATTGCCGAAAGAAATGAACTCGCCGAGTTCGTACCGTGCTCAGCTCACTCTTTAAATCTTGTAGGTCTTCATTCTGCCTCATTATGCCAGTAAGCTATTAACCCTTTTGGACTGGTTCAAAAAGTATATTGCTTTTTTGTTGACTCCACTAATAAGTGGGATTTTATGAAAAAATACGTTATGTCAAATTTAAAAGGAAATAGTCAGACGACATGGTCGGCGAAAGATGTTGTTGTGAATGCCCAATTAAATATTTGCACAAAATCCAATAGAGTATTGGATAAATGAGGCTAGAAAATTTGCTGAAAGAGTGGTGTTGACCCTGCTTTGCAAAACAAACGAATTCCGAAACATAAAAAACATTTCGATGAGATATGTGAAGACGAATTACAAACACTCCAACCTGTTCCACTATTTTCCAAAGAAATAATGATGGTATTTGTTCAAACCATATCAGAAATTAAAAACGGAACTCCGCTTTTATTTGGTGACATACGCTTCCCACTGCTTCCGCAAGCTGTGAGAGAAGTTTTAGCAAACTAAAACTAATTAAAATCTGTTTGCGATCTTCTATGAGCCAGGAACGCTTATCCAGTCTTGCAATCTTAGAGATAGAAAATCGAGTTGGATACGAATTAAATTATGACAAGGTTATAGATTTATTTGCTGAACAATTGACAAATGCAATAATTAATTTGATTTTTGTTATAATTATAAATTTTTTTATTTTAAGTCCTTTCCTGTGCTGTGTATAAAATGTTTATCCTACATGCTGTAAATAAATAGAATAAGCACAGAAAAAACAGCGGTGGAAGTATTATTTCTGGAAGGCTTATGTCCAGTTGTCAATCAATTAGTGAAAATCTGATTATAAATATGATAAAGGTAAAAATAAAAATAGGTTGGTAGGGTCGGCATTTTTCAGTATTTGCCTGACTAAAAAAAGTTGAAGATCCGGGGCAGCATGAAAACGTTACTCCCACCCATGCCTCTGGAGATATATTTTCGAAGGAGTTACTCCCTCAACAGCACCCCTTACCCAATTCATTGGCTCTTCACCTTCAGGAATCATCTTGATGCGGAACTGCGTCTCCCTATCATCAAGCCTTAATCGAGGAACCATCTTCACACAATCACTTATTATCTGAAATCGCTTGAATAGAAAATATTATCATAAAAATAATAAACACGCATACCTGTTCCTGATGTTCAACTTCAGAACTTGATAGTTCTTCAGCAGGGAAGAACTCTATTTGGAAATCCGAGTCAGTCGGGGAAACTTTTAAAAAGCACTCCGAAAATTCAATCATCTCCTCGTAGGTTAAAATATTAAATTTAGCTGGGAGCATTAACTTAACGTGTTCCAGCTCTAAAACAATGCTTTTGTCACTTCGTTGAGCTTTGATTATTTTTAATTTTTCGTTTTTAATATCGCGAAGCTCAACGAAAGGTTTAATCGTACCTAAGTTATTTACTTTCGACAAAAAACTAAGCGATGCCATTTCAAACACAAAAGAATCACGAGAAGAATGCGTACAAGTTCTTTCTTTACAGAGAATAATTACTCAACTAAAATTACGAATGAAGAGGGTTATTCTCCCCTCTACCACAATCATTCATAATGTATGTATGTAACATAAATAGAATGGCACAACCCCCGGAGCCTAGCGCATTTTCCAGTTCCTCGCTAAAGGTGATGAAAAACATGTTTGATCTCCGTTGGGATTCAAATCTTCGGCATAACAATCAGACATACTTACCATTACGCCACGGGTACCACTTAATTCCTCAAAATTTATTCTTAGTCGTCCACAAAAACGATCCTCACTCGCCACTATTGAAGAAAAAAACCACAACAGTTCAACAGCAACTAAACGCATTCATCCCCCAACCACCACCTAAATTCTCATCACCCCCTTCTCCATACAACCATCACCTAACCCAAACCAACTAAAACAGCAAAAGCACTGATAACCCAGTCGCCTCCAAATATTTAAAATCTTTAATTCTCAATCGTCCACTATTAAGATTAAGAAAAAAAAACCGTAACAATCCAACAGCAACTACACGCCGCCTAAATTCTTATCACCCTCTTCTTCATACAATACCATCACCCAACCACGCAAACTAAAACCGCAAAAACACTGATAACCCAGTCGCCTCCAAATGCTAATTTCCTATCTTTTTGATTTCTCCCAGCCGCCTCCATAGGTACTCTCTTCTTCGTTTCGGAAAAAGAATTTCGTTTAGAATCTTAAACGTATAAAAGTAAATGCTTTAAGTGTCCAAATCATTTCTCCATCAATTCGTACAGAAAGCACTTGAACTCCTTCACAAGATTCAAAATGAAATCTCGTTTAATAATCGCCTTTGTTATTTGTGCAGTTTTGATGGCTTCAGTTCAAGCGGGTAAGTGAATTTAACTACAATAGAAATAAAAAAAAACTAACGAATTTCGGTCTTAATTCAATTAGATTGTCAAGAGGGTTTAACTAGGCACTCATGCGCTAAAGACGCGACTCACTCCCCTTGCGTACAGTATTGCATGTCTCAGGGTTGCAGATCTGGATTTTGTCATAAAATAAATAGTAGCAAAAAGTGTAACTGTTCGTCGCGGTTAATTCACGACGACTAATTGCGTCCAGCTTAAGGACTCGCACAGAATTCAAGAATTTCTATTTAAATGCGCTTGGTGTAAGCGATGCCATTTTGTCAACAAAGAGTGAATAAAATTTAATTTTGTTATTGGTGTCTTTTTCTAAATGGAACTCCGCCGACTTTTCTGAGTTTTTGTGTTGTAAGCTAAATCAGTTCTGCTAACACTACTTGTTGTCGGTTAAAAAATACAACGAAGTGTGATATTCCTGTTTCTCCTTAAAAAATCGAAGTTGGTTCAATCCCAAGCTTGTATAAGCCTTGCTTTTCACTCTTCCATTTTGCTTTGTTGCAACGAAATAATTGCTTGTGTTTGTTACTCATGAAACGCAAAAATTGTTTTTGAATGGGTATTGCCTCTCGTGAAGAATTGAAATGTCCTCCGATAGTATTTACACTGCCAAGAAAAACGATTTGTCACTAATTTTGGTGGGGGCAGAACCCGCTAGATCTTAAACTAACTTAAAAGCTATGAAACTAGTAGCTAACATTAAAGAAAAGGGTGATTTAAGAAATGGAGTTCTAAGCAAGGGTTACGGAAGTTGGAGTCAAAACAATCAAGACTTGAACTAACTTTACTCAGCACTCGGGAGATCGGTTCATTTGAGCCATATGACGTACGATGAGAGGGTGGGTAAAAGAGTCAGGAATTTCAAAGGTTTTGAGGATAAGTGTTAAGGAAGATAGCGTTGTAAATAGTTGTGCAGTGCAGTGAATAGTTTCAGAAATGCTTCGTTGAATGATGAGAATGTCAAATATTGCTCTTCGATCTTACAACGTATTAATGCTGAGAAGCTGGATGATAAATACTGAGTTTGAAATTCAGGTACTTTTTAATGAAATGAAAAGACAATCGCGTTTTAGTTTAGAAGATTTATTCGACCTGCATCGGTTCGCGGTTAGATCACAACTGAATACTGATTATTAGTATATAACAAGTAAAAGAGTAGGATGGGGCGTTAACATTCCGCCCGCCTTGAGCAAATTGAAAATTGTATTCAAAAAAAGTTTAATTAACAGTTTGTTCAAAAAAATTTCAAAAGTTACATTAGTGAACATTCAAGAAAACCAAAAGTTCAAAATTAACATTATATAAGAACTAAAAAATTTAAAGCTTGTTAGAATGAATAGATCAAAAAAGCAATAGAAAAGTCAGTAATAAAGATTCGAATTTTGGATATGAGAATTGGAACAAAACAACATTATAGGATTATTCATCATTAAAGGATAAAAGTGGAGAGATTCTGACAATTGGTCGAGACATTAATCCACTGGAAGTCCGGATCGTAACGACTCGTACGTTGCCATCGGTGCCTGGATGCACTTCTGCTATTCTGCCCAGCTTCCATTTGGTTGGAGGCAACTTCTCATCGCGAATGGTGACCAAATCTCCGACTTCAAAGTTAGGACGAGAACGAGCCCACTTGGCACGTTGTTGAAGTTGGACCAAATATTCGGAACTCCATCGTTTCCAAAAGTGTTGTCGAAGACTGGAAATGCGTTGCCACCGATTGACTAAATGGCCTTGAAAGTTTTCAGTTTCGGGTTCGGGGATAGTTTTTAGCGGTTCCCCGATCAGAAAATGACCTGGCGTAAGAGCGGAGAAATCATTCACATCGGAGGAAATTGCGCAAAGTGGCCTTGAGTTGACGCAGGCTTCGATTTCAGTTAAGAGCGTTGCAAATTCTTCGTAAAATAAAAGGTTTTCACCGAGCGTGCGTCGTAAATGAAATTTTACGCGTTTGACAGCTACTTCCCAATATCCACCCATGTGAGGCGCTACCGGAGGGTTGAAATGCCAGGTTGTTCCGTCATCAGAAAGATATTTAGACACCACTTCGTTTTTGCAGGCTTCGGCTAACAGAATTTGGAGTTCTTTGTCTGCGCCGGTGAAGTTAGTCCCGTTGTCACTGAACAAGTCCTTACAATGACCTCGACGAGAAACGAACCGTTTGAAAGCAGCTATGAACGTCGCGGATGAAAGATCGCTGGCAAGCTCTAAATGCATTGCGCCCGTTGACATGCAAATGAACACGGCAACGTACCCTTTAACGGTCTTCGATCCTCGGCCTTTGGAGAGCCGTAGATGAACTGGCCCAGCGAAATCGACACCACTGCTAAGAAAAGGTCGGCATGTTGTTACACGAGGCCTTGGTAAATCTCCCATGAGCTGTTGGCGAAGGTGGTGGGTCTGCTTGCGGCATTTTAGGCACGAGAGTGTTATCTTTCTCAACACGCCTCGAGCACCGATGATCCAAAATCGATTTTGTAGAGTTGCTTGCATAAATTGCGAACCAGCATGAAGAGTTATGCGATGAATGTCGTGACAGATGAGTTCCGTGAGCTTTGCTGTTTTAGGCAGTAAAATAGGATACTTCTTGTCGGTTGTAAGCGACGCGTTCTTCAGTCGACCTCCTACTCTCAGTAGCTCTTTGTCAGCCAAAAAGGGGTGAAGTTTCAACAGTTGACTGTGAGTTGTGACAGGTTTGTTAGATGCGAGTCGTTTGATGTCTTCATGAAAATATGACATTTGAGTTTGCTTTACCCAAGAGACTAGAGCTTCATCCAATTCGAAAAGTTGAAGATATTTGCTTTTTCGAAATGGTTGGGCTTGTTGTTGTTTGCGGAGTCTAACAGCTTGCTGGAGGTTGAAAACAAATCGACGGATGTATGCTGTTATACGTTTAAGTTTTCTAAATGATGAGTATCGTTGAATTAGCTCCCAGATAGGTGGTTTGTACGAAGTAGTTGCGGTGTTGACAGATTCAGAGCGTTGATCTACGTTGGTTGAAAAGATTTTTTGCGGAGGCCATGAAGACTGGGGCAACTGCAGCCAGAGAGGGCCATTCCACCAGAGCGAATGTGCGGATAAGTTTTCTGGTAGTATGCCTCTGGTAGCGCAATCAGCTGGGTTGTCGGCGGATGGCACATGGTACCAATTTTCGGGTGGTATGATTTCCTGTATTTGCGAAACACGATTAGCAACAAACGTACACCACTTACCAGGGAATTGGCGGATCCATGCGAGCGCTATGCTTGAGTCTGTCCAACCAAAGACATGGCGGATGTTGGTTTCCAGAATAGGTTTTATCGTCTTCACCAGTTGAGCTAAAAGAGCGGCTGCGCAAAGCTCAAGACGAGGCAATGAAAGCATTGCCACTTTCAACGGCGCAACTCTCGTTTTAGCCGTAAGCAACTGAACAGTGACTTCGCCGTTTGGTTGGATGGTGCGGATATACACGGCAGCGGCGTATGCGTTCTGCGAAGCGTCGGCGAAGCCATGCACATCAGACACTGCGTTCGGTATTCCAAATGACACCCATCGTGGCACTTTAATAGCTGCGATCTTTACTATATGCACCATATAATGAAGCCAGCTTTTATTAACGTCATCGGGAACTGCTTCATCCCAGTCCACCTTTGGTTGCCAAAGGCGCTGGAAAAGCATTTTGGGGATAATTGTAGTTGGAGCGAGAAGACCCAGCGGGTCAAACAACTTGGATGCTTCTGAAAGAAGTAAGCGCTTCGTTATCTTTGTTGGTCTTACCTCTGGAATTTTGACAGAAAATGACAATTGATCCGATGACGGGTCCCACTGAAGGCCAAGCGTTCTAACTCCATCTGCGTCTGAAAAGTCCAATGGCTGAAGGACTTCACGTTGGTCTTCAGGTATAGCATTAATAACTAGCGACGAATTCGAAGACCATTTACGAAGCAAAAACCCTCCTTTGTTTAGTACAGCGGACACCTCTGTTTGTATATATTGCAAATCCTCTTCGTCATGGCTGCCGGTTAAGAGATCATCCATGTAGAAATGGTTCATGATGACGTTGGTCACTGCAGGGTGGTTTTTGCCTTCGTCTAAAGCAACTTGAATTGCTTTTTTTGCATCTCAGAGACTTAAGTGGCACTGAACTTAGAGCAAGCTCGTCTGTGCACACTTATCTACGCTCTTCATCATTAATGCAAGTGTTAGTGGTTAGTAAATAACGCCAACACAAGCACAAGAGAACGTATACGAGGGAAAATAAAAAAAAAACATTACAAAAATATAACAAAGTATAACTTAAATTAAATTAACATAAAGAGAACAAACTAAAATCGTGAAACATTACTAAACAAGGTTATAAATAAAAAATGAAATTAAACTACAGTAATAAAAAATCTACTAGACATGAATCATGCAGATGGTACACTGGTTCTTAATATTAATTTTAAACTACTTTTACTGATGTTGAAATCGGCAATAAAAGGATTTGAGTTGAATAACCTACTCATGCGTGCTAATGGCTCATGCATTCCATAGTTAGTACGGTGGTGGGAGCGATGTATAAACTCTAAATTACGTAGTTGGTGAGTTCCTCCGCGATAGTTGAATCCTACGTGGGAGAGCAAGTCGGGAGCATCAATTATACCGGTTATTAATTGATGAAAAAATACTAAATCATTGTTGATTCTCCTCTGTGAGAGGGTTTGAAGATTTAATAAGCGAATACGATTTTCATAAGGAGGGAGATTGAAAGGATCTTCCCAAGGAAGACCTTTGAGAGCGAAGCGTATGAATCTGTGCTGTATTGCTTCGATTCGTGATTTATGAATATCATAAAATGGTGACCACACCTGAGAAGCATACTCTAGATGGGGACGAACATAACAGTTGTATAAAGAGAGGGTAACATAAGGGTCATTAAATTCCTTTGCCCATCGCTTAATAAAGCCAAGCATTGAATTAGCTTTGTTAATAATGAGGTTGATGTGTTCATTAAATTCGAGGTTGGTACTAAAAAGAACACCTAGGTCACGGAATCTAGAAACTTGAGATAAAGATTGTTGCGATATCGAATATTCTCCAATGCTAGGAGATCTTTTGCGGGAAAAGGTCATACTTTGGCACTTGGAAGTGTTTAAAATTAGTCCGTTCATTGATCACCATACAACAAAACTATCAATATCTTTTTGTAAGAAGTCGCGATCTGAAGCATTTTTGATGATTTTAAAAATCTTCATATCATCAGCAAAGATTAAAATGTCGCTATAGGAGATGCAAGAAATTACATCATTTATTGCAATAATAAAAAGCAAGGGACCAAGATGACTACCTTGTGGCACGCCAGACATAGCATTAAAAGGTTTTGACAAAATGTTACGAAATTTGACTTCATAAGACCTATTTTTTAAGTAGGAACTTATCCAAGCAATAAATACTGTGGGAAATGCAAAGGCTTTTAGTTTATAAAGTATGATGTTATGAGACAGTTGGTCAAATGCCTTAGAGAAGTCAGTGTAAATGCAATCAAGCTCGTTTCCACATTCAAGGGCACTGCAACACTTATGATGAAAGGATAGGAGGTTGGTAGCAGTCGATCTTCTTTGCATAAATCCGTGCTGCTGGTGGCAGACAACATTCCTTGAAAAAAAGGAAACGCTTTCGCAAACTACTTGTTCAAATACCTTAGGTATACATGAGAGCTTTGAAATAGGTCTGTAGTTTTTTATATCGGTTTTTTCACCCTTTTTGAAAACAGGTGTGATAAAAGATTTTTTCCAAAGAGTGGGGAATATTCCAGATTTTAAAGAAAGTTTGAAAAGATGTTCAAGTGTAGAGCATAAACGTGAGGAACACTTCTTTAAAACAATTGGCGGAATCCTGTCCGGACCATAAGAAACGTCATCATTAAGAGAAGAGAGGTAGTAAGTAATTCTTTCTCTTTGAATAGGGATATTATTAAAATTCACTTGCGAGCAGTGAGTTAAATATTCAAAATATTTTTCATCGATTTCAAGATTTGTATTACAAAAAGACCCCTTAAAATGGTCTGCAAAGGCATTGCAAATGTCGGGAGTATTTTTTAAAGAAATGGCGTTATAAATAAAGTTGGCTGGATAGCCGTCTGATTTTTTTTTAGAATTTACAAAGGACCAAAAGCTTTTTGGATCGTTTTTCAGAGAACAGCCCATTTGGGTGACGTAGCTAGAGTACAGATTCTGAGAAAGCGTTTTGAAGTCTTCAAAAAAACTTATAAATATTTGGTGGTCAGTTGGAGAAAGAGTAATTAAATAGGTCTTCCAAGCCTTGTTTCTTTTATTCCTCAGAGCCTTTAGTTCCTTGGTAAACCACGGTTGACAAAAACTAGCATTTCTGAGCGTCTTTTTTTTGCTTTGATAGCAAGATACGATGATGAAGCTACGCCGTATGTGACAGTTAGAATGCGGTAGTCTTCGATGTCTTCTTCGGGAGAATTGCGCCATACGATGCGTTGGTAGTCAATTTGATTGCTGTTGATTCTTACCTGACGATACATCTTGGCCACGTCAGCGCTCAAAGCGAAACGATAAGTTCGCATTCGTATGAGCGCCAAGTAGAGGTCAGGTTGAAGCTGTTGACCAATCATTTGTGTGTCATTGAGGGAAAATCCGGTTGTAGTGCGGCAGGAAGCATTAAAAACGACCCGTAACTTGGTCGTTGTGCTAGTGTCCTTGATAACGGCTCGATGCGGCATATAGTAATGCTTTCCTGGCGGAGGTGGTTGACTTACTTTTTCCATGTGGCCGAGGTCAATAAACTCTTGAATGAAGGCCTTATATTGATCTCTTAGACTTCCATCTTTACGAAATATAGCCTCCATGCGATAAAGCGCTCTAACTGCTGCGTGGCGAGAATCACCGAGGCGGCAGTCAGGTTTGAATGGAAGGCTGACAACGTATCTACCATCCTCCTGGCGGTAATGTGTTTTTTCGAAGATCTCTTCGCAGGCTTTCTCTTCAATAGTAATATGTTTCACGTTGGGTAAGGCCTCAATGTGCCAAAATTTCGCAACCGCTTTAGCAAGCGCTGTGTCGCAAAACAAGCATACGGCCGAGTTAAGCCTGTCCGAGTTTGAGATTGGTGCGGTAATTGCGAGTGCGGCGGCTGATGGACAGCCAATAGCGGATGAAGCGGACGTTGTGTTTTCTGTGGCTGAAGCATTTATTGCGGGTGCTGCGTTGGTAGTAGTTTCTGCAGGTGTTGCGGTAGCTGCTATTTTTGCGGACGATGTGGTTGATGAACAGCCGACAGCGGTTGATAATGCGGGTGATGCGGTTTCTGCAGTTACTGCTGCGGAGACATTTACTGCGAGCCCTGCGATTGCAGTATTTCTTGCGGGTGCAGCGTTTGTTAGGGTTTTTGCGGAAGATGCGGTTAACGAACAACCCAAAGCGGATAATGCGGGTAATGTGGTTACTGCGGTTGAAACGTTTATAGCGGATGATGCAGGTACAGAATGCCTATCAAAAAGAGAAGTTGAAACGAGTGATGCTGAATCATTTACCTTTCCAAAAAGAATCCACCCTAGCGTAGATTCCTGTGCGACGGGCGTGCCTATAGGACCTCTGACCAAACCTGCGCAAAGGAACTGTCCCAGTTCATCTGCTCCAACTAGGATGTCGATAGCGGCGGGTGCATCGAAATGAGGGTCGGCAAGCTCAAGCGATTTAAGGTGGGGCCAATTCTGTTGACATATGCGATTAGGTGGAAGCATGTTGGTGAGCTTGGGCAAAATGTGAGCGGTGATGGTAGTGCAAAAGCTGTTATTTGAGGATGAAAGTTTAAGTTGAACTTCCCCGTTAGAGCTTCCAGCTGCTGTAGCGCCAATGCCGTGGATCATAATCGTTTGTGGGGATCGTCTTAATCTGAGTCTGCACGCAACTTTCACTTACGAAAGTCAAATGCGACCCATTATCGAAAAGCACACGAGCTCGTTGGTATCGACCAGATGCATCGACAACGTTAACCAAAGCGGTTCCTAAAAGTACGTGGTGTTGAGTGTTCGCGGAATATGACTGCGTAACGTGGATCGATGACAAAGTCGGTGCATCATGCAACAATGTGTGATGACGTTTGTGGCAAGTGCGGCAGGTATTTGAACTTCGACATTTTTCATCTAAATGCCCATGACTAAGACAATTTGAACAAAGTTTGTTTTCTTTGACGAAACTCCATTTTCCTTTTACATTGAATTCTTGGAACTTGTCGCAACTAAAAATCTTGTGACTCTTTGAACAGACAGGGCATACCTCCGCCGACGATCTTTCTTGTTTTTGTGCGGATGATGTCGATGCAAGAAGCGAAGATAGAACTGGTTTTGGCTTACCCTTTTGTGGTGCGTCTTTTGATGTTGATGGCTTCAGGCGAGATTCAATGGCATCAAGAGATCGACATCTTTTTTCCAAAAAACACACGAGGTCGTCGAATTTGGGGACGGTGTCTTCCGATAATGATAATTCCCACTGCCTATGGGTTTCTGAGTCGAGTTTGCTCACAGTTAAATGTACTAACCAATCGTCCCAGTTGGTAACCGGTCTGCCTAGCGCTTTGAGACTATGAAAGTGCTCTTGAGTTGCGTCAACTAAATTTCTCAGGCCTGCCGAAGTCTCATTGAATAGCTTTTTTAAAGCAAAAATCGCGCGAAAATGAGCATCGATCAGCACCCTTTGCACATCATACCGTTTTGTGAGCAGAGCCCAAGCCTGCTCGTAGTTATTGTCGGTTATTGGCAATCCGTTTACGATTTGGAGCGCACGTGGGCTATCCGCCAATGAGCACCGCAGATACTGCAACTTTTGTCCACCGGACAAAGATGGCGCATTGTGTACCACTGATACAAATGCATCATGGAATGGCTTCCAGTCCTTTGCTTCCCCAGAGAATTTTGGCAGGCCAAGAGGCGGTAAGCGGATCTTAGCCACAACTGGTGCGGACGAACTATCGTTTGTGACCGGGGGAATTTCAGTGCTTATCCTGCACATCGCTCTTTTGAAATTTGATAAAGCTTCGCGATACCAATCCTCTCCCTGCTCCCTTTCCGCCTGTTGATCCTCAAGCGTTTCTTCACCACACGAGAGCTCGACGGCCTCCTGAGCCAGCATAAAATTGTTCCAATGATCGGACAGGAGGGTGATGTAAGACTCCAGCTCTGCCTGATCAAACGATTCGGCTTTTTTACTTGCCGTTAAACACCTTTTAATGCTGTTTCTCGACACATCACGCTTTATTATGCTACTTCTACCGGTCATAGCGAAAAAAATAGTCCACGAAAAGAAATTTACAGAATAGAAATTTTAATTGAATTTTTTGGCACTGTACTTTATGTAACTCTTTAAAGAAAAAACGGCACACGTTGACGACGCGACGGTACTTTGTAGAAATGTTTGCAATAAAAAACCGTTTTCCAACAATTACAAGATGATTCTATTCCTATGTGCTTATATGCTTAACTGTTGCCCACTAATAAATGTGTTAAACCTACGCGTGCGCGATCTCCAAAGAATGCATGTATGTATGTATGTGTTTATGGGAAATAAATAAATTCGATTCGAAATTAACGTAACAGTTGCACTAGCATCGATGATGGAATTAACGGGAGAGAGAAAGAAATCGTTTGCCAAAAAAATGAATGTATGTATATGTATGTGATGCTTCGATTAGCACCTATGTACAATGTAACTGTTGCACTGGGGTTCACGTAGCAATTTGCGAGGGGAACAATATGTCGATTATTGTGTGATGTTTTGCGGTTGTTTTTTTTTTTTTTTTAATGCAGCTTAACTTGAGCAAATTTGTTATTAATTTGTTTAAAAAAGTAAATTTAACTTTTTACTATCCGTCTACGAAGGACCACTGATAAATACTGAGTTTGAAAATCAGGTACTTTTTAATGAAATGAAAAGACAATCGCGTTTAGTTTAGAAGATTTATTCGACCTGCATCGGTTCGCGGTTAGATCACAACTGAATACTGATTATTAGTATATAACAAGTAAAAGAGTAGGATGGGGCGTTAACACTGGATGCGATCTTGGTAGGGAGATAGAATTAAAGGAATATTCCAAGAAAAGCCTCTGAGAAAAACAGCGCCTAATATTTTCAATTATAGAATGCGACCATGCTTGGTAGGGGTATTCTAGAAACAGGTGAACAAAGGCTTGTACAGAGATGAGTCGGACTTTTGACCATCGCTTAATGAAGTCAAGTGCTGAATTGGTTTTTAGTATAACATCATCAATATGTGAGATGAAATTGAGTTCCTGGTCGCAAATTATCCCGAGATCAAGAATCGCCTCAACAGATAAAATGGTTCGTGAAGAAGATAGCAACGGAGAGGAGATTTGCAGCGCTTCGGAGACAAGGTTTTTATTTCTTAACATTTTTTAAACCACCAGATAGACAAGTTGTCGACATCCTGTTAAAAATGAGAAGAATCGGCAGATGAAGAAATTATACCATATAAAACTTCGTATAATCTGCGTACAGTGAAATAAGAAATGAAGATTCGAGGTCATGACCGAGGAAATGACCAATTCGAGGTCATTAATAGTAAAAAGAAAAGAAAGAGGACCTAGATTACGATTTAGATTAAGGGGACGGGTTGAGCTTTCTCAGCTCTGAACACTGCGATGTCTTAATGAAACCTATTGCGTCAGCCCATGTGAGGTTTCAGGGCGGTTCTCCTGTTCCTGAGTTGAACCAGAAGCTATCTATCTGTGATAATATGCAGAGATGTTTCTTCATTTTTGGGGCATAGTCTACAGATGGGGTCCGCTACCAGCCTCACTTGGTGAAGATGCTTCTTTAAAAAACAGTGGCCGGTTAGTAGTCCAGTGCAAATTTTTAGGGTTTTCCTATTGAGGGTCAGTAGGAATTTAGATGTTTTTTCTCAGTGACAAAAGAGTTTTGAACAGGTTTGGCCAGATGAGTTACTCCAAACTTTATTTTATTCTCCATAGTAAGATGTTCTTGGCAGTGTTTTTGAAGGTGCTTTTGTTTACACCGCAGAAGGGTTCAGGTCCGACGAATGGTTTAGATGCGCCGCGCCGTCTTAAGCTAAGATGTCTGCCTTCTCGTTACCATCATAGTCTTTGTGTTCTGGGATCCAGTGAAGGATTACAGCGTTTTTCCTTGCTAGTTCAGAGAGTGACGTGACTGTCTCTTATACAGTCCTTCTTATCGATAGAATGTTCGGTCCTCGTAGAGGACCTTAGTGACTACCCTGGGAGACGCCGCACCGCAGGCGGACTTGATAAAAAATATCCTAAACGAACACTATAACAACGGTTTTCGAAATTAGAGGAATTGCATTTCAATAAAAAGGAGTCGAAACCGAGGGTGGATAGTTTTTACAAGGCAAGAAGAACGAATAATAAGAATTCGGCAAGATAAGTGGTTGTTAACCTGCCTTTCAGAGAAATGAGAGATTTCCCATGACGACTCAAAATTTCATTCAGAATCTTTTCGAAGATTTTGGGTCTATGAAAAGTTTTGCTATTTGACTATAGTTTTTAACATCACGTTTTTGGGCTTTTTTGCTAATAGAGGCTATAAAAGAGGTATTTTATACTTAATGAAAAAAAGGGATAGATAAAGGTTTTTGAGAGCCGAGCGGTAGGGAAAAAGAAGTGCAAGTCAGGTCAAAGGGGATAAAAGATAAGTGCACCCTTAAACTTTCAAAAAATGTTGTTAGTCCAACTAAGTCTCTTATAAAAGCCAATTCTAAAGGCTTACCCGCCTGTTAATTTAGAGGTTCGAGTTCGAATCCCAACAGAGGCAAAAATGTTTTTTCAACGGGTATCGCCTTTCGCGAGGAATTGGCAAGTCCTCCGTTAGTATTCATTGCCATGAAAAGCGCTTTCTCGATTAGCCGTTCGGAACCGGCAGAAAATTGTAAGTCCCCTCCATTCCCTAACAAGGCATGGTTGTGAGAAATGCGCTAGGCCCAGGGGCTCCTCGCTCTGTTGCGCCACCCTATTTATTTATTTATTTTATTTACATTTGAAATTTTATGTTACAAACAGTAGGTATGCGTTGAAAGCAAAAACACGTTCCGCGTGACGTTCAGATACGAATTGAGTTTGATTGAATCCTTATTAAAAGTAACCATAAAAACTTGAATAACTACCAAAATAATTTCAATCTACATATCTCTGAGTCATTTTGAGTTAATGAATCCATCGAGTTGCTTTCAAAGGAAATAATGTCGTGTATAAGAAACTAACGCGACAACCGTCTGGATGCATTACAAAATTCAAAAATAAGTGGTTCGATAAAGAATGTATGAATGCCCAAAAAAAATCATTTACTCTTTTACAAGCACTTCGTAACTTTTACACCGAGGAACTAAGAAAATGGTACGTTGACTCAAACGCCAAGTACAAGCAGATATTTCGCACAGAAAAAGCTGAATTTGGCTAATAACTCAAAAGACTTCTGGAATTTAGCTAAAGAAATAAATGGATCCAACTTTATAATTGGTGCTCATATGTCCGCAGATAATCTTTCGTACCACTTCAAAAACATGGTCTAGTAACTCTGATTTGTCCTTTTCTTATGCAGAACCACTGGTTATAGATGAAACTTTGGACTCTGAAGTAGAAGTAAATGAAATAAGCAACGAACTTCAAAAAGCAAGAAATGGAAAAGGAGTTCCATATGAATACTTTAATAATGCAACATCAGCTTTTCAACCAAATTCTTTCAACCGCATATATTCCCACTTCGTTCAAAAAATCTGTTGTTTTCCCTGTTCATAAGAAAGGTGATACAAACAACGCCTAAAATTATCAGGGAATATCATTTATGAACGTTTTGGCCAAAATTTTTTTTGCAGTACTATAGTGAACAGAATAGAAAAATGGGTTTAAATTAACCATATTTTAACGGAATTCCAAGCGGGTTTTAGGAAAAACTATTGTACTGTGGATCAGATATATGTTTTAACATCAATTTTCAAGGCATTCCAAGCCAGGAATATGAAGGTTTACGCTTTCTTCGTTGATTTAAAGGCAGCCTTTGTCCTTGTGAATAGAATGCACTTATATAACGGGTGATTTTTTAGCTGGTTTGGTTTTGGCAACACTGGTTTTGACAGCTGATGTGTGTTTAGTACCTTGTGTCACTGTCAAACAGCTTCAGTTTGGTTTGCAATTTAACCATGGATCGTCTTACAAATGAACAACGCTTGCAAATTATTGAATTTTACTATCAAAATTCGTGCTCGGTTCGAAATGTTCATCGCGCGCTGCTTCCATTTTATGGTCGGCTAATTTTTGGTTGAATGGGTACGTAAATAAGCAAAATTGCCGCATTTGGAGTCAAGATCAGCCAGAAGCATTGCAACAGCTACCAATGCATCCCGAAAAAGTCACTGTTTGGTGCGGTTTATGGGCCGGCGGCATTATTGGGCCATATTTCTTCAAAGATGATACGAATCGCAGCGTTACTGTCAATGGTGAACGCTACCGAGCGATGATAACAAACTTTTTTTTGCCCGAAATGGAAGTTCTTGACTTGCATGATATGTGGTTTCAACAAGACGGTGCCACATGCCACACAGCACGCGAAACAATGGCGCAATTGCGAGGCGAGTTTGGTGAACAGTTAATTTCACGTTTCGAGCCGGTCAATTGGCCGCCTAGATCGTGCGATTTGACACCATTAGACTATTTTTTGTGGGGGTATGAACAAGCCCGCTTCGATTGACGCACTGGAAGCCAACATCCATGCATTCATTCGTGAGATACCGGCCGATATGTGTGAAAAAGTATGCCAAAATTGGACTCAGCGGATGGGCTACCTGAGACGCAGCCGCGGTCAACATTTGCATGAAATTATCTTTAAACATTAAATTGCAAGGTTCAAACTATCGATTCAAATAAATATTTCATTCATTTTTTTGAATTTTGTGTGTTTTTTTTTAAAAAAAGTTCTAAGCCTCTTAAAAAATCACCCGTTATAAACTCTCCCAATTCGGAAACTCAACGAAACTTTTGAAAATATTAAAAAATATGTTTGCTGGTACAGAAGCAGCGGTATGGGATGGATCTACGTTCTCACAATGATTTGATACTAGCACTGGTGTTAAACAAGGATGTCCCCTGAGTGCATTGCTATTTGCATTGTATATTAACGATATTGGCACATATCTTCCTGGTGGAATTCGGATGGAGGACACTACAATTAATTTTCTTCTATATGCGGACGACCTAGTGATCCTTTCAGAGTCACCAGAAAACTTGCAACTCATGATAAATCGGTTGTCAACATATTGCAACACATGGGGTCTAACAATAAATGCTGAAAAATCCAAAGTCATGGTATTCGCAGGTTCTTCCCACAATCTGGTTAGAGAAAGTTGGTTCTTCAACGGTCATCATCTTGAAATTGCTAGAGACTACAACTATTTAGGCGTTAAGTTAAACAAACCGAAGGATCTCAAAAATCATCTAACTGAAAAGGCGAAATCTTCACAAAGCTTGCTGAATATGACATGGAGGAATATTTTCTCAAACCAAAATGTATCGCTGTCGGCTAAGTACAAAATTTTCGAATGTGTTGGAAAAACGTCTCTTTGCTATGCCGCACAAGTTTGGGGAACGGATGAGTTTGAAGTCGTAGAAAAGATCAAAAGAAATTTTATAAAAAAGCTGTTTAATTTGCCAAATGGAACACCTAACTACGCAATTTATTTAGAAACAGGACTTGCTAAACTCTTTACGACCACTCTTAAGCTGCAGGCAGACTAACATCTATAAAGTTGCTACACATTATGATGGTCGTTTGACCAAGAAAACGCTCCTTTATGAAATACGGAATAAGGACTGGTGAATTGCAAAGTGGCAAAATATTGACGATAGTTGTGGAGAAGTTTTCCAATTTGATTTGAATAATTTGGTTCAACTGAAAGAGCAGCCTTACAACGTAGTTCAAAAACACGAGGACAATGTGCGGAAAAAATTAGTAGTAGAAGCTAAGCAGTCTGAGAGCAGAATAATGTACTCACAACTCAATCATAACCTGCTGAAGAATAATTATTTTCAAGACAAGCTCAATTATAAAGATTGGTTCCACTTTTCGGTGAGATATGCCATCAAATCACCAGTGGACCGTTTGCTACGAAAGCCGTACTGACGGTCATTAAGAAGCTTTCGTTCTTCAAGATATTTCATAAGTTGACGGTTTATCAACGTTTCCATGACCTTGGAAAGAAGGGACGTAAGTGCAATTGGACGGTAATTGGAACGGGAGGAAGATTCGCCTTTTTTAGGGACCGGCTGGACAAATGCAGTTTTCCATCTGCTCGGAAAAATCCCAGCAGAATAGGAAAGATGGAAAAGTTTACGCAGTGGTTTTGCCAGCGTAGAAGAACACCTCTTCAGAATAACGGCGGGGATACCATCTGGACCAGCGGATTTATGTATGTTGAGATCTTTGAGGACTCTCGCAACCGAGCGAGTTCGAAAGAATATCTGCTTCATCAAAGAATTTGCAGCCTCGAGCTCAGGTGGAGCCAATATACTATAAGGAAGTGTCGAGTTGGCAGCAAATTGGGCTGCCAGCTTTGTCGATGGAGCTGACATACGGAGAGTCATTGAAAACGAGCGTTGGGACCGATGACGTGGTCGAGTTCTTAATGTTCTTCACAAAAGACCAAAAGTTTTTACTTCCTTTTGGACACAATAGTATTTTTTGCCTTACTTTTTGGTCATGTAAAAACTTAGTCCTTTGTATCTGAGCATTACAGATATTTCTGGCCCATTTGAACAAATTTCGGTTTTCTACAGTGGGGCTGTCTTTAAATTTACGAAAACTACTTTCTCTATCCCTAATCGCCTCTTTACAGCTTGAATCAAACCACGAATTCTCTTTGGGGGTGATACTTTTTGTTCTGTGAGGAACAAAATTTCTCATGCCGTTGAGAATAACGTTAGATATCATATCAGCTGATGCATCAACGTTTCCGTCGAGAAAGCACAATGACCAATTAAAATTTCGAAAGAAATTATTCAGGCCGTCCCAATTGGCTTTCTCGTATTGCCACACAGTTCTTTTAGGGACTTTATCTTTTTTTACAGTGACGGAAAACGAAAAATCTACCGATATGACACAATGGTCCGATTTGCCTAAAGGAGATGATACTACAACCCTGTATTTTTCGGGATGAGAAGTGAGAAAGTCAAGAGTGTTGGCCGTATGGCCTTCAATATCTGGAACCCGAGTGGGCTCATCAACAAGTTGAGTTAACTGGTTAAACTCGGCGAAGATCTCATTACACTTTCCTTCGGGTGTTGTCGCACATACCTTAGCTATTTCAAATGATATTCCATCGACTGATGGTATAAAATATCCAGCAAGTAAATTATCATCAATATATTCCGAAAGATCAAAATTTTCCATACTATAAAACAACTTTTATGGTTTTATAAGAAAAAACTTTTTTAAATTGATGTCTTTCATCAAGTGGCTTGTCATGTTATTACAGTAAAATTCAATGCAAAAAAATGGAAAAAGTCTCTTTAATGCAGACTAGCGACACTAGTTGGAAAATAGATATATGCTTTAAAGTGTATGTAGATATTCCATTCAATATACTGAGCCAATAAAAACCATTTTTGAAAAAGTGTGGCTTATCATACTATTGCAATAAGCCCTTCAATTGATTTAAATGAATTCAGTGATTAATAGATTTCGATACTTATAAATTGAATTTAGAAAACAGTATAATAATTTCCAATTTTCACCATCTAATGTTTCATTCATTGTAAAGCTGTTTTTCTTGAAGAAATTTCGTCTTTGAGGTTGAAATACTGGACAGATGCTTATAAAATGAAAGCAATCTTCTTTTGCTTTAATGCTACAGAGGGTACAGAATTGCTGGAAACTTCCGTTGTATGGACTGCCATTCAAGTTTAAGAGTTCACATCTAAAGATTGTCAACTTATGAAATATCTTGAAGAACGAAAGCTTCTTAATGACCGTCAGTACGGCTTTCGTAGCAAACGGTCCACTGGTGATTTGATGGCTTATCTCACTGAAAAGTGGAACCAATCTTTACATTGTTTTGGAGAAAGTAAGATTATTGCGCTTGATATTTCTAAAGCATTTGATAGATTTTGGCATCAGGCTCTTTTATCGAAAATGCGTGCTTTTGGTATCGATGAGTCTCTTCCTCGTTGGATTAGAAACTGTCTTTCCGACCGTTCAATACAAGTTGTGTTGGATTGTTTCAAGTCTGATACCCACTTCATAAATGCTGGTGTGCCCCAGGGCTCCGTTTTGTCTCCGACTCTCTTCCTCATTTTCATTAATGATCTCTTGTCTGAAACTTCTAATCCGTTTAACTGTTTTGCTGACGACTCGACCCTCAGCTTTTCATATTCGTTTCCTAATTCACGTCCCTGCTCTTCGGATGTGGAACTGGAACGGTTGCGTATGATAAGCTCATTGAATTCTGACCTTGACAGCATTGTTGCATGGGGTCTTATGAACCGAGTAGAATTCAATGCTTCGAAAACTCAATGCTGTCTCTTGTCGTTGAAGCTTAACATTCCCCCATTGCCATTATCCATGAATGGTACCTGCATCGAAGAAACCAAAAAGCTGTCAGTACTTGGTATGTGTGTAAACGATGACCTTCGTTGGAATGACCACATATTTGAAGTCGCCAAAAACGCTGCTAAATGCTTAGGTTTCCTAAGACGATGTAGGAAGTTCTTCACCCCTTCTGATCTGGCTACAATTTATAAGGCATTCATACGCCCAAAACTGGAGTATAACTCCCATATCTGGTCAGGTGCTTCTCAAACATCCTTGCACCTCCTTGATAGGGTACAAAATAGAGCGTTAAAATTGATAGGTGATAGTTCAATCGTAGAATCAATTGATTCTCTTGAACATCGTCGAAACGTTGCCTGTCTCACTCTCTTTTATCGCTTTTTCCACAAGCAGTGCTCTAGTGAAGTAGCCAGTTGCATTCCTCCCCTGAAACAATTTAGCCGCAATACCCGCCTCGCTAGGAATGTTCATCAGTTTTGCCTCGAGCCCAACTTCGGGCGTACAGTCAAGTATAGAGATTATTATTTTAGTCGCACCACCCGAATGTGGAATGCTTTACCTGGCTCTGTGTTTCCCCCTGCATTACGATTTACAAAGATTCAAAAGCAACGTGCATCGGTGTCTCCTTTCAAATCCTCTCCTATTTTTCTAAATGCTCGCACTGTGTTCTATAACATTATAAGGGTATTCATAACCCCTTGATGTGCGCGCTTATTATAAAAAAAAAAAAAATATATATATTTTTGTGGCTTATCATCTTATTGTAAACAAAAGTCAACAAATTGTCTCTGTTTCTTGTGGCTTATCATGTTACTTAGTGTGTAATGATATAATTATTATTATGATAAGCCACCAAATCTTTCTTCTTTTATTTATTTTTTCGCACTTTCCATATTTTTCCCACACTATTTGGGGATAGTATTAAAGAATACTATGCAACTTATATTTAAAAAAACAAATTTGATAAAAATCATGCTCCCCAAATTTGTCTATTTTTTTTTAACTAAAAATACAATTTTATCGATAATTTGAAAATGTGGCTTATCATACTATTGCAATTAGCCCTTCAATTTATGTAAATTAAATTATAAAAATGTACATATGTATAAACTTTGCCAACTGAGCTGACGGCTACGCCAAAGCTCTAAAATTCGTTGTGGTTATTCAAACTGTATTGAAATATTGTTAAATAAAATGAATTATGTAGTAATTTTTATTTCAAATCAGTCCGATAACTTACTACGACTGCTCCTGTGCATATACATTCTATTTACTTAATAAATGCTAACTCCAGTACATAGATTAAGCTAATCCATTGCTTATCTATTGCCATTGGACCGAATGATCGAATGATCCATCCGCTATTGTACTATCGTACATTTGCAGTGTTTCTCTAAATCAAATGATAAAATTGTAAGACATTCAATAAAAAACCACCAACGTGAACAAGTCGTCTTTTCGCTACAAATATATAGCCTACAATTACTTACTTACTTACTTACTTCTTAGTAACCATGAGAAGTGATAACATTAAGACTTAACTCTGAACTCCGTTTCTATGCAATGCATCGTGATGTGACGTTACGTAATTTGTTAAAGGGCCTTTATTAGACCATTTAGAGGTCTAATCAATTATGAGGACTTAGAAGAAAAATCACTTCGTGTGTGGAAAACTTTTTCTCAAAACCTCATAGAAATTTAAACACATAAAACTGTCTCAGTAATTCAATGAAGCTAATAACTCCAAAAACGAATGCAAATCCCTCACTTTTCAGTTCGAAACAAATTTTTTATCATCTTCTTGGTTCATAATCCCAACCGCTTAAAATTGGTGAGCATGTTATGCGCAATTGTTTTATTTCAAATGTTGCTTTTTTGTACGCCTACTTAATTCCCACTGACAACAATAAAGCGATGTTAAATGATTCCGAAAATCCATCGCGAAACAATTCACAAGGCTCGTTTAAATGTGCTCCATAAAACTGCAGCTAATTAAAGAAATATGGCAAATCACATTGGTGTTTCAGTTGGATTATGTCGAGCTTAAGTCCACAATCCCGAGCATATGCTGTATTGTGTGTACGGATGATGCCAAATTATTGTTTCCTTTCTAGTGTCCCTGGGCCTTGGCGCATGGTATATAATTCCAGGAATTTCAGTTGAATTATGCTATGGTATATGGTACTCTCGTATTACAGGAGTTTTTTGGTTCGATATTCTGTTGTCTGAATTTCATATGGAGAGAGGGTTAGACACACGCCTAGCCTGGAACCATCATTGTGCATGGAATATTGGAAACATGGTGAAAGGGAGCCCTTGGGGTGTTATAATTATTTTGCTATGGTTGTTGGGGTTGGTAAATTTATGTGAAGTGGTTGGAATATTTAGAGGCTTAGTTGTGGCTTAAGTGCGTCCAGATGTTGAATGCGATGGATAATGACTAGAATAATAACTGAGTTTATTTAATGAAACATGAGTTGTTACTATTTGGTAATTTATGAATTCCAAACCAGCCTGTAATCGATTTATCGATGATTGGTGCGGAGCAAAGGCTTTGGCACTGACTTAGTTACTCGTTTGCATTTTAATTCCTTCGCATTGATAGCAACAATCGAACTGTGAAACTCAAGAGATATGATGAAATATAAAGAAAGGTATGGAGGGTTGCTCGATTTTATTTGTTTATTTTTACACAAGCCTCTAAAACCCCTCTGGGCGTATAGATTCCTTTTTTTTTAGAATTTTATTTTCTTTCCCGTTTATTGTTTGTTTTGTAACAAGAGGAAGGAAACGTCTTATGCCTTCAAATTTCGTTATGTGGAGAATGAGGAAATGAAATTGTTTGCAAGGAAACAGCTTGAAACGAAAGGTTGTTTGATTAGTTGAACTTCGTCGGGTTTTCACTCTGTGAAATTAAATAATAAAGGTGGGTTTTCCCTTGAAGGCCTTCATCGAAGTGATTTAGCGGTTTATTTATTTCGATATATTTTGTTTTTTTTTTTTGGGCTCCAACAATATTGTGGAATTGGGTTCACAATCTGATAGATTGAAAGTGTATTTTAATATTTTGTGATTTGAGTATATTCCAGGACCTTCTGTTTGTTGGAGAACAAGGGAATTGTTTGAGGAGAGCTTCCCTCATCGTTCCGTTGAGATAATTAGCCGTTAGTTGTATTTTGATTGATCGTTTTGTTACAAACTTTTGATCAAAGAGAAATTCAATTGTTTTGTCGTTGGTAAGGAAAGTGTGGTGGGGCAGTGAGTAATCCGCTTGAGGAGTCAATTAGTTTCTAAAATAGCGGGGCATGTGTTTATCAAAGAAATTTGTAAAGCTTGTTTTGTTTATTTCATAGTCGAGAAGTTTTGAGACCAATTCGCAGAAGACAAGTCTAATGAGGGTTAGAGGCCTTAACCTTCATTGATTAGGAACTTTCTACTACCAAAAATGTAGTAGTAAGAGAAAGATGGTAGAAAAAAGAAGAGGAGAAAGAGATTGGGAATCAACAACACCCCATTCGGATAACATAGAATCCATTGTACTTTTCAGGATTTTTGAGTTAATTGAGGTTAAAAGAAGTGTGAGTGGTTGCATTATTAGAGTTGAGGAGCACCATTGAAACACTTTCGAATTTCAGTTGCAAGTTTGAGATGTCGCTCCATTCGTTCCATTTGTCAAAGACGTATTCTCCGATGGGTATTTTCCTGGTTAAGGGCCGAGCTTGTGGTACCCGTGGCGTAATGGTAAGCATGCTTGCTAGTTGCGCAGGAGCGTTGTGGTTTGAGTCCCAAGTGGTTATCCACGGGTATAATTTTTCGTGAGGAATTGGCAAGTCCTTCGATGTTAAGATTATTGCCGAAGAAGTATGCCCAGAGGGGTATTTTCTTAGTTAAGGGCCGAGCTTGTGGTACCCATGCTTGCTAGTTACGCAGGAGCGTTGTGGTTTGAGTCCTAACTGGTCATCCACGGGTGTTACCTTTCGTGAGGAATTGGCAAGTCCTTCGATGGTAAATTTATTTCCATGAAAAGCGCTTTCTTGATTAGTCATTCGGAATCGACAGAAAACTGTAGGTCTCTCCATTCCTCACAAAAGACAAACTGTGAGAAATACGCTAGGCGTCGGGCACCCTGCTCTGCTGCGCAACCCTACTTGTTTATTTAGGCCGAGCTTTAGCACTGACATATGCAGTTAACTTTCCTCTACTTCCTCGTCTTAGCAACCCTAACATAAATCAGATGTGCAATTTCCCGTTCATCATTTACGAGGGCAGTCCTATAAGTACTTAGCCTCTCCGTCCAATAGCGCCAATAAGGCAAGAGAAACTTACTTTAGTGTAGTTCATTTTTGTAGAAGGCTGCTGTCGAAAGTTCAGCCAAATCGGACTTGTAGTTTTGTTTTAACCGCATTTAACTCCAATGGCGACCGTCGAAAATTGGTTCAACGAGTTTCAGCGTGGTCGCACGTCGGTTTTCGATGAGCCATACCCAGGTGCCCCGAAAACGGATACCACGGAGGACAATGTGATAAAAAACCACGATCTCGTATTGGCAGATCGCCGATTGAAGGTGCGCGAGATAGCTGAGATAGTAGGCATCTCGAAAGACCGCGTGTGTCATATCCTGCATGAAATTTTGGGCATGAGAAAGCTGTCAGCGCGATGAGTGCCGCCTTTGCTCACTCCGGACAACAAACGCAACCGTGTGACCGTTTAAACGCAATCCGAAGGAATTTCTGCGTCGGTCGTTTTGTGACCGTCGACGAAACATGGATCCACTTGTAAACACCAGAGACCAAGCTACAGTCGAAACAATGTACTATACCCATGCGAACGTGCTCCCAAGAAGGCGAAAACTATCCCATCGGCCGGAAAGATGATTGCCACCGTTTTCTGGGATTCATAAGGTGTGATCTACATCAACTGCCTGGAGAAGGGTAAAACGATCACAGGACAGAACTATGCCGAATTATTGGGCCGATCCGAATTGCAGAAAAAACGGCACGACAACGCACTTCGCCATCGCTGCAGCTAAATAGGTCGAGTTGGGCTATAAACTATTGCCCCATCCTCCGCATTCTCCAGATTTGGACCCGTCTTATTTTTTATTTCCAAACTTGAAAAAAATACTTGCCGGGCAGAAATTTTTGACGAATGAAGAGGTCATCACCGCCCCGAGGCCTACTTTGCGGAATTCGAGAAAACGTATTTTTCAGATGGGTTGAAGAAGATGGAGCATCGCTTTGTCAAGTGTATCGAACCAAAAGGAGATTATGCTGAGAAATTAATCAACACTTTTCAAAAATTTTCGTTTTTCTTTTGTAGGCTAAGTACTTATCGGACTGCCCTCGTTTATACCCAATTAACTGTGGAACGTATGAGAATGACAATCTGGACATCCGCAAGTTTCTAAAGACGACCACCTATCATTGGCAGATTGAAATGCTCTGGTGAATTCTGCTCTTTTCTTGGATGGAGTACAGAGATGTAGATCGGATCTTGTTCAGGTTATTCACTATTGTACTCCTTTCCTGTGTCACGGTATTCTGGAATCCAATTTGAAGTTACGATGTTCGTTTTGCTAAGCAACATCGAATTACTGCGGCTGATTTCTACTCATTTCTAAAAGTTCCACATGGAACCATAAGGTGTGAAAATTTTGACAGACTTATCAGTAGTTACCCTGAAATGTAAGTTGATCAACTCGGAAAGAAGGAGGAGTTATGTAAGGAAGCTTCTGTTATTGTGTTTTAGTCTCCGTAAGCTCTCCAAATCATTTGTTTAGATTGTCAATCTACTGCAATGGCTTCAAGTACTTCTTTGAATCTTCACAACTTCACTAGCTTCTACCTCCGAGGGCACTTGAACTTCTACGACTGTGGTCCATCATCCGCATAGAATCCTTTTCCTTCCTCATTTAGTGTGAAATTATTCAATATCTCAACAACGCCCTCCCGACAGACAGCTCGAGCTCTCCATTAAAATTTTCCCGAATTAGGTACACTACCGCAGCGATTACCAAATTAATTAATAGCCTTGTCGCACCCAAACTGAGAGTTGTCCGTCTCCCCTTTTACGCATGATTTGTTTACCCGACTCGGTTCACGCCATGTACCACCCCGAATTAAAAAATAAAAGTCCGTTAACAAACACACTGGTCAAATTAAAAACATGCCCCCGAAAAGAGAACTAACGACCGTTCACATCAGGCCCCCCGATTGTAAAATCAATTTGCACCTCAGGTTCTACCGGCATGACATCCACATGTGTATCCACCACTGATCACCTTCCGATTGCCATCCGAATTGCAAATGAAAATATCCTGTCAATGCAAAAACTCAACAGGAGCGTAAAGGCACAAACACACACCCATATGAATTGCATTTGTTTGCTTGGCAAAATAATAGAGCCTCTGGCTTCGAATAGCAACACTCGCTATTCAACAATTTTTCAACCACTTCCAGTTTTTGAGGGAACGGGGATATCCTTTTTCACTCTTGTGGTCTCTGGTCTGGTCAACCTTATCTCACTCCTTCTCTGCCAACATCAAAATTAATTAATTTCACTGTTTTGCCCACACATGTGAGTGAGTGAGTTTGTGTGTTTGAGAGAGTATGCGATGTTCAATTACTGATTGTGCTGCTGAATCAAGTTCGAGCTGAAAAATTTGTTAGCAGCATATCTCTGGACTCTGGCACAGAGGCATGGCAGGCACACACATCACACTCAACTCATTATCAACACCTATTCGAAGGCGAATTAAAATCGGGAAATGAATTTCTCATTTGTTTGGGAATTGTGAACCTGAGAGTGCAATTTGTTTCCAATGTGCTAGTTGAGGTATTCTATTGAAGGATTCTTTAACGGGCTGGGTTAACCCAGCTAATGAATTTGGCTTTCAAGAAATATTTTTCCTGGTGTCCTATTTGGGTGTGGTTTTGGAATGAGCAACACTGCTGTGACGGGATGTTACAAGTGCTAAGAAAAAGGCAAAGGAATAAGTTTGTTTGAAAGAACAAGAACCTTAACTGGGTCAAGAATCATGTTGGTGGAGATTGCTGTTTGTGATGCAAATATAAGCCTTTGAAAAGTTTTACTTTTGAAGTTTGCAGTAGAAATGAAGTGAGCATCTTAATATGAGCGAGAAAAGGAGCCGTCCGTAACTATTTTAAACGTCAAAAGCACGACTTATTTTCCTCACCTCATGGACTGAAGTCTGTTTTGAAATTGTGTATGCCTATGTACTTTATGATTACTTCTCGAAAAGAACATTTTATTTACCGTAGGGAAACTGGCACCGTAATCACACACTGCAGTAGGCGTTTTCATCGCAGCATAATTAAGTAATGAAACAACAGTTACAGCATATCATGAGTAATTCTTACTGCTTTTGAGATTCTAGACTGAACAAAGTTCATGACTTGTAAGTGTTCCACAAGCGGGACGTTTTACTGTCGCAGTAACACTTGTTTATATCATTAGTTTCCAGGCTGGGCAGCCTGTGTCTGAAGCAAATGTATATATATGTACCTGTCTTTTCAGTTCAAGATGTACATTCAATGTCCTCGCACCAGCCTATTCTTGGAGTCAACACTGAAGAAGTTTGGTGTGTTCTTCAAGACAAATTTTTTAACAAACCTTTTGACGGGTGCAGTTTGCTTAGCTAGAAAAACTATGAGGACTATTGGTAGACGGAAAATCAAGTAGCTACTGTGGTTTGTGTATGAATGGTAAGGGAAAACAAATGATTTGGATGTTCTTTGAGTGTGCTTTAATGTATTTTCGATTATGAGCAAAAAAGCAAAAGAAAATCTTATTTGTGTTCCTTTCCTCCATAGATTTGTGCGTGTCAAAACGGAAAGAGGAAGTAGAGATAAATCATAGTCTCTTATCAGTTGGGTTATTATCCTCAAATTTTTGCCATTCGTTTTGATGCTAAACGTAAAGTGAATTTTAGGGAAAAGGGAAAACTGCTCGGCGGTACGAAGCTATTAAGTAATATTTAAGTAATTTAAGGTCCCTCAGCTTTTTTAAAACAATCGTACTTAAAGTGCTGGGTAGAAGTTATTGTGATTATAATTTTTTATGCTCAAATGCTTTTACTTACGCTCCAATTTGAACAGAGCAAGAAAAGTTCAATAGGCGCCAGAATGAGCCAAGTCTTCTGCATTTTTGTTTCCTTTTTCTAGTTTTTGAATTCGATTTTCCTGTTCCTATACAAATACCAAAACAAAATAGCTTGTCAAAAAGTTCTTGTTCATAAAGCAGTCAAGAGTCATTTTTCCTTTTCGTTTTCAATTCTTTTTGGTGCGGATTTTTGGGATCTACATAGAAAATACACAATTTTGAATCCTCCATTTATTAACTGCGATAGCCTCGAGGTATAACGAATTTTTTAGAAAAAGTCCAGAAGATGAAAATCAATGGATGATGACTGAAACAAGACTATTCACAACTTCACACAAAATATGCATCCTTATTTGTCAAAATCATCGATCTACTTAATTAAGGTAAAAACGTTATTTTATTCAAACTTTTTTAAAGTCTTAAAAACACAGATTCAATAAACAGCTTGTGATATTTTCTTGAAAAAATATTCAATAATCCGCCATTGTAACATCATTAACGGGAACACCTCGGCAAAAAGGTGCGCCCGTGTGGACAGCAGAACTTATTGCTGTATCTGTCTGAAGTAAACAAAAATTAGAACGTGTACAAAGAAAAGTCAAAACAAAAATCGGCATTTTTGGCAGATATTTTTTACAAAGATTAAAATTTCGGTCTAAATACTTCCACATTTTTTCCTTCACTTACTAAGTCTACAAAAAGATCCACTGGCATAATGTTAGGGTTCGCGATGTATAAAAAGATCCTGTTTCTATGAGCTTTTTCAAAAGATTTATGCGTAATGGGTAGCAGTGTAACTGAAAAATCCTTGCTTACTTACTTACTTAGGTGGGCATTACAGTTCGGGGTGAACCTGGGCCTCCCCTTCGATAACGACTTCTATTTCGGGCGAGCTCTCTCCAGTTTTGCACTCTAAGTCGGTTGAGGTCTTCCTCCACTTGATTGCGCCACCTAATACGAGGTCTTCCCCTTCCGCGATTGCCCTGCAATGTGCTTTCGAACACCCGACGAGCCGGAGCGTTTGGGTCCATCCGCTCAACATGGCCCAACCATCGTAGCCTCGCGATGCGTACTCTTCTGGCTATACCCATGTCGCGGTACAGCTCATACAGCTCGTTGTTGTATCTTCTTCTCCACACATTTCCTTCGCAGACGGGACCAAAGATCATTCGGAGAACTTTTCTTTCGAAACGACCCAGAGTTTCCTCATCCGCTTTCGATAAGGTCAATGCTTCCGCACCGTAAAGCAGGACTGGGATGGTTAAGGTCTTATACAAGGTTACCTTGGTTTTTCTGGAGAGGGTTTTGTTTCTCAATTGCCTTCTTAACCCAAAGAAACAACGGTTGGCAAGAGTTATTCTCCGTTTGATCTCCGCACTGATGTTGTTGTCCGTGTCTACAGCGGATCCTAGGTAGACAAAGTCCTGTACTACCTCGAAGTTATGTCTGTCTATTGTGACGTTTTGTCCAATTCGCGGATGTTCTGTGTCCTTATTTGATGACAGCATATACTTTGTTTTGCCCTCATTAACCATCTAACCCATTTTTGCCGCTTCTGTTTCAATACTCGCAAAAGCACCTATGACATCACGCTTTTTTCTTCCCATTACGTCAATATCGTCTGCATATGCGAGTAATTGCACAGACTTTTGAAAGATTGTTCCTGTGGTGTTGACGTTTGAGTTTCTTACAATCTGTTCAAGTATGATGTTGAAGAAATCGCATGACAGTTTATCGCCTTGCCTAAAACCTTTTTCGACATTAAAGGTCTCGGTGAGTTCTTTACCGACCTTGACGGAGCAGCGTGAATTCTCCAAAGTCATCCTGCATAGTCGTACGAGTTTTGCAGGGATGCTGAAACTAGACATGGCTCTGTACAGCTCGTCTCTGTAGATACTGTCATACGCGGCCTTGAAATCGATAAAGAGATGGTGTATATCGATATTATGTTCACGGCTTTTTTCAAAGATCTGCCGTAATGTGAAAATTTGGTCTATTGTGGACTTCTCTGGTCTAAAACCACATTCATAAGCACCAATCAAGTTGTTGACGTGGGGTTTCAGACGTTCACATAGAAGACAAGATCTTATAAGCGACGTTAAGGAGGCTTATCCCTCTATAATTGGCGCAGTTGTGAGGGTCTCCTTTCTTCAGGATCGGGCATACGATACTGATGTTCCATTCATCGGGCATGCTCTCTTCCGACCATATCATGAAGATCAGCTGGTGCATGCTCCTTTCCAACTGATCTCCAGCTGCCTTGAAAAGTTCGGCATCAAGGCCATCTGCACCTGCAGTCTTATTTGATTTAAGTTTGCATATGGCAAGCTTAACTTCTTCTAGGTCGGGAGGACGGCATTCTTGATCATCGTCCAGGCTGAATGGGGCAGTCTGCCTGACAGCGGAATTTGTGTCCTCATCGCCGCTAAGCAGTCTGCAGAAATGATCTTTCCAGATCCTCAGTAGCGACTGTGGCTCTATAGCTATGTTTCCCTGCTGGTCTTTACAGTATTGAGTTCGGGGTTTGCCACCCTGGCAGGATCTTTTTACCTTTTGGTAAAACTTCCGAATCTCGTTCCTGTCATGGCACCTCTCTATTTCCTCAAACGAGCGCTTCTCATGCTGATTGAATTAAGCTTCTTGTTATTTTGAGCGTTCTTGAAGTGCAAATGAGGTCGTTTTTTCTTTCTTGAATGGAACTGAAGCTTGAATAGATGAAATACCCAGCATACTAATTTTTGTCACTTTTTGAAACGGAAGAGATTTTGAACTGCCAATAAATTGTTTCCTGAGCAGCTCAAGCTTCGCACTTTCTGAGAACTAAAGCAGAAAAAAGCAAACCGCTTATGTCCGTAGATTTTTCATTATGAATAAATTTATGAATAAATTTTATAGGCCGAATAGACAAACATAGCTGGGAGAAAGTGCCCTATTCATGGTGCGACTTAAAAGTTTGCCTGTTAAATGTTAAGAAAATGAAGCAATACTTAAAAAACAATTGCAGGCATAAGCCCGGTGCTTAATAGGAATGTCGCCATATTTATTTTTTGTGAGTTAAAATCACTGACGAAAGAAATAATGCCTCCAATTTGTAACTCTAGTCCGAGTCTCTACGAAGTGTTCATTTTGTTTAGTGTTTGGCGACAAAAACGCAAAGTTAAATGAAAAATGAAGAAAATATTCATGTTTCCTTACTTCCACTCCATAAGCTTTCCCTGAACCAGCAACCAGCAACCAGCAACCTAAACTAAAAACTAGAAGCTTAAAACTGCTCCATGTCTACTCGAAGTCAGAAAAAGTTTCGTAAACATGCCAATAGCTTCCTCTAGTATTTATTATGTTTCAACTTCGTTTTTTGTTAAATTCCTTAGAAAATAAAGTGAACTTTCAAATTGATTTCCATTTCATGGAATGCATTTGAAAAATCCACATAAACCACTTGTGCAGCAGTTCTCCCATCAAATGCCAAAGCAAATCGAGGCCATATTTGAGGTTTTCGTTTTTGTTGGAGTCGATGCCGATGGTGCTACACATGTGAAGAAAAAACAAACAAACATTCCCACCACTATGGATGAGAAATTTACACATGGAACAAAAAAAAGGAGCATCTCCTGATATCCTCGCTTCGAGTCTTCCATATCTGTCGGTTTTTCTTGTTTTTGGAAGGCTCCCAACTATTGCCAGTTTCGAATCTAAATAAACGGGTGGGGTTTTGCAGAGAAGTGTATATTAGCCCAGTGCTTCTGGAAGCATGCAAAAGCAATTTGGTGAATAAATCGTGTGAAATACATTCAAATTATTTATGCACGTGTTGGAAGGTGTTTTCGAGTAGCAAGTGAATTGATTTTGATTATTAATTTTGCATTCGATTTGGTGCAGCGTCTCCATATGAAGGGTGTAATTGATGGTGCATGCATAAAGGCTGTTCAATGTGGCTGCCAGAATGTGTTTTCAATTCGATTGTTCATTTAAACACTCCCCAGTCGGAACTGTTGGACGGAAGAAAGTTGTGTAATCAAACGTGATCAGATTAAATTGATTTTTTTTTTCACGTTGAATTCTTTCTCCAGTCGAAGAATAAATAAATAAATAAATCCTTCGACGACAGACAAAACAAAGAATACACGAGCTACTGGTTCCTCCAAAAAGGGTTTCCTCTTTCTCTCGCTTTGCCCAATGATTGGTGACCGGAAGACACCGAGTTTGGAAACTCCACAATTGGTTTGTTACTTGCAGAGGTGGCATACCCAGTTTGGGTTCCATCCTTTGTGCCAGTGAATCTACGACCTGGTGGAAAGCGACTGTGTCGCGGAAACGGTTGTTGCAACGGCCATTACTTTTGTTACAAACATGCCATAATGTTTCTGTTTCTAAGGTCGGTGAAGCGTGAAAAAACCTGAACAACATAGAACAGCACACACAAACCGCACATATTTGGAGGATGAAACTAGAAACATTAATCTTCCGCAGGTGCTTGCATTGAACCAACTCATTCCCACACATGCCGAGTAAAAATGTGTTTTACTTTGGAGTTGTTACCACGTGCACACACGACTTATCCACTCTTTCCCAGTTACACACACAATTTATCTAACCGAAACGTAAACGCTGCTATAGTGGAAATCGCTTTAGAGTCTGACTAAACAAGAAAAGTTATAGTTGGTCCTCTTTTTTTTTTGAAAGGACACGTCTTGAAAGTCATGGGAAATTATATTCTTAGTCTAAGCTCCTAATAGCGTTATGTTTTTAGAAAAATAGAGGAAGAGTGTCATCACTTTTTGCACACAAAAGTTTCTTTTTGCAGGTTAAGGTAATGGTTCATATAAATTAGACAAATTAGTGATTTTAGAACGTAAATAATGGTTTTTGAATGTTTCTGAAAGTACAATTGATTAACGGTGTAAGTTTTAGTTACTGAAAATCTCAACGTTGAATGTCTCAAAAGGTTTTGTAAAATTAATTGTTTTTGATAAATAATTTAGGCGGTAAAGTGGCAGACTATCTTCTTTTTTTTTTTAAATGTGTGAGGTAGGTTTTTTTTAATCTCTCAGCCTGTTCACTTTTTTTTCTATGCTCTTCTATCTTCAGTATTCTTCTTTATATTTTACTTTTAGGACTTAAAAGTTGTGAGAGAAGTACTGCATGTTTACCAAGGAAACTATTTTGACTAGCGGCTCCAAATCCTTTTTACTCGCGGAGCACTTTTCAGATGAGAAATTCCTCGCGGAGCACTTCGGAGCCCGTACACATGTACTTTTAGCAGCTACTTTTAGAAAGTTTTCTGTGTATAAACGGCCTAAAATATCACCGCAGCGCACCCCCGCTTGTCGTAAGACGCGACTGAAGAAATATTCACATTATGACATTAAGGTCCGTATTATGAGTAGCGATCCGAACGTTCGATTGGAAGCGAATGTTTTTGCGAGCTTCTTTTATAGCGGTATTTATGGTTGTGGGAACAAAAACTTTGTAGAAAACTTTTTTTTCGACGTTTGAGGTATGTCAGATAAGAGAATGGACGAAGTTTAATTATAATAATCCAATAAATTAGTTTCTCTAAAACATTCGCTTCCAGTCGAACGGTCGATTCGCTACTCATAATAGGGACCTAAGATAACACTTTAATTAATACTCTCCCACAAGTGTCCAAACACATCCCAGGACATATGCGACGGGAGATCACTAGTGCGGTGTACTAAAATAGAGATAATGAAAATTGGTTTCATAAAAAGTTGTAATATTTCTAGCATTATGCTAATAGTAGTGGCAAGCACCTACAAGGTACTGATCCTGAACTAAAGATAAATGTTCGGCTCGATACTACACCGATTTCAGGGGCATGCATGCAGGTAGGTCTATTATGTCTAAGGTCTAATAGATGCAACCCAAAGTAAAGAATCCGACTGGAGAAACATCGTGTCGTTATTCTTTAGATGATTGGCATGTTGTGTTGGTGGACTTGATAAAAGCATTCGATCGACAACCACGCAACCACGAGATCTAATATGGCTGACTGTTAGACAACGAGATAACGAGGAGTTCCAAAGACCTATGTGCGGATGATTGAGAATATGTATAAAAAAGTGGTGACGAAGGTGATTCCATTCGGAGTCATTGTAAGTCAGTTGGTGTACCGCAAGGAAACATTTCGGAGCCTCTGCTCTTTATTACGATCCTCATTCCTCAAACCTCAACTACTGGAAGAAATGAAGAAGTACAGAACACTAGAGTACATCAACTATTATTTGCTGAAGCTATGAGAAGTGAGTATTCTACATCCATTCAAGAATCACGTATGAATAAGAGTTTAAGAAGGTGGTGTGTAGAGTTCAAAAAGCACCGAGTACCTGTGTTGCCCGTTTTCAGATCCAGGAATGCCTATTCCAGACCTTTATTTCAATGGAGATGTTCTTTCCAAGCTTAAATATCTGGGATCAATTATCAAAAGTGATGCAGTGTGGGATGATGACATCAATAATCGAAAAAGCTTTGGGTTTAAGAAGTGGCGAGAAAACTTCGGACGATAAAATTTCGACCGAAAAATACCCTTTGAGTTGAAGGTTGAAGTTGAAGTTGAAGGGAAGACTGTTTGGAGCTACAATGAAAGTAAAATAAAAAACAAAGTCATCATCGGTTCCGGCTTTAAAGAAGCACTAAAGTGATTCAGAAAGGTATTGAGGACTTGCAAGTTTTTCGCAAGTTTTTGGTCAGGTGCGACAAGAAGACTTTATATTCAAGCTAGGTAAAGTCATGTAAAATTGCCTGTAAGAAAATTCGAAAAAGTATCTTAAAACATATTTTTCGCCTAAGACACTAAAATGAATGTTCAGACTGTAAAGAAATTTGTATTATTACTTTTCACATGTTTTCATTGTAACATTTGAAAACTTCTTTAAGATAGATAGATAGATGCGATTTATTTACTGTATCTGTTATTACAAAATATTTCAAAAGAACAAAACAATCGTCAAAGCTTGGCTATGCGCCGTCTGCCCGATTAACATCATTTAGATATGTAGATAAATATTGTGATATGTACATTTTTAAAAAATCTACTTGGAAGTTTTTATTTATTTGTTTTTTTTTCCCTTTTTTGGATTTGTAGTTAATTTAATTTTATTATTAAAAGGCTTCATTAATTATTTGATTTCTGTATGACATTGCAATTTTATAGAATTTGTACAGTTGGTTGTTATTTCTTTCGCAGTTTAGAATGGCTAAGACTTCTTGTTCTGGTATGTAGTTGGTGTTAAAGGTATCTCGTCTGATTTCACACAGAATAGGACATTTTCCTAGGAAGTGCAAAACATCTTCTCGTTCATGTAGATTACAAAGACTGCAATAAATTGGTAAATCCTCCCTATGAGGTCTGAAGTGAAGACTAATCAGCTCCCCTCTCATTTTAAAGATGGTTGAAATTAAATTGAGATCGTTTTCGGGGCGGAAATAGTTTGCATCACAAAGATTATGGTTTAGCCGGCTGTAGGTTTGTCTAAAGATAGAAGATGAAGCTTCGTTTATGAATTCAGACCTTAGCTGTTCATCCGTCATGGAAATCGTTTCAAGAAGCTGTTTTCTATTTTGATTTTCGTTTTCATCAAATAATCTAAAACTTAAGTGACAACTGTTTGCAAGCTCCTCCCACTTCTTATACCAATGATTTCGTTTTCGTATTGATTGGAGTGCCAACATTTTTGGATACCTTTCCTCTGGCATATTTAGAACCCTTACGATGTATTCGGCATGCAAAGTTAATGTTTTTATGAAAAGTGGTGACAATCCTGTTTCAATTGGAATCATGTATTTCGGTGTTGTTTTTGGAAGTCGGAAACATCTTTTAATAAAATACCGCAATAGTTTTTCAACTGATTCGTATTTTACGAAACCCCAAGCTTGAGCTGCGTACAACATTATAGATTCTGCTACTGAGACAAAAACCTTGTATTTCACAGTGTGACTAATAGCTTTGTTCGAAAAACATTTATTCCAAGTGGCATTGATTGCACTCTTGGCTTTCATCAGCTTATCCTTTAAATGAGTTTCCATGTTGAGATTACTGGTAATAATCACTCCCATATATTTATAGGACTTCACGATTTCAATCTCTTCTCCTTCAAAATGCCATTTTTCACCCCTCGCGTTTCGTCCTGCACTTTTCCTAAAGATCATCACCTTAGATTTTTCCAGATTGACTCTTAAATTCCACAATTTGCAGTACGTTTCAAGTCTGTTGATCATTAGTTGGAGCGATTGGGGTGTATACGCAAATAACGCCACGTCGTCAGCAAACAGGAGAGCTTTGATGACTTTTCTCGATACCTCTATTCCGCAGGGAAGAAATTCGATGAGGTCGTTAATAAACAACGCAAAGAGACTCGGACTTAGTGTGCAGCCTTGTTTTACACCCATTTTACATTCAAACCAGTCTGAAATTTCTGTCCCATTCCACACCGCAGATATATTCTTGCTATAGATATTTTTAAGGACCTTACCGAATTTGGCTGACATTCCCAATCTGTATAGTTTGAAAAACAGGGCTTTACGATCAATTGTGTCAAACGCAGCTTTGAAGTCTACGAAAAGAACGTATAACTTCTTTCTTTGATCGATAAAGTCGTTGGCTATACTTTGAAGGACAAAGATGTTGTCGATAGTCGAATAGCCACTGCGAAACCCTGCCTGAAATTCTCCAATCAAATTGTTGCTTCCTATCCACGTTGTTAAACGATCGTTCAGTAGAGCTGAAAAAACTTTATATGAAGCATTGAGGAACGATATTCCACGATAATTTGCCGGGTCAGATATATTTCCTTTCTTGTGAATAGGGCAAATTAGACTCTTTTTGAATTCTTCTGGAACCTCTCCCGTGTTCAAGATTTTGTTATATATATCTAATAAGCTATGCTTTAGTTGCTCTGTCCCGTACTTAATAAATTCAACAGGAATTCTATCTTCGCCTGCAGCCTTGCCTTGATGGGCGCTGAATTGACTTAACACCGCTCCTCTTCCGTTTAATTTTGACTCAATAGTTTGACTAATTGCTTGCTCTCATTTACTTGCTTAGTTGGACATTTCAGTTCGCGTTGAACCTGAGCTTCAATTAACACCTTACGACAACAATTTCGATTTCTGGCGAGCTCTCTCCAGTTTTGCACTCTAAGTTGGTTGACGCTTAAGGTCTTCTTCCCCTTCTACGATTTCATTGCAATGTGCATTCGAAAACCCGTCGAAGCTGAGCGTTTGGGTCCATCCACTCGCGAGGCTATGATGGTTGGGCCATGTAGCGATCATTGTGGCTATGCCCATTTCGCTGTTCAGCTTTTATAGCTCGTTGTTGTATTTTCTTCTTCACACATTGTCTTCGCATAATACAAGAACGAGCTTTATGAGCTGAACAGCGAAATGGGCATAGCCAGAATGATCGCTACATGGTCCAACCATCACCAAAGATCATTCGGAGTATTTATCTTCCGAAACGATTAAAGGTTCCCTCATCCGCTTTCGATAAAGTCCACTCTTCCGCGCCGTAAAGCAGGACTGGCTTGATTGAGGTCTTGTAAAGGGTTACCTTGTTTTTTCTAGAGAGGGGTTTGTTTCTCAATTGCCTCACGATAAAGCAACGGTTGGCAAGAGTTATTCTCCGTTTGATCTCTGCAATGATGTTGTTTTCGTGTCAATATCGGATCCTAGGTAGACTCAATTCTGTCCTACCTCGAAGTTATGTCTGTCTATTCTGACGTTTGTCCAATACGTCGATATTCGGTGTCTTTGTTTGATAGCAACATATTCTTTGTTTTACTCTCATTAACCATCAGACCCATTTTTGCTGCTTCTGTTTTAACGCTCGCAAAAGCAGCTATGACATCACGCTTTTTTCTTCCTGTTACTTCAATATCGTCTGCGCAGCCGAGTAATTCTACAGACTTTGGTGTTGAAGTTTGAGCTTTTGAGAATTGCTTGCTCACTAGGCCAATTATTTTGAACGTAAAATTGACCAATGATGTATGAACATCGCGAAAAGATTTGTTTTTTTATTCAAAGGAAATCCAACTTGAAAGTGTCGTACTGCCGAAAAAACGAACTGAAATGTAAACAGAGTTTTACATTCTGAATTGTGAAACCATAGGCAAAAACTGTCGAAACTTAAAAGGTTTTTTAAGTGGTATAAAAATTCCAGATTCATGATGTAGTTTAGTAAAAGAAATGCTTTTGCCAACGACTTAACCCATAAGTCCCACGGCCAACTCGAATAAAAGGAATCGCGAAGTCCAATTTTCGACCACTTTTTCGAGCAACGTAGGCCGTATATGCGCAAATAGTAATAGTCTACTCATTGCAAAATGTCAAAACGTAAATGACAATGACTAGAAAAAGTTTAGCTAATTTAAGAACTAAAGCTTGAAGAAAAAGCCCTCTACAAAGCCATCGCGGTGCCCGTGGCGTAATGATTTATCGTGTCTGCCTGTGACATGAAAAGTTTGAGGTTCGAATCTTAGAAACATCATGGATGAAAAGTATCGTCTTTCGCGAGGAATTTCTCCGATATCAATTCCATGCCATGAAAATCACTGTATCGATTTATCGATAAGACCTTTCCATTCCCTCACAAGGTATGGTCCAAAAGAATGCGTTAGACGCCCTCTCTGTTGCGTCACCCTATTTACTTATCTTTATCTTATTTATTTACGTAACACCTTCAGTTTCTTTTATAAGAATTTTTGTTCAAATCGCTTTTAAAAAATAATATTGAAATTTTCTACCGTCAAAAGTTCTCAAAGTCTTGCAAAATTCTAAACCTTAAAGTAAAACAATGCCATTCTTAAAAAATCATGCTCTGGAATTCACAAATAATTTTCAAATCATAAACAATAAAACCAAAATTGTTTAAGATTTCATTAAGGTACGATAAACGTAAAGTAAAAAAAAAAAAACAAATTTCTTCTCAGCAAATGCCTGTTATTAAAAAAGTTTTTCATCAAAGACTTCAACCAGAGTTCCAAATTAAATATTTCCACGCAATGTTGCCGCCCCCTCCCTTTCCCTCCAATCACAATCGTACTGTGATGTCTTCTTAATTTGTTTTCAGTAAAAATATAAAATAGTTTTTAAGTTTGGCTTATCTCAAAGTATTTTCTTTGTTTTTTAGTGCAACTTTTAAATGCGAAACAAATTTAACTTTTCTTGTTTGACACTGGTCCTTGATAAGCATTTGTATACCTAGAATTTTAAAGCATAATCAGGATGATTTGAAATCACAAATTACCCACTAGAAAATTGCTGTACTGACTTTATTGCCTTATATATTTTCTTGTAGTGAAGGAGGGTCTCTTGTACAAGCTGATTAAGTATCTTCTATTATCGCCTTGATGTACATCGTAAACATATTTTGTACTTAAGTTTACGCTTCATTGGTAAGCAATGAATTCTTCCAGGAAAGAAAAATTCCCACTCTTCAAATTGATCACCAAGTCCACTTACCTTACTACGAATTCATGAGTTATTTAATTTTTTCCTCTGCTATGTACAAATAGGGTTCTTTTCGCAGACTGAATTTTGGTTTAAGAATTTACCCTAAGCAATAAATACAAGAACAGCAGGACCCAGGTGAATTGCCCTAAAATATTTTTAGGACTTCCCGGTTGTTAATAAACATTTTGGAGAGTTTTTGGGATTAGCCGTGTAAATAGAGGCTGATTAAGAAGAGGGGTAAGTAATTTTGTGAGAGTGGCTTATCTTTAAAGAAATTAAAATATTTTCACTCTGTAATTTAAGGAGCTAATAGCGTGTTTGTAATCCTGGTAATCTCCACGAACGGCTCACAACTGTAATCATAGTTTCATCAAAGGAGAGAAATCCTTTCATCGTCATAAACAAATCCTTCACAAGACCCGAAAGTTCACTTCAACGGATGTGTCTCAACGAATCAAGTTCAATGATGAGTCTTGTCACACAAACTGTGTAAAGTATACCCCTACCAATCACTTGAAAAGGAAGATGAAAAATATTAAAAAATAAACTCACCTGGAAAATAATTCAGCCCTCTGCACATCCGACCGACTGGCACTTCCAAAACATCCGCCTCTGAAAGCAGGTGTCCCTGGTCGGTGATATTTGTCTCTACTATCGTCCACCTCCTCTTGGTCCTCTTCCTCCTGCATTGCCACTCTGATGGACTCGATGTCCTCACTCACTAATTCACCGTCCACCAACCTACGTCTGCCAGAACTTGAACTCCTACTTCTCCCACTTTCCACTGTTTTTTTAGTGTTCCAAGGAAAAGACGCTCTCTTCACTTTACCCGTAGGAGGAGGTGTTCCGTGTTTCTTGACACCCTCATTTATGTCAACGTCGTCGTCGTCGGCACTTCGTTTCATGGTATTGCTTTGATTGTTAATTCTTGTTATTTCCCCAGATGATTTATCTTGATGTTCTTTTATATCTTCTTTGTTTTGATTGGTTAAGCCACTTAAATTTTGATTATAACTACTACTACTACTCATACTACTGTTGACACCGACGCCGCCGTTGCTTCTGTCAGTGGTGTTGTTGTTGGTTGTGTTCTGTTTGTTGTTGTGTATATAAAAACTAGAATTCAATTTGTTGCTATCACTGCTACGATTGATATTAATATTATTGTTGGTACTACTTCTACTACTATCTGCTACTCTCTCGCTACGAAATGCCTTAATGCTACTACTAATTAGATTTTTTATTCTATGCTCTGAAGCTTGTTTCGGCTGATTACTGTTAACTATATCGAGTTCTTCGTCATCGTCGTCGTTGGCAAATCGGCGTCTACGCCTCCGACGGCCTTTTCGACGTCGGCGCTTCCCCCGGACACTTTGATCTTGGTCTTCTGGCGACCAACTGAGGCTGTCCCCATAGGGATTGATACTAACGCGCTGGCGTGCTTTCTCTTGATCACGGGCTGCGTTTATTTGCACCTGCGCCCAGGTGGAGGCAAACAATCTTATCGTTGAACGTATGAAGTTCTGATCAACAGTCATTTTGACAGGTCTAAGAGCGAGCAGACCCACCGGAAAGTCCTTGTAGTGATGGAATAATACGTGTGACGATGCTGATGAGGCATTGATGCCATAGTGTAGGGATGAGGTTCGCTTCGGTTTCGGGCTTTGGTGATTCGACGAACCATTGGCAGTCATTCCACTACTCAGAATGTTGTAGTACGAATCGAGTTTTTTATTGTCAAACTTTGTAGCTTCAAAGAACTGCCTAAAGCCCGGTTGTTCTTCTTCTCCATCCTCGCCAGCGTCTTCTTCGTCGCTATACTCTTCTGATTCTATTCGACTTGTCTTCGTTGAAACAAAACTATTTTCTGAGCTTTCGTAAGAACTTTCATGTACGTCAACTAAGTACCTTCCCTCTGCACTGGCAACACTCGAACCACGTTTGTCGAATGTTTCAAAGTTTGATTCTCCCGTCGAACCGCCAGCCATTCCTTTATGTGGTTCGACAGTGTTGTGAAATGGATTCCAACTTGTGTCAAAACCACCACGCTGATGGAATCCAGCCGGGGCTGAATGGTGCCGGTGTTGTGGTATTTTCGCAGCACTACCACCTCCGGGAATTAACTTACCAACAGTCTCATCGCCAATGTTACTGTCAGTAAATTGTTTCACAGCCTCCGGATAGTTGAGGTTGAGTTTTTCTGCTAAACCGTCATCATCATCAGCACCGTTATGATCCTCCGTTTCAGGGATAGGAGTTTTATTTACATCGAAGAACTCAGCAGTGTTACTTGTGTCGGCCCAAAGCCAAATAAAATGTCCTCCAGCCATGTTGAGGCGTTTTGCTTCTGACATAACATTTCGTGCTGAGACCAAGTTGCACAGCAGAAGTATTATGCCGCGGGTGGAACGGGAGATCTCTGCCAGTTGTCTGTGGAAAAAAAAAACATGAAATAAGTTTACAAAGGAATCGAATTTCAGTTCACAAAAATTGATTTAGAAAGTTAAATTGCGGTGTTCGGAAGTGGAATTAGAGTGAAAACTTTTTATTATTTATTTTTCGATTCATTTTCAAACCAAATAATTTGCGTACATCTCAATTGGGTTTCGCAGGACACGTCATTAAGCATCTACCAAAGTTGTGTTCCTGGGTCCATTCAACTTTAAGTCGGCTTATGTTTTATGTTTCATAGAAACCGTAATTGCATTGAAGAGCAAAACTAGAAACACAAAATGTCATTTGTTTGGCAAACTTATTCAGAAAAGCCACAGTAATACTTCACCAACACAGGCCACACAATTTGGTTTATTTTGCGTAAGTTATGATTATGAACAAAGGTTCACCCACTTTAAACTAAGGAAAATATACTCCCCTCTCGCTTCGCCTTGACCAGGCCACCCTCAAAGCCTCAACAAAGAGGTTACATGTTGTGTGCTTTTAGTTATTACCCATCGGAGTCAGTATCATGATATACGACCACATTAAATTGTATCCTCTAAATGGCAAATGGAACATGGAGAATATACATCTTTGGGATTCCTTCCGGCAGCATTCGGAAGGAGCCTTGAACGGAATGCTCCCGTATATACACAAATACACGAAGAGAGAGATAAACGAAGGTATAACAAGCTCGTATCCTATTAAAATTGACTGGGCCTAGAGGCATAATGAAGAAGAAGTTCACATAAATTGTGACAAGGGGAAGGGGCAGCGCCGCGCCTTTGGCGGACAGTATAGTGTATGCTGACGGTTTTCTTTTTTAATGTTTTCTCCACTGATTTCCAATAAGGTCATGCTTTTGGCGGCTATAAATTTTAATCAGAAATCAAGACAAGCGAAGTAAAAGAAAAAAATATATATAAATACATTTGGCCTCCCCCGAACGACTGTTGGTTTTCAACTGGGCGCCAAATAATCTTGGTCAGAGATGCCAAAAAAAAAAAATCAAAAAAAAAAAGAGGAAAATAAGTACTTGATGTAATAATGTTGATAATGTTTAAGGTATTGAAAAATAGCCAAACGAGAATCATTTTTGGATGAACGAATTTCCATATTTGGTTGCAGAGCTGAACAGGTTGAAAATATTTATTGGCTTGAGACGTGCTCTGCATTATCAATGTGTGTGGTTTTGATGATTTTAATAACTACTCCATGACTTTTAATGGCTTTATACTTTTTTATATCGCATATGGAGAGAGATTGAGTTTGGGAATATTCTGGGTATCTTGAGGAGTTCAGCAGAAAGCCATTATTGCTCGGGCTCTTGCTGAATTCCCTCTGCAATGGTCTAAGGAGAGATAAATTTATTTTATAAAGCAATATTGCTAATGGAATCGAAACCATGACTAGGAATTTGAATGGGCATTTCGAATAATCGAATTCAGAGAAGACGAAAATAATTAATGCCGGATTAAGCATAAGGTCTCCTTCTGTTTTAGTCTGAAGAAGTTCATTTCTTTTATTGGCCTTAAATGCGAGTGTTTTGTTATCGTTGCAGTAATATTATAGGGTGTCCTCAGTCATAGAGACAGAAAAAAGCACTGTTTGTGGTTTAATTTGACAGCTTAGTTTGTTGTTTTGCTGAACTTTTCTTTTTGGTTGGTGGCTTCAAAGAGTTTAGTTTTAAAATAATATTAAAAAAGCTTCAATGTTGATAATGTTTTTATTTCAAAACGAATTTGGTCTTCATGCAGTCCAGCAAAACCATTGCATTATATATTTCAGCTTTAAAACTTTTGTGTTCGTGGCCAGTTACGTGAGAGGTTCTAGGCATGAAGCCCAATATTATCGAGTCTTTCCACTGGTGTCACCTTTTGTGAGGGATTGATTGTTTTGTTTTTGTAGGAATGAAGTTCCGAGTAACCTGAAGAGCACGTAGACCACCGTAGACTTATGGCACTGTTATTACTGTTTATTTAAGAGGATTTAAGCAAAGATGGTTCTTTTTGGACCGTTGTAGAATGAGAAGCATCATTAGAACTACGGCATCATTTTTCGCTGCAAATGGTCGACTTATGAGGAGCTGCACATCATCGGCATATAAAAGAACCGTATAATTTCTTACCACATGTGGCAATTCATTTACATAAAGCGAGAAAAGGATCGGTCGAAGGATAGATCCCTGGGGTACTCCAGTTAAGACTTTGAGAGAGGTGGAAGAACGTTCATTTGTCACCACGCATTGTTGCCTTTCGCTAAGGTATAAATGAACTAACTTGCAAGATTCTAAAATAAACCTAAAACTACTTTACAGCTTTTTACACAGAATTGAATGGCTGAAAGTGTCAAAAGCCTTTGAAAAATCTAGTAGTGAGAGCAGTGTTATGTGATCATTGTCCATTGCTATTCTTATTTCATCATACTCACAAGAAGTTGGGCTGATTTGCAGTTGCCTTTTGGTCTAAAACCAGATTGGCAGGAACTTAACAGGTTGTTGATCCATAGATATGTAGTCTTAAGTTGAAACGAAAAAAGAATGAATAAAATTTTTCTAATTCTAATTCTAAGATATTTTTGTATTTGCTTCAAAATAGTTTTTTCGAACACTTAAGAGAGGAATGAGAGGATGGCAATGGGGCGGAACTCCGTAGCTGCACCAGTTGGCTTTTTAGGGACGGGAATTATTTTAGCCTTCTTTCACTCTAATGGAAACTTGGATGTGGTCAGTATACTATTGAATATGTGGGTATTAAAACGTAATAAATAAGGCAGTTACAATTTTACAAATTTAGGTTCCATTAAATCCAGGCCTGTAGCATTGGATTTTATTGATATTATTGCCTCCACAACATCTTATTTTTGTATATTAATAAAGTTGAATGTACTACTTATGCAATTTGAGTCTTCACTTCTTCAGTAAGCCAAACAGAAGGTGAATTTAGGGACGGAGACGGAGGTGTTTGAAGTGAAATTTCTATTGAGAGCGTCACAATCGATGTCGTCAGCTAACTTCTTACATGGTTTGCCTATACCAGTTTCCCGCAGGTTTTTCCATAGCATTTTGCCAGTTTCTATATTACCAAGCTTTTGTTCTTAATAAGTTCTTTTTGGCGTTCTGATCATTACGACGACTTGGTTGCGTACTCTGCAATAGGAATTGTGGAAGTCCTCCAGTTTGTATCGCCGTAATTGACTATATGCGGCATCCCGACGTGACATCACAGCCTTGATGTTACCATTCAGCCAAGGTGAAGCTTCATGTTTCACTACGCGGGTCTTTAAAGGCACATGCTGATCAAAAAGTTGATTTACATTGTGCTGTAAGAAGCCTACTTGCTCATCTACGTTTTGTGTCATGTATAGAGAGTTCCAGTTTTGCTTTTACGTTATCCGATCCGAATCAGCAAAAAACTCTTTGTCTTTTAAATTCTCTCATAAGGTCTAGATGAGACAAATGCGCTGGTCCCTTTGCCCTCCGTTTTGTTGCAACGCCCGATTCAACAATTCCAAACAGTGTGAGTGGGAGAAGTGTTCTCCAATAGTAGCTTGTGAACTTTGGACCTGATTTTTGCACTCTTTCATTAATCATTGAGCTGTCATAATTGTAGTGGTGAAAAACACGACAAAAATTATAGACATTTTCTGCCGAACTTCAGAATCGGTGGCCGCAAATTTGAGAGCGTCAGCTCCAATTTTCGGTGGTAATTCTCGACCTAGCTGACAGGCAATTACAAAAAAATTAGTACAAATTTGAATTTGAGTCTACATATTTGTTGTGTGATGTTGGCGTGTTAGTGAAACATCTGGCTGGTCGGCTTGTCGAACTCGCTGCCGTTTAGGCGTTCGTAGCAAATGATCCAAAACAGTCTATTCGACGCTCGCGGCGTTCTCAAGAATCGGGCATTGTTTATACGACATTATGGCGTATTTTGCGTAATTCTCTTGGTTTGTATCTTTACAGGATCAAGCTGACTCAAAAGTTAAAGCCAATGGACCGTTGGAAGAGACTTTGTCCGATTCGGCTCACGAGAAGATACGCCAAGATGATGAATTTCATCGCAAAATCATCTTTTTATTACGAAGCTCATTTTTGGCTCAACGGGTTCGTCAATGCTATTGTGGCCTGATTACCGATTATTTTTGGCCCAACTTGAAGGATATGAACTAGGACGGCATGTGGGTTCAACAGAATTTATAATGTTATAATCGACTTTATTGAAGATTTGATGAGCGTGTAAGAAATTGCCAGTCGATTAGCTTACTTCTTCGTCCCATTGAACTTGAATGTCTCTGAAGTATTTTTTTTTTCCGGCCACGTTGGAGGAGCTGACATCCAACATCGAAAGTGAAAGAGTGGGACGACGAGTCATGATTCCAAGCTTGGGCCAAATGCGTGTAGCTGACGTGTGAAGCTGACACGTGCAGCTGACACGTGCAGCGTGTAGTCCAGGAGCTCGTAGAATATACGTCTTTGGTGTCTTCATCCTTTTCCTCTGTGGGGGCAATGTTCGCTAAGCCTCATTTGCGCACATTGCCCCCACACGTTGACGAACTTAGCCTTGATGCGGATTGTTGCTATGCGCTCATTCACATAGTTGAAACTCAAGATATTTTGCCAAGGCTCAAGACTTAATTTGCGTCTACCTGGTCCATCCCATCGCATTTCTTGGATAGCGGTATAATCTGCTTTGTAGTAGTTAAGAGCTTCCGCCAATTGTTCGGCTGCACGTGGTCTATTAAGGGACCTAACGTAATACGTACAGATCCGAAATTCGTTGTCCGTTTTTCGTTTGCTTGGTTCGTCATCAGTAAATCCGTCCGTATCTGAGACTTGTTGGTGCTTCGCAGCTTCGCAACTAAGGATTGCTTTACGTGGCTGGACAGTCACCCCGACAGCACGATACCCAACCTGGAGGGCCAGATCCTAGTATGACTCCAAAGATGGGAGCCGGATAAACCGTTCCTTATGGGCCTGAGCTCCAAATATGTTGTATAGTAACTCTATAAGGTGTTCACTAAGTATTTCAACCTAACTGGAACTGTAGACACTGTAGACGCCATCGTTGATTCCATCTAGGGAATTCCTCCGCTGCCGTCTGGCGTCTGGATGAAAGAAGAGGTGCCTTAGTGGGAACACCTCTCTCCCCCCCGACCCACTTTCTCCTTTACTATAGGTAATCATCGATCTTAATTGTGAGTTAGAAGTGCAAGTGCTCTGATTTACCGAAAGAAAAACAAAAAATTGCTATGGATTTTTCATCGGACGATCCAAGGGCTAATTCTAGCTCAAGTCAAACCATAAAAAGAAAAACAAAAGGACGTAATTCGTCAAACAGTTATTGAAAAATAAAAAATAAAAAACAAGGCGCCTGGATTCGACCTCATTGGTTGTAATCTCAAAAATAAATACTTCGCCTGGCACAGAGCTATTAAGGGTGCAGGGAAATAAGCCTACAGGTACTAAGTCCACTGAGGGACGAATGAGAATTAAGTCCCTCAGTGGACACGGTACCTGTGGACTTATTTCCCTGCACCGCCATTAAGCTCTACAAGTTTTGAAAACGAAATTGACGTAAATATTTTAACACATTCGGCGAACTGCTTTAAAAGGCGATCAAGTACCTTTTTTGTAAAATTTGTGAGAGCCTTAATGCAATTGTTGTTTTTCCGATTTCGCCCGACATTGCGGACAATTCTCCGCTCTGAAGGCTAATTTTGCTAGGACCGATTACACTTCGTAGAAAGACTTTCATTCCTATGAAATGGCGTCTACTATTACATAGTGAACCTTCAGCGGAATTACCTTGTTTTTGTTGGAGATTCGTTTGCAATGCTAACGTAATTGGTGGTTTGTAAATTCAAACGTAAAGTTGAACAGAGAAGTTCTAATGCCATTCTTGATGCACGTTTTACAATGCGGTGTCAAAGCGACACGAGGAAGTCTTGGATAGAAAAATGATCAAATAATGAAAAAATTATCTCTGTAATAAGTGGTAACAAAATATATAAAAATCAAAAACCTAACCCAAAAAAGCAAGTTAGAAGTATTCTGTATTGACTTAAAGAAAATATTAACTCTTCAGTAAAAAAACCCTTCTACTTCTTCTTCTTCTTCTTCCATTTTCAACGCTACGGACCGTGATCTTGAATAGATCACAGCTCTCCCACTTAACTGCTTCACATTAGTGATCCGCTCGTTAAGTACGCCGGCGCCGCTCAATAAAACACGACCCCAATAGGCGTTATGGAAGTTCCTAGTTAAACTACATCCCTCACATTTCTTCTCGCAAAGTCAGCAATAAAACAACCAAATGCAATCATCCATACAAAACTCTTTTACTCCCCAGGGCTATTGTGTAGGAGTAATTGAAACCATGGTCCATTTTAACAAACCAATCAACTCAAACCATCAAAAACAAATAAAAGCCAACAAAGTCATTCGCAATAAAGTCGATGGCTGAGCAAATTTTCGCATAGGCGAATATTTTACGATCCTTTCCCTGTACATTGTACAAGTTAAATCATACGCACCCAAATAAAATACTAACACAAACCGAGATAAGCATCATCAATTTCCATTCAATATTCTCCGAGTTCATATAAATCCTTTAAGGCTTGGGATTATAGCCACGGTAACCCCTTTTTTTCCTAAGATAAGAATAAAACAAAATAAATAAATAAACAAACCCATAAAATTGCATATCGAAATAAATTTACATACACACTCACAAAGAATGCGGTAGTGAAGTTTTTGAATGTATTCCAGCTGCCAGTTCGCGCCAGTAAGCCATTATATTATTTTGCCTTCTCTTAACGACAACGGAAGGTCGTCTTAGAGGAAAAATGCAAATTTGTCCTGATACGCAGAATATTTTTTTTGTTCAATTCATAGGAGGAAAGGAAAACCATACTTCCGCTGGGAGGGGACTCAAAAACACCATCATTTTAAATGGATAAAGAACAAAAAAATAACTGACATCAATTCTTAACCCCATTAGGATTGGCTGACTCGAGCTTCTATTTTCTGGGTTAACAGATTCAAGGTCAAGGCAAAAACATCGTGCGTTCATCTTTGAATTTTGCTGTCGTTTTCTATGAAAAAGCAACCCACAAACAACACAATGTGCTGAATAACGCCAGAATGCCATAAATATTAATCTTCCTCTTGTGCCCTTAACTCTGCTTGGGAAAGGAATATACATTTATATAATCTTGTCTTACATATCCGCAGCAATTCACTCTCCCCCCCCCCAAAGAGCTCCCAATGGACGAGGAAAAAAGTGAATGGGCTTTGAATGTTCGTTGCCGCACAGTGGGGCCATAAAAATAATATGTTGTTTAAGTAACACAGCAAGTGACAACAGAAAACAAGCGATAGTAGGGTACATGGGCTGGCACGCAGTCGATTACACCTATCCGAAGATATGATTGTAGGGAACAACGGGATGGGGAACAGTCCTCTGGTACAAAAACTTTTCAATTGTAAAGGGAGTGGTTGAAATGAGTGTATATAGTTTGATTTATTGATATGTGATGTGAACAAAAATTGGTGAGTTTTTTTCAGGGAGGTGGTGTCTGTGACCTGGTGAGGTTATTCTGGAAAGGAGAAGTCCTTTCTGGAATACTCTACGTGACAGAATGGTTGAACTTCGTTGTTAATGAATATATGAAGCAAATATCGTAGCACTACAGAACTTGTGGAGCCCCTGGGCATATCATATTGCTCTCAATCATTCCCTGTGAGGAATTAAAGGTACCTACTAATTTTTACGAATCACAAACGGCAAGCGCTTTCGCAGAAGCTAAAATTAACCTCGGAGGAGTCCCAACTTCCTCGCTAAAGAATTTTTTTTTTGAGGTTTTTAAGATACCAGCTGTAGCACTCAGACCTAAAGACCTAAATGGCGGTCCATTGTACTACCAGTTAGCAACCTTCTACTTGTTATAGCTTTCCAGATGTTCGGAGAAAAGCCAAAAGACGCTGCCATGATAAGGAGCCTAAGTTACCAGCTCTCACCATGTCTGCGCCGAGTATCTGTAACCTTATGCGAGAAAAAGCAGGACATTCACAGAGAAAGTGCCCTGCGGTGTCCTCATCTTCTCCACAAGATTTACAGAGTGTGATGGTATCACTTAAGCCTAACACGTACAAATGCTTGGCAAAAGAGAAGTGCTCGCTGGCAACGCCAATAAGTTTTCTACAGTCTTTTCTGCTACGAGCTAGCAGAAATGTTGCAGTCTTCTTATTAACGTTGTGGAGTATACGCTTGGTTTGTCTGCATCCAATTGAGGCATGTCATCTACGGTTGTGCTTTTCACAGATCCAATCGTTGGTTGAAGCCCTCACTGAGGACGCTGGCAGACTTATCGACGGTTCAGGTCCTGAGAAAGTTGTCTGAGATCCCTGCCTAGCCGATCATCGGCGATCTCATTTCCAGTTATGCAGTGATGGCTCGGAACCCAAATCAGACTCAAGGAATTCATTCTTCCGACAGCATTCAGAGAGCTCTTGCATTCCTGGATCACTTTCGAAGTGGTTAGAAGGTTGAGAACGGCCTTGAGCACAGCTTGGCTGTCGCTGCAAACAAAGATACTTCTCCGCGTCCGTCCATTGTTCGTAACGTGGCTCAAGGCCATTAGGATAGCATAAGCCTCCACTTGGAAAACGGATGCGTAGGATTCTTAAGAGGTGTGCAGTCGTATGTCGTCACTTTCCACAAAGGCACCAGCACCAGAACCCTCGTCTGTGAAGATTCGATAACAATTCCTTCCAGGCTCAGAATCTGGAGTGAACCAGTCCCAAACCGAAGTAAAGTTGACTGAGTAATTTTGACGCAGTTTGAGCCTTAGGATCATCGTGTCAGACGGCATGCCCATTTGACGTGAGAGACCACATCTTTTTAAACGAAAAATGGTCTTGAGAGTACACCCCATGATGTAGGTATCAAGAGGAGGAAGATTCAGCAAAATCTAAAATCAATTACTGCTTCTTAAATGCTGATTAAGCTAAGTCAAGATGTGCTGCCACATTTCGGCCCGTTGCGTTGAGACCATTGTGATACCACAAAGAACCAAACTTATGCTTTTGCTACCGGAGGTGTCTGTATGCACACACATAGGGGTTATGTTGGGTTTTGTAACACGACCTCAATAGAGTAATTTGTGAGAAAAAATACATCATGTGATTCGTGTTGGTTCGTTTGAAACGCAACCAGTAAATCATTTTTGACATAAAAGGGGTTTAAGTTTTCTTTTGGTGAGTCCAAAGAGGGTCCCAAAGATGTGTGCAGTCGTATGTCGTCGTTCTCCACAAAGACACCAGCACCACAACCCTCTTCGGTTTTGGAGCCATCTGTGAAGATACGATAACAGTTCTTTCCAGGCTCAGATTCTGGAGCGAACCAGTCCTGAACCGAAGGAAAGCTGACTGAGTAATTTTGACGCAGTTTGAGCCTTGGGAACATCTTGTCAGACGGCATATCCATTAGACGTGAGTCAAAAGATATGCTGCTAGCGAGTTCCTTAAAGCTCCAGTGCGAATTGTGCCAGAGACCACATCGCCTTAAACGAGAAATGGTCTTGAGAGTACAACCCATGATGTAGGTATCAAGAGGAGGAAGGCTCAACAGTGCGTCGAGAGCAGCTCCCGGTATGCTGGGGAAAGCCCCCGTAACACCCAGACAAATTGTTCTTTGAAGTTTGGCAAACGAGGCAATAACATATTTACGCGAGAGCTCATTCCACCAAACAACTAACGCATAGGAGATGATTGGGCTTATCATAGCCGTATAGATCCAAAGGACCCTTTTCGGTGAAAGACCCCTTGTTTTGCCGAAGGCTCCTTTACAGTGCCAGAAGACTGACAGTGCCTTAGTAGTTTCGGACTCGACATGTTTAGACCAAAGAAGTTTGTTATCCAGGATCACTCCAAGATGTTTGACTTCATTTGAAAAGGGGATTTTGACGCCTTTAAGCATAAGTTGGGTCAGACCAGTCAATTTTCTACGTCTCGTGAAGAGGACAACCTCGGTCTTAAGAGGATTGACGAGAGACACACCAGGTGTCAATCATATAAAGCGCAGCCTGTGCTTGGGAACAGACAGCTTGGAGGCTAGAACCAACCGAGAGCACAGCGAGGTCGTCTGCATATGCTTGGGCGTGAACGTTAGAACCATTGAGCATTACTGGAAGAAACTACTCAACAAAAGTCATCTTGCAAAGCATTCTCGTCGTGAATTATTTCATTTTTCATTTCATTCACTTCAACCTACTTAGGCCTCACTGTGCATAATTTCTTTGAAAGTTGAATGCCAAATTCAACCACAAAGGCCGTAGACAGCCTTATGTTTCGCGGATGTCTCAACCAAAAAAAAAATTTTTTCTTACACAGTGGAGCGAAATAAGTTGAATGTCGAAACGGATCCCTACAAGGATTATAAATGAAAAGAGACAAAAAAGGAGGGGGGGGGGGGGGGGGGATAACCATGGTATACCAAAAGCATTTAACTTTATTCATTTTGGGGTTTCAGGTTGTTGTTGCTTTTATGAGTATCAAGTTTTCGTACATATATAAAAACCAAGTACCAATTCATATAGAAAACAACCTTATTCAGTACACAGAGAGAAAGAAGCCATAGCTCCGTGAAAAGGAATGATGTGAAAAAATAAAATACTTCTACTCATGCCTCCAACAAAACTATAAAACTATTGAAAAGGATAATAAACAGAAAAAAAAGATTTCTCACAGTTCCGTTCATTGGAAGCACAATAATTACAAAAAGCTTCCCACTGTGTGCGTTCTTGGAAAACGAGCAAAAATTAATGGAATCCCCATGAAAATTGCTTTGCAATTTCATTCAAATAGGTCGGTGAAAAGGGATAATAATGAGGATACGCCACCGATATGCCGCCCGGCAAAGCACGATGAGATAGCAAATTGATATTTTCCAGCCAATATACGAGTATACCAAGGTTCAGAAAATGTAGAACAGTGCTTCTGTGTTTGGTAAGGAATTCTTTGAGAAAATTTATGAGTTCCCATGGAAGTTTTGGTGACCAAGTTTAATAATGCTTTAATGTTTTCGTTATCTTACAAAATTTTATGGCCCTAAAACATCAATTATTAGAGACGTTATTGTCGTTAAATTGTTAGCGGAGCGATAATGAAGAGTTATTCTTCGTATCTGATCCGAGGAAGGGACTGGAAAATACTTAATTTAATGAAAATTTGAGGGAGATGTTGGCGGTGGTTTTAAATTTTATATAGGAGGTTCTTACAGTGAAAGGAGTTAAGAGTCCGTTCATTGTTTTTGAATCAGAAATTGCCTTCTTTGCTTTTTGATCTAATTATTCAAAGGAAGGTTTAAATGTTTGAAAAGGTAGCACACGCATTCTTGTTTCCTTTACCTTCTCTCTTTGTTTTGTGGTGTTTATTTCTACAAGGAATAGGCGAATGTGGCAGTGGCCAGCAATAAGAGTTTCTTTTTATGTTGTACCCTTCACGTTGTGCTGGTTGACTTCGAAAAGCATTCGATCGACAACCGCGTGCATATGCGTGGTCCTCAGATAATGAGGAATTCCAGGGACTTATGTGCAGATGATCAAGGACATGTATGAAGGAGCAGAAGGTAAGATGTCTAGCTGGAGTTAGCGAAGAACTCCTAGTCCCAGTTGGAGTACATCAAGAGAGCGTATTGAGTCCTTTGTTCTTTATTAAAATCCTCGAATTCCGCTGAAAGATAAAGTACAAAATATCAAAGACTAAAGAACCTCGACTATTTTTTTCTGACAATTGAGCCATCATAAATGATAGTCCCAGATTCCTGCAAGAACCACTTAACTTATGGTAAAAGTTTTAGAAGGTAGTTGCTATTGCTTTAGTTCAAAACAGCCCGATTACTTTTTGCTGTCCGTTTTCTGATCCAGGCATGCCTGTTGCAGGCTTGAACTTGAATAGAAATTTGTGTCCATAGTTAGTTGACGACATCTGAGATGAAGAAGTTTCGTGTATCAGCAAGAATAACAAAACTTAATGGAACTTAAGTAAAAATCCGTGTAAGCCGCTCCGATAAAAAAACACCATCTTTCAGAAGACAGAACACAACCGACTCAGTTGGTTTTGTCATGTTCAAAGGATAGATTCGGAGAATCCCTTCAAAAATTCAATGTCATACGCCATCGAAATTCCGACAAAATCGCAACCAGGAAAGAAGACGGTAAGTCTAATATGCTCTTGGCTAGCACATAACCTATTTTGTTTTGTATGGAAGTTCTTAAAATACAATCCCGAGTAGTTAAACCAAAGCAGAGTTCCTTTGTACCCCACCGGAAACCAATCTTCTTTTGTTAGCTTTTTAGATATTCGTAGAAATCCAGAAGACTTTGCTGTGGTAAGGTCTAGGTCAAGGTTATGAGATCACATTATCTGTAACCTGCTTTGAGAAAATAAAGGATAGTCACAGACGGAGTGTTCCTCAGGGTTGTCATCTTCTTCAAAGGATTCACATAGAGTGGGGTATCACTTAATCTGAAGGTGTTTAAATGCTTGCCGAAAAATAAGAGCCCATGGAAACGCCAAGTTTTCTTCAGTATTTTCTGCTTTCAGATAGCAAAACAGTCAATAATTGTTATTAACGTTAAGGGCATACGATTGACGTGTCTGAATCCATCTGGGGTTGTGCTCTTGACAGATCCAATCGATGGTTAGAGCTCTCACAGATAACGTAGCTTAGATCCTGTCCTGGTTCATAATCTCCTTGGCATATTTGTTTAATAATGTCAAGTCTATTACTTTATATCTTCTATCCGTAACAGAGTTAAGCCAATGTCGTAAATGTCTCAACCAGAGGACAAAATGAATTTAAGAAGACAATTGCTTCGCATGTTTCATTCGATGCTGCCCAAACCAAGCTACGAAGAACATGATTAGCCCAGCTTCCGGCTTCAACTGAGCTCCACAAGTTTAACATCCTCTCTAGTAAAAGGGGAATAATGGAGTTTCAGGGGAAGTAAGCTGACGCAACAACGAAAGTTTGAAAATGACCGTTCGTTTTTTTGTCAACAGTAGACGCAACCAAGTCATGGCTGCAGTATTGATCGAATTTCTCATAGCTCAATACAACAAGACAAGTCCGGGGTAACTCAGACCGCTCTTCATAAAGAATGTTAAGCCCACGTAAATCCTCAGATCAGGAGTTCGACTTTTCCAGGCCCATAACTTTTGAATAGCTGCATGGTGTCATTTTGTACTTTGCATTGTATCCCTGCTACATAGGAGTTTAGTAGTAGCCTGTAGGTTAAGTTCATTGAAACTTTCGGAGGTTTTTTCCCTGGTTTCATTATCCGACGGATGTTCCGTTTACACCTCCGGCAGTTTTGACTGTGATGGTTTTAACCCTTTTGACCATTCGAATGCATCACTTAGCCTTCGACATGAAACGTTCTAAAATGTTGATGCTCACTGAGATATGTTATTGATATGTGTTAGAGCTCTGATATCTCCGAGATCGTGATAGTCGATGGAAAAAGAAGATGAAGATGCCCTTTGCGTTTGGTAAAGTCGTTGCCTTTACACAATACTTAAAGTCAGAAAAAGATTTTTTTGTCGGTCACAACATGTTCCTGCCCAGTTAACTGTAAACTATAAAGGTGCACTAAAATCTCGAATGCAGGCATTTTAAATCTGCCCAACTAATCCCTGAGTTCGTATTTTGCCTAGTGTGTTTTTTTACAAACCAAGAAGAACTGTCTTTTATGGCCTTAAGCTAAACCCCACTACCTTTCCCTTTCCCCGCCCCAAAGAAAGCTTAATTATGATTACGAAACCAACAACCCAAATGCATTTGCCTTACGCGAATTGTGTCGGTTTTTGAATTTCTACGGTTGACCCACGTTCTGAGAAATGCTGCTGCAGCAACAGTAATATGCAACTATAAAAACATCGTTCCCAAAATACCATTGACGTGCGAAGAACAACAACAAAAAGTTAAAGTAAAGCTTCGAGCTACTTTTTTACGCTGCTTAAAGCCAACGTTTACGATGTTCCAGAAAATGTTGTTTGTGCATCTTCTCTGTTCTAAAATAGAAATAACTTCATCTTCCACGCCCTCTCCACGGCACTTCAATTTCAACAAAAACAGGATACAAAAAAAAGGAAGAAGGAAAACAGAACCTGCCATAATTAGTTTTGTTCACACATTTACCACTCCCCGCTCCCACTTCCAGAGTCCTTGTTGATTACGTACCCGCCACTTTTTTTTATTTTTATTTTATGGTGCCACTCTGCTACTCACCTGAATACATTTCCGTCCGCTGGTGGTAGCGGAAGAATTGTTGGCCTTAAAGGTGGTTGCTTGAGTGGAAGTCCCTCGGCTCCGGCCAGCACCATCGTTGCATCTACATCCGACAGCACAAAGAACGAATGCCAGTGAGTCTAGTTATCGTTTTTTGTATAGACACCAGATTCACCAAAGATGGAAAAGAAAAACAAAATATTTTTTTTATTTACCACTTCTTCTCCGTGAAATGCACGATTAGAGCGAAAGCAGTGCCATCCTTTTGGGAGTTATGACTACTTACTTACCTGTAGAAATAGTGCACGTATTGCTTCCAGAATTTCCCTTGCTGACGGCTGCAATATTGATTGAAGAGTCGCGTGGTACTGCAATAAAATAAAATCATAAATAAAATATATCAGCGCCATGAAGGAAAATATACATAAATAGCAATAAGCTGATAGAATCCACACCAGGTGGGAGTCTTGTGAACAATTTCGAATTAATCAAAGTGTACACTGGAAAATTGAAAAATTACAATAAGAAGACAGGAAGGAGGAACAGCCAGCGCTGGGAAGCAAATTGAAGACGCTTTTGGGAGAGGGTATTCAAATTTCGTTGTTTGGAATTGCGTGTATAGGAATTTTCGTAGGTAGCTTGTTTTATTGGCTAATATGAAATGGGAATATGGAAATGTAATGCAAAAAGTGTAGGTGCGCCTGTTGTTGTTTTCCTGGGTAAACTTTTGAACAAAACTTTAAGCAATTTGATCAAACTTATGGCAAACTTGGAGATTACTTTCGATGGAGGGATTTTATGATTATCCAGTTCTCTTCTATTTATTGCGTTTATGTTTTGCCGGAGATTTTTGAAGATATTTAAGTATATACAAATGAGGCTTTTAAAACGAATTTGAAGAAAATAAGTCGAGAGAAGTTTTTCGCAATCATACAATTTGTTTAATTTGAAGAATGGCGGATAAAATTGTTGCAAAGTTTACTTCTTCAACGTTCAGAAGGCAGTACTTACTGAGATCTCAATAACTGAAATAAAAAAGTGAACAGGGTGGCACTACGAGAATATGGGAAGCTTGTTGCCTAACGCATTTCAAGATCCTACATTTTTTTTTGCAGTGTCGACAAACGAAACCTTATTGACTTGCGATTGAAGGTACTTTTTGCAATCGTGCAAAAAAAAAAAACAGAATTTAGAGACAACAATTAAAAATGACATGACGATCATTGACAACACGAAAAAAGTGAGTGAGACAATTGTTTGTCTGTCTGTCAGTATTTGGATCTAGAGCCTAAATCGCTTGACCGATTCTCTTCAAAAATTGCAGTTAAAGTCTGTAGGGAAACTGAGAGAGGGGTTTTCGGAATTGCTGCTCAAAATCTTGCAATAATGGTACATACCAACTTATATGGTAATCTTTGTTTTTTTGAAAAACGACTATAGGGGTGTTCTGCTTTAGATAACATACTTTTTTTGAAGCTAAAAATGTTTGTTTTTATTGCACTCATAGCAATAAAAACAAAGTAAGTTTAGTTTATTGTGTAAACTTGTTAGAAAGCAAATAAAATAACGTTCGGTCTCGATTTCTTTCAAAGCGGAAGTGAAGTTCGGCCATTTTTGTAATTCATTATTTCTTTCATTCTTTTTAATTCTTCGTCATATGGCGTTTGCTCATCACCCTTTATTCTTAAGTTCTAGCTACGATAGTTATGTCTTATAATTCTAAGGGCCTGCATGCAATATATTTATGTATACCTTACAATTCGCTTATTTGTTACATCAAAACACTAGGCTTTTATTGAATGGAGCGTAAATTTATATTTTAATAAATTAATTCAAAATTAGTTCACAGCTAAGTCTAAGTTGACATACCTTTAGGTAAGATGGCATACCTCAATTTATTAGTCTACGTTGTAGAGCTAACATACAAATTGTTTTATTTTGTGGTCTACATCGGCGGCGCACAATGCGTGGCGCCATTTATAAGAAGCATGACAGCAAATCCAATGCTCTCCTGGACGTGAAAGACTATAAGGCTCATTGCAGTTAATACAATCACATCATTTCCTGTTAAATCGGACGTTTTGTATTTTTTCGAGTTCTAAGGCTATTACGGTTTTCTTTTTCATTTTTGGCCTGTACCTTAGCCCTAATTCCGTTCATAAATGGACTTATACATAAAATATATGTTAACTTGGACGGACGAGCGTCATGTTATCTTGCCCGAGACGACCGAAAACGTTTTCAAGATTAAATGCGCCAACACTTCACGATCTGGCAATTATATTACACAGAAATGACGCTGTATATTAGACAATGTACCTTTTAAATACTTCTGACTCTATACAGTAACTCACCTTAGCAACAACTTCTTCGTTAACACATTTGACACAAAAAAAAATTATTCGACTCAAAACTTTTCTCGACGTTCCAGTAGAAAAATAGTCGCCAACTGAGAACATCTGCAACACTGCAACGTGCTGTTTGTTGCCATTGCAAAACTGTAAATTTTGGCGTGTTCAAGAAAAAAAAAAACTGTTCCTGTTTTGGTTATTGAGTAAATTCAAGTATGTCATACTGTCGGGTATGTCATCTTAAGCAGATCTCCCCTAAAGATTTCGATAAGATTTTGTGTGAGCTACTAGTTTTTGGATGGCATTCTTATGATGTAAAAAAATTGCTGAAAAAGTTTAATACCTCTCATAGAACCATTTTCTTCAAAACCGACTTTCCTGTTAATGGTTGTCATAGTTTTGACGAAATTTTTTGATTAAAAAGTTCTAAGTCGTATAAAAAAGAGTGCATAGCATTACTGGAGTCTTTGAAATTTTATAAATTAAAAAAAAAAAAAAATTAAAATTTTTGTAATATTTTTAAAATCCTCTGATTTTTTTGAATTTTTTTTTCAAAGCATCTTCTTGCAAAATTTTAATGCATGCTAAGTTTTCGAAAAACTTGTTTTTAGAAAAATTCAAAAATAAAAACTAATCAGTTTGATTAAATTTTCAGCATCTGTTTGTAAAAAGTGACGTTTTCATACTTTCGCTAAAAATTTGTTTCAATTTTCATCATTAATGTGCTAACCCTGTATTGACGTAAAATGATTTTTAGAAAAACAAAAACCTTGTGTTCAGGATTCAGATTTTGATATCGTGATTAGCGTACAATCGCGATTGCTTGCGACTCAGTCGTCCATTTTTTTTTAAAGTTTCTGGGATTAAAACTTTGAAGCTTGAACTCCTATATATCAAGCAGATTAAAAAGCTGACACTTTAGCTTTGCGCATCATTTTTCGGACTCGATCAGCTAAACTCAACATTCAAGAGTTACTCTTCTTTTGGTCTCCATTTCCGAGTTTTAGGGGAAATGTGTTTCTAGACTCAAATTGTTTATTGTTTCGAAGATTATTTTTCAAGACTTGACGTACGGCCTTTGTGACAAGCTTTGCCAAAAGATATCAAAAAACGGAGAATCGAAAAACCTCTTTCTTTCTACGTCTTCCCGAATGATGTCAATGATACTCGAGGCGTTTGCTTCTTAGCCCAAACCAATTCTCATGTGTTTGCAAATATTTTTTAAACCAAATAATAAGGTGACGAGAAAATTCTCACTCAAAAATTTGTTACACTTTTCTTTCGCGATAAATTAACTTTATGATGAACGAAACTATGTTTTGTACTATTTGTAACGCGATTGGATTTTCCGAATCCAATTATTAAAATATAATAAACGAAATTAAGACGATTAAACGAAATACACAACCGGTGTGCCGCGAGGTAAACAATTGAAATGTCAAAACGCGCTGATAAACTAAAAAGTGTAACACTCAGCAGGTAGGCTGCTGACACCACGGCTAAACTCAGCTGGGCTGGGTTCGTAAACAATGAAATGATAGCGTAGCGCGAATTAAGACGATCGCGAATAAAATGACCGATTAAATAATAATTAAAAGAAGAATTAAAATGTATTATTTCTCAGTACAGGGTGTACTAAGAAAAAGTGGGCGCCAGGAAATTTTGAGGTGAAACTTCCAAACCACGAAATAGTTCTGAAATAGTAAGAACCGAATTAAAAAACGAAGTTTAAATTCCCAAAGGATCTAATGCTATTTATTTTGCATTCTGTTTAGGGAAAACCTTACAAAAAATGGGATTTAAAACCCAAATCTTTTCAACAATCAAATGATACAATGGTGGACGGTTAGGTGAACCGTTTAAAAAGTAAACAAATGAAAATAACCGGAAGATTGAAACTTTAATTGTTCTTTCCCGAAAAGAACGAATATGCGACACAAATCTTTTTAGACCGTTATCGTTTGGTCGTCAATATTTTTTGATTGTTTCATTTATATATTCGCTTTCAGCAATAGAAAGATTTGCTATTTTTCCAGAAAAGTTTTTTACCGCCGAGATTTTGGAAGACAGTCGTTTAAGAAGTACGCGGACCGGGCCTTAGTGGTATCATTTACTGACTCGACTTCCATTCAATGAGCCTCTTAAAGCTTAAGACTCTTAAAGCTTAAGAGTGTTTGTATTGATGAAAAATGATAACATCAGGTGTTTAGTAGGATAGTCTCTCTTTTTCTACGCTTTTGTGGTTCCCCCATCCTTAATTTGCTACAAAGAAACAGAGATTTTAGAAACCATGACAAATTTTAGCGCATTTCCTAAATGGAACCCGGTGTTTAACGAGCTGAAACTTTTTGCTCTTCTGTTGGCCAAGCTAGGTAGGTCTAGGTACTCAAAACTTGTTCCATTGGCTTTCTCTTAAGTCACTATAGGAAGTCTATTTGGAGGAGTCTTAACTTTTCTACAAATGAAACTCCGAATTATCTAAGCCCTGAGTTTGCCTTAAACTCCCCCTAAGGCATACCTCTTTCGCTTATAAAGAGTTTAAGCTGAGTTAAGTGCCGGTAACAAATGAAACTTTCAAATAATACGCGTGTTTTCCTTCAAATATCAATCATATGTTTTAGTTTCGCGGTTGAGCATATTTGGTGACAGAAAAAATACGTTTTTCTGCACCTTTCCTCTCCCCAAGTTTTTGGTCTTGAATCCCTACCATAAAAAGACATTGATGTGTGTAGTAAAAAATATAAAAGGTGGGGTGCCATCTGAAACATGTACTTTACACCCCAATGTAAAGTGTTCCTACATATCACTGTCAAAAGAGACTATACTCTTAAACACCAAAATGAATTCCATTATATTTCTTCATAAATTTGCTCTATTTTTTATTAAATGTCTCTTGTCATTTAGAATCCTCAACACAATTTACTATTCCCCGTAGTAATAAATTTTACAAAAATATGCCAAATTCAAATGGTAATTGTTGGAATGTGATTGACTCTGAACGCGCTCATGTGCCAATTTTATATTCATTCCCCACTCACGAAAAAAATAAAATTATAATATCTTCAATTTGTATCCAAAAACCATAAATAAACATAGAATACCACAAGAAAAAAAAAAAAAAATGAAAATAAAATAAAAAAAAACTGAACAATATACCTCACTGTGCGTACTGTGAATATTTGCTGTTCCTCCTCTGGCCCAAAGGACTGGTATCTGCATTGAATGTCCTGACAAAGCAATCGCACGTGCTGACTGTCCATCACCAATGACGACCACACCAGCCAAAGGCACTCCGACAGTTTGTTGGCAGAACGATGTTAAAACATCAACTGAAAACCTATAACGATAGAAAGAGTGAGAGGGAAAGAGAGTTGAGATAAATAAAACGTCTATCATATGAATTGACTTCATTAAAATGTCACAACCATACTCATACACACATCAGAACTATAATTTTATACTTTTTTTTCCTTTCATTTTATTTATGATGTTCCATTGAAAAAGCTTCGTATTTGGTTAAAGTTGCGGGTGATGGCAGAGGATCTTTTTGGCAATTGGGAAGGATTTGTCATAAAATTAAAAATTCAGACTGATATGGTTTTTTATTTATAGCCCGTTTCTTTTTTGTCGTTGCTGGAGATGCAAATTAGAGGCCTGATATCTTTTTATAGAGTTGAATTTTATAAATATTTATTGTGCGTATCTGTGAAGGAAGGCCAGACTGTGACGTTGAAAATTACTAATGGTGGTAGTGGCTTTGTAGAGTACTTCTACTCCTATTTGAATCAAAAATTTGTCTCTGTGAACAAGGCCGGTTTGGATTAACTCGGAGGAGGCGCAGAGGCATAGTGCTCACTTAGTTGGTTAATGGCGCCTAATTTGTATAAGAAGCTTATGGAAGAGGTAGACATGAGAGAAGCACAAGAACTTCAACAGCAACTTTGGCAACCACTTTGCACTTGTTCGAGACGTTTGTTATTGATGGCTGAAGACACTTCCGCTCAAATGTGTTGCATAGTAAGTTGTGTCCTGTTAGAATACTGATAAGCGATCGTAATGTAGGCCTATTCAGGGATATTACCTTATCAGATCTGAGAGAAATAGTCAATGACTTACTTGTTTGTGCCTTGAACATAAGTAGGTACATGAAATTGGTCTTCCTATTCATGATGAGCAACACACGAGATCTTTGCTATTTTTTAAAGTTCCAATAAATTTCGATGTGATGGACCCTTGCCACATTAAATGTGATTTTTTGTTAAGAGGACTGCCCTTTCGAAAGGAAGTCACGCTATGTTCGAAGTAGTTAAAGATTTCGGGGCTCAACGCATTTTATGTAACTACAACCTTAGGCGAAATTCTGAGATTTAAACCACAAATCTCACATGCCACGGGCGACGGGCCCCACTATCAGAGGGAGTCTTAGGACAAATGTCTTTGGTTAGGTTAGGTGGAAGTACATTGAGTACATTGCCTGACACACTAAGGCCGCAAGGGCCCATTGTGACACCACAGAGATCAGCAAGTTAATCACCTACTGAGAAACCCGATGTAAGATTAACAAGTTGATCACGTATTTATCTTCCATTACGGGACTAGCCGGTTAATCACTTGCTAGTCGAACCACGTGGAACTTTTAATGTGTTTCGAAAGACTTTAAGGGTCTATGTAAGCTAAGTCGCTAGTATCATCGAAGAAGAGTTCACCGAGATGAGTTTTCCTCCTATAAGGTAGTGCAGGGCATGAGCAAAGAAGGTGTTGAACGGTTTCTTTCTCTTCTTCGTCCATCAATTGAAAACACCAAGTCTTTTGGCGTGTCTTCCTATTAGACAGTGTCCCGTAGGAACACCTATGATAGAACCTAGATACAGGCGGTTCAGGGCTAACAAACTCTTCGAGCGTTTGAGTCTACAGTCCATCTAGTGTTTGTTATCCTCGAAGCGTCTTGTCTAAGTAGGAGTTCACATGTAACGATAGTTACATCTATGTTGTTCCATTCTGAGCGTAGGGAAGTGGTCGTGCCCTTTTTGGCTAGTTCGTCTGCCATAGAGTTGCCTGGTATGTCCCTGCGACCCGTCACCCATGAAAGGTGCCAAATGCCTTAACCCTTAACTTACTAAAGTCGTGATTATTTCCTACGGTTCTCTAGTTGTGGGTCCAGTGGACCCAAGCCATATACATTGACTTACTGTAGGAAGGTACTGATAAGTTGAGAGGACTGCGGTGACTGTGCTGTTTTCTATACACATTTAAAGATTGTGTGGCATGTAGCGTCTTCTTGATGCGTTAATATTTTTCCAAATGAATCAATTTATGGTCACCAAAGGGCAAAGCTCTTCTACAAGGCAAAACATTGACGACCCAATGCTTTTCAACAGCGGTTATGTTTCCGCCTATACACACGATGGGTCATCTACAGGTTTCTTTCTACGTTGTAGGCTACTTTGACTCTTACAGCTGCTTCCATCTTGAAATCTTTGTAGAAAGTCAGTACCATAATTCTTTGTGACGAAATGAATTGCTTTACTTTTGAATAAAGTATGGGAATATTGACAACTCTTTTCCAATGTAAGTGCTTTTTAGAAAAAAAAGAGCATAAATAACTACCAACAACGTAGAGTCTTGAAGCTAATTGCAGGGATACCAAAATGGGCCACAAATGCACAGAGAATGGTCTAACATCCATCAATAAAAAAATACTAACAACGTAATGTCACGAAGCTAGTTGCATAGTTATAAGAGGGTAGTATAGAACCTGGACATCAAGGGTGCCGGTAAGTTCTTTACCGACTTTGACGGAGCAGCGTGAATTAGCTTAAGTCATCTTCAACAGGTTTTGCTAAGATGAAGCCATGAGGGTATAACCTATATTTCAAAAACATTCGTTTCCAATGTACTGTAATGTATGTGGTACCCGTGGCGCAATGGTTAGCATGTTCACCTGCTAACCCAGAGGTTCGAGGTTCGAATCCCAGCAGAGGCAAAATGCAAAAATGTTTTTCCACGGGTATCGCCTTTCGCGAGGAATTGGTAAGTCCTCCGTTAATAAATTCATTGCCATGAAAAGCGCATTCTCAATTAGCCGTTCGGAACCGGCGAAAAATTGTAGGTCCCCTCCATTCCCTCACAAGGCATGGTTGTGAGAAATGCGCTAGGCCCAGGGGCTCCTCGCTCTGTTGCGCCACCCTATTTATTTATGTTTTTTATTTTATTTTATTCGTTTCCAATGACTCTCTAGGTAGTTGGTTAAGAATATGAGCAAACAGAAGTTATTGCATTATACCTCTCTATCCCGGAGATACATAGTTTGCTCAAATGATGCCCATTTAGGGCGCAGTTTAACTTTGGACCGCCCCTGAAAGGAGCCGTCTAAGACACAGACGTTGTTGTAAGAATTTTATGGATTAAGACGTAACTAGCAGTAGAATGTGTTCCTACTGCTTGAAACCCCAACACCAATCTAAGCTGTTAACGCTTAGCCACAATCATATTGAACAGCGTTACCTAAAAAAGTTAATTGTTTCTTCAAAAATACTCTCCTCTTATTTTTGCCTTAGTTAAAAAATTATCACAATGTAAACCCAACAAAGTACTCAAAGAATTAAATTTTCAACCCTAGTAGGTATCATTTTCGACATAAGTTTAAAATAATCGCATCCATCATCTTCTATTTCGAGACAATCTTTGTCCATTTTTGTTTGCTTTTTCGATGTCGAAGTTGTTAGCATGAATTTAAAATGTACCCTCATTCAGAGATAGAAAAACACACATAAATATTTTGTTTACCAAATATACACACAAAGTCAAATCTTTTTTGCCACCCATTTCTTGATAAATGAAACCAAATATGGGACATTTGTGTCTCTCAGCGGTTTATGTGTGTGGTGTAGGTATTTTGTGTGCTTGTTTGCATAATGCCAAGACAAACAAGAAAAGCATAAACAGGGCCAGGCGAGGACATATAGGGACCTAAATTGAAATTCTTTTGGCGCCACTTGACAAACACATGAAAGAAGTCTTCCTTTTTTAGTCTCCTCTTTTTTAAGGTACTAAAAATACAGCCTTCTCGGTATGTAGAATGTGAACATCTCAATAGACTTTGACGTCATAAAGAATAGATGAAGAAAAAACGAAATTCATCCGAACACAATGTTTATCTGCTCAATCTGGTCTCTTCTTTTTTCTCCATCGTAGATTGGGTGTTGGCGTTTTTGGATTCTGTGTATAGTACCGTGATTCATGGATTTGATTGAAGCTAATCCCTCAAATATTCTTCACATCATTAAGGATCAATTTATCCATTGTTTTGTGTTCTTTTAGATGATTTCCTTTTTTTTGGGTAAAGAGAAAGACATCAACGAAAGGACGTTGTGAGGACATGACTTGTTAGTTATTGTGACATTATTTATAAATTACCTTGTTGGTTTTGGTCATGTCAAGTTTTAGACCCGGATCTACTCATTGAAGTATGGTTTGGATTTAAGGACATTATAATGTTTGAATAGGCTTTTTAGCTCAAAAATTTCCGGTAGTGAGTAAGTGTCTGTTAGAAAGTTCGCTTGCTTGACTTGCAATATAGATTAGACGATTAGATTACGAACTGACGCTGTGTCAGAAAACTTTCTACATTAAATTTTACCAAAATATGACCACTGGAATTGATAGCGAGTAACACTATTTTACTCAACGCAAAGAAGTATTTACGGTTAAATACATACCTGGTGGCTTAACAGAGCGGGTTACTTGTCAAGTTTACTCGTGTTTCTCTGCAATGACGCAATAAATACAACCTTAGACAGGCAGGAAGTACAGACTGCTTTGAGAAGGGTATGAAAATTGTCTTATTCATTTCTCAATCTGCCACTGGTAGAACTTAAGCAATTTTAGTAAAGAGTCTTCCTCTAGTTTGGAATTTTCCCTTCTTACTTCTTCGAGTCCCAACAGAGGCACGGTATGACTTTTTTCGAGGATTTGGCAAGTCCTCCGCTAAGAAATTCATTTTTTTGTTTTCTGTTATGATTCGAAACTTGAATCTCCCACGTAACAGCTGGAAGTGCTAGCCATTATATCACAGGCACCACTAGCTAATTTCTGAACTACATGCTTGTAGTGTGTGTATGGTGCGAAATAATCGGTCATCGATAGTTTTGTAGGCCATTGCAATTAGGAAGCAACTTCTTGTAATGGAATCAAAATAAAGCTAAGTAAAAGAGAGTACAAACGTGATTTAGCCCACCATAAAACATTGGAATGCGATGTCAACTATGCTCTGCAAGCTCCTATAAAGATAATTGGAGATCCATTTTATCCGGTCTGTGTATTATTAGTAAATTTTATTTCAACATAAGTACAGTAAAACATAATGTTTTTTAGATAATACTTAGTATAAGATCTTAGTATATAATTTTTGGGTTACTTAAGAAATCTTTGAATGGAGACAAAGTAAATTTACAAATAAAGCAATAGAAAAATAACTGTTAACTATTTTAAGATCAATAAAAACAAAAGAAAAGTGAAAAAAGAAAAATTTTAAAAAAGAAAGATTTTAAAAAAAGAAATATTTTAGCACCTTAAATGATTGAAAAGGTCTCTTTTAAACATGGCAAAATTGTTGATTCTCCTCAGATTGGCAGGTAAAGAGTTCCACAGCCCAACAGCGTAAACAAAAAATTGTCTTTTGGAAACAGTATACCTATGTGTTGGTACTATAAGTATTCTACTTCTCTGCGATTGTGCAAAAACTATTTTATCGTAAAGGTAGTCCGGAGTCTTTGTCTGTATTAAATTAAAAAGGAAAAATAACACCTTGCTGTCTAGGTAATTTTGAAAAGACATGTTGAAGATACCATTTGCATACTGTGTGACATGGTCAAACCTGCGAAGACTGTGTACAAAACGTGCTATACTGTTAAAAGCAACTCGGAGTTTTCGGTGACTATTGCTATCTACGTTACAGAAAATTACACTTCCATACAGCATGATGGGAAGGATTAATGTTTTAGCCAAAATGGTTTTAGTTTTAATCGGAAGATAGTTCCCTGAGGAACTGAGCACTCTAAGCGCACCATACGTTTTGCCAACGGCGCAAGAAATATGGTCCTCCCAAGTTAAAGTTTGGTTGAAAATGATGCCTAAGTTTTTAACTGTTTTCATATAATGTGGCCCTGTGTGTTCTCCTGTCGATGTTGGTGTACTACCTTTAGCTGTTGTCGGTGCAACTACAAAATTTCCCAAGTTCACACAAATTTTAATGCTATTACTTCTTGCCAAATACGAAATGCCCACAGCTTTGGTATAAGTCTAACGCAATTAACGCGCACATAAAGGGGTTATGACTACTCTTATAATGTTATAAAAGCACAGTGCGGGCATTTAGGAAAATAGGGGAGGATATGAAAGGAGACACCGATGCACGTTGCTTTTGAATTTTTGTAAATCGTAATGTAGGGAAAAACAGGGTCAGGTAGAGCATTCCACATTCGGGTGGTGCGACTAAAATATGAATCTCTACACTTGACTGTACATCCGAAGTTGGGCTCAAGGCAAAACTGATGAGCATTCCCAGGGGAGGAATGCAACTGGCTATTTCACTAGAGTACTGCTTGTGAAAAAAGCGGTAAAACAGAGTGAGACAGGTAACGTTTCGACGATATTCAAGAGAATCAATCGATTCTAGGATTGAACTATTACCTATCAATTTTAACTCTCTATTTTGTACCCTATCAAGTAGGCGCAAGGATGTTTGAGGAGCACCTGACCAGATATGGGAGTTATACTCCAGTTTTGGGCGGATGAAGGCCTTATAAATTGTAGCCAGATCAGAAGGGGTGAAGAACTTCCAGCATTGTCTCAAGGAGCCAAAGCATTTAGCAGCGTTTTTGGCGACTTCAAATATGTGGTCATTCCAACGAAGGTCATCGTTTACACACATACCAAGTACTGACTTTTCGGTTTCTTGGATGCAGGTACCAATCATGGATAATGGCAATGGGGGAATGCTGAGCTTCAACGACGAGAGACAGCATTGAGTTTTCGAAGCATTGAATCCTACTGGGTTTTTAAGACCCCATGTAACAATGCTGTCAAGGTCAGAATTCAATGAGCTTATCATACGCAACAGTTCCCGTTTCACATACGAAGAGCAGGGACGTGAATTTGGCAACGAATATGAAAAGCTGAGGGTTGAGTCGTCAGCAAAACAGTTAAGTGGATTAGAAGTTTCAGACAAAAGATCATTAATGAAAATGAGGAAGAGAGTCGGAGACAAAACGGAGCCCTGGGGCACACCAGCATTTATGAAATGGATATCAGACTTGAAGCCATCCAACACAACTTGTATTGAACGGTCGGAAAGATAGTTTCTAATCCAACGAAGAAGAGACTCATCGATACCAAAAGCACGCATTTTCGATAAAAGAGCCTGATGCCAAACTCTATCAAATGCTTTGGAAACAAAGTGCAATAATCTTACTGTCTTCAAAACAATGTAAAGATTGGTTCCACTTTTCGGTGAGATAAGCCATCAAATCACAAGTGGACCGCTTGCTACGAAAGCCGTACTGACGGTCATTAAGAAGCTCTCGTTCTTCAAAATATTTCATAAGTCATACATCATCCTTGGAAAGAAGGGACGTTAGTGCAATTAGACGGTAATAGACGGTAATTGGAAGGGGAGGAAGATTCGCCTTTTTTAGGGACCGGCTGGACTAATGCGGTTTTCCATCTGCTCGGAAGAATCCCAGCAGAATAGGAAAGATGGAAAAGTTTACGCAGTGGTTTTGCAAGCGTAGAAGAGCACCCCTTCAGAATAAAGGCGGGGATACCATCTGGACCAGCGGATTTATGTATATTGTGATTTTTGAGGACTCTCGCTACTTGGAAACCACATCAAGACAAAACCATAGCAAAAGCTACAAATGCTTTCTGGGCCTGTTCATGACTCTTTGGTAAAAAGTGGGGACTTAAGCTAAAAATGATTTACTGGACTTACCTCACTATTATCACACCCATCATAACCTATGCTTCGCTGATCTGGTGGCAAAAAACAGAACAAGTTTATGCCCGCAAATCTTTGCAAAAGTTACAAAGACTAACCTGTGTAGGTATCACAGGTGCAATGCCCACCTGCCCAGCTTTAGAGTACGAAAGTTTATTAAAATTTTCCTCCGCTACATCAAAGAGTAAAGAAGACTGCTGCACTAAGCGGACTAAAGCTTCATCTCACTAACTACTCGAGAAAGGAAAACTTACAAGGACATATGAGTATTCTGCAGGTGCTCCCAATACTGAAATCGCCTGCAGCCCACTCCTCGGACTTTATGCCTAAACGCATAATGTTACACCACCCCTTTGAAGTAATCTTTCCTTTCTTTTTCTCAACAAAAATCGAATCCAAACTAGTTTGGAACTGCCTGACATGTATAGTTCAATTAGCTATTCATGAAGGCGTACCGGGTAACGAAGAGGCTGACCGACTTGCTAGACTTGGCTCTCAGTCCCAATTCAAAGGCCCTGAACCCTACTGTGGTCTCCCAATCAGTAGCCTTAAAAACGAATTAGCTACCTAGGAACGACAGAACATGATCAGCACCTGGAACAACTAAAATGGCCATCGTCAGTCAAAACTATTGATTGACTTATTCCACAAACGTATGAAAGAAATTCTTGACATGAGCAAAAGTGACGCAAAGTTACTTACGGACTTCTTTACTGGACACTGCTCTCTCAAGTATCATCTTAAAAACATGAGCATCAGCCAAGATGACACATGTCGTCCCTGTGTTGAAGACATAGAAACAGCTGAACACATTTTATGTGAATGCTCTGCCTTAGCTAGATCCAGGCTAAAAATATTCAATAAAGGGTTCCCCTGTCCCATTGATATCAGAAACACCCCTTCCTCGAAGATTCTTAGTTTCTTACATGACCTCAGCTTCGAATGAACAAACCTATACACTACGTGTTTTTAAAACTAAGGGAACAGCACAAAAGATCTTTCAGGTCGACGTGCTTGTAGACGTAATTTTAATTTTTTTAATTTTGTAATGCAACGATTGTTTGCATTTTCTTTTTTTTGTTTTGAACAAAATAAACAAGCAATCGAAGTACGAGTAATAACCTCAACTTTGTTTTGATTTGGTTAACTTATCTTTCTTCAGGTTGGAAAGTATAAAAGCTGGAATCGAGTTTGACTATGAGCAGCTGGTGTTCCATATTTGACAAGTGACAATAATATTCAAAACTTGTGTGGTTATATCATTTTTCGTAGACCTGGTGGCTTTTCCAATGGCACAGATGACTACGATAGGTCGTCCAACAACATCGGATAAGACATGAGCACTGAGATCAACACCCTCAGCTGCTTCAAATACACTCCTTAACCTCGCACCACTAGATATCTTCAGCAAACAAATGGCCGCCAGTGCAGCCATTCGTATGAGAGCTATCTCCCAATGGACCGGCTCCAAGTCTCAATCCCACCGAGAACGACCTGGAAAGACGAAGAAATTTTGAGATATTATTCAAACCGAAGAAAGGGAGGCTGCGGAATTTCCCAGATTTTCTCAGATAGTCAAGCAGCCCTCAAATCACTCGGCGCTGTTTCTACGAACTCAGTAACCGCCCTTTACTGTCGCCTATCTCTTAGGGAGATCGCTGAACAGTTCAATATTCACCTTATTTGGGTGCCGGAGCACAGAGATATAGTTTGTAACTGCAAAGCCGATGAACTCGCCAGAGAAGGAACCGTTCTACCGATCTCAACCAGCAGGTTGAATATTGGTATACCAATCGCTACATGTAAACGTATGCTAAAGCAAGAGGCAATGGATAGAACAAATCATAGGTGGAACAATATCACCACGTGCGTGGCAACAAAACGGATATGGCCAGGACTAGATCCAAAGCGCACAAGATATTTGTTATCCATAACCAGATTGCACGTTAGCTCCGTAATCAATGTCATCACCGGACATTGTCTGATAGGAAGACACACCATAAGACTCGGCGTTCCCTCTAGTGACTTCTGCAGAAGTTACCTAGATGAAGAGGAGGAAGAGACAATCCTACACCTCCTCTGCTCATGTCCTGCACTCTCTTTTAAAAGAAAACAGCATCTAGGAAAATATTTTCTTGATGATCCAAGCGATATGTTTGGTGGACAAGTGTTTAATCTCAATTCGAAGTTCTATATCTGTAAAAAAAACACCCATTAATTTTCACCTAGATATGCTTGACTTAGATTGAACTCACAATATATCAACTGCATAGGATGGTTAAATGTCATAGAACAAAATCCAGAGGAAGCCGAAATTCCTAACCATTCAATGTCACAGTGTCACGTGCTTCCTTAACATTAAAAAACCATACCTACTCTGACCCTCCAGACAGAGCATTACGAAAAAAAATTGCTGTGTCCTACCTTTTATCCACCAGGCAGCCAGCCACACGCGAAATTAAAATTCACATCATACTGCCTGCCGCCTGCCGCCCAGCTCCAATTCAGTCTAATTTTCAAAATGACAAGACCTCAAACAGCCACCTCCGCCAAATTCATATTTACGACCCAAGGCTACCTGCCAAGCGAGCTATAGCAGACTATATTACCCTCATGTCTGTCCTAACATTTCATACAAAATACCATCCCCATCCAACACATTAAAAAAACCATGAATTAGTTATCTTCGCGCTACTTACTTTCCATTAGCTGGTAAATCCACATACAACGGTCGGAGTGGTGGACCCAGAGGACTTCCGAATGGTGGCCCCATCTCCATCAGAGACCTGGCGAGTGTGCGGCTCCACACTTTGGCACCGCCAATCACAGCAACAACAAAATAAACTGCATCACTGCGTTCTGGGAATACCGGAAGTGGGCCGCCAAGCAGTCCATCTGTTGCCGCCACCACCGGTGCTCGATGGTGGCCATTAACTGACGAGTGATGGTGATGTCCTCCACCAGATGACGTTGCAGTAGATTTTCCCATTCCGAAAAGAGCCATCGGTTCCGGAAGTTCTTCAATATCCCCTTGGGGCAATTCAATCCGGAATCCAGTTGCAGCATCGTCCATTGCTGGAGTAGCTGCCACTTCATCGTCGTTATCGTTGTCGTAGAGAGACTTTTCACTTCGGCGATTTAATTTAGAGTGATTTTTAAGTAGGCTCACGTCCACATCCGGCTCGGCCATAAATGAAACTCGTTCCTCCTTGTTCAGCTGAGCTAATAAGTCGTCGGCGGCAGTTGTCGTGAGTGTAGCGGCATGTTGTTGTGAAATATTTGTGCGGCGGATGGTTGCTGTCTCGGCTGAAATAAGATGCAGTTGTACCGAAACGATGAATAAGTAAACAAAAAAGTTTCCATTCGAGAACATTTTTCATGTGGCTCTTTTGTATATAGGAATTGGCTCGAGGTAGTTTCCTAAAGTGAAAGCCTATTATGTTTGCAAAACTTTTTCGTTTGAGCTGTCGGCGACGACGACGAAGACGACGATTTTGTGGAGCCTCTTCAAAATGCCGTCACCTTGATGTGGGTGGTAAATAGTCCGGTCCCTTCATCGCTCCGCGTGGTGCCCAATGTGCTCCTTCTATAGTGCGATGAATAAACTTTGGACAGATTGTAGTGAGTATACGAAAATAAAAGGGGAAGGACGAAGATAGAGAGAAGTTTATTGTTGTTGTGCCTTTAGTTTGGGTAATTTATCAGGACATCCTTTGGCTAAAGCATTTGCGATTTTTCATGCAACTTCCCAAGGACTCGTAATTAATTTTAATTCCGACAGTCGGAGCAGCTTCCTGCGAAACTGTTGGCAGCACTGGCAGTAGCAGAACTACTGCTGCAGCAATACATCTCTGGCATGTTACGTTGAAGCTTCTGGTGAATTATTTAGTTTTTCTCTTCTTTTTTTTATTTTTTGATTAATTGATGAGATTTTGATTTATGTATCGTGATTTATTCGGTTCTGGTGTTTTTTTGGTGGACTCTTCTGTGGGATGATGGCCGATATGAATTTGCGTATTTACAAACTTTATGGCTGTTGGGTCCGGGTTGAATGGCGCAAACACAATTTTCCGGTTAGCTGTTGTTTTGAATTTGTGATGAGAATAATTGCTGATGGACGTAGGGATGTCGTGTTCCATTTGACTTTTAATATTGAGTCAGTTGTTTTTGTTTGTGTCTACGCAGCAGATACGGTTAACCATTTTCTTTGAGAGAAGTCGGCATATTATTCTATTGATTTTTGTTGGCTGTTGAAGAGATGCGATGATGACGAGTCGTGGAGGAGTGGGAACGACATCTGAAAAGAGAGACAAGTTGTACTGAAGGATTTTTAGGTTGTGTTAAGAGCAAAACAGAAATGGTCGAGCTAAGAATAAATGCTATCAAGAAGTTGAATAACTTTATGTAGAAAATTTTTCGTGGTATGCAGTTAGCATGAGTTTTTTCAAATATGAGAATGTGTTAGTAGGTAGTAGACATTTTTTATCTAAAAACCTTTTTTCGGGATTTGCACGAAAATTTGAATCATGCCATTAGAATGACTACTAATACCGAACTTATCGTGCGAAGCTCTTTAAATATCGTTGGAGTCATTTTTAAGGGAGGGGTAAGCCCTGGGCGTTGCGTCGGTGTGCAAAATATCTCGGCGTCTGTTTCACCGATCCTTCTGAAATTTTGCATACTTCTTTAAAATATATTTTTAGAGGTAATTACACTTGGATCTTAAAAAAATTTTATTTTTCCGGATTTGACAGCTACAAATTCTGAAAAAAAACCTCGTGTTATTACCTGGATAAAGTTGTCTTTTAACGAAATCTTTTTGGAATTTCGGTTTTAGATGATCCTGTCTAAAGTTATCTTGCAAACCGCAAAAACTCGAAAAGTGCAGGCGTTTGCATTATCATGGCTTGTTTTCCAATATTTTTGTACGAAAAAATTATAGTAGATATGTACTTTAGAGTTGAGACTTATACTTAATGATGTAGCAAATCCAGATTTTTCATAAAAAAATCGTAAAAAAAGCTTTTTTCAGCCTCGCAGGGCTTACCCCTCCTTTAAGAAGAATTCGTTTTGGATCACAATGATATTGTATGTAAACTTTCCATTCCGACAAAAACTTCGTTCAAAGAAACTCAAATCAAAGAGAAAATACCAACAAGCCCATGAAGCATGGTGGTAGAATGATGAAGCTAAAACGGTGATAAGTAAGTAGAAATCACCTTTCAGAGCATGGTCAAATTTCTTCTTAAGTAATGGAAATGGTAAAAGCGAAGAAAAAGTGCCCTCATCTCCAAACAAAAAGCACAGATTGCATGTATCTGGAGTTGGATAGGGTATACCTGCTGCAGCTACTGAAGCAAGCCAAGCTAATCAAGAAATATTAAAAAAACAACTTAAGTTTTGGACAGCCATCTTCAAAATACTTCCTGAAAAGCTATCCTTAAGCATTGTAAATAAACTCCGGCTAACGAATCCTGCAAAATGGCGGCTAAAAAATTAAGTACTTCTTTAACTTTGAACGACTGTTTTCTCAAGATTCGTCAGCTTAAGTTTACTAAATATGCTCGAGAACAGTTTCATGAAGATAGCGAAAAAACTCTGCGCAAGTGGTGACCGTGTCGTGATGTCCTTAAGAATGAACATTTTCCAGCATTTTAATCTAACTTATTTGACTTCGCGAAAATACTCGACGTTACAGGCGAAGAAGGTGCTAGGCCAGACGAGACGCCATATGGGTCTTGGAAAAAGATTTTTTTTAACTGATTTCATGCGGTAAACATGTTCGAATTGCTTTTACACTTTTCGAAAACTCCTCGTAATCAGAACCAATCAATGAACGATCGACAAAAGATTGTTCTTTCTCAATAATATAATTGTTTTAAGGGAAGCTTAAACTTTTAATGCTTCCCATGACTTTTAGACCATTAGCTCGTATGGCTTGGTTCTTCTTAATCTCCGAACATTGCCTCGCGTATTTAATACGGACTCCATTTCAGAGTTGATATGACTATGCAGTCGCTGATTGTGTGATACAGCATGTTTTCTTACAACTTCTGTAACCGTTTCTATTTGTAGGTCACGATGTAAATCGCTATTTCTTATATACCATGGTGCATTTACTACTCCACGAAGGACTTTGTTTTGGAACTTTTGAATGATTTCAGTATTTGTTTTCTTTGTACAGCCCCATAATTGGATTCCATTGGTCCAAACAGGTCTAAGTACTTGTTTATAAAGCATTATTTTATTTTGGACAGATAAGTCAGAATTTCTACCGAGTAACCAGTACATTTTTCTATATTTCAAGTTGAGCTCTTCCCTTTTCTTTTTGATGTGCTCTTTCCATTTTAGCTTTGCATCCAAATTCATCCCAAGGTATTTGGCCGTATTGGCGTAAGGTACAGCTTGATTGTTGATGAATATTTGAACGTAGCTTAACTTTTTATTTGTAAAGTTTATATGTGCAGATTTAGCTTCATTGAGATTGATGCGCCATTTTTTGGTCCAATCACTAACGGTGTCGACGGCTTTTTGCAACTTCTCAGCAGCCTTGAAGACGCACTTACTGGATGCCAAAATTGCGGTATCATCTGCAAAAGTAGCCATAATGGTGTTGTTATCCACTGGAATATCCCTTGTATATAGCAAATACAGGGTAGGTCCTAGGACGCTTCCTTGTGGAACACCGGCTTGTATTTTACTTAGCTTTGAATATTCTTGATCATACCGTACTCTGAAGAGCCGGTTTGAGATATAAGATTTTAGTATTTCGTAGTACTGCCTGGGTAGGTCCCTTTGCAGTTTGGAAAAATATGAGTGAAATTGGGCTTAAATGCTTCATAATTCTCATGTCAAAGTTTATAGGAGGTGATACTGCATAAGCAACGGAATGATAATTACGTTCTACTGTAATGAAAACCCAACATTTAATACCAATTTCCTAATCGAAAACGTTCTACCGAAAACACAATCGGCAACACTAGTGTAAGTGTAGAAATATACCAGGAGGGTAAATGTTTGACAGCAAAAATACTGGAGTGTGGAGACTATGTGGAAATTACTGGGAAGTTCTAGGTGTAATGTCATTCGATATAAATAGGCCGCTGAGGCAAACAGATGTCAGTTTTGATTATAGAGTGAGTTAATGTGATTATTGGTAGAATTGAAATCGAATAAAGTAGAGATCGAATAAAAGTGGTAAAATAATGAAAGGTAAAGTTTTATTATTGCAAACTAAGCGCACGTTACAATACAAAGGAGACTGAGGTACACAAAAGCGCAATAGCTACCGTTTGATTCGTTTGACCTCAAATTCGAAGATGATTGAGTGGCTATTGGTTATAAGAGTAGGTCTTAGACAACTAGGAAGGTACAGTGACGAAGGTAGGATGTCTAGCTGAATTTACTGAATTATTTCAAGCTATACTATAGGTGTACAACAAGGGAGCATCTTGAGTGCTCTGCTCTTTATTATTGTTCTGGATAACCTGATAAGATGCAGAACACCAAATTACAATAACTATTCTTTGCCTTGAAGGCATCATAGTTGAAGATACTACATCCTTACAAGAAGCACTTAATGTGTAAAGGTATCAAAAAAGACTGAGTACTATAGTATTACTCGCTTTCTGATTCCATTCTTTCATTTGAATTGAAATGTACTTCTCAAGTGAGTAATATTTCATAACTGACTCTACAATCTAAGACTTTTGTCCACACGTTAAGTGCTTGTTGGTTCCGAATGCTTCAGCATTTCCAGCTAGACATCTTATCTTTTTCACTGCTCCTTTATAAACATCATTGATCATTCATTTACAGGCCTCTTGATTTCCCCGCTGCATGAGTGCCATCCACATTCGGTTTTGAGATTGTAGATCAAATGCTTTTGCAGAGCTATTCAGGACAACATGCAAATTCTCTTATACTTTCAATTGCGTCTATTTTTGACTTAATCACAACAAGCCCCGCTGGTTAAAGCCATTTTATTTTTAGCCGTAGGCTGCCCAATACCCGCTGAATGATTTTCAAACGGTGCAACACCAACTTGACCGAACGTTAGATATCGCAACTTTGTGTACCTTCATTTATTTGGAAATTGGTATGAGACTTGTGAGCCACCCAAGCTCCCTTTTTTAAAAACTCATATTATATCTTGTCTGGCCCAGCACCTTTTGCCTTTTTGAAGTTCTTAACTGTTTCAGTAGATTGTTTGACTATGGCTTCAGGTATTTTCATAAAGTTAGGTTCAGTTTCATTCAGCATCCAGAGTAACTACTTTTATTTTATTTCAGTTTTACATCAATTATGTAAGATCATAAGGGAAAATGTTCCTCGGAGGGAAATCTATTTTTATATGCTTCACAAGAAGAAAGTGTTGCCGAACTGTGTACCAAAATTATCAAGACCAAAGTTTCTCAAACTCCAAAATTAAATTTTCACTATGAAGGGGAACTTTGAAAGAATCTGTTGATATTTTGATAAGTTGGTGAAATAACACTTAATTACACATCAAAAAGAGAGACGGATGGGAGTCTTTCACCCCTTTAGAAAGGTGGAGATCGGAATCCACAGAAATTGTGTAATTCAAGACTCGTTTGTCTTCTAGGCATATGAAATTAAAATTGTCGTAACCTCCTTTATAGGACATTGTTCTCAACTCCCACATCAAGCAACAAATATGCGGACAACACGTCTTATAATCAATTTCATCAAAAGTCTGCTTGTTAAGGATATTTCATTATTTGCAACGCCAATTGGTGTTCAACTGTTCAACAATTTGTTTCAATACGTGTTCGACCCTCTCGTATGCGCCCAACCCACATCAGACTCTTTTCATGCTGTGCCTGTGCTGAAAGCTCGTTAAGAAAGTTATAGTATATTGCGGATATAATTTTTTTCTTATTCATTGAGCGTTAAATTAAAATGATTGGTTGTTCCTACTGTTTATGGCTCGCGTGATATCCTCCTCATTAAGTTTGTTTTGTGGCATACTCTTCTATATGATTAAGCATTCTGATATCTCTTTTAATTGACTCAATTAATGTTAAGTGTATTCATAGACGAGTGAGTATTTGTTTGTATTTTGTGGGGTTGGGGGGTTGGTGCGTGTGTTCTACGAGAAGGAAAAAAAGAAAAGTAAAGGAAAACAAAAACATTGTGGCGTCGAAAAAATCTTTTATGATTCCGTCATGAATATGAAATGTGTATGTGTATTTGTCAGGCGCCGTATTGTTTAATTAATCGCATTTGTTTGTTTGTGTGTATTTACAAAGCCTTGAACATCTAATTGGATTTGCTTTCAAATGAAAGGAAAGACTCGCCAGCGACGCAGATTAATCTACGCTCAGGTGACAAAGACTTTATGGATGACAAACCATAAATGAAATGTTTTTTGACGGTTCCCCTCTAATCCTTAAAAGCAGTACTCATCCTGAAAGCAATCACTCATTTCCGAGTGTGGAGGCTATCTATATTGTCTCAAAAGAAAGACATCACGGTATTTGAAATAAAACAGAACTTTCTACTTTTGTTAATTGCCACATGTATCCGCTATAATATTTTCGTATACTTTTTTTTACACTACTGAGCCCTTGATGATAATAATTTAATAATTATTAAAACAAACTAAGCTATAGCTAATGATAAGTTTCAAAACTGGTTCGTTTGTGTTTTTTATCCAAGGAGAGTAAGATCGCCTAAACGTATGCATTGAATTAACACTCTCTTGTAAGTAGGTATAGTGATGGACACGGTTGTCAGGTTTTGAAAATCGGAATCGCCAAAAGTAAAATAAAATTCGCCAAAAAATCACTAAAGTGTCACCAGCAAAAATATTGGAAAATCATAAAAGCCAAATAAAATCACGGAAGTTGTACGACATTGTTGTTTCATACTTTTCAATAAATATGACTTCAATTGACAAAAAAGAATAATAAAAACAATCTTTACGAAGCAAGGGTAATTTTTCAGATCAGAACAGCACAGTATAACACAAAACAATGAAGAACGTCAGAAAAGTTAGAATATGCAGACTTGTCAGAAAAAGCAAAAGCAGAATCAAAAAAGAAGAAAAAAAAGAAAAAAAACGACCATCATTTTTGTTTCTCACAAATAAGTAATTTTTATTGCAGCACAAAATAAGATAAACTCAGAACAAAAAGGAGCTAGAAACAAGAATAACAGTGCTTTTTAAGAATGTTCTTTAACGAACAACAACACAGTTTCCGCACTTTTTTGAAATAGGCAAACAAGACCATGCGAACTTAAATTAATCATCTCATTGTGAAATTTTTTTTTGTAACATCGGACAGTATACATGGTTTCAAACATACTGTTTCGAACTATTTTCGTGACTACAGCATTTCTTTGAAAAGGGGAACGGAGCGTCAGATCTGCTGTGTCCGTTCGGTCGTTGAACCGTTATTCATTTTGTTGTGTTCCTACCTGCGTGTGACCTACTATCGGTATTTCAGATTCGTTGGGAATTTTATTTTATTTATGTAAAGTTTGAGTGCGTTTTTTTTCGGAATGCTGTTTTTCAAAACGGTGTCCGCTGTTGAGAAGCCTTACGTTTTTAATTTTTTTTTTGTTTTTTTTTTTTGAAACAAATGCTTAATATTTTAGGAATATTGTATCAAAATTTCAAGTGGATTGGAGCAAAATTGACAAAGCAACGAAAATTTTAATACCTATCGGTATAGTGTTTCCTTGTGTTCTTTTAAGTGTTCAAAACTTTAAAGCGTTTCTGCCACAACTCACTTCTTAAAAGTCATAACTTCAAAACTACTGCAACAATCCTTTTTAAATTTTGAACATTATTTTTGTAAATGATTTACAAGGTAAGGACGAAGAGTTATTTCAAATTTGTTGACAATTTTTATTTTACTGCAACAATTAAACCGATTTTTTTCACGTGTTTTTCCCTTCAAAGTGTTCCAAAAAGTGGGAAATTAAAATTTCGAAAAACCCGTTCGACTTCACCTTGATGAAAACTATAATCTATCGAATAAACTTAGATTTTTTGATTTCCAATGATCCAGCACCAAGCTATGAGGGGCACCGCAGCTTGCCTTTTTTTTTGAAGCACGTCCGTATAACTGCTGCCATTGCAGTATTTTTACATATTCTTTGTGAAAATTTTACACAACATTCTTGAAATGTCACTATTTAATGTGTAATTGGTTTTAATAAAGAAGTTTGAACTGGTTTATCACAAGAAATTCGCAAAATGCCTTTTTTAACGAATTAACGTTACCCCCCACCCCCCTTGAAAAATATTTGTATTTTAGTTCCATAAAGGCTTGAAGTACATTCGTCAAGATTTGTTCCCCAGTGGTGTCCTTAAATCTTATGCTAAAATTGGAATCAGCGGTATGGTGTATATATAGTCCTGAGAATTGGAAACATTGGAGGTAATTTTGCAGCTTTATTTTTTTTAGGATTGAGCTTTCGAAAACGATTGCTTGGAAAAATCGTTGTGGATATCGGCTTCTTAAAATAAACTTATTTTTCTTTAAAACGTTTGCCATTTCGATATCAAGAAGTATTCCTTTGGTTGGACGTATTTAATTGAAGCCGAAATTGATCTTAGCTCTAAAAAAAAACAAAATATTCAAGACAAAGATTTAAATTAAGTAAGTTTTACATTACCGAGTCCGAGGCCATTAAACCCGACCATGCTTTGATAAACTTAAACCTCAAAGCCTTCAAATTGTTGAAGGTCTGTTTGATGTATATGGAATTTTTTTCTTCCAGTTTTCGCATACCTGGTTCCAATTTGAATTGTTTCTGTTGAAAACTTGAGTATTCTTTCGGCTTGTTTCAAGCTAGAAAAATCTTAAAATGAGATCGTTTTGTTTTTACCGTGTGCTAATCGATAAAATTTTAAGATTTTTTGGACTTATTTTTATCTTGAGCCAAGCTTTTTATTCTTTGTTCAAGAATTGAATGTTTTTGTAAGAATAAGAATAAGATTCTAGAATTATTGTTGTGATATTAAGATTTTGAACGTAAATGAATGAAATAGTCTAAGAGCAAGTTTGATCGCTCCTAATTTTAGATGATTTTTCTCTGAGTGTAGTTACTATTTTCGTGCCTCTTTTTTATATTTTGAACTCCTTATAATAAATTAAAACTACATTGCTGGTAAAAACTACGTGCCAAAAACGAACACCTGCTTTTGACAGATTTCACCAAACTTGATCTTGCTCGAAACGAGGTGAAGAAAACGCAGTGATTGACTGTTCTAGAACAGTTCATTGAACTCTAAAAAGATCAGAAATGGTAAAAAATAACAAGAAATTTTTCATTGATGGTCTTGGCCATGGCTAAAAGTTGATCTTTTTTTGCCGGAATTTGCTATAGCTCATTGAACAATAAATACTATAGTAAAAAAAAACTAATAATAACAAGTAAACATACGGCCGCGTTTCCATTTGCAAGTCAACTCGCGGAAGTCTTGCAGAAGTATTTAAAATTGTAAAGTCATAGAAGAATACGTCAACGTTTAGGAGCTGCAATTACAATTTTATGGATAAAAAGAAAAAGCGATCAACTTGGGTCCGAGCTTATATTTTAAGAAGACGGGAAGCTGGTGCCCTCTATAATTTACTAAACAAACTAAACATAAAATACACTCAATAATATTTCAATCTCACTTGATGATCCCAGTTTATTTGGAAGTTTTGTTATTAAATTTGGGCTCTATTTTAAAAAAGCAGGACACTCGATTCCGAGATTCAATATCATTGAAGGATATACTCCTCTTGACGCTGAGATTTTTAACATCCATACACAATCCATAAATACGGATTACACTCGTAACGTTCTGCATTATTTCTTCGCGAGACAATTCACGTACTCTCTTTTGACCAACCAGCCGCGAGCGCGATATATACGAAACTATTTTGGTAAGCTGCAAGAACTGTCGCGAGTCAATGGAAACCTGTTTTAGCTTGCAATTTATTGCACTACTCTCAAGAATTTATGCAAGGATTGTCGCGATCGAACTTGATTCGCAGTTTCCACTTGTAACTCAAGTCACTGTCGCACAGGCTGTCAGACATTTCTTGCAGAAGTTTTCTTGCAAATGGAAACGCGGCCTAAAGCTGCAGAAATATTATAGTAGACATTGTGGCATCACTACTGTTGATGATGACACTAGAAATACCATATACAATGCTAAGTTTTAGAATTAGAATGTATTCTAAAACTATGCGTCTTTTAATATTTCAATGACTTCGGTATAAAAACTTCAATGACAAAATTGTTTGTTAAAAGAAAACACGAGAATCTCGGTTAGAAGAACAAATTTGCCAAACTCAAAAATATCGTCATTTGCAAGCTAAATCGCCAAACCGATTTTTTTGCCTCAAACTGAAAATTGTAGGTTGTTCTAGTCTTGTTCGGTCTGTCTCACCTGGAAGTAAGGTATTCAACTTTCTTTAAGCCGCAAGAAATGAGCTTTACCTATTGCTATTATTTCTCCCACTGTAAAATTCGCACCGTATTTAAGTTATCAAGGAAGTTTTTTAACCAAAATCTAGTCTTTCAGCATAAGACATTTCTCCCATAAGATAATAACTCAATGCTCAATGCAACGAAACAATTCACACATTTTCAGCTGTATTTATAAAGAACTTTTGTAGATGAGTAGACCTTTAACTGACACATTGTGTGTGGCACATCTGTAACTCAATGTGTGTTATGTGCTAGTCAATTCATCCTCTAAACACAGCTGCCTGTGTCTGTTGACCTCAAAAATCTACACACTTTTACGAATTGTGAACCAGCGTCCTTTCATCTTCAGAAAAAGTTTTTGTTTTATCTTAAGCCCGCATTTTTCCTTTGAAATCACACATACCCATTTCACATATAAAAAATGGTATCCTGCCAAAACCAATTAAATAATTGTTGCAAAGTAATGAATTTCTCAAAAGCAAACTTTCGCTAAAGAATGAAACTTTCGATTGTGGACAGCATGTTGCAAAAATGTTTAACGCTGAACTGAAAACTGATATCACTTTGCTTTCAGGGCACGTGTCCAATTTATTCAGATTAAACTTTTATTGTTTTACCCGCAAAAAAAAGAGAAAACACGAAAAAAAGAACCAACAATTTTTAACTTGAGCTGTAATCAAAAGAAGTTTGCTGCCTTCTTTCTCAAAGTTTATTTCTCTAGGCAGCCGCAGCATATTGGAGCGATACAAATGACAGCTTGTTCAAAATGTCAATTTGCAGTCCAACACCACACAAATCTTAAATTTTTTATTTTGTTCTCTCATTTCACAAGAATATTCACAGATTGAGCGCAGGAGAAAGAATAGGGAAATAATTTGCAAGTCTTTCCTAATTGATTTTTGATGAATCATCATCAATCATGAAGTTGGGGGAGGCTGTTTTGTTGGTATTTTTGTGTCCTTTGGTAAAGGAATTTCAGAGTGAAATGGGTGTGAGGTTGATTGTTCGGTTAAGTGGATGAATTTTGGCAAATGAGAAAGCACTCATTAGGCGTAGCAGCAGCAAAGGACATTTCTCGATTAATGGAGACAACTTTATAGATAAGCACCAGAGGCGGTTACTGAAGTATAAAAGAGAAATAGCAGGAGGAATGTTGGATTAGATTAATTAATTGAAAGCAAGACCGAAGCCCCAAAGGAATATAAGGACAAACGAGCTACATGGTGTCAAATGATGTTTAATTGAATTGAGTTCTATGTGTGTGTCTATTTACTTATGCGAAATTAGGTTGTTTGCCATGGCAAATGTCTTGAATAATTTATTAATGGGCGGTCAGCAATGATAATGTAAGACGATAGCGAAAACTAAAGGATGGTGATCTAGAAAGGTTTCCTTTGTCAGGGCAGTGTTATAAATTGATTTTGTTCAAAGTGCTTCGTCGCAATGATGATGCATTGCTATTTATGGACTTCAAGTTTTATTTTTTTGAATTCAAAGCTATTTTTTTAGTTGAAAAGCTATTTTGTTTATTTTCTTATCAATCCTAGTAACCTAAAGCAGGTAAATATGTATTTTATTTAGGTTGGCGTAACAGAGCGGGGAGCCCTGGGGACTAGCGCGTTTCACATAAGCACGCCTTTTGTCGGTGGACTTGAAGATCCCTCGCGATTGGAGATACCCGTGGGAAAATATTTTCGTTAGGATTCGAACCACAAACCTCCCGCTTAACATGTTTAGGTACTATCACGAGTACCAGGTAAATAATTATTATCATTATTATTATTTAATACTATATTTATTTTATTTATTTATTTATTTATTTATTCATCTACCGAGTTTCCTCTTACAGATATCTTAAGCTATATTAACAGTAGTTTATAATGTTCAATTACTTCTTTCTTAAACACTTTTCTTTCCTTTGTAAAATCAATTTTACCACAAAGAGAATTAAATATTTTCATACATCTAGTAAATGGTTCATTAAGAGCATAATTACATCTATGATGAGGTATATAAAAAATATTTCTGGGCCGAATACTTCTTTCCGGAACATAAATATTCAAATGACTTAAAACAACGGGACATTTTATGTGATAAGACAATATATCATAAATAAACATAATGCAATTTACACCGCGACGGCTTTCTAAACTGTCAAGACTAATTAGAGCACATCTAGTGGAGTAAGAAGGCATCTCTGGTAAATTCCACCGGAGTTGTCTAACTAAGAACCTTGTAAAGGATTTTTGAATTATTTTTTCAACACGATTTTTTGAAACAGTGTAATGATAATCCCAAACTACTGAAGCATATTCCAAATAGGGTCGTACAAGTGACGTATAGATCGCTTTTATTGCATAGGGGTTTGTAAATTCAGAGCAGTTTCTTTTCAGAAAACCAAGCATTGAATTTGCTTTGGCCACAACGAAGTCAACATGCAGAGTAAAACTTAATTTCGGATCAAATAACACACCAAGATCTTTTACCTCAGACGACCTGTTCAAAGTAATATTTGAAATTGTATAATCATACAATATGGAGGTTGTAGATCTACTGAAAGATAAAATATTGCATTTGGAAACGTTAAGAGAAAGACAATTGTCATCACTCCACTTTACTATCGTATTTAAGTCTTTCTGTATATTGTAACAATCACCAATGCTTTTAACTGATGCGAAAAGTTTGAAGTCATCCGCGAACAACAATCCACTTGAGAATCTTAGTAACGAAGGCAGTTCATTAATATATACCAGAAAGAGTAGAGGTCCAAGATGGCTCCCTTGGGGAACTCCTGAAGAAACATTTATAATTCCCGACTTGAAATCAAAGATTTTGACAATTTGCTTTCTGTTTAACAAATAGCTACCAATCCACTGAAGGAGAGTTGAGTGAATTCCAAAAATCTTAAATTTTTTTATCAAGAGCGGGATGCATAAGCTATCAAAAGCTTTTTGAAAGTCTGTATAAATGACATCAACTTGTCGTCCAGACTCAAGAGAATTAGAAACATAATTTGTAAATAACGATAAGTTTGTTGTTGTGCACCTTCCGTTAATAAATCCATGTTGAAATGGGGAAATATGTTCCTTTATGTGAAAAAATAACTTGTTCTTAACAATAAGCTCAAATAGTTTAGGTATTGCTGAAAGCTTAGAAATACCACGATAATTTTCAACCTTATGCTTATGTCCAGCTTTCAGTATAGGTGTGATGAATGAAAATTTCCATTCATTGAGAAAAACACCAGAAGAAAGAGAAGCATTGAAAATTATTTGAAGAGGTTCATGTAATGATTCACTGCACTGCTTTATTAAAAAAGAAGGAATACCATCTGGGCCTGCATTCAAGCTCGTGTTGAGCATTAAGATTCCTTCAGAAACATCCTCAGCAGTTATAAAAAGATGGCCCAAATTAACATTAGAGTCCAATACACTATCAGTTATAGAGACGTCAATAGCTGTATGATTCTTATACACCGTTTCAAAAAATTTAGCAAATAAATTACACGTAGAAGCATAGTCAGAAGAGGTTTCATTCCCATACTCCATGTTTGTGAAAACACCACTATTTTTCTTTTTACTATTAATAAAAGTCAAAAAAGCCTTCGGATTCGATGATAATTGAGATTGAATATTGACAATATATTGCTTGTACAGAAATTGATTCAAAAAATCGTACTCACGTCGCAGTTGAAAATAACGTTTTTTGTCTACTTCAGCTTTAGTTTTCCTGAAAGTCTTAAATGCTTTGTTTTTTACATTTTTTAAATTTCTCAACCTATAATAATTATCCCACGGTAATTTTGTAATTTTTTTTGTTAGCATTTTGGGAACAAATCTAGAAAATCCATCAAACATTGCATTTCGAAAAGAAGTATAAATTTCATTTAAATCTGTTCCAGTAAGAACTTCCGCCCAGTTCAGAGAATTAAAATAATCATTTAAATAAACATAGTTTCCCTTAGCAAAAGCAAAAATGTTATCAATTTGATCATTCACAGTATTTGCTGAATAAATGTATGCGTTAATATATACAAAAATAAGCACTAGCCTACCAGGGCCTTCAGCTTGACCACCAGGTAAAGAAATGCCTTCATGTTTACCTAAAAACAAGGTAGGCAGTCTCTCATCATTCATTTCTAAAACAATATCACAACTGATGGTGATATTCCACTTGTGCAGTGCTACAGATCCCAATACTTTCCCCACATCACAGCACGCTTAATGTAGGAAAAAATTTGTCAAAACTGCCATAAATTTTGGAACATGCTATCGAGTTTATCCTTCATCACATAGAATTTAGTTGCATTCTCCGATATCAAGGGAACTTTTACCAGTGTTAGTAATATGTGTAATTACATCGGCACTAGAGAAGTTGAAGGCAGACAGTTCACTTGGTTGAGCTCGAGCGTAAAAGCAATACATATATTAAATCTTACATTATGAGGACTCTCTATTATAGAAACAGAAGACCGCAAGTTGGCGTCCTATTTCCACGTCTTTTAATTTGGTCGTCAAAGAATTTTTAGTGAAACTGGAAATAGGGGGATTTAGAGTAACCACATACACTGATGACGTGGCCAATTTGGTATCTGAAAATAAAAAAACAGTCTACTAAACTGGACAAAAATATATGGATTTCCTATATTAAGTTAAAACTTATTTCCCAGGACACCAGATATAAGTCGACCAGCCCATCAAATATGCTGTGACATTTTTTGATAGCTTTCAGTTACCTGACGACAGTGATTGAACTACCAGATTTCTTACAGAAAGTACAAACCTGCTGAAACCTACTTTGAAAAATATTTTTACTGGTAGTGTAGCCCTACTGGACATAATCAAAGCTTGACAAATGTCCGAGTCACGTTCAAACCAAAAATTGGTAAGTGAGACTATTAACCCGCCAAGACTCATCATTCTTTCGTCATATCTGCTTAACATGCTGGAAATAGTGGTAGGAGTTTTTACATACAAAAGCTCACTCCAAATACACCATCGGTCTCAGATGCAACATGCTTACCAAATACCAACGTGGAAAATCTAGTGATACCGCACTTCACAATTTTGTTAGCAGGATTGAATTTGCTATTAACGAGAAATTCTTTGCCGAGGGCATTCTCCAGTTTCCAAGCTCACACAGTGTTAAAAATACACTGTCTACTTTCCGTCGCGTCGGCTTAGGGCTTGCTCTGACTCTAGAATTAATGAAAGATTGTTATCCATTTTCTCGTGTGGATCTAAAAGAGGTGATTGGACCTGGCGGTTGTGTCTTTGTGGAGAACGATGATATGTATACGACTGCATGTCTCATTAGACACATACGCGTCAGTTTTGCAAAAGGGAGAGGTACTCAAACCGAATGGGTACAAAACTTACACATAATCAGCCATTGTGGGAAGAAACATTTGTATCTGCAGCGGTAGTCAAGCTGAGCTTATGGCTCTAAACCCTCTCAGGAAATTAGATTTTTTGAATTTTGTTCAGGCTCTATGCCATCACTGGTTAGCTGGAAAAGAGATCACCGATGATTTTACCAAAGAAGGATCTCAGTCAACTTTCTCAGAACCTGAACCAGCACTTCGTTTACCGGGTTCCTCAGTGAGAGCTTTTTAATAACAAATATCTGCAAAAATTTTTTTGAAATCACGAAGACTTTAGAAGGTTCTCTTTCACTCAGCATCTAAACGTCTAGGGCTAACGAGATGCCAAACTCTGTGAATACTGAGTAGAAGATGACGAAACCGCGGGGAACTACTTCTGTGATTGTTCTACATTCACTCGAATCAGGATAATCGGCGCGGCGTAGACATGGTAGGAGCTGATAACATAGGTTCCTTATAATGGCAGTGTATTCTTGTTTTTCGACTAAAATATAGAAATTTTTTAATTTAATTTTGGTGGGGCAAAACCCCCATTTATTAGGCTTAATATAAGCTATTAACTTACAAACTATGAAACTTAATAGCTAAGACTTACTAGTTGGAGGGTTTAGGAGACGAATTTAAGGCAGGGAGAACTTATATTGACGTCAAAGCCAGAGGAGCATTCGGAAGATGGGTTCATTGGAGCCATAAGAGGTTCGATGGGTGGGAAGATAGAAGACGGGGATTCCGAGTGTTAGTATTTAGAAAATTGGATTCGTTAAGAGCTGGACAGTCAATGGTACCTGTAAATACTCGGTGAATGAAGAGAATCAAATATTTCTCTTTGATCTTTCAGCATATTGAGGTTGAGGAGTTTGATTTGGTCTTGATAAGGAGGTAACATCAGGGGATTACTCCAATTAAGACCTCGAAGAGCAAATCGGAGGAAACGGCCGGCGTTGTATGCTCTCAATTCTGGCAATGTGCACTTGTTGGAAAGGCGCCCAGACTTGACAAGCGTATTCAAGAAGCGGACGAACAAATGAATTGTAAACGGATCGGGTTATGTAGGGGTCTGCAAATTCTTTGGACCATCGTTTCACGAAGCAAAGTGCTGAACTTGCATTAAGGATTATATCGTCGATGTGCTTGAGGAAATTCAGATCAGGGTCACGGATCACCTGAACAGTGGCAATGATTTGACTGTTTAGAAAATAGAGACGGGGAGGAGATTTGATGCGTTTACGTGAGAAGGTTATTGATTGGCACTTGGAAACATTTAGCTCCAGGCAGTTTTTGGAGCACCATATTGAAAAATTCTCGAGGTCATGTTGGAGGTGGGAAAAGTCTTCAGAAGAAGAAATGATCCGGTAAAACTTAGTATCGACCGCATAGAGAGAGATAGAGGAGTGTTTGATGATCATTTCAATATCGTTAATACTGAGTATGAAGAGCGGTGGGCCTAAATGGCTACCTTGGGGAACACCGGATGTAGCTAGAAAGCGGCTGGATAAGGCGGATCTGAACCGAACGCTGTAAAAACGGTTTTCTAAATAAGAAGAAATCGATCTCAACAGAATGGGTTCAAAGCCGAGGGTGGAAAGTTTAAAAAGAAAGATATGACAAAAGATTGTTTCTGTCTGATGACACAATTTAACGCTAAGTTGGTCTGAGTGCTCCAGTTAGTATTTTGGAAAAATCCACGAAAAAAAAGTGGAAAGCTAATTTACTGGTGCGAAGATCATGTGACTGTAATTTGTTTCGTTACTAGAGGCTGTCATTGGATCATTGTAGTGTATGTCCTCACATGGAGATGATTATCATTGAAGTACTTTTTTTTTTTTGATGAAGCAAACTGACACTGTTTGGTCAAAAGAAGTTGTCTTTGAAAAGTAAGTTTTCTTGATTAATTTTACTCTTCCAAAAGAAGTTGCCATTGTACCGTATGATGCTTGCTTAATTTCTAATATGGAGGTACCGTCACGTCGTCGTTACAGTGGACATGTATCGTTTCATCTCGAAGTTGTCATCGTAGTACACCTTTCAAAAGAAATGTCGTAGGCACGTCTCTTTAAATATAATTTACATTATACGCAACAACTCTCGATAAAAGAGATTGGCCCTCGGTGTAGCTTTATATTTTTCTGCAACACATTGTTTCCTTAGGTAAGCCAGCCTTTGGAAGTATCCTAGCTCAGCTGCCATTGTGGGTTTTGATAAAAGAATTTGCAGTTTTTGGAGAAGGATTTAACTGCAATAAAAAGTTTGATCTCGAACCAGAACCAAGACAAAAATCAAACTTAAAAATGACCTCAAGTTGACTGATGCTAGTGTTTGCCATATTAATTGCTTATATAAACGCTACATCCCCAGAGATAGCACCACGTTCTCATACAAAAAGAACATGTGGTGAACTTGAAAGAAGGTGATAAACCATTTTAGGACCAAACTCTCATTTTGAACAATATTTTAAACAACAAATTTAAATTTAATTATTTAGAGAACCCACATAAAAGAAAATGAGAGCAACCTCAAAAGGCAATTCATTTCCCTTTAAACAACACCATCACACTCATATGAAAAAGAAAACCAACATCCAAAACCATCCAAAAAATGGTTCCTTTTCTCCTTCACTTTAGAACTAAATGGATGACCAGAACTTTTCGCAGAATAGAATAACACAATCCCCTAGGTACTAACTACTAACCAGCTTATATTCAAACTGTTCTATTTAATTACAATTCGAAAATACACACAACCTGCAGCTATATATCTGCAAACCACAACACTCCAAAAGGATTTTACAAAACTTTTCCAAGAAATGGAAACACAACACCGTAATTTCTCCCCAAAGCCAAAAAGTACTTAATACAACACAGTTGCCATTGCAAAACCTCATCTCTGAAAAGTTTCATCCTCGAAAAAGAAAGACATAAATTACCGACAGACCAAGGGGAAGCTGAAGCGAGCTTTAAAATTATTTCGTTCCTCAGAGAGGCAATAACTCATGTTGCTCTTGAGTCTTTAACTAAAAATAACAAAATTTTGCTATTTTGAAAGAAATAGAAAAGAAACGAGAGAAAAGCCGAAAAGTGCTCAAAGGACTTCCCACTGCTTGAGGTGTTGTCTTCTATGAAGCGAAGGAAACCTTTGGGATGTTCCAAAGATAATTCGTTTGAGTATCGGATATGACATGAGTCGCTTGAATTTTCCTGAATTTTTTCTTTTTTTATTCAAAAAAAAGGTCGAAAGGGTTTTTATTTGTTTACATTTCAAGCCGTTAGGCATGCTATCACCTTCAAAATAAATATCGAGTTTCTGGTTATGTATGAGTGAGGAGATAAAGTAGTTCAAGGAAATCGGATAAGCCCTTTGAAATTTTATAAATTGTTATCGTAAGTGGATATTGAAATTTTTTGGTTTTCCTTAAGAGGAGAATACGGCACTGGAGGACACACTTTGAAGTTCCAAAATAAATTTGAGAAAGGATATTAAGTTATACGAGTCGGTTGGAGGTGGCTGCAGCTTATTTTCTTATTTTCCGTCTTGTTTTTTATGGTGGTGTCGTAAAAGAAGAGGTGAGTGTGTCGTCAAATGGTACAAAACATGTCACTTTGATGTCTGAAAGCATCTTGACAATGTATCGTTGAATAGTTTAACGAAGAAACAACTCCTTTGAGTATTTGCTCTCCGAGGTTTATGGTTTCCTTCTAAAAGGCAAACATGAATCTGGGTTTACATTTTTTGTAAATGATGTCGTCTTAAATATTTATGAAGCGAAACAAAAGGATTTCAAAGTTTAAGAGTTGAGTGAAAAGATCTGTTTTGTTTGTTTAAAGTTCACAATGTTTTGTTAAGAAATTTGTGATCCCATAGCAGTGATTTGTCGTTTAAGGTTGATTTTTTTTTGCTGTTGGAACTTCCTATAAAAATGCTTTGGTAAGTCAATACATTGCAGTCAGCGCTGGGTTAAATCGTTTGAGAATAAACTTATCCCAAAAAAGTATCTTTTTGAAGAGGTAGAGAAGTGGGACGCCGAATCTCGTGATGAGAAAACTTCCGACCATACGAAGTGATCGAAACCCATAACGACTCTAAAGGATAAACTTCAAAGGAAGCTTAGGTCCTCCAATTAGCACCCCAGCCATTATACAAAATTACATATACTAGCCATTATACCGAACATTCCTCAAACTAGACACTCAGACACACCTGCAACGATGATTTTCTTCTATGGATAATTTACAGTTTCAAACTACTTGGTACAAGTTGATCTAAGGCATTTTACATTAAATGCCGATTAAGTTCGACAATGAATCTTGTTGCTTCATTCTCATTATATAAAAGTATGATGAGTTGTTATGACAGGGAACGATAAGTTTTGGAGTTTCAGTGTTCTTTTTTGACACTCGGCTGAACTTAGCATATGTTCAAACTATTGCTAAGCTTACTCTTATTATGGAATGGTCATAATTTTACAACTAGATGAACAAAAATTATTTTTTTCACATTTTTTTAGTTGATCTTTCCTAAACTCAGTTAATGTATTTCATCGCAAGATAGCCTGCCGTTCTATTGTCTTGGAAAACATTGTGACATGCAACTTATTTTTAAATTTAAATTAATGTATAAGTTTTTGGCTTTTCAAAATGCTATAGCACGACTCTATAGGTACTACCGTTATTTTTAAATAATTTTTTTACCATTTTTAGGGATTTTTTTCTTAAATTGCCCCTCCCGCCTAAACGGGGGAAAATGGACCCCCCCCTCCCATACGATTTTTTGCTTGTCTAGGTCCAACCTACACACCCTATCTTTTTGTCACACCTTATGCGAATCACCCTGTATATTTGACTTTGCATTGGATATCTTCTAGTTCACAATAAGTTGCCCAGTAAATAACTGTTTTGAGCCTTCTCCATGATACCATGGTATTATCGAACTATACCTTAGCCGGCAACATCTAACTGATGAGCCCATTAGCGTACCTAGGCGAAACGAGAATTAGGACTTGAGGTGATCTGCACGATTTTCTATATGTCTTCTAAGAAATTTTTTTTTTTAGATTTTATTCTTCAATCAAGCTACCACAAAAACACATTGTTATTGTTCATATGTAGGTAGCTGTTTTCAAGTACAGCCTTTTTGCTCCATCATTTTTGGTTTTTCTGAGTTAGAACTTGGTCACAGATTTTTTCTAACTAGTGGTCATAGAAGAGAGCACTTTATTATACCTTTAGTCGAGTGTTTGGATATGGTAAATTTGTCAGCATGCATCTCGTCCACTGAGAACAGATTAAACTGTCCAAATAAATATAGTGCTTCTAAAATGCTGATTAAGTGAAGTCAAGATGTGCTCACACACTTCCGCCCGTTGCGTTGTGACCATTGAACCAAACTTATGCTTCTGCTAACGGAGGTGTCTGTATGCACACACATAAGGGTTATGTTGGGCTTTGTAACTTGAGACTTGACCTAAATAGAGTCAAATGCGACCAAAATACATCGTGTGATTTCTGTTGGTTCGTTCAAAACGAAACCAGTCAATGATTTTTGATAAAAAAAGGGAAAAAGGGGTTAAGTTTCCTAAAGTTGAGTCCAAAAAGGGCCTACTGCAGTCATTTGAGTTGAAAGCATCATGGTGTCGCTAATATTTAAGGGGTAAGGCCACCCTAGAATTTTCGAAAAATCGATTTTTTTTTTTTAAATGGAAATAAGCCCTTAGGACATCAAAAATGATGAACCTGGAACCCCGAAAAAAAGACGGCGACGTCGTCACAAAAACGCTGTACAGTCGCCGTTTTGTAATAAATCGCTTCAAAAAAATTATTGTAGCAGTAATTGATATAAATAATAAAATCACGTTTTTGTTACATATCTCGATTTATTTTGTAGTATTTCTGAAAGTTTTGTTTTTACGATTTTTTAAGTTAATTAAAACTTTATCATACCAGGGAGGGGCTTTAGAGGAAGTGATAATCTTTTTAGGAACAAAATTTTCACAGACAGAATTTAAAACTTTATACAACTTAACAGCCTTTTCATTTACTGTAGAGGTTTCACTAAACCATTCAATGTTATTAAAATGTAAGTTGATTTGATGATAATCAGCGTTTTTGAAATCAAAGAATAATTTCTTCTCATCAATATTCGGACGAGTCTTATCGCTATAGAAAAAGCTAATTTTGAATGACTTGTGGAAAACACTAGTTTTGTTTAAAATGATAGATGAAGTCTCTTCTAAAACAAAGTTATCGCAAACATTAGTAAACACAAGATCAAGAACGTTTGAAAAATTATTTTTTAAATTACAAATTTGATTATATCCGTTTTTGGTATAAAAGTCAATTAAAAGCGATTGCTGCTCAGTCGTTATGTTGATTGGATCGAAGATTGAGTTATTATCTTCGCAAGGTATCCAGTTCAGTCCAGGAAGATTAAAATCGCCAAAAAGGAAAAAGTCGTCATTATCTTCGAGAGTAGACAAAACAGATAATGCAGTTGAAGTTGTTGTTTCGTAAATGGTAGCAGGCTGACAGGGATGAATATAACAACAGCCAATGTAAATATTTTTGTCCTCGACAGAAACCTTGGCCCATACTTGTTGGTTCAAATTATTTTCAGTAGACGACGCCGACGGCTGGATATCAACAGGAAAACAGGAAAGGGAAGTGTGAACTCCCAATAATACACCGCCTCCTTTGCTTTGATTTGGGGCTAGAGTCCGGTCGCATCTAAAAACCTGCCACGATGAATCAAAAATTTCCGCATCAAGGTGATCATTTCTCAGCCATGTTTCGACAAGCACATTATTTTTTTTGATTGCAAGTGCTCTGATTAATAAATAAAGCTTTTTTGAACTTGGCATGTCCAAAACTTAACTCAAACTAGCATAAGCTTCAGGAATCAAAATAAAAGGTGGAGGATATTTCCCTTCTCCTTTTCATCAATACAGATCATTTCATCATGTTAGATGAACTACATGAAATCTTCGGTTTGTTCAAAACATTTTGTAACACTTTTGTGAACCAGGATTCGAAAAGCAGCAAAGAAACCTTGTCACGAAGACCTTTAAATTGTATATTCAGGTTGACAATTTAATCTAAGCAAACAATGCTTCCACTGCGAACCAATTTTCAAAGCTGAGCTTCATAACTGAGCTGTTTATGAGCTTACTAACAGAATTGCACGCCTACATCAGCTTTTCAAAAATATCTCTACCTTAGCCTTTTTATACAAAGTCATACATAAGTCATACGTAACTCTGCAATGCTCCCTGAGTGTTCTTTAGTCGAAAACATTTTCAATATATGTATTAGACTGGTTCGAAAAAAGTGACCATTTTTTTCTCGAAACAATTCCATTTATACCTTCGAAGTGGTGTAAAAAGATGCCTGTTAAAAGAAGAGCTCTTAATATTTCTATTTAGAGGTCGCTCATCGCTGATTTCCATTTCCCACACAAATTGTATGGAAAAAAAACTTTTCAATTTTGGAATTCTACATTTCGGTCTAGAAACAAAGTGCCGAGATGAGCCATACATATTTTTATAGATAATTAGTGGTTCTACAAAAACGGTTCCGTATCATTTTTCGACAAATTCACTCCTTCAAAAGTTAAAACCTAAAAAATCGAATTGTCAGAGCATCTTCAAAGTGCTTGAAAACACAACTCTGCAACCCATTGACTTCCACTAAACTGTTGCACTCGTCTACAAAGCTATGTAGACTCAAAATATCAATCTTTTTTGCAGTGTTTGCGAAGCACCCACAAAGATACCCAATAAAATAGAAGAGGCTAAAATGTAATGTTTAAAATTCTTATCTTAATTCACTTAGCATAGTAAGCATTCCATGAACACATTCACAATATTTTTTTGCTGTTGATGCTTCCTCCTTTGATTGTATCATCTGGTTCCTTGCGGGCTCCAAGTTTGACTTCATAGTTTTGGTACTTACCATAAATCACTTGACTCCAATTAATACCGGTCACGTACGAACAAGTAATATCCACGTTGCATCCAAAGCACACATTTTGATCTCAACATCACCTTGCCATTACCACATTCATTCACTGTAAAATTCTCTTTTGCCAAAGTACCAGTGCCAACAACCAACATCCATCGAAGTCAAGAACAAAGTAAAGTCCTTAGCTTGAGCATGCTTCCTTTCTCTTTTACTTGAATGCTATTCGACTGTTCCATAAACAACGCAATGACATCTACATAATGTCATGTTAAACACTCAATTATTCTTTTGATTAAACACTTAATGCCAATCGTGCAACGTTCCGAATCCTTTTGCACCATAAACAAGGACAATAGCACAATAAAAAAAAATGGAACTAAGAGCTGAGAGCGCCTGTTAACAATTTACAAAACTCAGAACCCTTCTCAAATCGAAAGAGATATGAGATTGTGTTTCCACTTGAATCGCTGCCAATGCACCCTGCCCAGGCTAGCAGTTCACCAGCATAGCATAGCCAGCACAGACTTCAACCAACCAACCAACCAACCAACCGTCTAACCAGCCAACAGGACACCAACTGAGTTTCCCTTCTAATAAACTGTTTCTGAACTTGAAGAGCCTATTTTAATGGCCCTTCTGCTTGGTTTTATTATGCTCACAGTTACAGTGTCTTTGGTCTGTGTAACAAGGCACTTGACAGCGCGTGCTGCAAGAGAAAACAATGGGAATAGTTTTCCCTATCTAGAAGATCCCATCATTTTTACCGCAAAAATCCAGACAGCCAGCAGGCTTATCCTTCGAAAGCTAAAAGGATGTTTCCGAGAATACAGAGCGACGAAAAATGTTTTAAATTGTTTTACTTTATTTTTTTTTATCTGTTGTTTTTTATGGAAACGATGATGATTCCATTCTCCGACGTTGAATTATTCTTTTTTTTTTTTTTTGGTGTTCATTTTCGAAGTACAAGCTGAATTTCACCAGTGAGAAAGAGCATGTTGGTTTTTGTAGTTTGACAATCAAGTCAAACCCATCCAAATTCAAACCATATCAAATTTAAGAAGACGAGAATGAAATTTATGCTTCTGCTAATGGAAATGTCCACATAATGATCATATTGGACTGTGTCACTGTATGACACGACCTCAATCGAGTCATTTGCGAGAAATACATCGTGTGATTCGTGTTGGTTCGTTTAAAACGAAACCATTCAGTCATTTCTAACAAAAAAGGGGTTGAGTTTCCAATTGGTGAGTTCAAAAGGGGCTTATTGCAGTCATTTGAGTGTATAAGTTTGTATTCAGGTTGTCAAACCCATCGTTTAAAATTTGAAAAGATGAGGGATATGTTTATAAGAAAAAACAGTAATTGCAATCTAAGTTTTGACTAACCCATTTAGTCAAAAGTAGTAAATGAATTGAATTCGAATTCATTTAAATTATCCAAGACATGTGTTTCAGATTTTAAATGCCATCAAATCGGAACCGTGTCTAAATATCTTTCGAGCTCAAGTTTCTTATGCACAAATATTGTTACATGATTAGTGAATCCGAGACATCGGCTCTACCATCTGTTTGAAGAAAAATTCATTAGTCGTCACTTTGTTCGTTATTCACTCAACGTGTCAAACAAATTCAACGAGTAGCAAACATCGTAGCAGAAGCAAAAAACTTGGATTGGAAGTCGATGAATCAGTTTAACATTAGACTTTAATTTTGTTTACTTGACTCACTTTGTCTTCATTTCATTCAATTTAATGACGTTAATTGTGAGAATCCAATTAAGTGCATTGTTAGTTGATTACCATTTTTTGCTGCGTCAGTTCAACGTACAACTTTAGTAAACACAGCGCGTAAGTGAAGTGAACTGAGCTAATCTCTGTAAGTCTGAGACGAGCCTATGAATTTAAACAAATATTTGGGTTTAGCTGTTGAACAAGTAGTGACTGAAGTCTTTGGAAAGTAAATATGTAATTTAAATCTTTATGTTTTCACAAAATGAGCTCTGCCTCACTGCCGAAAAAAAAACAACAACACGTGGGTATCGCATGGCTCACTCTGCGTTTAATGCTTCAGTACAAAGAGTGAAGTATGAGGACTGTCGATTACTTTCGTATTAATTTGCTAGTAGAGAATGTCAAACTGTGACATTTCTGTTCAATAAGACTTGGAAATTCATCATGAATCGTTTGACGGCTGAAGAAGTTGGAATTTACTTTAAGAAAAAGCTGTTAACGCAATTCACAGAGCATTTAGTCGATTTTAGTTTACTTTTGTCGATTTAACAAATCAACAAGTCAAATATAAGTGCGTTTACACGCTGCTGGCGTCATCATCGGTTGTTTTTTTCTTAGAAACGAGGAATGAGCTGATGCTATGGTGAATGGCGAACAATATCGATCCATGTTGAGTCATTTCGCGTTCCAAAAATTTAACCAGCTGAACATCGATTACATTTTGTTGCAATAAGAGGGAGCAACTTGCCATGTCATACTCTTAAATCCATCAATTTATTGGAAGATCATTTTGCTGTCAACTTTATGTCCGAAAATGGTAATGTTTTTTGATCCCGTCGTTCCTGTGACTTGCTCTATAACATTTTTTGGAGCTCTGTTGACTGATTGCCTTGCCGTTTAAAAAAAAAAGCGATGTCCAACTTCAACCACCCTATAGTCCATGTTCAACTACGAACTTTAATTTCCTGTGGTTGAAATTCTCCCTTCGGAATCATCTCATCCACTATTGTTTTTTTTTTTACAGAGCCCCAGTTAAGATAGCTTTTAACGGGCCTATCTGACCACATCTCAATTTTTTTTTCTATTACTCCCGCACTGAATTACGGGCAGTTGCAATGAACAGAACTCTGGATTATCAATTGAGCAATACAATAACCAAAAAATTTTGTTATTGTTTTCATTTTTGTTCTAGAGTTGTAACTTTAATAAAAAATAAAAATTTCAAACAGAAATAAATTTCTTAGAAGACATGTTGAAGATCGTTCAGGTCACCTCCATTATAGCTATAGAATAGCTTCGTCATTCTGGCCAGAAAAAAACCCGAAAGTATATCGACACTCTTGAATTATTTCTCACTTCTCATTCTTAAAACACAGAGTTGAAGTATCATCTCCTGAAGTATTCCGTCAAAAAATGTTTTTGAACCAACTGTGCGGTAATAAGAGAACGCCAATTGAGACGGCTTCAGCAACTATACTTTCGAAATTTTAATTTTGTTTTTTTTTTTTTTTCAACGGGAGCGTTGACACATCAGCGGTTCTGGAAAAGAAGTGGTTGCGAAGGATTAATTAATTTATTGAATTCTAACCTTGACAGCATTGTTACATGTGGTAATAAGAACCCAGTGTCCATGTGTAATTCAATTCATGGAAAACCCAATGCAGTCTTTCGTCACGTGAATGGTAGGTTCCTGGCTCAATGAGATCGAAAGCTGTCAGAACTTCTCATGTGTGTCAATGACATTCGTTGGAGTTGCTCCATATTCGAAGTTTTCAGAAATGCTGCAAAGTGCTTAGGTTTCCTAAAATGATACATAGAGTTTTACACTGCCTCTAAGTTGACGGCAATCTCTAAAGGTTTCATGCGCCCAAAACTGGATTACAGGTGCCTCTTGAATATCTTTCCGACTGCTTAATAAAGTTCAAAACATAGCTTTGAAACTGATAGGTGATAATTGAATTGTAGAATCGATTGATTTTCTTGAACATTGTCGAAACCAGCCAGCTGCATTCCTCAATTTAAAAAATTACGCTAGGAATGGTGTTCGTTAGTTTTACCTTGAGCCCAACTTCGAGTGCTCTGTTTAGTATAGAGATTCATATTTAAACCGCACAACCCAAATGTTTAATGTACTACTAGACTCAATTTTTCCTCCGCAATCTGATCTTCAAAGATTCAAAATCAACATTCATCGGTTTATCCTTCTGAAGGGGCTATACCAGTGTGACACTTTTAAAAAATCGATTTTTGTTTTTTTTTTTAACTTGATTTTTTATACTTTCAAAAATATTTTGTGAAAGCGGCAACATTTCAACAGTTTTTGAATGGCAGCGTTTCTTAAGAGCGACCACTCGCTGGAAAAACCGCGGTAGCTGAAACTTTTAATGTGATTTTCTCGAAATTACATTTTACAAAATAGCTGACATCATAACCGATGTCATCATAACCGATGGACTTTGTTTGTTTGTTTGTTTTGACTGAGTTTGTTTTGACTGAGTTTTCTTGAATATATTTCTAATACACGGACCTACGAAATTTTTTTACCCCAAAAACGAATTTTTTTTTTAAACTACTCCATTTTGTATATCTATCTATCTATCTATCTATAGTTTAGTAAGTTGAGTTAGTTGAAAACTTTATCAAAGAAACTAGCTTTTAAAAATTTACAATTTTTATTAACTTAAGTTTAATATGGTTTGGCCAGTAGCCGTCTACCAGATCTATATATATATATATATATATATATATATATATATATATAAAAGCGGATGAATGTTTGTTTGTTTGTTTTTCCGGTAGACCCCTAAACCACCTAACGGATTTTTATGAAATTGTTAGTGTAAATATAGTTCAGTCCAGGGATAATTCCTGTCAAGGTTTGATCCCCATATTCCAAGGGTCCTACCAAGTCGTACGCTTGCTGAATGACAAGGATGTTAAGAAATTATACCAATTCTTTGAAGTAAACTTTGTCACATATTGTAACTGAAAGTTCTTTCTTAAAACCTGTGATAATTACTTGTAAGGAAAAATCTTATTTATATTCATTGATATTTTATTATTTTTTATGCTTTGTCAACTATGCAGACGGCAAAAAATCCATGCTTTTTGCTTTTTTTGTAAACTTTTTAACAGAACAATGAAAACTAATAAAAAATATGTATCTATCTATCTATGTATATTCCAATTTGAATATGATTGAGAACGGAAACTTAGAATTTAATATCACATTTAAAACATTCCTTTATTGCTACATTATCCTTCAGTAACTAAGACTATATTTTATTCCCATATTCCCACTAGAACGGAGGAACAAGAACGGGATCTTTAAAACTACGAAACCGAGCAACGCCAGGAGCCAGGCTGCTCAGCTAGTTTTTTATATATTTCAAAAATCGTTGGTCATTGAATAGCAAATAATTTCAGCTTAAATAGCCTTTTATGTTTCAGCTTCTCATTTGGCCGGAGTCATGTCAGCAGTTGGGGTACTTTTTTTGAACCCCTGAAGACAGTACACAACTCAGTTATTTTTTAATATTTCTGAAAATATATCTTACTATGTCCAAAAACCTCAAAGCGTTCTTAAGAGTTAGAGTACTTTCCTTTAAAAAAATTTCTGATTCTTCATTTGTTACACTGGTATAGCCTTTTAACCAAAGTTTTGACTTTGAGACTTGATTACTCCAAAACCATTCACTACAAAAGTTAATTGAAGAACAGGGTATTAGCTTTCGAAAACTTAATAACACGTGGCAGTAAATGACTTGGTGGACTTAATTTTTTTTTCTCTTAATTAATTCATTAATTAATTAATTTTTCTCCCATTAAGTAGCGTGCCTTTGATGAATTCAATTTATACTTACAATAAAAGTGTAGTAAGTATAACACCTTTGAACTAATTACTTTGACGGAATAGACCATTCGCTAAAAAGTTTAGGTATTTCCATTTTAAACACATAAATTTGTTTTACCTTCTCATGCCTTGATAAGAAGTTCCAGTTGGAGGTCAGACCAACACCTTTAAATTTTTTCTTCAAAACCTCTTCAACTGGCGAAATAAACCCCACTTCCCTTACATTTTCATGTGAAATCGTTTAGTTTTCTACCAAACAAATACTCTTACATTACAACGCACAACACACAAAATACATACCAAAAACCTTGAGATTGAAATCCCGATTGCTAAAATTCTTTTTAAGCAGCTCTCAGTCTCAGTTAAGTGTCATGTGACATTGAGCATTTCAAAGCAACTTTAACAAATAATCATGGGCGTTTCCGCGCTTATGATACCTTCGAAGCTAATCGTTTCGTACCATCCGAACCGCCATCATGTTAAATGGAATGTAAATAGAATGGTAATTTATGGTACAATCATTAGAAGACAACAACAATAATGATGGGAGGTAGATTATTTTGTCAAGATCTTACGATGACGATGGGTGTATTATCAAATCGTGGCACTTAGGATTTGGGGCGGCTTAGTTTTATTCTGTCTCGGCTCTTGATGACATAAATTAGGACTCACTTTGTTTATTTTCTTTTTGTGTTTATTTATTTTTGTTTTTCACTTTACATTCGCGCCTCGTTATAACTATCCAGTATATTAATGATGCTTTCCTTGCTGATAGGTCTTAGAGGTTTATTGTCGCATTTTTTTTTTTTTTTTGAAATCGATTTATTTTGGTGGGTTTTGAATTAATTTTGCTTTTAAACATATCGCCCTCTATCCAAGAATGAGCTCAGATCCATATCACATCCATATCTGTGCTCCTTCTTGGATGAAAGGCGGTACATTTGTTTTGATTTGTTTTTTTTTTTTCAGTTAAGTTCACAGTTTAATTCAGCCAATGTGTTTTTCCAATAGTTTGTCGATGAATTTTTGATAGTTAGACCTTCGATGACATCACAAAATCGTTGCTTTTTTTTTTTTGTTTAAAAGAAACCCGAATTTAACTTGAATCAAATTCTAATCGAAGTGCACAAATCAGCGGTGTTTTTTTGTTTTTTAAAGATCCTAAGCATGCAATTTTAATTCAATTCCATCGATTAGTTTTTGCTCCTGAAAACGTCAAAACCAAGTGTTAGTACCAACTGTTTTGGAATTCGCAAACATCTGTCGCAATTTACTCTTCCATTTTTGGACGAACGATCAACTCGGTAATGAAGGTACATATTCAATTGGAAATTCTAAATTAGGGTTTGCTTTCGAAAAGTTACAAGCTAGCCAAGCTTGAGATATAAAATGCTGCGCATTCAAGGGTAACACTAACGGGAATAGAATTTACAAAATGTATCTTGATTCTGCATAATCCCCAAGAAGGACGAGGACCACTTGGATGTCATACCAAAAGTTGTAGAAGAAGTAGATGAAGAACAAAAAAAAAAAAAAAGATACAAGACTCAGGAAACGTTTTAAAGTTGGTGCAGATAAAAAATCGTAACAAAAACCCATTCAAATGAACGAGTTTAAGAATTTCATGAGGAGAACGTTTCCTTTTATTCACGACGTTTTTTTTTTTGTCTTCGTCAAAAAAGGACACTGCAAAATGCTGAATTCGTAGAGTAAATGTTTTTTTTTTTTTTTTTATAGAAAAGAAAGAAAGAAAAATTAAAACTACGGGTTGTACGTTTTTACGACAAGATATCTCCACTCTGGTGGAAATTGTAAAATGTCTTTTTAAATTTTTTTTGGTTGTGTCGCAAAGAGATTACAAAACTTAAACTTTATTGAAGTAGTTATGTGTTTGGGTTGATGTATAAAAGACAGTCCTTATTGACAACTATGCGAAGGAGATAAAATTGAATTGAAAATAAAGTTATAATCGCTGCTGTGGAAAAAGTTGTTTCAGTTGTTAGTGAGGAGAACAAAACTAAAACAGCGCCCTGTGTTGATTGCGTTAATAGACGTAGTAAGTGCATCATAGTTGGACTAAAGTTTTGATTTGATTGAGAATAAGAGGAAAGTTTTTCTTCCGTTTGATTGGGTTGTGACATTTGCTGACGATGGAGCCATCATAAGCGAGGATCCGACATCCCTGCAACGAGCACTTGACGTTTGGATTGATGTTCTGGAAGGAAATGGGTACCGTATTAGCGCTAAAAAGACTGAATACCTGTGCTGCCCTTTTTCTGATCCAGACAAGCCTATTCCAGACATTTATTTGAATGGAAATGTGCTTCTAAAGTGTGAAAAGTTTAAATATCTGGGATCTATGATCAATAGTGAAGCATCTTGTGATGACGACATCAATCATCGAGTAAGCGTAGGGTGGATGAAGTGGCGAGAAAACTCCGCTATCTTCTGTGATCGAAAAATGCCCCCTAAGCTGAAGGGAAGACTCTACACAGCAGTTGTCCGTCCAGCTCTGACATACGGTTCACAATGTTGGACAATGTACAAAAAGTATGAGAGCAAATTGACGGCAGCCGAAATGAAGATGCTTCGGATGACAGCAGGAGTAACAAAGCTTGATCGAATTAGAAGTACTAAGATCCGTGGAAGCCTTCATGTCAAAAGTACCATCTTGGACAAAATTCAGCACGACCGGCTCAGTTGGCATTGTCATGTTCAAAGGAGAGATCCGCAGAACCCCGTCCAAAAGGCAATATCGTACAAGGTTTCAACAAATTCGCGACGAAAAAGAAAAGGCAGGCCAAAACACTCCTGGTACAAGCAAATGCAAAAACAGCAGCATTTGGTTGGCCTCAGACATGGAACAATCCAAAACCGGGAGGCTTGCCGACGATTTCTGAGGTCAACGCGGCGTACCCCACAGGCGGATCACTAGTGTGAAGCAGAAAAGTGGGAGAGTTGTGATCGCTTCAAGATCACTACTCGTAACGCCAAAAATGGAAAAGAAGAAGATTGGGTTGTGACATAAAAATGAGCTTTCGTGGAAGGAGATGTTTGATTGTCGGAAGGAAAATTGGAGAGCGTGGGTTGGATTGCGAATTTGATGCAAGAAGTTGTTATCTAGATGCAATTTCCCTGCATAGCGCTGCCGGTAGAATTATATATATATCATATCAATCAGCTTCATTTATATTGAAAAGTTTGGTGGAACTGGGGAAGGAGAATATCTTGGGAAGCATACAATTAACAACAATTCATGAAAAACCTCTGGGTACGGACTCAGGGTAACTGATTTTTCTGCGGTGCTAAGCAAGCTTTCTTCATTTCAAACTTTGTGGGGTTAGGAGATAATTCTCAGATCAATCAGCTGTCAATCAAAATGTTATTGTTTTGATCGACATGATCTTTCTGGCAACAATGTCACCGTTCCGGTCTTATTGATGTTCGAACTTTAAGAGATTTCAACTTTGACCCGGATCACATTCTTGTTGTAGCCAGAGGTGCGAATGAGGACATCCTATTTACATATATCGCAAGCTAAAGCTGTGAAGCGATATGACACTGGACAATCGTAGGAGATAGCCAATGCCTTTTCCAATCGAGTGTTTTTTCAAGTGTTTTTGAATTCTATACCGCCAGCTTTAAGCATTGAAAACCAGTGCAGCAATGGCAACACCCTATTCCCTATACAAGCATTTGAATCGTAGCTTCTGACGTTCTGGATTTCACTCGGCTTCCAAAACAAAATCCATAGTTCCATGTAGAATGCAGCACAGCACCACAAATTTGGATGCAAAAAAAGAAGAAGGTTGTCCTTGGCCAGCACAACGAGATATAAAATGAGAAAAGAAGGGAAGATCACCGAATCCTCAAATAGAAAGGAGAAGCGCTCTTTGAGGAAATTGATAGATGCCCCGAGATTCGAAAGTTTTACCCAATACTGAAAAAATTATGCCAGTACAGCAAACCACGAACTCAAGTCTGTAAAGACCAGCAAGAAATAATTGTAGAATCGCGGTCTTCCGACTGCTTAGTAACGCGATTATTAAGGGACAAATTTGCCTCTCAGACAGAATGCACAATTCAAATTGGACAATGATCAAGAATGCCGTCCTCCGGACAAAGAAGAAGTAAAGCTTATAACAAATAAGAATGCTCTTATGCAGATGGACTTGGCGCTGAACTTTTTAGACTGCTGGAGATCAGTTGGAAAGGAGCATGTGCCAGCTGATCTGCATGGCATGTCCGGAAGAAATAATATCCGATAGAAGAAACCTCAGTATTGTATGCCTGATTAATTGATTCATTGATTAAATCGTTAGAAAATTCTCCAATGACAGAGGAATAAGCCTCCTCAACGTCGAGGATAAGATTTTGTCTGCTGTAGTTTTTGTGAGGGCCGGTCAATTGTTCGATTGGTCCTAATTGATGTGGTTTCAGACCAGAAAAATCTTCAATCGACGAAATTTTAAACAAACGGTAGAACTATGAGGTACATAATTGCTACATACCATCCTCTTATCGAATTCAAGGCCGCGTTTGACAGTACTTACAGAGACGAGTTGGAAAAACCAAGGGAACCCCTTACGATTCTGCTATGCCACGCCGAAGCTTGAAGTCCTTAGTTATATTCGTATAAGCGTCTTAATACCATCATGACCCATTCTTCCGTTTCCCAGTTAAAAAATAAACACCAAACATAATAACAACGAAACTGAATTTTTCTTTTATTCCAAATATATTATAATATTTGATATTCAAATTAACAATTTAAATTTCAAGAAAGTATTTTAAGAATATATTGTTAGACTATTTTCCACTATTCTTCTGCAAAAAGAACAGAGGGTTGAATTTTTGTTTATATTGTAATTTTCTGCTAGCCAAGCAAGACATTCTAAACACAATTTAAAGTGCAACAGTTATGAGCTTGATTAAAAATTTCCATTGATCAGAGAAAACTTGAATTCATTCATTCATTTATACCTTCATCAAATCCCTATTTCCAAATCAGTTGCCCAAGCGGTCGTTGCAATTTAGAAAAAAATGGAATTAAAAGAGATTATTTTATATAATTATAATTTTTGCGAAGGGTTTCGAAAAGGCAGGAAATTGCTTTACAATCCAGATTTCAAACAAGTTTATAAATGAAAAAATTTCCCCAGAAGAGTATGGATGTGCGGTGTAAAAATAAAAATCCGCGCGAATTTGAACATGTGTTCAAATATGGCCTTAAGTCATAATTGAAAGCGTCATGGCGTCAGCAGCGAGCTTTGCGAGCTGTACGATGACATGATCATTGATCATAGCTAGAAGAATACGTATTGCGAGACTAAAATGACTGGGAATGTAGAGCGGATGGACATCAACGCTCAGACCGGACGAGCTTTCTAGGAGGAAGTCGAAGTCGCTGGGCTTCTATGGTGGCGCTATCAACTGGAAGAAGATCTCAACCGACCGAACAAAGCAGGGGAGTTCACCCGAAATCCAAATTCGTGGCGATAGATGGTGGTTGAATACCAAATTCACCCTAACCAAGTAAGTAAGTATTAAGCTGAATACTCAAAAACAATCACTACCCAGTTTCAAATTGTGAAGAAAAGTACACTACGTTGTCACATATTTTCAGGCGTATTTCGTTTGAGTTGTTTAAGTTCAACTTAAAAAAAAAAAAACATTGCACTTTTTTTACATCAATATTTACCAACTCATTTTTCTTCTACAAGAACATCAAACAATGTCGGAATATTTTTCCTGATTTTTGAGAATTGAAGTCAATTTTTTGTTTCCAAGTAAGTAAATAATTTCGAAATATCGAACACCACCTTTTGTGGACAAACTTTTCGACAGCGAGGCTTACGAAATGAAATGCGTTTACGATAAAATACTTCATCACTCTCATTTGTCCCTTCTCACAAAAAGTACCACGAACACTTCTTTGATCTAAAAATTAATTTTTTAACAAATTCCATCGTTTTCAATCAATTGCCATTGGCAGAATAAACTGTTTGAGAATTTAATCAAAATAAACTTGAAATTGATTTCACATTGAATAACTCATACGGAGTAGGTACATCTTTTTTTCAGAAACAAAAAATGGAAAAAGAAACTCTGAATCGAATATGAAGCAACGTGGTATGGTATCACACTGAGTAAAGTAAATAAAAACAACCCCTCTTCCTGCTTGATCTGACAATATTTACCTTTCAAGTCCTTGCAGCAGATACAACTTTTGCACAGAAGGAAGTAATAAGCTGTAAATATTTTATTTATTTCTCTCATCAAAACTTCCGTTTTTTTTTTTATTACTTTAACTTCAATTCCATGCAGAGAAAAAAATATTACGTCACGAAGTATGAAACAGACACATGCAAGTGGCTATACATCAGAGTCCTCACCAGTCAGCCATACGGACACGAAAAAAAAAATGCCTTGAGTGTATTCTGGTTGAATCTTACACCAGAGTTTTATTCTTTGAAGAGAGAAATATAATTTAGCTTAATCCTTGTAATAAAATGGGAAAAGGATGGTACGGATGTATCCCCCTCCCCCTTTGTCAGTCTTTCGGTTGTTTTTCTCAAGGGGAGGCTTTCGCCTTTTAGTCCTTTTTCATTTATGTATTAACGGAATTTCACAAAACATTTTCTCCAACACAATCATTTTTGCTCTTTACGATGTCCCAAAGCCCATTGAGGGTATTTATTCGGGCATATATCCCTGGAGGCCTAGAGGCAGCTTGTCAATCGATTAACCAGCAAACAACTAAAATGCCGTCTGGAATGGTGGCTCCAAGCTAACACATTACCAACTAAAATGGCAGCGCACCCCTTCATCATCGAATCAGCCTCGAGGGAGGATGTAATCCTATCCTATGTTTGTGTTATCACATGTAACTTGCGAAATGGTCACATGTAACTGGCACATTTGATTTTTTCCACGCAATAAAAGTCATTCATTGCCCTTTTCTCTTCTTCGTTGCTTGACTAGAATGATGGTGGATTGTCGAATTGACAACAACTTACAAGCTAACTTTGGTAGACACATTTTGTTCAAACGGCTCATAAAATTGATGCGAAAGTTTTTCATTTGTCTGCAAAGTTGGGGCTACGGCATATTTACATAGTTTAATGGGCTCTTCGACCAGAGACAAAGTATTTAACAAATTTGAAACTTTTTATCTTCGAACGAAGTAGGGGTTCTTTTTAGACATCCTTTTCCAACAATTTATAGCTCCCACCCCGTAGCTCTCATGAAGTTTATTTAGCACCGTTCAAACATTTTCAACGCAGAAATTCCATTTGATATTGAAAATTTCAAACTTTGAGGTGTTCTTAAATAATCAGAACTGTAAATATGGAGCTTGTGCACAGTGAGCTCTGACACCGTAATGTGGTGTCAAATGGTCGTGCCTTTTCAAAATCAGGATTCGTATTTAGCTAGATGGTTACCGTCGAAGGAAAGAAAAGATTCTCCAAGAAAAGAGTGTAAAGACATGAATTGAAACATGGAAGACATTTTCATCACAGCTACAAGAGAAAATCTAGCTTCCAAGCCTTGCCACAAAAATCTTAAATAATTGGGAGTTTAACGTGTTCAAATTGGTCAACAGTTCTCAAAGGCAGCAGTGTGTGAAAGACGGAAAATTTCAACAAAACGATGACATTTTGATCGGCCACTCTCTCTACGCATTAAAAGCTGATTGTCTGACTTTTTTCTCAGGCAATGAGCTGTTAATTTTCCAGTCTTTCTTTTATTACTTTATTTCTATTGTATTTGAATCAACTCCGGTTTTTGAAGCTCTACTTCCCAAGCCAGTAAAACATCAAAGTTTTCAGGTAGATGCCTTCATCTGATATCCTACCCTACTATCGAACAGTGTGTAAAATGCTTTGTAAAAATAAGAGAGTGTTCACGATACAAAAGCCTATCTATTTATTGGTACAATTGAAATAACAGAAGAAAATATTATACAGTTGCTTGCTTTACCTGCATTAACAAAGTTAATATTTGAGTAAGTTTTTCCAATGGCCTATCTTACTTGCCAGCAACTGATGGTCCTGTTGGCCTATATGTGCCGGTCTGGGTATAATATGTTCCTGTGGGTGATCCAGTGACTCCTCCTGTACCTGTTGGCCTGTATGATCCTGTAGTTCCTTCAACGCCTGTTGGCCTATAAGATCCTGTAGTTCCTTCTCTACCTGTGGTCCTAAAGGATCCTGTAGTTCCTTCAACGCCTGTTGGCCTAAAAGATCCTGTAGTTCCTTCTCTACCTGTGGTCTTAAAGGATCCTGTAGTTCCTTCAACGCCTGTTAGCCTATAAGATCCTGTAGTTCCTTCTCTACCTGTGGTCCTAAAGGATCCTGTAGTTCCTTCAACGCCTGTTGGCCTATAAGATCCTGTAGTTCCTTCTCTACCTGTGGTCCTAAAGGATCCTGTAGTTCCTTCAACGCCTGTTGGCCTATAAGATCCTGTAGTTCCTTCTCTACCTGTGGTCCTAAAGGATCCTGTAGTTCCTTCAACGCCTGTTGGCCTATATGATCCTGTAGTTCCTTCTCTACCTGTGGTCCTAAAGGATCCTGTAGTTCCTTCAACGCCTGTTGGCCTATAAGATCCTGTAGTTCCTTCTCTACCTGTGGTCCTAAAGGATCCTGTAGTTCCTTCAACGCCTGTTGGCCTGTATGACCCTGTAGTTCCTTCTCTACCTGTGGTCCTAAAGGATCCTGTAGTTCCTTCAACGCCTGTTGGCCTATAAGATCCTGTAGTTCCTTCAACGCCTGTTGGCCTAAAGGATCCTGTAGTTCCTTCAACGCCTGTTGGCCTGTATGACCCTGTAGTTCCTTCTCTACCGGTGGTCCTAAAGGATCCTGTAGTTCCTTCAACGCCTGTTGGCCTATAAGATCCTGTAGTTCCTTCAACGCCTGTTGGCCTAAAAGATCCTGTAGTTCCTTCTCTACCTGTGGTCCTAAAGGACCCTGTAGTTCCTTCAACGCCTGTTGGCCTAAAGGATCCTGTAGTTCCTTCAACGCCTGTTGGCCTATATGACCCTGTAGTTCCTTCTCTACCTGTGGGCCTAAAGGATCCTGTAGTTCCTTCTGTACCTGTAGGCCTATATGTGCCTGTTTGGGTATAGTACGTTCCTGTGGGTGATCCTGTAGGTCCTCCTGTGCCTGTGGGTCTATATGTGCCAGTCTGGGTATAAAATGGCGTCCCTGTTGGTCCTTCTGCACCTGTTGGTCTGTACGTTCCGGTTTGTGTCATCTGTGGAGTCACTGGAACAGCCACCAAGACTACGAAAAGTGATAAGACCACACAAAATTTAGATGCCATTGCTTCTTGTCAAATATGAAAGACCAACTGTACATAGTCAACCTAGTTTCCAGCTTTTATACTCTCCGAGACCTGAAGAAATCTAAGATTTTGATGTCAAATGTAGAAACAGTTGAATGTAATTATTGTGATTATTTGCTTTTTTCTTTCCAAAAATCAAAGGTGCTCCAAAGGCAAACAATCTTCTTAAAAATGAAAAAAAAAATAAGACCGAAACAACTGTCGCATGGCAATCTTAATTAGTACGCATACAAAGTGTTGAACAGCACGCGGCCACGCGAATTGAAATATAAACTCTACCAATTAAAGCCATCACCTGTTACGTACACATTTGCGAAGATGTACGGACGATATTGAAGCTGGATCGTGTATTGTCTTTGTAATTTTTTGTAGTATATGAAATGCAGGAAAAATTAATTTGTTTTTCTAAGAAAGTCAAAGCGAAAATAACTAAGTGCGTTTTGCGGAAACGTAAATTCAAAGAAGTATTTAAAATTAAAAAAAAAACTTTAAAAATTAGCAACTAAATGATTGAAATGCAAAACTGAGGAAGATGAAAGTTTTCCTTTTTGTTTATAAAAAACAATTTTTACTAAATTTTTGATGAAAATCATATAAATTACCACACTTGTGTAGCTACAGTTGCTCGTGAAGAAATTCCATTTGATATTAAAAATTTTAGACTCTGAAGTTTTCTCAAATAATCAGAAACGCAAATAGCTTATGCAAAGTGAGCTCTGACATCGTAATGTGTTGGAAACAAATGGTCGTACCTTTTCAAAATCCACACTGCAAGTGTAACATCGTTAATATAACTTTTATTTTTGTAAAGCCGAGTCATAAGAATGAAACGTTAATAGATTTAGATTATATTAGGATTTTTATTATATAAACAACTTTCGTTACAGTTTTATGTGTTTTTGTTAAATAAAAATAAATTTTTACATAATAAAAATAAAAGGCAATGACGTTGCCGTCTGCCTGTTTTTGACTCTATATAAAATTAGTTTAAGTAAAATTGTTTCTTTTATATTCCATTATTAACTAAAAACATGATATTTAAATTTAATTTTCAATTTTCGCTCTTAAGCAGATAGCATTAATCATATTCGTTAGTTATAATATACCGGTAACTTTTTGCGGTTTTTAAATATTTGTAAAGGATCGTCCAGTTTGCGCCATTTAAAATTATCTTTGTTTGCTCTAGGGTAAGTGTAAGACAACCAAAATGGATCAATCTAAGCTCTCTAAATACAGGACATATATGGCTAGGAAATGGAAGCAATCTTCCTTTGCTTTGAGATTGCACAAACTACAAAGAACTGTGGTGGCGTTATTGTAGGGTGTACCATTTAGATTTAGAAGATCACCCCTTGCTCTGCAAATCAAGGATATCGCTTCCACACTTAATTCGTCATTAAAATAATTATTTCACATCAGATTATAATTCAGTTCCGGGTATATCACCCTATTTATAGATGATAATGCCTGCTGAGTGAATTCGTTGCGCTGGGTGATGCCCAAGGCCTCAATTACATTGTATAACTGACTTTTTAATATATTGATATCAGCCCACTGAATATTTAACTCAACGCTACACTTTTGTGCCATTATTTCCCAGTCGGAGATCCAGTCTATTTTTTTTCGAAAATGTATCTTGTAAGAATTAGAGGAATTCTATTTGAGCTATAATTCAGCACTTTTAGAACATAATCGAAGTGCAACTTTAAGGTGTATATGAAAAGTGTGGGTAACCTAGTTTCTAAATTAAGCACGTAGTTTGGTGTGTTTAAAGGTAATTTAAATGTCTTTAAAAAAAAAAACGTTGAAGTTTTTCTACTTCCTCAAATGGCTAAAAGCCCCAGGTTTGGCAACTGTAGCACATGACCGATCGCAAGACTGTTTTGTATACCTTGTATTTGGCAGACGATGGAACATCATTATTGTTAAAAATCTTCAGCCATGAAGCATTGATTAAGCTTTTGGCAGAAGACAGTTTTTTTTCTAAGTGAAACTTCATTTTCATGTTAGGCTTCAGCAGCACCCCAAGATATTTATATTCCAACACTGTCTCTAACACCTGTCCGTCGAAATACCATTTTTCAATTTTCAGCAGTTTGCTTTGCCTCTTTTGAACAATCATAATAATAATAACCCATAGTTTATCGTAAACTATGGGTCATTCACCACTAGTCTTTATAAGTCTACAGAATGACACCTTTCTTTCTTTCCTTTGATCCTCAAATTTGTATATCAATTGTAAAGCATCATCCTTGAAAAAAAAAAGATTTTTCTAAGTTTGTTTATCCTTAACTGTAAACTCTGTGGAGATTCGGAAAATAAAACAATATCGTCTGCAAAAAGAAGCACCTTGATGTTGAGGCCAGCAATCTGGATTCCTGCAGGTAAGTTAGAGGTTATATCGTCTAAGAAAATTGCGAAAAGAGTGGTACTTAGAACACAACCTTGCCGCACTCCCGATAACGTCTCAAACCATTCAGAGAAATCTACGCCATCCCACACCCTCTGGCGCGTGTTAGTGTACATACTTTTCAACACTTTAAGAATTTTGGTCGACATTCCATTCTACGAAAGTTTAAAAAAAGGGCATTTCTATCTATAGAATCAAACGCAGCTTTTAAATCGACAAAGAACAAGTAGAGCTTACGGCAATTTCTTAAGTAGTAGTTCGATATTGTAGTTAGTGTAAATATATTATCTACAGTTGAGAATCCTCTGCGAAAACCTGCCTTAAATTCACTTAAAATGTTTTTTCTTTCAACTCTTAACACGTGTCAAAAGAATGTTTGCAAATAGTTTAGCGATTGAATTCATTAAGAATATTCCTTTGTATGTAATTATTTGGGATGTTTACATCGCCTTTTTTAAAAATGGGAAAGATAATTGCATCTTTGAAGTGTTGCGGAATAATTTCAGTATTAAAAATTTTATTAAACAAAACGAGCACATGTTTTTTGAATTCAATGGGGTCGTTTTTTTAAAACTCATTTGCAATACGGTCAGGGCCGGGAGCTTTATTAGCTTTAGCATTTTTGAGGGCTAACTGTAGTTCATTCAACGTTATTTCCTGATCTAGTATATCATCTTGAATAAAAGGTTCTGCAAATTGAATTTCATAAGCGGTAGGAGATATTTAATTATTCTTTATGTGGGCTATAGGTCACCTATAGCCCACATAAAGAATAATTAATTATCCCTTAAGATATAAAGGTCACGAAACTTATCATAATAGGTAGGAGATATGTTTAAAAGAACTTTGAAATAGTTCGCTAAAACTGAAGCATTCATGTGCGATCCGCGTACAAAAACTGAGCCATTCAACTGTTTTATTTTTTCCCAGAACCCCTTAGTATTCGTAGTGCATGAAAGTTCTAGTGCCATACATCTATTAGTCTATACTTTTGTTTTTGCACAGATTCTTATAATTCTTGTTTGCTTGAACATATTCTGAAACTATAGGATCGCTGAGGTTATTGTTTCTTTGCGCTAGCTTCAAAAGGAAAAACGAAAGATTTCTAGCTGCGCGACATTCATAGTCAAACCATTTCTGTCGGCAGGTATATATTTGATTGACGTACTTTGGATTTGCTGCAGTGTTGATAACATGTGTGAGAATATTTATCTGTTCTTCGGTAGTTGCATGTTCTATAGTGGTTTCATTTCTCAGTAGTTCACTTTGAATTTTATTTTGGTAAGCTTCCTTTTTATGATCTTTCCACAAAGGCTTTAAAGGGACATTGTTGAAGGAGCCTTCAACAATGTACAAAAAGTGCAATTAAGAAGGACCTAAATGATCTAGAAGAAGAAGAAACAATCACAAATTGGATCATGTGTGTGCTAACAAAACGTCAGATCCACAGCGAACTGGGAGGTGCAAGCTTGAAAAAGTGTGTGTCACGAGGAACCCCACAAGGAGGTATCCTCTCACCCCTGCTCTGGATCCTGGTCATGAATGAGATCCTCGTAGCTCTCAAACATGATGGCGTGAAAGTGGTTGCCTATGCCGATGATTTAGCTCTTCTGGCAACAGGGAAATTCCCTTCCACTATTAGCGCACAATTGAATTATACACTAACCAAGGTAAGCGCTTGGACAAAAAGATGCGGCCTTGCAGTTAACACCCTCAAAACAGAGCTGGTACTCTTTACAAATAGAAGAAAAATACCTACTTTTGAGCTACCAAGACTAAACAAGACCCCCCTTAAGATCTCTGACCAAGCCAGATACCTGGGAGTGATCTTAGACAAAAAACTAAATTGGGGTCCCAATATACAAGAAAGATACAAAAAATCTATGATAGCACTGTATTCGTGTAACAGGATTTTTGGCAGAAAATGGAGACCAAATCCCAAAATCATCCTGTGGATGTATACTGCCATTGTAAGACCTATCCTTTCTTATGGCAATTTGGTCTGGTGGAAGGCGCTGGAAAAATCCACGCATTTAAAAACCCTAACCAAAGTACAAAGATCAGCCTGTATTTGCGTAACTCGTGCAATGAGAACTACACCAACCGCGAGCTTGGAAGTAATCCTCAATCTCACACCTCTTGATCTCTATGTTCAAGAAGCGGCAGCAAACAGTGCACTTAGACTAAATAAGTGTGATATCTGGAAAACCAGCCAAACAGAACACGCAGAGATCTTATCGCGATACGCAGAAAACAACATCTGTACGGATTACATAACTCCATACCTGGACTTTAAAAAATCCTTCACAACCAGCTTCCCCAATAGACAGGATTGAGAGAATGAAACACCTTACCTGAACGAGACGTCTTTATCAATCTATACCGACGGTTCTAAAATGGAAGTTGGAACAGGGGCAGGTTTCTTTTCAGAAAGCTTGGCAGTTACAAACGCTGCAAAACAGGTGTCTATGATGGCGCTATCACATGCTGATATCACTTTTTTCATTGATAGCCAAGTAGCAATAAAAGCGCCACTCTTGTCAAATCAAAGCTTGTTTCTTGCTGTGGCAAAAAGCTGAGGGTTCTTGGCACATAGCATAGCGTTAGACTCTGCTGGGTTCCTGGTCATAGTGGTATATTGGGAAACGAAAAAGCGGACGAACTAGCGAGGAAAGGATCAGCACTTGACCCTTCTCTCATTGATCAATCAATCAGGATTCCACCCTGTGAAATTAAACAGATCATTGGTAACAAAATAATGCGAAAATCCAATGAAAGATGGGAATGCTTAGACTCCTGTGTTCTTTCCAGGAAACTATGGCCGAAATACGATAAGAATGGATCTGAAAAGCTGCTATCATTGAATAGACCTTTATTGAATGCTTATCAGTATCATAACTGGACATAACCTACTAGGTTACCACAAAAAGAAAATGGGTCTTTGTAACGATGACATGTGCAGAGGATGCAATGACGAAGATGAACATGAGGATACAAGTCACTTCCTTTGTCAATGCCCAGCACTCTGCCATACTAGGAATAGATTTCTAGGCAATTACTTTTTAAATGAACTAGAAGAATAATCAGACGCTTCAAAAAGCAGCCTGTTAAACTTCAATGAGGCCACAAAATGGTTAAATACAGAACAGACATAAACTCATAGCTTTCTAGGACGTTACAAAACTCCAGGGTATCACAATGGATCTACATTGATCTAAGTGTGACGGAAATAAGATCAACCGTCAGCCCATTTTACCTAACCTAACCTACGGTTGTTTTCTATTGTTTACCTTTTTAAACAGTTCGTCTAACTGTCCAATATTTTACCATTTTCTAGTTGTAAAGATTTGGGTTTTGTGTCCAACTCTTTGTACAGTTTTCCCAACAAATAAATAGCATTAAATCCATTTTTGGAGTTTAACTTTCTTGTTTTCATTCGGTTTTAACACTTCAGACTTGATTCTTGGTTTGGGAATTTCACTTAAAAATTTCCTGGCGCCCACTTTTCTTAGCACTCCCTGTTTTTTAGAAAATACTTTTCATTCTTTTTTTAATAATTATCATTTTATTCGCGATCGTCTTTTTATTATTTACGAACCCAGCACAGCTGAGCTTAGCCTGTGGTGTCAGCAGCCTACTTGCTGAGAGTTGCACTTTCGGTTATCAACACGTTTGACATTATTGTTTGCTTAGTGCTTACCTCGGGTTACATCGGTTGTGCATATTCTTTTGCTCGTGTTGAATTTCGTTTATTTGATTTAGTTAATTGGATTCGGATAATCCAATCGCGATTAGTAATTTTGTTCCATCCTAAAATTAGTTCAACGCAAAATAAAAGCGTGGATACCTTTATTTGATATCTTACAGTAGTCTTGAGCCATGTGTAAAACGCTTTGTAAAAATAAAGGAGTTATCGTAAAGCACACAAAAACCAATTTTTTTTTTTGGTAATATATTTGAAATAACAAAAGAAAATATTATACAGTACCTGAGCTGGATTGCCAAATAGAATTTCACGAGATATACTCTGCCATAACTGCCTCAAAAGATCACAAAACTCCTGGGTTGGACGGAATACCTTATGAGTTTTATAAAAATGCGAACCCGTCTCTGGTTATGGAAATTCATAAGTTATTTAATGAAATCTTTGAAACTGCAACAATACCATCGTGTCGTTTGAAAAATCAATAATATACCCGCTATTTAAGAAAGGAGATGCTAATGTCGTGTCTAACTATAGAGGACTGTCTTTCCTGGACACGCTTTATAAGTTATTTACTACTGTTCTCTTAAACAGACTAACGTCTTGGCTGGAAGTAAACAACATTATAAACGAGTTTCAAGCTGCTTACAGGAAGAACTACTCTACTGTGGACCAAGTTTACAATCTTTCATGTATTATACAGCTTCAGTTATGTCAAAAGAAGAAACTATACGCTTTTTTCATCGATCTAAAGTCTGCTTTTGACAGTGTTGATAGAAATGCTTTATTCTACAAATTATCTACTCAGGGAATCTCTTCGAAGATGATTGCTATTATAAAATCTCTTTATGTGGACTGCTGCTGCTGTTTGGGATGGCTCTAGCTTGACAGATTTCTTTTTCACCAGCAAAGGTGTGTACTGAGTTCGCTTCTCTTTATCCTTTTTTTAAATTATTTATATGATGAACTACTAATTGGTCTGTTTTAAGATGATCTTCAGATTAACGTCCTCTTATATGCTGACGACATTGTCCTCTTATTGGATAATCCAGCTTATCTACAACAACTTATTGATAGCTTTAGTACTTACTGCAAAAGTGGAACTTTGAAGGTAATCCTGGCAAATCAGAAGTAGTAATTTTTCGAAATGGGGGGCGAAGAGCGGCTTGTGAAAATTGGTTTCTCAATAATGCCGGAATAAATGTGTCAAACCAATACAAATATCTAGGTGTAGTTTTCAACCACAACATGTCTTGGAACGAGCATCTAAATAATAAATTAGGATCATCTAAGAACTCATTCAACATGGTGCAAGCTACTGAGAAATAAATCCGTCCAGCATTCTACAAAATTTAAAATATATATTGCTGCTTCTAAAGCTATAATGCTGTATTGTGCTCAGGTATGGGGATATCGTGAACACAACCAAGTTGAAAAATTGCAATTTTTTATAAAAAGATGTTTCCTGCTACCAGATAACACGCCGAACTATGCTTTGCACATCGAAACTGGTTTACCTAAAGCTTTTCTTACGTCTCTTAAGCTTCATTTTTCATATACACGAAGAACCTTATCTCTTCCAAGTGGAAGACTACCCAAAATCTTATCAGAAGCCATTATTATGAAAAAAACCTAAAAACCTGGTTGGATCTATTTCATAGTGCGTCGATTGACTTTTCTTTCAACATTAGTTTGCTTGATTGGCATGGAATGCATAATGTTCTACTATCAAAGCTTAAAGAAAAACACTGGATTGAATTTACCACCAGCGCCACACAGTCCCAATTTCATGATGAGTATTGCAACCTGCTTTACTCCGAAGTACCAAACTTTTTTGATGACTCGAACTCTTATGATGTGATTTCAATCATCTTTAAGGCTCGTTGTGGACTTCTCAACCTCAATGGAAGAGCGTTCCAGAAAGATACTGATGGTATATGTACAGTTTTCAACATGGATGCATCGGAAAACACTTTCCATTTCGTAGGAACCTGTCCAATCTATAAAGGCTATAGAAGAGCATTTCTGGGCAGCGACGACGTGCTCTCCCGCACTCAACTTCTAAACGTTTTGAACGGCAACTGCTACCTTAACCTATATAATTTTCTAAAAGCTGCAATCAAGTATCGCAACATAATTTTAAACGAATTTTCGTAATTAATAAAATTAAATCTTCTCACTAAACTTAAAGTTATTGTCTTAATTAATTTTTATACCAGCATACACTGTTTTTTGTAAAATCTTTTTGAAATAAAATTATATATCTATCTATCTATCTTATCTATATTATACAGTTACATTCTTTAGCTGCATTAGCAAAGTTAGTATTTGAGTAAGTTTTTACAATGCCCTGTCTTACTTGCCAGCAACTGATGTTCCTGTTTGTCCTATATGTGCCGGTCTGGGTATAATATGTTCCTATGGGTGATCCAGTGACTCCTCCTGTACCTGTTGGCCTGTATGACCCTGTAGTTCCTTCTCTACCTGTGGGCCTAAAAGATCCTGTATGTAGTTCCTTCACTGCCTGTTGGCCTATATGATGCTGTAGTTCCCCCAATGCCTGTGGGCCTATAGGATCCTGTGGTTCCTTCTGTACCTGTAGGCCTATAAGTGCCAGTCTGGGTATAGTACGTTCCTGTGGGTGATTCAGTAACTCCTCCTGTACCTGTAGGCCTGTATGAAGCTGTTGTTCCTTCTCTACCTGTGGGCCTAAAGGATCCTGTAGTTCCTTCTGTACCTGTGGGCCTATAAGTGCCAGTCTGGGTATAAAATGGCGATCCTGTGGTTCCTTCTGTACCTGTAGGCCTGTATGACCCTGTAGTTTCTTCTCTACCTGTGGGCCTAAGGGATCCTGTGGTTCCTTCTGTACCTGTGGGCCTATAAGTGCCAGTCTGGGTATAAAATGGCGATCCTGTTGGTCCTTCTGCACCTGTTGGTCTGTATGTTGCGGTTTGAGTCATCTGTGGAGTCACTGGAACAGTCACCAAGACTACAAAAAGTGATAAGACTACACAAAATTTAGATGCCATTGCTTCTTGTCGAATATGAAAGACCAACTGTACATAGTCACCTTAGTTTCCAGCTTTTATACTTTTCGAGACCTGAAGATTTGGATGTCAAATGAAGAAACAGTTAAATGTAATTATTGTGATTATTTGCTTTATTCTTCCTAAAAATCAAAAGTGCTACAAAAGCAAATAATCTTCTTCATAATTAACACACTTGTGTAGCTATGGTTGAGCGTGAAGAAATTCCATTTGATCTAAAAAATTTTAAATTTGAAGCGTTCTTGAATGATCAGTAACGTCAATAGCTTGTGCACAATGAGCTCTGACATCGTAATGTGTTGGAAACAAATGGTCGTGCCTTTTCAAAATCAACACTCTGTCAATTAATCGCATTTAATTAAATCAGCTGACGTATGGTTGCAATATGCGTGTACATTTTGTATGAGGCACTCAGAATTAATTTCAAAACGTGCAAAGTGTATTTACCCTGGAATTTATAATCTGTTTACAAAAAGCCTTTCAAAATACCACCGATGTGGAAGCCAAATTTGTTTTTATTGAAGCGTTGCACGTTGGTTGATGGCCTTTGTTATGTTTGGCATACAATCGCAAACTTTTCACATGAGCGTAATTAATTCAAATGATTCAAATAAGGTTGTTTAATTCTTGTTACAAATCAACTGCATCGCTAGAGCCGCATAGCGTGTCATTAATTTTGCTGTGCTGTTCTGTGTGTGAGCGATGGGCACCTCGAGCGAATCATTTAGTGGGAATATCGAGTTTGCTTACATTACATTCTGTGATGAGTGTTGACCAGTTGGCAAATAGTCTTAATAAGAATTGTGAGTGGCTAATGAAATATTGAAAAACGATGGGAAATTGGCGTCTTTGTAAAATTGCGATGGTTCTAATTAGTTTAGTTCTCTCCTCAAATATTTAAAGCTTTCTTCCTAATCTTAAGACTTAAAAATAACATATTGAGAAATGCTATTGATCGAATATAAGGAAAACTCCGAGACTCTCGAAGGAAGGGGGATTGTTAGGTGCAGTTTTCAATGATTTGCAGTAATTAAATATAAACTCAATCAAATATAAGAATACATTTTTTATTTAAAAAAAATTAGAAAAATTGTTTAAAAAAAAAAGTTTTATTAGTTTAAAACAGTTAATTAAATGTAAAAATCTATCTTTTTGTTGGAGCCGGTTCTTGAAAACTTTGTTATTACTTTGTCAACATCGATCGGGATTTGTCTGTGGATGTGCCAGACCCCAAAGGCGATTTTCACTCATTGTAAACCTTAAATAGATTTTATGGCGCCGCAATGAAGAAAAAAACCGCTCTGCCGAAGAATTTGTAACCGGAAGCGTTGCAAGGATTAAAAGAAAACTGTGTATAATGCTAAACACATCCTTATTTCGTTTATCCATCAACTCAAGAGCAGTAACGGGAAGACGGTTGTTCTGCTCCTTTTCCGTTAACCATGTATCACGTCACAACACCAGCTCATCTTTGAGCAAAAAGGCTGTGTCTGTATTTAACTCTAAGAGTTGACCAAAGTGATTTAGTAGCGACTTAACGGTGGTATCCAACTCATCAGCATTATATCGATTTGTATTTTCCGGAATGAAAGTTTTAAGCTTAAATCCATCTAAGGTTTCCGGTAGAAATCTTTCATGCAAATCGGTCAGGACAAAAGTCAAGTATAGAGCTGCATATAACGAGATTCTGTAGTACCTTAGCTGAATTAACCATGACGTGGAATACGAGGAATTCTCAACTCAACATTCAACTGATCACATAAATTCTTTGCATACTGCCAGATGTTGTGGAAATTGGTATCTATGGCGACCTTAAAGAACGGAAATTGTGTTCCTCACCAGCATTGCGCTGCTATTCAGGCCAAGAGATTTAGATTGTAGTAACATGCTCAAGGACTGTGTGAAAGACAACACATCACTTAAACACAAAACTGATACAATAAACTGTAAATTGCATAAAGATGTGTTATAAGTAAGGAAGCCTTGTCAGCCATGCTTGGGTCACGCCACTGCGATATCGTTTCCAACGCTTCCATAATTTCGATGAGGTCCAAAGATAATTGAAGTACACCTCCATGTCGTTCTACCCACCTTGTTTCGCAAAGTGATGTGAGGGCACACCCCAAGGTGTTCATGAGGACAGTTTTTCGTTTCGGATGCGATTTGAAGAAGAAGATAACCTTTTTCATTATTGCAACAGCGTCTCGAATGGCAGGTACTTTTGAACTTTGTGAAATGGAATTATTTGGCTTATGACTGTAGCATGGAGTCCTAACAGCATTTTTCGCTTCTCTCTGAATTTCCATGACAGCACCTCGAACTTCTGAAAGCATAACAGCACATCCGTTTGTCCCTATTCCCACACAGCATTCAAGAGGAAGTTTGAGGTTTTTTTTTCAGTTGCAACAATACAATTTGGCCGATGGCTTTGTCAGTTAGAGATAACTCTATAGATCTAAAATTTCCATCCAATTTCTATTGGGCAGCTAGTTTTTTCTAGTTTCCCTCCAGCTTTCCTCATCAGATTCGTATTCTCATCAGTTCTGGAATAAGCTAGTTCCTCAAATACATCCACGAAAGAGAAAAAATCCTCACGAATGCTACCATTACTCAGTTGGGAGGGGTGAGATGTATCAGTTGTTTTATCAAAAAGTATTGAATAATATTGTGAATCCCGAACGTTACTCAAAATTTAATCAAAAACTTCTTTTATGTAGCGAATACGTACAGTTTGCTTCAGACTTAACATTTTTATTCACAGAGAGAGGGGGGAAATTGCCCCCATTGCCCCCTCTGGATCGGCGCCTGGCGTTGAACATTGAAACGAAAACTTATTTTCTATGATGAAAGGCCATTTCGAAACCTAATAAGTCGATGATACACGGAGAAATATGGAGTACTGTAGCGAATATTCTACCAAAGTTGTTTGCGACCAGGTAGAATAAGATGATTTCTAGCGAGAAATTCGCAGCCTACTTAAGTCTACAGCCGACCGAATTTAAACAAGCTTCAGATATGGGGCCAAACATCAGGGCATTACTAAGGGCTTCCTCAAAATCTCACCGATAGCAGAACTTTGGATTTTCTAGGTAGTGTTGCATTTCTCAATTGGTTTCTCCACCCAAATTGAGTCATTCTCCTTTTAATGTTCGCACTGGTGTCATTTGCCGTGTCTACAGCGAATTCAAGGTAGAAGTCCTGTACTATCTAGAAATAATGTTTTGTCATTGTGACCTTTTGTCCAATTCGTCTATGTTCTCTGTACTTGTTTGATGACAGCATATACTTCGTTTTGCCCTCTTTAACCATTAATTTATTCTTAGAGCAGCTCATTCAGGGATTTTGCTGCTTTTTGCCTGCTGAAGTCTTCCGTTAACTCTGGAAGTCCAATTCATCTGCTGTGAAATTCCTCATAAACTTCGGCAGAGGGAAGGAGTCGTCAACTCGCAGTTTTTTTCTCGCAAATGTTTAAAAAAAAAATGTTTATGTTGAATAAAATGAATAAAATCTTAAATGCGAGTTAATGTTATACCGAGATCAGACGAAATGACAATTTGCGAGCCGACCTTTGGGAAATAAATAAAAAAATCTACACATCCTCGATATCATCGTTTGCCAAATGGAATCCGGGAATTGTTCGACACCGTTCGGCAGACCCCATGTCAACACTTGCTCTTACTAGTTTGGCAAAACACGCCTCCGGTTGGTTGACTGGCTACCGCTTGAAAGTACACTAAGGGACATTTGAGTACAGAAGCTGTAAAAATGATGGGGAGAAAAGATGTTCAAAGGAAAGTGTTTTAAGACGTGAATTGAAACCTGGAAGACATTTTCAGTCCAACTTTTAGATCAAATCTAGTTTTCCAAGCCTTGCCACAAAAATCTTCAATAATAATCGGGAGTTTAATTAGTCCAAACTCGTCAACGGTTCTCAAAAGCAACAGTTTGTGAAAGACGGAAAATTTCAACAAAACGGTGTCATTTTGTTGCATTACTCTCTCTACACATTAAAAGCTGAACGTTAGCTGTTAATTTTTCCAGTCTTTCTTTTATTACTTTATTTCTATTGTATTTGAATCATCTACGATTTTTGAAGCTTTACTCCTATGTGGGGGAAGTCTTTATTTGATACCCTACCGTATTTTTATACCATGTGCAAAACGCTTTGTAAAAATAAAAGAGTGTTCACTATCTATTTTATATTTTCTATTTATTTATTTAATACAATTGAAATATATGTAAGAAGAAAATATTATACAGTTGCTTGCTTTAGCTGCATTAACAAAGTCAATATGTTAGTAGGTTTTCCAATGACCTATCTTACTTGCGAGCAACTGATGTTTCTGTTGGCCTATATGTGCCAGTCTGGGTATAGTACGTTCCTGTGGATGATCCAGTAACTCCTCCTGTACCTGTAGGCCTGTATGTGCCAGTCTGGGTATAATATGTTCCTGTGGGTGATCCAGTGGCTCCTCCTGTACCTGTGGGCCTATATGATCCTCTGGTTGGTCTTGTACCTCTGGGCCTATATGATCGTCTAGGTCCTCTTATACCTCTGGGCCGATAAGATCCTGTGGATCCTTCTGTACCTGTTGGCTGATATGTGCCAGTCTGGGTATAGTACGTTCCTGTGGGTGATCCTGTAGGTTCTCCTGTAGCTGTGGGACTATATGATCCTCTGGGTGGTCTTGTACCTCTGCGCCTATATGATCGTCTAGGTCCTCTTATACCTCTGGGCCGATAAGATCCTGTGGATCCTTCTGTACCTGTTGGCTGATATGTGCCAGTCTGGGTATAGTACGTTCCTGTGGGTGATCCTGTAGGTTCTCCTGTACCTGTGGGACTATATGTGCCAGTCTGGATATAAAATGGTGATCCTGTTGTTCCTTCTGTACCTGTAGGCTTGTATGTTCCGGTTTGTGTCATCTGTGGAGTCACTGGTACAGCCACCAAGACTACAAAAATTGATAAGACTACATAAATCTTATATGCCATTGTTTCTTGTCAAATATGAAAGGGCAACTGCAAATAGTCAACTTAGTTTGCACCTTTTATACTTTTCGAGACCTGAAGAGAGCTAAGAATCGGATGTAAACTGTAGATACAGCAGAATGCAATTATTTTGTTTATTTGGCATTTTCTTCTTAAAAATCAGAGGTACTTTAAATGTAAACACTCTTTTTAAAAATGAAACAAAGTAAACTGAAACAACTGTCGCATGTGAATCTTAATTAGTGCCCATACAAAGTGTTGAATAGCACGCGGCCACGAAAAGTCTATCGAAATTTTAATTCTGCCGGTTAAAGCCGTCACTTGTTATGTAAATATTTTCGAAGATGTACGGACGATATTGAAGTTGAATCATGTATTGTCTTTAATATTTTTTGTATATTAAATGTAGGAAAAATTAATTTGTTTTTCTAAGAAAGTCAAACCAAGTGCGTGTTGTGGAGGTAACATTCAAAAAATTATTAAAAACGAAAACAGTCCTTCTGCAAAAAAGGGCAAGTAAATTTTAATTGCTTACTTGTACTTTTTTTGTAGAAGAACTGCGAAGGATTAAAGTTTTTTTCTTTATTTATAAGGAGTCAATTTGGGTGGCATTGTTCTAAATTTTCGACGAATAGCAAATAAATTACCACTCCCGTCTATCCAAGGATGCGTGTACAGTATTGCGAGAAATCGAATCAAGATGCGATAGTAGATAAGAAAAAGTGCGGACAGTAAAAACGATTTTGTGCGGGTGTTTTACTCGCTTGAAAAAGTGCTCATTAGTGTTTTTGTGCGAGAAACTTGCTTGAACTTTGCGAGAGACTCGCAACTTTGGCATCAAATATCGCTTCAGTGTACGTACGTGGAAAAGATCACATGTTAAAATTTTTCTCGCATTCTTATCGCAGCGCTTTCTCGCAGTACTGGAATCCTAATTTGTGTTTCGTTTCGAAGGTCGATCCTTTTTGAAAGGGATTTTCGATCCGTTCATGAATTAGTACAATTTCCGTTCACGCAAAATTGTGTCCACTCAACAGAAAAAACAACCATTGCTTTTATAGTGAGTAAACTGGAAACATATACAATACAGCCATCCCATGAAGGTGGTGACAAAAAATTATGAACATCGTTTCTTCCTTAGGTTTCGACGATTCACATAAACTTATACTGTGTTTTCTCCTGGCACTTAAACTATGTAAAAGCGAAACTTCACCAAACCTACATAAAAAGCATGCCATGCAAAAAGAAACTTTTTCAGTAGCTTGGTTTCAATGCAACCTATACTCGAAACCTAGTGACAGATATCGTGCTAAACGAACTATTTCCAACATTCCAGTGAGTTTGATGTTTGATAGCAGTGCCTCTGTCATATATCGGTGACATTGTTTTACAGGTCTCTTTCTTGTTTATAAATAAAACCAAGCAGAACAAAGAAAAGCAAGCCGGCATCCAGACGGAAACAATTCTAGGTTAACACAAACCCTCCTGGAAAGAAACCTAGTTCAACTTCAGGTAAAAATGTAGTATTAAATTTTAAATTAAATTAAAAATTATTCGGGATTGCATGACACATCTTTTTCAAAGGGTGGGCAGATAGCTGGTACGAAAAGACTAAATAAAAATAAAAATCTATCAATCTATTTGTAGGTTCAGTGGAAAAAAACTTTGCAAAACAAATTGCGTTGTATCTCGCCCAGTGAGTGTTTACTCAGTAAACACCTGCTATGTGAGATGAAGAATAAAAACTAATTAAGGCCATATGCCGTCTCGTATGTTAAGTGTTTTATTTACAAAAAATTGCTAGCCCATCAATCAATTTTTGTTTGAGGGATAGAAATGAATAAACAACTGAAATAGTCTTTGTCAACTGTGTCCATATTTGACAACTTAAAGTTATCTTGAAAACTTTATAGAAGTTACATATTACAGTTGTATACACTATCAAAAAGTGAGCACTTCAAAGCTAATGAACAGTGTGAAGGGGGAAGATGATTCTTGGCGACTGAGTTATTAGGTACAAGAACCTTAAGTGAGCTATTCGAAACCCTGAAAGAACTTAAGGATGCTGTGCAGAGCTCTAGTGAAATAGCGAGTTGAATTCCTCCCCTGAAACAATTTAGCGGCAACACACCCTTCGCTAGGAATGCTTGTCATCTTATCTTGAGCCCCACTTAGGGCGTACAGTAAAGTACAGAGAATCATATTTCAGTCACTGTAGAATGCTTTGTCAAAACTCGATTTTTTCTCTGCATAAAGATTCAGAAAATTACAAAAATAATGCCCATCGGTGTCTTTCATTAAATTTTCTCCTATATTTTATAACTCGCTCGGACTTTGTTTTACAATATTATAAAAGTTGTACGTTTCCGTAGTTTTAAGGATTTCAGTCTCGTCTTTCATTTCCTGTAGTTTTTATATGGACAAAAGTGACATTCAGAAAAAATGCCATAACTCACTCGTGAACGGTTCGACCACTTTCATATTTTTTTTTATAAAAACCATCTACCAACCAAATTTTTGTGGTAGCTTAGGGATGCTACCACAAAAATTTAGTTTCCTTCGGTCGAGCCATTCGCAAGTGATGCAATCACAACCAACCGTACACTTCTTTTGATATAATAATAAGAAGAAGACTTATGTACATTGTACACCCCTTGATGTGAGCGATAATTATATACTATATACTAATTTGACTAACTTTGACAAGTTATTATGAATAATGTCCGAACAAAGTGATTAATTTATTACTTTGTCTAGTGAATTTGGCCATTATATATAATGACCAGTCATATATAATAGCTATTTAATCACTATGACTGTAACATATATATAAAAAAGAGCCTTCTTCTACCTCCTCGTTTCAGCATCATCTCCATAAGTTGGATGTGCTTATGTCCATATGAAATCCCAATCAGCTTTGACCCAGTAGAATGCCGATCAAAGGAGATAATCCAATCCTGCTAAGGAGGATAATAAATTTCTTTTTTCAGGAAAATGTCTGGTCACTTGTTTCTTTAAGGTCAGCAAGATTCTAAAAATGGCCACCAGTCATGGCAGTTCCTAGAAAGTTTCTTTTCTTCTTCTTGTGACTTGAGTAGAGAGGTTTTGCTGTCGCTAGATTCGAGTGACGATCCGATTTTGGCCAACTTATCTGTCATTTCATTATCAGGTATGGCACGATGTCCTGGAACTAACATCAAAGCAACAATGTTCATTGCGATGAGCACTCTTGAGTTACTGTGCCAGTTATCTACTAATTTTGATTTTGTGACTAGGGATCGTGTGGATTTTATGGCTCTGGTTGTATACGAAGATATCAAAGTTTTTTTGTCGATCACTTTTTCCGTAGCGAAATGTTTTGCATTTTCACAAACTGCAAGTACTTGTGCAGTATAAGAGCTGCTTTATTAATCCATTTAAAGGACGATAATCTGAGATGCCTTATCCTACTCCTTCACCCGGTTTTTATACCATTTGTGAGGATGGAGAAATTATTTGCTCAACCCTGTTTTTCTTCCAGCCTTTCCTTGTTATTATGTTTAATAGAGCCAGTGAGTGGGTTGAAATCACTATGTGATACCACTAACTAGCTATGTTGGGCGCTCGCTGGCTTAAACATGGATCACACCGGCTGGTTGCCAGCAACGAGTCGAGTAGCCCCTACTGTCAGCCGCTGATCAGCTTTGTGGGACCTCGAAATCCAACACACTCTATGCCACCCGGCGAGTATTTAGCAACGGCTGCCAAAATAAGAAAATACTGCTACACATTCTATTTAGTAAATGTTTCAAACGAAATTGTTGTCAAATATCATAAATGGGTTTAAAAATAAGAAATAAAGGTCAAAGGCAATTTGTGTATGCTTTTCTATATCTGGTTGCTGAGAGACACTGGCGAGTAGCAGCCAATTGTGTGACCGGGCTGCTGGCCGCTGCTTTCTTCTACTACTTTCTCTTGATTCATGCTCAGTTTAGTTTGACATTTCTTCGTGGAAGAATTGAAACCGAACGCCCACTGGACACTGCGTTAACGCCTCGCCGATTTTTACATAATTTCGAGTGTGAGTTTCTGCCAAAATGGGCGATTTAACACCGCTGAGCAATTTTTTGTGAGGTTTTGCGAAGTGGGTTGTCTACGCAGATAAGCCCGAGACGATTGATGCCTTGGAAGATAATATTCGACACGTTGTTGCTGACACACGGTTAAAAGTGCTGGTCGAAAAATGTGCCTCTCAGCTGGAATCAATTCGAGCCAACCACACATTTTCAAAACATAATTGCACACTCTTATCTTTATAGCTAAGTTCTTGGGCATAACATTAAATTCTCTGCATTTTATTTCTTCTTAAACACACGTCTGAACAAACACAATTTACAACTTAAATTAAGTGCGTAATGTATAACAAAGTTATGTTCTACTGTATGGTCTGAAACCATTTCTTAGGGCAACCGAGTGAATTCGTCTTATGAGCTTTAGCTAATCATTCTCTAAACCCCACTGCCACCATACCATCGGCATCGTATAGTCATATTTATTGAGACAGACCAAATATGGTGAGCCATTTTGTACTCAAATTACGTACTTGGACTAATCCACAGGCTTATGTACCATGGAATACGAGACAGGAATAAAAGAAATGTCTCCTCTCTTCTACAACACTCACTTTTTTGAAACTTTTTATTATATTTCAAATCGTATTAAATCGTAATTTTACGGTATTTGTACATTTTTCCACAAGAAAGTTTATATTTTTTCAACGTTAGATGTTTCTACATTACAGCTTTTCCTTTTATCCGAAAAAGGAATTAATTCCGATTAAATTGCCATATGAATCACTCTAAATCAGACATTTATTTAGGAATTTAAAGGATTTAGTTGACGAGGGTTTACGTTGTGTACTTTGATATCTTTATAAGCAGTTCATGGGTTTATTGATCTAGAGTTCAACGGAAGACTTTTTAAATGGTTGGTTGTTGGTGTTTATGTTTGCTCTTAAACGTTCTTTTTTTTTAATTCATTATAACGTACGTAGAGTTAAACCACTTCGAAGCATTGAAAAGGACCCCCAAACACACTCTTTATCTGTCTATGTGATAAAGCGTTGCATAAAAAATCTCTTCATACGCAGCTTTTAACGCGATTCCATTAAATTTAAATTCGATTAAAGGTTTGAATACAAAGTGGATTTTATGTAACAAGAATGAAGGTGTTTGTATGAATACAAATCCCATCCAATTTGCGTCATAATCAGAGATGTTCTCAATTCAACGGGATTCAACCACGTATCCCTTTTTTTAGCATTCCAAGCATTCGAGTTATGTGTGAGTGTGTGGCTACCGCAAAGCCACAATATTTCCCTTTGTGGTTGTGTTTCCATCAGCGTTCGTTAAATCCTCCCAATTCCTGGGATGTTTTTCATTTTGTATAATGAGGCTTAAAAGAGCTATGCTTACAGGGCACATCTCCACCAGTTAATTAAAACGATTTTAATTATGTCGTCTCGATCACTAGTCCTTTCAGCGTATTCTTCTCACAATTAATGGTCAGTACCAGTGATTTACAATTAAATTTAATTTGATTTAGGTTTTGTATTCCGACAGGAATTGAATTGTTACGTCACCACAATGCAATGAAGAAAGCATTTAGTCATATCATCTTGAGTCATTAAAGAAACCCTGCCAAAAAATGTTAGTATGTGACGCATTAAGTGAAATCAATAAAATATCTTGCACATGGGCCAAAATTTAATGTATTCCTAATCTCTAGCAACTTCTTTAGATCGATCCCTACAGCACTCTATTCCAAAAGTGTAGTCTGTTCGATAAGAGGAGGAAGGAAGGGAAAAAAGTAATGCAAAGTACTTAAAAAAATATGCCATCCAAGAGCACATCAATCTGTGAATTCAGACATTTTATGCCAAGGGAACGAGAGCTAAATTGAAGTAAAAATATTTCCAAACCAAATTACACCCATCGAGGAACTTACTCCATCCACGTCCTCTTCTATCGTTCGTCCCGCTAAAAATAAAAATGAATCTATTGTCAAAATGAGAATAAGAAGGCGGTTTTCCTGGGAGGAGGAGGGTAGGAAGCTGCGAGGACATGAGATATGTGTTACGTTTTACATTTAAAGCATTCAATATACCAAAAGCTAGCAAGTCTTATGAAAAGACTCTCTTTGCTATCTTTCGAATTTATCATACAAAGAGACAACACAACATTCGCACAAAAATAGCAGAAGGAAAAATGCGGTGTTGTATCTCCTGGGTATATGTATGTATGCTGTGTATGTGAAAGTGGCCCCCTACCAGAGGAGTAACGATTTCGAAATCAAATAAAAGGATTTCCAAGTACTTTTAGTTGTTTTGTTATATTTTTTTTTTCGTCTTAGCAGCAACATTGGCGCCACGACCCGCCATGAAGGTGATGAATAGTGTGCGTTTGCTATACGCTTGGGGGGGAGTGGTTATGGTTGTGTTGTGTCGTGTGCCATCGTACAAGTGTTATCTGGATTTTATTGTTCTTCTGGAGTTCTTCCCTAGGGTGGGTTTTCGTTTTGTTTTTTTGTTTTTTAAGTTATGTCTTCAGGTGAGAACCAACATTTAGAAGCGAAGAAAACGATGACTTTGATCAATTTTGATAGGGTCTAAGTAATTTAATGAGTTTATGTGAACCTGCAAGGCAGGCAGTGATATTTCATTTTGAATAACTGTCAGCAATTGGGAGAGTAGAAGATAAATGGCGCCTTACACACACCCACCTACCAGAACGAAGTTATGGAAAAAACTTAATTATATTTGAGTGATATTCTTACTCGTGAAACCATATACCGTAGCTTGAGGTGGTTGCGTAGGTATTCATCGGTAAAATTATATATTTCCTTAAAAGCTTAACCACATTTGACAGAAAAAGCCGTGGTAATTTTGGAGTGAAGCAATTTTGCTGTAAAAAAAAAAAATGTATGCTCATATTTCGTAAAGAAGATCCGGTGGTGCATATATGGTTTTATAGTTCGCATCACTGCTATGGGTGTGGAGAAAGGGTGTGTTAGAGACATTGAGGGAATGTCACTTTCCATTGAAGTAAAGGAAGCGTCCGGGAGCATTTTCAAACTGTTCTTTTAGGGCTTCTGATGATTTTGAAAACTGGCAGTTACTTCTCGCTTTGAAGATTTGACAATCACTCAAGAAGCACTGAGTTCATGTTACTCAGTTGTCAAAATAAAAATTTTTACTCAAGGAATATTTTGAATAAGCCGCAGTGTTTTCCCCCACACACAATCAGCACGTTTTTGAAATGAGTGCTTCCACGAGTGGAGCTAATGGAGATCGATAACATTAAGATTTGCTTGAGCACTATTCGAATTTTTTTTTTTTTTTTATGTTAATCACAAAATAGTTCATTTGTCTATATTTAATTATTCATTGATTTTTCAGGAAAGTAGTTCAGGTGCACAGTAAAAGCTGCTCAGTAAAAGCCAACTTTTTGACTCAACTTTGAGTCAAGGGAAGAACTGTTGATTCTGCAAATAAGAGATACTAAATTGTGTTGCCTCAAAGTACATTTCAGCCAAGTAAGTATGCTTAAGGTGTACAATAATGCCAGAGATTATTTTTTGACTTTCAAAGGTGCCTTACAGGACAGAAAGAATAATAACACTGCCCTCGTGTTGTAAAAGGAATTCGATTAAATTGTTAAGAGAGTGACAATGATGTTATAAATATGAAGAAAATAAAAAAGCACACCTATGAAAGAAAAGTATTGAAATAACTTAATATCAGCCCAAAAATACATCACGGCTTCACAAAAGTCCACAAACATGAACTTTGGCCTTAAAACATTGTAAAGTAAATAAGTAAAGTGGTACAAAAGAAAAGAAATTAAACAAATCTATAGCTTTCAAAACTTCACAAAAATCCATTTTCTAAACTACTTGCCCTCCACTTTTCGGATCGAGTTTCCAAAAGGAGATGGCTCATTTGGTATTTTGATCGATCTAATCGAAGATTAGTTTTTTTTTCATTTGTAGCATAAATATGTATTTTGTTTTTATATTTTGTAAAAAACAGAAGAAGGTACTGCGAATAATTAAATGAAAAAATGCATTTGCTGTGGAACATATTTTTTGTTAAATTTTTTTAAGGAATTGTGTATAATGTACGTGATATGCTTTAAGTATGATAGCGTTATTATGTATCAAATTAAAGCTTATCAATTAAGGATTATAGTGGTGCAAAAAAATATATGGGTCATCACTGATTTTTTCGAGATATTGGCTGGCAAAAGGTCTATCTTTTCGAAATATAAAGCATTTCAAAAAATGTATTTTATATAAAATTATAAAATGAAAGATATTTTTATGATCTTTCATATGATACCTAAATCATTGTCCTACGTGTTATACTTTTTGAGATATACGTAATTATTTGCAGAAATGTCAGATTTTTCCCATTTCCGGCACTCAATCTCAAGTCTTGTTATCTCAAAATCACCAAGACCAAATTCAAAAATATTAAGCAGATTGATTAGGCTGAACGTAAGCTTTCATTTGGTACTAGTCGCATAGGTGTACGCCCTGGGCCCAAGCATGCACCACCTCCTTTTGAATATCTAACCATAATGTAGTACCCGTGGTTTGATAGTAAAATCGTTAAAACTCGTTCTAACGATTCGATAGCAACAAAATTCAATTGTAATTTTTGTGGGACTTGAAAAATCTCATGCGAGCGTTTGCCCCCTCCCTTTCACAAAACTCAGTTGTGAGAGCATTGTGATCTTTTAGGGTCCATAACTCTCTCAATCGTCCGCTTCATATTGATCCTTTTATTTTTGAGATTGCTTCTTTACTTGTGTTACCTTTTAAGGACACCGTTTGAAATATTGTGAGAGTATAATTTTCACATTGCCTTCTTACGCTGATATCCAAAAAGCAAAATAATGAAATCACCGCGACAGCCAAAAATCGACAAATTGAAAGCTTACCGACATACAAAAAAGCGACATGAGAAAACGCCCATCTGTGCATGCAGCTTTTCGATTGATTGATGTAAGAAACATTTAACAATTTCATTATGGCATAAGAGATGTTGTTTTCTAACGCCAAAGAAGTACAACCTCTTACGTGCGATTATATGTACAAACATGTGATTTTTTGTTACCAAGCCGATAAAAATTGACAGAAAATTATGTGGGCATCCCTTCATTATTCACACTTAAGAGACATGAGGTGTTGTAGGAAACCTGTGCGAAACGAAGTTCCACTTTTATTTCCGATTTTATTAGATTAAAAATAAATTCATTTTTTTCTCAAAAAAGCCTCGCAGCCTTAAAGAATAAAGAATCACGGTCCTAATAATTGTGTCCTCGGCTAAGAACTATAATTTTTCAGAAAGTCTAAATTAGGGTGGTCCTTAGGAAAAAAAAAATTGGGGACGCCCCCCAGATTGATTCTAAATCAGGAAAAAAATTCCCTAATTATTTCAAATTTTTATTCCTAACCCTTCCTGACCCTATTTCGTCAAGAAGTTTTTGTTTTAACGATCATCCGTTCAAAAACAGCTGCTGTTATAAAAAAATTGTTTATCGAGTTTTTGTTAATAACAAATGAAATGATAAATAAAAAAAATCTAGTTTAATGTTAGGCCATTAAAATTGCCGTAGATATCTTTACAAAATAGTCCATGTCAAAATGTTGCTTACTTTTGGCGGGTTGAGCGAAATAAGAAATCAGCTTTTTTGTTTATTAACAATAGAGTATAAACAAATGATCTGAATTTTATCAAACATACACGCGGCTGTAGAGTGTTCAGAGACGCTTCATTTGAGCCTAATTCGAAGTCTTTCCGTTGATTAGTTCAAAAATGACAGGAAAATAGGGCCAGGAGGGGTTAGAGATAAAAATATGAAAAAATTAGGAAATTTTTTTTTTCATTTTTTAGAATCGATTTATGGGGCGTCGCACTCAATTTTCGCAAAAAAGTGAAATAAGGACCACCCTAGTCTAAATGCATTGTGAATATTTCGCTAGTTTTGGATGTAATTTCCTGATATTCAATCAAAATCAACATTTTTCACAAGAACCGAAATCAAAGTCTTGATTTTGTTTTATATGAAGTTTTCATTCAGAAATATTTTTGTGGAAAAATTATTGAAAATTATGATATTAAGTAGATTTTAATATCAAGAAGGCAGAGGCTTAAATGATCCGGGGTCAAATGCCAAAATTATTAGGTATCCCCAGTACCAGTATTAGTCACTGCAACCGAGAGTAAGAAGATGTTGTTATTTGTCTCAAGCCCTCACATCCAGAGACGGTAACAACCAAAACAATAAACGAACTGCGATAAATTTTTTCTTTGCAGCAAAAAAGTATAATCTGCTCGTGAAGACCTACGAATGTACATCTAATTGGAACTCATTCAGACAATCTCAACAGTCTGAATGAAGTAATAAGATTTGTGCTTCATGCAGCAGTATCAAATGTTCATACATTGATAAATCAGTCATTTCAGAACTTGAGTTGTGCTTAAGTGAATTCCTGTAAGACTTAGACTATTGGTTCAGGGAATCCTTGAGGATTTCCATGAATTTTTTTTGTGTCAATAAAAGAAAGTCAGAAAATTTTGTCATCTGATATTTATACTCTGTCATCAATCCTCTGGTATGTGTCACTTGTCACTTATCATCTCTCATTTATCATCTTTCACTTGTCAAAAGTCGATTGCCATTCGGCTACTGCCTCTAAACAACAATGTATTTCAACCTTTGAGAAATCCCATTTGGTGTATTTTTTCAATATTTGTTGTTGTTTGGTAGTCTAAAATTTTATGTTGAAAAATTTTATAATTGAAATGCTCCTTTCTTGTTTGTGGTTTTTCATGACTTTTTGAGTAGACAATACGTGTGATAAGGACCATCGTTTTAATAACGTACTTGAGGAATTGACTGAAAGAACAACGCAGTAAACCCTTGCTATAATTTTAGTTTCCTGTACCAAAATATTCAATATTGCTGCACTTCAAAAATTCCGCAACATAAAAGGTTCAACATCAACATCTTGGTACTCTGCCTCGGACTTCCATCCGTTTGATTATATTTCCAAAAGTAGCTCTGCATTGGTTTGCTAAGAGGCCGACCTATAAATTCACTGTGAGAGCATATCCATTCAACGTACGATTCTGAGATAAGCTTACAGCCTACATTTTCTCCATCAAAAAGCCTCTCATGAAACAGTGTAACGAAACGACTACCGTCCTTCCTCTTTAAATATTACAATGCTTGCCATTCTCGTTACAGTGTTTGTAGATTGGTTGGATATTGGGAACGGGATAGAGTTGCATGTAATTAAATTTAACATTACAACACTTATGTCTACAACTCAGTTAATTAATTACAGTATACCTTGATACAACAATATTACCAAGGCTTGTACTGAAACGAACGTGTATGTGTAGTCGTCGTCTAAAAAGTAAATGAGCAAGCGACAAGCAAGTGACAGACTTAGAAAAGGACTAGCTCTTAGAAAAGCCACACAAGAGGACTTCATACACACACAGTTCATATAAATAATCTAAGGCTGAAATGTGATGATATTGAATAAAGGTCGAACTAAGAAAAGCGCATGATGTTTTCGCATTAGGCACTTGCATGAAGATTAACTTCATTAAAACTTAACACAAGCCAGGCAGCTCAAAGAAGAGAACGAAATATTTTGTTGTTCGTCCTTTCTGAGCTCTCTTTTTACATCCCCTCCATCGGCCACAAAGTTAACCTACAAACAGACGGACGACGACGAGATGGATGGGTGAATAAAGTACTTAAGAACCATATCATCAAACACACACACACAGAAGGGCTAGCAAAAAAACCCTTTTTTTCTTCTACAAAGAGTACTTTTTCTGCATTTGACGTTTGGAAAGTGTACTTGTTGGTATCTCCGCTTTGACTGACAACACAGAGAGAACTCCTTCTGTCCAGAGGAGGAACCATCTCACCCGTTAAACAGAAAATAGTGTGACTCTTCGGAAGTTTAATCTACATGAAGAGCTGTAAAAACAGGACCTTTTGTTTATTTACCATTATTTTGTTTCAAAGTGTATTCTTACCCCCATCCGATTGAAGAGGGCCAAGTAGTAAAAGGGTAAGCGTAACTGGAAAGCCTAAAGGACACTAACGAGTAACGACTAACGAAACCAAGCAACAACAAAAGAAAAGTTTTATTTTTATTTCGTAGATCTGCTTAAAGTTAGTGGAATTTTGTTTTCTTTGGACTCAAGGCCTTGCATATGGTATAACGGTTGGCCATTTATGTAAATAAATTGGGGTGTCAGAGTTTACTTAAGTTTTCACTCAAGTTGACATTAGTCCTTCGCCTATGGGGCAAGCGGGTTGAGTGAAAATTACTAACTACGAGATGACGGCGATGGATAGAGGAAGAGTGAGAGAGTGAAGGACCGAGTGACAGCGTGGCAGAGTGGCAGTGGAAGAAAGATTGTCAACGAAAATTTAATTAGAGAAAATTAAAATGAACAAAAATAATTGTGTACTAAGTAGGAGCATGGCTGGACATGATTATTGTATTATAGTTAATTGGTTTTGCCAACGGAGGCAGTCGATGGCATTTTTCTTTTTTTCTTTTATCTTTAAATTGCTTGGACAAGTTAATTAAATTCGAGGAGAATGAACTTTTTGTTTAAATTTTTTTTTTGCAATGAGAGAGACATTAGATTAAGTCGGAATAGTTAAATCCTTTCCATTGTGAATTTGTTTTTGTCATTATTAGATCCATTCTCATTATTTTTGAAGAGAATGGCAAGATTTTTGTAAGTCGAAGAATTGTTGATCTGATGGAAGTTAAATCACACTGGAGGAGTTGCTAATAGCCAATAAAATTTACTTGAAAAAAAAAAATCTCTGGAAAGTTTTTGTTTTCCGGAACTGGAAACTTGAATACTTTAGCGCTTTAAGGTTTAACTTAAAGGCTCAGTAGCACGCACACGGACTTGCGCTTAGTACGATAGATAGATGAAAAAAGGTTAAATATTTTTGTCTGGTATGACTGCCAACTTCTATAAAATCATGAAGTTGAGATATATTTGGTTGAATCCTTTTGAAAGATGAATAAAAAACAAACACAATGGCACAGGAAAGCTAGAGAGAGATTAATTTGAGGTGACTTTTCAAAGCAGTGTTATTACTTTTCGATGATCTAACAACTCCAAGAGAAGGGCGATAGCTATAGGACAATAATTTAAGGTTTCTGGGATTCGAGCCTGGAAATCTCAGGCAGGCAGAAGCAAGCCAATACCCCACGGGGATGGTGCACAACTCAGTATTCCAAATTCCAAATATAATAGCCTGTACCTTATTTGAATTATTTCGGTATTAGTATCGAGGAACAAAATATTTTTAAAGCCGTTTGACTAGTGTTTTTCTTTTATGAGGCTATACTTCTTTTGGAGCGTTTGGAGAAAATTATAAGTTTAAAATTATAAGTATAAATTATGGAGCATGATGCTCCATTCTCCATTCGCTCACAAGGCATGGTTGTGGAAAATGCGCTAGGATCTGGGGCTCCTCGGCTCTGTTGCGCCACCATATTTTTTTGTTTTATTAATTTCAATAACTTTGCGCTTAAAAAAATTTGTGGACACTTTGTTTATTTTTTAAGAAACATATTTATTCTTCTTTTGAAGTAAGAAATACATACATTTATGTCTCTCATAAAGTATTTATTCTTAGAATAGCGCTTATTGTTAAACTCTATCAAACACTGCTATGTGCTGAGAATGAAAAATCGCATTCTGTAGAACTGACGAATTTTAGTAAACTAGTTTTTGGTTTTTTTTAGAAAAATAATGCTACCAGTAATATTTTATAGCGGATACTGTTAATTCAAAATCTAAAAAATAAATTGCTAGAAACTTTTTTGTAGAGGCAAAATTTTGATTAAAATCAGCCCTAAAGTATGCGCAGATGCTGAAAGACGGGCTGACGGATAGACAGAATCGCGGAACTCATTATTTTCTAATTCTCTAATATCGTTATGTTATGTTTTATTGTCATATATTTTTTTTTTAACAAATTCATAACTTGGCCTTAGTTGGTAAACACAATAAGTCACAGTCGGATGAGGAGCCGCCCGCCGATACACTGTTTAAACTTATGCGTCTCCTGCTTGCACTGATGCATTCGTGATAACTTTGGAATCACGGCGCTAAGGCTCTGAATGCGACTGTAAATCATTGTCCTTACTTAGTTGTGGTGTATCCATATTCACAGGTGCATTTTAATTTTTAAAAGTTACTCATACGCCCGAGTAAACGATAAATCTTTGATAACGATGGAATTGGGGATTGCAATCCCGATAGGTTTTTTCAATCCCGGGATTTCGGGATTCAGAAATGTCGATCACGGTCCAATATTGTAGACAGTGATTTATTGTAAAAAAAAATTAATTGGTTGATGTCTGGTTGTTATACAAATCAGTTTTATGTTGTGCTTTGATTGCAAATAGGTGAGTAAACCTTTTGTTGATGCCCTCTAATGTTGTAAAATTTGTTCAGAGCTGCATTGTCATCATAGAAATGAGCTTTGATCGTGTGATTATCAGATGTTTTTTCTTCAGTAACCCATTAAAGCCCTGCGATGCCAAATGGCATCACAAAAGAAACTGAAATATATCCGTTATTTTTTCCAATTCTTTTGACCCGGTTGATCTAATTCCGTTATTTTCTTATCAGATGAGTATTTAAGAAGTGTTATTTTCAACATTAATAGTTTGAAAGTGATTCAGTGAAGTGTAAGCTAATTTTTAAAATGGAGCAATATGTGGATCTAGAGTCTCTGCGAAAATCGCTTGCGTAAATAACCAAAACTTGCATCTACGGTATCTTTTTTCATTATTTTATTATCTAAATATATTATTTCACCTAACACAAGATAAAAATTTCGAGTATATTGATTTTTGTGTCGTGGGGAAGACCACATTTATGAGTGATGCCGTATGGCATCACTGGGCCGATATGGATGTGCTACTATTTTGCATGTTTTGTATGAGAATTTATAGGTATTCCAATAAATCTTTGCAGACCTGGATTTTCGCTGCAGGATGAACTGGATATCTTATTTTCGGATGCACCTGAGAGCAATGCTCCTGTTGATATTTATATCGAACTTCCTGAGCCTTGTGTTCTCACTGATGAAGAGTCCGGCAACGAGGAAGATGAGGTCCAGGACATTCGACACTTACCTGGAAAACAACTGCTAGCCCCAGCGGAAATACATTTTGCTAACCAAATAGTCGGTGGCACGGATGAAATTATCCAAACAGAATTTCAGGATGAGCCATCAACGTCAACACCGGTGCAAAATCTATCTGATCAGAGCTCAAAATGGTTGAGAACTCGGATGGAGAAAAGGGAAACGGGACTGACTTCCTCGTGGGTAGAAGGTGATTTGGAAAACTCGGAAAGCACCGAATTTCCGCTCCCAGATTATGAAGGCAATAAAAACAAAACACCAACTGATGTTTTCGAGGAGTTTTTCGATGAAAAAGTATGGGAGCATTTACGAGAAGAAACACAAAAATACATGTGTCAAAAAAATGTAACTCAAGTGCTCCCATAGCAGTCGAAGAACTCAAATGTTTTGTTTGAATTTAAATTCTAAGTGGCTATAATGTTCTGCCTTCCTGTCGTCATTATTGGGATCAGAAGTCTGACATGTATAATGAAATGGTCAGCAACGCTATGTGCCGAAATAGATTTTTATCCATTTTGAAATATATACACTGTGCTGACAATGATGCGGATTTTGGTTCTTCCGACAAGGTGTGGAAGCTGCGTTCACTAATCAACACCGTCTAAAAAAAGTGTATGACACATTTCGTGCCGAGTCAAGATATTGATTATGACGAAAGTATGATCAAGTATTTTGGCAGACATCCAATGAAGCAATTCATCAGAGGTAAGCCAATCAGATTCGGATTCAAAGCCTGGTGTGTAAATTCTCCCGGCGGGTACCTTGTAAATTTTGAAATCTATCAAGGAAAATTACAAAAGGTTGATCCAATACATGCATCTTTGTTTGGAAAAGCATCCGCACCTCTGACGAAGATGCTCGCAGAACTACCAAACAGTGTCCGCGATCTTTCTTTCAACATTTTTCTTGACAACTTGTTTTGCGGGCCAAGCCTTTTTTGTTATTTGAGAGCACACAATTACTTTGCTACTGGAACTTTTCGAGAAAATAGAATATAGAAATCATCATCCGGAAAAAGTTTAGCAGAAAAAAAAGTAAATTCTAAGCTCATTAAAAATAAGAAAAAACTAAAGCTTTCCTCGAAACAAAAACAAAAACAGCAGCTTGTTTTGCAAAAGAAAACTTCACAACTTACCCTTCCTAGTAGATCTGAATTTGAAAAGCAGCCAAGAGGTACCATCGCCAGTGCAATGGAACAAAATGATGAGATTTTGTATGTTCGTTGGAGAGACAATGGTGTTGTTACGGCCGGGTCTACAAAATTTGGAGTGAATCCAACAGTTCCTGTAAAACGTTACTCTCCGGAATTGAAAAAAAACGTTACGGTTCAAATGCCTTCAATGATACACCGCTACAACAAAGGAATGGGAGGAACAGATCGAATGGATCAAAATATAAATGTATATCGCATCAACATCAGAAACAAGAAATGGTGGTACGTGATTTTTTCTTGGATGATCGATGCAGTCATTCAAAACTCTTGGATTCTTTCAAAAAAAAAAAAAAAACAAAATAACGCAACTGAATTTCAGACGTGCTATCGTCGAAACGTATCTGACAAGGTATGCTATGACACGAAAAAATCCCGGACCTTTGGAAGGTTTATTTCATCGGCCAGGGTCTTGTATGATATTAGATTTGATCGTTATGACCATTGGATTATTTCCACACCAGATAAAAAAAGGAAGAGATGTGCTGCTCCAAACTGCAAGTCTCAAACCAGAACCAGAACAATGTGTAAGAAGTGCAAAGTTGGTTTATGTGTCGAATGCTTCTTAGCTTTTCATTCAAAAATGTAAATTCTTTTGAAAATAAACTTTTTTTGATGTATTGAAAAATAATTTGATTTTTTTGTTCAATATTTATTTTCCATTTTTAGCGAAAATCTATAGACAGCAGATAAGTGGAATGCCACCGATGCCATATGGCATCGGGCAATTCCAAGAAAATGGATGAGCATACATTTTTTTAAATTTTTTTTTAGGTTCTAGAACCTATCTACAACACTCTGACCAAATATTATACAAAATTTCAACATAAAAAAAATACGGGCGCTAATGGGTAAGATGTTAATATAATATGCAGGAAATGCATAAAAACTAAGTGGTTTTTTCTGATTAAGACTATATTAGAACACAGCAATATTTGTACCCAAAAATACAAAAGAAACCAGCTTTCAACTATTTCTAAGCCAATGATAAAGGTTAAGTAGATACTTATAAACTTATTTCACAAACCGATAGTAAAAAGATGAAGACACAGTGAAAAAGGAAGCAGAAACTTTTTTGCTTTGTTTGGTCGGTCTTAAAATACACCCAAAGAAAGTATTGACAGTGAAAAAAAGTAGTTATGAACTATTTTCATCAATTCACAATCAAGTGGAATTCAATTTTAAATTTTCTGTTGTTAAAGATTCAAGTATTAGGTAAAAATAATAATAAGTCAAAATATTCAACAAATCAGTTCCCAGGATTTTCGGGGCCGGAAAAAGACTCGGGATGGAGTAGATTTGGTTTGACAACAAATCATAACTTTCTGACGGAAGATTCACATCATACTCTGGGTTTTTGCATGGAAAGTTATGCCTTGACTGAAAAGTTGTGCCTTTTGATTTATTAGTGATATTGGGCAGAATCTAGCTATAAATAAGCAATTGCTTCCTAAATGAGTCCGAGAAATTCTTTTGCTTATTGCTTATAATTAAAAAAAAATTCATAGGTCCATGAAATGCGTTAGGCAACAAGGCTCGTCGAGCTTTATTGCATCTACTCTCTTTAGAGTTTGCAAAAATCGATTTCTATTTAATTGCATTTACATATATACTTATTTAAAATAACTATACTTTTATGCTCCCTTAACATCACGATTTTTGAACCGATTCGCACATGTTTTTCTTATACGATGTTATAGCGCGAATTTTGAAATTTTGAATTTGAATGAATTTAAAAAAAAAAAAAAAAACAATAAAAGGTGCTTTTTCGTAGTTTTTAGAAAATTTGGTGTTGTATAATATCTGCCATAGTTATAGTCATAAAAAACGTATATTAAGATTTTGGTATGGTTCAGATCATCCATTCATATCTTCCATTCCAGAATTTTCATCAACAGCGCGCACCAATCTTTGTTTGAATCAGATGCCTCCCTCTGTTTTTTACAAAAACTGAGTATAATAAATATAAAAGTTTTCTTGTGTTTCTTAATAGTGTATTTTTTTGGCCTTACAATTTTGAGCATTTTTTAGTCCGTCCCCCTACCTACTAATATTGTTGTCAGAGTTTTGTAAATGAACTTGAAATAAGTAAAATATTTATTATTTGATTCCAAATATTTTTTTTAAGAACACAGCAAACGGAGAGTACACAGCAAATTTTCTATTTTGCTTTCAGATCTCATTGTGTCTTTCCACTTTTTTTTTTTTACTTTTTGATCTATGGTGCCCATAATCGTACTTTGCCAACATTTCCCAACTATGTCGTCCGCAATCAGCATTTGATATTAGTTCGTAAAAAGCGTTTGGCCCCAAGGTTTCCATAGCTTTGTTGCTCCACCTCATATACATATATATTTTTAATAACGACCATTAATGGTTTTCCAAAAAAAAAAAGTTAAAAGAATATAGGTACATATATTTTGATGATGTTTTCTGTCTGAATTTTAATTACAAATCAACTTAGTGTAGCTAATAAATAAAAAGATTAATATAATTTTCAACAGTTAAAAACACTTATTTTATTTCCTCAAATGCACATTTCAGAAGCAATGCTTCCATCGTCAGTGAGATTTATAAATTAAATTAAATTAAATTATTTGTCAAAAAACTAACAAAAAACAAAAATGTTTCTAAACAAAATTACAATTGAGTTGAGTTGAATCTATAAATCTCACTGACGATGGAAGCATTGCTTCTGAAATGTGCATTTGAGGAAATAAAATAAGTGTTTTTAACTGTTGAAAATTATATTAATCTTTTTATTTATTAGATTAAAAAACACGTGGAATATCTCTACTACAAAACTCATTAGTGTAGCTGTTAAAAGATAAGTTTATAAATAAATAAATAAAGTGGTGCAACAAAGCTAGGAGCACTGGGGCCTTGTGCACTGCTCACAAAATTTGATAATTTTGTTTTTAAGATTCTTATGTCTTGCAAAGTATTGAGAGGGTTCAGTAAAAGAAAGCAATGCTTAGACATTTTGCTTGTGACTAATTTTTCCTTTCATTTTAATGAATCCGTTAAATGAAAATCGAATCTTGCATTTACGTTCCGGCTCCAATCGAACCTTCTTTTTATTCAAAGGAACATTCAAGTCGTTAAATTTCTTCAGTTTTCACGGTTCAGTTCAAGATGATAAATTGCCCAGGTTTTAAATGAACCTTCACTTCTTTACTCAGTGAGCATCCCAGAAGAAGAAGTTGAAACTTGGAACCCTTATCAAACGGGGATCCCTACGATGAAATAATTTTTTAAATTTCCAGTGGGAAAACCCACGTCAGTAATTTAATAGGTCTCTATTAATGCAGTTTTAAATCAAAAAAAGTCTACAGTCGAACTAATGCTTACATTACCGCTAATCTCAAGAAACCCGAGGCTACAATGTCGATAAACACCATCTTTTCATTGACTTAAAAGATGCGTGCTACAATATTTACAGAGACGAACTATGCAGAACCATTTCTAGTTTTGGCATTCGAGCAAAACTCGCACCCCTATGCAGGATGGCTTTGGAGAACTTTTACAGGTCTTAGACTTTTTTCAAGAATGTGTGCAAATCTTAACCGCCTAAACCAGAGCCATAATTTTCCGAAAATCTGTACAAATTACTCGCCTACGAAGAGGACGTTGAAATTTTCAGAAAAGTAAAGAGAAAATCAACGAATTGGACAAAACGTCATAATTCCAAGTCATAACTTCGAGATATTACAGACTTCGTCTACAGGATTCGCTATAAACAAGGCAAATTACATCTGTACGTAAATCAAAAGAGAAATTGTTGTTGATTAATGCCGTTTTGGATTAAGAAGGCGGTCGGGAAATTAAACTTTTTCTGGAAGACACAAACATTGATGATCCTTGTCGTCCTATAAGGTGGCGCGGAAGCGTGGGCCTCATCTTCAGGGATTGATGGAACCCTTTACCTATTTGAAAGAATCATTTTGCGAGTGATTTTTTATCGTATGGTGTGGAAAAAAGCGTTCAACGATCTGTATGAGCTACGCATTGTGCCTCAGGCAACAAAATATTTCACATAGCAAAATGAGAAATTTGCTGGTTAAATTTAAAAGTACCCACTGCGATTTGATAGAAATAATCAAAAATGTGGTACTTTGCGTTGGTAAGCATGTCTGCCTGTTGACCCAAAGGTTCGTGGTTCGAATCCCAACAGAGTCGAAAACGTTTTTCATCGGTTATCGTCTTTCGCGAGGAATTGACAAGTCCTCTTTTAGTAAATTCATTGCAATGAAAAGCGCCATTTAGTTCCCTTACATGGCATGGTTGTGAGAAATGCGCTAGGCCCAGAAGCTTCTCGCTCTGTTGCGCCACCCTATTTATTTTATTTTTAAACAAAAAAGGAAGTTTAGTAACGTTTGATTATCTTATTCAATTTTTTTTTCTAAAGTACATAAGGATCTTAAAAATGTGCTGTGTGGTGGTGATAAGATTGGCAAATCACGAAAATATTTGTTTTTTTTTTAACGAGATATTGAAATAAATTATAAATAATAAAACTTAAGAGCTAGCACCCAAGTGAATATTTTAATACTTTATTAAAAAACCCAAAATAAAAATAATTTAAAATAATTACTGAAAATGATTTCATTCATATTAAAAGAAAACAAATTGCAAAATCAAAAACAACAGCCAACAAACCACAAGCCAAAAGAATAACTAAATTTGCTTTACAAAACCCTGCCTTGGGGGCTACATTTGTCTTTATCAATTTATAATTCTACTCCCAACGCCTTTTCCTTTTCAAAAGTCAATACTTTCTTAAATACCTCAATCAATTTCAATTAGGCATCAAAAATGGATGCCCATTGAAACAAAAATGTCATCAATCATCTAATCTAATTACCTTACCCCTAAGCTAAACGTGCCCCAAAACGCATTCCATCTGAAAAACACCATCCTATGCGCACAATAATTCATTGACAAAGCCATCCAAGTCAACCACACTATTCAATTAATCATTTGAGTATCAAAATACCTTCCTTGAGTTGTGAGTTTGAACAAGCACAAGCTCAAGCACACACCTTCAGGTATTACGTAAAGGAAAAAGTAATTAACTGAGAGCGTTAAAAACATAATCGTTTAACTCGTGACCTATGACTGACTAAAAAAAATGATGAACACCTTCCTGTGTGTGTCCTGCATAAGAAAAACCCTTCTTAAAAAAAATACACACAAATGGTACCCCGTTAAACCGTAAAAACGTTTTCAGCTTCATAAAACATTCAACTTAAAAGCAAAGTTTCTTCGCTTCAAATGTATTCATTATCTCAAGCGACTTCTGTCGCCCAACCCCATCGAATGATTACATAATCGCCACCCTGCTTCTCCATCCTGGCGTTTGATTCTTTCGAAAGAAACAACTAAATTCTAGACTGGACTTATAAGTTGAGATACCAAATCGAGCGTGCCCTCTTCGACCCAACTTGATTTATAATACGCACGCACAATAAAAATAAAGGCCCTTCCACCACACCCCTCCCAAAACAGGATATTCATCTTAACTGCCGCAAAGTTGTGAAAAAAGAAAAATTAATGGCTTACGACGACGCCAAAACTTACCCCAAAAACTAAAGATGACAAGATGACTGGTGAACTTGTGAATCAGTAGCAGCAGCAGCAGCAGCCGATTAATTTATTACGCCTAAATGGTGGTAGTAATCCGTTTTGTGTATCCTTAACAGTTAATCCTTCAGTTATTAATTCAAAAATGTAATCATTCAACGCTTCGGTAGTAGTAATCCATCAATTTTTTTGAAATTCAACTGAAACTCTGAAAATATTTTTTCTCACATTTTCTATAACCAAAAAAGATAATCTCCTTTTTTTGGTTTCTTCTAAAACCACACTCAAACACACTAGGCTCCTTTCTGATAAAAAAAAAGCCCAGAGCAAAGCACTTCCCGTGATTACATAAATCTTTCAAATATTCTAATCCGAGAAAGGATCTACGAGCGAGCCACACAACGAGATACCATTTGACACAGAAATGAAGATGAAATGAAAAGAGAAAACACCAGCGGACGACACAAAAATGTATCTATTTATTCAAAACCGTTTGGGGAAATTCCGAAATTCGTTTCGTTTTTGATTATTATTTAAAAGTTTACTACCTCTGTATCACACGCGGCCCCAAAGTCACACGCACAACTTTTATTACATAAAAAATTCTTGAAAATGTAAAATAATATCCTCTGCTCTCTGTGTATCCTTTGAGATGTGTGTGTGTGTTTTTTTCTTCTTGTTTTTAATTTGGGTGTTAGACCAAAGAGCATCAAAGCCGTCGTATCCGTTAAACCGAAACCCGAACTTCTCGAAAAGGCGACCGTCACAAGACTGGTCTCCATAGAGGTAGGAGCATAGCGAAAAGTTCCTATTTTGTGTGTGCGTCTCCGTGTTTGGGGAATGGACTTTCACCTTGTGTATGTTCTGTGATAGAGGAAGAAGAGGCTGCTGTGTAAAAGCTTTTTTTCATTTTGGATTCATCCTTGAAATACATTCCTCGGAAAAACGATGATAAGATACATTGCTATGGGGATTCCATGGGTCGGTCGTTCGGTGAATCAATGGTTTTGACTCATTTTGAGAATGAAAGTGATTGTGTGTTTGGAGTGTGGAGCTTTGAGCTGAGTGAAAGAGAAGCAAGGCTGGAGAGGCTATACGATGGATGCATTCTGTTAGTAAAATACACTCAAAAAGAGGGAAAGTGTATTGTTGAGTTGTGAGACAAAAGCTTTTTGTAAAAATAAACACTTTCGCGAAGACAAATAAGAGCCAATGCAATAGACCTACTGCACTAATTAAATTGGACATTTTGATGTCGAAAGCTATTCTATGGAAGATCGGTAGCGGTGATGCATCTGGGGCAGAGGCTTTTGTGGAGAGCGAACAAATAAGAATACAGTCATGTCGTCAGGAAAATATGTATAAGCTACGTTACGATGAAAGGCTGGATGGTAAAAGTACTTGTGTCTTCAGCGACAGCCTTATGCACAATGCACATTCTTAATTAGGTGAGCATATGAATCTGACCCTAAACCAAAATCTTTTGCCGGCGAACTCTTTCCTGTTCTGCACTCTTAGTCCGTTGACATCATCTTCCACTTGGTTTCACCATCCAAGACCAGGTCTTCCCTTTCCGCAACATCAGTGCAATGTGCTTTCGAAGGCATGTCAACCCGGAGCGTTCATAGATGTGCTTCCGCTCTACATGTCAAAGCCATCGGAGTCTCTTTAGCGTACTCTCGTAGCTATGGCCATGTCGATATACCGTCGTTTTTGATTTTTTTTTTTCTTCTCATACAGGACCAAAGATCACTTGTAGTATTGTTTTGTCGAATCGAACAAGGCTTCCTTATCGCTATACATGATTTCGATGCTTTCGCTCACTATAGCAGGGTCTTGTGAAGGGTTACCTTCGATTTTCTACGGAAGGTTTTAATTCTCAATTGCATTCTTAACCCAAGGAGCATTATTCGGTGGATGAACCTAATGATGGTAAGACCGGCCCTTATCTATGGAGCGGTAGTCTGGAACAAGAGAACTGACCACGTGACCACTAGGAAAGCATTAGAAAAAGACTTGCGTGCATATGCTTATCAGGAGCAATGAGAAGCTGTCCAACTGCGGCTTTGAAAGTATTGCTAAGCCTGACACCTATGCACCTGGTAATAAAGAAGCTTCTCAAATGCAACGATAGCTAGATTTGCCAAAGAGACTGAGTGTCCTGAAATCTAGCGAAAAGAGTATAATATCGAACGAGTTACCACTCATTGATTTCTCTCGGGATAGCAAAACCAAGGAATTCAAATTCGATAAGTTCTTCAACGTTGAGCTAAGTAACAAAAAGGCATGACAAAGTGAAAAAGAGACCCACTCAATTAAGACCCATGCAATAAACGGTACACAGATGGCTCAAAAACAACGGAGGGAACTGGAGCAGGAATTTTTGGGCCAAGAACGAAAATTTCAGTACGCATGGGAAGAATGTCAAGCATATTCCAAGCAAAAGTCTATGCAATACGTAAATGCGCGGAAGTAAAAATTGACAGGAAATATAAAAACAAACATGTTGCAATAAGCTGCAATTAAGGCCCTAAGATCCTTTACAATCTCCTCAAATATTGTCAGCGAATGCATTGACAAATTGAACAAACTGGGCTGCAACAACAAGGTTACAAGGTACTGGGTACCAGGACATGTAGGAATCATAGGCAATGAACAGGCAGATGAACTGGTAAAGACCGGAGCCGGATCACCACTCATAGGACCGGAACCTATTTGTGGAGTAACAGAAAGCCACATCAAGAAAGAAATCAAAAAGTCGGAGGAAGACAACAGAGCCAAACTTTTACTTGGCACTTTTAACAGAAAACGTTATAAAGACGCAATAAAACTAAGTAGAAACAATTTAAGAACGCTAGCCGGGCTCTTAACCGGACACTGCAGTCTAAGAAAACACCTAAAAGTACTAGGGCATAGAGAGCGACGACCAATGCAGATACTGCAACGAACAGGAAGAGTCTCCTGACCACCTCTTAGGTGACTGCGAAGCTCTAATACACCAAAAGAAGAAGTACCTAGAATCCTACTACGTAGAGGAGAAGGAGCTTAAACTCCTAAGCATAACCCAGATACTAAGTTTCATCAGAGGAACTAATCTGGATGAAGTACTTTAATTAAGGAATACCACTTAAGAAGTAGGGGGTACAATATATCTAAAAAGGTCGAGGTGCAATACAAAACCCTAATTATTCATTCATTCAAAACAAAGAGGCAAAAATAGGTAATAGCAATTCTCTGTTTAGTCTGCTGTAATATGAAAAGCTGGTCGATTCTGGACTTTTCTAGTCTGAAACCGCATTGGTGGGGATTTATTAAATTGTTGACGTGGGGCTTCAGACGTTCAAATATTACAGCAGACAATTTCCAAATGCGACATTCAGGTAGCTTATTTCTCTAGAGCATTCCTGAGGGTCGTTTGTTTTTAGGATCGGACAACGGACATACGATACTGAGGTTCCATTTACCATCCATTCTGTCTTCCAACCATGCCATGCAAATAAGTCATGAGTTGTGTCTTCGAGGCCATCTTCAGCTTCTTTATGCCAAAACCATTCCATCGCACTTCTTTGATGCTGAATGCTTCGGAACCATAGAATTATTTGGGTTGGGTTGTTTACCCCACGCAGAACTCCCAGCTTAAATGTGTTATGAATTAATTGGAATTTTCAGTTAATTTTTGGATCTACTGAGTTGAATTGAGTCTTACAGTTTTTAGAAATTGGATAAAGTACCCAAGATTTAATACCACTTGAGTAGTATTGTAACAAAGTTTTGGCTTGATTACATAGAGTTTTCTTACTAACTCTATAAAGATGAAAGCTAGCGCACGTGCATTGAACTTTTTGCAAAATGCAACTGTGCTCAAACTCAAGGCTAAGCTTGCCGAAATGGCCACACTTGGTGCAAAGACTGCACTAAAGGCTCGTCGGAATGAAGCCATTCAAACTTTTGACCTGGACCAAATGGAGAACTTTTTTAATGGCGATATTGAGGAAGAAGGCGAGGAAAGTGGTAACGATGATCTAGAAGACGAAGAGAGCACTGTTTCGCAACGTCTGCTGCATGTTCGTCACGTGATGTTGAAGATTCGTTGCCAACGTTTTGTGGTGACGACGACTATCCCATTAAGAAGTGGATAGAACATGTTGAAGAAGCAATTATTAGTTACCGCCTTAGCCAATCAGAGTCTTTTATTTATTTTAAATGGCTGCTCAATTGATTCTTAGGTCTAGGACTTTCCGGACATGGGATGAGCTTAGAAGTGCTTTTATGGTAGAATTCCATCACTACATAACTGCTACAGACGTCCATAATGCGTTTCGAAATCGCAAGAAACGTAGTGATGAATGAAATTATCAGCAATTTGTCCTTGCTATGCAGGAGATAGCATCATCAGTAGAGATTTGTGAGCAAGACGTCATTGCTTACATTATAAAAGTAATACCAGATTCCATGTGCAACAAGCAGCTTATGTTTGTCGCAAACACCATCGCTGAGCTAAAATCCATCCTACGTAAGTACGAAAAGATGAAAGCTGAGCTGCGTCCATCAACGTTTAGCTACAACAAGTCCGCAGAGCACCCAAAACATTCGCCACGATTTGAAACCAAAGTTAAGTGCTACAATTGCAACGAGGCTGGTCACATCTCAACAAAGTGTTCCAAACCACGTAGGGGAAAAGGGTCGTGTTTTCGTTGTGGCGAAAAAGGGCATATTAATTGGAATCTTTAGTTAATTTTTGGATCCATTGAGTTGAATTGAGTCTTACAAATGGTAAGGTTCTTTTTAAAAAATATTGAAAAACCATGAAAAGCGTTGATGGCTCATATTTCAGAGTAGCTCAATTGGGGGTTTCTGCATTTTGACTGCTGAATCAATTGTTGGTTCTGTAAGTCCAATTCGTTCTCTGTGACATTTCTCAGAAGCTCTGGCATGTCACTAAGATGTTCTATTATGCTTCGTGGCTTTTGTTAGCACTCCCACTTACTTACTTTAGCTGAAAATGAAACTGAAGCTCTAGATTCATAATTGAACAATAACAGAAGAGGTTGGAGCTGAAGCTGAAGCTGGAGAAGTTAGAGTTGTACCATTCCCTTTTAAATGTTTGTGTCGTGTCCTATTCTTTTGCCTTTTTGTCCTGTTTTCTATACTTCTATTTAGTTTTTCTGTATTATGGACCCGCTTTTGAACCCTTTACCCTTTTCCTTTAGCTCCAATTACTTCCCTTTATTTTTTGCTTATTTCCTATTTCCTTGGGTCCTTCATGGTCTAACCCATAAAGTTGATGCTGCACTCTTCTTCTTGTCTTCTTTCCCTTTTCCTATGGTTTCACTTCCTATTTTTGAATAATTCTTTTATATTCTGAATCTGCACTTTTTCCAAGTAACATTTGGGTTTTCAGGCTTTCATTTTCTCTTGGACTTTTGTTGTTTTCATTTTGTGTTTTCCTTTGTTTTCTTGTTTTTCTATGACTAAGATTGTCATTTTTAGCATTTAGTCAATACAAAAAACTTCCATTTTCTATCACCTCAGTATGACGGAGGTATTTGACACCTTTTGATAACAAAATTCAAGTATATGACTCAATGTATTTAGATTTTTTTATGGAGTTTTCTCAACCTGTTTTTCGGCACTATGCCCGTTTCTTTGCATTTAAAAGTAAAAAAAGTAAAGTAAAGAATTCATTTATTGACATTTTGAGTTTGTTACATTAACATAGATTTTTATGAATTTATAAGCTTTGGCTTAGCCGTCAGCTCGACTGGCATCATTAAAATATTTTATATTAAAAAAGCAAAGAAAAAAAAAAAAAAAAATAGCATTAAAAACTAAACTGAATTTGTTTTGTATATTTTTGTATTTTTGTATTTTTGTATTTTTGTATCATTATCACGCATATTCTGTTACAAGCAGCATTCTAAATTTATAGGTTTCCTTCAAAAACAAGGCAAGCTCTTTCCAGTACGTTCCGTTTAAGATGATCTTTGTCTTCTCCATTGAAAGAACAGCTTTTCCAAAGTAACGCAGTCTATAAGGTTTGTAAATTGGGCAAATGCTTAGTAGATGGAAGCAGTCTTCTTTGGCTTTCATGTTACATATAGTGCAGAACTGATTAAAATTCCCGTTGTAGGGGCTTCCGTTGAGACTTAAAACCTCACATCTTGCTTTGAATATCAAGGAGATTTCCTTACAGCTGAATGTATCTGTAAAATAATTTGTATCACAGAGATTGTGCTCTAATTGGGCGTAAAGTATTCTGCTTAACGACTGACAGGCCTCTTCAACCATTAGATTTCGAGTACAGTCTTCTTGCATTTGTATAATTTTATAAAATTTATCCTTCAAAATTTGGGGCAGGTTTGGGTCGATAACTTCTCCATATGCAGTACCAAGGTTTTGCCACGTTTCCATCCACCAATCTTTATTTCTTATCTCATATAGTAGCAGCTTTTTGGACAAACGGGATTCAGGGTATTTCAAAACTTTAATGATGTAATCGGCTTGAAGCTTCAGAGTGTAGGTAAATAATTTTGGTAGCCCTGATTCCAGGTATATGGCGTAGTTCGGAGTATTTATCGGAAGATAAAACAGTTTTTTAATAAAATTTCGTTGTAATTTTTCAACTTCTTCATACTCTCTTAACCCCCAAACTTGGGCAGCGTAGCAAAGCGAAGATTTTATAACAGAATCAAAGATTTTGTATTTGACAGAGAGATTTATATGTGGATTTAAGAATACATTTCTCCATGTTAAATTGATGAGACCTTGTGATGCATTACATTTTTCTGTGAGGTGTTTCCCAAAATCCAAAGTTGAGTTGAGTTTAATTCCAAGATATTTGTATTCTTTCGCTACATCCAAACGAGTTTCATTAAAAGTCCAAATATTTCTCACTTCACGCTGATTTGATCTTGAGAAAACCATAACTTTTGACTTTTCAGTATTGATAGCGAGACCCCATTTTTCACAATATGCCGCAAGACGATTTATCATTAACTGTAAATTTTCTGTTGACTCTGACAATATAACAAGGTCATCGGCACAGAGCAATACATTTACGATGACGCCTGCAATTTGGATACCTCCGGGAAGATGTTTAACAATGTCATTTATAAAAAGAGAGAACAAGAGGGCACTGAGAAGACACCCTTGCTTAACACCAGTATCTGTTCCAAACCATTGCGAAAAAACTGCTCCATCCCATACTGTTGCCTTTGTGTCCGTATACATGTTGCGTATTACTCGAAGAAATCGTGTAGAAACACCCAGTTCAGAAAGCTTATACAGCATTGCATTCCGATTCACCAGATCAAACGCAGCTTTGAAATCTACAAAAAATGCGTAGATTTTCTTGTTTCTTGCTTGATATGCTTTAACTATAGATGTCAGGGAGAAAATTTGATCAATAGTAGAATAGTTTTTTCTAAACCCTGCTTGAAATTCAGAAAGGATGTTATTTTCGTCCACCCACTTTTCTAGTCTGCAAACCAGTACTCCACAGAATATTTTCGCTATAACATTCATGAAAGAAATGCCACGGTAGTTTTCAACGATGTTCGAATCACCCTTTTTATGAATAGGAAATATAACGGATGTTTTGAAAGATGCTGGAACTTCCGCACTCATTAAAATTTTGTTAAAAAATGCCAACAAATTGTTAAAAAAAGATGCAGAGGCATTTTTAAAAAATTCATAGGGTATCCCATCTTCTCCCGGTGCTTTCCCATCTTTTGCTTTTCGAAGAACTGTTTGTATTTCATTTGCATTTATATTTAGGAAGTCACTGCATTTTCCACGATGTTATTTCATTTTCATTGGGATGGGCTTATCCTTTCATAATAAAGCCAAACAGGGGGACCAAAAATATTTTTTGAGTAGAAAGTAACGGGTCTATGAAATAACTCCCACGAAATAAGTCCCACTTTTAAAAACGAAATAAGTCCCACCAAAAATTGCTTAAAAAAATGAAATAACTCCCACGAAATAATTCCCACTTTTGAAAACGAAATAAGTCCCACCAAAATGAAATGATTTAAAAATTTACTTGAAATGAAATAACTCCCACTCAAAATGAAATAACTCCCCCTTGAATAATATATTTCTTAAATGAATTAAGTCCCACTTTCATAAACGAAATAAGTCCCACTTTTTCATTGTTTAATGCGATTTCAAATAAGAAGTATTTGGCTCTTCGAAAAAAACACACGTCGAATAATATGAATAATCAAAGCAGAGGAACAATAAAGAAAAATCGTATACAAGCAAGAAGAGCCATGAGAGATAAGGACAAAAAATTATGGTTATCCCTTTTACGAAATATTGGACATTTCGTAAAAGGGACAACCATAACTTTTTGCATAAGAAAAAATATAAATTTAGGGGTATGAAATAACTCCCACTTTACAAAACGAATTTATTCCCACTCAAAACGAAATAAGTCCCACTTAAAATAAAAACGCGTAACGAAATAAGTCCCACCAATTGACGAAATAAGTCCCACTTTTAAAAACGAAATAACTCCCACTTTCAAAATAGCAATTTTTGGTGGGACTTATTTCGTTTTTAAAAGTGGGACTTATTTCGTGGGAGTTATTTCATAGACCCGAAAGTAACAGTGTGATCTGACTAGACCTTGTTGGATACTGGTGCTACTGTTAGCTGCTGATCATGAGAATAGAAACCTACTTTTCGGATAAAAACCCTCAATTCATTAAGTTCCGTAAGAAGAAGAAGGTTCGCTGTTCAACTTGTATTTCACCATCAGGAATTCATTTGACATCGTTGTCTGTCTAAGAATCTTCCAAATTCACCTCAACCTTAAAGTCCTAGTAAAAAAAAGCAAACAAACAAAATCTCAACTATTCTGTTGGTAGACATCACTGTGAACCACATTTAGGACAAACCATGCTCAACCGCACTTCATGAATATATATTAAAATTATTTCAATTTCAAAAAAAAAAAGAAATCGAAATATGTTATTCTTTTAAATGCAAAAAAAGAGCTCCAAGCAAACCCTCACAACACAACAATTTTAAACGCCACTAACAAAAAAAAAAAAAACAACCGAATGCCTCATTTCAATTCATTGTTTGTTTAGTTTGAATTTTCGTATCGTTTATCGTCTTTCCCCTTTCTTTTTCTTTTCTCTTTTTTTTCTGCTGTCTTTTCGCATTGGCAAGGACACAGGACAGAATCACAATTTAATTAATGCGGCCATTGTGTAGACAAATTTTCGAATAATTTCTTGAAATCATTTTGCAAGCAAAGATAAATAATAGCAACTTTTCGATTTTCCAAACAAAGAACAATCTAAAATTTATTAGGTAAATTTTAGTCTGCAATCAGCGCGATTCCTCTTTGACCTTGAAAGCTCACGCTGAAATAATAATTTGCACATTGCTCACGTATTACGATTGAAAGCACATCAAAACTTGTGCCCTTAGAAAAATGCCATCACAGCTCACAGCTCTGTGGTAGGTGGTACCGTGTAGGTAGATGTGTACACATTCCATCCTCCTCCACTCCTCCTGCCATAAAAAAATTTGGCTCATAAAAGTCGCGAGCGTACGTTGTGCATCTCAAATTCTTTAATATAATGTAATTTATGGAGCGAAAAATAAATAAACTGTGTAATCCTATATTGGGTTTAAATTTATTGAAAATTAACGAACGAGAAAACGAGCAGCGCATTATCATCAAGGGGAGGAAGATTTACAAGAGTATCTCGTTTCCGTTCAAAAATCAAATGCTTCTCGAGACGTGGAGTTGAGCGCGAAATTTCCATCAATTTTTTGTTTCTAAAATTAAAGGAAAAAAAACAAATTAATTATCGATGATTGCTCTTTCGTAATTAAGTTTTGCCATCAGATAACTCCTTGCGTGAGAGTGGGTGTGGAGTCGTCTGTCTGTCGTCCCCTTCATTGAGGCGAAAAGATATTAAAATGTGGCTTAGCTTAATCGTGGCGAATTTTATTTTACAGCTCATAACCAAAAAGATACATTTTGGTTACATGCAGATACTACTAAAGATACACGACCACTTTCAGTCTAACCATTTCCATAGACTCTCTCTGTTGGGTGTTGGGAAAAATGTAAAATAAAGCCATGGGCAGGAGCCAGGAGGAGTATACATGGTGCAAGGACCTTGTTCTGGTTGCTCATAAAAAAACATCCCGGGATGTGTTATTTTATTTTTCCTGCGGAGACTCCCGGATGGCGTTATGTTCCAGGAAGTGCCTTTTATCACCATCATCCCTCATACAAACAGAAGGGTTGAGTGTCTTCTGTTTTGTCAGCTACAACGACAAGGACGAACGCAAAAAAAAATGTTATGAATCAATTCATTGAGCGCGCGGAGAAAAGAGAAATGATAATGATCTACAAAATGTCAGTCACTTAACATTATGCCCCCCGAAAAATTGGAGAAAGCCAATTCATTAGAAAGTGCCTTCCTCACAGATTTGGGATGAAATTAAAATTGTGTTTAATAAATAGGTTAAGTGACATGGTAAGCCCTAGGATAGGTGGATTAACTCAAAAGGGTTGAGTGTAGCGTGACGGAGGCTCTAGTCTAGATGATAGGATATTCTTTTTCATTTGGCTTCAGCTAATGAATGCGAGGGATGAGATTTTAAATGACAAGACTGGGAAAATTATTACAGGCTTTCTACAATAAATGGCTTATTATACGATGGTAAATTCAGGAGTGCTAAAAGGGAATGGCTTTAAAGGGTTGAAAGAAGCGGAATTACAACATAGAGACGAGATATTCGTGCAATAATTTTTCATTCGTACGCATTGTCAACTTTTTGAAGGATGATGTAAATATGAAGAGTAAGTGAAGAAGAAAAGTTGAAATTTGTTGTTGGCTCAGAGAGATTTTGGGGATAAAAGGGGATTTAGCAATCGATAAACGCTGGCTCTTTGACAGGTTTCAGGTCAGAGCCATGACAGGTACGATATTAAAATGAATGAATAGGTATTTTGCGAGATTTTACTTACTTTTAAATGGAAAGAGCATGAGAAATATATTTGGAGTGAAGGATGGGGCTACATCAATCTCATTTTCATGGCTTTTGGTTAATATGACACAACAAAGGTTTGTGTACCGTCATACTTATAAATTCAACTCAATTTCAAGTTGTGTTGCACCAATTTACGTACCTGTGGAAGGACTTCTTAGAACATAGCTGTAGTTTCCGCCACTTGTCGTAATCTATCTATCTCTGTATAGAAAAACAAAGTCGGGTTTGTTCGAACACTTATACCTCGAGAACGGCTGGAGAGATTTTTATGGTTGATTGTTTGTATTTGTTTCCGTCCTAAATAGCAGAATAACTATTGAAAACATTCCCCGGACGGGAACGTGAGCTAAAAACTTGCATGCAATCTTCAACTTAGCAGTGTTGTTCAGACACGGTGAAAATTTTTGGTTTTTAGGCAATTTTGTGTAAACAACGTTTTACAGAAGTTGGACCCGGACTAATCAGCTGCTAGTCAAATACAAATGAAAATGTAATCAGACAATCAACACTAAATACAAAGCTCTTGACAAATTTTCCACATGTGTAAATTCGAATCCCGAAGCTTTCTTGATTGGTTCCTCGAGTGTAGTAAAATGAAGGCCAGAAATTAAAAAAAAAAAAAAAAAAAATACGCGCACACAAAGAGAGTTCCACTGTACCAACAAAAGCCTTGAGAACTGGACCTCTATCAGAAATTTCACTCCATACAGGTTTCGCTTCGAGCTCTTTCTAGGTAATTGGGTATTATCAAATTTGAAACAAAGATTCGAAGAGCCTCGTCTTTACATGGTATCTCCCACCAACGATAAGATACGATTGCAGAGACAAAAGGGCAGGTCGAAATCTCCAGGTGCAGACAAATTCAACGCATTTGGTTGACCTAAGATGTGCAGCAATCCAAAACCGGAACCGGAAATATAAAAATACAACACCGTCTACAATAAGAACCAAGTGGAGAAAGCTAAACAAAGATGCATTTATCTTGTACGTGTAAGGTTATTTGTGAATCACCAAAAATTGTTTTCCAATTCCACAGCACAAAATAAGAAGGCATACCTAATCTACCTTAAGCTTATATAAAACACCCCAAATCGCTGCTAAAGGTCTTTCAATGGGACACCAGCATTAAACCAAAGAAACGTTTTGAAATATGTAACTTTAGGAGCAATAACTAAGAAGAAATCTTGGTCAAAGTGCTTTTTTTAAAACTGCTGATTAGTAAGTCACCGTGGCTAGCTCGAATAAAGCCAAGTCCAGAGATCCAATTTCCAACCACATTTTCTAGCAATTGAGGCTGTATGTCGGCAATAACGCCACGAATGTTGGCTTCCAAGCTCTCTCACGTTTCTGGTTTGTTGACTTAGACAAGTGATTTCACATATCCCCAAAGAAAATAGTCCAATGGTGCCGAACCACACGATCTTGGTGGCCAATTGACAGGTCCATTCTGCGAAATTATGCGCTTATTGAATGTTTCCTTCAATATATCGACTGTGACGTGCGCTGTGTGGCGTGTAGCGCTGCGCCGTCTTGTTGGAAACACATCGCCTCTACATGCATGCCATCCAATTCGGGAAAAAAATAGTCGGTTATCATGGCTCTATACCGGTCTCCATTAACGGTAACTGGCTCGCCAGTATCATTTCGGAAGCAGTATGGCCCAATGACCACTGGCCCATAGAGCACAACAAACAATCAGTTTTTGTGGATGTAATGGTGTCTCAAGGTACTCATATGAATTCTCTTCACTCAAAATGCGGCAATTTTGCTTTTTGACGTAAACATTCAACCAAAAATCAGCCTCAGTACTGAACAAAATTTTGCAATGAAAATCAGCATCGAGATCAATCATATTTTCAGCCCATACACCAAATTCAACAATTTGCTCTACAGTGCAATTGTTTCTTCGATGCGCATTGTTCGACGTCTCTGCGGATGCTTATTATCTCAGGAAGTAAACATAGTGCCAAAACGATCCATGGCTAACCGAATTAAATGCTCTGATGAACGGTTATGTCGACCATAAAATGGACGGATCTTGCGGTTAACTTCGCAAACTGAACTATTATTTTCGAAGTAAATTTGCACGATTTGCAAGCGTTGTTCTTTTGTCAATCTGTTCATGATGAAATGGCAAGCCAAACTGAACATAAATGATATTAGAGTTGGCTATTCAAAAAACTAACTCTTAAAATATTATTGTCATGAAAACGCTTTCTCAATTAGCTGTTTGGAATCGCAAACAGTTGTAGGTCTCTGAACAAGTTTTGGTTGTAAAAAATGTGTCAAGGCACGTGTCTCCGCGCCACCCTTGTTTACTTATGTATTAAGACAGTTTCACATAATAAAAGGTATACGTACGAAAAGGAAGTGGAAGGAAAAGATAAAGTATTTGAAGTGCTTCTTTGAATAGTCTCAATACGAAATACGCAATTAGCGTCGACGAAATTTTGAGAGAAGAAAAGTGAAAAACTGCAATTGTGAGCATTATGTGTAAAGAAAATGGGTTTAATGTGTGGTTGGTTTCCCTCGGCAAAAAAGTGATGCTCTTGACATGAATGCTTCCACGTACCTTTTCTACTAAAAAGACTTAAAATTAACTCGCACAAGGGCTCCGATTCCAATGAATGAATTAAATTTAATTTATTCCATAACAATTCCAATGTCTTTTTGTGAATGCCGAAGCAAACAGGACGTAATGACAGATGCAAATTTAGGAGTCGTTTGAATTCCAAACTTTCAATTTCCTTTCAATTCCTGCTGTCCGTAATGTCCCCCCCAAAGAGGTAGAGTGACCCACTTTGACAAAACTAATTTCCAACTGTTACCCAACCGATGTTTTCGCATTCTAGCTCCAACCTTTTTAATTAAACTGAAAGAAAAAAATGAAGAAAAAAAAGAACTCCACTCGATATTTAAAAAAGAGATTTTAAAAAGGATTCCCATAAATCTGTTGGTTTGGCTAAGCAAACTGCAGGTTAATTTAATAAAATCTTTTTTTTTGCTGCTCTTAACAGAATCAAGTATACATTTTTTGCTTCTGTGTACTACGGGTCGAAGAAATAGTTCCCCCACCCACGTCCCCTCAGCAATTAGACAGTTCCTTCACAAACATATCAATATCCTTCGAAGGGAGAGAGAAAGAACGGAAATCCTATGACTTTCATTCCGATGCGATTTCTTTGGCGCAGAAATATAGTTTCACAAGACAAAAAAATGTTTGTAACAAAAATCAATACGGAAAAGAAAACAGTAAAAATATAGAGGAACAACTTTTGCCTTTCTATTTATTTTATTTTGAACTTCTCTGGCCAAAATAAGCATTCTTTTCTTAAAAATTGAGAAAAACTTCAAGGTAGGAAGGACACGTAGCAATGGCACAGATATAGTTATGAATTCCTTGTCATAACTACGGCATGGTATGGCATTTCCTGTGAAAAATGGCAAGTGTGGTGTGGTGATCTGAGATCCATCGAAGCTCTCACGCTAAATAAAATTATATGCACGAAGTTTGAACGTTGGTGGGTGGAGACATCCATTCGTGTATCGTGGATACCGTATCTGTATCTGTTTTATGGTCTTCTTTTGTTGAAAGTCACATTTATTATCTCAGTCCACATATTAGGTCTTTCGCACGCAGTGTAGTAAGGCCGAGAAGAGGGAAAAATGGCAAGCCAAGTGGATAACATGGGAGTTTGATGTGACCGAGCCGGAACACAATCCAGATGGCCATTGTCGTCATGTAATATGATTGCTTCCGGCGTTGAGTGCAAGAACACACAATATTGTGTATCGGAATTCGGTAAGGAAGAAAATGAAACGCTTTTTTTGTTGTGGTCAATTTTACGGAATCAGCAAAATCCTTTTTGTGGAAATTTTTTTTTGTTTTGGTATTGTTGAGATGGTTGTTGGGTCTTGATGGTCAACACATCTGTGATATATCACGTTTGCTGGGCACTGATAGAAAATGGTGTAAAAAGCAATTCTTTTTTTGTATTAAGAAAGAAAGTCCTGTGATAAGAGTATGTAGGCAACAAAAGATATTCTTTATGGGTTTGGGTTTATTTTTTTGCGATATAAATCGTTTGGTAGTAATGAAGTCGTATCCAAGGCTGGATTTTGTGGAGCTCCGGCCTCAATCGGAAGGAGATTTAAATTTGAAATTTGAAAGCCAGTTACCGATTTAAACGAAAAGCAGCAGACATTTCTGGACCGTTTTCCAGTGCAGTGAACAAAATTTATGTTTATAGTCAACTGTCTATTCATCGGGTTGAATTCTTTCGGAATGAATTTGCTTCAATTCTGACTTTGTTTAGAGCTTTCAATGAATTGGAATCTGGATTCAAATGAATAAGTATCTAACTCTTTTGATTCCCATTGAAGTCACTGCACTGAGAGTGAATTGGGAATCTAACTTCTTAAATTTCCATTCATTTTGCATTCAATGAAATGCTGGCAGCCCAATTTGACACATTGCGAGTTGGCCCCCATGAGCTTGAAATTCTGCCGTGAAACTGATACTTTTCGCACTCGGTTTCGGATGCTTTTAAAGATCTCAACACACATAAATCTGCTGATCCGGATGGTATCGCCGCCATTGTTCTGAAAAGATTCTATTCTATGGCTCCTCTGACAAAGTCCCTGATGCTTTTCTATCTGTCCAATTTTTCTGAGTTTTTTCCGAGCAGATAGAAGATTGTATTTGTCCAGCCTTTTTCTAAGAAACGCGAATCTTAGGCGCCATCCAATTATCGTCTAATTAAACTCCCGTAATCTCTAAGTCTAATAAATGCTGGTATGCCACAGGGCTCCGTTTCGTCTCTGATTCTATTTCTTATTTTCATAAATGATCTCCTTTTTGAAACAATTAATCTTCTTTGTAAATCTTTGCTGGCAACACAACCCTTACTGGCTTCTTATACTATTTTCTGACTTCACGTTCCTGCTCTTCAGATATTTTTTTTTTTTTTTTAATTTACTTTTGGAGAAATGCTTTACCGTAAGGAAGTATCCATACTTGGATACTTCCCCGTGTGTCGGACTCTCCAAGGTGTACTAAGCTTGGCATACCGACTAAAACTCCAAAAGTTTCTCACTGATCTTCCCCTCGGGACCACTTACGCATTTCTTCGAGGGGGGATCCGTATCTAGGTGACAGGTTCTAGTTCTTCAACGACCTCTTCTTGTTTCTTTGTTTTCAAGATCTGCGTCAGATACAGGCTGACTCGCCTCCAATTCTCCTCATTTCTCAGCTTCTCCTGGATGATATTATTCGGGCTGAGCTCTCCGATAACTCTATTTATTTCCTGACGGGGAGATTCCCATCTACTTCACTCGAACACTGTATGATAAGCGTCGTCTGTCAGCGAATATCCGTATTGGCACGATGGGCTTCTTCTTTTTCCAATTTTGTGCGGGAAAGCGTTGAAATACCGATGTCCGGTGAGGAACTGTGTGACGTAGTAGTTCACTTCACCGTGTTTCCGTGTTACCCCATTCACCTATGTCTCCGATCAGCCTAGCAGTCCAGCGTCCTCTGCTTTCTGACTCCCAGCGTTCTTGCCACTTCTGCTATGTGATCGCTTTCGCTTTCGCGTTCGCCGCTTCCACGCCGATTTCTGCTTGCTTTTCATTTATGTATTTTCTTTGTGTTGCCAGGAGGTCAATTGGTACGACACCTGCAACTACAAGAACTGCTGGCTCAGATACTGTGCGGTACGCGCTCGCTAGTCGCAAGGCACCGCGCCTCTGTACCGATGCTAGTTGTTTCCGGTACTTTTCCTGTTTTAGTGCTTCAGTTCAAATCTCGCTTCCGTACAGCAGAATTGAATGTGTTGTTGCCATAAGAAGTCTCCGTTTGCCATCAGCCTAGATAGGTGGCTTGTGACCTTCGATGCGCGTTCAGCAGTTGCTCGTATCTGGTCCCAAAAGCTCAGTTTCGTGTCAAGCTTTATTCCTAAATATTTTACCACGTTTTTGCTTTTCGGCTTTTGCGGTTTCGATGTGGAAGTCGATAACTGTGGGAATTCGTTTTTTTGATAGAATTACTACTTCAGTCTTCTCAGTAGCCAGCGACAGCCCATGTTCCTCCATCCAGGAATTTGTCCTTCGCATCACTTGGTTTAAGCTTATCCAACTAGAAAGCAGTCTTCGGGCATTTCTATGCAGAGAATGTCATCGTAGGAGATGTTGTACAGGTCTGGTCCAATGATAGATCCCTGTGCTGCTCCAGCTGTGATATCTTTTCGTATCATTCCTTCAGTGGTTTTGTAGATAAGTTCTCGTTGAGATAATCTTTTATCATCCGTAAGAGATATTTTGGCACTTGGAATCTTATTTCAAGTGCTTCAATCATGTTCGACCATCGGGCTGAATTAAAAGCGTTTCGGACATCAAGTGTAACCAGTAGCACGGTTTTTTTGGTTATTTGGCTCCCTTGTTGAGCAATTTCGACAGATATGGAACTGGAACGGCTGCGTAATCATACGCTCATTGAATTCAGACCTTCACAGCATTGCTGTGGGTAATGAAAACCGATTAAATGCAATGCTTCAAAATCTCAACACTGTGTTTTGTGGCTTGAGCTAAACGTTCCAACCATGCCATTGTCAATGAATGGTTCCAACTTCAATGAAACCGAAAATCTATCAGTATTTGGCCTTCGGGTTAAAGACCCCATATTAAACGCTGCAAAGTGCTTAGGTCCTTAGGTGTCCTTAAATGATGAATTACATTTGTCGCTCCTTCTGAAATGCCGACAATTTATAAAGCCTCAAAGTTAGGGTACAACTTACAAAGGTGGGAAAGAGGCCGCTCACACATTCTTATGCCTGCTTGACGGGGCTCAAAACAGAGATCCAAAAATCCAAAGTTAATAAGTGGTAGTCCGATTGTATGATCGGTTGATTCTCTTGATCATTGTCACAATATTACATGTCTCACTCTCTTTTATCGCTTTTTCAAGCAACTCTCTCACTCTCTGACTGATTGTGCCATGCTCTGGTAATTCAGTCTTGTTTCACTCGACAACGTGTGCGATAGTTCGGGCTTTGCTTTCTCTGCATTATGATCTACAGCGATGTAAAATCTTTGTTATAAATCAGCATTCTGCATTGGTATTCTTGTCTTGTGTCGAGTATAACTACTTCCAGGATTCTTGAGGTAATCCTGTGATTTAGGACAAAAGATGCCTACTTAAATCTTGTTCTACACCTCCCAAGTACGAAACCGATTCCCTTGAGCATTCTCAACTTATTTCGGATAAACCAAAAACAATGTCTAATGAGGTAATAAAGGACTCAAAATCAATCCAATCTCTCTTCTTACAGTTTGTCAGCGTAACCCAAAATCCACAAACACTAATCGCTGAACACCCGTCAATTCAATCTTAATACGCTCCCGACTGGATATCAATACCAAGTCAATAGTATCTTATATTTCATTATTTTATGTCAAACATAAACTTCTCTTTGAGTTATTCCTGGCGTTTGCTAGCATTGTTATATAACAACAATTTATTGTATCCATTGGGATCAAACCAAAACAAAATCCCCTGCTGTTTGTTTCAACACGTCCCTCAACAGCAAAGCAACGCAAAATCTTTCTCATTGAACCCGACAATTCTGTTGATATAATGGGCACGGATAGGGATTCCAAAACGACATCCCAGCGTTGAGGGGAGCTAAAAGAAAAGAGGAAAATAAACAAAACAAGCAAAAAAAAAAATAGAGCACAAACTTTCGATAAATATGCAGTGATAGTGTACTGATTTATTATCCATGTTTTCGGATTCATTTGCGATTCAGTGTATACAGTGTAGCAGATGCGGATACTGAGCAACCCAAACTATTAGATGTGCTTAACGCACACATGGGGGTGTAGACGCGTACGTATGACTACGAGACACGAATACTATATGACAGTTGATGTGGTTTGCGTATGGAATTCCAAATTTTGACAGCAGAATGATGTTAAAGTAGAATTGTTGTTGTTTGGTTTTTTTTTTCGTTTCTACGCAAATTTATTTGTTTTTACCATCGACAGATGGAAATATAATGAAATAAAAGGACATTGAAGGACAAAAGTTTTTCAAGGTTAAACTTAGAGTTCCATCAGCTATGGGAACTTTGTTTCATTTCTATTTCAAGACAACAAAATCTAGGCTCAGTCATATTTAGCGAGACATACCCTTTCATAATATTGGAACATATTTAGCTGCTCTCGACTAGAATAGCGAGATTTACAAGGAGAGAAGAAGGGAAGAACAACGAATTCTCAAAGAGAAAAGGAAGGAGTATGAGAAGTGCTCGTTTGAGGAAACTGAGAGATGCAATTACAGGAATGAGGTTCTGAAGTCTTACCAAAAGGTAAAGAGATCTTTCCCGAACTCGGGCCAGTGAAGACCGTCGGGGAAACATAGTAATAGAGATACAGTCGAAACTGAGGGTCTGGAAGGCCACTTCTACAGACTGCTTAGCAGCGCGCGGTAGAAAATAATATCGATATACAGCTTCTTATCGATTTCAAAGCCGTGTTCCGTGTATGACAGTATTTACAGAGACCAGCTTCACAGAGCCATGTCTAGTTTCCGGCATTCCTGCAAAACTTGTACGACTATGCAGGATGACTTGAAGAATTCACGCTTCTCCGTCTACGTATACGTAAAGAAAAGATTTCGATATTTTTATGAGGAAAAAGGCTTTACGCATGGCAACAAACTGTTTTGCGATTTGCTTAACATCACACATGAAAAGATTTTACAAAACTCAAACTTCAACAATCTTTCAAAAGTCTGTACAATTACGCTTACGCAGATGATATTGACGTAATGAGAAGAACCAACCGTTATGTCATAGGTGCTTTTGCGAGCATTGAAAAAGAAGCGGCAAAAATGGGTTTGATGGTTAATGAGGGCAAAACGAAGTATATGCTGTCATCAAACAAGGACATTGAACATCGACGAACTGGACACAATAGACAGACATAACTTCAGCAGTACAGGACTTTATCTTCCTCAGATCCGTTATAGACACGGAACACAACATCAGTACAGAGATCAAACGGATAATAACCCTTGCCAACCGTTGCTTCTTTGGGTTGAGAAGACAATTGAGAAACAAATTTCTCTAGAAAAGTGAAGGTATAACCCTGTATAAGAATTTGATCATCCCAGTCCTGCTTTACGGCGCGGAAGCATGGACCTTATCGAAAGCGGATGAGGAAAGCCTTGGTCGTTTCTAAAGAAAAATTCTCCGAATGATCTTTGGTCCGGTATGCGAAGACAATGTGTGGAGAAGAAGATACAACAACGAGCTGTATGAGCTGTAGTGTGCCATGGACATAGCCAGCAGAGTGCCCATCGCGAGGCTACGATGGCTCGGCCATGTAGAGCGGGTGGACCCAAAAGCTCTGTCTCGACGGATTTTCGAAAGCACATTCAGGAAATCGTAGAAGGAAGAAAACCTCAACTGACTTAGAGTGCAAAACTGGAGAGAGCTCGCCTGAAATCGAAAATTTTGGCGTATGTTGGTTGAGGCTCAGGTTCACCCCGAACTGTAATGCGCACCTAAGTATGTAAGTAAGTAAGTATGTATTTAGAAGCGATTTGAAAACTCCAAATGGAGACTTGAAAATCAACTAAATAATCTTTTTTTTTGCCAATAATTTTTTGATTTTGAATCATTTATAAGTTACAGCGGGAGAAGGTCAAAGTAATTGACGTGATACCAACTGGAATCTTCTGCCCGACACACCTCGAAAATGGAAGTTGGAGTAGGTGCAGGTTTCTTTTCAGAAATACTCTACTTTGCCGGTTCCTTCAAATTTTCAAATCACGGTCGAGGATTTTGGCAGTTGCAAACGCTGTAAGACAGATGTCCATGATGGCGCTGTCACAGGCTGATACAACGTTTTTCATTGATAGCCAATAGGAAATAAAAGCCACTCTGCCACTCTTTCCAAACTCTTTTTCTTGTTGTCGCGGAGATCTAAGGGTTCTTGGCATGCAGCTTAATGTTAGGCCCTACTTGATTCCCGTTCATAAAAAGCAGACGAACATGCTTCTTGTTTCTTGAGAATCGGCCATACTGAGGTTCCATTCATTGGTCTCGCTTTTGAGCTGTTGCATACCCCAAACCATATCATTTGCTTCTATTGAACAATTTGGCAGGTTCGACATCTCCTCCACCGACTTTGTTGGACTTAAGTTTAGAATTGCTATCGTCACTCCCTTCCTTTATGTCGATAGGGTGGTGTTAGGCACGTTTTTTGCAATTCAGTATTTTTTTAAGCAGCTCAGCAATGCCCATAGTATTTTTTTATTTGTGTTCAGTGGCTAGGTTAATTTCTGAGCTGATTATAAGAGTGCTGAGTTGCGGCACAAACGCACCTTTTGTTGGTATACGTCGACTAAATGGAATGGCACTATACAATTAGCGGAATTAATGTTTTTACTACATCCTCAGCATCGGTATCGATTACGGTTCTACTATAATATTCCTTTGATGGCATCAACAGACTTCTGTTCGGGATCAAAAGTATGAGGTGATTTGTTTTTGTTTTCGGTAAAAGTTTCGTACTTCATTCATGTTGTGACATCCCTCTATCTTCTCGATCGCGCGCTTCTCATGCTCCCTCTTTTCCTTTCACAGGATTCGGTGCTTGTTTTCACGGAAATCGTATTAGCTCGATTCTTTTCTGAAAGAGCGAACTTGAAATGAAAGAAATTTCCTCCAGGGGATTTAACTGAATGTAAATAATTACCGCCTCATTAAATCACCTGTTTGCCCCAAAAAAATTCTTATTTTGAAGCCAAAACCAGCTTTCACATTACGCTACAGCTGAGTGATTAAGCTTCAAGTAATGGAGTCTTCTTTCAAGCCATTGCAATTCCTTTCACAGATTTTATCTAGGACGTGGCCATAACAAAACTTAAAGGCCATTGCCTATCCTTCAAAACACAAAGGTCACCAGTATCAGTTATTTGTTTGCCATTTAACTGAGATTTAAATCAATATTACCAGCCAGACGTATTCCAATTCTACGCTTCGGTACCACACACCGATTAATTCATGGCAATCTCACCCACCACTCAGTATTCATTACACGTTCAAGAGGAGGCTCTGGCAATGAGGCTTGCAACATTTACAGCCTTCTTTTATACCGTAGCACTCCCCTATCTATTTATTCGAAACACAAAAAGCACAAGGAATCTTTCGAGACTTGCATAAAATTTTATTTTCAACATAAGGCCTCTTGTAATCGTCCTCATCTTAAAGTAATCCGCTTAGAAGCTATATTCCTATACGATTGTTATCTTTTGATAGAAAGTAAGACTCTGTGGTTCATCTTTGCACAGAAAGAAGAAAAAAAGGAATAGAGGGAAAATACCAAGGATATTAACTGCTTTTGTTAATAAAGCTTTCTATCGCACAGGTTCACACAAACTTATACGCAACACATTCCTTGAAGCACAAAGGCATGTTACTTATGTTTCCATGCGAATGTGAATGAAACAACCCAAGTAGGCACATAACTCTTTTTTCGGGGTAAAACTTTTCAAGACCTCATTATAATTACTCAAATAACAATAAAATACTTAACACACAGACATGTTTTGGGCTGTATAAACATTCACAAGAACCCATATATTGTTGCAGTTTATGCCTTCAAAACAGCAACAGGAAACGGAAATGGAGACAACAAGTTCCAGGAGAGTTTTTCTTTCAATGTTTCAATGAGTTTCTTGGAATTCCTGTGAACTGTGTGTTGGCTCTTTTCAACACAGAAAGCAATTACATGCTTAATGGAGAGAAATGTACTTAAGTTGGACTGAAAAGGAACGTATGTCGCAGTGTGTAGCAAACATTTTGACTAATTATCGAGCATTCACAGTTCATTCAGGGTAAGGAAATAGTTTCGCTGTCGAGGAAGAGAACGCGACACAGGAAATAAAGCAAAAATCTTATCAAAGTTTACTTATGCCAAGAGAGTTCTAAACACACTTTATGAGAAATGCCATTTGCCATGTGCGAAAGGAGTGTCAGTTTTTATTCCTTAGGGACTGGTGTGAGCTGTGGTGTAATTAATTTTTTTCCTCTCGCAATTGATACAAACTTCACCACCACTTTAAAATCTTCAATTCACACTTTTGGTAGGACCTTGACGCTCATGCAACGAAATAAGAAGAGAAAAGAGAGGATTTGAACTTAAATATCAAAAACGAACTTTGATTTCCCTAAGGTTCCAGTGCCGCAGATACTTAAGACGATAATTTCAGCTGAGGAAAACCTTTAAAGGACAACTAACGGAAGTACTTCATTTCTTATAGAATATGTCGAAAAAGAATTTTTAGAAGGAGTTTGACGGAATTGGGGAACTGAATGTGGAAGGGAATATGTGTCTTGCCAGCGGTAGCCAAGGAATTGACAAGGCAGTTTCCTGATCGTTTAAAGTGAATTAATGATTATTGATTTTCGAGGCTGTTGGTTGTTTTTAAATGATTTGGTAGCACAACTTCCAACCTGGAGAGCCAGGTCCTTTTGAAGTCTCCTTGGACATAAGAAACGGATTGTCCCATGTCAGGGGATTGAGAGCTGTTGTTGGCTAACCAAGAGCTCCTGAGCCACATTTTATCTTTACCTTGTCTTAGTAGTAGATCCCGCTTTGGGCATCTACTATTCCTTCAGCCTCCCAATTTCATATGGACGCCGCCCTTGAGGTTATTTGTAAAATTACTAATTCCCACTACTGCAACACAAGAAAAGGGCCTCCTCTTTTTAATAATAAAAAAAAAAATTAGAAATAATACTAGATTTCGGAGTAGCTCACTCTGAGGCAATGTGATACCCGTGGCAAGATGGTAAGCATGTCTGCTGTTAACAGAGAGGTTCGTGGTTCGAGTCCCAACAGAGACAACAATGTTTTTCCACAGGTATCGCCTTTCTGGAGGAATTCTCAAGTCCTACGTTAGTAAAGTCATTGCGATGAAAAGCGCTTTCTCAATTAGCCGTTCGGAACCGGCAGAAAATTGTCGCTCACCTCCATCCCTTCACGAGGCATGGTTGTGAGATATGCTGTAAGCCCTGGGGCTCCTAGCTCTGTTGCGCCATCCCATTTATTTGTTTACTTCACTCAGGATGTCTGCCTTTTTATGCTGAATTCCACCGTTCATTCTGCAAGTTGGGTCAGGAGTAGGAACCAGCTCATTTGCAAAATATGGTCGGAAGAAAGCATGCCCGATGAATGGAACCTCAGGATTGTTTCCCCGGTCCTCAAGAAAAGAGACCCTCTGAACTGCGCCAACTAAAGAGGTATCAGTCTTTTTTACATCGCGTACAAGATCCTCTCTGCCGTATTGTGTGAGCGTCTGAGGCCATTCGTCAACAACCTGATAGGTCCTTATCAGTGCGGCTTTAGACCAGAAAAGTCCACCATAGGCCAAATCTTCTCACTACGGCAGATCTTGGAAAAAACCAGGAACTTCAAATCGATACCTACCACCTTCTTATCGATTCTAAGGCCGCGTATGACAGTATCTATAGAGAGAAGTTATATAGAGCCATGTCGTTTTGGCATCCCTACCAAACTTGTCCGATTGTGTAGGATGACGATGGAGAACGCACGCTACTCCATCAGGGTCGGAAAAGATCTCACCGAAACATTCGATGTCAAAAAAGGTTTTAGGCAAGGCGATGCACTGTCATGCGACTTCTTCAACATTGTTATGGAAAGAATAGTGCAAAACTCCCATGTCAACACAAGAGGCACAATCTTTCAAAGATCCGTCCAATTACTCGGATATTTGCCGACGATATTGACATAATTGGAAGAACGTAACGTGATGTCAATGGCGCGTTTATGAGCATTGAGACGGAAGCGAAGAAGATGGGTTTAGTGGTCAATGAGGGCAAGGCAAAGTATATGCTGCCATCTAAAAAGTACACCCAACAAAGACGTCTAGGACAGAACGTCACGATAGACAGGTATAACTCTGACGTAGTTAAGGACTTTGTCTACCTAGGGGCCGCTGAAATCAAACGAAGAATAACTCTTGCCAATCGCTGTTTCTTCGGACTAAGAAGTGTAGTAAAGTCCTCTCTCGAGCAACTAAGGTGTCCCTATATAAGACACTTATCATCCCTGTTCTTATATATGGCGCAGAGGCATGGACCTTGTCAAAGGTAGAAGAGAACGCTTTAGGATGCTTTGAGAGAAAAATTCTTCGGGTGATTTTTGGTCCCGTCTGCATATATGGAGAGTGGAGAAGAAGATTCAACGACAAACTGTATGGGCTGTACAGCGACACTGACCTTGTCAAACGAGTCAAGGTCCAGCGGCTTAGATGGCTCGGTCATGTAGAGCGAGTAGACAACAACGCTCTGGCCTGGAAAATCCTGGATTCCAATCCCGAGGGATGGCACAGTAAAGGAAGACCGTGACTCAGGTGGCGCACGCAAGTAGGAGAGGACCTCAACCAACTTGGCGTGCAAAACTGGAGCCAGCTAGCTAGGAAGAAGCGAGCTGACTGGAGAAGCATGTTGGTTCAGGCACTGGTCCTACCCGGACTGTAGCGCCACCTTAAGTAAGTAAGTATTCTGCAAGTTGAACTCATTCGCTTTAACATTATCTATAAGCTCTTGCAAAGCAGTGAAATATGGACAGTCAGACACTTCTTGCAGAACATATAGTCTTTTTCTTTATCCGTTCTTCAACACTGGCGCTTGCTAAGCTATTTTCGGTTGGACTATCAGTTGCAATGTCTGGTCGTCACTCCGCCGAATTGACTGCAATCGTTGCCTTCCCAATCAGTTCACGCCTAACCATCAAAAACGACAACACAAGCTGAAATTCAACTTTTTCGCAACCACAAACCACTTGACCTTCCAACGCCAACGGTCTCAGGACTTTCTCCAAAATCCCTTCAGAAAACTGTCCTTCGTTGCTCTATAGGTCGGCCAATACTACAACAGTATTAAACCACAAGTTTCCTTTCTCTTGAAACTTAAGCATGCGGCATTTTGTAGCAATCATTTTCAAATTGTGGTCTCTTAAATTAAATTTCAGATTCTCCACTTTTGCATGAAAGAATAATACGAGAGAAATGAAAGGATATGAAAGGAGAGAAAAGTTTGTATCAAAAAACGCTGGCATTTCACATTTTATCTAAAAAAGATCTCTTGCCAGAAGTTAGTCTCGTAATATTGGAAAACCTTTTTCAACCAAATATTATTCATTTAAAACAACACACTCACTCACAACCGCACAATAGCTGTGTCCACAAATCACCCTCTCTATAAAAATAAGGAGAAAAAGCAACGCAATATCTTCGCCGAGAAAAGGTTCTTCTAAGTTCATAAATCCAAAGTTCTTCTTCTCGTTACCTCTATAAGACGTACACGTACGTATCTTAAAGATACCAACTCATCAAATTAAATTTAGTTTCCTTTTTGACCATAGCACAATGGACTTTAGTGGAACGATTACCAAATATACGTCAGAAGCATATGTGTGCCGTATCACCCTCGTATAGAAGAAAGAAAAAAACCTCATTGGGTCGACACAAATCTTTTCGAAAATGACGGTAAGGAAGCAAAACGAAAACAATGAAAACAGAAACAACCATCAAGTTCTGTATTCGAAGGGACCTCCAACAAATAGACACAAAACTTGTCCCCAAATGCACACTTCCTTCGGTGGGAGGAAATGTCATATTCAAAAATCTTGCTATCCGCGCCTTTATAGGCCAGAGCATCGAGATACCAAACCAAGAGTGGGGAGATATCTCTTTTATCGTTGAGCAAAGGATCCGTATGCATTAAAGTGTAGGGATTCCCATTACGTCGTGATTTATGTACGCAAAATGGTAGTGGATGCACTCTTCCCCCGTCCCGCATATTCCCCAACCTACAAATTTCCCCGTTCGGTCTTGCGAAAGTGTTTTGCATTTTGTTTATATTTTGAATATCTGAAGACGACACGACCCAGAACACATACGCCAAGTTAAAGAAACTTGCTCATACTTATGTACTAAGTACTAAGGAGTTGTGTTCTGCATAAAAAAAATGTCAAATTTCTATGCAAAGTATGTAATCTAAGGAGGGTGCATGCAGGAGTCAGCTCCAATCATTTAAGTGTGTCACATAGTTCACACCAGATGCAGCGTTGCCATGTTGGAAAAGGCATAGTTAGGTTTGCGATGGAGCTCGTTTGTGCCCTTGTTTTGGCTTCATTAGAAGCTTATGTGATCAACAAAAGCATGAAATTAGTACATTTTATCCGCCTGGGCAGAAAACTGGAAGAGCTGTGGTGATTCCCCTGAAATCCCAAGGCTAACAGTTGTTAAAAAAAAAAAGAGAATACCTTCCATCGCCCTTAACGCGATAGGACGCCGTAGAACAAGCATTCTATGTAGAAGAAAACCGCTGAGTAAACTATTTCTGCTAGAAAATCTGATACGGCAACACCTCCCGGCGGGAAAGGATATTATTGTTGTTCCTTCAGCTGAGTGCTGTGCGTAGGTGAATGAATGTGTGATAAATTAGGAAAGAAATTTTCTTTTTCAAAAAGAACAATAATGATAGAGTTATGTGTGTCTATGAGCTGGGAAAATATTTTATGTTCTTTCAACTCCTGTAGACTTTGCATTCAGTTGCCAGTTATTGCTGTTCTGTTGCTGAACTTCTGCATATCACATAACGATAACTTTGGCACATTTATTTTTATTTTGTTTATGGGAGCACGAGGTATGAGGTCGAGGAGGTATAGGGTTGTGTGCATGGTAAATAGAGCAGTGTTATGTTAATTGAGAAGAGTTCTTAAGAGATCCGGAGCAAATTCTGAGAGTGTTCGTGAATATGTGACAAGCAAAATAATAAAAAAGAATCAGGTGAGTTGTTTTTGAAAACTTCCTTTGGTTGGTTTTGAAATCATTGTTGTAGGTTTTTTGTGTTGAGCAGTGTCTGGGAGTCTTTTATAGTAGTTGAGTTGATTTTAGGGTCATTGTAATGCTGGTTATTCAAAGTGCAATTGAGTTAACTTATATTTCAGGTCTGATGTAGATGGAAATTTGAGCGAGGTATACATTAAAGCCACAAACACTGCTCTCCCTAATCCGAACATCTATTTCTTCTTTTCCCTCTTTTTGAGGTTTTCAAATTATTGACTGAAGCACTCAGACCTATGTAATGGTAAGTTGTACTATAAGATAGCAGAATACGCGCTGCCATGATAAGGAGTATAGGTTGTGAGCTTACTCAAAACTCTGCAAAACTTTTTTCGAGAAAATGCAGCACGGTAATAAAGGAAATCCTCTGCGTTATTTTGTTCACATTATTCACAGAATGGGGCGTCATTTTAGCCCAACACATTCATATGATTGGCAAATGACCCGTGGCGACACCATAAATGTTTCCAATCCAATCCAGTTGTTAAGAAAAATCCTCTTTGAGGATCCCAACTGGTTCAGGTCCTTAAAAACCTGTCTGACATATTTGACTTTTAGAAGTTCATCGGCAATCTCGTTTCCAAGGATCCAAACAAGACACACAAGACTTAAGGGCCAACTATAATGCACTTTGCCGCGCTTACGCCTACTTACGCGAAAGAGCCAATACACTATTTTATATGACATTAACTATAATAGACGTTCTACTTAGTTGCGTTAAATTTCGCTCAGTTTCACGCAATTAAGCAAGAGCCATTGAATTGGCTCGAACTTACGTAAATGTCAAATTCAAAGCGTATCAACCATAGAGGAAGCAAAGAAGAGAGAAAACCAACACTTCTCTTGCCCCGCAACTTCCAATTGTCTACATTTAGTGGTGTGGTTTGCCCTCTTGTGTATCTCTTCTGTGGTGTCAAATCAACTCAACTCAGCTCAACGCATGTTTACATGTTAAGTAGCCAGAATCCATTATAGTTGCCTTTTGTTTAACGAACACTTTCGGAAACTTTTCGTCTGGTTTTTGACACTAGCCTAAGCTGAGCGAAGTGCATTATAGTTGGGCCTTTAAACAATTGAGTTTCCTGGCCGCATCTAGAGAGGTCTTTTTTATTCCTAGATTAATATCGAAGTTGCTGTCAGTGAGAAGATTTTCCAGGTAGGTAACAATCTGGATTAAACAAAGCGGCAAAGGTGCAGCAAGTTTCAAGTTACTTAAAGCTGTCAAAAGATGCGTCGAATCGGCTTGTGCGAGGTTCAGATAATCTGGAAGCAATTGATTAATGCGAACTGTCCCATATCTGGTTTCCTGTGAAATGAGTTTGATGCATAAGAATGAGTATATCTCTGCTTTTAACGCAAGATAGGAACCGTTTGATTCCCTGAGCGTTTTCACTCTATTTGCCCTGCCCCTATTAAAAACTTTGGCAAGTTTAGTAGTTTCCCGAAGCTTGAATAAAAACTTTTAGTAAAAGACAGTCTTTGGTTTAGGAACGAACCTTTTAAAGACCTTCTGTTTTGAAAGGCACAGGCCTTTATTTTATCTTTTATTGGGTCACCTTCTCCTGCGAAATTTCTGTAGTATAGCGCCCTACTACGAAACCAGAGAACTCCTAGGCATTAGTATAGCTGTACTACATGCTAGCATTATATGGCTTCTTCAAAGTGTACGATTTATACTAAGAACTGCATCCTCAATCTCTGCTTTGTTGAGAGCTTAGATAAATGTTTGACTGAATTACCGAACTCATCATTGAAAAGCGTCCAGTGTCTCTTTTTTAGGATATCTGGTTACTGAAGGAGTGAAAATAACATGGAAATGAATAAATCTGTGGTAAGATAGTGAACGTCCGTCGGTATAAATTGATGCAGACATCTCGTCCGTATGAGGGGTTTCATTCTCCCAATCGGAGAAGCTGGCTGACTCTGAAGGATTTATTTAAATCCTGGTATGATTCTTCAACGTGGAGATCAAGATTTTTGAGGTTAAGAATTACTTCCAAGTTCGCGGTGGAGTTCTCATTGCTCCAGTGAAGCAAACTCAGGCAGTTCTTTGTGCTAAGGAGATGCTGCCAAACTATGTGTACGTCTGAAGCCATTCATCAATAACCTGATAGGTCTTCAAATCGGTATTTCCCATCTTTCCATTGATTTTGAGGACGTCCATACCTTCACACCGATTTTCAGCTTTAGTATCCCAGCAAAACTAGTCCATTTGTTAAAGATGACGAGTAATCAAGCTGCGAGTCATGTGAATTCTTCAATATCATTCCTGTACAAACTGTGCAAAATTTACACACTAAATCCGTCCAACTACTCGGATACACGAACGATATTGACATATTGGAAGAACTCAGCGTGAAGTCTGTTGCTGTTCTGGCAAAACCATTGCGTAAACTTTTCCATCTTTCCTATTCTGCTGGGCTTTTCCCGAGCAGATGGAACACAGCTTTTGTCCAGCCGGTCCCTTAAAAAGGCGAATGCTACTTCGCCTCCAATTACAAGTTGCTCAATACAAGTTGTATTGGATGGTTTCCAGTCTGAAACCCACTTCATAAATGCTGGTGTGCCTCAGGGCTCCGTTTTGTCTCCGACTCTCTTCCTCTTTTTCATAAATGATCTCTTATCTGCAACTTCTAATCCGCTTAATTGTTATGCTGACGACTCGACCCTCAGCTTTTCATATTCGTTCCCAAATTCTCGTCCCTGCTCTTCGGCTCATTGAATTCTGACCTTGACAGCATTGTTTCATGGGGTCTTATGAATCGAGTAGAATTCAATGCTTCGAAAACTCAATGCTGTCTCTTGTCATTATCCATGAATGGTACCTGCATCGAAGAAACCGAAAAGCTATCAGTACTTGGTATGTGTGTAAACGATGATCTTCGTTAGAACGAAGTCGCCAAAAACGCTGCTAAATGCTTAGGCTTCTTGAGACGATGCAGGAAGTTTTTCACCCCTCCTGATCTGGCTACAATTTATAAGGCCTTATTCCGCCCAAAATTGGAGTATAACTCCCATATCTGGTCAGGTGTTCCTCAAACATCTTTGCGCCTCCTTGATAGGGTACAAAATAGAGCGTTAAAATTGATAGGTGATAGTTCAATCGTAGAATCAATTGATTCTCTTGAGCATCGTCGAAATGTTGCCTGTCTCACTCTCTATCGCATATCTCTTTTCGTTTTTTTTCAAAAGCAGTGCTCTAGTGAAGTAGCCAGTTGCATTCGTCCCCTGAAATAATTTAGCAGCAACACCCGCCTCGCTAGGAATGCCCATCAGTTTTACCTTGGGCACAAATTCGTGCGTACAGTATAGAAATTCTTATCTTAGCCGCACCACCCGTATGTGGAATGCTTTACCCGGCTCTGTATTTCCCCTGCATTACGATTCACAAGAGTTCAAATGAATGTGTATCGGTGTCTCCTGTTAAATCCTCTCCTATTTACCTAAATCCTTTGATGTGCGCCTTAATTATAAAAAAAATACGGTTAATGAAGAGTACGGGAAAGAACACCCCATATCGGCGTTATCGGCAAAACATCAATATACATACATGGTCTTGATTTTGAGTTTGTTTGGGTATTTGTTTACCTAAAATCTGCTTTATCAGATTCTCAATCCAACAAAATATCACTCAAGCTTCTTCATATCACTAGTAAAGATCTTTCTTAACCAACTCCTGTGTCACTCTATACGATCATCATCCGGCTTCTTACGTTTGGTGCAGAGGCATAGACTTTGACATCCGTTCCCCGCTTTTAAGTACAGTGATTTATACGTTAATGAATGAAAAACTCGAATGAATTTGCATGACTATAGAGCCTTACCATTACTACAAACGCTATAAAGCCCATTTCGGCAATCACTCTCACTTAACTGACACTACATACCAGATGTCATTCGATATGACTTTTCAACAACGACTTAACAGCCATTTTATTCATGTACCTATACAACACACCCACTTAAGTAAATCTTGTACACGATTGGAATGGCCATCAAAACTGTCAAAACTCATCCAACCCATAAGCAAACAAATCCCATAAAAAGAATCAAAAAAAAAAAAAAAAAAGACGAAACAACTGCAAGGCGAAACATAATAAAAAACGACACCCTTCACTGATCCCGGCCACTTATTTCAATAACTTATCCAAGGACATTACGGCGGACTCCGATGTGAATTTTTTGCACACCAAAATATAAAAATATCTCACCATGGGAAAGGGTCGAATTATATTCGAACGGCTCACATGGGAATAACTTAACCAAAACTCCAACACAAGAACAAACCCTCTCAACGAAGAAACTTTCTTTCGAAAGCTAAACCATCAAATGTCTGAGCTCTGAGGCAATAACACGCACTTGGGCTGCTGCTTTTCATCTCCTCCATTTTGTTTTTCCTGTTTTTTTTTTCTCTTTTTTTTCTATTCTTTCCATCTTTTTTTCCAACGCACCGCAGTTAGAGGTGTTAAACGTTGTGTGAAATAAAATCACACAAAACAACTTGATTTATGGTAAACAGCATCTTAAACTTCAGATGAGGTTTTGGCACGTAAATGTATAAAACTTGCTAGATTTGCTTATCATCTGCCTCCTCTGAGAGAAGTGGAAAACTTTTCATTTATTTATTTTGTTTGTGTTGCTCTTAACTTTGGAATTATATTCACATTTTTGCAATTTGATTGAGTAATGAGATTAAAACAAATTCCCTCTCATTTAAATAAGCAAACGACTTAAATCCTTATTATATTTGCGGTTAAGTAGGATGCAAAACAAATTCTTTTTTCAACGGTAAATTCTTTAAAACATCCCATCACATGGATTCACATAAAATTCCACTTTAATTCACACATAATCATCCATATACACGATGATCATACACGAACCCTCAAGCAACCGGAGCGGAGAGTATAAAACATTCTACAATCTCCGCCACCGCCATAAAATAATTTTAATTTTCTTTGTGTGCTTTTATATTACATATACATAACCCCAATACTGTACTTGGCCATACGGTTTATGTTCGGTGCGCTGGCCGGAGCTCTGAGGTCATATCCTTGCTTGCACATGCCATCCTTTTAGTTGCCACACTTCCACGTCGGCGGCGGCAATGACGACAGACCGGCTTAAGCAATAGTGTAAACAAAAGAACAATTAATCTGGTAATGGTCATGAAATGTAGTCATCATCGAAGGGGGGCTGGCTGTTAACACCAACTATCCCTTTGCCCTTTTCTCATCCTCATTTCCCACAACCACCGTCTTTTAAGAACGCCCTCTAAATTTAAAATCCTTTTATCTCCAGGAAGTGCGAGTTTTACTTCCATAAATGGAGGTATAGTTGCCAACAGATTTTAATTGTTGTAGATTTTGATGTATGACTTTGAATGAGGAAAGAGTGTTTCAGCGTAAATTGAAATTTGAATATTCTTTGTGGAAATGACGTGAAATTTTGTAATCGGGAAAAGGAGAAATCCGATTGAACCGCAATATCAATGTATTGGGAGTAAGAAGAAATCTCTACCCGGCTGCTGATGCAAACCGTGTCATTCAAGAAATCCGTTAAAGTTACAGACTGGAGCAAGTTTGTCCTGAACAGGTCAACAAGAGAAGCAAACTTACGTATAGGGATCCTAATGTAAAACTTCTGATCCCTTAGAAGACTTGCATGTTGTTCTGGTTGGCTACGAAAAAAATATGTGTGGCGTTCAGAGAACCAAGAGTTTCGGAATCCTACATACTGTTGCAGATTCGCGGATTTTAGAATTTCCGAAGAGTGGATTTGCGTTTTACTATTCGGGTAGGCTCTGACTGGTGCTAACTTGGCGGCGCCCAGATGCTGTAACTTATAGTACACGTCAATTGTGCTTACTATACCTCCAAGCGGTATCCACTGGGGCCTGGGATGCTCCGTCCAGAGCTGACCTGCTAAACTAGTAAGTGCGAGTGTTGACGAAGGAATCCGGAACAAAAGAATTGTGAGCGATCAACACTATAATTGCTCTGCGAACAATGACTGACTGCACGAATCTCAGTGGTCTACGAGAGCTTTCGTGTAAATTTTCCAGCGGATGAATTCGAAGGACAGAATCAACGGTGGACTTTAGCAGCCATAAAAGCAGAAACCCCTGAAGGAGCTACTCCAACATATTTGGTTTAAAGGTCTTTCAGGGTCTTTCAATACTAGGACAGGGTATTGAAGTAGAGATGGTGGCGGATGAGCTCCTGGTGAGCCAACGGCAGCACTCACACTCCTGCAGCAGGGTACTGACACTGGATATTCCAGCCCTTTGTGTCCGAAGGGATCCAAAAGGACCTGGCCCTGCAGGTTGGGGGTTGTGCGTAGGGTTAACTACCCAACCACGTAAAAAAAGGACAGTTCCGAAACAACCAAAAGCCTCGGATAACGATAATGATTTTAAAGTTGACGACCCAAGCAAACGAATAAAGGACAATGACCTCCGGATCTGCACGTGGAACGTAAGATCTCTTAACGGACTACGTGCAGCTGGAGAATTAGCGGACGCCCTGGACTGCTGCAAAGCAGACATAACCGCCATCCAAGAAGTGAGATGGAGTGGACCGGGTATAAAGAAGATGAGGAACTGTGACATATACTATGGCGACTGCTACAGACAACGGAAACAGCGTTTATTTGGGTGCGGATTTGTCGTTAGAGGAAGACTCAGGGATAAGGTGATTAGCCAAAATCCAGTCAATGAGCGTAAAATGACCATCCGCATCAGGGCTAAATTCGCCAACATTAGCCTTATATGCGCCCACGCCACCACAGAAGAGAAAGACGACGATTCCAAAGACTGTTTCTACGAGCTCCTCGAAGAAACATACGAGCAGTGCCCTAGACACGACGTGAAAATCGTTCTTGGCGATTTCAACGCAAAACTAGGGAAGGAGGACATCTTTGGAAACACAATCGGTAAGCATAGCCTCCACGACAAAACCTCCGAAAACGGATTGAGGCTAATCGATTTTGCTGAGGGGCTAAATCTTGTTGTAAGTAGTACACGCTTCCCGCATCTCAAAATTTATAAGGGAAGAACACCGACTAATCAAAAAGAAAAAGAAGCAGCATGAGAAGCGCTCGTTTGAGGAAATAGAGAGGTGCCATGACAGGAACGAGATTCGGAAGATTTACGAAAAGGTAAAAAGATTCTGCTAGGGTGTTAAACCCCGAACTCAAGCCTGTAAAGACCAGCAGGGAAACATAGTTGTAGAGTCACAGTCGCTACTGAGGATCTAGATAGATCATTTCTGCAGACTGTTTAACGGCGATGAGGACACAAATTCCGCTGTCAGGCTCAGCTTGGACTATGATCAAGAATGCCGTCCTCCCGACCTAAAGGAAGTTAAGCTTGCCATATGCAAACTTAAATCAAATAAGACTGCAGGCGCCGATGGCCTTGATGCCGAACTTTTCAAGGCAGCTGGAGACAAGTTGGAAAAGAGCATGTACTAGCTGATCTGCATGATATGGTCGGAAGAAAGTATGCCCGATGAATGGAACCTCAGTATCGTATGCCCGGTTCTATAGAAGGGAGACCTTCACAATTGACCTTCACAATTGCGCCAATTGCGGAAGCATAGACTTTATCGAAAGCGGATGAGGAAACCCTTGGTCGTTTCGAAAGAAAAATTCTCCGAATGATCTTTGGTCCCGTATGCGAAGACAATGTGTGGAGAAGAAGAGACAACAAAGAGCTATATGAGCTGTACCACGACATGGGCATAGCCAGAAGAGTACGCATCGCGAGGCTACGATGGTTGGGCCATGTAGAGCGGATGGACCCAAACGCTCCAGCTCGTCGGGTGTTCGAAAGCACATTGCAGGGAAATCGCGGAAGGAGAAGACCTCGTCTTAGGTGGCGCAATCAAGTGGATGAAGACCTCAACCGACTTGGAGTGCGAAACTGGAGAGAGCTCGCCCGAAATCGAAGTCGTTATAGAAGGATGTTGGTTGAGGCCCAGGTTCACCCCGAGCTGTAATGCCCACCTAAGTAAGTAAGTAAGTAAGGATGGAAGAGAAAATCAACGATTTTAAATAAAGAGAAAACGAGGTGCACTTAGTAAGAAACTTTAAATCAATCAAATCTAATGCTACAACGACAGATGTCAATAGCTACTAGATGGTTCTCTCGTTCAGACGTCAGAAAAATCAGTTCGTACTTCCGTGAGAGGTTCAACCTCAATGAATGCATTCAGGGACTTTTAACACTTCCCAATTATTGGACTGGAGCCTGTGATGCTTCTTTTACGAGGCTGGGGTAGGACTCAGGGTGTCCAGGGTCTACCCAAGGAAGCTTCGTAAGACTTGGGTGTCGGCGGTCCAACTTCTCAAGATGAAATGAAGACGCGGAAACGGTCGGGTATTTTCTAAGTAATTCTAAATTTATTTTTTCCAATTTCTCTTAGGATTTTATAAATTCGGTTTTTAAGTTTTACAATTTTTTACAAATGATTAATGACTTTTCGGATAAACTTTTTGTAAGTTTCGTCCCTTGTCTCTGGTACTATAGTCTTCTCGGGATGGCTGGTCTTCTCGGGATGTCTGATGCCGTTGGGGGTCGCGGTGACGTTCTCCTGGGGGTTGGACGCTGCGGCTGCTGCGTCCTCTGTCCGGTACTGATGAATTTTTGACTGGCTCTGCGTTAGGCAAGGCACTCTGTCGGCGACCGCGGATTTCGAAATAAAGGTCTGCGTTACGGGGAAGGCAGAACAATTTATCGGCGGGGGCGGACTACGTGGGAAGTGCCTGCGTTGTAGAGAACGGCAGAACAATTGATCGGCGTTGGCGGACTTCGTAGGAAGTGTGTGCGCTTTCCTAGGGCAAGACACTATGTCGGCGGCGGCGGATTACGTAGGAAAAGTCTGCGGTTGCGGATGGTAATGAACCGGCCCTCGCTAGGAAGGTTGACTGGAGAAGAAAGTTTACACACTCGGTGGATAACACCGTAATAATGTATTTTCCTGAAGAGACGGAGAGTTCTCCAAAAGAAGAATCCACTCGCTCGGTGGGCAACACCGTAGACGGATAGATTTGCCTTAAGACAACTGAAGTGGCGAGGAACGTTTACACACTCGGTGGGCAACACCGTAATAATGCAACTTCCTAAAGCGGTAGAGAGTTTACCAAAAGAAGAATCCACTCGCTCGGTGGGCAACACCGTAGACGAATAGATCTACTGAAGCGACGGAGGAACGTTTACACACTCGGTGGGCAACACCGTAATAATGTAACTAACGAAGTAGAGAGTTTACCAAAAAGAAGAACCCACTCGCTCGGTGTGCAACACCGTAGACAAATGGATCTACCTTAAGACAACTGAAGCGGCGGAGGAACGTTTACATACTAGGTGGGCAACACCGTAATAATGTAAATTCCTATATAGAGGTAGAGAGTTTACCAAAAAGAAGAACCTACTCGCTCGGTGGGCAACACCGTAGACAACTGGATCTACCTTAAGACAACTGAAGCGGCGGAGGAACGTTTACACACTCGGTGGGCAACACCGTAATAATGTAAATTCCTACAAAGCGAGACTAGAATAGTCCAAGAAGAGAAAAAGTAAAGTTTACGTTATAGGTATGAGAACCCGTAAATCTTTTTCTGGTTTGTAGTGCAAAAACCACTTCTACTTATTACTTTTCCCACTGAAAGACAATGTGAATTATAAGTCAGTGACAACTTCACATATAAAAAATCGGCAGGCCTTTGCCAATGCATTTTCTCATAAGGAGATGCATGCAAAACGATGATATTTGGCCTTGGAATAAATGTTCATTGGGTAATTTAATTGCTTGTGGGCAAAAAAAAATAAAAGGAAAAACACGTAGAGTGTTTTGATGCGGTGGTTTGAAAGTGGGGGCGGAAATTAAATTGTGACGCTTCGTCACAGATCCCCCCTTCTTCGAAAGACGAGAACCCTCTCGTCTCAGAACCCTCTGGTACTAACTGGAAGAGTTCTTGTATGTTTTTCTGATTTGAGGGACTTAAATCCTGCCCTTCTTTTTTTTTGTTTTTTTTTTTTATATGTATTTTTTTTCTTTTTTTTTTTTTTTTTTTTTTTTTTTTTTTCCTTTTTTTTTTTTTTTTTTTTTTTTTTTTTTTTTTTTTTTTTTTTTTTAATTTTTTTTCCCTTTTTTTTTTTTTTTTTTTTTTTTTTTTTACGTAAACGTTATAAAAAAAAATAGTCAAAATACTCAAATTCAGGCGTTGTATAAAAAAAACCAAACTTAATCCCTATCCTGAGAGAAAATAAAACTGATTTCCGTAACTAAACAAAACCAAACTCTATCATACTGCGCTTAAAACAAAACCCGATCGTTCTACGCTCATCATCATCAAAGTTTAAACTCGCTCGGCCTAAACCTCCCGCAGTTCCATTGGGACCACCTTGCTTTTGTCCTGGAATGACAGCACCGCCTCCGTACCGGTGAAGTTAGGAGTCACGACGATGCTCCTGTCCTTTTTCCGCAAGACGAAAGGTTGGGTGTCGTGACGGAACACGAATGTAATGCCGTGGAACGGGTCGGCAGACGTGTTTTTTTGTCGGTCGGCTCTCCTACGCTGGGTCTTGGTGATCGGGGGCTGGCAGCGTTCCTTCTGCTCTGGAACTAGCTTTGACATGTGTGCGCTCCCGACGCTTGCTGCGGTTGTCTTGATATCTGGGGAGCTAGGGCTCTGAAGCTCGGGCACGGTCGCGGGCTTTTCGGGCGGTGGGAATAACCGGGGATCCAAGCGGTGCAATTGCTTGGCAGCTGGGCCCTCTAAAACGCTGCGAGCAATTAACCGACGTACCTTGTCCATTGGGGGCAAGTCGATCTCAATCAGTTTCCATGTCGGCGGAAGATCGCTACGAGTTGCTCGCTGCAGCTCGTTCAGCTGGCGCTCGTCCCACAAGGCGCTGGCCTTGTCTCGCGCCGATTTGATCTGGCTCATCTGTCCCTCAGGGCCAGGCGGTGGCCGAATGAGCATGGCTGGTGGATGAGTGGGTCGACAAGTTACCCGTCTAGTTGTAACCGCTTTGGTCGGCGCCGTTTGCACCAACTGCAAAACAACCGGACGGTCTCCGGGATGCGGTCGACAGGGCTGGGTTGGTCTCCTCTTACATGGGTTGTCGGGCGAAGTAGATTGGGGCCTTTTTCTTGGTTGCTTGCTATGATCCATTTTCGGTTGTTTAAAATTAATAATTTCTTTATTTTTCCAACGAGGTCTGTGTCGCTCGGTGGTCGGTAGTCGAATGAAGTTTTCCTTGTTTGCATTTATCTGCGCAATATCAGCTGCGCAGTTGTTATCTCCATTACCTGCATTTTCCGTTGTTGTGATCCCTTTTAAATCTCGTACATGCGCTCGGGTCGTGGCAGCTGCGTGATTGCGAATTCCCAGTCTACGTAGCACAACTATAACGGGAGAAACAAATTTAATGACCTCGTATGGTCCTTCATACTTTGGCGCTAGCTTCTCGGTGAAATATTTCGCTGCTGATGATATTACACGGTCTTTTTTATACACACGCTCGCCGATACATGGGCGCCAGGGGCGGTGTCGCAAATTGTAATATTTTGCCTGTGTTTGGGAGGCGCGCTGGAGATTCATTTTGGCCAATGAAAATAGTGTTCGCATACGTTCTGTGCGAAGATTGGGTTCTTCAAGAAGGTTATTTGGAGATATGTCAGACAGTAAATGGCCTGGTACCCGCAACTCTCGTCCGAAATTGAGGAAGGCAGGAGTAAATCCAGTGGATTCGTGGCGGCTGGTATTGAGCGCAAAAGTCAGTTCGGGAAGGTGCTCGTCCCATCTTCGCTGGTCGCCTTGAGTATATTGGGCGATCATGGTTTTTAATACCCGATTCACACGTTCGGTATAATTTTCTTGGGGAGTGTACGGTGCGGTCAAGCGTTGGGTAACACCTAACTCCGATAGAAATTCCTGGAATAGACGGCTCGTGAATTGACTCCCATTGTCTGATATGAGAGTGCGGGGTACTCCGAACCGAGTGATGATTCGCTCGCGGACGGCTTTTATTAACCCAGTGGCGGTCGCGGCATGCATCGGGACTGCTTCTACCCATTTTGAAAATTTGTCCACCATCACTAACAACATGGTGTTGCTTCTGGCTGACCGCGGTAGTGGGCCTATGAAGTCGGCGCATACGACGTCCCAAGGAAAACTGGATGGGGTAGTGTGCATCATTCCACTAGGCTTCTGCTGGGAAGGTTTAAACTGTATGCACACTTGACATCGTTGAATGTACTTGGCGATGTCTCGGAACATGCCTGGCCAGTAATAGTGTTGCATAATACGAGCGGTCGTTTTCGCGACCCCTAGATGTCCAGCGGTCACTACGTCGTGATTCTCGAATAAAATCTTGTTGCGGTCGGCGGTCGGCACGCATAACTTCCATTCAGACGTGTTCGGGTCGGCGGCAGGATTGGTGGAGGTGAATCGGCGGTATAGCAGTTCGTCTTCTATTTTGTATTCGGGGTACCGGTCAGGAGTGAGGCGTACTTGTTCCTTCCGGTTCGTCACCCAGTCAGGATTGACGTCACGGGCGGCGGCGATTCGGTCTGGCTCTGAGATCGGCAGGGGATCCCGGGACAGCGCGTCGGCCACGACGTTGAGTGCGCCTTTACGATATTGTATAGTAAAATCGTATTGTTGCAACTCTAACGCCCATCGGGCCAGCCTCCCTGACGGATTCTCCAATGAGTGCAACCACTTGAGCGAATGGTGGTCCGTTACTACTTTAAATTGATACCCTTCTAGGTACGGTCTCATCTTCCTGATCCCCCACAGAATTGCCAAGCACTCTTTCTCAGTGGCTGCGTATTTGCCCTCTAGCTCCGTTAACGTACGGCTAGCATACGCGATCACTTTTTCGTGCCCCTCCAAGGTTTGTGTTAACACCACGCCTAGTCCCGTTTGGCTGGCATCGGTTTGCAGCGTGAACTGTTGCGAAAAATCAGGACAGGCCAATACAGGGGCTTCGGTCAATCGTCGTTTCAGGGTCTCAAATGCTCTTTGCTGTTCCTGCGTCCAGCTCCATCTCACGGCCTTCTTCAACAGGTGAGTCAGGGGGGCAGCCACGGTGGAAAAATCCTGGATAAACCGGCGGTACCAAGAGCAAATTCCCAAGATTCTGCGGAGTTCTCGGAGGCTAGTCGGGGCTTTTAAATCGCGGACGGCGGCAACCTTGTCAGGGTCGGTATGGATACCTTCTTTTGATACCACATGCCCGAGGTACTTAAGGCTGGGCCGACAGAAGTGGCATTTGTCTAAATTTATTCTCAGGTTTACTTCTCTGAGACGGCGGAACACTTCCTTCAAATGCACTAGATGGTCATCGAACGTTTTACTTAGCACGATGATATCGTCTAAGTATACCAATACATGGTCTTGCATGTCGGGGCCGAATACTTCGTCCATAGCTCTCTGAAATGTTGCTCCGGCCGAATGCAAGCCACATGGCATGACATTCCATTCATAAAGCCCACGGCCAGGCACAGTAAAAGCGGTATACGGGCGGCACTCAGGTTTCAGGGCGATCTGCCAGTAGCCTTGTTTTAGATCGATTGTAGACATAAACCGGGCCCCTCGTAACTTATCCAAAATGGCGGTGATATATGGAAGAGGGTAAGCGTCTTTGAATGAGATTTCATTCAACTGCCGAAAGTCTACGCACACGCGCCAGGATCCTTCCTTTTTCCGGACCAGCACCACCGGCGAACTGTACGGGCTTTTTGAAGGACTGATCTTACCGGATTGTAGCAAGTCATCAATTTCCTCGTCGATAATTTTCTGCATGGCGGGATTACGCGGATAGTACCGCTGTTTAAAAGGTTCGGTTGTTTTCAGGCGAATGTTATGTGGAGCTACGGTTGATATACCTCTCATCTCTTCGAACTTCGGGATTTCTGCTCTCAAAAACTCTTGCAATCTCGCATCTTGATGGTGGGTAACCGCGTCCGCTACTGCATGTATTCGCGTGGCCTCGGGCGGACTCGAAGGACGTCCCATGACGAGTTTCTGGCCTCCTATCTTTAGCGAGCATCCGGCCTTTCCCAGGAGGTCCATGCCCAATATGGCGTCTTCTGCCAAGGTAGGTAGAAAGATGGCTTCTCCTTGCACCATCCTTCCATTCAGATTCAGCGACAAGACGTAATGTTCGGACGGCACGGCTGTTCGACCGTCGGCGAATTGTACAGCGTGTGGTTGATCTCTTCTTGCCGCTCCGAGTCGGCAACATTCTTCCCGCAAATCCGGGCCGATGAACGACCGCGAAGACCCAGTGTCAACCAAAGCGTAGTACGTTCGGTCGCCCGCCTCGATATGGACGAACGGTCGGGGGTCGGTGGGACTGGTGGGGCCAGGCTGGCCGAGGACGGCGTTGGAACTCTGGTGACAAGGACAATCCTTGGTGAGGCGTCCGTCCTCCCCACAGTATGAACAGAACAATCTGAAAGGGCGTCGGCAATCTTTCTTATTATGCCCCCTCTGCTTGCATTGCCAGCAGTGCGTATTTCTGTCATACGTGGTGGTAGGTCGCGGTAGCGGGGTTCGTGGCATGACGGCTTGACGAGGGAAAACGGGCGAAGGCGGTTGTACTTGCAGTCTAGGGACGGGTACAGTTGGGTACGGATACTGCGGGTGGCTCGAGGTAGGGCGCGGGTTACGGTCTTCCTGACGCACGAACTCGTATTCTTCCGCGAGATCCATCAACTCATCTAACGTCGTGAATTCCATGCGCTTAATGTAAAGTCGGTACTCCGGCCGCAATCCGTCGTAGATACGGTCTATGTTATCTTCGATTGACATGCGCGGATGCTGTCGAATCAAATATTGAGAAGAACGCACGTAGTCTTTCGCCTTCTCTTTGAGACCTTGTTTCTTGCGCATGATCTCGTCCTCAAGTTTATGATAATATCTTGCGGGCAAAAAATGACGTAAAAAGGCCTGACGGAATACCGCCCAGGTGGTTAGAGCTTCTCGGTTAATTCTAAACCACTCTAAGGCCGTGTTGCGGAAAATCTCGGGAAGCGTTCGGAGCATATCGTTCAAAGGTACCTCGTAGCACACAGCCAAGTCTTCAATTCTTTCTAAGAATTCCAAGGGTTTACCGGAACCGTCGAAACGGAATCCCCATTTGCGCACGGTATTCATCAATTCGGCTTCGAAACTGCGCCCGAATCGGCCGGGCGGAGGATATGGTGCTAACGCTGGGTGTGTACGGGGATGGTCTGGTTGTTCGGTCTGCGGAGGAGCGGAGGCTGCTCGTTCGAGTCTGGCGGGGGGAGCATAGTGTGCTGTTTGTGACAGAGCGGGTGTGGTCATGACCGGTTTCTGGAGCATCGGTACCTGGAGTCTGCTTTGGAATAATTTCTGGTGTTTACGCTCCGACGCGGACGGCGGTATATTCGATCCAGAAGCAGTTGCGTAGTCTTCGTCATCCGAAGGGTCAGCATTGTTCCTTTCCTCTATTTTGTCCTCCCACTCAGCGCACAGATTTTGTGTTGACCGGTGCATACGCGCTTCTTTCAAGTGGCGACTCAGGCGTTGCCGTAGCTCCTGAACCGTTCCACTGGTGTCTTGTCCACGTTGGGACAGAGTTTCTATTAACTCAGGCTTCTTTAGGAAATAAATGAATCCTAAGTTCTGGTACCGATTCGGGTTCTCCTCGTATTCCTGGGCATCTTCTTCCGGTGCTATGGAGTCGGTATCGGTAGGCATCTTGGAAGCTGGTCGGTCAGGTTTCGGTGTCGGTCGGTGGACTCTGCGTCAGTTCCTGGACAGGTACGGCGGACGGTTGAACTCTCTGCAGGTCCCTGCTCGGGCGCCAATTTGTGATGCTTCTTTTACGAGGCTGGGGTAGGACTCAGGGTGTCCAGGGTCTACCCAAGGAAGCTTCGTAAGACTTGGGTGTCGGCGGTCCAACTTCTCAAGATGAAATGAAGACGCGGAAACGGTCGGGTATTTTCTAAGTAATTCTAAATTTATTTTTTCCAATTTCTCTTAGGATTTTATAAATTCGGTTTTTAAGTTTTACAATTTTTTACAAATGATTAATGACTTTTCGGATAAACTTTTTGTAAGTTTCGTCCCTTGTCTCTGGTACTATAGTCTTCTCGGGATGGCTGGTCTTCTCGGGATGTCTGATGCCGTTGGGGGTCGCGGTGACGTTCTCCTGGGGGTTGGACGCTGCGGCTGCTGCGTCCTCTGTCCGGTACTGATGAATTTTTGACTGGCTCTGCGTTAGGCAAGGCACTCTGTCGGCGACCGCGGATTTCGAAATAAAGGTCTGCGTTACGGGGAAGGCAGAACAATTTATCGGCGGGGGCGGACTACGTGGGAAGTGCCTGCGTTGTAGAGAACGGCAGAACAATTGATCGGCGTTGGCGGACTTCGTAGGAAGTGTGTGCGCTTTCCTAGGGCAAGACACTATGTCGGCGGCGGCGGATTACGTAGGAAAAGTCTGCGGTTGCGGATGGTAATGAACCGGCCCTCGCTAGGAAGGTTGACTGGAGAAGAAAGTTTACACACTCGGTGGATAACACCGTAATAATGTATTTTCCTGAAGAGACGGAGAGTTCTCCAAAAGAAGAATCCACTCGCTCGGTGGGCAACACCGTAGACGGATAGATTTGCCTTAAGACAACTGAAGTGGCGAGGAACGTTTACACACTCGGTGGGCAACACCGTAATAATGCAACTTCCTAAAGCGGTAGAGAGTTTACCAAAAGAAGAATCCACTCGCTCGGTGGGCAACACCGTAGACGAATAGATCTACTGAAGCGACGGAGGAACGTTTACACACTCGGTGGGCAACACCGTAATAATGTAACTAACGAAGTAGAGAGTTTACCAAAAAGAAGAACCCACTCGCTCGGTGTGCAACACCGTAGACAAATGGATCTACCTTAAGACAACTGAAGCGGCGGAGGAACGTTTACATACTAGGTGGGCAACACCGTAATAATGTAAATTCCTATATAGAGGTAGAGAGTTTACCAAAAAGAAGAACCTACTCGCTCGGTGGGCAACACCGTAGACAACTGGATCTACCTTAAGACAACTGAAGCGGCGGAGGAACGTTTACACACTCGGTGGGCAACACCGTAATAATGTAAATTCCTACAAAGCGAGACTAGAATAGTCCAAGAAGAGAAAAAGTAAAGTTTACGTTATAGGTATGAGAACCCGTAAATCTTTTTCTGGTTTGTAGTGCAAAAACCACTTCTACTTATTACTTTTCCCACTGAAAGACAATGTGAATTATAAGTCAGTGACAACTTCACATATAAAAAATCGGCAGGCCTTTGCCAATGCATTTTCTCATAAGGAGATGCATGCAAAACGATGATATTTGGCCTTGGAATAAATGTTCATTGGGTAATTTAATTGCTTGTGGGCAAAAAAAAATAAAAGGAAAAACACGTAGAGTGTTTTGATGCGGTGGTTTGAAAGTGGGGGCGGAAATTAAATTGTGACGCTTCGTCACAAGCCTCCCGCAACGTAAGCCTGCTTTCGGGAGGCCAAGCACTTTAGCTATTGCCTCGATAGCTGGTTACCCGGTCAATGTGTAAAATTTTAAATTTTGATCGAGGTGTCTTCTGGATCTTTATGGTGACGTCTGATATGATTCCTATTACGCGATATGGTCCATCCCAATCTGATTGAAGCTTAGGGCAAACTCGAACTCTTCGTTGAGGATTGTGGAACCACACAAAGCTTCCAGTCTGAAATTTAGAAAAATTAGCTTTTACACCATACCTGCTTTTCATTTTGTGAGCAGTATGCAGAAGTTCTGTTCTAACTCTGGTATCAATTTCTCGGAGCTGGTCCTTGCGATCGCTGATTGGAACCATTTTGAAATACAAATCTTGAGGTAGTCTCATTTCACGTCCATACAACATCGTAAATGTCGTTTCTTTGATATATTCTTGAGTTGAAGAACGATATGCCATTGCAAATAGTGGGAGAAGATCATCCCAGTCATCCTGCTTATCGCTGACGAATGTCGAGAGATAATGAAGTACCGTCCTGTTCATTCGCTCCACAAGACCGCCAGACTGAGGGTGAAGCGGTGTTGTCCTGGTTTTGCGAATACCCATAATTTCCATAACACTTTTAAAAACCTCGGACTCAAAATTGCGTCCTTGATCCGAATGCAATTCGCCCGGGCCGCCATAACGACAGAAGACTTCATAAACTAAGATCTTAGCAACCGTATCCGTTGTTTGGTCGACGAGAGGGAACACTTCAAGCCACTTGGAAAAGTAGTCAATTAGCACCAACACACACCTATTTTTTTAGTTTAGTTGATGGTAAAGGTCCCAAAATGTCAATGGCTATGCGTTGAAAGGGTTCACCGGTCAAAAGTTGTAAATTACCTTTCTTTTTTGAAGCCCGATTTGCAGCACAGATGTCACATTCAGAGCAATAGCGTTCAACTTCCTACCTTGCTCCCACCCAATAAAACCGGGATCTTATCTTTGAAAAGATCTTAAAATAAATAAATAAATAGGGTGGCGCAACAGAGCGAGGAGCCCCTGGGCCTAGCGTCTTTCTCACCACCATGCCTTGTGAGGGAATGGAGGGAAGGAAAAGGTCTTGTTGAATCCAAAGTGACCTCCGGACACGGTGTCATGATACAATTTAATTATTTTACAAAACAGTGATCTCGGGATGATTGGCAGCAAGCGTTCCGGTTGTTGTTTTGATGTTGGCACCAACTTTTTGCACAAAATGCCGTTTTGTTCTTTAAGGCACGTAAACTGTGCCCAGTAGACCTTGAGGTCGCTGCTCTGGTTAGAAATTTCATTCCATAAAGGACGTCTTCCTTCCTTTAGCCAACTGCTTACTTCAGCAAGAACTGCATCTGTCTCTTTTGAAATTTTTGTTATGACATAATTTTGCTGCTCCAATTCTCACAAGAGATTAAGTTTCGAAGGTGCAGCTGGAGCTGGATTTAAGCATTCCAAGTCACAGTAGTAACACAAGTGCTTGACTTCTTGGATACCTTCTGGAAGATAAAATTGACCAAACACCAAAGTACATTAACTATCAACTTTGCTGACGATGGAGACGTATGGGTATGAGTTTAGTAGTAGAGTAGTGGGTGCTGTATTAGCTCATAAAAATTGAGAACTTGTGTCGCCCGCTTTCTGAACCACATATGCCTATTCCAGATGTATTGGGTTTTTTAATAAGAGTGCTACAAAAGTTTAAAAAAAAAAAAACGGTTTTGGATTTCACTGAAATTCTTTATTTCTGTGAAAGTACGTTTGATACCATTTATGTGTTAAACTTGATTTTTTTTTTTTGCACGCTTGCAGAAGTCCGCTGAACCCAATTTTCAACGGTTTTCAAGCATAAATCGGCCGATACTGCTGCAATTTCACTTTCGATATTCGTACGAAGTTCATCTACCGTCGCTGGCTTGTTGGCGTCTAACGGCGTCAAACCGCATGACTGAGGCAGCAAAGCGACTGGACCATTTCGTGAGATTCGCTGTGTGGCTTGTGTCGCCGGCCGTATAATTGGAACCACATGTAATCAAAGTCCATATCATCCAATTGGGGCCAACATTATTCGGTTATCATTGAACGGCAGCGATCCCCATTGACAGTAAGCTGCCGGTCCTGATCATTACGGAAGAAGTACGGCCCAATGACGCCGCCGGCCTATAAACCACACCAAACTGTAATTTTTTCGGGATGCAATGATGACTCATGAAGAACTTGTGGATTGCTGCCTGTGGAATACCGCATTTTTTGTTTATTGAGGAAGCCATTCAGCCAGAAATGAGCCTCATCGGTGAAGATGATTGTTCGATGAAAATCCGAATCAATTTCAAGTTGTTGCTCAGCCCATTTCACGAACATACGACGCTTCTGGTGGTCAAGCGGCTCCAGTTCTTGCGTCAATCTAATCTTGTAAGGATGTAGGCCAAGATCTTTCCACAAAATTCGCCACAACGACGTCACAGAGATGCCAACGCTTGAGAACAACGTGTAAAAGACACATTTGGGCTTTCTGCAACTGAAGCCTCAGCGGCAGCAATGTTCCCGACACTACGGGTACTTCTTTGTCTCACTGGCATGGGAACATTTTGTACTGTCCTTGTGGATTCAAAGTTTTTCACTAGACGCTCAATTGTTGGTCTGCAAGGGCGATTATGACGACCATAAATTGGACGTAGCGCTCTTAACGTTGAGGCTACTGACTCCGAATTTCGGCAGTAAATTTTAATAATTTCGACTCATTGTTAGATTGTATATCTTTCCATCATGAAATATGAAACTTTACTGAAGAGAAAGAGTTAAAAGAACAGCAAGAAATATGGCGTCGTTTGCTGTCCCTGCTGCTCTACTTTTGTAGCGTCTTTGTTGAAAAACCCTTTAGTTTCGAAGGATCACTACTCTGCCGCTTTTCTGGCTTCTACTACTGATCTACCATTAGCACTTGAAGCCATTCTGTTCGTCCATGAAGTTTCATTCGGGCAAATTTAAGTGGGGGTGGGGAAGTTTTCGTGGACGACGAGCGAGACATTCAGTGCCTGGAGTTCTATTGCTCATTTAGAAATAATTTGTATTCATTTGACGTATGTACATGCGTATTCAAGGGCTGTGGACTAAACTGTTGGTTTTGAATTTCGTCATAAAAGTCAGAAAATCGTGTCCCGCCTTGTAGGCAAAGAAAGGATCATTCCACCTCCTCTGTGATTACTCAAAGCTGTTCCCACATTAGAAAAAACCTTCGGAGAATGATTTCTCGACAAACGTGACAACATCTTCCATTGAACAGCTTTCTTAGGTTCAATCCAGGTTCCAAATCATTCAGTGGGGTTCCTTAAATCCAATAACCCAGCCGTCAACTTCCCTCGATTTTCATCCTTCGTTATCCCAGAGAGCACAATGTGACCCTAGTGAGATGCTGCCGCTTCCGGTGCAACCTCTATTCAAACTAGTCCGATCCCTTTTTTAAATTTTTTATTTTTCATTTCCGAACCTGGTGGCAACAATGAATATGAAACATTAACCATGTTTGCAGTCTCATGAAAAATTCTACTAAAATGTGTTATTTTCTCGCCTCCACAATCTGAAACGTTTTGGTGGAAGGAATGGATTTTATTACGGGAGGTGGAACAATTAAAATGATTGAAAACATAATAAAAGTGGAAACTAATTTCAGTTGCCGTCACCGCCGTCCGTTGTCGTCGTTGATGCTAACTCATGCTGCTGCTGGTTCTGTTGTGTGTTGAGAAAGGGGAATGACTCCTAAATTGTTAGCAAAGCTCCAATATAAGTACTTACACATACATAAGTGAGTGTGTGAGTACACGTAAGGGGATGACACCTCCAATTAAAATATTATGATACAGCTGTACCCTGGTATGCTCTACAAGGCCATGTGAGCGAGAGAGAGACAAGTATACACTTAATTAAATGCAGCACATTTAAAAACTTAATGGCAATCAAGGTTAAATTTTAATTATCGCTTTTAAAATTTCTCCCCCACCGTATAGGGGTTATAATATAACACCGCGACCCCGAGTGCTTTCATAAAAACAAAGTGTCAGTTGGCGAGGTGCAATGTAAATTTACATTGGACGTGACAGAGCGCAACGATAACATTGTGATGATTCATTGGTTTTTAATGAAAATTTAATACAATGGAAATCAGTTAAGAGGTCACAGTCAGAGTTGATGTGGAGCGGCAGATGATGATATGGCAGCTGCATGAGGGCACAGTGGAAGGAGTTTGTGGCAGAGAGTGCTGCATCTTTAATCAGATACCGAATAATATGCCACTTGGTTTAAATTATTGAAATTTCTTAACACTCTTGATCGATGGACGTTTTTCTTTGCTTCGCTTCCTTAAATATTTGGGGAAAAAGTATTTATAGGGTAAAGATGGGTAAAAGATTTTTTTTCTGATAAGGTCATAGAAGTTAGAACATTTTTTTTTTTTGATGAAAGTTTTACCTTTTTAAATCCCTTTACCCACCTTTTCCCGGCTATCCAGGGTTTAAAGACCTTTTTTTGTCAACATATTTTCAATCACTAGGTTTTGCTTCTTCGACACGGCAAGAGCATTTATCGAGGCTTGCCTTAGGTGTTGACCATTTAAAGGATAGGAGATTCTCTCATTTTAGGTGAATACCCCAAGCGTCCATTCCGGAAACAAATTTGCTGCTTTTCCTGTCCCCCATCGACTTTAAATCGTTCCAGATACCCAAACTGTTCAAACACCAGAATACTGTTAAAGGTGTTTTATCTCTGAATATCGTTTAATATCCAATTACACGAAGTATCTTTACTCACAAATGTATGTGAGTGTATTTTATAACATACAGTGGGGTACCTACACTCACTACTGAACAAAACCAATGTCGTCAAACTCCCCAGACTCTGATTTTGATAACCAAAAGGGATATTCCTTTTGAAAACATGAGTCAATTTAGGTCCATGCTCTTACCCAAAAGCTTGTGCTTAATGATTGTAAAATGGATTTGGGATTTGTAAGGACTTTTATATGTGCACAGAATATCACATGTATGGAGTGTGGTTCTAGGGATATGGTTGGCGATATTATCCGTATTCAGTTTTCAAAATGAAACCAAATGAAATAGTTTAACTGGTTTCGAGACAAAGTAAATGAGATTTTGCAAATGATGCCACCAAAGGAAATTTTAAATTGAATTCAGTTTTTGTTAGAATTGAAAGGATTGAAAATTGCGGCTAGGAGGTATTTAAGAGTGTCATCATGACCACATGAATTAAATTTTGGGTAAACCAGACATTTTCAAATTGAAGGAGGCAAACACTGAAAATCTTTATTTTATTGCTTAAAGGTTCCAGTTCCTGGTTTCAGCGAGATGTAATTGTTGTAGAGGGACGTTACCATATACATAATGGCAAAGAGAGAAAATAAAATAGAATGAGAGTTTTTGAAGCTTTAAGAATGTGAGGGTTGAAAGGGTATTTTTGTGTTGTTTTTGTGAAAGAACACAAAACATGACCCTGGTGAGGGTCATGTTGAGGCTGAACATTTGCTTTTTTAAAATTTAAAAGCTCCATTTATATAACTATCCAAGCGATAGCATTGAAAGAGTTTCGTGGGTGACCAGTTTTCAATTGTCTCTTTTGGTTCATTGATTATATTATAGGAGAAAATCAAGCAAGGTGTTTGTTTTTGAAAATCAATTGATTAGAAAAGAAGTGACCTCAACTCCAAAATGTGTGAAGCTACATACCGTCCCTTAGATAAGAATAGGGTTTAAGTATCCAATAGTGGGTCACGCGCCGCAGTGAATCATTTGCCCTCCGCACCATCACATTTTATTTTAGAAATAATCTTTTCAAAGATAACACGTTGCCCCTTTTCCAGTGAAGGTAAATGTACACCATCTTCTTGCCATGGTCAATTGAATAGAAATTTTTTAGTTTTGGCATTGTTATGTCATAGGGGTTGCGTGTGGGGTTTACTACCCAAGCACGTAAAAAATAATTGGTTCCGAACAAACCAGCAGCGTCGCATAATAATAATGATTTCTCCGTTGAGGACTCAAGCAAAAAAAAAAAAAAAAGAAGGACAAAAACCTCCAGACCAGCTTGTGAGACGTAAGATCCTTGAACAGACAACGCGCACTCAGAGATATCCTAAACCTAAACGGCTGCCAATAACACACAACCATAGCCTATGCCGATAATGTAGCAATTGCCGTTTCAGGCAAGCACACACAAACCCTAGCTGAGCTGCTACAAACAGCACTTAACAAGCTTAACAATTGGGCTGCAGATTGTGGTCTGAACATCAATCCACACAAAACGGAATTAGTTCGCTTTACAAAGAAATACAAAATTCCGGACTTCAGACCCCCAACTATTAAAGGGGTAGCTCTCACACTGTCAAATCAATCAGGCTAAATTTCTAGGTCTCATTTTTGACAAAAAACTGACCTGGAAAACCAGTATTGAGGAAAGAGTAAATAAAGCCAACGTGGCACTCTTCTCCTGTAAAAAAAATGGGGTTTCTCCCCCCAAATCACCCATTGGCTGTTTACCTCGGTAATTAGACCGATACTCACATATGGGGTGATAGTCTGGTGGACCGCACTAGACAAGATGATCAACTACAACAAGCTGGCCAAAGTTCAAAGAACGGCTAGTCTGTGCGTTAGTGGCGCACTGAGGACAACCCCATCGGACGCCCTCAATGTGCTACTAGATCTCACACCCCTAGATATCTTCAGCAAACAAGTCGCAGCTAGCAAAGCTACTCGACTCAGAGCTACATCACCAATAATCAAATCGGCCACACTACCATTCTAGATAACTTTAGATTCCTACCGAATCGATCTGACTACACCACCCCCAAGTTGGTGTTTGACAATAATTTCCAAGTAACCATACCTTCAAGAGAAGCTTGGGAAAATGGAACTCTCTTGGAAAATGAAGCAATACACTTCTACACCGATGGTTCAAAAACCAGCGAAGGTGAAGAAAGTTTAATCTACTCAGGAAAACCGAATCTCAGTCTATTCTTCCGCCTACCCGATCATTGTAGTGTGTTCCAAGCGGAAATTCTGGCGATTAAGGAGGTGCTGTCTTGGCTCAAAGAAAACGTCATATCCACGCATATTCGAATCTTCTCGGACAGCCAAGCGGTCCAAAATTGTCAGATGTCTCTGAGGGAGATGTCAAATCAGTTCAACAATCACCTTTCATGGGTGCCGGTGCACATGGACATACCAGGCAACTGTATGGCAGACGAACTAACCAAAAAGGGCACGACCACTTCCCTACGCTCAAAATGGAACAACATAGGTGTACCTATCGCTACATGTAAACTCCTACTTAGACAAGACGCTTCGGGGATAACAAACACTAGATGGACTGAGAGTATAACAACTGCCTTGCAACCAAAAAAGCTTGGCCGTGTGTAGACTCAAAACACTCGAAGAGTTTGTTAGCCCTGAACCGCCTGTACCTAGCTTCTACCATAGGTGTTCTTACAGGACACTGTCTAATAGGGAGACACGCCTAAAGACTTGGTGTGTTTTCCAATGATTTCTGCAGAAGCTGCATGGACGAGGAGGAGGAAGAAACCGTTAAACACCTTCTTTGCTCATGCCCTGCACTACTTCATATAGGACGAAAACTCATCTCGGTGAATTCTTCTTCGATGATACTGGCGACTTAGCTAACAAGGACCCTAAAAGTCTTTCAAAATACATTAAAAGTTCCGCGTGGTTCGACTTAATCACCGGCTAGTCCCATAATGGAAGATTAATAAGTGATCAACTCGTTAATCTTACATCGGGTCTCTGAGAACAGTAGTTGATTAACTTGCTGATCTCTGTGGTATCACAATGGGCCCTTGCAGCCTAAGTGTGTCAGGCAATGAAATCATTGGCTGACAGCCACTTCCACCTAACCTAACCTAAGACACAACTACAAAAAACAGAAATCCGTGGGAATGGGTCGGGTATGGAAGATGAAAAACTAATATTGACCACCGAAACAACGTTTTCTTTGTACGGGTTTGTCATGATATCAGGAATGCCCTTGGCATGACGTGAAAAACGTCCTTGGCCTTCACGCGAAAGGACAATCTTCGAAAACACACTCGAGGTAAGCATAGCCGAACTCAAACAAATGGTATTTACTGCGGGCTACATCATTGCTGTTGGTAGCACACGTTTCCCGCATTTCAAAATTCATAAAGGTGCATGGCTATAACCGGATCAATCAACCTCCAACGAAATTAACCACGTTGCAATCGACGTAACAATTTCTCCCAGAGTGTTGTAGATGTCCGAACTTTGCGAGAGGACATTTTTGACTTGAGCTGCTACCTTATTAACGACCCGCTGTGAAATGATGTGACCTCGGAAAGCTACATTCGCAAGAGTTGGCCATTGGCCAATGCCTTTTCAGAGGATTATTATCCCTCCTTCCAATTACACATGAATCCTATTAGGCCAGCATAAGGCATTGAAGACCAGTGGCAGCAATGCCAACCAGGTAGGTCTACGTTTAACTGTGCCTCCAAAACGAAACCCAAGCTCTAAAGAATGTATAATTACACGCTTATGCAGAGGATATTGACGTAATGGGAAGAAGAAAGCGTGGTGTGACAGGTCCTTTTGGGAGCATTGACCGTGTTAATTTGACACAGAAGCGGCGAAATTGGGATAAAATGCTGCACAAGGAGAAAGGACATCGACGAATTAAACATAACGCCACAATATACTAGCAACACTTCGCAGCATGTACTAGAGGCTGCGTTTTCCCTTAATCTGCTATAGACACGGAAAATATCATCAGTGCCAATACCAAAAGGTGAAAACTCCTGTCAATCGCTGCTAGTTTTGATGAAGGAGGCAATTGAGAAATAAGACCATGTCTAGAAAAACTAAAGTAACAAATTTAAAAGATCCTAATCAAATGCCTTGGTATACGGTGTGGAAGCATGGCACTAATCTAAAGCGGAAGAGGAACCCTTTGGTCGTTTCGAAGGAAAAAAAAAACTGGAAGAGATTTTAGCCTCTAGTACTTGAAGATAATGTGTGGAGTGGAAGATTCAGAAGATGAACTGCAATCGTTATTCTGCGACTTAAACATAGCTGTAAGAATACGCATCACGAGGCTCCAACTAGTGAAACATGTAGAGCAAATGGATATCAACCTTCCGGCTCGACTTTCTTTCAAAGCCAACACGAAGGGAATTCGCCGAAGCTGAAGACCTCATCTTAGGTGCACAATCAATTGGAATGAAACCTCAACCCACTTAGGGCGAAAAACTGGAGAGAATGATGTTGGTCGGTGTCCATGTTCATCATAGTAAGTAGGTACATAAGTATGAGTTGACGTATTTTTAGTTAGCGAGATCTGATTTCTAATGATATGTGTAGCGATCCTATGTCCTACGATCCTAGACATTTTCCTATAGGAAAAAAAATTTACAACTATGTCAGAATCATTATTGGTTTCATTATTAGCTCACAAAAAAAAATAACAGTTCAGAGATCAATCGCCAAATCTCTCCGGCCGATTACATTTCTTATTGTCATTTCTTTTAATGTATTTCCCTTGCCGAATCATGAGTCGCTGAACAAAACATTTATCATTCCATTTCTAGCGTAAAAGCAGAAGAATGAGCCACATTACAGTTGATGAATATCTGCTTTTTGGGTTGACTATGCATAAGAAAGTATACTATCCATGTCTCCTATTTTTGAAAAGTCTTTTCACAAAATTCAGTAAATAAAATATGAAGTTAAACAATAAAAAATGATCAACCAGCATACGGCATTAAGCCACGTTCCAATGTTTTAAATAAGAAAGTGGTTTACTTTGAATTAGTAAAACAAAAAAATTAAATTCTTGCGAAGAATAATCAAAGATCCAATTCATGGTGGAATCCCCAGCTTCGGTTCTAGAGCAGAAGCATAGTACCCGCCATATGTGACACGCACATGCGAAGAGCAGTTCCGTGTGAGTTTGGCAAACGCAATTATATGAAATGGTTTACAAGTAAATACCAGAATATTCAAATCAATGGATGCCTTCAAGGTCTAAGATAAAATTTCCTTCAAAAATGTCGAAACCAAATCTTCAGTTGTGCTTTAAAGACATCTGAATTTGAATCCCCCAGACAGAGAAAAAACAGCTGGCTTCTATAACTCGTCTCAATTTTTCTATATCATTTGTCACGAAATAAGTCGTCCTATTTTTTTATTCAACCTCTTGACGGCTTAAGGGCACTTTCCATTTCAAAGTCACAAACAATTTACACAATCAACCCGAAACCATTGCACATTTGGGATTTACTTAGCCCGAAGCAATTAACCTTTGGTCCCTGATGATCCTTTTTATGTTCTTCTTCTTGATTAAAAGTATGTCCCATCTCTCCCCCTTTTATAAATATGTAGACTTTTGTCCTCTCAATTGCTTTATCATTTACTTTGAGCCTTCACTTCTTTCTTTTATTTAATTTTGTTTTTACTTTGTTTGCATAATTTAATGCCACTTTCTTGTGTTATTTAAATCCCAAAATAGTCGTTATGATTAAGATGCTTGACATATTTTTCGGTACAAATGGTCTTCAACTGGCCGTTGTGATTTCCTGAATTAACTTGGATTTTGTTAAATTTAAAGATCCCTGAATTGCTTCAGTTTTTTCTTAGCCTTTGGAGTGTCAATGAGGGCTGAGTAGTAATTATTGTTGTGTCAACTGTTGTGAGTAAACTTCGGTTGTTTTTATTTTCATGTTGTTTAAACGAGATGGTAGTTAAAAATTTAGATTAGATTTAGTCCCTTTCTTCTACTCAACTGTATAGCTGATGGGGTCACTATTTATAGTTCTCTGGCTTCGGTTATTATGGCATCATGTGAGTTCTGCAAATGTAAACATGTGAAGTATTTTCATACTGCTGATGTACAAATTGCAGTAACCCAAAATGTCACTTTAAGAGCTGCATATCTAACAATTGAACAATCGCTTATAGGTTTACTACCCACGACATCCTTTTTTTTTGGAAAACATTTTCATGGTAACATACAGGGGCTGCATATAAATTGATGGGTCCACATCCACAAAGACTATTATGGCGTTTCATGCCACCATGATGGTGCTAAATACGGATTATGACCGACCTCCACATGTAAAGTAACTTCACAGCCTTCTTAACGAATTTTCGGTAGAAAGTCGTTTCGTCTCGAAATTTAGTTGATTGCACACAGACCTGCGTTAAGTTTTACGACATGGGGCAAATGCTGCATACCAAACGAAGGAACATATGCAAACGTTTGCCTACACATCAGGGTAACTTTGGTAAAAAATTGGTCTGATTACAAGTCCAATTCAGAAAAAATAGTTCAGATTTAATACTTTCAACCTTTCGTCCTGCCACACATTTCTGACACATGTGCACCAGCTTCATACATCATCCCAGACCCTTTTCACTTTCACTCGTTTTGACCCCACAGATTGCGTATGATAGATGATGCTGACCATAAAAGCAACCACTATCTTTGTTCTACTTTCCCATGAATACAATTAATGTACATCGCAAGGTCTTCTTCCTATTTTTTATCTATACACCATATGAACTTTCGGGTGGATATAAAACCCATGCTGTTCATTACCGCTCTCAATGTCGAGCAGAATGATAAATTTCATATACAACAAACGATAAAACAATAAAAAACAAAGTTGAAGAAATTCTCGCCCACTTTAAAACACCTCGCTCTACAAAACTGAGTCTGTAACGGATGTGTAAATCATAAACGACCTCAAAACTATACCAAAACATACTCGTGTATCCTCCACCCGGCCATAGGCAACACACATATAACTACAAATTCTCATAACTACTACCTTCATTTTTATGTCTTTTCGCATAGTGCCTCCAGCCTCCATTCTATAGCCGGTTTACATCACCAACACCGCACAACATCCAAATAAATCCCATTCACACTTTGTTCGAGTAAAGCCCCAAAAAACTTCTTTTTTGTTTTTGTATTCGGGGTAGAACGCAGAATTAGGTGCCCACCGGGCGGGATAGTAGAATTGGAATGATGGGATGATGAACTACAATGTGCTTTGTACCACTTTCGCGGTTCAATGCTTGCCACATTCGGGGTTCAGTCTTCAGAAGAATATGTAAGAGCGAACCAAAAATCACTCTGCCTAAATTACAATAGTTATCTAGTGGAACAGAACGCACCTAGATCTGGATTCATATAGTCCCGAAAGCATCCAAAAAACAACTCCCTTCCAAAAAAAAGAAGAAAAACTAGGACAAAGTTACAAGATAACACCACCATTGAATTAGGGCCATACAATGTCAAAGTACAGATAAGCGTATACAGAGGCAAAGGCTGAGGCAGAGCAAGCACGTCCATAGTTACGTAAGGTGTTGTGTAAACAAATAGTCATAGAAGCCAAAATTCCCGAGTAGCGGGTGAATGTGGACAGATTTTTAAACAAAAACTGGTGCGTTGGGCTTGTTGGTTGGTTGAGTTGTGATGTGTTTTTTGTTCAATGACAAGGAGTTCCCAAAGCTAAAACTTAAAACAAAACCGAATTAACGAGATGAATGGAAAATATTGGTCATGGATGGAGTTCGGTTATGATTATGACATAAGGATCTGGGTTGAGGACTAATTTGCTCTTATCACCAAACGAAATCCAAAATTCATTTTGAGAAAAGCTCTCAAATGGGGGTGGGTGGGATTTCGATTTCAGAAGGGACAACTGAGCTTTTGAGTGATTTTATGTTTGTAGGGAGCTCTTTTAATTTTTTTTTTGAGTGAAGAGAGGAATTAGTTTGGTCTCCATGTTATGAGCATTTTTGGGAGGTATATTTGAATAGGTAAATAAATCAGACGTTGGAATAGATTGTTCTGACCTTCCTTCAGTCACAATGAATTAAGTCTTTGCTTTTAGAGAGTTTCTTATTGAACTGATCATTTTATTCATCGATAGAATTTGACATTAAAGAATTTACACAGGACAAGATAAACACAAATATGTCAAAGATGAGCATATAAATAAAGAAACAAATGTTTGAAGATTAATATAGAGTCTTTGGACTTGTTTATAATCATATAAAAAATTTTCACAAGAAGTCACAAATAAGTGTAGTGAGGAAGAGAACTGAAGACAAAACAGAACCAATCAATGATATCAACATACAGCTGGTGTTTGTTTGATGTTGGTCAACGAAGCGATGAACAATATCTCTGGAAATTTATTGAGAGGCCTATAACACAAAGTTACAAGTTTACAAGTCAAAAGCTACTTGTAGGATTAAACTTGAAGGAGAAGAAAGAAACTTTCATCTGGGAGTTGCAGATTTTTTTTACTTTTACTTGTCATAATCCACTTCTATTACAAGTATTTGTAAGTTTGTAAAACAGAGCTACAAATCTACAAAGAAAAAGCCACTTGTAGAAGATCAAGCGAAATTGCAGCTTTGTGTTACATTAATGTTTTACACTCGCCATAATTTATTTTTTATTGCAAGAACTTGTAGTTATGTGTTACAGGCCCAATTTCTCGAGTTCCAGATTTCAGGAGAAATGTTTCGCCATAAAGCGTTTTTTGAGAAACCCAAAGTCGACCTGGGTTGACCTAGCTTTTCCATAAAGCTTTTTGCTGTGGCGAGTTGAGAACTGTCAAATGGCATGTATTTTTTTAAATGACAGGGATGTGCTGTGATTTAAGGCTTAGCGTTTTTTGAGGACTGGAAACCCCAGGTTTTTTTTACAACTCATAGGGTTTTCAAGAAAACCTGGGTCAACCCTGGGGAAATTTCAACGAACAGACCTCATGATCGCCCTTAATTGCTTCAAATCAGTGATCCGCTCGTGCTCGTGGATTCTGGTCAATGGACTTAACCTAAGAATGTCAGAATGCTCCGAAAAACTTCACAGTTTCTGATTGGTCTATTTCTAAGTCCAACTAAATGCAGATTTCGCTGGATTTATCTGTACCAGGAGCATTTTGGTCTGCGTTTCTTCTTCTTTCTTCTCGATATTATTTATTTTTATTGAATTCGATTCGAAGTCGATAATCGGAATTACAACTCTCTTTTTAAGTCAAGTGCTTAGTACATACTTTAGTTATCCCGCTCACGCTCAGCACGGCCACCAATATTTGACTATCAGCCTGATTCTGTCCAAAAGAAACAAGTTACAATGTAGTGATTTGATAAGATCTAAATCACAATTTGAATATTGAGTGGAAAGTTGTTACTTGACTAGAACGATATTACTTGCTAACCTAAGTATCAGTGATATTCGTCAGAATTGATCTGAAAATTCACATAATTGTTTGAGAACTAATAGGGCCCATACACTACGCATGCATGCATGCGCAATCAGAAGATTGCGCAATATTGCTTTCGCCCTACACTACTCATGCAAACTGCGCAATCTTCATTCGTGTTTTTAATAGGGCCCATACACTACTCATGCCTGCATGCGCAATCAGAAGATTGCGCAGTATTGCTTTCGCCCTACACTACTCATGCAAACTGCGCAATCTTCATTTGTATTTTGTAGCAGAGTAGACAAGTTGTATGGATGTGAAGCTAAAACTCCGCTGCTGCTCATCTGTTCATTTGAATTTTATCACTTGACTGAGCAATTTTGCCCACACACCACACATGCATGCATGCGCAAACAAGAAAATATCAGAAAATTCTGATTTTGCTCATGCCGCATGCACAACCACTCAGTCAACACCATACACCTTCAATCGGCATGCGCAATCACTTGATTGCGCATGCATGCATGTGTAGTGTATGGGCCCTATAAAGCCGTGTAGACAAGTTGCAAAGATGTCAAGCCAAAATTCCGCTGCTGCTCTTCTCTTCATTCGAATTTTATCACTTGACTGAGCAATTTTGCCCACACACTACACATGCATGCATGCGCAAACAAGAAAATATCAGAAAATTCTGATTTTGCTCATGCCGCATGCACAACCACTCAGTCAACACCATACACCTTCAATCGGCATGCGCAATCACTTGATTGTGCATGCATGCATGTGTAGTGTATGGGCCCTATAATTGGTTTCCTTAAGAACTATTCAAAGAAGCTATAGTAGCACCATGGCGGGGAAAGCGATGGTATCGCCGTCTGTCGACCCAATTAAACATACTACCTTCTCAATCGGAACAAGTTTATCGTAGAACCCTGCCAACATGCTGTCAATACGTCATATATTATTGTTTTTTGTTAGGGCAGCTTTGCTTCGTAAATGTGTTAGCAATATCAAAGAGTGATGTGCTTTTTGATTCTAAATGATAAAAAGTTTGTTGTTTTGCATTTGGCGTGTCATGACATTGTTTGAAAATCATTTAAACACGTTTATTAATTGATGAAAATACCATCCACAACCATTAAAGCATCCGAAAAAATACCATCCACATGCCTAAGTGAACAACCACAGCAAAATTATTTGAACCGATAAAACGTTAAATTGGGTCGACAAACGGCGATACCATCGCTTTCCCCGCCATGGTGCTACTATAGCTTCTTTATACTATGATGTTAATAAACCTTTCGTTGAATGGATTCTAAAACTTTGCATGGTTCCAAAATCTTTTATGGCTTTTATTCCATTTTGTCATATAGCAGAGCCTTGATTGTAAGTTTCATTTGGAAAGGAATAATTCAATAATTGAATATCACAGTTTAATATGCTACCATTTGGCATCGGTCTATGGCTAAGATTTCGCTTGCAATTACAATTATGTTTTCTTTTAACGTTATTTTTCAAACCAACAAACAGCAGAAACAATTTTTGAATTTCTATTAGCGAATCGGTTTAGTTTATCTCTAAACCATTATAATTTATCAAAAACTGCAACCGTATGGTGAACCGATAATATATATCGAATACAAGCACCTAACATAGAGTCCACATTGTCGCCAAATTAAGTTCCACTTTTCTATGTTTCAAATAAAGCACTATACAGTGGCATTGAATAGTTACTAATCATTTAAATAAGTAACTAATAGTTATTCAAAGACATTGGTTTTGTTTTACAAATCAAATTCTTTGTCGTCATTTGTGTCGGTTACTTGAAAAACGCTTTCCATTGGTGTTTTAGTCGAAACCAATTAGGTACAATTTATGTATTTTGAGACGGTGTATTAAGTTCTTCACACCTTTTGATCTGGCTACAATTTATAAGGCCTTCATCAGCTCAAAACTGGAGTATAACTCCCATATCTGGTCAGGTGCTGCTCAAACACTTGCACCTACTTGATAGAGTACAAAATAGAGCGTTAAAATTGATAGGTGAAAGTTCAATCGTAGAATCGATTGATTCTCTTCAACATCGTCGAAACGTCACCTGTCTCACTCTCTTTTATCGATTTTTTCCACAAACAGTGCTCTAGTGAAATAGCCAGTTGCATTCCTCCCCTCAAACGATTTATCCGCAACACCCGCCTCGCTAAGAATGCTCATCAGTTTTACCTTGAGCCCAACTTCGGACGTACAGTCAAGTATAGAGATTCGTATTTCAGTCACACCACCCGAATGTGGAATGCTTTACCTGGCTCTGTATTTCCCCTGCATTACGATTCACAAGGATTCAAAAGCAACGTGAATCGGTGTCTCCTACTAAATCCTCTCCTATTTTTTTAAATGCTCGCACTGTGTTTTTGTAACATTATAAGGGTAGTCATAACACCTTGCACGTTAATTATATAAAAAAAAAATTTTGTTTAATGGCAATTTCCACGGATTTTCATACTGCCTAATGAAAGGGACAATATGATAGAAATTTTTATTGGGAATTTATATTCATTTCAGAAAAACATCGCTCATGGAAAAACCACAACTCTAAAGTGAATAGCGGTGGATAAAAATAACTCACGTACCGAAGTGAACAACAGGGATGGCTGGTAAATGGCGTTTATAGAAAAGTGAACTTGGTAAGTGAATCTGAATAAAGCCAAAAAAGCGGTTTATTGAGACTCTTAAGTGAAGTGAATATAGAAATTCCCAATAAAACACGGCTGCTGTATGTTTCCCATTGTCATTCGACGGACAGCTCTGAACTTTTCTTTAACAAAACAAAAATTATTCCAAAAAACTCAACCTTGTAGCTTAATAAATAAAATCCTCTTGCTTAAAACTACAAATATCCTTTCAGTAAATTGATTCACGCTCAACCAACTGGAGTCTGCCACTTTTAGTTCAAGAATCAGCATTAGTTTTTTCCACACTCATAGAAACAATTTGAGAGAGAATATTTAAGGGGTAATTGTCTCTTGTTAAATTCTGTAAAACTCGACACAGAGAGCATAATGAAGAAAAGAGAGTCAACTGATTTGAGTGGTGACTGGTGACTGGTGACTCCATTTTGGCCACAAACTTACTCCCGCATTGAAAGTACATTCGAGGCTTCCGTTACTCTTTAGAGTTTATACGATTATACGTTAACTGAGCTCACCCCAGCTTAGACGCTTAGAGATAGGAGAGGCCAAACCCAAAAAACACTCAGGTTGCCTGAATGTCGAGTTTAAACTTTTCAAAAAATGTTGAAAAACGACGACGACAGGGCAACCCAAAGCCTTCAAGGAATGAACCTATTTCAGTAATTTCGGTAGCTTTTTCTTTGGCACAAACATGCCAAAATAAAACGCTTACTGTCAAAAAAACTTCAGTAGCTTGTGTATATTAAACATTCTCCATTTTGAAAAGGCTTCATGAGATCATCCAATAACTATTCCTTGAAAGTCAGATGACCCAAGAACACAGTTGGTGTTTAGTCTTAATAAAAAAAAAAATGTTAAAATGCAATAAGCTTAGCATCAAGAGAAAAAATAAAACTCGGGTTTTTAGTTTTTTTCTTAAATAAGAATTTTTTTGTTTTATTTGATTTTAAAATATTACACGAGTTATGATTGCACTTAAATTGGGATTATTAAAAAGTTCATTAGATTCTTATGACATAAAAAACTTTTTTATAAAGAAAAGAAAAGGAGTGATCTCCCTGTGAGAAATGAAAAGTTTTACATAATTTTTAATAAAACATAATCCGTATCAAAATAATGTACAAAAACCCTAAAATGCACGATAAATAAGACCTTGTAGTTATAAATAACAAGTGCTAATGTCATAAGAATATGTTACAAGAATGCACGCAAAAGAAACAAAAGATATACGACTTACAATTAAAGGTTTACTTAGTTTAAAGTAAACCTGCATTACAAACGAATTGAAGAAAATGCAATTATTATTTTTTCTCAATGTTAAAACAAATTGAAAGTAAAATCTTATGATAGATAAATACAGTGTAAAGTCTATTAACAGTGTTCATTCTCTTTTCCCAAATTATTTTTCAATTATTAATTATTTTTTAATTTAGTTTTGGGTTCCGTCTTTTGGTTGCTTCATAATTACTCTTATCTTTTTTTGAATAATAATCATAATTATGTCATAAGATGAATTTCAATAAAATTTTTTAGTTTAAGTTTTTTTTTTTACTAATAAACTCGAAGGCGCTTGGGTTAACTGGTTTCAGAGTTAAGATATTTAAAAATAAATCTGCTTTGGTAATATTAAAATCAATCACTACTTTCATTTGTAACCATAAAGATGAGGTTTGTTTTAGTTTTATTGTTTTTGTGCGCTTTGCTGTTAGTCAAATATATACTTTGCTTTTATTTCTAAAAATATGTAAATAACTGTACTTTTAAGCTTTTTGATGGAGGTATAGAAATTGATTCTATTAATTTTTATTATCAATACTTATTTACAATAATTGAATTGAATTTTTAGTTTTCTTCTCAAAAAATGCAGTGCTGCAGTTAACTTTTTTAATTTCTTTTAAATAACATTTTTGTGGTAAAAGTTTTATTTTTAAGTCGATTGTACACGTTTTTATAGTTTAGTAATCATAAATTGCGTTTTATGTTTTCTTTTCAAATTTCTCTTTTTTCTTAGGGGTAGTCTTTCCATGTTTCCTTCTTCCATATTTTTTTTTTTTTCACTGAGATATTATGAAGATACAAATATTTTAAATTACCAGTCCAATATAATTTTGCTTTTAGCTCAGATAAAAAGACATAAATATTTAAATTACCAGTCCAATTTATTTCAAAGACAAATAACTTAATTTTATTTGCATAGTCCACTATTTTTTCTACTTGACAAGAAAAATAAAAATATTCGAATCAAAAACATAGAACAAAAACTGAAGAAAAAAATTTGTAAGTCTGGTGCATATCTTAGATTTTGGGTTGACTTTCAAATCAGAAGTCTGAAGGATCTCGGACAATGTTAATTTATTTTTGGTCGAATACAAAGGAATTGGGACCTATCATTAAAAAGACAAGTTACTTAACGGACTGTTTTACCCGTGCCTGTTAACAAAGAGGTTCGTGGTTGGAATCCCAATAGAGACAAAAATGTTGTTTTTTCATGGGTGTCGCCCTTGGCGAGGATTTGGCATGTCCTCCGTTAGTAATTTCATTGCCATGAAAAGCGCTTTTTCGATTAGCAGTTCGGAATCGGTAGAAAATTGTAGGCCCCTCCATTCTCACACAAGGCATGGTTTTGAGAAACGCGCTTGGCTCTAAAGCTCCTTGCCCTGTGGTGCCACTCTATTTATTTGTTTTACTCAACGGACTTACCACGATTTTTTTTTTCAATCAAGTCAATAATTTGTTTGATTGAAAATTATAATCGTTGTTGTTAGGTATCTTTGGCTTTTTACAATGTCTCAACACCACGATTGAAAAAAAGTTCAAAATCAAAATTATTTGGGTACCTTTGTGCTTTTTCCTCATTTACATATGAAACCTTCGTAACTGAAAAAAGGTAAATCGCTGCACTATGCCCAATCCTAAACTGAAAATATTAACTGAAATTCTCATTTTCTAATATTGTAAGCGTTCATACATACTTTCAGCTGACAGTGTGTCTGGGGTCTGTTTTTGATATTTGCCTCGTGCTAGCCCGAAAAGTGTCAGGGAGTTATTTGGACTAATATCCACGTTTCCTAGTGGTTATGAAAATTATTGTATGAACTGTGGCAGCATATTTTATGTTTTCAAGAAAAATACTAATACGCTGTTGAGACTGCAATAGAGGTTTCGATCAAGAAAGTTGCTGTTTGTTTAGTTAAATTTATTCTAACCCCCACCAGTGGTAAGGTCTTCAACAAATATTGTTTTCGTTTCATCGTCCGGAATAGCTCTCTGGGTAGCATCGCTTAAATGTGAAGAAAGCACTTGCTTTTCGTTTTAAGTTTAACTAATGTTTATTTATGCTACTCCGTGCTGAATCATGATTGAATTGATATTTTTGTTTTGATATACATATTTTCAAAACAATGTCGACGGCGACGTTTGAAGACCCTGATATGAATTTGTGTGTGTTTTTTTTTTTTTTGTTGATCAACGTCAAAAGTGAATCTTCCTCCATTGTTGGAGAAAAACTCTCAGTTGAGCCCACAGATTCACAGAGTGGGTAGTACGAAATATAAACTTTTTTCTGAGAGGAAATCAAAACTAAAACCCAAGTTTCATTGATTGTGTACTTTTGACGGTCCGCACGGATTTAATTCAATAAATAATAAATAATAATAAACAGGGTGGCACAACAAAGCTATGTAAATCTCTTAGCCTATCTTATTTCAAAGGCCTATTACTTTAAGCCGACTCTGATTGGATGAGTTCGAAAGTGTTCCTTATGACAATGTGTAGTTACTCTCAGAGCGCTTCTGTCAATTTGTCGCCGTTAGTTTCAATAAGACGCTATCAATGACTTCATCTCAGAGAATATAGAGGGTGTTATAGGTAAAGAGGGTACGAGCTGGCTCTCTCTATTGATCACTCTTTGGTTTTGACTTTTGTTTTGGACAATTAATCAATGCTGCTCAATTCTAATCAAACATGATCTATTTTGATCTAAATTAGACGGTTGAAAAAAAAATCGACGAAATTTATGAAGACTAAAATGATACTTTTCAGCGGAACTTACAAGAACTGACTTTCCTTTTTTCTCTTGTTGCGAGCATCATGAAATGATCTCGAAAAGATCACAACACTCTTACTTATCTGTGACTAACCCGTGGGGTATTCCGAGACGAGACAAGTAGTTTCCTGAAAAGTTCTTAAACATAAAAGGTTGAGCGAGAAGTGTGCTATATTTCGACCCGATTCCAGCCTATTTTATGGTCAAATAATTACTCATACATGTATCACTAACTTCATCACATAATTTTGAGTACTGAACACTCTTCCTCTTAGTTCGTATTAATTTTTAATATACAAAATTCAATATTTTCTGCTTTCCTATTACAACTAATAAGATAATAATAATTGTTTCTCAATTCTGAGTTAAAAATGAGTTCAAATTGACAACTAACAAGTCAGTTATCATTCAGAAATGAGTCCAATATCCAATTCGTAGGTATCCCCTACCAGCGCAGCGGTAAGAAGCAACTCGAAGTAAAAACGAACATCTTTGGAATCTAAAATTGTTTCAAGCAAACTGAACTGAATTGAAATTGAATTGAATTAAACTTACTTATCTTTTCATTTAGAAATTAGTGTTTTCTATCTGCCACTAGGGCAACAAGTAATCAAAGTACAAACGAACATCAACTTTTAAATCAAAAAACGTTTCAAGTAAAATAAAATTCAATTCAACGGTAGGTAACCAAAAAAGCTAAAAAACTATTTGTTTTGTCTTTCCAAATATTGGTGCCAAATAAGATGCTTTGAATTCTTAAAATCAATTATGTGACATTTCAGTTGACTTAATTTGCCGCTCGAAGAGTTTGGGTAACAAACTCTTCTTCTGAACCGTCTGTATCTAGGTTCTACCATAGGTGTTCTTACGGGACACTGTCTAAAAGGAAGACATGTCAAAAGACCTGGTGTGTTTTTCAATGATTTCTGCAGAGCTGCATGAACGAAGAAGAAGAAGAAACCGTTTAACACCTTCTTTGCTCTTGCCCTGCACCTTCATTGGAGGAAAACTCGTATCGGTGAATTCTTCTACGATGATACTAGCGACCTAGCTTACATACACCCTAAAAGTCTTTCGAAAAACATTAAAATTTCCGAGTGGTTCGACTAGCGGGTGATTAACCGGCTAGTCCCGTAATGGAAGATAAATGGGTGATCAACTCGTTAATCTTACTCCAGGTTTCTGAGATCAGTAGGTGATTAACTTGCTGATCTCTATTGTATCAAAATGGGAGCTTGCGGGCTAAGTGTGTCAGGCATTGTATGTAGGCATTACTCATTGGTTGATAGTCACTTCCACCCAACCTAACCTGACTTAATTTGTAATGTCACCTACAAAAACAAATGAGAAACTTAAACTAAACCAAGACAAAATGGTTTACAAAGATATGGATAGATTGAGATAGTTAATTTGGTTACCTTATCACGTCTATTGTTAATTTGACAATTTTTTATTTTTCAGGAATAAAAAATAATTTCGAGGCCAACTTATCGGATTGGAGACGATGGACTTTGCGCGGGCATTTTTATCGGATTGTTAGAGCAAGATGTCTCCTGCTACAACTTATGTCAATAAACTCCTAAGAAAATTTCTAAAATGCCTACGAGCTACAAAATGCCTTCTAAAATGAAAGTGTAGCCGCAAAAAGCCACTTCTTGTTGAAGACATCGGCTCGTACTTCTTCAAAAATAACCTTTGCTTTGCCACATACGCCATGTAACACCGAAGGAGAGTCTTTAATGCTGTTTCAAATTTGATGTTTAAAAATTACTTTAAGCATTGTAACGATGTAATTGGTGCCACGTTCGTTGTTATGGACGAGCGATTGGAAGCTTCTCATTGCCAATGAAAAGAGGCAGTTTAGCCTATGTGTATAATAAGAAACAGAATTGGTGACAATATGCAACCCTATGATACGCCAGCTTATAAAGTGAGTATGAGACTCCTACCTTGAACTAATAATAAAAAAAAAATAGATTTTTTCAATAAGAACACAAACACTCTTTTCTACTTTAAAGTCAATACTCAACTCATGACAGTAATTTACACTTAGCCATTTAAATTTAATTTAAATTGCTAATTAAAAATATCGAATGAGACAAAGGTAAGTCTGGATTTAAGGAATGCTCTGCTGACTTTAAATTTCAACGCAATTCGTATTATTCTTTGAACTTTTAAATGGGAAAAACTCAAAATTTAGGGATGAATTAATTTTATTGGAATTAAAATACAAAGGCTCGAATAAGTAAAACAAAAAATATCTTAACAACTCCTCCACGTAAAACATTTTGTGTTTGTATGACGTCTTCATCTAAATTTAAATAAAAACGTATCATTGTTATTCTTAAAAACTTGATAAATTATAAATTAAAAAAAAATTAAATAAAACAAAAATTGGGAAAACAATTTTTTATAGGGTAAACGCACTAGTAGCCGGACAGTGTTAGTACCCGGACACTTTGACCTTTTTTTGCGATTAATAGATAAATCACACAAAAAAATCCACAAACAACAACAAACATGGGTTCTTCAATGTGTCCTGTACATGCATGCAAAGTTTCAGGTACTCGAAATGCGTACTTTAAGAACTACGCGTCATTTTATTGCTTAAGGTTTGAAGGTGCGGTCTCGTTGTCGATTTAGGTAAAAAAAAAATAGTAGGAACAGTTTTTAATAGTAAGCAATTGAACAAGTAATATTTAATTTATTGTAATGGAAAGTCATTGGTTTCGTTGGAAATATGATTAACTAAAACAATTTGCAAAAAAAAACCAAATTTAATAAAATCTTTGCCATTATTTGTGGTGTCCGGGAACTAACACCAAAATTGAATATGTTTTTCAGTACCCAGACATGCTGTCCGGGTACTAACACAGTGCGATTATCATGCATAATCAGTACCCGGACAGGGGTTGTTTCTTAAAATAATTGTGTATGTATACTGAAACAAAAGCGTTCGGATACTAGATCAGTCATTTTAAGAGACTTAATCATTGAGAGATTTAATCATTTTAAGAGACAAGCCCTGTATGGATACAAAAAATGTGCGCTTGTCTTATATTTTCAGTACGCAGACATGGCTTGTCTCTTAAAATGATTGTGTCTGGGTACTAAAACAAAGACGTCCGGGTACTAGATTTTGCTGTCCGGGTACTAACGCAAATGGAACTTTTCTGAATTGTTATTTTATTAATTTTAACAGTGACCTCTTTGCAATCGACTTAAACGCCATATTATTGAGAAATGTCTATTTTCTTACAATCAATAAAAGTTTCCGCGGTAGCATTTATGGTTACAAAATGGTTTGTAGTCAAAGTTGAGAAAAAAGTTAAGTGTCCGGGTACTAGTGCGCTTACCCTACAAAAACAAAAATAAATTAAACAAAGTAAACCCACATTTTTCTTCATATCTACCCTTTCCTTCCAAAATCAATTATTTGCACCAAACTCATTAAATAAAAATAATTAAAATAAAAAACATTTTCATCGGAAAAAAACCCAATTAGGTATTCAAAAATCTATCTACATAAGGCAGAGTCGATGGACGGTAGATTTACAAAAATTTTACTGAAATATTCAAAAATTTACAAGAAACATTTTGAAAAAATTCACGCGTAAAGTGCGACATAAGAAAACTATTTCAATTTCGGTTCCAAAACATAATTGCATCTTTATCCAAATCTTTCTTAACCTCGCCATTGATACTTCCCTACCCGCAGACAACAATAAGTCGTTACACTCCTGCTGCTCGTAATAACCGAGCGAAACTAAAACTCTTTCAGCCTTTGCTGCATACCCGTATAAAATTCGTCTTTTCTTTTATCCAGGCACGCCAGTTCACTTAACCTAGTTACATAAAACAATGTATATATATATAAAAAAAGAAGATAAATTTCCTCCCAACCCTACTGTTTAATGGGGTCGCAAGACATTTGCCAGAAAATCGCCAACAATGTTCCCACGAGGGCTGTAATTACAAACGACCACAACTTTGCCCTTTCGTGTCTTGGCTACACCAACACCCAATTCAGTTGTTGACTTCCATACCATCTGGGTGAAGTGTCCAGCACGAAATACCCCTTTCGGCTCCAGCATGTAATTGTGATCCTTGTGCTCCTCATACCACGACCGACAGACATCCTTGGGACTTGCTTTCGCATTGCGATCCGACGACCAGAGGCAGTATATATTTTCGCCGTGTGTACAGTGTGGACGGTAGGCAAAGCGGTCTTCTCGGGCTAAGGTTTCCGCCCAGTCTTGTGATAATTGGCACAAGTCGTGATTTATTCTGCAACAAAAGAGAACAACATTAAAACACCAAATCACTAACACATATGGCGACAAAAATGCTTACTTTAGAATTGGAACACCGTGTCTCTTCCTGTAAATATTGTGAAACCTTAGCACCTTGACCACGAAGTCACTCATCTCATCACTGTATCCGCTCGAGGATAATGAGGTATCTGTAGACTCTGAGATTTTGTCGACTATAATCTTCGGTGTCAATGGAAAACCGCCAATTGGAGGCACATTCTCAGCAAAGCTTCCTATGAAATTGCCTGGTGGATCATAGTTACACACCACGACCACTTGGCCAGACTTGCTGCGTGCCTGACCAACACCTAGCTCCCGGCTGTCTTTCCAAACGACCTGCGTGAAGTGACCAGTTCGGAGAGTCGTCGGCTCCTTTCCAAATATGTGGTTTTCGCCTTCAGTGTACCTTTGGAATTGATTTGAAAATGAGACCCAGTTCTTCTGGAAAGATTCACTCTACACTTACCAATGCTCAACAGGTTCCCGCCCGTCAACGACTGCACCATTCGGAGCCGAACTCCAGCTACAAAATATGTTCTCGCCATACGGCGAATTGCTACGATGTGTTGGATTTGCCCGATTTGCCAGATTCTGAGCCCATTCCTCTGCAAATTTACACAGCCTTGTGTTCAATTTCAGCATTTGCACGCCGTGCTTTGTTCGGTATTCGTTGTGTGCTCTCAGACAGTCCAACTCGAATTCGCCGTAGCCGCGTTTCATATGCAATGGCGATGGCGACTTCTGGCGAAGACTCAACTGTGATTTGCTAGTACCATTACTGAAGGATACCGATCGGCGTTCGTTAAAGCATACATCATTGGTGGACACAGTCAGTGATTGACCTTCACTGTGCGGTGTGACACTTCGCCGCATTAGTCGCACAACACTGGGCGACTTGCGGATATCTGTGGTAGAGTTGTAATCGCGTCGTTCTTTGGTAATCACTGTGCGGTCGGGCTTGTGGCCTTTGTATGTTTGGATTGTCTCGAAAGTAACAATTTCGCATTGTGGATCCTGAAAATAGAAAAACATGGATTCTCGTTAGTTCCAGAAATTCAAGGAAAGTTTCAAACGACCGAGGTCGTAGTAAGTAAAAATGTATTTCTAGTCAAAAACTCTCGGTAAATGGTGTTGCATTGGAGGAAAATGGAACACTGTACATGTGGATGTACACGAAGGACAAAAACAAAACACATTTCCCTTCAACAACACGTACTACCAACTAACAGTGCTTTTGTAAGTGAAATTCTGTCTCCAAAATGAGGGTTTTTACAGCTAATTACAAACGAAGACTGTAGTGGTTCCAGAAACTGAGGACACGGACCAACTTTGAATGGCCTTTTGCCAAAAAATTTGCTTTTGTGCCCGTAAATTACCTGCTAAATTAAATCCCAGAACAGATACCTTGTCTTTGCTGACAATTAACGTGGTTTTTTTTATTTTTGTTTTTAATTCACCTCCTCTCATATCGGTTTTGGATATTTGCCAAATGCAGTAATTACAAACTGATGCATCCGAATTGGTGCAGAAGGGAAGAGAGCACATAAATTTGTATTTATAGAAGATTACCTCTTTTGTTTAAGTATACTTTTATATTCCTCGGGGAATTGTGCAGTTGGCCTCTTTTTTTATGTTATGTTAATGCTCACTGATTATAATATTTTTATTTATTGTCACAAGCTAATAGACTCTTTTATTAATCTTCGTTGTGTTCCGCATGCAATTTGAATATTGCAGTGCGGTCAGCAATGTTTTTATGAAAATCTACAACGCTTCGGTTGAAAAATCAAACTTAAAGGCCAACGAAGCTTGATGAAGTTCATTATCATTGTCTTTTATTTGGAGCATTTTCGGTTGAATGAGCAGGTGAGTGGCTATAACACTGTGTGGTTTGTGGATATTGCATTTTGTATAGTCATAAGAAATCATTACTGTTATTGGCATTCATTGAGGACAATACATGCAGTAGTACGAGTATGATAATGTTTGAGTTCCCATTCCTCCATATTTTTAAAAAAAGATTAACTTAAATGGCCAATGGCCAATGATTTGGTTTCATGAATATAAAAGTCACTTAAGAACTTTGTAGGTCTCATAATTCACAGCGATTTTGAGCTAAAATAAATAATTTTGGTTTTGACATAAATTTATTTTACCTCGATCAAATAATATATATGACTCAATACTTGACAGCGTTAGACCCTAGACTTGAGTTCAACAAGTAAAAAAGTCATTGACATGCGAGGTAGAATCAATCTTTGGAATAATTTACGGATAAACAGAAATAGTGTAGCAACTGTGGGAGAGCTTTGAATCTATTACCTTAAATTTGAGTTGGAAGTAAAGTTAAAATCGAACCTAGTCAACAATATTGAAAAAAGGAATAAGACTATCAAATCCTAAGGACTTTTGTTTGAGAGATTCTGTCTCTTTGAAGAACATCTCGCCAATGTATTTAGTAAAAATAATAGGCCCTGCTGTCATGGGCACTTCTCACAACCATGCCTTGTTAGGGAATGGAAGGGACCTACAATTTTCTGCCGACTCCGAACGGTTGATCGAGAAAGCGCTTTTCATGGCAATGAACTTACAATCGAAGTACTTGCCAAATCCTCTTGAAAGGTGATACCAGTGTAAAAACATTTTTGGTTCCATTAGGTTTTCGAAACATGAACCTTTCGCGTAACATGCTAACCATTTCGCCACGGGCACGACAAATACAGCTACAAATCGAATCACCAGGTTTGGTTTGCTGACGTTTTAAAAGAAATTCCTTAAATGACCTTCAAAAAGCTACAATTTATAAGAAAACAACGCCTTTAACTAACCACATCGTCGGAAAATTGCAGAAGTCATTGTTATACCTAAACAGTGCCAGCCACCAACCGAACTAACATCTTACTTACCAATGTTGCTTATAACAATCATGGTAAAAGTTTTTGAAAATCGAAATCGAAAGAAAGACTAATTCCAAGCCATTTGTTTTGTTTTCGAACTGAACATTCCACTATTGATTAAGTGCATGGAATTACGGATGTCAAGGAAAAGCCACTTGAAGGAAAACAAGTATGCTGGGCACATATTTTTAGTTGTTGCTTAATACTTCTACAAGGTTTAACACTTGGGACTTGAGTACACACTGCATCGACCCCTTCCCAAGCAGTACTACAAAGCACTGAAGTCCTTCGTTACGAACCGACTCTTAACAGTACGGAACAAGCAAATGTACTCCGAATTTAAGAAATTTGAAGCTGGTGTATCAGAAGGAAGTTCATTTTCCAATGTTGTAAGCCGTTTGTGAGTACTAAACGCACAACTGCTGGCTGTGTCTTCAAACTCGAAATAGACCCATTTTTCTATCACAGAAAATGACGGAGCCACTTCATCCATTCTACGCTTAATCGGTGTTTGAAGTCGTCATCACAAGTTTCTTTACTATTTATCATAGAAATATCTCAGAAACTATTCACACTTGGAAGTCGGAGAGTCCAAAAGATGGTTATGAATGATCCATCGAGAAGATCGCAATGCATTCGGTAAAGGAAGGAAAAAGATAGGAAAAGACTTGCAAAGTACACTTTGGCTCAAATAAATTTCTAGAAAAGTCATATTTTGATCGTAGAACGCCCAACACAAGTACTCAGTTGTCTTTTTGGGAGTAACACGAACACCACACTGCCTTCTAAAGCTTTAACAATGCGTCAAGTGCTTTTTGCAAGGATGTAAGAACCTCATCGGATTCATGGTTTATAAAACGAGTTGATATACTTTCGTGTTAGATAAAGACATCTTCCAGCACGTAGTCAAGAATTGTAATAAACAGCAGAGGCCTAAAGACGCTGCCTTGGTGTACTCCAGCTGTAATTAGAAATATTTCGGTACCACCAGCTGGACATCTTACCTTCGTCACTGTTCCTTCAGACATATTCTTTATCATTCACACATACGTTTTTTGGAACTACTCGTTGCACATCAAATTTCGATTCAGTCGATCGAATGCCAATCAACACAGCATAGAAATCTTCTTAGGAATCACGTTGTTCTTCCATTAGCATCATTATACTTTGGATTGTATCTGCTGTCAGCTTACCCGCCATTGGGCATTGCAATTCGACGTCTATCGCTAAAAATTCGATATCGAGCTAGTTTCTTCAAGTTTTGCACTCTAAGTCGGTTGCGATCTTTCCACTTGATTGAGCCACCTATAAGGCCAGGTCTTCGCCTTTTACGAATTTCGTGTTTTCGGCTACCCAATACCCGTTCAGTGACCTTCAAAGTATGGGACACTAGCTTGATTGAAAAGTAGAATGACAAGTACGTGTATCTCTCTTTTATCTGTACGTTAGCAGGAGATAACTCTCCCTCCATTGTTTAGCCACACTATCAATTTCTAAAAGCTCGAAGATGAGAATCGTAAGCCATCAAAGCCCGATATTTCCCAACTTGTTCCAAAACTCATTTGGTATCGCTCGCCTAGTACCTGACCCATCACCTTCCTTATTTTGGAGTTCTTAACTAACTTACTAACTTCTTCAGTTTCTGGAAAGCGCTCTCGAGAAAACTGTTCGTTCAACAGGCCATCACAATACTGTGGCTTCACCTGTGGCAGAATGTTATCGTCACCCACATGAAGCTGCCCTTGACCATCGTTGATGAGCTTCGATGAAGGAATCTGCAGAGCGTTTTTTCTTCTTTGGGCGTCTATTTTGATTATAATGATAAATACCATATTCAAGGTGTTTTGCCATTTTTCTCAAATAGTTTGACTTGCATCAGCAGTCACTGCACACATTTTTTCCAGCTCTCAGTGCTTTTTGCTTTGAGTCGGGCTAACTTCTTCTTCGTTTTTATCTTCCAGCTTCTGTAATCTACTTCGAGCCGAGTCTTTTTATCTTTCTTATTTGAGGCGCACTTTATCCGTACTTCATCACTCCACAACGATGTTTGAACTTTTGGTAGTGCCCTTTAAAACCTTTAGCAATGATCTCCTTACGTTCATTTTGGGAAGTGCTCCCTGCATTTTGAACTGTGCACATCTCTGTATATTCAAAATGAATTACTCATCATTTTCTTTCCTCAAATTATACCACTTGATAGTCTTCGTGGTTCCTGTTTCTATGCCTCCTTCACCGCCTTCATAAAAAATTCTATCTGCAGAAGTCGATGTTGCTGAGCTACAGCTCCACCCAGTCCTTCAACCGGAGTTTCATAAATTTGTCTACGAAAGTAGTCAATTTGGACCTCATTTACACTACTGTTATAATTAACAAGTTCAAATCTCCGCCACGAAACAACAAACAAAAATGCAACTAAATAACCGATATGATTGTGAGTACTCAATGAGACCACTCCAAAGCTTCCTAATTTGATCAGAATTATGTTCCTATCGATTTGTAGAATTAATATCTCTTTTTAACTAAGCCGGTTTCGTCTCTGTATGTCCATTGAGAGTGAAGAATAGAGTAAAGGCTTATACCAAACGCTGTATAGTTGGGTATTCTCATTCATTATCTATTTCGGCAACCACACAACACGGAACTGCAACCTAGAACTCAAAACTCATAGGATAGTTTTGGATATAAAAATAAATATTTATTCTAAGGTTGGCCCCACTATGTCTATGACTAATGCCATGGTGCTCTTTGAAAACCTGTTTCATTCAATTTATGTGTCAATCGTAATGAGAAAAGTATGATCAAAAAAACAACCCGATTAATTTTATTGCTTTTGAAATACTCAGCCATATATGAAATAAACGGACAGGGTTTTAATAAAATTCTAGCTGCCAAATTTAGCAATAAAATAATATCCTCGATTAGAATAACTACAATAATCAATTAACATACAAAACTCGTTGAATTGATGAATAAATTCGACAAGCAAATAAACTCACAAATTCGTTTGCAAGTCTTATCACAAGACCAACTATGACAGACCCGCCCTAGTTACAAAAACATCAGTTCAAAATAAAATGCAAATGCACCTCGTATCACTTTCGCTGGTGAGTATGGCTGTTGCTTTTACCGTAAAACAACATTACCTCACTTACAAAAGGTAAAAAAAAAGATATTCTAATGCGGTTTCTATGCAAATTGATAACAAGCTTTGTAGGTCCACTTTCAACAGGTTCTATTTGCATGTATGCGATGCCGGTAAATTTACATAATTTTGTTAAGACGTCTTCGGTCGTATCACCAAGAGGAAAAAAAAGTGACGACAGCACTACGACAACAGCGACGTGCAATACGGAAAAGGTCAACTAGCGGTCTCACAGAAAGAAAAGTAGCTGTTGGTGAAAAAAAAACCTCAATCGGCTTACACCACATTGTGCCTGTTTTTGACTGAATATGCTTTTGACACTATTTTGGTATAAGAATGTTCATATCGTGTCCTTGTCAACCTTGTCCCTTGACTTAAGCTCCTTAAATTGACTTTTTTACGAAGATGGAAAAGGTGTTAGCATTTGACCGCTTTATGGTGCTTGTATCGATTTTCCATGAAACAGAAGGAGTGAGGTGCAGCCTATGAATGAATTCTATTAGTTGTTGGAAATAAAAACAAAGGAATCCATTGAAGTGTTGAATGGGTTTTGACGTGGCGCCTGAATTTCTTTCACTGAAAATGTGAACTCTTGAGTATGGCAGTGTCAAGGCACTGAAATGTAGCCTATGAATTTGTGACACCAATTTATAGCTCAACAAATAGAATGAGTGACGGAAATTTTTTTAATACTTGACACTGCTTTCAGTATACAAAAATTGTTCTGTAGCTCTCACAAGTATACGTAAATCACTTAATAGAGTAGCAACTATGAAGCTCTCATCTCTGGCATCAGATCTCAGTCAGAGTTCAACAAATTAACCGAAAGCTCAAATAACCAGGCCATTCAGCCGCTCAATTATATTATGACACATGAGATCAGGCAGATAATAGGAGTGATGCAATCGCAACTAATCCCCACAGAACGATCCATCCGTCCATCCATCATTCTAAAGCTCTAACTACTTGACCCAAAAAAATAAGCAGCTGCGGCACCTTCAATTGAATCCAAAATAGTGTCGAATGTCGATGCAACTTTTTGAGATATCCGTTCTATCCGAATGCACTACACACATTTCTATAAATGACTACAGTTTTTCTGAGATTTATTTGAACTAAATGCGTTAATAATTGTAAATTCCTTTAGCCTTGACAATTTTATTGTTAACGTCAATCAGTGATCTATTGGCTTCAACAGCGCAAAATCAATCTTTCCCTCAATTGCAAAGTCTGAGTCTGTGTTTTTGTGTGTGCGTGTGGGAAGACAAAGTAGGAATAAATTTGTGTTTCGATTGATTGCAAATTACATTCCCCCAAACAACGACAAGAAAAAATTGTTTTTTTTTTTGTTACAATATTCCAGAAGCACAAGCAATCTACCACCGAGTCTACTGCTGCGGCAACTGATATTTATCTGTCTTTTGCCACAAATCAATTACTCAATCGATCTTGGGTTGCAATTTGATCGTGGAGCGTTAATTTTCAGTGAATGTTGAATGTGTGTGGTGTGTGCACTCGGAGTCGGGTCGGACACACAATCAAGGGAGTGCCAGAGAAAATTTGTTTTACCTTCATTGACGTCGGTCGCGTCGTTGTCGATGTCTTCCTTTCTTATTTTTTATTTATTTGTTTTTTTTTTTCTCTTCGAACCATTCACCACACAAAAGGCACGGAGGGCACTGCCAGAAGTAAGTTTTCCAGTGTGACAATAATTGAGGTTGATTTAGGTGGAAGAAATGTGATCACCCCTTATGAGCCCACATTTTTCCAGTAGTTTTGTCATAGCAAAACTAAGCTAGACACTTTTGATGGTAGAGCATTACGACTCAGCTGAGTAATGGAATCTTCACTAATTGCTTATGGCAACCTTATTTTTTGCCTTCCCTAGCACTCCAGGTGCTACTCCCGATGCACTGCTAGATCTTCCTCCCATTGATACCTAAATGTATGTACTCTCAAGACCATTTCCCATTTCAAAGAAGTGGTCTCTGGCACAATTTCGACTAGAAATTTGAGGTAGAGCAGCATATCTTTCGAGTTGAATCGATTTGCAGTCCGAAATGATGATAAAAAGGCTCAAACTGCATCAGAAATGAACTTTCTTTTGGTTCAGGAGTGGCTCTTTTTTTGTTGGAGGTTTTTAAAATACCAGCTGGAGCACTCAGACCTAAATACCGGTCCATTGCACTACCAGATAGCAACCTTCTATTTTTTATAACTTTCCAGATGTTCGGAGAAAAGCCAAAAGACGCTGCCATGATAAGGAGCCTAAGTAACCAGCTCTCACCATGTCTGCGCCGAGTATCTGTAACCTTATGCGAGAAAAAGCAGGACATTCACAGAGGAAGTGCCCTGCGGTGTCCTCATCTTCTCCACAAGATTCACAGAGTGTGGTATCACTCAAGCCTTACACGTTTAAATACTTGTAAAAAAAAAGAGAAGTGCCCGCTGGCAACGCCAATAAGCTTTCTACAGTCTTTTCTGCTACGAGCTAGCTAAAATGTTGCAGTCTTCTTACTAACGTTGGGGAGCATACGCTTGGTTTGTCTGCATGCAATGGAGGCATGCAATCTACGGTTGTGCTCTTCACAGATCCAATCGTTGATTGAAGCCCTCAGGGTTGAGAAAGCTGTCTGAGATCTCTGCCTAGCAAGTTCATCGGCGATCTCATTTCCAGATATGCCGTGATGACCCGGAACCCAAATGAAACTCAAGAAATTCAATCTTGCGACCGCATTCAGAGAGCTCTTGCATTCTTGGATCACTTTCGAAGTTGTTAGAGGGTTGAGAAGAGCCTTAAGCACAGCTTGGCTGTCGCTGCAAACAAAGATACTTCTCCCCGTCCACCCATTGTTCGTTATGTGGCTCAAGGCCATTAGCATAAGCCTCCGCTTGGAAAACAGATGCGTATGAACCCAAAGATGAGTGCAGTCGTATGTCGTCGTTCTCAACAAAGGCACCAGCACCAGAACCCTCGTCGGTTTTGGAGCCATCTGATACGATAACAGGAGTGGCTCTCTCTAGACTCTGAACCAGGAATGGCTTGTTATGGATTTTCACTGATATGATGGCTTCAGAACCGATGATGGATGTGGCGCTAATGGTGCTTTTGTGTAGAGTGGTAATATACAACTAGACGTTGCTTCAGGCGCAAATGCGTCCGACTTCCAAGCAGAGACGGATGTTATGCAGCTATAAGCTACATTACGTTGCGAGAAATAGTTGGATGGGACGAAGTATTTGTGTCTGCAACGACAGTCAGTCTTAAGCTTAAGACTCTACTTAAAAAATCTTACTGCTTCAAGAAAGTTCCGGGAAAGAATTTCTCTCTGAATGCGGTCGGAATACTTATTTCTTTGAATCTTGTTTGGGTTTCATGCCATCACCGATAAACTTGCAAAGAGATGCAGGACAAGGATCAGAGTCGGGTTTTGCAGCGCCTTAACCAGCTCTTGGTCTATCAGGTTGTTCAGTTCAGACTTTTATCAACGATTAGATCTTTTCAGTGCGCATTCGTAGATGACATGCCACTGTTCGATGCAGACAGACTAAATATATGCTTCCAATGTTAATGTTTGCTATCCCGTAGCCGAAAAGAATGTAGAAAACTTATTGGAACTACCGCTGGCACTTATCTTTCGTCAAACATCAAACTTTCAAGGTTTGAAGAGGCCACAAAGTGATGGAGCGAAGCACTTTCTCTTTGAATTTCCGGCTTGTTTTCGAGTGAGGTTACAAATGCCCGGGGAAAGATAAAACAATGGACTGGTATTTAGCTCAGAGTGCAGCTAGGATTTCAAAAACATTTGTAAAAATTCTGATTTATTGAGGATCTGCAGACCCCGCGCTTTACAAAGAGACCACTTTTATTCCTGTTAGTGAATATCCATAGACTTTTATCATGAAAGTACTTCACAGTTAAGGTTCACGTTACATGTACCTAGACAATTTTTATTGATCAGCCCAAAAGTGGACACAATCGTCTTTGTACGTTGTAAACTGCACACAGTCAGATGATATCGTTGCGTTTTTATTACGTTAAGTCACCGGTGTCTCTGTTCTGTAACTTTCGCATCGACAACTCACGATCGAGAAGCAGTGAAAACCGGAACGAAATCCTACTAAATTCCTACTAAATACCGGCTTTTATCGAGGCGATAGTTACAGAACAGGAACACAGGTCGTTATCTTAAGATCTTTTTATTTTCAATCCGAGCTTTGAATTTTTTTGCATTAGAATTTGAATTTTCAGTGAAATCATCTAAAAATGTCGATTGATTATAGAGGCTTGCTGAGCTCTCGTTATGAAAGTTTTCCGTTTTCCCTCACTTTTATCCATATAAGTTTTGTGTATGGCAACGCTGTCCCCACTGATCCACCACCATAAGAAAGACTGAAAAAATAATAGTTCAAAGCGGGCGGGTAGAGATCAATCGATTTTCACTGAAAAAACTGAAAGTACCGTGAGAGACTTTCAGCGAGAGCCTTATACCCATGTTGTATATGCCCATACCCATGTGCAATGATGCAATTTGATGACCTGGTTCAATTGTGTTTAACTTTCATCTGTCAGATACCCTGACATAACTAATTACTGTTCTTAATTGCAGCTAAAACACTTTTTAATTAATTTTCATTATTTTTTTCGTTGTCATAGTGCTGTGTTGTTGCTTTGTGCTTGTGCATTGTGTGTGAAAAAATAAAAATCTAAAACGAATGCGAGGGTAGACTTGAATGAAGATGGGTGTGTTGGAAGCTGCGATGTTACATAAGAACGTTCTTCTATAGTGCTAGACATAATAATTAAGAGCCTACATGGGCGACAACACGCTATAGCAGTAAATCTGTGTTGTTTGTTTAGTAACAATGTTTAAATGAAAAAACAAACGCAGTTACCTACAGAAAAAAGTGTAGTTTTCTATAAACACTGGGAAATGAATGAGTTTTCCACTCATGTAGGGGTGGAAGATTACAATGCGACTTAAATGGAGGGTTGATGATTACCGGTATGTGTACCTTTTCAATGGCGATGCTATAGGTTAATGTAATAAATCGTATATTTAAGTGTCTGTCTTTTCAGTAGTGTGGGTGGAGGAATATATTGACTTGAGTTATTAGAACTGATTTGTTAATTTACCACCTGCTGACAGAAGAAAAAAGTGACAATCTAATGAATGGTTAAAGAGAATGATCACATCTAATGTTGCATAAGCTTTAAGAATTCTGGGCAGATTAAATCAAGTCCAAGTAACAGTAGGAGTCCGTTTGGAAGATTTTAATTGATAGATTCACTCATATTGACCTTGCGCAATGACACAAAGTCAAGGTTTACTGATACGCAGTCGATATACAGAAAGTTGATATTTACCCAGTATTTGATTATAAATTATCGGATTAAGATGGGTAATCTTATGTCTCATGAGTAATTATCGCAGCATTTTTTAGTCATGATTGAAAGCAATAAATGAATGTATCTATTGCTGTGTAGGATGGGGCATCATAATCAGCTTGAGCAATGAGCAATGTATGTATGTATGTATGTGCGGTATAGACTCCTGAAACGCCCGAAGGATTTTTATGAAACTTTCTCAGTAAATTTGGTTTGATCCAGGGATGGATTCTGCAAAATCTTGATTGCCATTTTCCATGAGAACGTTAACCTTGAAACTACTGATCCGATTAAAAAAAGTTTTCCACATTGTAATGCTACATTGTTCTTAACATAGACGTGTACGGGAAGTTCAGCTAGTCTTCAACAAAAGATTAGATTTTACTTGAAAATAAAAATCTTTTACTGCACAGGCAATCAGCTATGAACAATTAGGCGAAAGATGGTTTTTAGTATAAAGCTTTTGATGTTCAATTTAAAATCTATATGAAGTCCACATCAATGTGAGTGCGTCTAATTAATATAAAAAGGGTTGTCACTTGTCATCCGCCATCTTTCATCTGTCAGTCAGATGGGCATCTTTTCCCCTTTTTAGATTTTCAAATACTATCGTATTTTTATAAGAAAATGTCTAGAAACAATTTAAAGATTAGGAAACTCTCTAAAAGATAGATCTTATAAATGGTTGTTTACATTTTCGAGATGTTAATTTTCTGCACAAAGCGTTTTCTTTGATGGTGGGCAATCAAAGAATTCTAACAATAGAAAAATAAAAATGTCTAACTTAGAAAAAAGTTATATAACAACAATGGCAGCGCTTAAAAATATTCATTTTCGAATTGAGTTTACGAAAAAACAGAATACAGTAATGAAAGGATCATCTGGGATCTGGGAACCTGGATAATTTGAACTGTTCTGTGATTTGTTCATCGGCTTGGTGGTGACGTGTTGATTGACGAAATTCCTCAGTGGAACTAGATAAAAAACATGTGTTTTTTTGCTGTTTTCTCATAATTTGTTAACAGCTTTTGATGAAATTTTGACGATGTCACTATTACCTACATTGAAAATTAGTGTACAGATTTCCTAGAAGAAACTAGCTGCAAGAACTTGAGGTAAAGTTGCACCTCCTGCTCGTGTCACTTTTGCTATCAAAGGCAAAAGTAGCAATTGATACTCTGGTGTTTTATTGGAAGAATTACTAGCACACAGAAAGAGCCAGTAGAGTAGAATATTGGTATAAAACAATATCCGCTTTCTATATTCAAGGATGAGGGATTGTGGAAGACTAAGAAATCTTTTCTCTTGCTTTTGAACTAACAAGTGATCGCAGGATTTTAAACAATTTTATAGGAATATTGTTTTCTGTGAATATATCTTGAACATTTAATTTACCATCAAAGCAAGAATTATTTCGATTTTGTCGAAAAGCAAGCTGAGGTGGGTGGGGTGGGGTTTTGATACTTTAATCGGCATAATTGCGATAGAGCAATATTCCGTCAATTAATTCGGTGAAGACGAAGCACTCCTCGTTTTAAATTAAAAATTAAAATCCGAACGGAAGAAAATCCCAAACTGGACTCAAAAAACAATTCTTTTTGTTAAAACTTTAACTGCATTGTAATATCACATCTATATCTATAATAATATCCATGAATTGCTGTTCGTTAGTCTGGCTTAAGCTCGAAAACGGCTGAACGGATTAATCTTATCTTGGTCTTGAAATATTTGTGGAGGTATAAATATGAAAATAAAGAATTAGAATATAGTAAAAGTAACAATTTTTTTATTCTTAACTGTAATGAATAAAAAATTAAATTCAAACAATACTTTTGTTTTTTTTTTTTAATCGTTTTTTACAACAAAAAATTAAAATAATCAATAACAAATAATAAGATTATTTAATTGTTTGTTTTTAAAAATTGTTTTAACTTTTTGACTGGTAAGAATTGAATTTACTGCCCATGAGCACAATATACTATATTTCATCTTTAAATTCTTACAGGAACGGGAATGGGAACGTCAAATTGTCAATTTATCAAACAAGATTTCTGAAAGCAACCATAATATTTAAGATTTGACAAACAATCTTTGTGAGTGAAGATTACCGCTACGTTCGCGAGAACTTTCTTTACTTTTGTGATTCTTTGTGGTAGTGACATTCCATGTAATGTGCTTTTTTCCAATATATATAATGGTATTCTGTGATAGTGACAATTTACTACTAATTTAGCAATTTACGATGACATGGACAAGGAGACCTGGGGGCCAACTCTGTAACTCGATTCTACAATAAAAATGTTCGAATTCGCAAAATTCTAACTCCGCAATTCTATAGGACGCTTTAGTGTTCGAAAGCCGAACAGTGCATTTTCTTTTTCGGATATTTGGCACTACCGAAATCTAATTTAGATACAGAAATGGTTCAAATTCGGAAATTATCGTTCTAATACAAATGTGTTTGCGAGCAAGGAGTAAGTACACATGAATGAAAACCAAAAATGTAAGTAATTTTTTTTTGTATTGAAATTCATCAAAAATTATATACTTATTTGTATTAAAACCATTTTTATTCCACTTAGGAATTCATCTGAAGCTCCTAACACCAAATTGTATGCCAGCCTTTTCCCAAAAGTACCTTTTATATTTCTTTTTGTCGTCTTCGCTCATTTTGAAATATATGAGCTTCGGGCACATTACCTTCTCAATTGCTTCCAAGACTTCGGCCATTATTTTTGATACTATTTGCTGTGCGAGTCCAGCATTTTTATCTGCTCCAATTTGATGCTGGTAGCCTCCTGTTGCCAAAAATTTTAAAGTTGACGATAATTTAACAATGTCTGGGATTGAACTTTGTCTTCGGCGAATCCTTAGTTGCCTCGAAATGTTTTCAAGCAAATATCTAAGAGCGTCTTTTGATAGCCGATAACGTTTTATAAAACTGAAATGAAGACTTTAAAATAACTCTTTTCAATGCACTTGTAACAAACCTTTTATCACTAAGCTCAAATATATTTGACTTATCGCGAATTCTTCGTCGTTCAATTTGCTCTTTCCGTTCACGATTTTCATAAGAAAAGAACCAAACCGCAACGCTGTCCATTGTTGTTAAAAAATTAAATTGATAACAAAAATAGTTTTTTTCTTTTTTACGTCTGTCAAACACGGTAGACTCGTTCGAAAATCGAACAATTTTGTGAGAATATGTTGGTATTACTATCGTTCGATTCTTATTTCATACGTAGTGCCAGTTGAAAGTAGAATCGCAAATGGTTTTCAAATAGAATCAAAAGTAGAATAGAGTTACATAGTTGGCCCCCTGGACTAACACCTCACAATTTGTCATCATGCTGCGTAACATTAATCAACCTCGACTATGCAGTGGAATAAGACTGGCTGTGAAAAAGCTGATGAATACCGTCATTGAAGCAACAATCATAAAAGGACAATACAAAGGAGAGGATGTCTTGATCACGCGAATACCGATTATTCCAACGGATTTACCGTTCGATTTAAAACGGTTACAATTTCCAGTACATCTGGCCTTTGCGATGACCGTAAATAAATCACAAGGACAGTCTCATTAGAATATTCGCGGAATCAACTTGGAGTTTTCCTGTTTCGCACATGGACAATTATACGTCACATGTTCGCGAGTCGGAAATCCGTCTTCTTTATTTATTTACGCACCACAAAACAAAACAAAAAATAAAGTTTATAAGAAAGTTTTAAATTGACTAACAGACTGCATAATAACAGTGTGTGTCTATCAATATCAAATGTAAACCTTCTAAATAGCCAGTATTTCAGGAAAACACTGTTTTGTCAGTAAGCATCATTATGTGCCGAAAATAAAAATAATATTTCAATCTTCATAAAAAATGCTTTTTTATTAAATACCTATTCGTTTTGCTTGATTTGAAATTAATTTATACAAAAGTATAGGTCTTTTATTTTTCGGAACACAAAAAGCCATTTTTGAAACATTTTCTTGAGTGTATACTATTAACTCTGGCGTATACGTACTGTTTTTTTTTTTAAGTTTTATTCTGACAATAAATTGTGGCTACTTTCAATACATTTTATATTCAAAAGTTCAATGAGAAAAAAAATATACACCGTCGTATGCACTCAAATTTACCTTACTGCCGATTGGTCAAGATTTTAAACGCTTTTTTTTAGTGCGGCCATGTGATAGACTAAAACCTGCATCATACCAAAGTCGGTGTGATGACTCCATTGGAAGATACCATTTTGACCATATCCATGCAACCGTCATGTCAGTTGCAACGTAAATAACCACCTTAGATCGAATTTATCAGAAACAGTTCTAGAGCACTCGTACCGTGTTCAATTCCAAGTTCAAAATTATCGCTGAAGTTAATTGTAGTGAGCTCTAGTTGCCCATTCAAAGACCATCCCAAACGAGTTGCGGAAATATTATTGACATTGATATAAAGCACATCTATGGCAAAAACGTTTTCCACGGGTACCTATTGTCTTTCGTGAGAAATTGTCAAGTCTTCCGATTGTAAATTCTTTGCTATGAAAAGCACTTTCTCAATTAGCGGTTCGGAGTTGGCAACAAAATTTTAGGTCTCCTCCATTCCCTCACTAGGCATGGTTGTGATAAATGGGCTAAGCCTCGTTGGTCCCCACTCTGTTGCGCCATCCCTATATTTTTTATTTCTTTATACGTCGTACTTATATCGTCATACTCTTATACAAACAAGGAGAAACTCGTGGGGAAAAGGCTGGACGAATATGAATTTTTCGCTATCGATGAAGAAACTTGAAATGATGACCAAAGGCCAACAGGTACATTACAGCTCAGTCGAAAAGTACGCGTTTGTAAGAGAGCCTTTTCTGTTCACTTTACTGTAGACTGAAAATTCTACTTTTATTTTTCTAAACCTTCAAACTTCTTCTTTTCTTCCAACGCCATTTGTGTGTTGGATGAGTGCGTGTTTCGAGATTACTTTGCTTAGATTTCTAGTACTCAAAAGATCTATAGCCTGATTCTTCGCGAATATCACAAGTGTCGAAGTTGTAACCTGATATGAAACACATTAGATTAAAAAAGAGCTGAAAGTAGTGATTTGTCTCGAGCGATGTGAATTGTGATGTTTAAGTAAAAGCGGGACATCAGTGTATTATTTTTTATCTGCGTCGCGTCGGTTCGCTTGTTTGCTGCCATTTTACTGACAGCAAAAAAATAAATGTATCGATTAGATACGATTTAAATAAAAAATTAAGTAGTCGAACGGAACAGGTTTGATCAAGGCAGGAGCGTAGCACATTTTTTTCAACCATAATTTGTGAGGAATGGAAAGACCAACAATTAATTACCAATGCAGAACGCAGCGCTTTTCATGGCAGGGTAATTACTCCCGAAGGACTTGCCAATTACATGCCAAAAGCCTCACCCGCAATTAGATGTTTCTGGGATTCAAACCCTGAACTCTAAAGTATCAGGCAGACATGTTCACTACTACGCCACCGGCAGCGATTGCGGTTAGATTTTTATGACATCACAAGGGGGGAATTTGAACGCACATGTTTAAGTTGGTTAAACATCTGGTCTCCTAGACTCCTTTTTCCACATGCTTGCGAAGAACTTGTTACATGTATCGAAATAAAGATTCAAAACGTGGGGACACCTTATACAAAGGAAGCCCAAATATTCAAACAAATGGTAATTAGTTGAATAAATACTCTTCGAATCAATAGGAAATACATTTCATTATCCGCTTTCACACTAAATAAGAAAAACAAAAAAAAAACTCAAGCAACATTTGCAAATATTGATCTTCAAGAAGCCTTCCTTCTTGCCAGGTTGGTAAACCAATAAATTTAGCACCTTCCATCGCTGTTATTGTTAAACACAAACAAAATTAAGTGCATTTGCCCAGCAAACAAACTTTTATAAGTGTTAAAATTTCCAGTAATTTGACATCAAACAGCGTGACACAAGTGAATCTAATTACCAAACTCTTTGCATTACGAATAACGTTGCCACACTTTTTCTTTTATTCTGTGTACTTTTCTTACTCGTTTTATCAAAACATTTTTGTAATTACTTTTCTTAATATGTTCTTAGAAATGTAAACATCCGTTCGTAGCTCATACAAATACAAACCCCATAAGAAAAACCGACTTCGGTACAGATCCATGACAGTCTATCTTCCGGTTTTACTTAAAAAACACAAAGCACCTCTCTAAACAACCATCTTAGCAATGGCAATTCGAAATGAATCAACAACAACATCAATCAACGATATTTAGCCATAAAACATCAACTTATCGAGATCACAGAGCTCCATAATGAGCCTACCGACTTCGGTGACGTTTACCCCGTGCCGCTTACACCAGGCCAGTAAATGCTGTCAAAATAATTATCTCTGCCACTTGTCGGGAACATTCAACATGTGTTTTATCTTTATTTTTGTTTTTATTTTTTTTTTGCGGCAGATCATTGCGCAAAAAGTTTACACGAACGATGATTCGCGGACAGCTATAGAGACATGGATGTATACAGTCAAGTGTAGGTAATGTGCAAGCCAGCCAAGCACGAGATTCGATGCTCGTCCAGAGATGACGTTGGCGCTAGCGTTTAGCGTTCAGAAACATTAATCATCGGATTTTGAAGTTTAGGTTTTAGCTCATAAATGTGGCGTCAGTGTGATTTTTATTTTCCATTTTCAGCCATTCAGTCTGCAGGGCTTCTTTGGGTGCTGGGCTTCTAAAGAACTCAGACAATTGCTAGAGCTACTTTTTGTTCGCAACTCACCCAATCCGAAACCCTCCTTTCATCCCTTCGTCCCTTCGCAGTAAAACAAAGGCCTCACAAAGTTGGGAAAAAAATTCATTTTGATTGGAAAACATGCAAAACAATGCCCGACTTAATTGCCTTTCGTCGGCCTTCACCTTCACCGTATGCAGTAGCCTCTTAATTGTCTCCCGATAGTTTGATGCCACACATCATTGAAAAAACAAAGAAAAAAAAAAATATAAAACCTAACCACTATTCAATGATGTAGGGCTACAGAGCTAACAATGCTTTGCCACAGACATTGATTGGGAAGTACTGACATTGAATAGGTAAATGTTTTGGTGCCATTTCATTCACTCTTACACGTGGCATTGCTATGCACGCCGCCCGGCTACATGTATAAATGGCCTCTATCAAGGCCAATCAAATGTAAACAATCCAATCTTACCCATAGCAATGAGGTGTTCTACAGTTTCTCTTAGTTAAGTCTCTCTTGATGTTTTTATTTTAAGCAGCGTGGCGAGTCAGCTTGAATAAAATTCGAGATAACGTATCAAGGTGACTAAAGGTCAATTGAATTTGCCGCCCGGCGGCGACTGGCTGTTTGCGGCGCGGTGGTAGTCTCCATAAGAGATTATCACAATCACATCACAAGATTTGCGGTTACACAAAATGTGAGCACAAAAGAACGTAATCATTTCATTGAGCTGGCGCCATCAGAGTGCTTTTGATATCAATTTCAGATAGAATTATAATTCTGCCCTAAGGATTTGAGATCTCAACTAACAGGTTACGAAACAGTACAGTTGTAAGGGGAAAAAATTTGACAAAAAGAACTTACTTTTGTGTGCTTAGAGGTGAAGTCGAAGTGACGAATGTCATAGTAGAACAGATAAGCTTCGGACCGGTAACATGTAAGAGTTCAGAAGTATCTGACTAAGCTTCACTGAATAAATACCTACGCCAGTAGGTATCTGCAAAAAATAGTGACACATGAAAACTGATGGAAGTTTTTTCCCTTCTTTTGTTTCTGGTCAAAGCTGAGAAGTATCATCTTTTCCATGAGCTACTGAGCTTTAATTTGCGGACGTGCTTAAATGCACCCAACAAGAGGATACCCAAGTCATTCAAGGGTAAAAAAGGACCTGTAGTTCGTGTTCTTTAGTTCAATACAAACTTTTGGAGTAAATGAAAAATAAATCGTGTGATTCGTGTTGGTTCGTTTAGAACGAACCAAATCTATATTTTCTAATTGAAAAGGTTATTTGCTTTTCTTATTTCTTATCATTTTATTTGAAAATCTCGTGGTGCTGTTCGAATGGCTATGGCTAACTAGCATTGTATAGAAACGTTAGACTAACAACCAAATAGCATTTCGTTTTTGATCAAGTGAAAGTGATATCAGCAAAATTATGGTGATGCCAGATAGTGCTTTTTTCTGCTTTTTCGAATATTCAAGCATTTCGCCCGGTCGCCTCAAGCGTGCATGTGCTGTGCGGCGGAAAATATGCAGGCCGCAATTTTTGTCCCAAAACAAAAAACCAAAAAAAATGTTATTTTCAATAGTACAGATTCTAGTCATCTTTTCCGCCGCAAGACATGCACGCTTGAAGCGCCTCGGCAAAATGCTTGTACCAGGCATAATATGACTTTTATTTTAATGAAAAAGTTTGAGAAGACTTTTGAAATATATAACAATAAAATCTGAAAGATTTTTGAAGCCTCTGAAGCAGGCTTCCGCCTTAAGGAGAAAGAGTTCTTCATCAAAGTGCGAGTACACTCGAAGTTTGGTAGATTCGTAGTAAAATTCGATATCCGTGAAAATAACTGGATATTTCTGGGACTTGAACCTTAAACTGCCACGTAATAGGAAGACATTGTGCTTAATACAACGCCACAAACTCCAAGAAGAAGAAGAATTCACTGCAATAATTTTAAGTACATACCAACAATTAGTAATTTTAAGAATACTTTTAAATCTCATAAAAATGTCCTCATTAGCTTAGTAATAGTGACCGTAACTATTAAAACGAAGACAAAATTGATTGTCCTAGAGATTTTTTGAGATTTATTCAAATACCCAATATAGTCAAAGTCAGAACCCGTTTTTGCCAAACTCGTACCACAGGACAGTCACTTCGGGCCAGTATTTTTTCCTTCACATTCATCAAGGCGTAAATATTAAAGCAATACTTTTCGAAGGCATACCTAATAAGCCCATTTACTGATTTCAAGATGATGAAACCAGATATGACGCAGCAAATTCAATGTTCCAACTTTTTGAAAAGTTTAATTTTGGCGATGTTCAGGTGCTAACTCATATTCGGACTAAACTAAACTTAAGAGATCACGTTGCAAATGTTGCGTCAATCCAACCCCAAATCAATTCATCAACAAATGTTGGGACTTCCCCATACTTCACATGCGACAATCAGCACAAATCTCTTATGAATTCTAAACGAATTCACAAGGTAAGCAATTTAAGTCTAATTAAATCAAATTAATAGATTCAATCAATGCCTCATAACATCACTCATGTAACACATTAAATTTCATCATTAAAGAGATTAATTCTGCAATAAAAACTATACAGCAAATGCAATTCGCTGCACAACAACTTATCAGCCAATTGACAATTTACTGATTCAAGTGTAGCACTTCAAATGAATAAAAATGATATTCATTCATTATTGTAATTCATACTCACACTATGAGGTTTTTTATGGTTAATCAGCCGCTGATCAGTTTTCCGGACCATCACTACTCTTGACAGTGAACCACAGTCATGTGATGAGCTGACCGCAGGTATTCTCGATACATCCATCAGTACTGGACGAGCTGGCCTGTAAATAAAAAAAAAAAGTAAAAAAATAAATTTAACCAATGAATAAACAAACAAAACAATCTATTTAATACTTAAAGTGCAATCTTTGGAAGAAAAAGTACAGTGCATTAGTGCCTCAATTAAAGCTACACCGGGGGGCGGCGTGGCGACTGTGAAACTATCTTTTGATGCCAAGCGCAGGTGAGTCTTATATCGGGCGCCTAGTAATTCAATGCGGTAAGAAAATGCCTTTATGTAATTAACGCTTCTATTGAGGTGGCTCGAGTTAAGCCTGTACTACCTGCATGCGGTTTTTTGTTGTAACAACTGCTGCCACTGTGATACGAGTGATGCTAAGGTTCAAATGGATAAAAGACGCGCTAAGTGGATAAGCACGAAATTGCATGAAAATTGTTATTCTGTCTATTGTTTCATATGTGTGTGTGTGTTTTTTTTTTATGTTAAGAGAACAATAGCAGTAGGAGATAAAAATAACTGTATTATGGAATTATTGAAGCGGGCTATTAGAAGGTCTAATTGACTTCTCCCATTTAATTGCGGGATGTTGTGTAATTTTGTATTGCTTTTCTTATCGCAGTTAGCTTGTAAGATTGATGAGATCATAGGTTCGATGGATGACCTCGCATGCAGGTTGTGCAGCACAAAATGAAATGCTTTCTATCTTCCAAAAGCACTCCAGGGCTGAAAAGAATTTGATTTCTCCATCCAGACTTTTACCAAACGAGGTTTTGAGTTCCATTTCTATTAAACTATATAAGTCTTCAATGGAAGGCAGGAAGCAGGCAATTGGTTGTTCAAACGAGCTTCCGTATACAAGAAATGCCCATTGCCTACTTTTCTCACATGTGTTCATCGAATATGTGAACATTATGCCATTTTAAATGCTATTGAATAAGTAGAGGTGCCAGGATACAACCTTGCCTTCCCCCATTTTGGACAGTACATACCTACTGCTACTTTTCTTAGCAGAAATAGAAAATTTACAACGGAGTCATCTTTTTGTGTTTGGCAGTAAGTAGCCAAACACAAAAAAAACAAACTGCAAAACTCAGAGTACGGATCTCGATGGAAGTTCTTAGGCGATCACCAACTACGCCGAGGAATTCAATATTGGACGACTTTAATCGATAGAGACCGCCACTGCCTATGCCGCCCGCGTATCCCTTGAGCTTGCGAGGAATCTTTCGATTGATGACATGGACCCAGAAGACCAATGGCAGCTATTTCAACAAACCATAAGAAGTGCTGCGTCAGTAGTATTAGGTTTCTCACAGACCTGGAAAATCTACCACCAACCAAATATTCACATTGCGCCAAATCCTGGAGAAAATCTAAGAGTACAACATCGACACCCACCAACAGGTGGGTGCAGCGTACAATAGTGTTAACAGAGTTTAAATATATTGTGCTATGTCTAACTTTAGAATCCCAGCTAAGCTGATACGCCTTATCAGGATCACGTTAGAGAACTCTAGCTGTTCGGTAAAAGTTGGTAGAGACTCTACTGAAACCTTCGAAATTACCAGAGGGCTTAGACAAGGCGACGCACTGTCATGCAGCTGTTTTAACATTGTGCTTGAAAATGAAATACGTAGCACCCATGCCAGTACATCGGGATTGTAGACGACATAGACGTGATAGGAAGAACAAAGCGAGCAGTAACTGGTGCATTCACTACTATGGAGTCAGCAGCAAGCCAAATGGGGCTGAAAATAAACGAGGACAAGACGAAGTATATGCTCTCATCAACAAAAGTCTAATCCCACCACCGACTTGGTCAAAATGTCACCATTCACAGGTATAACTTCGAGGTAGTCAGTGAATTTGTCTACCTGGGCACTGCTGTAAACTCAGCCAACAACATCAGCGCTGAAATCAAACGCAGACTTGCGCAAACTTGCTAATTGCTGTTTTTTGGGTTAAATAAGCAATTGAGGAATAAAGCCCTATCGAGAAGAACCAAGGAGACACTATACAAAACACTCATCATCCCGGCCCTGCTATATGGTGCAGAAGCATGGACCCTCTCCCAATCGGATGAAAAGTCACTTGGAGTCTTCGAGAGAAAAGTTCTGCGTACGATTTATGGTCCTGTTTGCGTTTATCGAGAAGACAACGTTTGGCGAAGAAGATACAACGACGAACTATTCGCAGCGACATAAGCTTAGCCAGAAAAATAAGAGTCCAACGACTAAGATGGCTGGGCCATGTAGAGCGAATGGACATCAACGCTCCAGCGCGTAAAGTCTTCAACGCCAAACCAGAGGGAGTCAGAAGCCAAGGTAGACCTCATGTTCGATCGAGCGACCAGGTAGAAGGAGATCTCCGCCAACTTGGAGTGCAAAATTGGAGACGGCAGGCTGGAGATCGAGCCGGCTGGAGGGGCATATTGGACAAGGCCCAGGAGCACCACGCTCTAGTTGAGCCACCTAAAAAAAGAAAAAAAGAAAAAAGAAAAAAACACAAAAAGGTCCCAATGAAAGTAGGCTTTTGTGAGCTTTTTAAGTTTCGGATTGCTGCTGATTCTCTAAAGTTTTATCTATTCGCTTATATCTCTGATTATTCTATTACTTTTTTTGAAATAAATATCTCCAGCCCTTTCACCTTCAAATTTATATCTCTTTCAAATTAAGGCTGAGCCTCTACTTGACTTCGTTGTTATTTTCGTAGTTGCTAATAAACTAGCACCTCGCGTTAATTAGTAATCGATTGACGCAACAGACCATCAACTAAACGAAATTGTGTATCGAACATTGAATAAAAATAGAAAACCACCACCCTGCAATCACAAATTCCCCACACGATCTTTCCATTACAACCTCATATCTCAACTAATAACTTTCACATATTGTTCAGTTCGGAGTGTGATGTCAGTCAATCGGCATTGTTCGATAAAACGTGACTGAATTACTTACACAGCACTAAATTGAACAGTCCGGCAATTTAGCATGGTTCTCCGCACCAAAACAAAAGCACAACAAACACCTGCCTGTGTTCGATAGCCTTATCATGCCCGCAATATTTATTTACAAACACCAAAGCTGTCAGCCTTTAGCTTGCACCTTGTCATAAATTAACTCATATTTCGCGCTGATTTGAATGTACAATGTTACCAATAGTCAATGATTGACACACCAATTGCATTTAAATTTTTTATTGTTTTCCTTTTTGTTTAGGTCTACTTATACCTACACCACTGTGATTCCAAAACCACCGCCATATCACATATCACGTTATCACGTGTAAATGATCACAGTCTTGTCAAATTATCCAGAATCACTAATCATCCCCACAGAACGTGACAATTTTTCTTCGAATTCGAAGTCGGAACACTAACAAACAATTCCTTGCGTTCACGAGCGCCTTTCTATAAAAACATAAACAGAAAGTGACATGTCGTCATCGTGGTCTCTGTCGTTTTCTGTCGGCTTGCGACATCGCTGTTAATGAAGTAATGTTTGAGCAAATTCCAAGATGTCATATCAGGAAATCATCCGAACATAACTAAATACCACATGCATCATCAAATGGCCCCATACGCGCCCCCCACACCCATGCAAAGAACTCAATCTCGTTGGGAAAGGGTACTTTCAAATAAACTAAAAATATTCTAAAGCAGTAATGAGATGAGAGAGCGTGGAAACAATGACATGGTGCTATGCACGTGCCATAAGTCACCACATTTCGAATGTGAAATTATTCTGTCTACGGTTTTGGATGCCGATGTAGATGTAGATGCTGCCGCACTGACTGCCGCTGCCGGAGGAGGCTGATGTAGTAGACGATCCACATGCATCCGTCATCGTTTTCATTTAAGCAGCATCAACGGTGGTTTGTGTCATTTTTGGATGATTATCTTGTATTTTTGTTCTTTCTTTTTTGCCTACGGGTGGATTTCTATGATGAAGGCGAGGAATGCCATGAATAGTACGCTCACAGTGGGGTGTGTAAGGCTATAAAAATGCCGAAAATTAAGAAAAGTTTGAATGATTTATTGAGATTTTCGTAGAGTTCATGTTGTTTTATTTGGTTATATGTTTGAGTTTCAAGTTTGCAGAAGTACATGAAAGGAGCTTTCACTATAAAGGGAAAGTTGATAGTGAGAAGCAGCGAGAGATTGTTGTTATTAGAAAGGAAAATCCCAAAATGAAAAGCAATAAATCACAGAGTTTATCGGTCGAAAAACAACTATTACGTGTCTCTTGATAGAATTACTTGAAAATGGCGCCCAACGCGGGGGATCGATGTAAAAGGGAACGATTTTTTTTTTCATGTTTTTTGAATTGATTGTTTTAATCAATAAATATACGAAAGCTGTGACTTAGGTTAGGTTAGGTGGAAGTAGCTGTCAGCCAATGAGTACATTGCCTGATACACTTAGGCCGCAAGTGCCCATTGTGATACCACAGAGAGCAGCAAGTTAATCACCTTCTGATCTCAGAAACCTGATGTAAGATTAACGAGTTGATCATCCATTTATCTTCCATTACGGGTGCGTGATTATCCGGCTAGTCGAACCAGGCGGAACTTTTAATGTATTTCGAAAGACTTTTAGGGTCTATGTGAGCTAATCGAAGAAGAATTCACCGAGATGAGTTTTCCTCCTTTGAAGTAGTGCATGGCATGCGCAAAGAAGGTGTTGAACGGTTTCTTCCTCTTCTTCGTCCATGGAGCTTCTGCAGAAATCATTGGTAAGCACACCAGGTCTTTTGGCGTGTTTCCTTATTAAACACTGTCCCGTAAGAACACCTTTGGTAGAACCTAGATACAGGCGGTTCAGGGCTAGTAAAATCTTCGAACGTTTTGAGTCTACACACAGCCAAACTTTTTTGGTTGCAAGGCAGAAGCAGTGACTTTAAACAAAAAATGAAATCAGTGTTGAACGTGACCTAAAATATTCCAAAGGACATTCTGTAAATGTTAGAATTGTAGAAGTCTCTTCCTTATTGACCGCAAAAATGATTGAAGAAAAATTAAACAAAAACACAAACGAAATATAATTTAGTTGTCATCTGTTTATTTTTTCTAAATACCGAATGCATTTCGGAAGGCAATTGGCCTAGAAGTATTTAGAAAAAATAAACAGATGACAACTAAATTAAATTTCGTTTGTGTTTTTGCGGTCAATAAGGAAGAGACTTCTACAATTCTAACATAATCGAGACCACAAATTTTGTTCTCCTTAACAGATTGACATTCTGTAAAGTCTGTGAAACTGAATTGTCATTTTACGATAAGCAACTTTATTTTCGGGAAAAAAACTCAAAAATAGGATGCGCACAGGCTGTGAAGTGTGTCAGCATACCATATTTCTCCTTTTTCTTGACAATGGCGCCCAATGCGGAAACCAAAACGAGATGGATTTGTGCTAGCTTGGAGAAATTCTAGCCAAGATTACGAGAACGCAGTAAAGCGACTATATTTTTGAAACTCAAAGATAAGCTCTGCACATACACACAGCATGTGTATCTAAAAATATTTTTCTTCAAAATGGCGCCCAACGCGGCGCATCCTAAGAGCGTAACACTAGTGTGCTGCAGTTAAGTGAAAAAAATGTCATCTCTTCGAGATCACGATGTTCGTAACGTGGAAAAAATGAAGAAAAACGAGTCCAACGTTCAATCTAAAACTGTTTTTGCTTTGTATTTAGAAAAACAGTCGGCATTTTCTCCATGGAAACAAAAGGAGATACAAAGATCTCCCCCAAAAATCTTCCTAAGAATAACAGGTTGTCATCTTTAGAAACATGCCGAGTCTCCAGAAACCTTTGGCCAGATATTTCCAAGAAAAAAACAGGATTTCTTCTCCAGCTAAGCAGGCCTCGGCTCTCTCTGTGGATTAACATTCTCACGGGCCACAGTTTGGTACCTACATAATGAAAATGGGCATTAACACATCCGACTTATGTAGAGGATGCAAAGATGAGGAGGCAGAGAAAGGATCATTTCACTTCCTCTGTGAGTGTCCTAGCTTGGCCCACACTAGGAAAAACTCCTCGGAGAATACTTCTTCGACGAACTGAGCGACATCTCTAATTTCCCATTGAGCAACGTCCTGAAATTTACTCAGGGCTCCAAATAGTTTAGTGTGGGCTACCTACCCCAATAAACCAATTACCAACCCAACCCTCTACGTCTCCAATACTCCCACCTCCTCATCGTGTGTTTTTTCCCGGGGAGCAAAATGGATCCTTGAGATCCAAGTGAGGTGCTGCCACTTGTTTGTTTTTTTCTGTTTTTTTTTTTTAAGAGATGGAAAAAGTTACACTTTTCCCTACAAATTACAATGAACTCTATAGCGATTTGAAACCACTATAACTCACCGAGTTCCACTGTTTTAGTTCGCACAAATTGCTAATTTGTCTTCAAAGGGACCAATACGAGTTGATTCGCTTGGAATTCGCATTAAGATTTCACCTTTGAAATTCGTTCCCTGTGTGTTCTTTGCTGACAGACAGTGAGCACACACAGAATATTGGGAATGCCATTCGGGAAGTTTTTTCACTGCGCGCAGGGCATCTCTCCTTTAGTGCTGCGAATTGGCAGCGCAATGATGTTCCACGTCGTCGTCGTCGTCGTCGTCGTTGTCCATATGGATGCATTTGCAAATCTTAATTGCCTAATGCGTACGATGGACTCGGGAATTTGCATTTTTTTTTCTGTTATTTGATGTGGAGGCAGATGTGTCTTCCCTGTTAGAGGTAAGGTGAAACTGAGGAGCTCCTTGTCTATTCGGCAATTTGGCAAATGGTCCAGCATACGAGTGAGGATAGATCCAGAGATGATAAATGAGCTGCCAATTTGGCCGAACAACCGACAGCCGACAGAGTCGAAGAAGCCCGCCACGATGGCCATGACAGGAAAGAGATGTTTGCAGACTTTCTTATATTTTGATGTTGATGAAGAGCGTTTGTCACGGGTGGTATGATGGAGATATGCAAGGGTACACTCACTTATGTCAACAGGGCTATCGCATAAACTCATCAACATGATAATAATTTTGATCTCGGGCGATGACTGAGAGGATCTGTCTTTGAGGTGTATACCTATTTGCGTTTTTGCAAGGATGATGTGTTGAGATTGAGGCTTCTTGAAATGGGATGATAATTTCAATGAATTCAAATGAAGTGCGACCGGTGGAAATGGGTTGGACTTCAAAGAAACTATAATAAAGCTGTTTGGTTAAGGTAGTGGGAATAAGGAAGTTGTGGAATTCTAGCACGCTCTTTGTGAAACGGTTATTGATTTTTTTATGGTTAGTTTTAGCGAAAGAAAATGATTTTGTGTCTTTGATGTCTGAAGTGGAGATATTAACAGTTTAAATCTGATTAAAGATCAAAGAATGCAGCAGGTGCATTGAAAATGATGATATCCAGCTGGAAAGCACGTAAGCTGGTATGAGAATAGTTTAGTTTAAAAATGGAAGGATTACAAAGAAACTTTGTTTATATTTTTCTCAGAGGTTTTCGCGATATGTGTAGATTTTACCACTCAAAGAATCAAAACGGATTTTTGGATGAATCTGAAGAAGTTTCTGCATATCGGTATTGAAAAGCAGTGTGAGACACTTTCTCCTACAGCATAAACCTTGGTGACTCCACAGAATAGTTTGCGAGAACTCTACGAGTTTTGAGATGAGGGAAGCGTGTGCTACCTCCACCAAGACTTAACCCCACAGCGAAATCGATAAGCCTGCTTGAGTTTTTGGTGGTCTCGTCATCCAATGTTTCCAAAGTCCTCTTTCCTTCCAGAATGGACGATTTTCAGGTCATGTCTAGGGCATTATGTTCATATGCTTCTTCATGGAGCTCGATTTTTCGTCTTTCTTATCTCTGGAGGGCGAGGATGCAGACAAAAGTAATATTTTGGCGAATTTAGCCCTGATGTGGACTGTCATAATAGACGCACTTATCGGATTTCGGTCGATAACCTAAACCTTGAGTCGACTTCGAACGACAAATTCGCAACCAGATAAGCGCTGTTTCTGTTAACCTACTTACTTACTTAAGGTGGCGCTACAGTCCAGGTCGGACTAGGGCCTCAACCAACATGCACTCCACCCAGCCCGGCCCTTAGCTTGCTGCCTCCAGTTTTGCACGCCATGCCTCTGCGCCATATATAAGAACAGTGATGATAAATTTTTTCTACAGGTACACTTTAGTTACTCGAGAGAGGACTTTACTACTAAATTGCCTTCTTAGTCCGAAGAAACAGTGATTGGAAAGAATTATTCTTCGTTTGATTTCAGCGCGGGTGTCTTTGTCTGAAATCTGAATTGACAATAGACAAAGTCCTAAACTACCCCAAAGTTCTGTCTTAGATGTCAGTGTGGGGTGTCCTTTTTAGATGGCGCAGCATATACTTGGTCTTGCCCTCATTCACCACTAAACCCATCTTCTTCGCTTCCGTCTCAATACTCATAAACGCGCCATTGACATTACGCTGCGTTCTTCCAATTATGTCAGTATCGTCGGCATATCCGAGCAATTGGATGGATCTTTGAAAGATTGTCTTGACGTGGGAGTTTTGCACTATTCTTTCAAGAACGATGTTGAAGGTCGCGTGACAGTGCATCGCCCTGCCTAAAACCTTTTTGACATCGAATGTATCGGTGAGATCTTTTCCGACCCGGATGGAGCAGCGTGCCTTCTCCATCGTCATCCTATACTCAATCGGACAAGTTTGGTAGGGATGCCAAAACAAGACATGTCTCTATATAACTCCTCTCTATAGATGCTGACATACGAGGCCTTGAAATCGATAAAAAGGTTGTAGGTATCGATTTGAAGCTCCTGGGTTTTCTCCAAGATCTGCCATAGTGTGAAAATTTGGTCTATGGTGGACTTTCTTGGTCTAAGGCCGCACTGATAAGGACCTATCAGGTTTTTGACGAATGGCTTCAGACGCTCACACAATATGACAGAGAGGATCTTGTACGCGATGTTAAGGAGACTGATACCTCTGTAGTTAGCGCAGTTCAGAGGGTCTCCTTTCTTGAGGACCAGGGAAACAATGCTGGTTCCATTCATCGGCCATGCTTTCTTCCGACCATATTTTGCTAATGAGCTGGTGCCGCTTTAAACAGTTCAGCTCCAGTTTCAGTTCAAGCTTTGTTGGACTTTAGCTTGGATACTGCTGTCTTCACTTCGTTCAGGTCGGGTTGGCGGAATTGTTGGTCTACGTCGCCTAAATTGAACGGTTCTATCTCTCTAACAGCGGAATCGGGTTCATCATCGCCGTTATAGAGCTTATTGGAGAAGTGGTCTTTCCATATCCTCAGCATTGACTGCGGTTCCACCACGATGTTCCCTTGGTCGTCTTTGCAGGCTTCGGCTCGGGGTTTATAGCCCGAGGATGTTGTTTTTACCTTTTGGTAAAACTTCCGAACCTCATTCCTGCTGTGGCACCCTTCTATCTCCTCGATCGCTAGCTTCTCATGCTCTCTCTTTTCCGTTTAAGAAGCAAGTGTTCGTCTCTCCTCTTCTGCTTGTAGAGCTCATAAGCAGTTCTAGTCTTTTTGTGTGCTTCCTGTTTAGCTGCATGTGCTTGTCGGTATTCGTCGTCAAACCAGGGGTTTCGTTGCGGTGACGGAGTGAACCCAGCACTTCAGAGGCGGCATCTCTGATGGCAGATTAGCAGTGCTGCCACTGGTTCTCTGTACTTGATGCTGGCGGCATAGGACTCCTTGAGAGTTTGTAAGAGACTCGATCTGAAAAGGACTCTGCTGCAGAGGCCTGAGAGCTGCCGTTGTTAGGAGCTCATCCACCACCACTTCTATTTAAAAACCCCGTCCTGGGTCCTGGTACTGAAAATGATTGGCTTAGTCCTTCAATTTTGATTCGCTCTACTCCTTTCCTATATTGAAGCTCAATCAATATCTGACTAGAAGTCGTTCCGAGTGATAAAAGCTGTTTGCATCAAAACCAAGTTCGTCCTCTAATACATTACCCAAAAAATTAAAGACCGAATAGTTTGAATACTCTGCTTCAGAATAAGTTGTCAAACAACTTTGAGACCCACATTCATTCAAATCGTCAGATAACGAGGTCACACACACCAAGATGACCTAAAAAAGTAAAGCTTTTGTGACGTTCCCAATGAGTCCAAATATCTAAACACACAAAAATGGTTATTAGACTAAAAAGCTGACACACAAGACGATTTGAAACACTTGCTCTTACCACTCACACCCTCTACTAATCGTTCTTATTTTTAATTTCCAATTTCTGTGACAAAAAATGATCCCGACATTCAACAAAGTTCAATTAAATTAATACGCCATATCAATAAAAAGCTTAATTCCATGGTGCCACACGAATATTCATCTCTAAATACAAATGCTAATGACTCCCCAGACTATTCGAGTGAAAGATTTATCGAAAACACAGAAACCCCAGTCGCATATTTATCATACACTTACACACTTCATTCGATTAAATTGGAGGCATTTTCTATCCCGAAGACTATTATAATGAAGATTTACAATGACTTGAATGTAACTGCAATAAATATACAATTTAACTGCAATATTCATAAATCAAATGATTAATCATCGCACAAACAGTATGGCTTCAGTTTTTAATTAAAATCTCTTCGCTCTAATTTGGTTTTCATATTTCGAGTAAAAAAAAAAGACGCCACACCAACGAGAAAATGACACGATCATCGCTTTGGCAGAGATTTTCTCCTCGCCCTTTTCATCCGTTTTCATAAATATCACATGAGACTACGAGTATGATGAAACCACATTTCCAACGAAAGCCTCACGCAGCATAATATCGACGAAGAGCTGGATCTTTGAGAGATCCCATTTGTGCGTATCGTTTTTTTGATACAAATCAAGGGTGACAGCTCCCAAATGTTGCTTTTTTGCTTCCATTGAGCCAGGCGCGCGAGTACTCAATGAATTATGTGCATCTAATTCAGACTAAGTCTTCAATTATTTATGGTCTAATTATATGGATATAGAAGAGTCGGTTGGTATACAAAATGAGATGAAATGAAGCAGAGATCTCCATCCTGTCTCGCACAGACACAGATGAGTTATTTGAATGAGAAAAAGCACAATTTACCCGAATATCTCTTCGTTCAACATCTCCGCTGTCGGATTCCAGATTCTGTGGTGATTGTTAGTTTGATTTGGTTTCGGGGAAAACATTTCTTTGGTTTTCGCAATAACTGCAACGGTGTTTACTTCAAATTTCACTGTGCTTTTGATGTGGAAAAACAAACCAATCACCGACCGCTATACACACACTGATCACCGGCCACCGATAGTTGTTTCAGGCCAAACGAAAGAGGTTCGCGTTCCTTTGATAGTTCCGAGGAAGATTTTGACGTTAATGGCACACAATTTACGGTAAAATTAAATTAGTTGAAATATTTTCTCTGTTCAAGGCTTTGTTAGGCACTAAATTACGAAAAATTGAATAATTGAGTAGCGCTGCCGCTGGTGGAAAACAATTAAGACTTTTTGTAAAATAATGGCAAACATATTTTTGTGATAACATTTTTGGCCAATGAAAGTATAAAATTAAAATGATCTTATCTCAATGTCGCTGATAAGATTTGGAGTTTTTGTTTGCTTCGACAAAGACAAGCACTGGTTTTATAAGCTTTTACGATAACTGAGTTTTTTTTTATCAAATTTTGGCCTCAATTTTTTGTTTTTTCAGACAGGGAGTTCCAGAGAGAATTTGAAAAAGATGTTTTCGTTGCGCTCTTTGGAAGAACATCAATGCGAATGAATATGATGGGTTTTTGAATTACCGAAGTCATACCTACAATTAGTTATATAAAAAAAAAATTGTTCGATTTTTTAAAACTTTAGAGTTGTTGTATCGTTTAGACAAACTTAAAAAAGGGAGAAGGTCACTAAAGTGCTTTAAAGATCTTGTCTGCTGGAGTATGCAAACGTCTGACAATCCACGTTGACAGTTGAACAGTTCCTTATCAATTCGGTTTTACACCAAAATAGTTCACAATCAACCAAACGTTCACATTACAGCAGATCTGGAAAATGAATGGAAAAACAATATCAATAATAATTGGTTTGCACGCGTCACCACAGTATTTAGAGAAACAAGTTTTACAGAGCCGTATCCAGTTTTGTCACGTCTTCTGGATAGTTTTGGAGAACTGAAGCTGCTACGTCAAGGTCGGTTAGGAACTCACTTAGACTTTTGTTGACGAAAAATGCTTTCGTCTAGGGCATTTTTAAAATAATACCAAATTTAAAACATTAGCTGAAATGTCAACACCAGAGACATAATTGAAATGAGTTTCATGGTTAATGACGGAAAATGTAGTACATGCCGTCATCAAACAAGGACAGAGAACATTAACGATTTTGACAAAACGTCACAATCAACAGACAGAACTCCGAAGTGGTACAGGACTTCATCCATCTAGAAACCCATCTCGTTTTGACCCCATTCACTGAATGTAAGACGCCCTGTGCCCAAGGATCGTGTGATGGAGTGGCATACCAGACTTAATATAGGTCATATTGCAAGGAACAAAATGGCTGCCAGGTAATCAGTGCTGCCAATTTATAGTTTTATACCGTCACCATTCATTTCTAAAATAATAAAACTGACTTTGAATATTAAAAGTTATCAAACCATAATAATAGTGGTACCCGTGGCGTGATGGTTAGCATGTCCTCTGGTAACCCAAAGGTTCGAGATTCGAATCCTAGCAGAGCCAAAAATGTATTTTCACGGGTATCGCCTTTCACGAGGAATTGGCAAGTCCTCCGTTAGTAAATTCATTGCCATGAAAAGCGCTTTCTCGATAAGCAGTTCGGAACCGTCAAAAAATTGTAGGTCCCCTCCATTCCCTCACAAGGTATGGCTCTGTTGCGCCACCATCATTTTTCATAATTCATTAAGGCCGAAATGAGTATATTTTGTGTAAAACGAAAATTAGTCATAATTTTTGTCCATAATTTTCGTTTGTTTTGAATCTTAAATCATCAAAAATACCTTTTTGTCTTTGGAGTGATGCTACCTAAAAAGTTATTGGCCATTATCACAAGGCTTCTCGTAACAATTTCGGACTACGAATGTCAAAAAGGCATCATTATAGATTGTCTCGTAGTGAATGCTGTGCCACAAAACTTGTCACTTTTGATAAAATTACAAATAAGTTTAAAATTTCTGTAGCAAAACATTCACTACCGAGATGTTTTGAGTCTTTTTTATTTGGCATTCGTATTCCGAGGTTGTTGCACAGGGCCCATTTGTGAGAGGAGGGATAGTTTCCTGCATCCAAGAAACCGAAATGCTGTCAGTACTTGCTATGTGTGCAAACGATGGTTCGTTGGAATGACCACATATTTAAAATCGCCAAAAGCGCTGCTAAATGCTTAGGCTTCTTGAAACGATGCAGGAAGTTCTTCAACCCTTCTGATCTGGCTACAATTTAAAAGGCCTTCATCTGCCCAAAACTGGAGTATAACTCAATTATTTGGTCAGGTGCTCCTCAAACATCTTTGCGCCTACTTCATCGGGTACAAAATAAAGCGTTAAAATTGGTAGGTGATAGTTCAATCGTAGAATCGATTCTATTGAACATCGTCGAAACGTTGCCTGTCTCACTCTCTTTTATTTTTTTTTCACAAGCAGTGCTCTAGTGAAGCAGCCAGTTGCATTCCTCCACTGAAACAATTTAGCCGCAACACTTACCTCGCTAGGAATGCTCATCAGTTTAACCTTGAGCCCAACTTCGGGCGTACAGTCAAGTATAGAGATTCTGATTTTATTATAGTCGCACCACCCGAATGTGGAATGCCTGACCCTGTTTTTCCCCTACATTACGATTCACAGTGGTACCCGTGGCGTAATGGTTAGCATGTCCACCTGCTAACCCAGAGGTTCGAGGTTCGAATCCCAGCAGAGGCAAAATGCAAAAATGTTTTTCCACGGGTATCGCCTTTCGCGAGGAATTGGCAAGTCCTCCGTTAGTAAATTCATTGCCATGAAAAGCGCATTCTCAATTGCCGTTCGGAACCGGCGAAAAAATTGTAGGTCCCCTCCATTCCCTCACAAGGCATGGTTGTGAGAAATGCGCTAGGCCCAGGGGCTCCTCGCTCTGTTGCGCCACCCTATTTATTTATTTATTTTTACGATTCACAGAAATTCAAAAGCAATGTGCATCGATGTCTCCTTTCAAATCTTCTCCTATTTTCCTAAATGCTCGTACTGTTTTCTATAACATTATGAGGATATTCATAACACCTTGACGTGTGCGCAAATTAAAAATAAAAAATCGACTTTTCGAAATTTGATGTAAATGCTGCTTTGAGTCAAACCAACTGAGAATATTAACGGTTCCAGTTTGGCCTGTTTCACCAAAATAAAAGTTACAAACACCAATGTACGACTTGTAGTTTACAGTTAGAAGTCTATAGTTGGGTTCTAATGTGCATTGTTTCACAAAGATAAAAGCTACAACCACGAATTTGAGACTTGTATTTCTATTACTATATTACTATATAGTTCCGGTTTTTGTTTCACCATCTAAAAGTTTTTAGTTTACAAAGTTATGCCAAGGCGGACAATGTTGTTGAAAAAGTATTGAAGACCGCATGTGTTTGAAATTTCGGTCCAAGAATGAATTGTAATTTGCAACAACTTTTACAATATTGTTGAAGGTTTTGCTGAAAACATCAATATGAACAAGCAAAATAAAGTTAAGGCATCAACTCTTTAGATACTATCGCTGCTTCTATACCAAGAACATTTTTGTAATGAATGGGAGGAAGAAGCTTCTTGTAGAAAAAATACAAGTTATCGTCCGCCTGTAGAATATTCTCACACACTCAACAAATTTTGTAAACCTTTTCTCAATGGTGAAGGGAAATCCATTTTTACACAATTTTGTTACTTATAAACATTTTACAACTCTTTCGTGTTGCTGAAGCAGGAAAAGAAATTTTCCTACAAATTTTCCTATTTGATGAAGTAATAATAATAATAATCAATAGTAAGAACACTAGGAAGAAAAAAAACGACAAACTGAGTCAAAAAACGCATGTAATTGGAGTTTAAAATTTGGTGCAGTTGGCCATTGAGACTCATTTACAAGTTTTTTTTTTGTTACCGATCATATTTCACATGGTTCTTTTGCAGTTTAGTTTAGTTTAGTTTATTATAATTCATATAGTACAGACACACTGATAAATCTTATAAAATAGTGAAAGTTTATGTTTACAAATATAATTTCAAATTCAAGTTTGATGCAAAAAATGTTTTTACATTATAAAAGATAAAAGATTAAGAAAAAAAATTTTATAAATAGTAGACAATAATTAAAAAAAAAAAAAAAAGATAAATAAAAAAGACTATGCACAAATTTGTAAAAGAGTGATAAGAAAAGAGAGTTGGGATAGAAAAAATAATTAAAAAAGAAGGTTAGTGTTTTCAGATAAAAAAGAAATCATGTAAACATTTTTCAAATATATGCATGCTGTTGACTTCCCGCACGTAATTTTGGAGCGAAATCCAGAGTCTGCAGGCTGCTATGATAAATTGCCTCTAAGATGAAAGACAGCTAAAGCGAGGTAAAATAAGGTCGTTAGATCTGTTTGATGTTGGAAATTGAATTTTTTCAAATAGATATGATGGTTGATGTGTAATTAAAACTTTGAAAAGTAGCAGAAGTGTGCGGAATTTGATAAAATTTTCAAAAGTCATTTTTATTGCTCAAATGAGAAACATGATTATATCTTTTTAATCCATGTATATATCTTATGGTGCTATTAAAGGCCACTTTTAATTTTCTTTTGACAGAAGAAGAGTCACCAGTTATAGTAGATTTCACTTAACCTATCAACATTGCTGGCGAACATCAAAGACAGTCGATCTTTCTGGAAGACTGCGAAAATGATCAACAAGGCACAATTTTCAAAAGGAATCAAAGTGGAATCATCGATTTTAGCAGAACATTTTGAACAGCTACTCAATCCACAACTTAATCAAAATCCAATCCTATATGCTCTACCATATCAAGAAGTTATGATGTTAGACCGACCCATAGAAATTCAAGATGTCAAAAGAGTGCTAAATCGATGTGGAACAAATAAAGCTCCAGGAGAAGATCGAATCTCATATGAATTTTTCAAAAACGCTACAGATGATTATCTTCAAAAACTAACACTGGCTTATAATTTTATATGGGATACAGGAGAAGTACCAGCAAGCTTCAAGAGAAGTGTCATTCTGCCAATCTTCAAAAAAGGAAACCCGAATGAGGCCGGCAACTACAGAGGCATATCATTTCTCAACACTATAACGAAAATCTTTACAGGAATTTTACTGGAACGGCTTTCAGATTGGGTAAACGAAAACAACCTCTTAAGTGAACTCCAAGCGGGTTTTCGGAAGGAATATAGCACAGTGGATAACATCTTTTCCCTGACGAGCATCGCTCGAACGTATCATAGAGGGAAAAAACTGTATGCGTTTTTCGTAGATTTTAAGGCAGCCTTTGATTGTATTGACAGAAAAGCCCTGTTTTACAAAGTGAGCAACCTTGGAGTATCAACCAAAATGTTAAATATTTTGCAAAAACTTTACGAAGAAAATAAATCGGCAGTTTGGGATGGAAATATTTTATCCAACTGGTTCGAAACAACAACTGGCGTAAAACAAGGATGTCTCTTGAGCCCGCTTCTGTTTTCAATTTATTTGGATGACCTAACTACATACCTGCCAGGAGGAATATCATTTGACGGACTACAAATAAAGCTCTTACTTTATGCCGATGACATTGTCATACTGGCTGAAACCCCAAACATGCTACAGATAATGATAAATAGACTGCAACATTATTGTTCAATCTGGAACCTACAACTAAACACAAACAAATCCAAAATCATGATTTTCCGAAATGGAAGAGGTCGCTACGCAAGAGACGAGTGTTGGAAATGGCAAAATGAAACCCTTGAAACGGTGAAAGAATATAGGTACCTCGGAGTCACAATTTCTTCAACGTAATCCTATAAGAAACATCTGCAAGATAAACTAAGAGAGTCAAAGCGAGCAATAAACAGCACCTGGAAAAACGTGCAAAGTGCAAAGTATAAAGTCTTCGAAGCAGTCGTTAGATCTATTATGTGCTACGCAGCGCAAGTCTGGGGCATCTTCGAGTTTGATGAAGTAGAAAAGCTTCTTAGATATTTCATCAAGAAAACTTTCAGACTACCGGAAAATACACCAACCTACATGTTGCACCTCGAAACTGGTCTACCTACGTTATATATACACACACTCCAGCTGCATTTCTCATATATTGGGAAAATCATGAATCAACCAAATCATCGACTCACCAATAAGATAGTTTTATTTCTAAAAGACAGAAATCTTCAATTCTTTACGGAATGGACGAGACTGAGTGACATCCATGATTTTCAACCTCTCCAACACAATGGAAGATCTTTCGGTAGCAGCCTGCAGATGCTTTTAGGAAAAATTGAAGAATCAATATGGAATACTTTCAAACAGCAAAGTCAACAAAGCCAAACAAGAAGTACCTATAGACTACTGAGTCATGACCTTGGTGATAAAAATTATTTCGATGACCGAAACAGTATTGATTTTATATCAACAATCTTTAAAGCCAGGGGAGAACTCATCAACCTTAATTACTTGCCATATAGAGATGACAGAACTCCAGAATGTACTTTGTGCAACTTGCGATGCAGAGAAGATATATGTCACTTCATTGGTATCTGTCCCATCCTGAACTCGTTCCGAAGGTTATCTTGGGGAAAAAATACTCTTTCATCAAATGAAATCATAAACGTATTAAATGGAGAAAATTGGAAAATCCTTTGCAACTACCTGAAACCCGCTCTAAAATATCGACAACAAATTATTAACGAATCGTTTTGATATTGTACCTTTGTATAGTTATCAGTGGCGAGGGGTGAATAATTCCAAAAGGTAACTCGAAGGAAACTTAGTCACCAACAAAAAAAAGTTTACTCAAAATTTTTTTTTGCAATGTTTGTCTTCGCATCAAGCCAAAAAGTCAAGTATTTCAAACCAACTTTGCTATTAGGCTGAGCGGCATAACGTTTTTTTTTTTTTCATAAAACTAAGCTAATTTAAACTATTGTTTCCTCTAAGTGAAAATCAGTTAAGCAACAGTCAACAGATAAAGGCCATAGTCAAACCACTGAAACTTACTATGGGGAAAATTTTCAGACTTTTTACACTTTTCAATTTTTAAAGACTATATTTGCAATATTCAAAAAAATCACGAAAAGCACTAAATCTATTTAAATACCTAAGTATTGCACTGCGTTCTGCTAGTAAACTGCGTTCTTCAAATAAAATACGGCTCATTGGGAACTGAATTCATTTAAGCCAGTTGTGCCACTTTAGAAAAATTCCAATTATTTTATGCATTTTCTGCCAAAAATATGCTTTATGCTATGAGATCTAATATCCACGCACATTTGTTATCAAAGTGGCAACCTTTGACACATCAGTACAGTGCAGAGACACATACAAATTCATGAAATAAGTCGGAGACCAGCGTGTTATTTTCTTGTTCTTCAAGCAGAGACCTACCTCAACCTGCAATATACATTTTTGTTTATACACATGTGTCCATGACTCCATGTCCATGGGAAGAAAAAGAAATACGAAGGAAAGCGTTTTTTTCTTTTATAAAACCAATATCATGCAAACACCGAAGTGTGCAGAAGCAATGCTGCAAATGAGTACTGGGCTACTGCGCCGGCGCTATATTCACGTGCTCAGAGCACAAAGAGATAACAAACAACAGATTTACCAAAAAATATGACGCTAGAACACCGGGTTATTTTCTTCCATAAAAAAGCATGTATTGAACAGAGAGGTGCCTAGCGCTAGGCTCTTCTCTGTTCAATACATGCTTTCTTATGGAAGAAAATAAGACGATGTTCTACCGTCATATTTTTTGGAAAAAAAAAGAGGAGAGAACACAAATTTGTTCTATCCAGCAACAAGTTTTATAAGACGTAATATTTGGGGTTACCTTAACCTTGTATGTTGCTAAAGTTTTGTGTTTGTTTATGGAGTGAATTGAAGAGCCAACATGTGTGTAGAATAAGAATAAAGCGGAAAGCAGAGTGGTAGTTGTTAAAAAAATGTTGGCAGCGAGTTCATGTGTATCATTGAGTTTGATTCATGTTGCCAGAAGGCTAAGATGTTTCGGATGTGAATTTCAAAAGGTAAGTCGGAAATAATCGACTTATATGGACGCTTCGCCACTGATAGTTATGTATTTTTATTTCGCGATATCTAAATCAACAAAGAACTTTATTGCTTTATAAATTAACTCTTTTTTTCGGCTGACGGCATATGCCAATGTCTTTTTGTGAAAATTGTTAACAAAGAACTATGTATAACTTTAAAACTATATTTGTTTATATATCAATAAAATCACTTTTACTACTTTTACTACTAGTAGATTTCACATCCGTATGTGAGTATTGGTATAACCATAGTTTTTGCTAGTACCATTCTTGTTTTGATTGGCGTAAAATCTTGAGCAGTGTTCGCAGTGTACCATACGTTTTTCCTACTATTGAATTTATATGGTCGTTCCACTTCAGAGTCCTTTTAAAAATCACACCAAGGTTTCTTGAGCTATTGACGAATTCTAGTTGCGTTCCATTCAGCAAAATAACTGGGAAGTACGATAAATCAAGCACTTTTTTGGAAATAACCAGGCATTGGCATTTAGATTTATTAACGGGTTGTCCGTTATTTTCAGCCCATTTAGAGATCTGTTCAAGTTCTTGATTAATAGTACACACACAGCTTTTAATAAGGCCAAGAGGGCAACTTCTATATACTTGAATATCATCTGCATAAAAATGTTTTGATGTCTCAGGAATTATCGAAGCGATTTCGTTTATATACAAGGAGAATAACAAAGGAGATAAAATAGAGCCTTGAGGGACACCACGAACTGTGGGAAGAAACTCAGAAAGTGTTCTATCCAGACAGACTGCTTGTTTTCTATTGCTCATGAAAGACATTAGTAATTTATTTGCTTCTGGAGATATATTAAAGTTTTGTTGAAGTTTATTTAAAAGTAAGGATTTGACTACCGTGTCAAAGGCTTTAGAAAAATCTAAAAGGACTAAAAATGTAACGTTATCCTTGTCAAGTTCTGCCCTTATATCCTCAATAACCTTGACTAGTGCAGTTGTACAGCTGTGCTGAGCACGAAAACCTGACTGCATTGAGAAAAGGAGATTGTTATTGTTATGCATAATATAGTCATTTAGTTGCTTTTGCATAATGCGTTCACAAATTTTCGACATAAATGGAAGAATTGAGATTGGTCTAAATTCTTCACAGAGTGAATTTTTGGGAACCGGAATTATTTTGGCCAATTTCCATTGCTGCGGGAAGATGCCTGTAGTAAGAACTGTGTTGAAAATATATAGGTGAGATAAGGTAGTAAAGTCGGGAGGATAGCTTTCAAAAAAATTGGACTGACTAAATCAACTCCTGTAGTGTTGGATTTTATTGATAGAAAACTTTCAATTACTTCAAAATTACTTACCCCTGAAAAGCTAAAACCAGCAAATGTATCACCAAAAGGCAAAGGAATACTATCAAAAACCTCACTTTCGTTGGAAACTTGATCAGCTGACAAGGGATTAGGGATTGATAAAAAACGACGATTTAATTCGTTACCATCAAGATTTAATTGGGTAACGGTTCGCTGTTCTCCGATCCCAAGTCTACGAAGATTTTCAGAGAGCTTTCGACCATTAAAACTAGTATTCAGAAGCTTTGAAAAAAATTGTGCCTTAGCAGCTCGTATTTCTAAGACGACATTATTTCTAATAGTCTTATACTCCCTATGAAGGTCTTCTATCCGACAGACTTTCCAGCGTCTATATGCTTGATCCCGTTTGGTCATAAGATTTTTGATTCTGCTATTAAACCATGGCTTTGAAAAAGATTTTTTTTTTTCATTGTTTTTAATGGCACGTGACTATTAAATAGTATGTTCAAATTTTCGTTCAAAAATTCTACTTGGTCATTCGGGGAGGCCATCCAGTAGATATTTTATTTGATTTGATTTAAGGCTTCTTTGGATTATGATAATATGCATGAATTAGCTTTTTAAATTATAGTCCAGAAAACTATTTAAACAAAACAAACTGGTCAACTGTACTTTGACGAATCGCCAAAGACTATTTACAGAGCAGATGTGTGAATTTTTATTTACTAACTTAGGATTGCGTGTAGCTCCTCTTTTCCAATGTGCTGTCCTTAGTCAGTTCGTACGAATATTTTGACTTAATTGAATTTTTTAAAACCAATCCCTTAAACATAAAACCATTCATTTAACGACATTCAAAACAATTTGAAAGTCCATATTAGTTCGTGTTAGCAATTCAACCTTTTACGGCGGCAACAGGTTCAATAAACTTATTAAAAAAATCATTGTCCACGTAGCAACTCAGCATTCAATTGAATCGATAAATAAATACAATGAAATTAATCACGAATCACTTCTCAATGTCAGCTCTCAGTGTACTTATAGAGTATTTCAAAATCAAAGTGAATTGGAACATGACCTAACCAACGCATCATGCGACGTTGCATTCTAGTTTCTCACCTCACTTGACATTTTTTTCTGATTTTTTAGTCTCAAATCACTCCAATCATCACACTTACGTCATTTTATGCTCGGACTGTCGACACTAGACCTGCTGATGCTGCACAGTAGTCAATCGTGACTTGCTGCATTGCCATACTTAAGTCACAGCATGTTGCAGTAGTTGATATTTGTTTGCATTTTAATTGGCTTTAATATATCAATACAATATTGCTTCTATTTCTTGGTAATAACAAAAATAACGTCAGGTTGGGTTCATTGATCGGTTCTTGATTTGCTACTGTAATAAAAGGATATGCACTCGTGGTAACCACCACTCTTCGCTGCCATTTATTATTACCTAAACAATAAGAATAAGAATAAGAATAAGAATAAGAAGCACGCTCCTTAATTGCATCACCATGCAGCATCAATCCAATTATCGTCTACACATCCTGATTGCTGTTTGACTTCTTTGTCGTTAGTTGGGTCTCCATTCGTCTCTGTATGACACACAGACAGGGGCGCAATTGTCTGACTTAAAAAACATTCTCGAAAAGAGGAAGTTAGAAGTATGAATGCTAAAAATTGATTTATCACGATTCAAGGAGCAGGAGCTAAAAAAATGCGTGTCGTGATACCCGAAACGTAACACTTGGAATGTCAGCTTATTACGCTAGATTTCGAGGTTCGAGTCAAGGAAGCATTTGAAGGTCTTAAACTGATGTGAAATTTGTGAGAAATTTGTGAGAAGTTTGTAAGTCTACCGAAGGTACACCCGCATCAAAAGTACCAACTCTCTTAGCCGTTCGAGACCGACAACAGATCTTGGGCTCCTGCATTGCGTTAGTTCCAAGGCTAGTTCCCGAGCTTTGTCTGCCACTCCATTTAGTGTGGCCGCCCACTCATCACTCCGGCCCTGATGCTTTATGGCTCTGTGAAATCAGTCAAAGATCATGACGCTTACTCAATTCCTCGAGGAAAACTCCACAAATGATTTTTGGTTGGCGTATATCAACAGCGTCTCTTCCTTATTCTACCCAATTCCCGTCCTAGCCCCTTTGCACATAACGGCAGGCCATGTCCAAACGAAAGGAAGCACGCCAAACAAATATTCACAGACTGCCAAATAACTGTACGTACATATAAATCTGCATGCAACGATGCATTGAGTTGCTAACTGTCTGTCTGTCTGTCTGTCTATAAACGAACAACACAGTGATAACGAATCGCATGGCATGTTCGAAAAAAATTAGTCATCCTCTTAATGTCTGGGCTGGATCGTGTTTCCTGGGTGCTGCTGGGTCCAATGAACCCTCAACGGTGAATGGGTTCCCTCGAAATTTAAATTCAGCCAATGTCACTCGCTTAAAGGTATCACAACACTGCGGGAAAAACAAATGTCAGCTTATTCTTGATGCGACTGTTTTATTGTCGAGGCTGCTTACAAAATTCAAGTTGAATTGAGTAAGAAGAAGTTGAAATGGTTTTATTATTCAGCCTTTAAATTGGTCGTAACATTTTTTTTGTTTTATTTCTATTCGAGAGCTATGGGAACTAAGCTTGTTAGTTGTTTCGACAAGTCAAATTCGCAATATTACGACGATATGGACAGACAGAAAGACAGACAGTGTCGGTGTGGGAAATCAAATTTCATTTCAATTGCAATGTTTTGGTAATTTGAGTAAACACACATTTATTTTATACGAGGGCAGGCGTTTCGAATGAATTGCTGCTGCTACTGGACTTGAGCTATTGAGAAATCATTTTATTGTGAAGTGTGAGTTTAGAAATGACTGGTTATATGCAACTGGCTTTTGGCACAAATAAAATCCAAGGGCAATGGAGAATTAAGAGTGGAAAACTGGAACAAAAAAGACATTTCAAATGAAATACATCACGTAATTGGGATTGGGAACTGCTTCAGTATGACTGTTATTTTAAGGGGAAAGTTACAACATTTTTTTGGCAAAGTAATTGCACACTTTTTCCCTGAAATCACATCATTAAAATGAAGGTAAAAGTTGATACCTTTCGTTAGAAATTTAGATCACAAAAATGGAAAGTGACCCAGAGGTTGGTATTTTGCGGACAAATCAGAAAAAAAACTTAGTTCTGTTTTAAGTCTCGAAAAACAACGTTAATGTCTTAATTGGTATCGGTAAAGCCTTGCTATCGAATAGGAGTCTCATTGAGCCCTTCAATTGAAACTTTAACTTTTGCCAAATACATCAATTTGGTGGTGAGTTATGGTTTCGCATTTGGATTTCATTGGATCTGCGTGATTTTACATAGTGCAAAAGGGAATTAGAGGGAAGCTCGGTAATGACTTATGTACCACTTCTCTGAGGCTGCTTTTTGTTTTTTTGGTTCAAATAGAATTGACATGCTCACAAAAAAAAAAAAAAAAAAAACCCTCTTTGCTCCTTTGCTACAACTTTTTCATTATTCGTGTTTTTTTGCCAACATTAGCAAAATGTTTAAGAGGGTTAGCTAAAATTTCGTGAAAATTGGCGTAGGTAAGTTTCAAATCCAACATATCTCACATCCAATGGAAGACATCACAAGAGCCAACGTTGAACAATAGAAAAGAATCAAAATGAAAAACACGAATTGTATGGCTTCAGAATTTCAGACAACATATTTCTCTTTTTTCAATATCACATCGAGTGCAATAGGACCAGTTTTTCATCTGTCGTTGAAGATTCTTAATCAAAGAGTTACAGATTTATAAAACCTGATAAATCTCCATCGCTGAAAATCTGACGTTTTTTCTTTCTTTAATTTTTTGTAGTTTATTGGCGTAATTGTTGAGTATCTTTTAAGCTTCATTTAAAGACTTAAGGCTCACCCCAAACCAAACTGCAGTTGAGGCAGGAACAGATACCTTGTTGTGGCTTGTGGTTGTTCTCACACTTCGCTGTATAACTTAATTTTGACAACAACAATTGCCACTGCCGCGACTCCAAAAAAGATTTGGTTTAAGATATTCTTTATAGTTTCTTGTTTAAAAAAATTGAAAATCGGCAGAGATGAAGAGCATGTATACATACATGGAACAATCGGATCACATGTAACAAAACGGATCACATGTAACAAAACGTGCACATGGAGCAAAGCTAATGGTGCACATGGATCCTATGAAACAAATAACGCATATGAAACTGATAGAGCAGAGCACATGGAACAAGTTGAGAGCTCGAATGGATTACATGGAGCATGGGAGTAGCAAAAAGACTACTGTGAATTAGAAAATCCATGGAGTAATGTGGCTCCTCAATCAAGTGCAACACGTTTTATTTTAGTGAATTCAAATGATGTGTAAAGCGTGTAGTTTCAACTAGACGGCTCAACTTGCCACATGTTGAGTGCAATGATATAGCAGTCTTAGATTAAATTTTTTAGAAAACTGATGTTATATCTTTCCGTTTCTACCATCCAATCCAACCAATGTACAAAAAGTTCAATGTTCTCATTCCATCTCTTTCACATGCTCACATGAACAAAATGTTTTAGTGGGTTAGGCTTTTCAAAAAACGTGTTCGTATAAGTGCAACAAAGTTTCTGAATCCTCAACTAATCTTTAATCTTCGGATTCATCAACAAGAAACTCTTTATTCAGTACTATGTTTCTGTTAACATTTCTTTATGCAACATTGCCTTCCTCAAATTTATACATAGTTTAGTTCACCCCTCCCACTCACCCGTTGTGATTACAAGGCATCGTTTTGATCATCCGAAAAGTGTCTACCTCACAATCACTACAGTTTTCAACTATAAGCAGCTCACCGAAATGATTCAAGTGCCTTCCTGATTGAAAAATTAACAACATTTGTAGGGTTTCATCCATACACAATTTAAAGTATTTTTTCATTGTGAAAAAAATTCTGATTTCGTCCAGTTCTGAAATGTCCATTAGAAGGATTGCAATATATCAACTTCACAACTCTCTGCAGTGTCATAGCAAGGGAATACGTAAGTCAGTGGAAATGAATCAAAATTAATTACACTTACGTCCGACGGACAGCGGAATTTGTGGTTTCATCCCCGCTAGGCAGCCTGCAGAATCAGGCTTGACTTCGAGGCTTACCATTCTGGCATGCTCGTTTTACCTCTGGATTAAGCTATCGAATCTCATTCCTTTCAAGGCATCGCTCAATTTTCTCAAACCAGCGCTTATTTTTGGGAATTCACTGTTCCTCCCATTATTTCTCCATGTACCTATAAATCTCCCTGCAATGGTCAAAGGCAACCCTGGTTCATTTCGCTTCATAATTTGTCGTGCTTCCTATTTGGCTTCATTTCCCGGCCTTCATTCCTTACCGAACTATGTGCTTTGATTTGAAGACCGTGCGAAACAAAGAACATGAGATGCTGCGGGTTTAATTGCACGGGTCTTCGAAGTTTTATGCTGGCATCATACCATTCAAAGGGACACTCAAAAGGAAAAGTTGTTGGCTATCTCTTGCGATGGTAAATTTCCATGCAATATCGCCTTACAGCCTATGTGTATGTGTGAGCCGTGCAAAAGTTATTCTCATTTGTACCTTGGCGACAAAACTGATCCAAGTAAAAGTTACTCCTCAGAAAGCTCAGACTTCAATAGCACTGGAAGAGTGTTATCGGAACACGGTCAATTTGGCCCTTGACTCAATTTGAGTTGATTGATCTGGGGATCGCTATGTACCTTTATAAATTTTGAGGTGTGGGGAAGAGTGTGCTACCCCGGATTAGCTACTAACAACTAGTAAAAGCCCTGAAGTACAAGCGATTAACCTGATCCGTTCCACGAGGTTTCAATATTCAAGCTATGCTTGCTAATTATGTTTCCAAAGATGTCCTCCATATCTAGTTCTGCGTTTAAATCGCAAAGGACAATTTTCAGCAGACATTACTCTAGGATATTACTCATATATCTTTTCAAACTGTCTTTGGAACTACTGTCTTTCTCTTCTGTAGGGCAGTTCGCGCATTTTAGAACAATTTTGGCGAACTTACCTCAGAAGCAGATTGTCATAATACAATAATTTATCAGATTTTGGCTGACATCTTTATCGCTGAGCCATCGTCTAATAACAAATGCTCACCCTAATAAGCTTCTGTTCTCTGCAGCAGTCGCTATAGTTGTTGTCTCTGGTCTTAACTTACGACATTCGCTGACATCTTGTTTTTGTCTTAAAATCGATTGAATCCAATTCTTCTACAATTTCTCGTATATGTTTGGGATCTTGCCATCAGCAACTCACACTCAAATACTAAATAGTGAGCACTTTTTGTTTTCAATATCCATTCCAATGCCGATTGCTTACATAACAATATCATCAGGCAATAGAATATTCTTCGTACCATCGCAACTTGCTGAGCCAAAGAAGAAAATGACACCTCTATAGCAGATACCATCTCATGGTTTTTTTAAATTGACGAATTTGTAAACGAGAAGAAAAATCTGTAGATTATTCTGCTTTGCAAGTATAATATTGTTGGTACTTTAAAGTGAAACAACGATTTACCTACGCTTTTTGACTGCCAACGTATGTTTGCATAGCTTTCCTGTTCATTTCCAATTCTCAAGAAGTACCCTTCCACCATTTAACAGAAAATATGAATTCCTCCAGAAATTAAGAAAGACTTGAGTCTGGCAAACGTAGCATAGTGGGAACTTAATATACTATTTGATAAAGTACTTAGTGTAATAGTGTGTACCTGTCAAACATTGTAATTCAACGCTTCAACTCATCGCTTTAGTGTCAGTAATGATCGACTTGATTCGAGCAACAACCTTCTTACAAGGCGTTCCGCTTGTAAATTTCGTGGTCAAACAGAGGTTAGCTCACCATTTAAGTAAGCTATTAAAATGTGTTTTACTAATTAGTAGATTCTCGAACTGTTGATTCAATTTGACAACATTGTGTGACTAACTGTAGTGTTTTTCTTTGGCAAACACGTGGCTTTTCGTACAGAATTTTAATTCTGGCTTACAGAGCATACAAATGTAGAGTCCATACAAGAAGCTAAAAACAAAACGTGGTCTTTGCGTTATGATTTGGAATATATGATAAAGAGAAGAGAAGAAATTTCCATGTTTTTCATAGTCAAATTCTTCCCCCAAACAAGATGCAGTCGGAATTTAAGAACCTTACCAAAAAAGTCTGTCTTCCATGTCAGTCAAAGCTGACAAAACGCTCACTAAACGATCACATGAAATACCTAGTCTCTAATTCAAAGATCGTGCTTCTGAATGCCATAGAATGGAAATAAAAGCTGCTGCCGGCCGGCATTGTGTTAATAGTTCCAAAGTCGTATGCAATATTTACACAAACTTCGTGAGATTTGTAGTAAGCACGTGTGAGTTTTACTTAATTTTACTTGAACTTAACCTTCGGACGAACAACAAGCTTCCATTTGGCAGATAGCTCACATCCGCATCATTCAAAGTGAAGAATAGGCTCGCTATACCGAGGTTCGTCATCACGTAAATTTCTTCCATGGTCGAATCAGTTTAAGAAAAAGTCAAAATTTAAGTGCCATCATATGAATTCCTTTACAATGAGTCAACCGATTTTGTTGTTTGGAAAAGGAGAGATAATTTCCAACTAAGTGCCCCTTAAAGACGCGACTTACAGATCGGATGCAAGTCAAAAACCCCACACACCACACCTTCCCCTGACATTTTAAATGCGACTTTATCTATCGGCATAAATTAATCTTCTCAGCGTATATCGCATTATACATGTTGTGGGAAAGTTCATGCAACTTTGAACGTGACTTACATCGAATCCATTCAACACGCAACCAAGAACACTCTGACTGACAGATTAACAGTACCTACAACATAGATAGACCGTTGTTGTCGGTTTATTTTGGTAGATCAACACAGTTGTTGTGGCGGCAAAATTCAAAATCATTTTTCAAGAGAAAACCTTGCCCGTGTCATTTCAACTGGAAACAGCTTTACATAACGAACGCGATACGTTGTAATTATATGGATTAGCTCGATTTGTTACATGCGGCTTGTGGATGACAAAAGACTTGGGGGTTTAGGCATCCAAACAATCAAACTGACTCGAATGGGAGTGAATTATGTGATTTGCGCTAGCTTACGAAAAATCGTGCATTCGAATAGGAATCACTTCATTAGTTTTGTAGAGTAGGCGGATTGTTAACTACTTGTAATGATGTTCCGGTTAATTAGAAGCGCCTTTCAGCTATTCAAAGTTGAAACACAAAAAAGAAAAAAGAAAAATAGGTGCGTTTTCACCGAACAGCAAATTAAAAAAAGAAAAGAAATTATGCAACAACTCCCCAGGGGTTTTTTGAAGAAAAAAAAAGAAAACACGTCTGCCCAATGGGGGACGTGGTCAGAAAATTAAAAGTTTGGGTCAGTTTTTTTGGCACAATGACGTCTTTGTCTACCGGGAAAGTAATTCAACGAAACAACAATCATGTGGAGTACATAACAATTTCAGTTGAAATTTCTACACCTTTTTTCATGTCCATTGACCAATTTAGACGACGGACGTTGTCATTTCTTTTAGACACTGCTTTTGGCACGAGTTTTTATTTCGGTCGACTCTTACGTACTGACAGCTAACCTAATTAGATAAATGCTGGTGGGGCTACCTGCCTTGGTGATGATTGTATCTATTAACGAGTTGTGTTAATTTGCCTCGAAACAAATGAAAGAAAAGATTTTGGGTTAAATTCGCCTCTGGTCATGGGCTGCCAATGCTAAATGCTTTTTGTGATTCGAATTGAAGGGAGATTAATCAAATATCTTGGCTCTAGGGGAACCTTTTTAGGAGTTTGATTGATTGTCTTACAGATTTGGATGTATAAATTGGATTATAGCGATAAGTGCGTAGTAATTAAGACGTTAAAGCTTTTTGAATGGATTGACGAGATAAGCTTGGACTTAAAAGGTTTAATTGACAATTAGTGCCTACATTTGTAGAATGCAAATGTCTTCTTGTTTTTTCTTAAATGGCCGGCGCGGTGTGGCGCTACATGTCTCCAAAAGATCACTACTCGCCCACTCGCGTCTGCTTGGCTAAAGTGATCTGCCGCCTCAATTGACAAAAGTCGAAATGAAGAAACCAATGCTGGCAGCTCCAACAGCAACAGCCTTAACAGCTTAATCGCTATCACAATAGCTTTCAATAACTGGATCAACAGTCAAAGACTGGCGAGAAAATACCCAAAAGACTTTAAGAGGCTATAGTGGGAGGATTTATGTTTCACACTGCAAGGATACTCGCCTGAAAAGTGGTAGTCTTTGGGCACACTACGTACCCCAGGCGCAGTGGTGATATTAAAAAACTGCTCAGCGTTGAAGGTCATTGCTTCATTGTTGGTGATGTAGGGCCATCACCTCGATGTATTGCTGGTTGGCCAGTTTTTCACGCAAGCGTCTTCCATACTGAACCTTGTACTTGTCTAACAAGACGATTTTAACTTCTTCATTGGGTTTTCTTTTGTTGACATTTTCGGATTGTTACCAAGTCCTGTGCAGATGTACAGAACTTTCTTTTAGCTGTGTTCCGTCGGGAAGGTTGATATAGATGCTGTTGCAGTTTGTGGTTGATTGCGAACGTCTTCGTCCTTGTGTAAGTCTTCGAACGCAAATAAGCTCAGGCATTTGCTGAAGTTGACACAGTTAACAATATCATCAATAGATATTGTAACGTGCGCTTAGTTCGCAAAATAAAACTTCACTTTTTAATTTATTTCTACCACTTTTATTCAGTATCTATACTTTATTCGATCGCAACTCGACTTTTGGACTATCACTTGTATTTACTCTTAACTTTTATCACTTTGGCTGTCAAACATTTTCTCTCCTAGAATTTCTACACTTACACTAGTTCTCCCAGATGTGTTTTTCGGTTGAACGTTTTCGATTAGGAAATTGGTATTAAATGTTGGGTTCATGTTACAATATGATAAAAAGTAGAGGACCTAGTCATCTAGGAACCCTATGGAACACCAGAGTTACATTTTATCTGCCTTGAGGTAAACTCGTCAATTTTGACTTTTTGAACATTTTTTATGAGGAAGGAACAGATCCATTAAAGGAGGCTTGAGTGGAAACCAAATGATTCCAATTTTTAAAGCAGTATTTTAAAATCGGCTAAAATCGGTATAAATAACATCCACTTGATCTTTGCTTCCAATAGCGTCAACAACGAAAGGAGAGAAACATGTTTAATTGGTGATTGTTGATCTTCCCGCGATGAACCCATGTTGGGTATCACTTATATGTTCCTTCAATAGGAAATCAAGCTTTTTTAGACAAAGCTCAAAATCAAGCTTTTTTTTTCAAAAAACTTAGAAATTGCAGATAGTTTACAATTGCCTCTGTACTTCTCTACATTTTTTTTGAACCTGATTTAAAATTTGGAATCAGGAAAGAGGATTTCCATTCATCTAAGAACAGTCCAGATGATAGTGAAGAATTGAAAATGAATAGTAATGGAAGAGCCAGGGAACTGGAACATCGATTCAAAACTATCGCAGGAATACCACCAAACGCCAGGTTTAGCGTTTGGCTTAAGATCTTGCAATCTTTCTAAGACATTGTTGAGATCTAACTGTAAGTACCCTATATTTACTTTAGGACTACAACCAGAAAGGTAAACCAGATTTTGATATGAGTTGGAATAGACCGATTCAAAAAACTGAGCAAATAGCTCAACCGTGTTTTCAATTTCATCAGATTCTTGATTTTTGAAAAACATAGAATTTTGAGTCCCGAGCGATTTCCGTTTTGAATTTATAAAAGACCAAAAACTTTTTGGGTTTTTATAAATTGAGTTCAACTTGCATGATTAAATTTCTGTGCGAGAATTTACTTAACAACTTGAATTGCCTCCGCAGATTACAAAATACAAAACTGTATTTGGTCAGCCAAATCAAATGGTTGATGATATAATGGTGTCTAGTTGCACGTAGGGTAGACGGAGATGGAATGAAATTAAATACAATTTTGATAAATGTTCCTGGAGAGCGCAAAATGGATAAGTCCGTCACTATTAGACACTTTCTCATTGAAGTCCCATTGTAGCTTTGGGAGTGAATGAAGCATGGCCTGCTTCTCCTGAAATCCAAACTGAATATTCAAAATGATGCTGTTGTTGTTGCAGAATGTCTTGAACCTTTGAAGACCAGATCCTTTAAAATTTTACTTGCTGAGTTCTTTTTCTTTCTTTTTGACATGGTTTATAGAACTATCCACCCCTAGTGCATATATATGACTTCTACGGCAGTGAATGAAAAATACTGTGTGAAAACAGCATATGAACGCAGATTGACGCTGCTTCATTTGTTCTTGAAGTAAGCTAAAAATCTTTAACTTTGTTACAAAGTGCTTTTAGTCATTTTGAACAGGAGTCCATGACTAACAAACGCCCAACGTTAAATCAAAAATAGGAAAGAATGAGGTCAAAATCTCATGTTGCTCTTGTTGTTATGCTTGTGGCTTACAAAAGAATTTCAAGACATTTCCCAAATTGCAGATTACGCAGTATGAGTAACACTGAGTGGGAAAAATCCCCGGAATGCATTCTCAATTAATTCCCACAGACAAAGACTCATTTATAAACTAGGCGTGAGATCTGTCGAACATACATAGAGATGCATGCCTCCATAAACCACCCGAAATTCCTGCACGAAGATTAAAATTGATGTTATCGTCTTAAAATACAACGTTGTAAGTGTGTCAATGGTATTTGCTTCAACTGACAGCCAACAGAAGATAATCCGATTCAAAGCAATCTCAGATTGTACACAGAGTCTCTTGCCATAGGTGACTTGGCTAGATGACTGCCCAATAATAAGAGAGTAAAAAAATTGTAAAATTGTTGTTTTGGAGAAAAACATAATTTTGTAAAACAACATCACGCAAAGTACCTTCTCACGTAATGTCATACTCGTAGGTACTCCCAAGTACCAACGCAACAGCAGTGATAAAACAACACTAACGTTCCTGCGGTTGCAACTGGCACAATCACCGCACAGCACAGTAACAACAGTAACGATAAAAAAATAGAAAAATAATAACAATGAAGGAATAGCATTCCATTGGCAATCTCAATCCCAATGCGAATTCAAATCCACATCTGCACATGTACACGAAAACGAATACAATCCGCAAGTATCTTCCACCGTAAAAGTGCTGTTAAGTAACAAACCACTAGAGTAGGTCTACTGCCGTGGCATGGCACGGCATGCATGCGGGCATACCCTGCCCGCATTCCGGTCACGATAATGGCATTTTAACAATTCGCATTCGCATTCACCAATCATCTGTTAAAAGTTACTTTTCCTCTATCCACTCCGCAACATCCAATAAAAAAGAAACAACAACCAGGAGATGCAAGAGCTCGAGACACAAAACATTGAAGAATCGTAATGGGGTATGGGTATCGGTGTGTTCAGTATTTGGTGCCACTTTGGCAGAAGTGCGGAATTTCGCAGAAGAAGCTTACCATCCGCAAACCAGAGATGCCTTTCTGCAGCAATGGAAGCGGAGACGGACACGGAGATGAGGACGACGATGATGATGATGATGGTGTTGTTTTGGACTTGGTGTTCCCCCAGGAAAATAGACACTCATGTGTATCGCAATTAGCAAGCTGATCCGACAAATTCCCCAAACACACCGCACTATTTCCACAGTCAGAGTCACTTAAATTGTTGGACGGCAAGATCCATTCATGCAACAGACCAACTCGCAATAATCACAGTCACTTCACTGTGACTTTATTTTCAATTTTATTTTTATCTGTCAGATGCACAATTATTGGGGTTTTGCTGTTTATGTGGAACGTGTTAACAAGGCGCTCACAAATTGAACATGCTCCTGGGATTTGTAAATTAACTTTTCTTAAGAAATGTCTTGCGGATCGTTAATTTCTTTTATTGGTTAGTTCATGTCAAGGGACTTTGATTGGTTTTGTGAAAAGTCGCTGACAGACCAAACGGCTGACCCGTGGGGTGTTAATTATATTTTCTTGTTTGTTGAGGTATGATGCATTTATGTTTTGGGGAGAAGTTGATGCATTTGCAGCTGTTGTATTGACTTTATGTTTTGAGTGATGTTTTATGACCTGAAATTATATATAGCTAGATGCTCGCTCCAAAACAATCGACAGCTGTTATGAGTGTTTTTTCAGTTTTAACGTCTTCATTTCACTTGAACAAGTTCAACTTGCGAGTTGCTGCTGTGTTTTAGATGTCTTGTTGTTTGTCATTAGAAAAAAAAGTTCGTTCAGAACCTAAGTTCACAAAGGAACAGTATACTCGACCCTGGAGTTACAGCTTTCAAATTCTAATGTGCTTGTTTTTCAGAACCAATTTTTGATGAATATGAGTGTTAAAAAAAGGGTTTCACAATTGAGTTCAACATATATCTTTTCACGTTGAAGTCTTCTACTGCCAAGGCAATTTGACGGAAGTCAGATGACAATGGCTTTCTCTTTAAAGATTTCTTTCAGCTTAACACCAGAGGTAACAGCCCTTAATTCCGATCTGTTTCAGTTGCGTTTTGCTACGCGTTACCAATCACAGGATAGCCCTATGCGAAAGGTTTAACTTGATTATCAAGACCAAGGCATAGGTAGGTTTGTTATAGTTAGCGGGTACTGAATGCGCATAGTTATCTGAGGTTGACTGCGCAAATTGCACTTTCACTCATGGGTTCTTGGTTGTTCCGACTTACTGTGCTAATTTTAGGATGGATATGGTGGCTTTTCAGGTTAGGGTTTGCTTTTTTTTGTAATTAACGCGCACATCAAGGGGTTATGACTACCCTTACAATGTTATAGAACAGTGCGATTTAGGAAAATAGGAGAGGATTCGAAAGGAGACACCGATGCACGTTGTTTTTGAACCTCTGTGAATCGTACTGTAGGGGAAAGACAGGGTCAGGTAGAGCATTCCACATTTGGGTGGTGCGACTTAAATATGAATCTCTTTATTTGACTGTACGTCCGAAGTTGGGCTCAAGGTAAGACTGATGAGCATTCCCAGCGAAGCGGGTGTTGCGGCTAAATTGTTTCAGGGGAGGAATGCAACTGATGGCTACTTCACTAGAGCACTGCTTGTGAATAAAGCGATAAAAGAGAGTGCTGATCAGAAGGGGTGAAGAACTTCCTGCATCGTCTCAAGAAGCTTAAGCATTTAACTGGGTTTTTGGCGATTTCAAACATATGGTCAATCCAACGAAGATCATCGTTTACACACATACCAAGTACTGACAGCTTTTCGGTTTCTTCGATGCAGGTACCATTCATGGATAATGGCAATGGAGGAATGTTAAGCTTCAACGACAAGAGACAGAATTGAGTTTTCGAAGCATTGAATTCTACTCGGTTCATAAGACCCCATGAAACAATGCTGTCAAGGTCAGAATTCAATGAGCTTATCATACGCAACCGTTCCAGTTCCACATCCGAAGATCAGGGACGTGAATTTGGAAACGAATATGAAAAGCTGAGGGTCGAGTTTGCAAAACAGTTAAGCGGATTAGAAGTTTCAGACAAGAGATCATTGATGAAAATGAGGAAGAGAGTCGGAGACAAAACGGAGCCCTGGGGCACACCAGCATTTATGAAGTGGGTATCAGACTTGAAGCCATCCAACACAACTTGTACTGAACGGTCGGAAAGGTAATTCCTAATCCAACGAAGAAGAGACTCATCGATACCAAAAGCACGCATTTTCGATAAAAGAGCCTGATGCCAAACTCTATCAAATGCTTTAGAAATATCAAGCGCAATAATCTTACTTTCTCCAAAACAATGTGAGATAAGCCATCAAATCACCAGTGGACCGTTTGCTACGAAAACCGTACTGACGGTCATTAAGAAGTTTTCGTTCTTCAAGGTATTTCATAAGTTGACGGTTTATCAACGTTTCCATGAACTTGGAAAGAAGGGACGTTAGTGCAATTGGACGGTAATTGGAAGGGGAGGAAGATTCGCCTTTTTTAGGGACTGCCTGGACAAATGCAGTTTTCCATCTGCTCAGAAAAATCCCAGCAGAATAGGAAAGATGGAAAAGTTTACGCAGTGGTTTTGCCACTTTATTTTTTATTTATGTATGTTGAGATCTTTTTACGGACTCTCGCAACCGAGCGAGTTCGAAAAAATATCTGCTTCATCAAAGAATTCGCAGACACAAGCTCAGGTGGAGCCAATATGCTATGAGGAAGTGTCGAGTTGGCAGCAAATTGAGCTGCCAGCAAATTGGCTTTGTCGATGGAGCTGACATACGGAGAGTCATTGAAGACGAGCGTTGGGACCGATGACGTGGTCGAGCTCTTAACGTTCTTAACAAAAGAACAAAAGTATTTGCTTCCTTTTGGACTATAAAATAAAATAAATAAATAAATAGGGTGGCGCAACAGAGCGAGGAGCCCCTGGGCCTAGCGCATTTCTCACAACCATGCCTTGTGAGGGAATGGAAGGGACCTACAATTTTCTGCCGGTTTCGATCGGCTAATCGAGAAAGCGCTTTTCATGGCAATGAATACTAACGGAGGACATGCCAATTCCTCGCGAAAGGCGATACCCGTAGAAAAAACATTTTTGCCTCTGTTGGGATTCGAACCACGAACCTCTGGATTAACAGGCGGACATGCTATCCATCACACCACGGGTACCATCTTTTGGACACAACAGCATTTTTTGCCTTACTTTTTGGTCATGCAAAAACTTGGCCTTTTGCATATGAGCATTGCAGATATTTCTGGCCCGTTTGATCAAATTTCTATTTTCTACTGTAGGGTTGCCTTTAAATTTTCGAAGACTACTCTCTCTATCCCTAACCGCTTCTTTACAGCTTGAATCAAACCACGAATTCTCTTTGGGGATGATACTTTTTGTTCTGTGAGGAACAAAATTTCTCATGCCATTGAGAATTACGTAAGATATCATATCAGCTGATGCGTCAACGTTTCCGTCGAGAAAGCACAATGACCAATTCAAATTTCGAAAGAAATTATTCAGGCCGTCCCAATTGGCGTCCTCGTATTGTCACACGGTTCTTTTAGGGACTTTATCTTTTTTTACCGTGATGGAAAACGCAAAATCTACCGATATGACACAATGGTCCGATTTGCCTAAAGGAGATGATACTACAACCCTGTATTTTTCGGGATGAGAAGTGAGAAATAGGTCGAGAGTGTTGGCCGCATGGCCTTCAATATCTGGAACCCGAGTGTGCTCATCAACAAGCAGGAAAGCTCTATAGGCAAGACTCCAGGTAGAGTTAGTGCCAGAACGAGCAAAAAACTTGAGAATAGAAGTCACAATCAAAACAATAAAGAGAAGTATATTCGCTACATGTGGTACCAGTGGCGAATTCGTTAGCGTGTCTGCATGTTTCGTGGGACGGTCAAACTCCAAATTTCAGCAACATCAAGGAAAGAACATGGTTTTCTATACTGATATCGCCTTTCGCGGCGAATTGACAGTTTCTCCGATCAGAATTTCATGCAATGAAAAGCAATTTTTCAATTAGCCGTTCGGAATCGACAAAAAATCGCAGGCCCTTTCATTCCTTAACAAGGTATGATTGAGAGAAATACGCTAGGCCCACGGGCTTCTTGCTCTGTTCTAATTTTGTATGAAATATGTACATATAAATTGATTGCTTTTTTTTCTTTTGGGTCCAATTCTTCACTCTCTTATTCCTACATCGTTCCGATGCGGCCTAGGAAGAGATATTAACAAAGACATTCACACAAATTTCTGATTCAATTTAGAGAGACTTGAAAAGTAAATTTAATTGAAAAAGATCGCTGTTATACCCCTGGAAACACATACGAAACGTAGAACACACAGAAACAGACTTAATTAAAAACAAAACTTAATTAAACATAAAACAAAGAACCCGTCGCTTACCACCATCGCGCTACAGCTTCTGAGCAGTTTTTTGTTCATGAAAAAAGAAGAAGAAAAAATTACATTTTACATGAAAGTCCTTCTAGGATAATTGAAACAAAGCAAACACAACCTAACAACGCAGGAGGTTTCGAAATTTACCATAAACTTTGTACAAAGTCTGCTGCCTATCCTTGGGGCTTCACTCAGTACCCCGAACATGCTTGGCAAATTGAAATATTTCAAATTGCTTTTCAATGCAAACACAGATTAAGTACACCCTCTTGGCATCGAATATCCGTCCTCTCCTTTGCGTCGAAACATATACACCCACCACATACCAACACTTTAAATAGCAATTTTCATAGCCGGTGTTGTTGTTTTCTCTTTAACCGGCCACATCATGTTACCATTTGTCAATACACAGGGGCGAGCGCAACAATGTTAACATCACGAAAACTATTAAAATTTAAGAATGCCATCCATGATACCGAACGTGATCGATATAGCAAATGAAAGAAATAATAAGTAGTGAATGTCTGCCGCAAAGAGAAAACCACAAAATGAGTTTGTCACGACCCAAACGAAACACCAAACTGTCCCTGTCCAATCACGCCACAAAAATTCACTGGTTTAGAAACTCATGATGTAGTAAAAGTAACACGATACTGTAAAAGAGAGAGATAAGGAATCCAGGTTAAGCACGGACGAAAATCCTTAATTAAAAATTGCTAAGCCATCTCAAAGATGATGGACCTTTTATAGCCTCCAGGGTACACACAAAACTCTGCTCACAAACGATCCCACAACACCCACACACCTTTCGGCTCAAACTACTAATTGGTTTTTAATTGAAGGTCGGGGCTGCTTAAATGACGACCAACAAACTATGCAAACAAATTCCATAGTTAGTGTTGCGTACTAATGGATAAAAATTTCATGAAGATTGAAGACGCGTCCACGTCTTTAAATTGTTGACAAACGGTTGATGGAAAATCGCGCACTCAATGCACACACTTCTGACAGCCACACTCTTAAAACAAAACGAGGCTCTCCATTAGTGGAATGGCGGCGAAATGCCGGCCGCGTCATTAGATGATAAATCGTTCACTTTAGAGGTCGCCAAAGCTCCATTCGTAAATCACAATTTAGACAAAAAAATTCACTACGAACGTTTGCTGACAGGCTTAATGAGTCTCCATATCTGTGGACTTATTGTGTGTAACCAATTTTCTATTATTTGCCATTTCCGAGTGTGCTTAGAACGAAATTGGCAAAAAATTATGTTGTTATGGTTTGATATGTGTAAGTTTTGAAATTTGCAACGCAGAATTGAAGCCAAGGTCGGAGCCAGACTCAGAGTCTCAGAAGTGTTCTTCACATGGTTATGGATTAGTTTCGTGCCTTTTTTCTCATTATTATTTATTACTTTTTTTTTATAAATTTTTTGAGTGGCGACGGACGGCGAAATGAGTTCCCACCACTGAACCATGAAAATCGTGTTGATGACAAGAGAGTTGAGATAAAAATGAAAAATGATTCAATTTCATTCAATTGGTGTGGCTGCAGTAGAAAATGTTACTTTTTCTTCCGATCAAGTTCTTCTTTTTCTCTTGTCTTGTATCTCTTTTGAAAAGAGGAAGAAAATTTGTGGTTAGTCGGTGTAGGAAACATCAATCATTGTTTGTACCGTTATAGTGTGTTTTGGTAGTGATTGGTTTTTGTGGCTTTCGGTTGCTTTCTTCAAGGAATGTTTGGGGCTTAGAAAGACCGATTGAGTTATGGATAATTGTATGAAAAAAGGGAGAAGAGAAAGGCTTTGGAACAACAAACGTAGCTAATGGCATATAATTGGGTTCTTAATATCATCGTTTCTAGTTGGTCGGGTTATTGATGATGACCTACTTAGGTAATTCAAGTGTAAATTAGTTTTCCTTCTTCTTTTTTTATTTGGTTGAAGAGGAAAATCGGAAAAGGCATTTAACAGGTGCTCAACAATCATGATTACCTAAGCTGCTGACAGAGAGAAGGGAGTACCTAGTTTTTTCAAAATTCAATAAATCGTGGCCTTTTGACGTTTTTTCAGAAGGTTAAGAAGTTGTTATCTTCAAAAAGAGAGACTTTTAAGGTCGAATTACCTTTGAGGAGAGAATTTTTTTCAACGAATTTAATTGACTTGGAAGAATTTTACGGGAATTAACCTTTTCTGAACATATTTTTGAACAAAATGGTTTTATGATCACGGTCTTTCCTATCCAAAAATAAAACCAAAAATTCACTTTATTTAAACCTCAAAGAACTTTTCAAACTATTCGCTTTGGTCATATAGTGAACTTAGAAATGGCCACCACCTCTAGTCGGATTTCACATTGGAATGGAGATGGGAAAAGAATACATGGATATTGATATTAGGCAGAAAAATGGCGTTAAATTTGACACACACACCGAAGAGTGCTTAAGGATATTGTGAACGGAATCAAAAAGGCTAAAGCTGAGTTGGAACTTAGAAAACTCAGTCACGGGACGCGCAATTGTGGTATAAGAATGGTGGTAATAAGAAAGATAGAATAAGAGGTAATGATAGAGAGAGAGATAGAGATATAGAAAGAGAAAGAGATAGAGATAGAGATAGAGATAAAGATAGAGATAGAGATAGAAATAGAGATAGAGATAGAGATAGAGATAGAGATAGAGATAGAGATAGAGAAAGAGATAGAGATAGAGATAGAGATAGAGATAGAGATAGAGATAGAGATAGAGATAGAGATAGAGATAGAGATAGAGATAGAGATAGAGATAGAGATAGAGATAGAGATAGAGATAGAGATAGAGATAGAGATAGAGATAGAGATAGAGATAGAGATAGAGATAGAGATAGAGATAGAGATAGAGATAGAGATAGAGATAGAGATAGAGATAGAGATAGAGATAGAGATAGAGATAGAGATAGAGATAGAGATAGAGATAGAGATAGAGATAGAGATAGAGATAGAGATAGAGATAGAGATAGAGATAAGGATAGAGATACAAATAGGCAGTGAGAAAGAAGGAGAAAGAGCGTTAGAGAATGAGAACATAGGATTTCCTCTGTTAGCGGCTCTCTGCGCTACGCACCAAAGTTTGAGAGCAATTTAAATCGTGTTAATGAATTAGTAGCTCCTTTTGAGTTGAAAAGAAAATTTCTTTAAAAATCAACCGATAATGGAAAATCTTCAAAATAACACCAAAAAGTACTGTCAAACGTCACTTTAATCTTTCTGATATGATTCTTTTGGTAAAAGCTTTTTGGTGTTAGTCTAGTAGGTTAGGTTAGGTTAGGTTAGGTTAAGTTAAAATGGCTGTCAAGAAAACAACTGACACATTTAGACCAGTATTAGGTCCATTGTGATACCATAGGAATTATGCGACTAACGAAACCATTTGGAGCTTTTGATAAAGCGAAGGAGATGCAGGATATCTGTGTTCGCCAGATCGTTTAGATCATCAATATTTTCCTAGATGCCGTTTTCTTTTAAAGGAGAGTGCAGGACATGAGCGGAGGAGGTGTGGAATAGTCTCTTCCTACTCCTCATCTAAGCAACTTCTGCAGAAGTCATTAGAGGAAACGCCAAGTCTTATGGTGTGTCTTCCTATCAGACAATGTCCGGTGATGACATTGATTACGGAGCTAACTTGCAATATGGTTATGGATAACAAATATCTTGTGCGTTTTGGATCTAGTCCTGGCCATATCAGTTTTGTTGCCACGCACGTGGTGATATTGTTCTACCTATAACTTGTTCTATCCATTGCCTCATGCTTTAGCATAAGTTTACGTGTAGCGATTGGTATACCAATATTCAACCTGCTGGTTGAGATCGGTAGAACGGTTCCTTCTCTGGCGAGTTCATCGGCTTTGCAGCTACCCACGATATCTCTGTGCCCCGGCACCCAATTAAGGTTAATATTGAACTGTTAAGCCATCTCCTTAAGAGATAGCGGACAGTTAAGGGCGGTAACTGAGTTAGTTGAAACAACGCCGAGTGATCCGGATATTCGTTGAGGGCATCACGTTTTCTTTTAGCCATGATAGGACCTCTTTGATTGCCAAAATTTCCGCTTGGAACACGCTACAATGGTTTGGAAGGCGGAACGAGAGACTATAACGTTAAGTCGGTTTGAGTACACCCCGCAGCCTACACCTTCTTCGGTTTTTGAACCATCTGTACAGAAATGAATTGAATCATCTCTCAAAAACTCTTTGTCTTGGCAAGTCGTTCTTGGTGGGGTTGAGACTTGGAACTTATTAATAATTATCAAAAACCAATTGGGAGATGGTGTAGTCGGAGTGGCAAGGGATTGATCTGAATAAATTCAAGATTGTAGCGTGACCGATGTTGTTATCAGTCAATTGGAAGAAAGCTCTGATACGAATGGCTGTACTTGCGTCCATTTGTTTGCTGAAGTTATCTAGTGGTATGAGATTAAGGAATATATTTAGCGCAGTTGAGGGTGTTGATCTCAGTGATCCGCTTATACAAAAACAAGCTGTTCGTTGGACCTTGCTTAGATTATCGCAGTAGAACCTTTTATCAAGAGTGGTCAACCATATCACTACTCCGTATGTGAGTATTGGTTTGATGTCCGCGTTGTAGAGCCAGTGGGTGATTTGGGGGGAGAAACCCCATTTAGTGCCAATGGCTTTTTTTGCAGAAAAAATAGAGCTACGGTGGAATTCCTGATTCTTTCCTGTATATTGGCTTTCCAGTTTAGCTTTTTGTCTTAGATAATAATTAGATATTTAGCTTCGTTGGAAAGTTGAAGTCTATTAATTGATGGAGTTATTAGTTGAGGAATTTTGTATTTCCTGGTAGAGAGAACGAGTTCGGTTTTTTGAGGGTTGACCCCTAGATCACTTTTTCCCGCCCATTTTACTAGTTTGTTTAGAGCGGTTATGATAGTAGATAGCGAAACCAAACTCCACTTATTAAGCTTTTCGGGTAAATTTGAGTCACACCAAGGTTTTTTTAGCTCAAACCAATTCCACAAACTCGTTTTTATTAGACAAATAGGAATGACCTTTTTCTTCAAAAATGACTGATTAGGCGCGTTTTAAACAATCAAGCATTTGTAGCACGCTGTGTTTTTCATCGCAAATTACTCCAAAAGTTCGTGCTAAACGAACGTACACGAACTGTGCTTTTCTTTTTTACCTTTAAAATGACTAGTGTAGCCTCGTGTCGCGTGCACAGACATGTAAAAATATTTCTTATATTCTGTTTTCTGTTCGTTGAAAAACATTATACCATTAGGAAGTTTTCTGTCTTAACGTCATATTCTACTGACTGTTTATTGTTGCTTGTACCAAATATAAGGTCAAGAGCGAGCAAGCCAGCAAATTAGAGCAGATACGGTTTATTTTGACCAAACGTTGTCAACAAAATATTGGAATACTTTACAAAGTTCAATCTAATTAAAAAAGAAAGGGTTAATATTAATAGACGCATTTAATCATTTATCGTTTAGTTAATGAGCACATGACACATGAGACACGACGAGTGAATTATAAATTACGAGTTGTAAATAAGTAAAATTCTCTCTTCTCAAAGAGATTAAAGGAAATTCATCGAGCCTCGTGAGCCCAATGTTTTAAATACGAGCCAGAGAATTCCTCTCGGAGAATTCCTTGAGCTAAGGTTAAGAAAAAAAACGTAAAATGCTTAGTTAGATATTTTATGACCTTCCTAAGTCAAAAACCATTTTCTCTTCATGTCTTCCATTTAAGTCGACTTATTACATTACATTACATTTCTTACTCCTGGCACAGCCATTATACTACTAAAACTACCCAGCACGACCTTCAAAAAGAAATAAAATGCAACTCATTCTGTTACAGGTCTCTAATGACATTAGAATGTTTGCTCACCGGAAAATTTCAAATTTCCTCATGCTATACGTCGTTTAAATATTAACAACTCTCAGCAGGCTAGTGTGAGAAATGAAAAAAAAAAAAACAACCAAACAGAAGTAGAGAAACGTGTACGAAATTGCAACGATTAAAGATCAACTTCTCGAATTAAAGGCCTTAGCGAGAATGATTCAATTCAGCACCAGGTACCTATAAATTGCGTCGTCTCAGTAACCTTGAACTAGTGGCGATATAAACTAAAGTTCCTATTTACACAAGTAAATAAAAAAATCTACGCAACACCTACACATCCATACATAGAGGGATTGTCTTTCCATTCATTCCAAGTACACATTCCAGTCGAGTTCATTTCGACTTCAATTTTTGGGGAAACTCTTATGTAAAACTTTCCCAAAAAAAATTGCCATCATCCTGACAGGAAGCTCCCAGTGAGAGTCGTTTTTCCTTCCATATTTTTGGGCTTAGTACAGGTCTCTCTGGAAGATTCACAGGGATAACGATGAGAGTGAGAAATCTACTCCATCATCCACACAACTCTACCCATTCAGGACACGAGAAAATCGATAAAAAGTTTTGCCTTATTTGCTTCCGTACCACCGACCGAACAACCGACATCACAGTCGAGGAAGTCGCATTTCATTTGGCGTTTGTCCTCTCCGAAATTTCGTAGTCATGTTGGCTCGGCTTACTTCAATTGGGGGATGAATGGGGCTTAGGTTTATTTTGTTTCTTCTTACGAACGACGTATAATTCACATTATGCTGTGAAACTCAAGTCGAGCATAAAGAGGGAGAAAATATATGCGAATGCGTCCCCACTTCTTAGGTCATAAATTACAAAACTCTGAATGGAAAATGTAGGTGGTGTATCTCAAATGCGAGTCGCTCCAGTAGAGGAAGTTGTTAGGGGTGCACTAGGCATGAGGGCTAAAAGCATGTCGAATCAAGTCGGTCGGTATCCCATCTGAAAGAGGGACAGTATGGCTGGGTTGGGATTGGGTTGATGTTACATGAATTCGCTTTTCTTAATTTTTTATGCGAAAAGAACGATTTGGGTGCTGAATAATATTGGAGATGATAGAAATGAATTGTCGAAGTAGGGTGTTGTCAAATTGGCTATGCAAATTTTATTCACTGCTGACAAAAAAGTTCAACGAGTCATGTGTGAATCTCAGTTTCCGTAGGCTCACAATAATCTTACCAGGGCCAATAAATTTTACAGGAAATTACTTTCTGAAAAAAGGAAGCACGTAGGCTTAATAAAGCCCTTTGCTAGGTATGCACGTGTGATTTAATATTGCAATTGACTGTTGCAACTTGATTTAGAGAATTTGGGACCTAGTGTCATAGGGATTGTGACATAAACGAGAAGAAATGTTTATGTATCGGGGTATGAGTGAAGAAGATGGCAAGTTGCCTTCTGAACCCGATGTGTAGGCTTGATTTCTGGACTTTTATTTCCATCATTCAGGAAAAAAAAGGACCTCCTAATCTAAGAATTTCAAATCCAATGTTTATGCCACAGTAATGATACCGAATGGTTTTTCCACGCTTAGTCACATAGTTGGCTTGTGACTAAGCGTCGAAAAACACCACGTAGTTGCATAGCTGATACTTTTCAAAGGATTTTCTTGAAGTCAACACTTCAGCTCTACAATAGTGTCACTGACTTGATTTACCTCAATATCTTGTTGCTGATGTTGGTATGAAATAAGCGCAATCAATTCCTATTATCGCTAACAACAATCCCCTCTTGTGCACATTTTAAATGGAAGCAAATTCAATCAAATAAAATCAAGATACGAATATCACTCTGTTCTCTGTCATGAGTGACTGATTTTGACAAGTTTATTTCCACTACTAAAGCTCAAAAATGTTCAACAAAATGTTATTAGATCAAATCTGGTAGTCAGTGTAAAAACGTATAGACATCCTGAGTGCTTTGTCACTCATAGCCTAATGCCTTTTTGCTGATACTCAGTTTTGATATGAGATACCGGAGAAAGAGGAACCTGAACGTGTGTTCAAACTGAATAAATATCAATTTGGAAAGAAGCACGAATTTTAAAGTGATTGTCTTTATATGTCTACAAATACAAACACTAGCATCACTTGGATCATTTAATATTGAAAAACAAATTCGATTGATTTAAATGAGATATTAATGCAACAAAAGGGATCACTTTTACTTTTCTGAATGACAAGTTAAGAGAAAATAAATCTGCTGATTCATAAATATTTATTGAAGCACATTTTTTAAAGTTAAAATTCAATCAACGATGTAGACTGAAAGTGGAACAATGATGGAGAAGTTATAAGATTGAATTAATGAATTAGAAATTTTTTCTTTCTTTAAAATAATAAAATAAAATAAGTTTCTTTTATTGCAAATGTTTAGTTTATTGTAGAAAATAGCAGTTAGAGTGTTCCCTTGCATAATTTTTCAAACTAAACCAATAACTTCATTTTAAATAGAAGCGTTCAATTGAAGAGGGGTTTTGTGATTGCCGACTTTAAAAAGTCATTCAATAACGTGAAGTGGGTATTCATATGGAAAGTTTAAAACAGAAGAGGAGTAACCATCCCATGTGTATAGATGACAAGTTTTTCCATTATAAATCAAATTTCTAAATTTCTTTCAACTCAAAGTCTTTCGATGTAAAGCCGATTCACATAATAAGAAGACACAATACAAAAGAGAATCTGGACAACCGTTGAAAGCTTTTATAGCTGAGTCTAGAATTCTCAAGGGATCAATTTAATAACATTTCATTTAGAAGTAAGTGAAGTTATAACCGCTTAACTAGCTGTCAAGCAAAGGGAGGGGAGTTCATTGGACCACAATCGCTTACTTCCTTGAAACATCGTAACATCCCTGAGGCTTACGTTCGGGTCTAAAGATCAGCATTAGATAAGCCACGCTTTTGAAATCTGAAGTCAGCACCTGAGTAAGACTTAAAATAAAAATGTACTATCAAAACTGCAGTCGGCTTCATACCATTCCATAAATATTTTCAGAATAGTAAGTTTACCCAACGGAAATCTTATCACCAGTGTTAAGCAGATAAGCTGGAAAGTTGCAATCCCTTTCTGATCAAACTGATCGTGGAACCGAAAAGTAGGAAGGATGAAGAAGTCAAGTAAGTACTAGTATTCAATAAAAAAAAATCGCTCCTTCCAAACTTGAATTCCTTGAAAACTCAAAAACATGCGCTAAACTAAACATTGCTAGACAGAAAAGGCCAAGAAACTTCAGAACTTTTTGCGATTGCGGGGACCAGAGTTACCACAAGGATACAATAGTATGCCGGGGGATTCTTTTTTCCCTATGGGATTCGAGGATATATATTTTTTAAAAGGGATACTTTTTTTTCCACAATCATTTGAACTCAAAGAATGTTGAGTTTATTAAAACAACAATCAACGAAAATGTAATACCTAATTGAAATAGTTTTGTTTTAGTTATTATACTCACTTAAAAAATGACTGGACTTATTACTTGGTTCAAATCTGTTAAAAACACCGGTGTAAACAAGTATTTGTCGGCATATTACATCGTGTGAACGGCCAACTAATTTATATTGCTGAATGCATTCATTTCAGAAACTTTCGTTAGACAATTCTCGTTGCTAAGACTCACTAATACAGTCGATTGCAAAATTATTTGCACAATGTATTTTTCATACTGTACCTCCTCAACAAAGTGGTATTACTTTAAATTAAAGTAGTTTTTAGATAATTTGGTTATTAATTTGTTAACTCTAACATCTTCTTCAAATGGTGAACCCAAAGAAAAGAATCAGGTTTTATAATTAGCGGTAAAAATCACAAAAAAGAAATCGGCAAAATTATTGTTACATTGGAAAAAGCTGGCAAAATTATTTACACAACTGTATTTAACGGTTTCAGAAATGAATCGGCAGATGAGCGTGCTGACTGATCAATGCCAAATTATGCAGGTTATTATTATGATTAGTTTAGCGTCGCCTTTCATTCAAACAACTTTATTGGAATGGCTAGATCCAAAGAAATTTCAATAGAGACGCGGGCGGCGATTGTTGCAGAGTACAAAATCGGAGTTTCGGTTGGAAAACTTTCTGCTAAATACCATTGCAGTCGAAGAACAGTTTATTATCAAATTGAGAAAGATAAAACGTGTCTAAACGAGTCTAAAAAACCGAGTCGGGAGAGGCAGGAAAAGGGTTACTTCGAAAGGCAAGACACCCGAATTATTCGTTGTTTTAAATGTAACCCCTGCGAAAAAGTGAAAAATGTGTTGTTTTTGTGTTTTATGAAATAAAAAATTATCAACACTAACAAGTGGACTTTTTGAAAGGAACACATTTATCTTCAAAAAGATTCTTTTTTTGCCTTAGTGGACTCTAACATAGTTTTGGCTGCGGTAACACTGCCGGGAACGTACAATATTTTGAGGTAATATTTGCAAGTGATCCTGATCATTCAAAAATAGAATTTGGGTGCAATATTCTGATAGTATTCCAATTTCCTCTTTCCTCTTTCCTCTTTCCTCTTTCCTCTTTCCTCTTTCCTCTTTCCTCTTTCCTCTTTCCTCTTTCCTCTTTCCTCTTTCCTCTTTCCTCTTTCCTCTTTCCTCTTTCCTCTTTCCTCTTTCCTCTTTCCTCTTTCCTCTTTCCTCTTTCCTCTTTCCTCTTTCCTCTTTCCTCTTTCCTCTTTCCTCTTTCCTCTTTCCTCTTTCCTCTTTCCTCTTTCCTCTTTCCTCTTTCCTCTTTCCTCTTTCCTCTTTCCTCTTTCCTCTTTCCTCTTTCCTCTTTCCTCTTTCCTCTTTCCTCTTTCCTCTTTCCTCTTTCCTCTTTCCTCTTTCCTCTTTCCTCTTTCCTCTTTCCTCTTTCCTCTTTCCTCGGATCTAAACTATGAAAAAAATTGTCAAGAACACCTGCTGGACGAAGCTGAAAATACCCGGAAAGTTTCTAGTTTCACGTTTCGATTTAAATAAAAATAAAGAAGAAAACTTACACTGTTATCGCAATTAATTTTCTGAGCAAAAAATGTGAGTTCAATATTTATCTTTAAACATTTGTACACTGAGACTGTAAAATTTAAAATAAGCTTGGAAAAATCTGGTATTATAAAATTCTAGTGTCACAGTGTAAATTTGAAAAAACAATGTTGAGGGTAGATGGCCCTAACAACTTAGAGGTATGGAAAATAGATGGTAGTCGATTCTCAGACCTACTGAATACGCATATACGGTAACTATCATTATGACATGGAAATTTTATATTATTAGATTTTTATCTTTCCTCTCAAATGTTTCCTATTTCCACTTTCTTTTTTATTTCGATAAAGCCTAGAAGTCTTATGCTGGGAAACATCCACAAACTACGTATCTCGAATCAAGGATTCTTATTCCTTTTCTTTCAAAGCAATCTGAACCCATAAATTCTTAGACCGCATTTCCTTGACACAAACTTTTGTGACAGGCTAAGACCGACGACCACTCTCTATCACCGCTACTGTTTTGAAACATTAACTTTTCTTTTCCAACCACCCCAACATCAATGAACGATTTATTAAAAGATTTATAAGGACCGCCATTAAAAAGGTCTGCAATGCGAAATCAACCCCTTTATTCGAGCTTGGCAAAAAAGCCCTTCTGTAATTTATTATTCTCACCCCCGCCCGTTCAAACCACTCGTCACCACACAATTCTCAGTTGTTTACGAAGGTGGATAAGAAAATGATAATCACTTCCCACTCCTCTACACACGACCTATTACTTCCAGTCGTATCAATAATGAAAGACAGTTGGGGGCGGTCGTTATTGGCAGGAAATCGACAGCTGATACGCAGTGAAATTGCCTTTGCAGAATTCTTAAATAAATCACACATTCGATCGAAGACAAAAGTTTCATTGACCCTAAACCGCTATTTGGGTGTACTTATGTACTTCCTTTTCGACACAAGATGCGATATAGACAATTGACCCCGTTAATCAGGCAGAAGTGTTTGTGCTCTTGTTTTCACTCTCTTGCTGTGAGTTTCATTTTGTCGTGTCATCTTTATGCGTTTGAGGTTTGGGGGACGAATCTGTTGACACAAATTCCTTTTCATTTCATCTACGTCAGGTATTTTTCTCTAAGCAAACACAGTTCGCCCAGCCTTAAATAGTAACCATAACAGACCTTCCCTAGAGACCTAACAATGGAATGGCTTCACTAAAACTTACAAACCGTATCAACGGTCACCGAAAATGTTTCAATATATTGATGAACGCACACCCCAATTAGTGTTAATTACATACTTGAGCAAATTGCTTTGCGTTGTAAAGGCTTTTTGTTTTGTTTTTGTGTGAGAAGAGTTTTATTTTTTACATCAAAGCCAAAGTCAAGCAAATGTGAAAAAACGTCAACTTTAAGTTGATGACTCAATTGAGTTTTAGAAACACACAACAACACCAGTTCATTAAGTTGGAGATTTGCATTTATTTTTGGAACTTTAACAGAGACACTCAATTACATGGCAATCAACAAGGTTGACGTATTAGGCCTAATATGCAACACTTGCTACTCATATTGATCATGTTGAGGAGCTTGTTTCTTTAATTTTGAAAATCATGTTTAATCTCCAATATGGAGATGCGTTTGATTGAATATGTCTATCAGAATACAGAATCGTGTAAAGTTAATGTGAAGTAACAAAATTGAGCCATGTTGTTCTTGAAAGTCTAAAAATATATTAAAAATGTTAACTGACAGAGCCATTTAAATTGTTGGGTGACATGAAAACTTAATTAAAGGAATTTTTCCTCGGAGTATTTGATATTTTTAGAAAGAGAAAACAAGTTGTTCTAATTCATGAATGGAAAAATTTACACAGAAGCTTTACAAATATAAACATTGCGGTTGTGAGGAATTTGGGTCATGAGTGTTGTGTTTTGGGAACAGGCTGTTTGTTTTTGTGTTTTTTTAGGGACAGATATGATGAAAATATTAAAACAAACGACTTTTTGACTAATACATTTGCAGTATTAGAGTTCTCCGGGTTTCCTGTTGGGTGTGTTGTGGGGAGTTGTTTGTTAACACTGTGAATAGAACATCATTCCTTGTCAAGTTTACTTACCTAAAAAGAAACAGAAAGAAAAAAGAGACGTTACTATCGAGTAAAATTTAAAATATTTTTAATGTGGAAAATAGTATCGAATCTCCTGAACGGCTTAGGTGATTAAGTTAAAATCATTTCCTCTATAACCCTTTGTGGGTTAAAAGATCAACACAGTGAAAATTAAAAAAAAAACTTTCTGATACGAAAGCTTGAGAGGCAAAGCATGTTACCCCAATGAAATTTTGTCACTATCCAGAGCGCTTTGCACAAAAAATGCATATGTAGGTCAGATTAGGTGGAAGTGGCTGTCAACCAATGAGTACATTGCCTGACACACTTAGGCCGCAAGGGCCCATTATGATACCACAGAGATCAGCAGGTTAATCATCTACTGGTCTCAGAAACTCGATGTAGGATTAACGAGTTGATCACCCATTTATCTTCCATTACGGTACTAGCCGGATAACCAACCGCTAGTCGAACCACGCGGAACTTTTAATGTATTTCGAAAGGCTTTTAGGGTCTATGTAAGCTAAGTTGCTAGTATCATCGAAGAAGAATTCACCGAGATGAGTTTTCTTCCTTTGGAGTAGTGCAGGTCATGAGCAAAGAAGGTGTTGAACGGTTTCTTCCTCCTCCTCGTCCATGCAGCTTCTGCAGATATCATTGGAAAACACACCAAGTCTTTTGGCGTGACCCCTATTAGACAGTGTCCCATAAGAACACCTATGGTAGAACCTAGAGACAGGCGGTTTAGGGCTAGCAAACCCTTCGAGCGTTTTGAGTCTACGGCCAAACTTTTTTGGTTGCTAGGCAATTGTTACTCTCAGTCTATCTAGTGTTTGTTATCCTCAAGCGTCTTGCCTAAGTAGGAGTTTACACGTAGCGATAGGTACACCTAGTTCTTCCATTCTGAGCGTAGGGAAGTGGTCGTGCCCTTTTTGGCTAGTTCGTCTGCCATACAGTTGCCTGGTATGTCCCTGTACCCCGGCAACCATGAAAGGTGAATGTTGAACTGATTTGACATCTCCCTTAGAGACATCTGACAATTTTGGACCGTGATGGATTTTGTAGAGACAGAGGCAAGAGATTTAAGGGCAGCTTGGCTGTCCGAGAAGATTCGAATATCCGTGGAGGATATGACGTTTTCTTTGAGCCAAGACAGCACCTTATTAGTCACCAGAATCTCCGCTTGGTACTCACTACAATGATCGGGAAGGCGGAATTTTCTGAGTAGATTAAACTTCCTACACCTTCACTGGTTTTTGAACCATCGGTGTAGAAGTGTATTGCTTCATATTCCAAGAGAGTGCCATTTTCCCAAGCTTCTTTTGAAGGTATGGTTACTTGGAAGTTGTTGTAGAACACCAACTTGGGGGTGGTGTAGTCGAATCGATTCGGTAGGAATCTAGAATGGTAGTGTGGCCGATTTGATTATTATTGGTCCACTGTGATGTAGCTCTGAGTCGAGTACCTGAGCTAGCTGCGACTTGTTTGCTGAAGATATCTAGGGGTGTGAGATCTAGTAGGTAGTTAATTGAGGGCGTCCGATGGGGTTGTCCTCAGTGCCCCACTAATACACAGACTAGCCGTTCTTTGAACATTGGCCAGTTTGTTGTAGTTGATCATCTTGTCTAGTGCGGTCCACCAGACAATCACCCCGTATGTGAGTATCGGTCTAATTATTATCGAGGTAAACAGCCAATGGGTGATTTGGGGGGAGAAACTCCATTTCCCACCACTGGCTTTTTTACAAGAGAAGAGTGCCGCGTTGGCATACATATGTAAGTCGAAGCCATTCGTAGTCAGCGTCACTTATTTAAACTGGTTTAAGGTTAAAACTTTTCCGAGGTCATTGATCTGATTAAAATTACCCATAATTGATGTTGCATTAGTTTGTAACTAATTTTCCAATAACTTGCCACCCAATTGTTCTGCATGGACATGGAAAGTATATCGTGCATTTCCTCTTAGCAACACCTGTCCAAAAAACCTACAACTTCAATAATACCTTACGTGTAAGGGAATTCAAAAGGTTTCATCGTTCATCAATCGTACAAACAAACTTAATTTTTCAACATTCGATAGAAATTTGAGGCCACTTTAAAAATTTGATTACATAATTCATTGACTTTTCGATGAATTGACAGTTTCAACTTCCGATAAACAAGAACTTCTTATAATAAAAACAAAACAAAAGCTCGCAACATCCAATAACCGAAAAAATAACAATCCAAAACTTCCTGCAGCCAAAATGTCATTGCTGTTCTTTTGTGCAACGATTCAGGAAATAACATTGCATTGACGTCATTCAAAGAAAATTCCATTAGCAAAGCCATCTTACGAAACAGGACTTTCACATCAATCCTTTTCAAAAGCAATTAGTTACGATTGCATAGCCACCACTAAGCATTAAAAAAGGGATACTTTATTTCAAGTGAAATGAAAAAACAACAATTTATTTTACTTTATTTTTTTTCTCTCTCTTTTTGCTTTTGCTTCTTATAGAGCTCGGCATAAAAAGCATAATACAATACTCAATCCCACCACCCCATTATTCGCCGTAGTGCCATTCAAATCTTAAAGGATTATTATGTGCAGGATGCGAACTCAGCGGGTAGGTACACGATTTGGCACACAGGCTCCACAATGCCAGACGCCACCAAGTCTACGCGATAGATCTTCTCATTGCAAAAGTTTTATATGATATTTGTGTCAAAAGTACGAAAAGTCATTGACATCCGTGTATGTGTGTGATGTCCCTCGAATCTCCTTTGAACTGTGCGCGGGAGGTAAGTCAGGAAAAAAGTGCACCGCAATCGGATAATAGTGCAGGACTAGGTCTACTTTCACGTTGTTGTTTTTTCCTTGTTCTCTTTTCAATGTGAAAAGCAAACAACATAATTTCTAGTTCACTACAGGCACAGAGAGAGGGCATGAGTAAAAAAATTATGAACCGAAAAAAAAATGAAGCTGTTTACTTTTTTGTTTGCTTTCCAAAACAAGCGATGCTAGGAACGGGAAAGGATCCTATGCTATGAAGTGAGAAACTTTTTAAGTTTTCTTTTTTCCTGTTCTTCGTATTTTGAACCGAAAAACTGTTTTTGAAGTTTGTCGTCTTAGATAACGGCAACGATGTGCCTTTCGAAAAGGGATTCGTTTTAACTTAAAAGTCCATCTCTTTTTTGCGATGGTACTTCGCTTTGACAGCAATATCTAGGACTCCATTAACCTCAATATGTTTCTGACTTTGTCAGTTTCGTACATGACAGTTTAATTAGATCAACTTTATAGCCACAGTAAAGGAATAAATTGATTTTGTTTTAGTCGTGCGTTCATTGATGGGTGAGTAAGGTGTGTCAACAACACTATAACCAACGTTATATTCTAATAGAACGCAATTTGCACATCTGTTAGACCCAAACTTTGTGTGTAGTATTCCAACAACCAAAATAAAAACAAATGGCATTTCTTCACGCAGCTCATTAGCATATTTAAGGACCGTTATTTCGGTTTATTTATTTGTTTTGGTTTTTTTTTTCGTTTGGAATAAAATAAACCAAATGTCGTTAAAATTCATGTCATTTTCAGGCGTCGCGTCACTCGATTTCAAATATAAACAACACTCAGGACCATTTTACTGTCTTTATGACCCAAGTCTATACTCTATTGATGCTATCACAATAGTTCGACGTCTACAACAATAAAAATCGCCATTAGTTGATACAAATTCTTCAAATGTTACTTCCCTTATCAATTTTCATTGAAATGGATCGAAATTATACAAAGTTCGGTGCAGACTTGTTTATCGTGTTCAAATTGCTTTTGACAAAAATAAAGCATTCGATTCCATTTAGTTTTCTTTGATTGATTTGATGTGATGTTGCACTATCCAAAATAAAATAAATTGTTTGAATCAAATGTGAAAATACCTTGGTTTTCTTTTATTTGAAATCGCCTCATATAAATGCCACCAAATTGTTTCACCTAAGGAGTCAGGATGACGAACTACTCACTTCAATTTACATTTAACAAAATGTTTAGAATGGGGAGGGTACCTCGAAACAAAGTTAGAAGAGGAAAAACAACACCGAACTACTCCATTTTTTATAGCCCAGATGGTATTCTTTAGACTTTAGAGTTTCTTCGAACGAAGTTATATGAAGGTGGAAGGCCTATTCAAGACGTCCAATTTGTCTTTGGCACAACAACAAGATTATTATAAGTAACAAAAAAAGAAAGTACCGACAATTTTTTTATTACTAAACAGATTCTGAGTAACATTTGCAAGGAATAAACAAAAAGGAGGGGCTGTGGTAATCTGCTCGTCACTGGGTGTAATTATCTTATGAGTTGTGACATGCTGAAAACTTACGACCGCATTTGAGATATTTTGAGTTTTCGAAAAATGAAATTATGTTCCTTGTTTATCCGCTCTAAGAAAAAATCTGCTTTGAATGTGTAAAACTTCAAACCTATTTCTCATCTACATATGATGAGTTAGGTTTTTGAGAAGTTTATGAAGAATAAAATCATCAGATTACTAAACAAAGATTCACCCTTAAGGTTTTACTGTTCTTTAATGTCACCAAAAGAACTGATGTGGTGGACCAAACGCTGTTTTTTGAAATAATGATGTTAAGGTGTACCTCAACCCTTAAGGGTCTGTCCTTTATCCAATATTATTTCTTTCGCTGAATGCATTTCCAAACGACACCGGTTTTTCTTGTCGAGTGAAATGTTTTCTCGATCTGGTTGGTGGTATAAATTGAGATTTGAGTTTACTGAGATTTTATTTGCTGAAATTGAATTGGAAATCGGAGGTAAGGCAAGAATAGTGTTTTTCAGCTTGAATTCGTATGTAAATTTGATATCTGATGGTGTCCTTTTCTATGCACCGGAATGCTTTGAATTCAAAACCAGTTCTACTTCTTCCACCATAGATGAAAACCATAGAGAAATTTGATTGTTTTTGTTCTATTTTATTTGGTACAATTTTCTCTGTGTATTAGTAGCACAAGCTTCGCTTATCTCAAAGTTTCTATAGGTACATTGCGATTCCTAATTCAATCAACCGTCATCCAAATTGACCATGTAGCCTTCAACGCAAGACAATCTTCCAGAATGTTATTGATGTCCAAGCTTTTTGAAGCACCAACTTTGACTCGGATCACAACCTTGTTTAGTCAACCTACGAATGAAGAAATCCTCTTGCGAACCCACACGATCTAACACTGAAGCTATAATCGCAGGAATTGGCCGATTTCTTCAAAATCGTGTATCTCTCTAAATCTCCTTGAATACTATGCCACCATCAGAGTTAAATACTCGTATGGAAGACTAGTGGAATCAATGTCAACACGCCATCAGCACCGTTCCCTCTAGTTTTTGGTTTCACTCGGTCCTCACAACGAAGCCCGTGGTTCGACGAAGAATGCAGATTGGATAATGAAGTCAAACAAAAACACGAAAAATTGTTGATGAAAAAGAGAACAAGAGCTGCTTTCGAGCAGTTTAAGATTTACGACGAGAAAAGTGAAGAACACCGAAATCTTAAAAAGAAGATGAAGAATAAGTATCAGAAGCGCACGTTTGAGGAAATTAATAGATGGCACGATAAGAATGAGATTCAAAAGTCTTACCGAAAGGTAAAAGAAGCATGCCAGAGTGGAAAACCTCGACTTTAAGTCTGTGAAGACCAGCAGAGAAGAAAAGAGGCAAAATCACAGTCTCTACTGAGGATTTGGAAGAAGGGGCCTTTCTGCAGACTGCTCAAACGACAAATTTCGATGTCAGGCAGATTGATGATCAGAAATGCAATCCTCACGACCTAGGAGAAGCTAATCCTGCCATATGCAAGTTTAAATGAAATAAAGATGGCCGATGGCCTTGACGCCAAGCTTTTCAAAGTGGCAGGAGATCATTTCAAAAGGAGCAAGCACCAGATGATCTGATTGAAATTGCGGAAAGAAAGCATGTCCGTTAAATGAAATTTCAGTATCATACATATGCCCGATAATGAAGAGGAATAAGCATTCTTAGCGTCAAATATGATATTGTCAGCTGTGTAATATGTGAGCTTCTAAGGCTCAACGCAAACAATTTTTAGGTCTTTATAAATGCGGTTTTTATCTAGAAAAATTCATACCCAAAAATTTTTTTCACATTCTGGTAGATCTTGGATGAAACCGGAAATCTTAATACATATATAAAAATAAGTGTAGGGTTGGTTGTGATCGCATCACTTGAGAACGGCTCTACTGAATGAAACCAAGCTTTTGTGGTAGCTTAAGGGATGTTGCTAGATGGTTTTTATAAATAAAAATCTGAAAGCGGTTGAACCTCTCCCGAGAAATGGTATATTTCCTGAATGTTTCTTTAGCCATATAAAATACATATAAATCAACAAAAAAAATGGAAACTTTGAAACTACTTTACTTAACTTTCAATTTCATAAACGTATAGGGCCTGAGCTACCCTAGGCGGGCCAGCTAGTGTGAAAAAGGAGTATTTTAGACGCATGGTTTTCAGGTAATACTTCTTTGGTCTTTTTGACAGCTGGCACCTGGTATGTGCTCAATTTGGTTTGCCATTTTATAGTGGAAGAGGGGAAGCTGTAAGACTACTGGGCTCTGGGTACGTTGCGTAAATTGTCTTGAAACATATTCGCTGTTGACTCCGATCCTATTTTAACATGATTTCGAGTCAATAACCAGTGAGTTACTACCAAGATCGGGATATTTATCTTCGCTGGACCATTTTATGTGGGGTTATATCAAGTCGCTTGTATAATACGCAACTAAGCCCGAGACGATTGACTGCTTATAAGAAGTGATTCGGCACGTTTTGCTAACATACGACCTCAAATGCTTCAAAAATAACCGAAAATTGGGCATCTCAGCTGGAATTTATCTGAGCCAGTCGCGGCAGCCACTTGCCCGAAATCATTTTCAAAACGTAATGGCAAAACGCTTATCTTTGTAATATTGCAAAATTCGAAGCCAAAATTTGAAAACCACACGTTCAAAAAAACACACTACGCTACACCATTTTTCAATCGATTTCAAGGGACGGGCGTCTGACAGTCTTCACATAGATTTTAAAGAACTTGGCAAACCTGCTAGTTTGAAATTCCTTTTATGTTTTGAAACCAATTTTATCAGAAGCCACCCCAACTTCTGCTTCCCACTCACAACAATTTTTTTTTTTTCATAAAAAGGTTCGAGTTTCATTGAGGTCGAAAACATAATGTCATGGCTTCATATGTAATTCTGTATCTGGATCACGGAAACAACACATATACAGATAAAAAGAACCTCTCTAAAACAAAGTGAACTTTACAAAATTTAAAGTGATAATATCGAATTCAAACAAATATCACCGAACCCTTTTACATTCACCTAACTGATTAAATTAGTCTACCTTTTTAAATGTAAAATGTGTGTTTATCTTATCTTTTCTAATCTTTACTGTTTCAAACTTTCTAGCAAAAAGCAAAATAATAAAATTCTTTTACCTCTTTCGAATACGAATGTTTATTAGCTTTACATATTCACTTTTATATTTCAAATTCGTAGACCTTTCCCAATGAATTATCATTTGTATTGTGTTCTCTTAATAATTAACCATTTCCATATCCCCTTTTTTTGTTGTACATATAAATAAACAAATCAGTCTTCGACAACTATACTACCAAAAAGAAACAAACAAAACCAGTACATGAATCGAACATGGAACAAACAAAACACGCAAGCTGATGGGAATAATTTGTTAATTGCATGTGATTGAGTTACACTTACCTACTGTTATTTTATTTCGGATATGCTTCTGGTTTTATGTGCAACTTCAACTTAAGGCCCCCGATGTAATTTCGACGAAATATTCGAGATCAAGGATGGCAACAATCGATTTTCAGTTTCATTTACTGTGTTTTAGTTTTTTTGTTTTATTTTTATTTTCCTTTTAATGGGCGACTAAGGTCAAGGTCAGAACGGATGTGTTGGCTTTTTGGAACTGATACAATTTTTCGTTTTGCGTTCTCCGTTCTCGTCAGGTTCGGTGTGGTTTCAAATTGTTTTGTTTTACTTTCCCGATAAGATACTCATGTGAACGAGGCATGCGATTACTATTTGATGCGGAATTGCGAACCTGTGCGCGAAGTCTATCGATGTTCCAAAAACGAAGAAGAAGAAGAAATCAATTGAAATGGTGTGGGAAAATTAGTTTCTTATCGCTAAGTTGCTTTGGTATGTGATTTCGGCTTCCGACATAAACATTTTTTTTACGATTTCTAATCAGAAAACGGCTGCCAAAGCAGTCGAAGTGAAAATAGAATTCAATGAACAGATTGCGAAAGCGTGTAAAAATGTAGTCAATTAACGTTGTTATCAGTCGGTTAAGTTTTGTTTCTTCAAATTATTAGCAAGCAATTGAGGAAGATAGTTGAACTTAGTGCTGTTGCCACGCGGGTATTACTTTATTGATTGTTTTGTAAACTAACAAGAGATAGGTGTGTACTTGTTTAAGTTGTCAATCTTGGCTTTTTGGGCATAGTTCAAATACGTCTTCTTAATTGAGCTAGGTGAATGTGATAAAGGGTGTTTTTTCCTAGACTTGTGGTTTTCAATTTGGGAGGTATTTTCGACAGCTGTTACTTGATTTATGTTCAATTTGATTTGCCATTTTGAGCATTCCGTTTGTTTGGTAAATTGGCTCGAAACGAAGTCGCTGTCGACCCTGGTTTTAACATAATTTTAAGTTTTCAAAATCTTTCAGGTAAAAATAAAAAGATCGAAGGATCTAACACCGTTGAACTATTTTTCGTTGGGTTATGTAAGGTCGCTTGTCTACGCAGATAAGCAAGAGACTCCTTGGAAGATAACACTCCCCCCCCCCCCCCCCCCCCCATCACAATAAGGCCTCTCGGTTGGAGTTTATTGAGATACTTGCACGAATCAGTAAAACAAGATGGGCAGCCATATTCTTATAATAAAGCTTAATTCTTTGCCTGAAAACCAGACGTCTAAAAAACACTTGACAGCCACTACCACATCAAACCTTGTAAGCACCGTTTTTTCTCATCATAGCTTATTATCAGCCCTCTAAAGCTATCACAAAAATCTGTTAGTGCGGTTGTTATTCTAACTTCCTAAGGCAGTCTTGTAGTAAGTAAGTCATTATACTTTTCCACACCGAAATTCATTGAAAAATTACAACTCACAGAGAGTACGACCCAAAAGTACAACTATATACCTACTTATAGTAGGTGAAAAGGATAAACTCTTCCAATCAAAATAATATACAATTTTCTTCATTGCAGGTCATTCTTCGTTCAAATAGGAAGCTGCCAGTCATCAACAAGGACAATCAACGCTGGAGTTGCACAGGGATCCAAGCTAGGACCGTTCTTGTTCAACATCTACACATCGGACCAACCACAGTCAGAAGACGCACAAACTCTCCTGTCTCTCCTGACTCCCTTACATACGCCAAGTCCATCTCCCCGGTATTTGCTGCCAGAAGAGTTGAAGCCCACGTTAGACAGCCTTGCGAGTACTACCAGCACTGGGGCTTTAAAGTCAACTCAGCCAAATCCGAGCTAATTTGCTTTAGGCGACCATCCACCAGATCCGGGAACGCAAGAGGACGCCAACAAGTGTAGAAGTACCAAGATCTGCTTACTCGATGGAACTCAATTAACGGCCAAAAACAATGTGAAGTACCTGTGAATACAGTTCAACGAACTACACAGGTTCAACCCCCATGCACTAAGGAAAGCCAACTTCGCTTTTTACCGCATTCATCCACTTATGCGAAAGAATAACGGACTTAGCCAGAAGACGAAACTACTTCTCTACAAGCTGCTCATTCGGCCTGTGATCACGTACTGATTTCCTACTTGGTACACGGCAACAAAAACCCACATGAACAAACTGGCAGTTCTCGTCAGCAACAGGAGACTCTACGAAGAAGTGAAAATAATAAAGCTTGACAGGTACCTCATCGACTCCAGCCGTAGATGTCTGCGAAACATGACAGACCACCCGAATACCTTAATGAGGAGCCAGCCAAGACATCCCAGCCCGCGGTACCTTATTCAAGCAATGGAACTTCTGGATGAGGATCTTATCCCTACAAGCGATGAAGTGAACATCAACTTCTATGCTGACCCGGGGTCCGGACCCAGAAGACCCGGAGGAACATATACTTTCTTTGAGAGTGCACGAGTGGTCTTGCATAAGGACTAAGGAGTGATCGTGGATCGTGGTCGAGAAATAGTAAATATAATTGTGCCCAGCATCACCTTCGTATTGAATTTTTAGTGTTCAGTGCTACTTCCCTGTTGAACTTAGGGGATTCTTTTTTCCTTCAGAGGAACCATCGCATCGATCCCCTTGGTATTGTTTCAGGAATCCAAAAATTAGACTAGAACTGTGATTACAAAGCTTAGCTCTCAAATCGAGAAGAAATATCGCCACAGCTCGAGCGCCAAAAACTTGTTCGAGCCCCAAAAACTTAAACTTGAAACCCAGTCCTCTCGCAGGACCTGCTTAAATGACCAAACCAGACCGAGAGGTCGAAAATCATCGTCACAACATTTGAGTCCCAACACTTTGACCTGAAGCCGAGACTTGTCATCATCACAGCTGAGAACCAGGAATAAGTTGAATTATTTCTTAAAGCCGAGTAGAATTCAATGCTTCGAAAACTCAATGCTGTCTCTTATCGTTGAAGCTTCACATTCCCCCATTGCCATTATCTATGAATGGTACCTGCATCGAAGAAACCGAAAAGCTCTCAGTACTTGGTATATGTGTAAACGATGATTTTCATTGGAATGACCACATATTTGAAGTCGCCAAAAACGCTGCTAAATGCTTAGGTTTCTTAAGACGATGCAGGAAGTTCTTCACCCCTTCTGATCTGGCTACAATTTATAAGGCCTTCATCCGCCCAAAACTGGAGTATAACTCCCATATCTGGTCAGGTGCATCTCAAACATCTTTGCGCCTACTTGATAGGGTACAAAATAGAGCGTTTAAATTGATAGTTGATAGTCCAATTGTAGAATCGATTGTTTCTCTTGAAAATCGTCGAAACGTTACCTGTCTCAGTCTTTTTTATCGCTTTTTACAAACAGTGCTCTAGTGAAATAGCTAGTTGCATTCCTTCCCTGAAACAATTTAGCCACAACACATGCCTCGCTAGGAATGCTCATCAGTTTTACCAACTTCGGGCGTACAGTCAAGTATCCAAAGTATCAAACTTTGTCTTCAAAGGAAGGAAACAAGCTCAGTGGGTGGCCAAATCGATGCGAAGGGTTATAGCGCAGTTGAATATAAAGTTCATTGATAAAGTGGTGCCTGTGGTGTAGTGGTTAAAACATAACAAAATCTGAATGAAAAAGAAATTACAAAAAAGTGAATCTCTGCCTGTTACATGGGTGGTTCGAGGTTCGAAACCCAGGAACATCCAATTAATGTTCCGCAGATACCACTTTTCAATTAGCAGGCCGAGCAGAAGTAGTTTTATTGCCGTCTCGATTAGTCGTTCGGAATTGTCAAAATATTGTAGACCCCTTCCATTACCATACAAGGTATGGTTGAGAGAAATGCGCTAGACCCCGGAGAGCCAGCTCTATTGTGCCTTTTACATTTTTTATTTTTGAAAAGAAATCCAAGAGATGTGCGTTCGACCCTCAATTGGTGTCTAGCGAAAAAGGTATTTACAAAAAAAGAAAATCGATTAGGACTCACAACAGCTCATAAAGGAATCCAATTAGAGGCTTCACGACATTAACGAAGCTAAAATTTTAGCCATTCAGTGTTTTGTGTTGATGTTCACATCAAAATAATCGTTAAAACTAAAATATATTCCCAGCATCAGGCTCATTGTCTCAATATTTGAATTGAACACAAAACTAACAAGCAATGCACCAACAGCCCCAAGCTGTTCCCATTATTTCAATGAATTATGAGGGTCTTTTTGATTTAAAACAATATTGTTTGTGCATTTCAATCCAAGAAACACTATGTTTACACTGTCACACATAATAAACGAGATGCTGCCATTAACCAAACAAATACCTACTGTGTGTGCGTGACAAGCAGTTTTATTTATCCTTTCACAAGTTAAGTTTGTCAACAGGCTGCTCGGGGGATCTATAGTCAATGAAAACAACTCACAGGCGAATTATTATCATGCAGACAAGTCTCCAATTGCATGAGAGTTCTATCTATACCGCAAAATAAGCAAAATGGGTTTTCATTTTTGCCCATTCAAATGCTATACATCTCATGACTATTCAGGGATGGAAGAATAAATAGAAAGAGGACGGGATTTTATAAACAAAATGTGTGTTTTGACAAAAAAAAAAGAACGGAGAAGAATGCATCAAACAGATTGACTGCAATTGGCTTGAAACGAAAAACAGCTTCGAGAGATACTCATATTCTACAGAGGTATTATGCAACAAATGTGAATGTATATAAGTTGTTCCCTTTACTCTTGCGAAACCGCAAACCTACTTCTCGAAGGCATCTCTATTCCTTCAGTCTTTGTTTGAACCTACCGCAACTTCAACCCAAGAATTAAAATAAAAACCCTCACCTCGCCATGATGAAGAACGCCCGTCGTAACTAAGACAAACCGTTAAAAGCATGGTCAGCCACAAAATACAAATTAAAACAAACACAAATATTTTCATAGAAGAATGAAGTTTAACAACAACCGGATGCATTAAAAAAAAATTCAACGTTGCACGCTTGGCCTCAGTTGGAGTCATCAATTCATCATTATCATCATCAGTGCGGTCAAATCTTTGCGGTGTAAACAAATTTAGGTAAGCCATGGAAAGATTTGGCTTCCTCAATAAGAACTTTTACATGGCATTAACTTCATAAATCACTCTGATGACCAGCAGTCGCACTTCGAAAAGAATTAAAGTCATAGAAAGAAAAACAAAACACAAGTAAAACAACGAAGGAGACCATTAGATCACCGGAAGTTCAGCTTTATATCAACAGAGGCGATCATGTTTTCAATATTTCTGTTTGTCTTGAAAACAAAATAATAAGTGAGGAGAAATTAACAAAACAGATAAAAAAAAAGCTCGGTTTAGTGTGTGTATTCGATAGCAATGTATGACTTAGTGCTTTGGAAGAGGTGTGTAAACATTTGCACAGTGTCGTGAAATGATTTGCTGCGGTGATCTTTTTTCTATTCCACAGCAGAACTGATAATGTACCCAAATCACACACGAGGTACATGATTTTTGCGATTTTTTTGCACACCCTCAAAAAAACAAATTAGGAGCGGAAAGTTTCGCAAGGTATTTCAAGAAACCAATACATTCAGCAGCTCTGAGGTTTGTATTAAGTTTAAATTTTGCTTTAAGAAATCCTTTTGTAATCGTCGCGTCGTGAATGAAAGTTAGAATAGAGAAGCAAATAAAACATTGTAAAGGCCGTTGGAAAATGAATGTAACAACAGGCTAGGATTCCCTTAAACAGTTTGTATCTCCTCCGCCTGAAGGAGTCTATCAGAAATATAAAAACACAATTTTATCAGAATCTGTTTTCATGCAACGCTTTTTCTTAGGCCTTGAAGTTTGCTTACTCCGGAAAAAAATCACATCAAGGAGCCTAAAAACTTGCAAAATGTTAAATATTTGTAGGAGGATTTGAACAAACATGTTATGAAGACAAACGAGGACTATGAGGACTGCCATTGAGATATGATGTACATACCAGAAACCTGATGAATATATCGTGAGTGTGTGCAAGTCACATGTTTTTGTCGTCTTAAGGACCATGTTCATCAAACAGGACCGACTGCTTGTCACTGCAGTGATGGAAATGAAACCCAAACCCCCGGTGTCTATATTTTATGAAGTCTCAGATAGAAGACTGCAAAGTGACACTAGGTTAAGCTGTCACCCAATTACACCGTCTTCTTCTGACACAAATTTTTATGGAGACAGTGAAGGAAATGAATCAAACAAGGGCTACGATGACACCGAAGTAGTATAACTTGGACAAGAAAAAGAGCAAGCAATTCATTTTGAATTGGCATCTGTGTAACACCATAAACTACACCGACGGCAGCAGGTGCAGGCTTCCTTTCAGAAAGCCTGAACCTATCCAGTTCATTTCCACTTCCAAATCAAAACAGCGTCTTCCAAGTCGAAATCTTGGAAGTTACAAACGCTGCAAAACTGGTGTCTATGCTGACATCACTTTTTTCATTGACAACCAAGCAGCAATAAAAGCGATTTCTGCTACTCTTGTCAAATCAAAGCTTGTTTCTTGCTGTCGCGAAGAGCTAAAGATTCTTGGCACACAGCATGGCGTTAGGACCTGCTGGGTTCCCGGTCACAGTGGCATACCGGGAAACGAAAAAGCGGACGAACTAGCGAGAAAAGGATCAGCACTTGACCAGCACTTCTTTCATTGATCAATCAGTCAGGGTCCCACCCTGTCAAATTAAGCAGATCATTGGTAACAAAATAATGCGATAATCCAATGAAAGATTGGAATGCCTAGATTCATGTGTTACTTCTTATTTTATTTTTATCGTAGTTCGGCCATAATTTCCTGGAATTATGGCCGAAATACGATAAGAACGAATTTGAAAGGCTTCTATCCTTGAATAGGCCTTCATTACGATCGCTTTTCAGTATCATAACAGGACACAACCTACTAGGTTACCACAAAGAGGAAATAGGTCTTTGTACTGATGACCTGTGCAGAGGATGCAATGACGAAGATGAACACGAAGATACCACTCACTTCCTTTGCCACTGCCCAGCAATCTGCCACACCAGGAAAAAAAAATTCTAGGCAATTACTTCTTCAAAGAATTAGAAGAATTATCAGACAATTCAAGAAACTGCCTGTTGAACTTCATTAAGGCCACAAAATGATTAAAAACAGACCAAACATAAATTCATAGGTTCTTAGGACATTAAAATACTTCAAGAGTATCAAAATGGATCTACATTGATCTAAGTGTGGCGGAAATAAGATCAATCGTCAGCCTATTCTACATAACCTAACCTAACACCATAAACACAGTCCAAATTAAACAGAGAGCAGAAGTACAAGTGGTACCCGTGGCGTGATGGTTAGCATGTCCACCTGCTAACCCAGAGGTTCGAGGTTTGAATCCCAGCAGAGGCAAAAATGTTTTTTCACGGGTATCGCCTTTCGTGAGGAATTAGCAAGTCCTCCGTTAGTAAATTCATTGCCATGAAAAGCGCTTTCTCAATTAGCCGTTCGGAACCGGCACAAAATTGTAGGTCCCCTCCATTTCCTCACAAGATATGGATGTGAGAAATGCGCTAGGTCCAGGGGCTCTTCGCTCTGTTGCGCCACCCTATTTATTTTTTATTTTTTTACAAGTGCAAACTTGCAATAATATTGCTTGAACTAAGTCATTGCTAGGAGCTTCAAAGGAGCTCTATCAACAGGCGAATGAAACATGGTGATGGAAAGATGAAGCTATAGTAGTGACGAGTATGAATAATACGGTTTTCACAGCACGGTCAAAAAAATCCCTCTCAAATGATAACGATGAGAAGGCTTACTTCGAAAGAAAACAAAGAAGCTGAAAGAGGGAAGCGTGGAAGAAGTGCATCCAAATCCAAGCAAAGGAGTGCGAAGGGGATTTATCAGGAGCTGGAAGAAATGTCCGCCCTTGATACTGTTACAAATTATGTCATTCAAGAAATACGATAGAATTGCTTCAATAACAAGGTAGTCATCTTCTAAATAGTCGCTCAAAGAAAGAAAAAGCTCAGAAGTCGTTAACCCCCAGGTTCCTTACAGATGCTTAAGGACAGCTTCTTGTGAAGGTTGACAAGATATTTCATTTAGGAGTTGCGATCTCGAATGATCTCTTCCACTTTCCACTAGTAATTGAGTTCGCCGATTTTTCAAGTGTGAAAAGTTTTAAATATGTAGATATGGTTTTCTAGTTGGACTCAGACATGAAACCTGGAGGTTTGCCGACCCAGAGTCAACGCAGAGTATCTTTACTGTAGGGCTGATAAGCGATCGAGTGATAATTTCAAGATCATCTTCGCAAGCTCCCAATAATCTCCCTCTCCCTTGTAAGAAATGTGAAAAAAAAATTCTTCATCCTCATCCAATTGAAAAGTTACGTGTTCATTTGAAAACCCTCAATCTCACCTCACCCCACTTTCTTCACCTACTTTAAAAAAACCTACAAAACATTCACTCGTCATTTAAGTCTGTCAACATTAGCAACCCGTATGATTATTACCAATCCAAGGCCAAGTTTAACAACTCTGACACTACTCCCTGTTCACTTTAACGATCTACTTTCGTGACAGTGCACTTCACTTTTGTATATGTGTTGTGTGTATAGTTAGTTATCTGGATTGTACCTTCAATTAAATTTCGTTGCAAATCGTGATTGTCAGCTTTGTTTGCGGGTTAAATTATACCTGTGCCGGCGCTGATTAAAAAAGAACAAACCTTGCATGACAAACACACGAAGGTGATCCCCGTCCGTAGTTGAAGGTCACAAAAAACCAACAGCGCAAATGAATTCAAGGCCTTCCATTAATCAGTTGCAATTCTAGTGATCTTCAAAACAAGCTCATTATTTGCTACAAAGCAAAAAAAATCTCAAGCAAGTATAGGTAATAACGGTTTCACTTATAGATCATTCAGAAAATGAGACTTTTAAATGCCAATCAATACTCGGAATTAAGATCAAAAACAGTTGGTTGTCATAAAGTCCCATGTTTTATTTCAAATGACTTTGTCTGTTTTGAGAAATTTAAAAGGACTGTACTGTTACATTTTAGCGCCATGTCATAATCATAAATAAATTTCATTATCACTGTTTTCGTAAGCAATTTGTAGATTGCTATTTTTGTTCAACTGTTATCGTTAAGTTACAAGATTGTTTGTTTTGCTTTTCTTTCTTTCTTTTTATTGAAGCCTTCATCGTCTCCCTGGCGGCTTGTTTACATCAACTTCTACATTGCCTCATTAAAGCTTTGTAGTTTTTCTTTTTTCATTTCGTTTTGTCGGGAGGTAATTGAATTTTATTGTTCTCCATTCAGTCTTTACCTCGAGTGAACAAAAAAATTAAAAAACAAAAAAAAACCTCCAAAAGAGCTGCTCGAGGATCTCTTGGAGTGAGGAGGTACTTCAAAAGTTGTTTGTTCAAACTGAAATCGGGGAAGAACAATTTTCTCCCCGATTCCACTGAATTAAAGCTACATATTTGTTTACTATTTCAATTTAATCATCACTAGTAGACAAAACAATTCAAGCGAAATTAAGTACAGATTTCTAATCGGTACGAAAAATTTCACATTTCAAGCAAATTTCAATAAATTACTCGGTATGGGGTCGGGAGGACACTTCGGCAAGTAGAAATATAAATATTTATTTATCCTAATTAAAAAAAAAAGAAGTCTCTCTTCTTCTTTGTGGTGTCAGACCTAAAAGCAAGAAAACAAAAATATGTCACATGAGGATTGCGTCTTATTTTTTCACTCCATCTGGGGATTTGAATTTGTACTTGAAATGCAAAAAGGCCTAAAATGTGGAACATGTTAGCTCTAGCGAACTGTATATTGTTTGTTAAAAACAAAGTTGAACACACATTTCTACCAAAGCGAGTAAATATTGGCAAATGGTTTTTGGACTTTTTTTGCGTTCTTTATTTTAAGACAAAAAAAAAAATTGAAACAAATACCGACCGACGGTAATGAACTAAACACAGGAAGGAACTTTTTTTTTCCACGAGTAGTTGAAGTGAACTGTGAAGTGGTAAACGCAAATTTTTTGCTAGTCGTTCGACTGGAAATTTAATTCATTTTAATAAAAGTATTGAGGTAGACGCACTTCAAGTTGAAGTACAATAATTAGTGTAGGTAAACAAAACAATTTGATTCAGTTTGTGTTATGGTTTCGTGCGTTTTTGAGGAGATAAGAGTTTCAAAAGGAAAAAAAATATTTGACGTGTGAACAAAAGTGGCAGTGGTAGACATTAGACATGTTTATTAAGCGAAAATTGTTATGATAATTATGTTGGAGAGCGTAAACATGAATATGAACATCGATTAAAAAGACAAGATAAGAATATTTAGCAAGTTGAGTTTTTTGACGGAAGAGACGATAAATGCTAAGTCTTACTTCCTTTCAAGTGTTGATTGGTGGAAGTCCCAGAATGATGTTTGAGTGACAAGCAATCAGTTAAGCATATCATTGCTAGTCTTTATAGTTTCTGTTGCTTTGAACTGTGGCTAGTAGAACGATATTCTTTTACGCTCTTTTTGGAAGTTGCAGAAAAATGCTGATTTTTCGCGTAATTTTTTTGTGTTGAAATAAAGTAGGATATCCGCTTGAAAGATCATTCAAAAAAAATCCCCTTCCGAAGCGACCAAAAAGTACCTCATCTTTTATAGATCAGGCTACGTGTAGTACAAAATGACTGCAATGATGAGGCCCAGTTAGGCTTTCGACAGAGCTTTTAACTTCTCAAGTTTCTTTTCCCTAAAACGACTGGCTACAGTATTCTCCACTCTGATGTTGATCTTCTTGTAAAAGTATCAAAAACGCAAACCATACAATTGTTATCAAATTGAATCTTAATTCCACGAGAAGTACAAATTTTACGTTTTTACACATAGGAAAACTGCCTATAGTTTGCTGTGTTTGAAAAAACCCAATACCGCTAAGATTCACACAATTATTCCTTACCGCTCTACGCACTAAGATCGTCACACTTGAAGAATACAAAGGATAGTTATTTGGATATTCTATGTACATCTTCTTAATCCTGATCAACTTATGACCTTTGCGTGTTAAATTTCTTAAAGCAGTTGCCTTACCTGCTTTTTTTTATTTTTACCTAAAATTGTTGTACATTTGAGCTTGTCAAACCCTACAATTGTTGTCTGAATGGTAGCTTCTGAGAACCTACAATTGTTTTTGTTTTATGGATTTATATGAGTGTATAATACAAGACTGGTGGAACACGTGATGTCTGTCTAACTATCAGTAATGACAATCACGAGATAGCAACACTTACAACATTTCAACAGTAGTATACGAAATTGAATTAATTTTCAACCATGAGACTGACTACGAAACACTGAAGTGATATTTTCACACACAGGAGGAATACAAGACCAAGATTTCAATTATTTCCAGTGTAAAGGCCCCGACCCATAAAATCCGTTGCGTCCATTCGCTGCCGGATTCAACTGACAGCAGTGAGTTTTACCGGACACAACGGATTGGGGTGACCCATAGAATCCGTTGCGGTGTGAAGAGAAAACTTCAAATTGGCTTTGACTGCGCATGTCATCAGTTCTGCCGGACGCAAGAGTTAAAAGTTGGGCTACTTTTTGCGTTGCGTCCGTTGCATCCGATGCTTATGGGTCACCTCTCATATAAGATCGTGTGTATTTAATCGTTGAATCCGGCAGCCAACGGACGCAACGGATTCTATAGGTCGGGGCCTTTATGACGAGTGCATATGTTTATTTTCACAATGTCAAAAATCTATTGATTAGGCTACGAACTACTACTCCGTTCAGTATGCTCTTCAGATTTTGCCCTCTGTGAGTATTTCCAGCCAAATCTGAAGGACTGTCTGGGTGGTAAGAGGTTTTTTATAGAGTGAAGAGGTGATCGCTTTAACAAATGCCTACTTTGAGAGCCTTGAAAATAAATTTTGTTTGGAAGGAATTAAAAAAATAGAAAGTTCTGGACTTGACGTATTGAGCTAAAAAGAGATTATTTGTGAAAAAATATTTTATTCATTCATAAAGTCTCTGACTTATCAAACCGCCCTTGCATTATCAAAGCAGTCGAAATGTGTTCAATCTTTGATTTTTGCCGACGGAGAATTCAATTCTTGCGACAAAATCTATCAACGCAGTTTCTGTTGATTTTTCCCAGCAAAAAAAATATTGCCGCCAAAGAAAAGCGATAGAAGCTGGAAAGTTTTCAACGCATTTGACGTATTGCAACACCTTTCTTCTGTCATATTGTTGCACAAAATCTGTTTCGATACCTTGAACTTTATCAATTTATGAATTTTGCGGATTCACAATTTTTTTGTTTCGCTTTCTTTGGTGTCAGCTGTTTTTTTTTTCATCGCTATTTTTGAAATGTATTTGCTAAGCATAGAAATGAATGAAGAGATATGACAAGCTCCTCTGCGATTACCATCAGCATCAAAAGCCAAAAAAATTAAGAACTTCCCTCCATCAATGTCTTAAAGTTTCTAATGTTCACCAAGTAATGTTAAATAAGTAAGCTTTTGAAAGAAATATTGAGAAGGACATTTAGGGGTGGATTTTATATTTATCGTATGTCAATTGGGTAAATCGGGCTCCAAGGCCAGATACTTGCTAGCTCCGTTTGTCATAATGTCTTTTCACGTTTTCACACGAATTTATTGATCTTCTTTTAATATGGTGACACCCGATTTGAAAATAAGAAAGATAAAATACTAATTTAATGCGATTCAGCAATCAGTCATCTAAAGATCAGTAAAGGCGCAGCAGTAGAACACACAAAAAACACATGTCTCCTCTTACACCCAAATATGACAAAAGAGCTGTAAATCAACAGTCAAAGCCTTCCAAATTCAATAAACGAGTATCTATCATTCTCTCACTTGTGTATTTTGTAATTATTTTACACCAACATTTTTAATTGGTCATCATTTATCAATCCATCGACATCGCTAAAACTTGACAGCGCAATGACATCACCTTGAGTAATAGAAAAAAAAATTGAATACAGGTAATCCCGACAAGATGAAAAATACAAAATTGAGCTTTTCGTAAACAAACATCATACAGCAACCACCACCCAGGATGGGTTGGACGCTGCATGACATAAAAATCTAAAAACGTCATCACAAATTACCCTTAGCGTCTTCAGAAAGTCATTGATCACATCAGGAATTTCAATTACTTAGCCGTATTTAAGCTGTCAGTGTAATGGTCATTGATGTAACTTGAAACCTGAACGCGACTTACCTACATTTAAATTTTTTTTCATCATTTTTTGCTGTACGATTAGAGTATACACTTTCGCGAGAAGAGAGTAAGGGAGAGTGTTCGGATGAACGCACAATTGCTGTGGGCTATGTTATAGCTACCTCCTTAAAAAAGCGTGTTAAGGCGATTAACTACAAACTTATACAGCACAGCACATGCACGCAAACAATATCTAATGTTCCCCTATCTACAAAGTATGCTCGCATGTTCAGTGCCATGCCAGAGCCGGTGTATGTCTATGTTAAACGTAAAAGTGCTTCAAGTGCTTCGAATTCACTTTTAATTTCACGCCAAGCTGTTCCGGACGTTTTGCAATTTTCGCGATAATCTTATCGGCAATAGGTTTAACATCACCTAGCTGCATTAATCTGCAAAGATATTTATCACTGGGGCATGCATCAGACAGAACATGGGAGACGGACAGACAGATAGACATGCGCGTTGTGGAGCGTTAGTGCAACACACTTCCGCTTCACAATGATGTGTGTGTGTTAGCTAGAGTGACCAGCTTGAATTTGAATAGGCGCAGATCTTTTTCATTCAGATTGGAGCCAGATGTCTGACAGAAGAACCAATTAACTGAAAAGAGATTCGTGACTTAAACTGTCACGTTGAGCGCCATCAACAATCAGGTCTCTGGCGCATGATAATTCTTTGCAGGTAAACTCTTTGATTCAGACACTCTACAGCTTTTGCGAGAGTAGAGAATATGACATTTGGCGTATATACCATTGGTCATGCGATATCGTGTATGTTGCCTTAGTGATTACCTCAAAAAACTCAAATACTGTCAAGTACTATACTTGCTTTGGCAGGTTAACGTTCTGCGGTACCCGTGGCGTAATAGGTAGCATGTTTGCCTGTTAAGCAGAAGGTCTGTGAATCCCAACAGAAACCAAAAATGTTTTTCTGCGGGTATCGCCTTACGCGAGGAATTGGCAAGTCATCCGACTCTGATTTCATTGGCATGAACATTGAACAGTGCTTTCTCGAATAGCCCCTTTCCCCTCCTTTCCCTCACATGGCATGGTTGTGAGAAATGGTGAGCAGGGTCCCGGGGTACCTCACTCTGTTGCTCCGCCCTATTTATTTAGGTTCAAGCTTTATTCGTCAGCTACTAGGAAGCCAATACTAAGCTGAAACACTGAGGCCAACTAATTTAATTCAATTTTGGTGGGGGCAAAACCCCATTTATTGGGCTTAATGCAAGCTATTAACTTAAAAACTAAGAAACTTAATAGCTAAGGCTTACCGGAGGGTTTATGAGACGAAGTTTAAGGCAGGGAGAACTCATATTGAAGTCAAAACCAGAGGAGGGGGAATTGACATTCCTTTGCATTCGGGAGATGGGTTCATTGGGGCCGTAAGAGGTTCGATGGGTGGGAAGATAGAAGAGGCGGGGATTCCGAGTGTTACGAGGGTTAGTATTAAGAAAGATGGATTCGTTAAGGGCTGGACAGCCAATGGTACCTGTGAAGATTCGATGAATGAAGAGAATGTCAAATATTTCTCTCCGATCTTTCAGCGTGTTGAGGTTGATATCAAAGGATTACACCAATTAAGACCTCGAAGAGAAAATCGGAGAAAACGGCGTTGTATGCTCTCCATTTTGGCAATGTGCACTTGTTGGAAAGGCGAACAGACTTGACAAGCATATTCAAGAAGCGGACGAACAAATGAAATGTAAAGGAATCGGGTAACGTGAGTTCTGCAAATTCCTTGGACCATCGTTTCACGAAGCCAAGTGCTCAATTTGTCAAGGATTATATCGTCGATATGCTTGAGGAAATTCAGCTCACGGTCGCAAATAATACCAAAGCCACGGATCATTTGAACGGTGGAAATGATTTGACCGTTAAAAACATAGAGACGCGGAGGATATTTGATGCGTTTACGTGAGAAGGTTAATGATTGGCAATTGGAAACATTTAGCTCCAGGCAGTTTTTGGGGCACCATATTGAAAATTGTCGAGATCCTGTTGGAGGTAGGAAGAGTCTTCAGAAGAAGATATGACTCGGTAAAACTTAGTATCGTCTGCATAGAGAGAGATAGAGGATGATCATTTCAATGTCGTTAGTACTAAGAATGAAGAGCAGAGGGCCTAAATGGCTACCTTGGGGAACACCGGATGTAGCTAAAAAGTGGCTGAATAAGGCGGATTTGAACCGAACGCTGTAAGAACGGTTTTCTAAATAAGAAGAGATCCATCTGAACAGAATGGATTCAAAGCCAACGGTAGAAAGCTTAAAAAGAATAAGTTTAGATTTTGTCGAAAGCTTTACTTAAGTCAGTTGAGCGCGACATTGTACAAACAGTGAAGCAAATTTCCTTTTTTAAGGTGAGATTGACGGGAACAAGATGTTAATAATTTATTTCATTTTAAATCTCAATGGCGGTGCAGTAGATTGAACTAAGAAGAGGAGAAAAAAAGTAAATACACGACACGATACTAAAACTCACGCATTTAGCCTTTCGATCGAAGACTAAACCACTGACCAGTGCTCCTTTTAAACTGGTAAATACTAAAAAATACTCCTTAAGGTTCAATGTAACACAGCTATTGATACTAGCTTAAGAAAACGACTTCTGCAGAAGCTGCATAGACGAAAAAGGACAATGAAAGTGATCTTAGAAATATAGAAATACATAGCCTTGCTTTATTGAAAGCTAATGAAGTAATTTCTCAAACTCTTGTGTGGTATCACAATAGACCAATTTTTGGTCCAAGTGCGTCGGTTATTTTCCTGACAGTAGCGTTGCTCGGAAGCCAGTGGTGCTGTAAATTGTCTTAAAGAATAGGTTTATTCATTCCTTCGGTTAAAAAACTTAAGGCTAAAGTTGAAGTTAATCGACTGGAAAATTCAGTCATCGGAAGTTAAGCATCGGTACCTAATACATCTCGTGAGCTCCAGAAACATCAAATTGTTGTTTCACAGGTGTTGCCTTTCGAAAGGAAGTTTTAAGCCATTCGAGAGTATTTTCAATGCTGAAAAGTACTTTCCAACTTAGCCGTTTGGGATCGGAATAGACTTGGTTCTTGCAGTACGTTAGTTCGCGAGTTTTTCTGAGCTTTGCCTGCCACTAGGTTCTCTGAGCTTTGTCCGCCACTCAATTTATTCTTTTAGAATTTACTCTTTTATTCGAACCCGGAATTTTATGAGTAGGTAGATGAGATCAATACCAAAACTCCTTTATTCCACAAATGCTGACTCATATTTTAAATTAAAAAAAAATTTTGTCTATACTTCCAGCCCTGCACAATATTTTTAACATCGATTATTCCCAATGACGCGCTTATTATATAAAAAAAAAATGGCACAGATTGTTTATGTTACGACATCTGGTCACCCTGACTAGCACATGCTATTCGGAAAAGAAGTGAATTTGCAATCATTACTGCATTAAACAAAGCCCAATTTAAGTATATCCACTGTTGAGGCGCCATCAGTGATGGCACCAAGGCGGAGGCACAAACATTTAACCAAACACCAGACACACAGCAGCAGGCACTCGTTAATTTAATGGCCAAAATATATACAATGGGGCATAAATAAACTTGCAAAACTTACAGTTAACACTTCTGGATGATTGGCGGCGTGAGGTAGGTACACACATATAAACGACGAACATCGAACAAAAATCGCATATTTGCCATGTAAGGGGAAACAAAAAAGAATATGGCATACCATGTGGCTTGTCTTATTGGGGAGAGACGGATTTGTCGAGTGGATTTAGGTGCGTTCCACCGTCTTGTCTCTTTGTTGGCTTGGAAGTGAAGCACTCGCTTTGCTGAACAGACAACAGACTCATGTGGTTGTCTAGTAGCCCATATACAGTACCTACCTACAACTAGGGGTGCTGATAAAATGCAATGACAAGAAGTGCTCTCATAAAAGCCGTTAACAGCCCCTGCAGATGCCACTTAATTCACAGTTTGCGCCACAAAAGCTAGAAGAAGCAAAAAAAAACGGGCAAAAAGAAAACTGAATCGGGGATAGATGGGGGAATGTGGCTAAAAAGATAACAAATGCCAGGCGGCATCCAACGGGCTGCCAATTGTTTACATCGTAAATAAGCGAACGTAATGATTGCTACAGGGGGCGACACACGAACGAATAATCCCTGCAGCATCTGCAGAGGCCACAAATAAAATTGACACAAGGAAAAGAAGCAAACAATGATGGCTTTCGAATGAACAGTGGGCGACAGAATGATTAGTTCACCATTAGGTTTATTGACCATAAATTGTTTTTTTAGTGAAGATTCAGATGCATCTTAAGAGAAATTTATTTTTGCTGCTTTTGTTGTATTTTATGGCTTTAAGTGTTTTATGAGAAGCTGAATGAACACAAAAACTATAAAAATAGGGAGACATTTGTCGGTTCTGCAATAAATTGCATCGGACGAGGGATTACATGGAAGAGGACAGCAATAAGAGATCAAAGGTTGTGGGTTCAAATGATGGAAAGTAACTTCAGGTTCAAAGCTAACGACTGCGATGGGTGATTGACAGGAAATGCTTACTCATACCAATCAATCAAAGTATTATGTTGTGATGTATTTGCATCTCGGTTTTTTTTTCTCAAAGAGAAATTGTTTATAAAAAAATATTTTCAAGCTCTAACTTACTGGACTTTCGATGGTAAAGGCTTTTTCAGCCCAGATCAGAGAATAATTTGACGTTTTTAATCACATTTTGCACTTGTAGATCCTTTTCCACTTTTGATAAATGTGCGTTTATGAGGCTTTATGAGGCATGTTCACGATTCATAATGCTGCGTAGATGCGAGTCGTTTGTCAGCCATAAAATGGTTGTGCATAGTTCTAATATGGTAATGCATTGCATGATGATAGAAATTTCTTGCAACAACATTTCTTTTCAATAGCGCTTAAGGAAAAAATATAAGGAACCAACCCCGAAATTCGTTTTCAGACAGCAGAAGCCGCCTCAGTTAGTTCTCCCAATCACAAGGGAAATTTTGTTTTATTCAAAAGTGGTCACATTAATCACGTTTTTAAAGTCTGCCATAGAAAGAAAAGCATATTTCCAATGCTCCCAAGAATTAAACACAGAATACACCAATAATCATTTGATGGTTGCTTTCAAAGAACAAACTAGCTGAGCTCTGACATTCTACTGGATGGTAAAGCTTTTAGAAGCTCTGCAAGTATGAGTGGTAGAACCGTTTCAGATATATTCTTAATGTCTCAAACTATTCTATTTCAGAAAGCAAGAAAGAAGCTTCCACTGAAGTGCAAAGGACTTCAACCAACTTTCAATATAAAATAGATCATTAGATATAGTGATTGTTGGCGAGACTTATATTTTTAACAGCAGTAGAGGGGACCTACAATTTTCTGCTGGTGTAGAATGGCTAGAGGATAAATACTTTTCATGGCTGTTTCACTTTCATTATTGACTTTCCAATTCATTCCAATCGGTGAAATCTTCTGCACTGGAGTTGGGATAGTTCGAAATGTGAATTAATTTCGAAATTTTGCTTTGAAAAATAGCTTGTGGTTACACAGGTTGCCATGGATGCTGTGGGGTTGCAAAAAACTACAAATTGCTTGCTCTGTATTTTCCTTATATAGATTTTTACAACAAAATTAATTTTTAATTTTTAATCTTGAACATCGTTAAAACGTTGCCTTTCTCACTCTTTTTTATCGCTATTTTCACAAACAGTGCTCTAGTGAAGTAGCCAATTACATTCCTCCACTGAAAAAATGTAGCCGAGCCGCAACACCCGCATCGCTAGGGAATGCTCATCAGTTTTAACCTTGAACCCAACTTCGGTCGTACAGTCAAGTATAGAGATCCATTTTTTAGTCGTTCCACCCAAATGTGGAATGCTCTACCTGACTCTATTTTTCCCCTGCATTATATGATTCATAAAGGTTTCAAATCAACGTGCATCGGTGTCTTCTTTGAAAACCTCTTACTGTGTTTTACAACATATCCTCATATCCCCTTGATCAAGTGACCCTATTTCGGTCAATTTTCAACGTACAAAGTTCCTTGATACAGTGTTTAAAAAAAAATTTAATTATTTTGTAATCACGACTTTTTTCCTATCGGTGACAAAAAACGAGTAACAGAAAAAAGACTCTTTATTATTTTCGGGTCGGAGAATTTAACAAATGTTAAAAATGTCTCCGTACACAAAATTTTTTTAATTTATATTCAAATAAACTTTTTCAATGTGAAATGTTATCTTCTACAAAAAATGTGCTTTAAAATTTATCCATATTCTGCTTCGTTCACGAGATATAACGAAAATTCTGATAAGGGTGAATTTTCACTGATTTGCCTGAGATTCCATTCTTTTCAATTCCTTTTTTATACCCTTTTTTAGGATGTTAAAGAAATGAAAAGCAATCAAAACAGTCAATAAGATGATGAGTTCTGTAGCAAAAATTGGGTATTTCCCCAAAAAGTAATTCATTTCATCGATAAAAATTCGAGATGACAACAAAAAGAATTATTGAAGCTGAACTTTGCTGTTTCAGGCGGAATATTTATTACGATTTCATTAAAATCAAGTTCTAATTATCGGCTAAAAGAGTTTGTAAAAAATTAGGAGTAAGAATTTTTATTCTATGAAAATTTTCACTTTCCTGGTGCGTGTAGCTCGAAAGCGTTGAGAAACTTTTTCGGAGGACTTTAAGAAATTCAAGTAATGGGTTTTAATTTAGTACAATCAATATCTTCCTCTCAACTTCTTAGAACAATGAGTGAAAAGCAAAAGCCCTTCAAGGAGACCTGTGGTAAAGCTGAAGTGGTGCAACTAGCGAAAAGCCTTTCTAGGCCACAGGGCCTAGCGCATTTCTCACAACCATGCCTTGTGAGAGAATGGAGGGGACCTACAATTTTCTGCCGGTTCCGAACGGCTAATCAAGAAAGCGTTTTTCATGGCAATGAATACTAACGGAGGACTTGCCAATTCCTCGCGAAAGGCGATACCCGTGAAAAAACATTTATGCTTCTGCTGGGATTCGAACCTCGAACGGGTTAGCTGGTGGATATACGGGTTAGCTGGTGGATATACTAACCCTCACGCCACGGGTACCAGTAATTTCTAATGGCAGATATTTAAACTGTCAGGTAGCTGTAATCAGAACTCAAATCTGACTTTGATTGGAAAAAATCCTGAATCAAATTAGTCCTTACTTACTTACTTAGGTGGGCATTACAGTTCGGGGTGAACCTGGGCCTCAACCAACACCCTTCTATAACGACTTCGATTTCGGGCGAGCTCTCTCCAGTTTCGCACTCCAAGTCGGTTGAGGTCTTCGTCCACTTGATTGCGCCACCTAAGACTAGGTCTTCCCCTTCCGCGATTTCCCTGCAAAGTGCTTTCGAACACCCGACGAGACGGAGCGTTTGGGCCCATCCGCTCTACATGGCCCAACCATCGTAGCCTCGCGATGCGTACTCTTCTGGCTATGCCCATGTGACGGCACAGCTCATACAGCTCGTTGTTGTATCTTCTTCTCCACACATTGACTTCGCATAGGGGACCAAAGATCATTCGCAGAATTTTTCTTTCGAAACGACCAAGGGTTTCCTCATCCGCTTTCGATAAGGGCCATGCTTTCGCGCCGTAAAGCAGGACTGGGATGATTGAGGTCTTATACAAGGTTACCTTGGTTTTTCTGGAGAGGGTTTTGTTTCTCAACTGCCTTCTTAAGAAGCAACGGTTGGCAAGAGTTATTCTCCGTTTGATCTCCGCACTGATGTTGTTGTCCGTGTCTACAGCGGATCCTAAGTAGACGAAGTCCTGTACTACCTCGAAGTTATGTCTGTCTATTGTGACGTATTGTCCAATTCGTCGATGTTCTGTGTCCTTGTTTTATATACATACTTCGTTTTGCCCTCAAATTAGTCCATTGCATGGTATTTTCCTACACTCTATTAACGCTTAAGTGTCATTTATTCTAATTTGTTCTTTTCAAAATCATCTAGGCAACCTTTTTCATCTTGAAAAATTAGGGGATGACTTGTCTAATTAATAACAACATGTGTCTTCAATAAAGTCTAACATAGAACGAATCAATGAGAAATTTGGCTCATAATGTTTTTTTTTAACGTTGCCAGCTAAAGTTCCAGTTTTAAGAGAAAAAAACTAAAATGATTTAGGTATCTAGCTTTTAAATACTTGGTCATTGCATCAGAGTGACAAGAAGAGTCTTTAATCAACTTCTTGTCTAAAACTATTTAAAGAAAATGAATTACCCACAATCTTACCAACCTGATTTCAAAAAAAATTTTATACGAAACTTTGCATTATAAATATTGAGCTATTTTTTATAGAGCTTTCGTCCACCCTTTTTTAAGATCATCGTCTATCTTTAGAAGACAAACCTGCGAGAACCAAATGAATTCAATATCAAAACACCCAACAACATCCCATCTTCTCAGAAGCACCCTTCAGACTTAAGACTAAATTGTTGTATGACTTCAGACCACCTTCCTATCAGAACCCTGATTAAAAATCAAGCAAATTAGTAAAAAGGGTTGCGCAACAAAGCTTACGTAGCTTGGGAGTCTAACGCACTTCAGGGACCTACGATTTAAAGCCGGTTCTGAACGAGGAAGCTGGATACGCTTTTCATGGCAGGTTAATTATTACTCTCGAAGAGCTTGCTAAATGTTCTCGAAATGCAAGTATCTGTTGAAAAAAAAAAAAATTTATGTTACTGGGCTTCAAGCCTCGAACTCCCACATCGCAGACAGACTTGCTATCCATTACACCACAAGCAGCAAGAACCCTGATTATCTGAATTAAAAAACAAAATTTTTTCACCATGTAACTGTTTCAGCATCTCAGACTGTGTTTTTTTTTCAGAACTCAGCTTCAAACCATATCTGCACCGCATAACACACAATCAGCTCATTCATGCGAAAATTGCAGGGATTTGTGCAAATCAAATCCACTTCAGACGTTGAAATACTTAAAATGCATCAGAAGACACTTCAGACCCGTAGTCTTGACGCCTTTCTTAAATTACAATACAAAGGTTTATTTAATACGGCCTACAACGAGTATCCACCCTTGAGCCACCCACCCTTAATTTGTTTATGTCATCTCTGCAGCATGAACGTTGTCATTGTGTCATTTTCTTCTCCGTAACCATCATCGTCGTTAAAATAAAATAAAAAAAAAAAACATCTTCCTTCTTAACTTATCTTCCCCTATCCATACGAGTAAAATAACCCTGCGGCGGTTGGGGTGTTGTAACAAGAATGAAAGAAAAACAAGGGAAACAAGTAAAATTCCTACGGTAATTGGTCAAAGGACAACATTGCTGTTAAGGAAAGGTAAGATAAAGAAACAAAAAAAAAACACACGCTCTGCAGATACACCCCACTGCCGCAGAGGAAACACTTTTATTTTTCAAGCTGGTATCTATTTCGTTCTCTTATTTTTCTTCTTTGTATACTCACTTGCATCGCGATGCCATTTTTAAACAGCACACCTCCATGGCGCCTTTCGGGAATTCCTGTGCACGCACCCAAAACAATAAATCCTTCACTACAATGCGGCGAAAAAAGAGGGAAACACACCGAAAAATCAACCTATAGGTGCACAAAAATAAACAACACTTTTTTTCACTCTCGCTCTCACTTCAACTGCTGCAGCGCACCAGCTGACATTTAGCAAACAACAAAGTTGATGGATTTATCAACGAAAAAAAGACGCCCGCACAAGAATATTTAATTTCTTTTTTTTCTCCCCTATAAGTCGGTGTGTAATCCTTTCTGGCAAATAAAAATAATTGTCCACTTTAAAACCAACTATTTTTCGTCTGCGACATAAAAAACACTGTAGATTGTTATTCAAAGTATATTTGCAAAACAACACAAGGAAACCCTAAAAGGTATACCGATATTGAAATTCACAACAGGATATCGTCGTAACACCGTTTTATTATTTTTTTTTTTTTTTCCTGCCAAATAGAAGACACTGTTTAATCAGAGACTAACTGGGAAAATTCGATAAAACACGCCCGCGACAGTTCGCACTCACTCATGTTCTGCTTGGCGATGACTGAATTGAAAACCGAATGAGTTCGTTCGGAGTTGCAGTGGTCTGGTCGCTGGTTTGGGTTCACCCGTTTGGAGCACATAAGGCTGAGCCAACATTCCATCAATATTTCCACTCACACTCACAGTGTCAAAGTATTTGCTGGAAATAAATTCATTCATTGGGGCTTTCCAGCGGTGGTGATAATGGTGCTAATGCCTGGAGCCGGTTTGGGGAATTTTTTTTATTTCAGACCAATGCTCGTGTGTTGGTTTGTTTGGAACGAGCATCAGCTGTCGCACGTACAGTCTGCCCCATGAAAGGGTTTTAATGTGGTGGAATGGTGATATTAAGCAGGTGGCTAACTGGAAGTTTGTTGTTGTTTAGATCATGCGCAATAAATGGGGGCTGGAAGGCGATGTTGTGTACTCAAGTAGTGGGTGTGTGTTGATATTGGTGTTTTGTTATTGTTTTGGAGCTGTGCCGGCAGAAAAGAGTCAGCGTTGGATAGGAGAGAGTGGAGGAAGTCATTTGATGGGGGTCTTAACAAAGATCAGATAATTTATACACAGCGCGTTGTTGTGTGCAACAAACTGCGGCAAAGATGTGTCATTAAACTCAATAGTGAACTTCCGGTTCCCATTTTTTTGCTTAAGTTTTGTTTTAACCGTTCAAGGTGAGCTGTAGGAAAGTAATTCATTCTTTAGCTAGACTCAGAGAAAAAAGGCAGGCTAAAATCAAGTACGAGTTAGTTTAGTTCTATTTTTTTGTTATCTCAAAAATGACACGTTTTATTCGTAATTAAAGAATTTTATTCTTAAAAAAAGTTTTTATTCCGAAAATAGGAATACAAAACTTGATTGAGTATGACTTACTTACTTACTTAGGTTGAATGGGGGTGCAGCCACAAGTGGCAACACCTCACTTGGATCTCAAGGATCCATTGTACTCCCCGGGAAATCAAAGGATGAGGAAATGGGAGGATTGGAGAGGTGGATTGTCGCGGTGGGGGGGCTTAAGTAGTTTATTTGAACCGAGCTCGATGCCGAAAGGTGGTCGAAGGATGGGGAAAATGAATGAAAACTAAGAATTGATCAACAACAGTATGGAAGATCAACTAAAGGAATTTTATTCTCCAGGTGGCAGTCAAAGCGAAAATCCATCCGTAGTTTTCACTACGGCAGGGGCACGGATTCTGGAGGCCCCATCTAACATACTAACGTACACCTTTACGGGTGGTCACACGCGAGTCGAAGGTACCGTAACCTAGACTCCTGCAATTAGCAGTTCTCTCCATGAAGCTCTTCGTGGTTTGAGCTAGAAAGATGAAGAAGGCAGCTCGGAGGTCTTACCTCCAAAGCTAAACTCTCATCAGGGCTTAGCTGTTGGCCAGAGCGATGCTATCACCGGATTAAGTGAAGCTGAACAAGTGGATCCTACTCCAACGATGGCCTACTCTGAAGAACAGCTTTTTAAGCGCCAACAGAAGCTTTAGAGAAGGCGAGCGGCAAAGGCTCAGTGCAAAGAGGACACCAAGGTGGCCGAAGGCACTGAATTAAGTTGCAAACCTTTGGTGACGGCGGCGAAAAGGGACAAGTCGGAAGAGGTGTCACCCACCAATTCAGGACGGTCTCCCGTAAGGGAAGTCACCCAGCTTATGCAAACGCGAACAGGGTCAAAAGGAAGAAGGTTTCCGGAAGCTCTGCGAATCTTCCTGTTGGTCTAACTGGAAAGTCGGTGAATGAAACTGGAGGAACAGGTCGCAAAGCTTGCAAATTCGGTCCACGGACACTGGGGCTGGAAGGGACGAAGCCGGCATGGTTAAAACTCCTGGAACGTTGAATGAAACCGTGACTGCTAGTCAGTCTGGTTCACGGACACTGACCGGACAGGATAAAGCCTTGAAAGGAATGTGAATGTTTTGAGTTGACATGATGATTTTGCTGTGTTTTTTTTTTACTGTAAAAGCAAGAAAAGTGCAACACAAACCGATTTTTATGATTTAAGTTGGTGTCACGCTACGTTGCCCTGTACACCAACCAACGTAATATCGTAACGTTACATGTTTATGAGGCAGGCCTTAGACTGAAGCTAAAGTGGCACTGTGGTTCAGGTATAACTCTGAGGAGTATGAAATAAGCTAAAAATAATTAGGGTGGTGCTCCAAAATTTTGGGAACCTCGGGGCCGACAGTTTTGTGCAAATTTCGAATGCCTCATATAAAAATGGCTTTTCATTGCAGTGTGTGTAGTTACTCTCTGAAGGCTTGCCAATCCCTCACGATAAGTCATACAAGCAAAAAACATTTCTTCTTTGATATTTCGAAATTCGAATATCGAACCTCCCAAGTAACAGGCAGACATGCCTCCTAGTACGCCGCACTACGTTTTTTGTGCAAATTGGTGATGGAAAATATCATAAAAAGAATATGATGCTGCACCGGCAACCATTTCATTCGTATTATTTTCCCATATAAACTTTAAACTTAGAAAAGAATGCGCCGGGTGAGGCTCGAACTCACGACTTTAAGATTATGAAACTTACGCGGCGCCTACTGCGCCACCGAGGCTCAAGTGAATGAGACTTGCAATGGAATTCCGTCATTTCCTTTTTTAAATTTGTCCGTGTAAAGACTTTCATTTTATTTCAAAAAGTGCGCCAATGCCAAACAATAAATCGATAATCCACCCCCATGTTTCATGAAAAAATGGCAATATTTCAACCAACACACCTCTAATCCCGAATACCCAGCAACAATAACCATTCTAGCATTTTCAATATCCACCCTTTCTTCACCAGCTTGATGCACATTCAATGACCCTTAACATAATAATTATTACTGAACACTGAACAGCCATGCATACAAAAACCAGAAATGGATAATGGCAAAATTGCCCAATCACACGACATCGTAGCTCTCGAAGTCGTTCAACTCGAATCCTTTTCCATGACAAATTTAGTAGTGTTCTGAGGTATGGTGCTGGTGCATAGTAATGACGGCCAAAAGAGGTGCATGCAACCAAATGCACTGTATGCGTTTAGTGATTTTGTTTTTCCTTCTTATATCACAATCCTGCCATTGTTCCACTTTAGTTCATACATAGGTACCTCCTAGACGGTCTAGACCTATATACATATAAATAGAATGTCCTGGGTGTCGCGGTTTCAACCACTGCCGCTGCAGGAAGCGTGAAAAAGTTGTTCGGCAAAGTTCAATGAAATGAGGGTTTCGCATTTCCTTTGTAGTGGTTGGCATAGGCTTGTGGAGTGGGTGGCTTAGAAGCTTTGAGTACTTAAATCGTAATAATGGCTGTGGTGTCGACAACTTGAATGCAAGTAGTATGCGAAATGGATTGAATAATTTTCAAAGAAATGTTTGCATTAAAGAGAAATGGTTGAAATTATTGTCAATTGTGTGCAATGTCGAAGTGTCAAAGAAACTTATATTACAGTGAGTCCTGGGGTTTGAATAACTTTTCAAACAACAGTCCTTGCGCAACGACAAGTCAAGCGTAGGAGACACATTACCTTAGGTAGACAAGAAAGATTTTCTTTCAATAGAATGACGCAGATGAACACTCACATTGCTCCCACATTTCTTATGTTTCGTAACTTGATTTGTTACGCAAAAGTACCGTTCCTGCAATGGAAAAATGTGTGAAGGCATAATGTGCTTGGTGTTGTCACGTTTTTGGAACACAAGACATGACGTTCATTCTTATCGTCACGTTGTACCTATACCTACAATATGAAATATGAGAAGATTCAAATAAAATAAAATTGAAACTTATTTGTTTTGTGTTTGATCAATGGGTAGAACAGCTAGGACTCGAAATCAAACGATTTTTCAATTACGAATTACGTTTGGTAGACGAAACGTCATTTGGAGATTATAATACAAATACACTACTTTGAAAAGCGCTTTTTCACTTAGACTTTTAAAATCGGCAAGCATTTGTAGATCCCCTACATTCCTCAAGTAGTATGGTTGAGAAAGTCACTGCACATTTTGTTTTTGTATATGTGTAACCAAAAACGCCATAAGATCTATGAAAGAAAAGTCGAATATTTTCTTCGTAGGAACATCAACAATTAAAAAATATACCAACTGGCAAAGGTAGAAACGCTAACGTATTTTTAATCTCAATAGTCAGATGACCGATGACAAATGACGGATGGCAGATGAACGATGAAATATGACAGATGGAAAAAGACAGATGACAGATGACAGACATTGTAAATATACAATTGATACTTCTTATACTAGGTAATTTAAAAATTAAGAAATGATAATAATGTAGGAATGTTGGCACATAGGGGGCCTAACCAAATACATTGTCTAGAATAAAAATAATAACTTAATATTAAATAGCTGACAAGAAAGAGAGTTCTTGATTATAAGTCGACTGATTTGAGTTGTCTCGAGATGTTCCTTCTCGGTTGTTGCTGGTGTCACTCTGTATGAGGAGGTTGGGGGTGGCATTAAAAAAAAATAAAAATAAATAGGGTGGCGCAACAGAGCGTGGAGCCCCTGGGCCTAGCGCATTTCTCACAACCATGCCTTGTGAGGGAATGGAGGGGACCTACAATTTTTCGCCGGTTCCGAACGGCTAATTGAGAATGCGCTTTTCATGGCAATGAGTTTACTAACGGAGGACTTGCCAATTCCTCGCGAAAGGCGATACCCGTGGAAAAACAATTTTTTCATTTTGCCTCTGCTGGGATTCGAACCTCGAACCTCTGGGTTAGCAGGTGGACATGCTAACCATCAGGCCACGGGTGGCATTAGCCACGGAAATATGCTGAGCGAAGGTCAATATTGAAGCTGGTGGATTCGTCGTTGGCTGCATTACTTCTTCTTCCAAAGCACGCAACACGCTTAGGTATCTTGGCTCAGGGTGTCGGTCTTCAGTGGTCATCCTTCTCACCAGGGGATTAGGATGGTTGCTGATGATAGAAGCCGTTTTCAATACTGTCTATAAGACGCATTGGTCCAAGGGCGTCATTTTGGGTGTCTCGTACAGATGTTGGTTACTGTAATGTCTCTGGCGCTAGTGGTTGAAAGCGAGGCCGGTGCAGAGTCTCAGAATCTTCCTTTCAAAAATGAGGAGATCCTTCATTGCGGTCTTCGAGATGGTGAACCAAACTGGGCTTACGTAGTTGATGACAGGTCTCAGCAGCTGCTTGTACATCATAAATTTTGTTGGCTCACTTAGTCCTGTCCTTCTCCTCAGCAAAGGGTACAGTCGGTGGAAAGCGAAGTTGGCCTTCTTCAGTACGGCTTGTGAGTGTGGGTTGAATCTAAGCAGCTCGTTGAAATTGATGCCTAGATACTTCGCGTTTCTTTGGGCTGCCAGTCTGGTGCCATCGGGTAGAGTAATGGATGTGGCTCTGCACTTACCAGCAGAACAACGGCCTCTGCCTCCGGGCCTTATGAAGCAGACGAGCTCTGACTTAGCTGAGTTGATCCGGATACCCCACTTACAATAATAAGAATATAGTTTGTGGATGTGAGATTCCACTCTCTGGGCAGCTATGGTTGGTGATATGGATGTGCTATATGTCAGAGAGTCATCGGCGTAAAGAAGGTTTTCGCAGTCCCTTGGGGTAGGTTGGTCCGACGTCATGATGTTGAAGAGGAATGGTCCTAGTTTTGATCCTTGAGCGAATCCTGCTCTGATGTTCTTGGTAGCACACTTTGCGCTTCCAATTTGGGCGAAAAAGTTCCTGGTGGGAGAAAAAATAGAAAATTATTTTTATTAATGTAGCTGAAAAGTTTAGAAAATTTAGCTTATGGATGAGTGCCTCAATCCAAACACTGTCAAATGCTTTTTCGACATCCAAAAAGCATGCTACGGTGACACCATGGCTGTTAAGGTCTTCGGCGACGTCATTGTGTAGCTTCATCAGCGGATGCAGGTTTGAATGCTTTTTCCTAAAGCCGAACTGCATGGTTGGGATGATGTTATTATCCCTCCAAATCTTTTTAAATTTTCTAAGTATTAGCTCCTCCAGAAGTTTACTTAGATTGTTGAGTAGGGAAATGGGCCTGTAGTTTTTGATGAGCCTTAGATCGCCCCTCTTCGGGATCACCACTATCTTGGCCGTTTTCCATTTCCTGGGAAAGCAGCTGTTGTTAATGCAGTTGTTTAAGATAATAGCCAGAAAGATCATCACTGTCTGTGGGACCCTCTTCAAGACGTAATTTGAGAGATCGTCTGGGCCTGTTGATTTCTTGGGCTTGGAGCTGTGTATTATTTCTGCAATTTCTTCCGGAGTGTTAAGGTTTGTGCAGTTGATGGGGTCACTCGACGGGTTGTTGTTGCTGAATATTGCTGCAGTGCTGGGCCCCATCAGGGTCCGTTGGATGGATGTCTCAATTTCGTCCAGAACATCAGGGTCATCCTTTGGTGTGGGCACGAAGTTGCAATGTTTAGCGAATGCCTCCGCCTTTTCCTGATCTGATCTGGCTTCCCCGTCGTTGGATGTGATGACTTCCGGTAATGCGTTCTTTGTGCCAACTATCCTGTTTATCTACTTAAAAACATCTGGTCCAGGTTTTATGTTGTCCAGTCTCTTCCGGAAGTGGACGTCTTTGCGACAGATGACAGATGAGAGATGACAGATGAAAAACGACAGATGACGGATGACAAATAACAAATGAAAGATGAAAGATGGCGTATAAAATCTGACAGATGACAGAAAACAGGTAATAGATGGCAGATGATAAATGCCAAACGTTGGATACAAGGGAAAAGAAACGAAATTAAGCTTTCATCCTTCGGAAGCTTAGCTATGCTGAGGTTTTGCCTATTTGTCTAAAACTTTATACAAAAATTTCTGACGTGGTGAATTCAAATGTGTTTTATTTAAAAAAAAACACATCACTATATTTTGCCAACTAAATTAAGAATTTAGTTAAAGTTAATAATTCAACATGAATCTGTCCAAAATGTGCTGAAGATGTAGTGCCGTTTTTATAAAGAAATTTTAAAGAATGAGTAAGCTAACAGACCTCTAAGTGACACTTTTTGTATATGTTCTCTGTCTCTTAAGGTTGTGTTGGTCTATTCATTGATTAAGGACCTCCTCTAATTTTTTATTTTTATAGATCCGGCTGAAGATGTGTGAAGTGGGTGTGAAATGTGAATGTAGTACTTTTTTATACTTGGGCTGTGACTCTGTTCGACATCATTTGCTTTTAACTTAAACCAGCCGCAGCTATGTCGCTATTGAATTGTATAAGTACCCTTCATCATAAACTTTTCTATAACTCACCTCCTCTTTTCATTCTACACATTCTTGCGTTTAATCAACTGACATGTTGTGCTGTCGTATTGAGTCTAAACATAGCACAATTAAATTATCTTAGCAGGTTTTGACAGAAGATAGTTCCATTCCATCGAACAACATCACCCGAGCCCCACAACTATCAATTGAATTACTGTCCAAATGAATCTGCTCACCTCTATCTTAGACACACATCTCAAGCAACAATGTGTACCGAACACAACTTCACGCCAGGAACAACTCAATTTGAACCTGCTCCAGCATAACCAAACTATGCACACTAGCTCAACCACCCAGATCATGCCCAATGGCCTGTCAAGTGGAATGGCCAACCAACAATACACCTTGTTGGCCAGATGTTTGCTGATGTTGTTGTTCCATCAGTCTCATGGAAAATTGATACCTTGAATATGCACACACACACACACGCTTTTTTGTTAAAATTACAAGCCAAAACAAACGGTACACTGTCCATCTGGCCAACCCATCTCCGGTAACCAATATAGAGCAGCTTGGATTCAGTTATTGGGGTACACACTTACAGGTTCCAATGCACTCTCCCCCAAACTAACCACTGAAGCGTGACTCGCCGCATATGGAATTTTTGATATCAAACCCACTATATGACATCTAAACTGACACATATTAAGTGCGCGGAACATTGAAAACGTTGAGAACAGCCAGCATTAAGTGGGCGCGGAAACACTTAAAAGTCAGTCAGCTGCATATGAATATGGTGGGACCATATATTGGCTTTGAACTTGAAATGATTTTGGGGCGAAACTCATGTGAAACCGTGTAGAGAGTTTGTCTCACAATGGTTGACGCTCAACACATTAACTTATTATTCTCTAAGCCATCAACTATAACAAGTGCCGTTGCATCGTCATGTTGATTTGGTATTTCGTTTTATGGAAAGCTTTGGATTGACTCCAAATAGATTTGCAATTGGGACTCCTATTTGAGCGTCAAAGAAGAGGTGCTCTGAAAAAAAAAGACAGAAAGTATATCACAATCTTTCATTCCTAACTGAACTCTTGTACGTTTGGATTCTATAAGGAGATACGAGTTCTAAATTATTTATTTGATTATCGTTCCCCATTTCCTCCATAGCCTTTTAGCACCGGACTTCGATGAAAAAAGCTCAACTGTATAACTCCAAGGTTAATTATTGTTGAACGGAATCTCGTTACCTAGAATGCAAATGGAATTTTATATGAAGGCAAATGGAAAAGAATGGAGTTTTTCTTTGAAATTGATCGATTCACATCATGGTATCGTCGATTACCAAGCAGACGTGGAAACCATTTATACTTGTTCTTGACAGCTCTTTCAATCTTGGGTTAGAAACACTTTCCTCTGAAATGAAAGAACACGCGATCAAAGGAAATCATTGAAATTGTTTTTTAGTCTTTCTACATTTTCTTCCTTCTGTTTGTGATAGCAAGGTATGCAGTGGTAACACTTAAGTTCTAAACTCAAATCAACTTTTGAGTTGTACCCTTGCATGATGCGAATGTATCAGAAACGTCGTAGTAAAGAAAAGTCGATCAATAACCGAAATTGTAGATGGGACCACAACATACTTTTGGTCTACATCAATATCATTTTTGGACTTTTGGTAGAGAAGTTAAAGCTTTCGAGCTATTCTAATTGGGCGCCATTTAACAAATAAACCTTTTTAGCTTGATATTTCGCACTGTTTTCTTAGATGAGGCATCTACCATGAATAAATAGATCAGTAAAGCTTCCCGACTTCTGCAATGTCTTTCAAGCAGAAATACTCGCAGTGTGCGAAGTCGCAAAGTACCTAGTTACACAAAACTTGATCAACAAAAATATTGAATTCTTCATTGAATTCTTCATAGACTAAAGCTATCTCATCCATTACCACAAAATCCAGACTTGTAAAAAGCTGTCGTAGTAATCTTAGACTGCTCAGCGAAACAAACACCAGTTAGAGGAAGTTCGTCAAATATGGCCTATCTTTAATATTTTTGGAAATTAAACCATAAATTTAAGTTCAATTCTTTTATTATTTTTCTTACACACTCTTCGACTTCATTTATTTTTCAGTGTTAAGAACAATAGTTAATAAAACAAACATAATAAAAAGTTAAAAAAAAGTTAAAGAACTTCAAAATTACGATTTGTAAAAATTGCTGTTAATATGGCTCACCCTGTTTGAAATATGGCCCTAACTCAATATATGCGCTTAATATAATAATAATAATAATAATATAATTAATAATAACGTGCGCTTAGTTCGAATAATAAAACTTCACTTTTCAATTTATTTCAACCACTTTTATTCAGTATCTTTACTTTATTCGATCTCAACTCGACTTTTGGACTATCACTTGTAGACAATTTACTCTTCACTTTATCACTCTATAATAAAAACTGCCCTCTGGTTGCCTCGGGCGGGCTATTTATATCGAATGACATTTCATCTAGAACTCTCCAGTAGTTTCCACATGGTCTGCACTCTCCACTATTTTGGCTGTTAAACATTTTCTCTCCTAGAATATTTCTACACTTACACTAGTGTTGCCACTTGTATTTTCGGTTGAACGTTTTCGATTAGGAAATTGGTATTAAATGTTGGGTTCACGTTACAATAGTATCAAAAAAATAAGAAGAATACATAAAAGTATTTATTTTTGAAAAGAGTAACGAATTTAACATAATATTCAATGCAAAAACACTTAAGGAATCCTACCCTAAAATTACAACGAAAGCAAATAAAATTAAAAACGCATTATATCTGCCAAGAACGTCGCGTCACACTGACCACGATAGACTGAGGCTCAACCGGTTTGATCATGTTTACAATGAGTTTATTTTTTTCTTTCACTTTGAACTTTGGTTTGGGGAATACAGTGGTAGGCCATATTACCCACATAGGTCACATTTGCCGCAGTTACTCTAATTTAACCTGGGTTCCAGAATCAAACACAATTTTTTAAAAACCTCCAATGACAGGTGGTCATCTTTAGAAACATGCTGAATCTCCAGAAACCTTTGGCCAGATATTTCCAAGAAAAAAACAGAATTTATACTCCAGCTAAGCAGACCTCGGCTCTCTATTTTGAATTGCATTCTCACGGGCCACAACTCGTTGAGTACAAACATGATGAAATGGGTAGCCACATCGTGAGAATGGGCATTAGCACATCCGTCTTATGTAGAGGATGCCAAGATGAAGAGGCAGAGGAAGGATCATTCCACTTCCTCTGTGAGCGTCGTAGCTTGGCCCACACTCGGAAAAAAACCCTCGGAGAATACTTCTTCGACGAACTGTGTGACATCTCTAATCTCCCATTGAACAACGTCCTGAAATTTACTAAGGGCTCCTAATGGTTCAGTGGGGGCTCCCCACCCCAATAAACCAATTGCCAAACCAACGCTCTACCTCTCCAATCCTACCAACTCCTCATCCTCTGTTTTTTTTTTTTTTTTTTTTTTTTTTGAACTTATTGTTTCCGCTCCCGGATTTATTCAGCCTAACAGCTGGAGTTTGTGTCATTATCGCCACTAAGCAGTCTGCAGCTGTAGAGTGGTGTTTGTGTTATCTAATGCCACTCCTATCAATACTGCGTCAATCAAACTTATCTGATGATAAGCATTGTTATTATTGGCCTTTGCGTTGAGTATTTCCTGCCTACAACTCAGTTTGCATAGCTAAACGACAAAAGGTCTGTAAAATACGCTCCAGGGAAGTTTTGGTGTTTATTTTGATTGAATAAAGTAAAAGGCTTTGTTATATTTAAGATTCTGCTGCAATTGCTCCCACGAAGAAATTTATGAGAGAAAAGCAACTGCTCCGTTAACTTTTGTTGTCACAGCCAGTCGGGACCCGAAGCAGTTCAATCGGATAAGATAGCTCAAGTTTCTTCTGTTTTGAAGTTTTCTGTGTTATCTACAGCAGCTAAAGAAGATCAAATAAATGTCTAGCTTCATTGCTTTTGTGGTTAGACAAGGTCAAGGTACACGTGGGTGACAGAGGAAAAGATAGATTAAACTGTGAATTATATCGATCAAGTTTATTGATACTCATGAAAAGTCCGTATTCGATGAAGTCGAAGACTATAAGCCCAATAATATTTTCCCAAAAATATGACATATTCACCATTAGATTGAATTCCTTTTGAGCTCAAAGGAATTCGACATTTTACTTTTGTAGTTTTTTTTTTTCAAACTCAAGCTTTGACTGATGTCTTCACTCTGCCTGATCTTACTAATATTGTAAAGAGCAAAGGTTTGATTGTTTGATTGTTAGCCTCGAATAGCCTCCGAAACTACTGCACCGATTTGAAATAGCTACACTATCCCTGAGTGACATGGGCTATATTTAGTTTTCAAAAAAAAAGTTCCTTACCCAAACTCTGATAACTAATAATCTTACTTTGTTGTGTACGTTGTTATAGTAGGTAATTGTAAGTTGCTCAAAGATATGCCAGGTAATTATTTAGTTCAAAGGCGTTTTTTTTTATTATTTTAAAATGCCCGAAAGATCAAGATCTCAACTTTCTAGAAACAATTCCCAGGCCAGGGCCAAAAAAATAAGTCGAAATAAAGAATCTTCATCTGAAACTGAAAATCGTTTTTTGAGTCAGAGAGCATATGTGGCGCAATCACGTGCCAGAGAGTCGAGTACCGAGCGTTCGTAACGGCTCGCTGAACAAAATATGAGAACCTCTCAAAGACACGCGCGGGAGTCCAGTATTCAGCAGTCGCAACGGCTCGCTGAACAAAATGTTAGATCTTCTCGAGTCCGCGCGCGAGAGTCAAGTACTGAGCGTTTTCAGCGGCTTGGAGAACAAAATTCAAGAAATATACAATCCCGTACTAGGGAATCAATGAGCGCTCAACAGACTTCAAGAGCTAGAGTTCTCAATTGAGTTGTAGCTCACAGTAACAGATCGGCTTTTAGATATGATCCATAGATCGACACAGTCTTCCGTTCAAATCGGCGACATGAATAGCCCCGTTCACACTGTACAATTAGTTGGACAAACCTAGGTTGGACAAACCAATGCTTGATAGTGTGAACTCTTCATACGACCGCTTGTCCAATTTGTTGGATGGTTTTCAAAAATTTTTGAAAATCTCGAAGTTGGATGGAGTGGAGGGGTAGGTGACATAAAGTTGGACGACAAGCTTGATAGGTGTGAACGATAGTACATCAGACCATCCAATTTTCATCAAACCTAGGTTTGTCCAACTAATTGTACAGTGTGAACAGGGCTAATAAGATATTTCTCAAACAACTGCTAAAACTTAGAGAAGGATTTTTTCCCACTCCAAACTTAAGCGGTCATTAGGACATTATTCTGGATGAGTCTCTAGGTACCCGTGGCGCAATGGTTAGCATGTCCACCTGCTAACCCAGAGGTTCGAGGTTCGAATCCCAGCAGAGGCAAAATGCAAAAATGTTTTTCTACGGGTATCGCCTTTCGCGAGGAATTGGCAAGTCCTCCGTTAGTAAATCCATTGCCATGAAAAGCGCATTCTCAATTAGCCGTTCGGAACCGGCGAAAAATTGTAGGTCCCCTCCATTCCCTCACAAGGCATGGTTGTGAGAAATGCGTTAGGCCCAGGGGCTCCTCGCTCTGTTGCGCCACCCTATTTATTTTTTATTTATTTTAGTCTCTAGGTTAAATACTCTTTAATTTGGAAAAAAGATGCTATATATCCTGCTATCGAGAATTTGCACGAAAAGGACTTTCATTGGCTATGTTCTAGGGCTATAGTATCACCTAAGAATGACACTGCTAATGAAATAAACAATCTAATAGTTCAAAACTAAAAAAAAAACACTCTGACTAACATCGAAGACGCAGTCCATTATCCACAGGAGTTTCTAAATTCGTTGAACCCTTCTGGACTGCCACCACATGAGTTGTCGTTAAAAATCTTATTAAAGAGTTAAAGGACAATTTAATTGTAGCAGCTATTATCACTGGCCTAGCAGCTGGTCATATACCGAGGATACCGATGATCCCGACTAATCTGCCAATCTCATTTAAACGGCTTCAGTTTTCAGTTAACACGTCCCAAAGCCAAACATTCAAATTGGTGGGGATCGACCTGCGAAAGAAATGTTTTACTCATGGTCAACTGTATGTTGGACTATCGCGGGTCGGAGCCCAAATATTGTTTACAGGGAAGCTTTAACACAATAAAAGGCTATTCTTTTCGAGTTATAACCTCTTTGCCATAAATTTTTTTAAATTTGGGGACTCAAACCTCGAAGATCAAAGTTACGGCGGGACATGTTAACGCCTAACGTCACGGGAACTAGTATACCGTGTATGTACCTAAGTAGTAAGTATATAGACCGGCTGTTTTTCAACAACCATGACTGATTAGAGCTAAATCTATAAAAGAGTTTAATTTTTTAATGACGTATACGCTGTCAGATATCATTTATCTTAAACTTTTTTATTTATAATGGGAGTCACTTGAGTGGGTATATCTAGAAAAAAAAACCCCTCGAAGTCTCTTTGAGGAGAACGTTGTGGTAATTATCCACAACACCTAATCATCGGAGAACGATTTCACGAAAACCACCTTGAACTTTGTGACAAGCTTTCGAATCAATCTGAAGACAATTTGTTACTGTGTCATATACTTACATCAAGCATTCTTGTTTACGTCTATAAAACAAGAGTAAAGATAGTACGTGAGGAGGCCATTCTTTTGTCGTATTTCCCCGAAAATAATGCACCTCTCTCAATATTTGTTATCTATCGCCTCACTTATCAATACTAAAGGTAATCAAAATACTTTTGATAAGCTGTGTGATAAGCAGCCTTTTGAATCGAGTATTTCCTGCCTTCGATTCAGTTTGTATTGTTAAACGATGAAAAGCGCAAGCTAAAACAAAAGATCTGCTCAATGCGCTTCAGGTAAGTTATTGGACGATTTATGGCAAATGATTGTACGTTCCTTTTGTTCTTTTAAGACTTTGTTGCACTTGTGACGATGATGAGGAGAAAGTTAAGACTGTTGATGATGGAAAAGAAACAACTCCATCCACTGTTGTTCCCAGCACAGTTATTACCCACCAGCCAAAGCAGAGCGACCAAGATCAAGTAACCGAGATTCCGGTTGAGGTGACTTCTGTGAAACAACCGAAGCCAGTTCCAGCGATAGTAATAGTGCCGCCCACTGAACCTGTCAAAGAAGAAAAACCAATTATTCCACTGCCAACTAGGCATGAAGTTGAAGAACCTCCCCAACTTAAGATCCAAGAACAACCAGTTATTCCACTACCAACAAGGCTTGGAGTTGAAGAACCTCCCGAACTTAAGATCCAAGAAAAACCGACCACTGTTCCAGTATCAGAAGATAAGAATGAAGAAAACAAGGAACTTTATAACTACTACAAGCGTCTCATCGATGAGCTTAAGACTCAAAAAGCTTCCGAAAGAGCTGCTTTGGCTCAATTTTCAAAAACACCTGTTGCATTCCGTACACCTCCATCTAACAACTCCAATTCGACTGTAACAATTGAAAGTTCTATTGGTGACGAAAAAGTGACCTTTATTCAAGTTGCTCCCGGACAATACCGAGGAACATACCTAGGTACTTCGTTTTGGGTAACAGCTACTGGTAAGATTTTTGATGAATCGGGAACTTACAGTGAATATGAGAAGGAGTTGCTGGCAACCATATACTCAAAGGCTATGAAAGGCTATCAGAAAGGTATGACGACCATGCAAGATCTTCAGCAAGATAGGATGGGCATGGATGTGCAGAGCAATATCCCTCCAGGCACGGATATCAATATCAACTATGTGACCAATAATGGTGAAAAGGCAACATTGACTTTTGTGACTGTCGCACCGGGCCACTTCCGCAGTAATTTTAATGGAAAAGACTTTTCTTTGATAAATGGGGAAATTGTGGAGACCAGTGAGGCACTTGAAGATTATGAAAAAGAGATAATTCTAAACAACTTCCAGCAGGGAATGTTGGGGATGGAGAGGGGTATTCTTGGAATGCAACAAGGTATGCTGGGGATGCAAATGGGAATGTCAGGACTTCGCATGAACAACAATTCTTTTGGATCAACAGCATTTGCCTCGGGAGGATCAGCTTTTGCTTCGACTTCTATTGGAGGCTCAGCTTTTGCTTCGACTTCTATGGGAGGCTCAGCTTTTGCTTCGACTTCTATGGGAGGCTCAGCTTTTGCTTCGACTTCTAGTGGAAGAATAAACTTTTCCTCTTCCTCCCGAAATGTACTTGGAACGGGTCGAGAGACAATAAGAAAAACTCGCTTAAACAGCCATGCAAATCGAACGAGTATTCTTGAAAGTTCACTGACAGATTCTTATCAGCCAATGACAATTGAAGACATTACCGAGAGTTTGAAGAAGTCTCAACACTACGATGACATTGATGTCGGCAGTCTGCCTGAGCCAGTTCTTCAAAAGACAACTTTCACCCCCAATGCCGTTATCTATGAAGATCCCAAGGAGTATGAACCACAAGACGATAACGAGTTGCCGACTGCGAAGCGCTTAGACGAATTCATTATATCGCCGGATGAGAATTTCAATTCCGAAAATCGTTATCATTTCCATGTAGCCAGGCCTTCTAGGGCCAATCGACCAAAGCTACACCCGAAGGATATGTTTCGACTTGAAAGTCCAACACGATACTCACTTTTTGTAGCTGAAAGTCTGAAAGTGCATAACGAATACAGACAAATGCACGGAGTACCACCACTGGTGCATAATGAATTTCTTTGTCAAGTTGCAAAGGAATGGGCAGAGGTAAAAGTAAAACCATACCTTCAATCATACTTTGTATTTATACATTTTTTCAGCATTTAGCATTGAAGGACGCCTTCTACCATCGACCGAAAAATGAATATGGCGAGAATCTGTATAGAGCCAGAGACCTTTTCGTCTGTGCTAGGACGGCCGTGAAGGATTGGTACGATGAAATTGATTTATATGACTACAATAATCCAACGTTCTCAAAAGAGACAGGACACTTTACACAGTTGGTGTGGAAGGATACCAGAGAACTCGGCACTGGAGTGGCGCAAATGTAAGAAACTGTCACTTTTGGGTTGTTATGTTATTTAATTTTACTTATTTTTTTCCAGTGGCAATAAGGTTTGGGTGTGTTGCAACTATCATCCTCCAGGAAACTACGGTGGCAAGTTTAATGATGAGTTTGTACCACGTCCTATAGCTGGGACTCCAAAGAGAATTTAGGATTGAAAGTTGTGATTCCTTAACGATATTAATGAGATTTGCTATTTTGATTGGCGGAAGTGTGTGTGAGCTTTGGTTTTCCTATACAACCATGTAAGCATAATGTGATTTCATTCTTACAAAGAAGTTCAAAAACTTATTAAATGAATCCATTTGTGTAAGTGTTTTATTAGAAAAGTTTTCTGAAACAAAATAAAAACTCGTATGATTTGATTAACTCAAATTTTATTCAACTTTTTTTCTCAAAAAACTTTCTCCCAAAGTTGACTTCGGAAAGATGCGGACTGGTGCTGCTTTTCATCGTTTGAAAACAATTTAGTTCTATGAATGATTTTATCTTCGCTTACCAGGTTTAGTTAGAACAAAGTTTCTTGGATAAGTGTTAAAACATCAGCGTATAGATGTCTAAAGCAGCGTTTTTAAGACTTCTAAAAACTAGTTAGCCATTGGAGATGAGTTTATTCATTTCAACTAAATCTTACGCATTTTATTGACTGTTGACATGTTGATTTCTAACATGAACATATAAAAATACAGTAAAAAGGTTTTTTTAACGTTCAGTTTTCAGTCTGGGATTACTTTTTCGAAGTTAAACTTCTTGGCAGCTGTCACTTGTTGTATTTTCAGTTTGGTTATCATCTCATGGTTGAAGAATGAAAACCGGAAGACCACAGGGCACGGCGTACGTTCTGCAAATTGTCTCGAAACGAAATCGCTGTTGACGCCGATTTTAACATAATTTCGGGTCTTACACCTGTGAGTTACCTCCAAGATCGGGTGATTAACGGGCGATTTAACAGCCTGGAGTATTTTTTGTGCGGACATGTGAAATCTCTTGTCTACACAATGCCCGAAATGGATGACGCATTGGCAGAGGAAATTGGGCGCGTTATTGCTGAAAAAGTTGTCGAAAATTGGGCCTCATAGCTGGATATTATTCGAGCCAGTCGCGGCGACCACTCGACCGAAATAGTTTTTAATTAAAAACTATTGTATTTATAAGAGCTGAGTTCTGACCTTATATATGCGTTTTATATGCTCTTGAAAACCACTCAAAAAAAAAAACAACAGCCTCGATGTTATTAATTTGACATAATAACTTCACTTTCATTTTTTCTGTGGGAGACGTCAGTCCTGTTCAAATGAACATCTTGAAACTCTTTATTCCTCATTAAGCTGCAGCATTTTTACACTCAAGCTCTCCTCTAGCCAAACATGATTGAAATTTTGTTTTGCTAAAATTTACCCAAAAAAACTTTAAAATTCTTATTAAACCTCCTCAATAGGAAAACTTTTAAGATTTAAACAGGACTCCATTACTCACACTCTCCTTTTAAAAAGCATCTATGTCAAATGTGATTGGCAGCAAACCTAAACTGCAGACTATGCTCCGGAGGTCCATTTGCGCATCATATGTATGTATGTCTAGCACTTCTTCGTCATTTAAGCAGATTATTGATTATTCCCTTGGATAAGCTCATTCATCCACAGAGGGTTATTAAATTCTGGTGTAATTAAGGAGCCAAAAATCTGCTCTGAAACTACACCTATGAGTTGGAACAATTACTTTCAACAAGACACAGCAGTGCCCAGAGAAAAGGCTGATTGATGTCAACTTGATGGGGCACCGATGTTGCAACCTTTAACACACGTCAATTATGTTTACTTTACTTCCTCATGGTAGCCATTGGGTACTAATCTCGTTCAACCGGAGGTGACTTACCAAACTAGTGATTGCGAATGTTGACAAAGGAACGAAGAAGAGCAACACTATGAGACTATGAAGCTCTGCGAGTTATGACAGTGACCTGGGTTAATTCCACGTACAGGATCAAGAATGGACTTGAGCTCTCAAAACCCGAAACACATGAATGAGCTACTCAGACACATTTGGTTTAAAGATCTTTTAGTGTCTCCTAATACTAGAACCAGATATTGAAATAGAGATGGTGGCGGATGACCTCCTATCGAGTCAAAGGTCGTACTCAAGCCCCTACAACAAGGTTCTAGAATTGGACTTTCCGGCTCTTTATGTCTTAAGTGATTCCTAAATGATCTTGACACCCATGTTACGGTTGGCGTAGGGTTAAGAAGAATATGAAGAAGAAAGGTGGAGACAAAACGTAGCCCTGCGGCACACCAGCATTTATATGAAGAGTAAAAGTAAAGTAAGAGTAAAAATCATCAAACATAACTTGTACTGACTCTGGAAAAGGTGGTTTCGAATCCAGCATAGAAGAAACTCGTCGGTACCCAAAGCATGCATTTTCGATAAAAGTGCCTGACGCCAAATTTCTCCAAAACAGTGTAAGGATTGGTGCCACTTTTCGGTACGATACGCCCTCAAATCACCAGAGGTCTTTTGCTACTTTAAAAATCTTTCTTTTTTTAAGATATTTCATGAGTTGACAGTTTATTAACATTTCCACGACCTTGAAAAGAAGGAATGTAAGTGCAATTGGTCAGTAATTTGAAGGAGAAGAACATTTTTGGAGACGGGCTGGACAAAAGCACTTTTCCAACTGGTCGGAATGAGCCCCAAGAAGACGATAATTAGGAAGCTTTACACAGTGGTTTTGCCAGGGTAGAAGAACACTCAAGTGGTGCCAATGAGTTAACAAGAAGTGTCAAGTAAGCAGCAAATTGAGCTAAAATTAAATGGGTTTTATCGTTGGAGTTGACATTCGGAGAGTCATTCAAGACGAGCTTTGGAACCGTTGAAGTGAAGAGGTTCTTAATGTTCTTAGTAAAATAAAACTTAAAAAGTTTACTCCTTTTGAAAACAACACAATTTTTTCTCTTGCTTTTTTTGGTCATGCAAAAACTTTGGCCTTAATGGGGGAATAGGGTGGAAATAAAAAAACCAAATTATTTTTCCTTTTCAATATATTCACCTGCAAGACGGATAAATTTTTCAGATCAGAATATATTTATACCATCATAAAAATATGTTTTGTCTTTATCTTCAAAATACGCCGAAACTGCCTCTTTGACTTCATCATCATTGGTAAATTTAATAGTCCGAATCTCTTTTTTCAAGGCTCATAATGATGAACCCAAGTTTCGTCTCCAGTAACAATTAAACTCAATACACGATCCTTGTCTTCATTGCAGAGGTCCAAAAATGCACGTGAACACTCTACGCGCCGTTGTTTTTGCGGAGGCACCCATCTTGCGCTGACCTTAGACGCGCCAAGATGATCATACAGGATTTCAAAAATGGTTGTATCGGATACTAAAACCATTTCCGCGAGTTGTTTCTTCTTTAGTCGAGCATCCTCGAGTACAATTTTTTCGACTTTTTGGATAAGTTCTGGCGTGGTCACCTCGATGCTTCTGCCCGGCCTCGGGTTGTCTTCAAGTGATTCCCTTCCTTGTTTGAATAAACTGTGCCACTTGTACACCATGGTTTTTCTTGGGCAAGAGTCGCCGTAAACCGATGACATCTCATTCAGTATGGTTAGGTTAGGTTAGGTTGAAATGGTTGTCAGGAAAACAACTGACACACTTAGACCAGTATTAGGTCCATTGTGATACCATAAGAATTAAGTGAGGAAGAACCCCACTTAACAAAACCATTTGGAGCTTTTTATGAAGCGAAAGAGATGCAGGATATCAGTGTTCGCCAGATCGTTTAGATCATCGAGGAAATATTTTCCAAGATGCCGTTTTCTTTTAATGGAGAGTGCAGGACATGAGCAGAGGTGGTGTGGAATAGTTTCTTCCTCCTCCTCATCTAAGCAACTTCTACAGAAGTCATTTGAGGGAACACCAAGTCTTATGGCGTGTCTGCCTATCAGACAATGTCCGGTAATGACATTGATTACGGAGCTAAAGTGCAATCTTGTTATGGATAGCAAATGCCTTGTGCGTTTTGGATCAAGTCCTGGCCATAGCTGTTTTGTTGCCACACACGTGGTGATACTGTTCCACCAATGATTTGTTCTATCCATTGCCTCTTGCTTTAGCATAAGTTTACATGTAGCGATTGGTATACCGATATTCAACCTGCTGGTTGATATCGGTAGAACGGTTCCTTTTCTGGCGAGTTCATCGGCCTTACAGTTGCCCGCGATAAGTCTGTGCCCCGGCACCCAAATAAGGTGAATATTGAACTGTTCAGCCATCTCCTTAAGAGACAGGCGACAGTTAAGGGCGGTTACTGAGTTCGTGGAAACGGCGCCGAGTGATTTGAGGGCTGCCTGACTGTCTGAGAAAATCCGGATATTCGCTGAGGATATCACGTTTTCTTTTAGCCATGATAGGACCTCTTTGATCGCCAGAATTTCCGCTTGGAACACGCTACAATGGTTTGGGAGGCGGAATGAGAGACTTACGTTAAGTCGTTTTGAGTACACCCTGCAGCGCAGCCAACCCCTTCCTCGGTTTTTGACCCATCTGTATAGAAATGAATTGAATCATCTCTCAAAAATTCTTCGTCCTCCCAGGTCGTTCTCGTTGGGATTGAGACAGGGAACTTATTATCAAAAACCAATTGGGGGATGGTGTAGTCAGAGTGGCAAGGGAGCAAGGTCATCTTCCTTCAGGCCGTTTTCGGACATTGAGTCGTCTGTTTCATCCTCTTCTGATGTTACGGAGGAGGCACTGGGGGGATCTACTTCCATTTCAGGGAGTTTTTCGCCTTCAGCGCTTACCAGACTTGTTGTGTTCGAGGCAGAAGGAGCGTTTACGCTTTCTTCGACTTTTTTTATATATTCTTAAGGTTATGGTCGCCCATCCGAACTTAATCTTACCTTGGGTTTCAGCTAGAGGGGCCATCGAGTCTTTGTTGATGACTATAATAGCCGATCTATTGGGACCGTCTGGTTCCTCCAACTTTGCTACCTTCCAGTCGTGAGTAGGTAGGGATGGGTTACCAAATTGGATCATCTTTAGAATTATTTCTTTGTCGGAGAGCTCTGCTGGTATTCTGATGCGAGCTCTTGGTCTGCAAGGAATTTCCTCCTTTGCTACAACCTCGATCTTTGCACCAAGCCAGAGACCTTCTAGACGGCTGACTGCAAGCTTGTACAGACTTTGCGATCTCTCTCCATCAAAGGCAATTAGCTTGACTCGCCCCTGGTACCAACCCGCATCTTCAAAAGTTGCAGGTTCTCCCGGGTTCTCCATCATGAGAGCCCAATAGGAAGTCTGGAGCTTGTTCAAGATCATTGTCCACTGATCAAAAGTAATTGCGCCATCTGCATTGCTCTTGTCAATTATGGCGACTACTGTTTTGTCCTTTAACACTTCGCTAAAGGACAAGTCTTTTCTGGTGGAGGTGCTGATGTGCACCTTTGATCGCTTAGGTTCCGGGATGGTTCCTTCGCATGATCTGTTTCTTTTAGAGGAATCGCCGGTGGGGATTTTGGCAATGATGCTCTTAGCCCACGTAAGTTTAGCGTCCGCATCAGAAGCTCGCTTGTCTATTGGTGTTTCACCAAGAATCTTAACGAGCCTCCTTGCATTTCGCCGTTTCCTACGATTTGGGGGTGGGAGCTTCTCTTCCTCACTGGGAGCAGAGCATATTTCAGCGCCACTCTCACTGGGAAGGGAAATTGCCTCCGTGCTCGTAAGGGGGGGTTCTTCCTCTCGGTCGGACGGTAATTCACGGTGTCGTGAGTTGGAACAGACCCCTCCGTGCACTCATGAGGATGGGATTGGGTTGTGGGATTGGGAGTGCAGCAGAGATTCACTACTGCACGGTCAATAATTTGGGTACTAGTTTCCGCATTTGATGAAGTGCTGGCGTGACAAGCAGAGGGTTCACAATAATTCACTGCTTCCCCTTTTTTTGCCAAGGGCAGTTCCACCAAATTTGGAGGTTGAGTACTACCAATGAAGGCGTTTGCACCACCACTGGTCGTAGCGTCTAGGATTGAAGGTGTTCCTCCCTCCCCGGATGGTTTTTCAACCCTTCCAGTGAGTTTGGTCGACCCACAATCCCTACCGCTTTTCGCTTTTTGTTGGTTCTTGTTAATAATAGTTGTCACTGGCGACTTATCCTCTTTCGAGGCCAAGCCATCGCCGGCAGTCGCGACTCCTGCCGACTTTTGGACGTATATCCCCGTCCGTTTTTTATTTCCTTTTATTAACTTTTTTTCCATTTTTGATTTTCAAGTTTTCTAACATTGAGGTTATTTTGAGTTACTTTAGTTGAGAGGATTCCGCAGCTGGATTGCTGGAGATCCCCTCGTAAGCACCCTCACCACGACAAGGTCAACTCATGGAGGGTGAAAGTAGTATGGTCTGAACTGATTTTCCTTGTTCGATAAGGAACTTTATTACGGCACGATATTCGATTTTCTCCATATTTCACTTTTTACTTCCGATAATGTTGCTTGGTTTACTATAGCTGGAAGAAAAATTTTCTAAGAACAATGAAATCTCGTATTTATACTAATTATGAATAGGTGAACTCGCTACGACTACAATGAGCATAATCTCCCCCTCTAACCCCCTCTTTCCGCGAATATAAAAACGCACCCTCGTATATACATATTACCATCAGTTTGAATAAATTACGGTTATGTACGGTCGGTCGTCTTTACGTATTCGAAAACATACTTCCTTATCCCTCAGATCTGAAAACCAACTATAGTTGAATAGGCCTTCATGACGATCGCTCATCAGTATTATAAAAGGACACAACCTACTAGACTACCACAAAAAGAAAATGGGTCTTTGCACCGACCGACGACTTGTGCAGAGGGTGCAATTACGAAGATGAACAGGAGGATACCACTCACTTCCTTTTTCACTGCCCAGCAATCTGCCGAACAAGGAAAAAATTTCTAGGCATTTACTTCTTCAAAGAACTAGAAGTATTATCAGACACTCCCAGAAACAGCAAGTTGAACTTCATTAAGGTCACAAAATGGTTAAAAACTGACCAACCATTAACTCGTAACGTCCTTGAAACGTTAAAATACTCCAGGGCATCACAATGAATTTTCATTGATCTAAGTGTGGCGTCAGTCCATTCTACCTACCTATCTCTCATCAATTTTTCAATACCCGTTACCCGAATTTTCGAATCGAACCACAAATGCGCTTTGGGGCAATTCTTTCTCATTCCGTCGAGAATTAAATTAGATAACATTTCAGCGTCAACGACTAAATTTTATTGTATTCAAAAAAAATTCTCGGAAAGAGATAAGAGTTATGCGTTTGCATGAGACTGCCCCCTTAAAAAATGAATTGCAATCTAAATAAGGGTTTCTATAAATAAAGCAGTAAGAAATGAGGTGCTGACAAACGCAGAATTTTAGTAGATAGCTCTGTTTTATTTTTTTATGAAACCAATATGTGTTTTATAAAAATAATTGTAGTCTCCACACTTCAAAGTTCAGTAAAATTATGTAATGGCTTTAAAAAACATGGTGTGTTACCCGTGGCCTGATGGATAGCATGTTCCCCTTTTAACCTATAGAGGTTCGTGGTTCGAATCCCAACAGAGGCACGGCTATCGCCTTTCGGGAGGAATTGGCAAGTCCTCCGATAGTAATTTCATTGCCATGAAAAGCGTTTCTAGATTAGCCTTTCAAAACCGTCAAAGAAATTGTATGTAGGTCCCCTCCATTCATTCATATGGCATGGTTGTGAGAAAAACGCTATACCCTCGCTCTGTTGCGCCAACCCATTTTTTTTTTTTTTTTTTTTAATTTTTATTGAAAAACATGGAAATTGCACGAACTAGCTAAACAAGTTCATGAAGGGGAGTTTTCAACTACATACGTAAAAATCAATGAAAATTCTTAAACATCGAAACGAAAAATTTAACAAATAGTTTTATAGTTTAAATGCTGTTGCATTCAAATTAAAAAAAATTCCAAACTCTTTGCATGTACAAAATTCAATTCTTCCTTTCTGATCAATTTTCTACAGACCGAAAGTATAACTTTTCCATACATAAATTCAGGAAATTCAACACCGCTCCGGGCTTTAAGATCTTCAGTTTACCCAAAATAATTAATTAAAATGTTTTTTCCTATAATTCTAACAATTAAAGGCTAAATTGTTGTGCTTTAAAGTTCCTACTACTCTCAGCAATTGTCTAAGTTGCTCTAAGTTAGCTTATCAGTAAAAGCTCAGCAAAGATATGATAGCTTATCATTGTTTTAAACCAACGTTGACTTTTTGAATTCCTTTTTGACAGCCGCAAGTATTCGCAACAAAGAATATATTTTTTTACTTTGCTTATCCAAAATTAACTACGCACAATATAAAACAATTTGTAATACAAAGTAAATCAGTTTTAACATTTTCGTTAAAATCACGAATTTATTATAAATTGGTCTTAGAGTTGGTATTTGCTGCAGGTTTCAAACGGATATCGGCTTCGTAGAGCTTTGTTCTCGTGGCACCAACAGTTCAATTTCCTCTCCACTTTATTTTGATATGAAAATTCTCCCATCACAATTTTAAATTCATCTTCAATCAACTTCAACAGGTCTCAACACAAATTCCTCAAAAGGCAACGACAGACCATTCCCCGCTGGGTGATAGTAGCAGCACACCCATATCTTGTCTCCTCTGAAAGTAAAGGTAAAATCAATATTTTTCAATATACTTCGTGCAGCAAAGAAAATAATCTCCTTACAATTGTGCGATTCCTGTTCCGACTTCTCTGGTACTCTTCCACACCAACTGTGTAAAGTGCTCCGTTCTATGGGAATATCTGGGATTCTCGAAGTCGTATAATTGAATCTCATTATACCACGTCTCTATGGTTTTTCTTGCATTGAATGCAACTCCCTCGGCATAATACAAATTCTCTCCGTAGTATTGGTCATTTCGTTTATAGGTGGTATCCTTGAGTGCTAGATGCTGTAATTTTATTCAAAATTTAATAAGAATTATAAAACTTGTACGGTCAATGACATACCTCCGCCCATTCGCGAGCTTTTTCACAAAGCATTTCACTGTGAACTAAAGGGTGAACACCGTGAATCTTCCGATACTCATTGTGAGCCTTCAGACTTTCAGCCTCAAATAATACACGTCTTTTCGGACTAGCGGCTTTCAGAAGTTCCATTGGATTGAGTTGATCACCAGATAAACGTGTTTCCACAGCCCATTCTTCGCGATGCAATCCCAGTTTGGTTTGTTGCATTCCCACCATCGCTCTGTAGAACGAACTTAGGATAAGTTCCTTATCGATATTTGTATCAGCTTTTCGGAGTACCAGGACTTGACCATTCGCTATGGAGAATACCTTCCTGTTGCATGTACCTCGAAATAGACCGGGTGTGATTTGTTTGAACGCCATTTTGTACTTTTTACCGTTCTCCGCGGTAAAATTGACGTTCACCTTCGATCCATTTGGAATGGTGAGTTCAGAAATGTGACGCAGATTCAGTGCGGGAAATTGTTGGTTTAGTAAACTTTTCACTTTATCCTCCAGACCGAGAACACCCTGTTGCATTGCTAACATCGTTTGAGAATAGTTCTTTAAAATCGACTCCTTGTCCAATTTGTTGAAGTCACCAACTTTGGCTTCTAGTTGTCCATTCACAATAAAGAATTCCCTTCCCTTGAACATTCCCTTGAAATGACCAGGTGCTATTTGTTGGAATGACATTTTGTATTGATCACCGTTCTTTGAAATATAACTGAAATTTGAAGTCGCTTTCACTGATGGGCATATAGTTTCAAGTTGTTTCGCATTGGGAAGTCTTATCAGGTTTGCCACTTGTTTCGAGTTTTCACCACCACCATTTAAAGGCGGCGCTTTTGATGGTGTGGTGAACTCACTCTCATTTGTGGTGGCTATGGGCTTTTTCACCTTTTTTGACTCATTCTTGCCTGCTGGCTTGGCAGTCTTTTCCTTTGTTGATAGATCGTCCAACTGAATAGAATCGCCTCTTCTCGGTTGCTGAGTCAAAGGCGGGCCAGTTTGAAGTTCGATAGCAGCACCCTTCGGTTTCTGAATAAATTCTATTTGCAATTTGTCATCGATGACACAGCATGTAAAAATTCTAAAACAGAAATACACACAACAACAGTTAAAAGGCTTTAAACCAAATTGACTATACTCACTTTAGACGCATTCCGAAGAACTTCCACAGTGCCCACCCGCTTGTGTAGAGCTTGTGACTGAGTGTGGTCTTAAGGTTTAATAAATTTGTTTGAATTGAAGGCCTTATCTTCTTTAAGTACGCCACTATCGCTTCTACAGTGATATCAGAAAGGCATAACATTTGATAATATCAACTGAGTAGTATTGGACTCATTGGAATACTCGTACCTAGGGAAATTCATTTAAACTTATTGAATGACGGAACACCACAGTCAGCGCAACTTCGACTGGTTCCGAATGATTACAAATTTCAATCTCCTTTTATCAGTTCAACTTTGTTGACATTATTCTTGAAGTGTGAAAAACCCCTTTTGCAGTATAAATTTACAAAACGTTTCATTGTGGCTTTTTTTATCGGTCTGATAAGTCAAGGCTGAGTGGAGTATAGTGGGAGTGCAACGGATAACATGGCTCACGTTGAGCTTTTCCGGTTTTAATCGCAACTGATGTAACCAGGTTATCTATGCTGCAATATTTTAAATCGCGACACTATTTAAGGGGTCTAAATACTATGGACGAGATAAAAAATTTAATCAAAACTGAACGTTCTATGATAAGGATTAGGTTAAATCGGGTTCGTCCATTGTGGCTGACTGCCTGTCTGTTTTTCGTCTTTGTTTACGTATGTTTAAAGACGTACGTGCTGTTATGACAGGAGTGGGTGGTTTTCTGGAAGTTTTGTGAAGACTGTCAGCTTACTCCTAGTAAGATTTTTAGATTTTTTCAACGTCCTGTCGCAACGATAGCAATGCAACCAATAGCTTAATATTCCCGGCAACTCAACTTAATTGTCAAATCTTCGTCGGTTGTCAGAACGAATTTGTTCAGAAAAACGGTTATTATAAAACTTACAGAGCTAATATAGGTATGGGGGTACAATTTCAGCTTTAAAAAAAGATTGGAAGCATTAGTCCTTCGAACAAAACGTGTAACAAATGCAAAAAAGATGGAAAAACGAAAACATTCTTAAGTTGGTTTTGCATCAAGAAGAAATGACCCTTCAACAAGAAAAATTGAGCTAAGTATCGTGTCCAATGACTCTCCGTATGCCAATTCCACCGATAAAATCAACTTGCTGATAGCTCAATTTGTTTTTAGCTTGACACTTCCAGACTCATCTAGGGCCTTTACTGACAAATAGAATAGAAGATTGCAGTCCTTAAAAAGGCGATTCTTCCTCCCATTTAAATCAACACAACTTCCCTTCTTTCCAAGGTGATGAACACGTTGATCAACTGGTGCATCATAAAATATCTTAACGAACAAAAGTTTTTCAATGACCGACAGTACGGTTTTCGTAGCAAGAGGTCCACTGGTGTCTGGTGATTTGATGGCACATCTCAACGAAAATTGTTTTGGAGAAACAAAGGTTATCGCTTGATATTTCTATGGCATTTGATTTTTGACGGAAAAATAGAGAGCATGAGAAGCGCGGAATCGAGGAAATAGAAGGATGTCACAGCAGGAATGAGGTTCGCAAGTTCTACCACACAACAGCCTTGGGCTATAAGCCCCAAACCGAAGCCTGGAAAGACAATCAATTGAACATCGTGGTGGAACCGCAGTCAATGCTGAGGATATGAAAAGACCACTTCTCCAAAGCTCTATAACGGCGATGATGAACCCAATTCCGCTGTTAGAGAGATAGAACCATTGGATTTAGGCGACGTAGACCAACAATTCCGCCACATCGACCTGAACGAAGTGAAGACTGCAATATCCAAGCTAAAGTCCAACAAAGCTGCTGGAGCTGAATTGTTTAAAGCGGCAGGCGATGACCTGGTCAGGAGTATGCACCAGCTCATTTGCAAAATATGGTCGGAAGAAAGCATGCCCGATGAATGGAACCCCAGTTTATCAGTTTTCTTAACATCGCGTACAAGATCCTCTCTGCCGTATTGTGTGAGCGTCTGAAGCCATTCGTCAACAACCTGATAGGTCCTTATCAGTGCGGTTTTAGACCAGGAAAGTCCACCATAGACCGAATGTTCACAGTACGGGAGATCTTGGAAAAAACCCAGGGGCTTCAAATCGATACCTACCACCTTTTTATCAATTTTAAGGCCGCGTATGACAGCATCTATACAGAGGAGTTATGTAGAACCATGTCTAGTTTTGGCATCCCTACCAAACTTGTCCGATTGTAGGATGGGGTCGGAAAAGATCTCACCGATACATTCGATGTCAAAAAAGGTTTTAGGCAAGGCGATGTGTAATAAGCCCTACTTTTGGGATATTATAAAGGCTTCCCAAGCCGAAAACGGATGATGGCTAATGAGCCTATCTGAATATAAATGCCAAAATAAAGACGGCTAAGGAGCCAAACTAGTCTTTTCGATTCTGGAATAACAATGAATGCTTTATTAATTCAACTTAGCCTATTTATACATAATTGATATTCTTAATTCTACTCATACATAGAAATGCTCACACTTGCCGGTCACTGACTCTGGAGCAAACCCCGACATCGTGCAATTCACATAGCATGGCTTTTCAATGCCAATGCTGTGTCAAATTACGTTTGCCATGGCCAAACGTATCTCGTCACTTGAGATGGTTCAATGTACCGTGCATTCCCAAATGACCAGACACGTTTGTGCACTTTGTTGGGTATTCGTATTTACTATTAATTTGCTGATACGGCAAGTGTGCATTATTATTATTGTTTGTTGTTTTTATTATTATTGTTGTTTGTGTGATCCCTTCACAGATGCACTGTCATGTGACTTCTTCAACATCGTTCTTGAAAGAATAGTGCAAAACTCCCACGTCAACACAAAAGGCACAATCTTTGAAAGATCCATCCAATTACTCGGATATGCCGACGATATTGACATACTTGGAAGAACGCAGCGTGATGTCAAAGGCGCGTTTATGAGCATTGAGACAGAAGCGAGAAAGAGGGGTGTAGTGGTCAATGAGGGCAAGACCAAGTTTATGCTGCCATCTAAAAAGGACACCCAACACCGACGTCTTGGACAGAACGTCACGAAAGACAGCCATAACTTTGAGGTAGTTAAGGACTTTGTCTACCTAGGCGCCGCCGCCGCCGGTGCCGCCGCTATTAATTCAGACAACGACACCAGCGCTGAAATCAAACGAAGAATAACTCTTGCCAATCGCTGTTTCTTCGTAAGAAGGCAATTGAGTAGTAAAGTCCTCTCGCGAGCAACTAAAGTATCCCTTTATAAGACACTTATCATCCCTGTTCTTATATATGGCGCAGAGGCATGAACCTTGTCAAAGGTAGACGAGAACGCTTAAGGATGCTTCGAGAGAAAAATTCTTCGGGTGATTTTTGATCCCGTCTGCATAGATGGAGAGTGGAGAAGAAGATTTAACCACGAACTGTACGGGCTATACAGTGACACCTATCTGGTCAAACGAGTCAAGGTCCAGCGGCTTAGATGACTGGGTCATGTAGAGCGAATGGACACCAAAGCTCCGGCCCGTAATCCAATCCCAAGGGACGGTGAAGTAGAGGAATACCGCGACTTAGGTGGCGCACGCTAGTAGGAGAGGACATCAACCAACTTGGCGTTCAAAACTGGAGGCAGCTAGCTAGGGACCGAGCTGGCTGGAGAAGCATGTTGGTTGAGGCCCTAGTCCGACCCGGACTGTAGCACCACCTTAAGTAAATAAGTATTTGATAGAGTTTGACATCAGACAACTTTGGTGTGCCTCAGGGCTCCATTTTATCTCCGATTCTCTTCCATATTTTCATAAGCTATCTTTAATGTGAATTTTCTAGTCCACTTTATTATATTTTGCTGACGACTAAAGCCCGGGAATCTCATATTCCTTCCAAATTTACGTCCCTGCTCTTCTGAGAACTGGACCAGTTGCGTATGATAAGCTCTTTGAAATAGAATTCAATGCTTCAATGGCCTAATGCTGTCTTTTGCCGTTTAACACTCTCCCTATGGCATTTTCCATGTATGGAACCTGCTGCAATGATATCGGATAGCTGTCATGACCTTGATTATGTAAACGATCATCTTCGTAAGAATGGTGACATATTTGAAGTCCCTAAAAATACTGCAAAATGTTTTGGTTTTCCTAGACGATACAGGGACGGGACTCAATTCATAAAGCCTACATATGCTCAAAACAAGAGTGCAACGTCCATGCTTAGTCAAGTTCCTCGATGGGAATGCTCATCCATTCCCCTTCATCGGGTGTACATTCAAGTATAGAAACTTGTGTTTTAGCCGCTAACCCGAATGTGGAATGCTTTACCAGGCCCTGTCTTTCTCCTGCATTATGACTCACAAAAGTTTAAAAGAAGTGTTCAATGTTCGCACTGTGTTTCATAAAATTTTGAGTAAATTCTGAAAAAAAATTCAATGATTATATTCGTTCATATTTTGAAGATCATGTTAGATCGTTAAAACACCAACTTCCAACCAATCTTTTATCTATCTACCATAAAAAATGTGTGTGTTTCACAAAGTGATACCTCTTTCGGTTGGATTACACAGAAGTTTCACATTTGTTTACCTTGTACTTCATATCTCTGAGAACTGAGGCTTTTTGATAAGACTTCAAAAATAAAACAATGAAAAGCCGTTCTGTACTCTTCTCAGATCCGGAACCCTAAAAATGCAGTCAGTCAAAAACTCTACCTCTCTCCGGCAGGTGTTGATTGAAGTGAAAACATTCTGACATCTCAGAATGTTGTGTCCAACGTGAGTTTTGTGTTATTATTCAAGAACAGTGTCTTATCTTTCGGATGGGCTATCAACTTATAGAGTCTTTTTTTGTTGTGATAACCAAGACAATGGCATCCGTGGAGATAATGGAAGTACTGAGGTCGTTCCTCCAATTACGGTCCAGCACATGATGCGAGGTTATTACAAATTGTTTGAAGAGGAATGTCTTAATGAGCACAATTACTTGAGAGGTCTTCATGGTGTTCCATTGGTCAAATTAAATAGCAATTTGTCGGCATACGCAACTGAATGGGCAAAAGTGAGAACAATGCAACCCACTCATGTGATGGGCTCTTCACTTTTTTTTATTTGTTTGTAAACAGTCAGTCTTATCTTTAGACACTTGCTGATAGAGATATGGTGTTGGAGTACCGACCTCAGGCAGTTTATGGCGAAAATTTGTTCGTTGCAAGAGACTACAATGTTGATGCAAGGACTGTGGTTCGAAATTGGTATGAAGAGATAAATTCTTACAACTTTTCAAGACCTGAAGACGCTCACGGAGTAGATCAATTTACACAAGTTGTTTGGAAGGACACTAAGGAAATTGGAGTGGGAGTAGTAAAGAAGTGAGTATTTACGACAGGAAAGTTTGGTCACAATGAAAAGTTGCTTGCATTTAATATTTTTTATTTTTTTTTAGAGGGCTTAGTACATGGATTGTGGTCAATTATGATCCTAAGGGTCACATCCAGGGAAAGTTCGAAGAAAACGTTCTGAGGCCACTCAAGCAGGAAGATCGCAGAAGGAGCGTACTTATTTGATTGATTTTAATTCGTCAGTATGTTTAGTCGAATGGTGTTTTCAAACATTTTTATCTACACTCTACAGTAAAATAAAGTCTAAAAAGATTTATGCTAGAATGCGGTCAACCATCTCAATGACTGCAAGAACTCAAAATCCTCTTGGAATCATGTCCGTGTTCTGAGGGGGCGTACTGAGTCTCTGAGTGTTGCAATCCCAAATGTCAGATGCTGAATTACCGCATCAGTGATCGAGTGAGTGCCATTTTGCTTTCAAAATTTGATTTAATTTACACGTTATCAGTCTGCTGTCAATTTATTGATTACAATTCATTCAAATGCTGATGAAAGAATGTCAAATTGTGGTACTAAAGCGATCGATAACGTGAGAATTCAGTTACGTATGACTCGATCACGTGTGCGGTAATTCGGCCCCAGTATTCCAGAACTAGACTCCAACTTTACAATGCCTGAGTTGTTAATATCATCGAAAAAGTGAAGAATAGTAAAGCTGCAGGAGACAGAATTCCAATTGAAATAAATAGGGCGGCGTGACAGAGCGAGGAACTCCAGGGCATAGCACATTTCTCACAACCATGCCTTGTAAGGGAATGGAGGGGACCTGGCAATGAATTTACTAACAGAGGACCTACCAATTCCTCGCGAAAGGAGATATCAGTGGAAAAACATTTTGCATCTGTTGGGATTCGAACCACGAATCTCTGGGTTAACAGGCACACCACGGGTACCATGGAATTCCAATTGAATTCTATAAAAACTAAGCATGTAGTACTAGACAAAGTATTGTACTACCTCGAAGTTATTTCTGTCTATTGTGACATTTTGTTCAACTCGTCGATGTTCACTGTCCTTGGTTAATAACATCATATTATACTTCGTTGTGCCTTCATTAACCATTAAATCCATTCTTGTCGCTCTTGTATCAACGCTCGCAAAAGCACTATTCTTATCATTACGTCAGTATCGCCTCCATAGACAAGTAATTAAATATTTCCGAAAAATAAAACTAATGCCACAACCTCTCAAACGACAGCGGGATTCAGGTCTTCGTTGCCACTAGCAGTCTGCAGGAGTGGTCCTTTCAAATCCTTTATGCTTTTCCGGTGATTTTTACAGGCTCGATTTCGAGGTTTGCAGCCCGGCATGATCTTTTTATCTTTTTTTTTTTTTAACTTTTTTAGCTTTTTTTCTATCAGGAAATCTCTCAATTCCCTTAAACGAGCGCTTCTTATGTTGCTTCTTTTTTTTTAATTTCTTCTTTTCTCTATGCTAATCTCTTTGAACTGGGCCCAGATTCTCAAGACAATTATCTTTCAATCGTCTAGCGTCTATTGTATAGTCAAAGGGTAAGAAAGAAACAACTCATCCTAAATCTTTCAGGCCAATAAGCTTAACATCCATTGTACTGAAAATCATGGAGAAGGTGATCGATAACTTCTTAAGATCAGAAATTCTAGTGAGCAATCCACTAAACACTATAGACAGCATGCATACAGAGCAGGTAGATCTACGGAAACTGCCCTATACTATCTCTCAACCACTATCCAAAAAGTAATCGACTCAAAGGAAACAGCGATCGGCCGATATTGAGGGTACCTCACACGAGGCGGTTAACAAAGCACTTCAGAGGAAGGACACTCTGATTACAATAAAAAAGTGGGTTAGTGCAATGCTTAGTACAATAACGGCAAAAACACACTCTAGCCAAACAATTCAGAGAATCATCACTACGAGAGGCTGCCCACAAGAAGGGGTCTTATCACCTCTACTTTGGAGTCTAGTAGTAGATGAGCTATTAGAAAAACTAACCACGCAAGGCATAAGATGTATTGGCTATGCTGATGACATCACATTATTAGCCTGTGGGAAATATGAAGAAACCCCATGCGATATAATACAGAGGGGTCTGGCAATCACGAAAAACTGGTGTACATCAGTAGGACTGGTCATCAACCCCACAAAAACTACAATTATACCATTCACCAGAAGAAGACTCCTACCACTTATGAAAGACATTACACTGGATGGAGTAACCATAGTACCCACAACTGAGGTCAAGTATCTAGGCATGATTCTAGATAGTAAACTCCTGTGGAAAAAAACAAGTAGAAGCAGCAACTGGCTAAGAAAACCCTAATGATATGCAAAAGAATGGCAGGAAGATCATGTGGTTGTAAACCGAGCATTATTCGGTGGATGTACCTAATGATGGTAAGACCGGTCCTTACCTATGGAGCGGTAGTCTGGAACAAGAGAACTGACCAGGTGACCACTAGAAAAGCATTAGAAAAAGTACAAAGACGCGTGCATATGCATATCAGGAGCAATGAGAAGCTGTCCAACTGCGGCTTTGGAAGTACTGCTAAATCTGACACCTATGCACCTGGTAATAAGAAGCATCTCAAACGCAACGATAGCTAGATTTGCCAAAGAAACTGAGTGTGTTCTGAGATCTAGCGAAAAGAGCATAATATCGAACGAGTTACCACTCATTGACTTCCCTCGGGATAGGAAGACCAAGGAATTCAAATTCGATAAACTCTTCAGTGTTGAGCTAAGTAACAAAAAGGCATGGCAAAGTGAAAAAGAGACCTACTCAATTAAGACCCATGCCATAAAATGGTATACAGATGACTCAAAAACAACAGAGGGAACCTGAGCAGGAATTTTTGGGCCAAGAACAAAAATTTCAGTACCTATGGGAAGAATGTCAAGCATATTCCAAGCAGAAGTCTATGCAATACGCAAATGCGCGGAAGTAAACATTGACAGGAAATATAAAAACAAATATATTGCAATGATGACGGACAGTCAAGCTGCAATCGAGGCCCTACGATCCTACACAATCTCCTCAAATCTTGTCAGCGAATGCATTGACAAATTGAACAAACTGAGCAGTAATAGCAAGGTTACAATCTACTGGGTACCAGGACATGTAGGAATCATAGGCAATGAACAGGCAGACGAACTGGCAAGGACAAGAGCCGGATCACCACTCATTGGACCGGAACCTTTTTGTGGAATAACAGAAAGCCACATTAAGAAAGAAATCGAAAATTCGGAGGAAGACAAGAGAGCTACACACTGGAATGACCTCCCCAAGATGCGCCAAGCCAAACTTCTACTTTACAAAGACGTAAAAAAAACTTAATAGAAACAATGTAAGAATGCTTGCCGGGTTCTTAACCGGACACTGCAGACTAAGAAAACACCTAAAAGTACTAGGCATAGAGAGCGACGACCAATGCAGATATTGCAACGAACAGGAAGAGTCTCCTAACCACCTCTTAGGTGACTGCGAAGCTCTAATACACCAAAGGAAGACGTACCTAGGATCCTCCTACGTAGAGGAGAGGGAGCTAAAACTCCTAAGCGTAACCCAGATACTAAGTTTCATCAGAGGAACTAATCTGGATGAAGTACTTTAAATTAAAGAAAACCACTTAAAAAGTAGGGGGTACAATAGATCTAAACAGGTCGAGGTTCAATTCAAAACCCAAATTATTCATTCATTCATTCATCGTCAAAAGATTGTATCCTGTAATTTTGAATTCAGCGTTTGATGAAGAGATGTTTTACTATCGTCCTAGAAATGTTGGTTACTTTTTAAGGGTTTTAAAAATGTTTTTTTAGTAGGTATGTACATAAAATTTACACGATCTAAAATATTGGGGAATCCTGGGCCTAGTCAAAAACTTTTGCATCGACATTTGGCATAGTTTTTGTTTGGCTCCATATGTCTGCTTGCATAGTCTTCTTCGAATCATGGATTTCGTTTTGGAGGCTCATAGTAAAACTCAGAACCTCAAAGGTGGCAGTTCTTTTGGCTTGTTAGCAATGCTATCACTGAGGTTTGATGATTAATGCTGGTGGCATTAGATTCAACGATACTCGTAGTTATAGTTACTCTTGACGGAAAAAGGCACTGGCTAATTTAGCTTTTCAACATCACAACGTTTCACTGCGTTAGTTTGTGCCGATTGTGAACAGGATATCCTCATTTGTATTTTGGCTCAAACAAAGAAGTGGTTCAAGACAAGGTTGACCTTTTGGAAAGCTTGGACATTGATCGATCGTGTCAATCGCAATATGTCAACCGCAACAGTGCTTTATCGGAGGTTTGGTCATGTAGGCTTTGTTCACTTATTGTGCTCATCATAAAATTTGATTTCGTTGTTTCTCCGGCCAGTGGTGTGCAAAAAATTAAAACACTGATGAACTTGAAGGAAGGGGATCTTCGATAGATGACAGCCAAAAATTACACTGGTTACACCCAAAACATGAAATCGAGACATAAAAGAAATGGAATTCGTGGGACTTCTGTCGCATGATCAGGAAACTTTAAACACGATTCAACAAACACAAAACAAATAGCATCAAACTGATGAACGATAAATCAATCAAAATAAAGTTTTACATTAAATATTTTTATTTATTTAAAATTAAAAAGTAATTAATTTTTATAACACTAAGAATATGATGCATTTTTTAATTTCTCAACATACACACAATTGTAAAAAAAAAAATGGAATAGTTTATTGCTGTTCATTAACAGTTCGTATTTGGATATGATTTTTGGTAATGTGAAGAGAGATCAAAATCGCACGCCCGATTTTTGATACAAAAGTTGTCACCGTTTATCTCAAAGGCCGAGGTACATTTTCTTCGAAGCTATTGGCAAAATTGCCTGGAGGATCATAATTCGCCACAACCCATGTGCTGTTTCCACTGAAAAACGAAAATCAACTTTATCACTCTCTTCAGTTATAATTTTAGAAGTAAAAAAAAGTCAAATACCGTCTCTGCACACCAACTCCTAGCTGTTTCGATGATTTCCACACAACTTGAGTAAAGTGGCCTGTTTTCATGCTAAAGCCTTGCCTGGCGAAATTATAATCCTTTATTTCATTGTACCAGCTATATACAGCCTTTTTGCCATCAATCGCAATTCCACTGCACATGTATAAGTTTTCACCAAACTTTCCGTCGCTGTGCTTCATTGTGTTATGATCGGCTAAGTACTAAGAGAAGAAGACGGATAACCTTAAATGTTTCAGGTAAATTGAAAATGTTTTTTTCTTACATCAGCCCACTTTTGAGCTACTCTACTCATGCTTTGGTTTAGCACTAAAGGTGGACATCCGTGAAGTGCTCTAACCCGATTGTGTTCGTTCAGACATTCTTTTTCGAATTGATGGCCTGTTGTTGCAGTAGCTTGAGATGCCAGGTCTTCAGTTTGACTAATCGATTTGGTCGGGAGACGTAATGTTATCGATGATTGATGACTTTGAGGTCTTAGCATCGGTTGTTCAGAGTTTGTTGTTACCACTGTTGTAGGGCCGTTCTGCGAAAAAATAAAATTCTATTAATTACAAACTTTTTACCTCAATTGGGATAACTTACGCTGAACTTTGTTGTTATTACTGTCTTGCCATTTTTGGTTACAGTTGTGACGGTTTTTGTTGCACTAGTTTCCGTAGATCCACTGCAACTTGAAAAAGGCCAACAATTACAACTTGAAATAGACAAATAAAAATACGATTTAGACATAGGCACAAATTTGACAAAAATAAGGAAAATATCTCATGCTCAAGTCAAGTTCTGATGAGGGAAGTGAGGTAAATTTATTTTATTAAAGTTATTTTGTTCGCAAAACTTCTTAAGTTGTAGTGGTAAATTATTGCGTGGTGCCCTTGATGTAGTGGTTACCATGTCTGCCTGTGAGTTCAATGTTCGAATACTACAATTATGCAATAGTTTTTCCGTGGGTAACGCCTTGTCAAGTCCCCCGATAGTCACTTCAGTGCCACGAAAAGCGCTTTCTAGACTAGCTCTTCAGAATCGGCGTAAAATTGTAGGTCTCATCCATTCCCTACATTGATTAGTACAGAAAAATCCTCCGGACTCCTCGCTCTTTTGTGCGACCCCATTTTTATTTCAAATTTTCCAAACCACAGCGAGTTAGAAGTTGCAGTAGTGCGACAAATTTAGATATCGATATATGAGAGTGCCCACACTGATCCGACAAGAACATCACCGCATTTCCTTACACTTTTAGTAGTGTTTCTGTAGCTGGATATATTTGTGGTCAGCACGTTTTGCCTAAACAGATTGGAGAACCAATCATTCTTGGAAAACGGATACGTCCATTTTTATACGGACCGGACGGTTCGAAAACAAATGACGAATTTGGTTGTGGTGCCTGTTCAGACGCTTTGTCTTCCTGATCATTGTAGCTTGTTCCAAGCGGAGGTGATGGCAATCAGCAAACCTATGTCTTGGCTAAGAAAGAACATGATATCCAAAAGGGATATATGTACTTTCGCAGACAGTCAGGCGGGCATCAAATCCCTGGCGTCAAATTCCTTCAACTCTATTCTAGCCCTTAACTGCCGACCATCTCTCAGGAAGATGTGGGAGCAGTTTAACATTCTCCTCTGTGTATGGTGCCGGGGCATAGAGATAGAGACACTACAGGTATGTACCTGGAAAGCAGATTAACACTCCAGAAACGGAACACTTTTGCCCTTCTAACCGATAACGGAGAGTATCGACATACCAATCGCTACATACAAACTCTTGCTCAAGCAGGACGCATACAAGTAAAATAATCTTAGATGGTCAAGAAGTTTAACAAATCTAGCCCAAGTTAGATCTTCAGCGGTCGAACGGCTTGGTCTCTCTCAACAGAAAACACGTTAGTTCAACGATAGGTTTCATTACAGGACAGAGTCTTATTGGAAGACATGCCACAAGGCTAGGAGTCACCTCAAACGATTTGTGCAGAAGCTGTATGGATGAGGAGGAAATTATTACTCACCTTCTACAAACAAAACTGGCTTTAGAACAACTCTTGGAAAGGAATGAAACCGAAAACCTGGGGCCATCATTGTAAGAGATCAAAGTACAGAGACGTTCCGCCAACATTAAATTGAGATAAAATTTTTCAACAACATGAAAGCACTCAAACCACTTATAGCTCTAGTAATCGATCACTCACCAATTTTTAAATGTAAATCAAAATTGTCGTTCAAAGAGCATAGTTTAAGGAATTACTCAATCAAAACTATCTGTTTCCTCGTATCATATCGACTTACCAAATGAAAAAGTGAAAACATTTCGAGGAATTTATTTGTCTAAGAACAGGTACTTAAGAGCACTAATTCTGCGTAGGGTAAATAACCCTAATGTTGGCAGCCCATCAATGATTGGCCTTTGGAGTTTAAACGAATAGCTTAAAGTTTTTTAAGATAGTCTTTTCAAAAGCACGATTCTTTGCTATTTTGTTATTTGGAATGTTGTTTTTTATAATTTGTTGAACTTTACCCAGGTTTGACCAAATTTTCCTTTACAACCCTATGAGTTGTCAAAAAAAAAACTGGGATTTTGGTTCACAAAAAACGCAAAACCACAAATTCATCACATATCCCTGTTATTTGAAGAAAAATTCATGTCATTTGACAGCACTGGTCCTTAACCTGAGCACGCCTAGTAAAAACCTAGTGCTTCTTCAAAGCGAGTTGAGGACAACCCCAGGGCTCAAAAACAATTCTGTTTGACATTCAAGACGAATTAAGAATTATCAAAAACTCTTTGTGGCAAGTGGCAACCAAAGGACAACCCCAGATCTTCAACGAACAAAAAATAGGCGAAATCAGTTGAAAGTATTCTTAAAGTGCCAATGATTGGTTGGTTTACCCTAATACCTTATCATAAAAAAATGCTTATACATCTATTTCTACATAAATCAATGTAATGTACTACAGCAGTTGTTTTGTTATCATTATGTTTTCATTTGACTCACAGTTTTACACAGAATTAAACCTTTATCTTTGCCGACATAATTCTTTGAGTATTTCCTAATTGATAAGCAAGAGTATGAGAAATTCAGTGTAAATAAATCAAAGCAGGTAAATGGATCTCTTATCGTTTCTTTATTTGCGACAGGAAATTAATTGTCTTTAAATTAATAACTGTACAAGTTCGTTACTGAATGCAAGAAATGAAGTGAATCACTTTGTGCTCAAATGAAATTCATTTCTTAAAAATATATTTAGATATCGAGTCAAACTTTTATGTCTCTCTTTAAGAATAAGATAAATACAAAATTGCACTAAACACACAGATAAGGCGAAAAATGATTGCCTCTCCTTTTTCATAGATAAGTACGCAATTCGGCAACTTTGTGAGTGTCTATAGGAGTTGTTTGCATAGCGATGATGGGCAAGGAGTTATAAACGGATAAGTTTTTTATTTCGTGTACAGTCTCATAGTTAAGTATTTTTTTAAATATCTAAACATCTTTTTTAAAAATGATTCCCTTGGTATTTGCTTTCAATAAGGACACTATCGACCATCTTATAAAATAGCCATACCACTTCACGTCATTTAAAGGCTTTAAAAAAGAATATTTCATTGATACATACGACATACCTACTCCTCGACACTTGATGAATTTAAAACAATCTCACTGAATGGCTAAGAAGTCGTAAAAAAACACGAGACTGAAGTCCTTTCGTCCCTTTTTTGAGATGCAACAAGAAAAAAATGTTTAAATATCACTGAGCTTTTATAGAAAAGCACACTTAGAGCTTTTCCAAGAAACTTTAAGTGCGCAACAGAATACCGAGTTTTGTTTGAAGTTTTGAACGCTTGTTTTGCAAAGTATATTGATATTTTGTTTACTTTTGTTTACTAAATAAAATGATTAGCAAGTCTGCCTCTTACATGTTAGTTCGAGGTTCGAATTTTGGGAATTGTAAAATTGTTCGCGAGTATAGCGTCTTGCGAGGAATTGAAAAACCCTCTGAGAGTAATTAATTGCAGTCAGATGTGAAAAGCGCTTTCTCGCTTAGCTGTTCAGAATCTGCATTAAATTGTAGGCCCCTCAAATACGCAAGGCCCCGAAAGCATTCCGAGCTTTGTTGTGGCACCTGATTTACCTGCGTACTTTTATTTGGACTTAATTTTTCCAGTCTTCAAAAAACGCTAAAACACAAATCACCACACATCCCTGTCATTAAAAAAAAAATACATGCCATTTGACATCTCTCAACTCGCCACAGCAAAAAGCTAGTGCGAGTTTATGGAAAACCTAGGTCAACCCTAGGGCTGAAAAAACACTCAATTTGACATTCAGTGCGACTTTAGTTTTCTCAAAAACGCTATATGGTGACCCCAGGGCGACCCTAGGGCTTCAACGAACAAACCTATAAATTAAGTCTGAGAAGATTATGCATACGTGTAATTATTGTCGTGTTGAACAATTTCGCGGATGGTCAGAGTTCGACTCCCAGTAACATTCGACACCCTTTCATGAAAGCATCACTTTTCGTAAGGAATCAGCAATTTTTTTGAAGATTTTATTGCAGTGGGAGCTACTTTCTCGTCTTAGACTTTCCGACAAGAAAATCCTTGGTCTTATATCTCTTATGACAATATGGTTAATATAAGCGCACTATAAAAATAGATCTCTGCCCAAGATTTTGTGTCCAAATATTTTCTTTGTTAATAGATTTTACTCAAAATTTCGAACTATTGAACCACAAGCCTTGAAGTTCTTACAAAAGGTGTGTTTTTGTCACTTATCAACAGTTAAAGAGAAATAAAGGTGCTCATTAAACTTTGGTGAGTGGTGACACATTTGTCTAATGTCGCTCGGGGAAGTACTCATTTTGAAAAACAATGGAACATGTCTTTGTGTCAATGAAGCACAAATATATGTAGCTCATAAGAAATATTCCAAAATTAAAATTTTCTTTTTTTTTAATTACATGCATCAGTGCTTCTTGAATGGATTCTCACTTCAAATCTAAAAGTGGCTGTCACTTCTCACAATCATGAGACGCAATCTTTTTGCACTAATGGAATGGTTTGAGAATGCTCCTGGTTCCTGGATGCTCTCCAGATTCTTTTCTTCGAATGGAAAGCGACCGACCTAAGTGGCGACTGTGTGAAGCACGAACTTTCTATGGTGGGTTTCCATCTCTGCGCATTTGTATTCGATATTCTTATCTTCTTATCTTCTTATCTTAACCAATATTTTCCTATACAATGCTATTAAGTTCGTTCGTTAAACTTTTTTTTTTTTTAAGAAAAATACATGGCGTTTGACAGCCCCTTTCCTTACCTGAACTCGCCCCAGGAAAACCTAGTCCTACTTAAGGACGAGTTGAGGGAAACCCCGGATTCAAAAACACTCAGTTTGATATTTGGGGCGAATTGCGGTTTTTCAAAAAACGCTTTATGGCGACCATGACCATAGGCTTCAACTAACTCTCTTATAGAGTTCTACACTTTTTTTTCCGTCGCGTCTTAATGAGATAAATTGTAGACTTCAATATGCACAGTAGTCAGTCAGTATTGAATTGTTTTTTGTTTTCAGTGACAACGTAAATTGCGGAGCTGGTTCAACTTTGACTATAAATCAGATTATAGTTCTATGATCGGAAATACATTCGGGTAAGGTGATAATAGCCGTGTTTTATTGGGAATTTATATTCACTTCAGCAAAACATCACAAAACAACGCTTATGGAAAAACAACAACTCTAAAGTGAATAGCGTAAGTGGACAAAAATAACTCACTTGCAGAAGTGAACAACAGGGATGGTTAGTAAATGTAGTTTATGTTTGAAGTGAACTTGGTAAGTGAATATAGCCAAAAAAGCGTTTTATTGAGACCCGCAAGTGAAGTCACTTGCGGGTCTCAATGTGCAAGATCATTCACATTTTTCTGCAAAACACAACTTCTTTCGAATATAAAGACTACGATTTTACATTCCACTTGGATTTGGTGATACCGAATCTACGAATTTCGAAATTCGTTCCATCTCCGAATGGATTATGTGATAGCTACATCGGGAAACTTAGACTTAGATAGGGTAGATTATCAGATTCGTCTTTTCTATTCCAAAATTATTAAAAATATTTGAAAACCATTCAACAAAACGGACAAGCGGACTTTTGAGGGCTTATACATTATCCAACATTTCCAACATTGTTCGTTCCGACCAAAGTCTTTCGAATCAATTGTACGGTATGAACTGCGCTTTTGACTTCAAAATCAGAGTTTTGTTCTGAATTTAGCCTTCCAGTTGGTTTAGCAAAGAGAAAATGATTTAGAATCGGAAACTAACAGGACTTTTCATCGATCAAGGCGATTGAAACAAGCTTTATCAAAAAGATATTCCAACACTAAACTTCCCCAACACTTTATGCGAACTTTCGTTTTCTTTAATTCAAATTGAGAGAGAAGAAGGACTTTGATATTTTCCAAATTATGAGTTGGATTTCGAAATTTCGTTGATTTTGAATGGTGCTTAGGTACTTATAATACTTTGAAGATCTTTAAACACATTTTGTCAAAAACAATATCTCAGGAATGATATGAAAAAAAGCGAAAGCTTTATTTTTCATTTCAGCTTTTTTTTTTTAAGGGAATATGTACCTCCTCATTTTGTTTTTTCCACTTTGAAATAAATTTCACTTTTTTATTAAATTTAATTTGACCGCAAAGTAAAAATTCACTCGAAACGATCACACCCGTCGACGACTACAGTTGATTAATTTAAACTTTATTCAACGCAATGTCCCTTAACAAGCTAATTTATAGAGTAACGCACGGATCTAATAAAACTAACAGACTGAACCACCAAAACGCAACCACAATGTCTTTTATTCTTCGGGTTGGTTTTAGTTTTTCATTTTTCTTTTTTTTTCAATTCATATTTAATATACTCGTATAATAACAATAACAATATATATGCACACAGTATATTTTGCGATAAGTTCTTTTCAACTGATTACACTCATATTGAGATGTTGGGGTAGAGCCGCAGCCCGTAGAGTCGAATTTATTACTCACCCTTCTCCCGACTATTTTTTTTTTTTACTAAACTGATTGAAATGCCGCCCCGATCGGCGACTGATGAGGGGGTCTTTCGTTTGTTATTATTGCTATTATTCATTTGGGGCTGCGCAGCGCAGTTATGCATCCATCTTTATAGGTGCGTAAATAGCCGGTCTTGAACTTGCAGAAAACAATTGTTTGAAAACAAATAAATAAAAACAATTTATTTTTTATCTATTCATCGTTTAAGGAACAAGTCGATGCTATTGATTACTTTGGATGGTGTGTACTTGTATACCTATGCTTTTTTTATGACACCTTCATTTATTATTTCGTCATTTGGTCACGTAGTTTTTTGTTTACAGGTTCCATTTAAGGAAAAAATAATATCAATGAAACGAATTGAAAAACGATAGTAAAGATAGTCTGACTATGCAATCGACATGGGAGACCAACCACCTCTCCACCTAGACATTCCTATGAAGTAATAGGCGGGTACTAAAAGCTCAGCGGTCTGTGTCATTATTTTTTAACAAAAATACCTTCCAATTTTTTCAGTACCTCTGCTTAGGCTTTCTCATAAAAACATGACAGTAAAAGCTGAGCTCTTTTGTCAACAAGATGATATCTTTGAAGTGAAGGTTTCCTCAGACCTTATTTGAATACTTCTGAGTTAGAGCCTAAGCCTAGTCAGTTTTCCAAAATGAAAATTTTTGACGCTTTCAATCTTGCAAATTAGTCATACTCTCATACAAGACCTAAACACCGCCGTTCTCTTTTTTTCGATAAAAGGCCTTCATTTAAATAAATATTCGTAAGCCGATGAAACATCAACGAGGTAATTTCAACCTATAGGCAAGGTTCGCTGTAAATGTTAAAACAACAGAACATTGCGCATGTATTTTAAATTATTCCACATGAAAATGGAAGAAGCTGAGTAAGCATTGAAGGCTTGTAGACGCACTCAAGCAAAGCTTAACATATTGTAACGTGAGCCCAACATTTTATACCAATTTCCTAATCGAAAAACGTTCAACCGAAAACACAACTGGCAACACTATAATGGAATGGTATAAATGACGGGCGTTGCTTGTAAGCCAGTGTGTGTGAGTGTAGAAAATGTTTGACAGCCAAAAGAGTGTAGAGTGGAGACAATGTAGAAGTTACTGGAGAGTTCTAGATGGCATGTCATTCGATATAAATAGCCCGCCCGAGGCAACCAGTGACCAGTCTTGTTTATAGAGTGATAAAGTTAAGAGTAAATACAAGTGATAGTCCAAAAGTCGAGTTGAGTTCAAATAAAGTGTATATCGAAAGTAGATACTGAATAAAGTGGTAGAATTAAATTGAAAGGTAGAGTTTTATTTTGCCGAACAAAGCGCACGTTACATTGGTGTCAGAAGTGTAAATAAAACTTATTTGACTAGTAAAGTGTAAAAAAAAAAAAAGAAAAAAAAAAAAATAATAATTATATACAGTGAAAATGGGTAAGTTGTTAGAAGAGCTCAACTGCATTGAGCTTAAAAGTGAGTTAGGTAAGCGAAATCTTTCTAGAGCGGGATCGAAAAATGAGCTCGTCCTGCGCTTGCGCAACCACTTGGAACAGCAAGGGGAAGACGCAAACACTTTTGTTTTTGAAACAGAAGTGGAGGAAGAGGAAGCAAGTGAAAGTGTAGATTTTTCTAGTATAATGAAGCTTTTATTAGAACAAAAGACAGAACAGCTGAAGGTTCTCGGACGTCTGGAAGAACAACGAAACGATCAAAAGAAGGAACAGCAGAATGTTCTCGAACGACTCGAAGTACAACAAAAGAAGCTGGAAGAGCAACGAAATGAGCAAAAGAAGGAACAGCAGAATGTTCTGGAACAACTAGAAGCACAACGAAACGAACAAAAGAAGCTGATTGAAGAACAACGAAACGAACAAAAGAAAGAACAACAGAATATTCTCGAAAGACTTGAGGCGCAACAGAATGTTTTGGAAGGTCAGAAAAACATTCTAGAAAGCAAATTGGGTAACATTGAGAAAAATGTTTGTGACCTAGAAAAACGCATTGAATGTGTTGAGAAACGATTTTCCAAGCTTGAGAGTCAATGCGAAAGTCAGCTTGCCACTTTGGAGAAACGAATCGAAAACATGGCTAAGGAACTAGACCAGATGCGGAAAATGGAGCTACGGAAAACTTGTGGAGATTGTCTAAAGCAAAGAAAAGTACAACCACCAACATTCGACGGACAGTCGTCTTGGTCAGTTTACAAGAGACAATTCGAGGCAGCTGCGACAGCAAATGGCTGGGTTGACGAAGACAAATACATAGCACTGACTCTTGCTCTTAGAGGACCAGCAGCTGAATTACTTCAAACTGTTCCAGCTGGTAAGAGCTACGATTTCAGTTCTCTCGTGGCAGCTATAGATAAACGCTTTGGTGATAGCCACTTGAAAGAAGTCTTCCGAGTCCAACTCAATAGCAGAGTCCAGAAAAGGGGTGAAAGTCTACAGCAGCTCCAAGCAGACGTCGAAAGACTGGCTCACCTGGCATACCCGGATGCTGGAGAAGAAATCATCAACCATCTGGCTGTTGAGTCCTTCGTTCGTGCCATTTCTGACAAGCATCTTCAGAGATCTGTGCGAACTGCTAGAACACGAACTCTTTCCGAAACTCTAGAGTTTGCATTAATGATGGAAGCATCTGAGCAAGCTTCTCAAATGGTACATTGTCAAAGAGAAGCCATATTCGAGGCGGGATCATGCCCAGGAATTAAGCTACAAAGGAACCAGCGGAACGGACTTGCCAGATGTTGGAATTGTAATAAGACGGGGCACTTACAGCGACAATGCCGGTTGCCACCAATTAAAACTGAAACTGCTTGTCGACGTTGTGAAGTCCAAGAAAATCAATCCGCGAGCTGTAGATTAAGACCGCAGACTTATCAATACCGAATTGGACATCAGGTAGAAAACCCCCAATGGAATTGCTGGCGGAAAGTAGAGACCAAGACTCAGCGGATGAGAGTGGAACCCATATTCGGATGGAACAAGGAAGAACTGAGGTCTGCTCAAAAGAAGGATCCAGACATCGGACCGATTCTCAAATGGAAAGAGAACAACACGAAACCTGACTGGAACGACATTTCTGACCAAAGCTCTGTTGTCAAAGCCTATTGGGCACAGTGGGACTCGCTTCGCGTGCAAGAAGGCGTACTCCAGCGCAAATGGGAATCTCCTGACGGTAAATCCTTTGTAATGCAGCTTATTGTCCCTCAATCGAAAATCAAAGAGGTTTTACAAAAGATGCATAGAAGCCCTACAGGAAGCCACCTGGGAGTCAACAAGACGCTGGAGAACGTGCGAAAACGCTTTTACTGGCTGCATGTTAGAGGTGACGTGGAGAAGTGGTTCCGAAATTGTTATGTCTGTGATTCAAACATAGCGGTGAGTAGGCTAGATAGATTTAATAGAACAGGGCCATGGGCCACAGTGTATGGCGACCGAATGAAGACACGGTACGACACAAAAGCGACAACGTCAGGATTCCAAGCAGGAGATCGTGTGTGGCTTTATAATCCCCATCGTCAAAAGGGATTGTCACCGAAACTTCAGCAAAACTGGGAAGGTCCTTATACTGTAGTCACGAGGATTAACGACGTGGTTTACCGCATCCAAAGAGGACTAAGAGGCAAGTTAAAAGTAGTTCATTGTGACAGGCTGCATCGATATAGTGGCGAGGCTGCAGATGGAATTATTCGGGACGAACAATCCTAAGGAGGGGGCAGTGTAACGTGAGCCCAACATTTTATACCAATTTCCTAATCGAAAAACGTTCAACCGAAAACACAACTGGCAACACTATAATGGAATGGTATAAATGACGGGCGTTGCTTGTAAGCCAGTGTGTGTGAGTGTAGAAAATGTTTGACAGCCAAAAGAGTGTAGAGTGGAGACAATGTAGAAGTTACTGGAGAGTTCTAGATGGCATGTCATTCGATATAAATAGCCCGCCCGAGGCAACCAGTGACCAGTCTTGTTTATAGAGTGATAAAGTTAAGAGTAAATACAAGTGATAGTCCAAAAGTCGAGTTGAGTTCAAATAAAGTGTATATCGAAAGCAGATACTGAATAAAGTGGTAGAATTAAATTGAAAGGTAGAGTTTTATTTTCCGAACAAAGCGCACGTTACAATATTTTTGAAACAATGGCCACTTAGAGGCTTATGGAGATGGCAATTATGAACTGAAGATTCAGATTCGGAAGTGATTTGAAGTAAGAATCCAAAAAATCTGTTGCTGAACGATTCAGATATCTTTTTCCAGATTGCTCTTGGAAATCTTTTGAAAACAGGAAATCATCCAGAAGCTATCCAGATACGTTAATTGCACATCCTTCCTCAACTATTTTGAAATTTGGCTTGTTTGGCAACCTTCTGTCTATATCATTTTCTTTTTATACTTTTGTAAATAGACCAAGAGCTGGAAGCAAATTTTTGGAGTGGAGTGATAACCAAAAATAATGCACATGTATGTGTAGATACACGCCCCATTATATCAGATTCAACCGTCTGGCAGGTTTCTTTTTCAGCCGTGGGCGGGGGTGGGCGTTCGAAAATGGTAATTTTTCAGATTTTGAGGTCGAAGTGATAACCACATAAATGATACATCAAAAAATCAGAAAAATTCCCCTGATTACAAAAAACTCGGTCCCAGACGATTTGGTTTCAGCCTACTGCTTGCCAGACGCATTTTAACACTTTTCAAGTGCATTTTTCAGCTTAAAGCACTAATAAATTTTTTCCTATTACATATAACCAAGAAAGTGGTACGCCAAAAAATAAGAAAAGTTACCCTGATTTCAAAAAAGTGTGTCCCAGACGATTTGGTCTCAGTCTACTGCTTGCCAGACGCTCTTTAACATTTTAGTAAAATGCATTTTTATACTTAAAGTACTGATAACTTTTTTCCTATCACATATAACCAAGAAAGTGGTATGCCAAAACATCAGAAAAGTTTTGCTGATTACAAAAAAGTCGGTCCAAGACGGTTTAGTTTTAGCCTTCTCCATGCCAGACGCATTTTAGCTTAAGCATGTTTATCAAATTCAATGAATAATTTTCATTTAAATGAAATTTTTGATTTTCATTCAATTTGATAAACATGCTTAAGCTAAAATGCGTCTGGCATGGAGAAAGCTGAAACCAAATCGTCTGATACCGACTTTTTTGTAATCAAAATAAATTTTCTGATGTTTTGGCATACTACTTTCTTGGTTATATGTGATAGGAAAAAAGTTAGCAGTACTTTAAGTTGAAAAATGCATTTTACTAAAATGTTAAAGAGCGTCTGGCAAGCAGTAAATGGAAACCAAATCGTCTAAAGCACACTTTTTTGAAATCAGGGTAACTTCTTTTATTTTTTGGCGTACCACTTTCTTGGTTATTTGTAATGGGGAAAAAGTTATTACTGCTTTAAGCAAAAAATGCACTTAAAAATGCTAAAATGCGTCTGGTGAGCAGAAGGCTGAAACCACATCGTCTGAGACCGACTTTTTTGTGATTAGGGGAGTTTTTCTGATGTTTTGGCGTACCATTTTCTTGGTTACATGTGATAAGAAAAAAGTTATCAGCTAATTTGAAAAATGCATTTGAAAAATGTTGAAATGCGTCTATCAAGCAGAAGGCTGAAACGAAATCCTTTTGGACACACTTATTTTTTGTCGGGGGAACTTTTGTAATGTTTCGGCGTACCATTTTTTTGGTTACATGTGATAAGAAAAAAGTTATCAATACTTTATGTTGAAATGTGCGTTTAAAAAAATGTTAAAGTGCGTCTGGCAAGCAGTAGACTGAAACCAAACCGTCTAAGACACACTTTTTTGAAATCAGGGTAAATTTTCTTATTTTTTGGCGCACCACTTTCTTGGTTATATGTAATAGGAATAAAGTTATTAGTGCTTTAAGCTGAAAAATGCACTTGAAAAGTGTTAAAATGCGTCTGGCAAGCAGTAGGCTGAAACCAAATCGTCTGGTACCGAGTTTTTTGCAATCAGGGGAATTTTTCTGATTTTTTGATGTATCATTTATGTGGTTATCACTTCGACCTCAAAATCTGAAAAATTACCATTTTCGAACGCCCACCCCCGCCCACGGCTGAAGAAGAAACCTGCCAGACGGTTGAATCTGATATAATGGTGCGTCTATCTACACATACATGTGCATTATTTTTGGTTATCACTCCACTCCAAAAATTTGCTTCCAGCTCTTAGACTAAAAGCTTCGGTGACTCTTTTTAAGTCATTTTTTCTTTTTTAATAGGTTCGTTCGGTAAACTTTACTCACGGTTGACTCAGTTTTCCTTGACAAACCTATGTATGAGTTGTCAAAAACCTTGGCTTTCGGTTCATAAAAAGCGCATAAAAACAATATCAACACAAATATAATTATATGATTGTGATTTGAAGAAAATAAATGCCAGCACTGTTCGTTACCTGAACTCGCCACAGCAAAAACCTAGTGCTACTTCAGGGCAAGATGAGTGTAACTCCAGGACTTAAAATACGATCAGTTTAGGATTCCTTATGAGTTGGGCGTTCAAAAAAAATTGTGGCGAACACAGAGCAACTCTAGGGTTTGACGGGGACGAACCTAATATAAATTTTAGATCTTTATGATTATGGCATTTTAAATTAACTAAAACGGGAATTTGATTTTATAGCAGAAGTCACAGGATAGGTTATTTAATGAACGGTACACCTGCCGTGCTAAGGACATGTTCTTTTACTACACGGAGGAAGCTTTCCTTCAACTACTTAAATGTCTTGAAGAGAAAAAGCTTCTTAATGGCTGATAGTACGGCTTTCGTAGCAACAGGTCCACTGGTGATTGATGGAATATCTCACTGATTGGAACCCATCTTTTTCCGCTTTGGAGAAAGTAAGATAATCGGGAAGTTAGGTTAAAGTGGCTGTTAGATTGGCTAACACAGTTAGACCCGTTGGGCGTTACCGCAATGGATCTAATGTATCCTTATCCTAATGCAACCATTTCGAGCTTACAATGAAGCGGGAGAGACGCAGGACGTCGATGTAAGTAGATCCCTAGAGTAGTCAAAGAAATACGAACCTGTGTGAATCCTACGTTTGTGAGCTAAAGCTGGGCATGAACAGAAAAGTTAGGAAATAGTTTCCTCATCTTTTTTATCCATACAGCTTCTCCAAAAATCATTTGAGACGACTCCTCGCCTTGCGACATGTCTTCCAATAAGACAGAGTGTCTTATGATGACACCTATCGTCGCGTTAATGTGCTTTCTTTTGAGAGAGATCAAGCCGCTTGGCCGCTTAAGATCTAGCTTGGGCCAGATCTGTTGCGCTGCGTTACACGTTAAACCGCTTGAACATCTCAGATAAGTTTTCTTGTATGCGTCCAGCTTGAGCAAGTGTTTGTAAGTAGCGATTGGTATGCCGATACTCTCCGTTTTCGATGAGAAGGGCAGAAGTGTTCCGTTTCTGGCGAGTTCATCTGCTTTGCAGATATCCTTTTTGGATATCATGTATTCTTTGAGCCAAGACAGAGCTGCGCTAATTGCCATTACTTCCGCTTGAAACACGATACAGTGATCTGGAAGACGGAGCGGGTGTAATCTTCATTTGTTTTGGAACCGTCCGTATTAAAATGGACGTATTCGTTTTCCAAGAATGATTGGTCCTGCCAGTCTGTTCTAAATGGAATGGTCGCCCGGAAAAAGTAATGTCAAATTCGAGTTTGGGTGTGGTGTAATCTGTTTTTAGTTTGGGAATTCCGAATTTGTTCAGAATGTCAGCATGACCAACATTGTTGTTGGTCTATTGTGAGACTTCTTGTAATCGAATAGCCGAAATCGCAGCTGTAGATGTCAAGTGGGAATATGTAAAGCAGGATGTTCAGTGTCGATGAAGGAGTGGTTCGTAAGGCACCGCTCCATTCATATGAATGCTGAACGTTGGACTTTGATGAGACTATCACGATAAATTGCATTATCTAGTGCAGTCCACCATACTGTAAGACCGTAAGTATGTAAAGCCAATATCTGATGCGGGGTTGAAGACCCACTTGTTTCCTGTGGCTTTTTTACATGGAAAGAAATTATTAGGCTTGGTATTTCTAAAGCATTTGATACAGCTCTAGGCTCTTATCGAAAATGCGTACTATTTAAATAAACTAATCTTCTCTTCGTTGATTAGGAACTACTTTGGTTTTTGGTACCATAAGCTAAATATGGCCTAAGATTTACTGTCGAAAGATTTTGGATAGGTCACCACAACTCTCGTGACAGTATTCTAGCATTCTGTCTTTCTTTTACATCAAAACCAATTGAATATTGCAACGAAAACCAAAACAAAGAAAAAGAAGTCAAATCATTTAACACTTAAAAGTAGAGTTTATTACATAAATTTTAACTAATTTAACCACATTTTAAGGAACGAGACTTAAATTAAGAGAACATTAAAAATAAAACAATTACATTTTTCGTTTATTTATTTCTTTGATTTCGTTAATTGCACTAAATTTTGTATCTGTTTTTAAAAAGCTCTAGCTATTTGTTACTATTACTTCCATGTGTCTTACTTTATATAATCACTTCAATTATCTGAGTAATTTTTATTTTGCTGAATGTGTTGAGAGTTATTTGGTTTCCTTTTTCTTCCTTTTCTATTATATTATGGTTTATTTAAATTGTACTTACGTTTACATATACATTTTTTAAAAATAAACAGCTAACACTCTTTTAAAATTTTTTCTTCACAAGATATAAACTACTATGTATGCTTTTAAAACTTTCAGTGGTTTTTGCGTTTGTAGGTTATAAAGTTCTATACGTTTTAATAATGTTTTTAACGTGTTTTGCTTAAATCTTAAAAATTAATGGAGAGCATAAGGGGGGAAACTAGAATGGAAGTGTTACTTTATTTTGTTAATATTAAAACGAATTGTATGTTTTTTTTTTCTTTACATTTTGAGTTAATTTAGTTTTAAGTTGAGGTCACTTTTTTGTTTTTGCTTATCTATAGAGCGATCATTCTTTTTTTTGTAACATGCATTTTTTATAATAATATTTAAGTGCATTCTTGTTTTAATTTAATAAAGAGCAGTAGGTATATAGGTACTTTAATTTTATAAAAGGAAAACAGCTATCGAGTTAAGTAACTAACATAGACCGCCTTCATCGTCTTCTTCGTCAGCAGCTTCTGCGGATGGAGGTTGCGCTGCTGATGGGGATGACTGAAAGTATTTTTGTGTATAATTAGAAAAAAATGCACATTTGTTATGATTTGAGGGGAGAAAATGGCGGTAACATAGTATACAAAACGGATGTCAAAGATTACACGTTCGCTTCAATATACGAACATTAACTTTTCATTAAAAGATCCTTTTTAGCATTGAAAAGATGGGTTTTTGTGAAATCAAACATAAAGGAAGGCTGTATGTGTCCTGCTTGTCTGAGTATTCGGTTCGTTCGTTGAACTTAACTCAGGGTTGACCCAGGTTTCCTTGACAATCCTATGAGCTGTCAAAAAAAAATATGGGTTTTCCGGTTCTCAAAAAACGCCAAACCACAAAATTATGACACATCCCTGTCATTTGAACATGCCATTTGATAGCCCTATTCATTGCCTAAACTCGTCCCAGCAAAAACCTAGGGCGAGTTGAGGTGAGGGAAAACCCAGGGCAAACCAGGGTTCAAAAACAACTTCAATTTGACATTTAGGGCGAGTTAAGTTTTTCAAAAAACGCTTTGTGGCGACCACAGAGCGAACTCACGGCTTCAACGAACGAACCTACTATTATGTATATTAGGTCTGTTCGTTGAAGCCCTGGGGTTGCCCTAGGGTCGCCACAAAGCGTTTTTTGAGAAACCTAAATTCACCCTGAATGTCAAATTGAGTGTTTTTTGAGCCATAGGTTTGCCATAGGTTTTCCCCAAACTCGCCCTAGCTTTTTGCTGTGGCGATTTGAGGGCTGTCAAATGGCATGTATTTTTTTTTTTAATGACAGAGATGTGTGGTGATTTGTGGTTTAGCGTTTTTTGAGGACTGGAAAGCCCAGGTTTTTTTGACAACTCATAGGGTTGTCAAGAAAACCTGGGTCAACCCTGGGGAAAGTTCAACGAACAGACCTATTAACGTCAACAATGTCATTTTTTGCATCAACATTCTGGTTGATAAACAAGATTATGGAAAGTAACCCCAAGGCAAAACGTTGGGTCTAATTGAATTCTTTCTAGCATTGCGAAACTAATTTTCTGCCACTATCCCATTTTGTGTTGGGTAGAGCACGACAAAATTATGAACAGAAAGCGACAGATTTAGGGTTAAAAACATCCCACAAAAAGCTGTTCACGAGCGCCTCATGACAATTTGTATCAAAGTTGAAATCGCTATGATAAGCCTCATCCCACGGACCTAGAGAAAGTAAAGACGATAATTTCAAACATTGTTTCTGAACGCCCCTCGAAAAAACATATATAAGCAATGCCCTATAAATGACTTGAAAATCATCCATGTCGGTTTTAAGACAAAAGTAGGGAAGGAGGACATCTTTGGAGACGCAATCGGAAAACAAAGTCTGCATCTGCATGACAAAATAATCGAAAACATAACCAGTCTCATCAATTCTGCTCCAGGGCTAGTTAGATACATTGTTTACTGCGTAAATAAGCTTATGCAGCTCTGGGAACTGTGTATTGAGTTCAAAGACCGATGAGAACTTTCTGACTACACCCGAAGTGATTGATTTTTTATGGGTAGATAAGTTTATGTTTATCCAGGGATAATCTCGTAGTTCGCGAAGATGGGCTGGACATTCTGTTATGTCATGCAAAGATTTCTTCACTTTCGCATGCCTATGCAGATAGGCTCTGCTGCCAACATTTTATTTATTAATAACAGTCGCCGCTAATAGTCCGGACCAATTTAGGAATTTTGATGTTTTTTGAGTGAAATTGGACGTAAAAAGTTTTAAACAGGTTTGATCAGGAATGTAACGCCAAGCTTTGGTGGATTATTCCAGTAGGATGTTCTCGGCTGTGTTTTTGAATTAATTATTTGTTTAGACCACATATAGGTTCAGAACCAGGGTATGGTTAAGGGTCACCACCTTTTGCTGAAGTCTTTGCTTTCTCGTTACTACCATAGCACTTGTATACTGATGTCTAGTGGAGGACAGCAGAGTTTTTCTTTGCCAGTTCGGAGGACAACATAATTATCTCCCAAACTTTTTTGAATCTTCTGATAAATGATATCAGTTTCAGCTTGGCTGCCTGAGAAGATATAAATTGTAATTGTTTGGTTTTTTGCGTTCGATCCTCCGATTGATTGATGACAAAGACTTCAGCCTGGAATATAGACAAATGACTTCCAAGAATAACTGAATTACTGAAAAGTCAAAAATAGGAATTTCGAAACCTCTGCCAGTTTCCATTTTTGAGCCGTCAGTTTAGCAGACCATATCTTGCCCTGGAAATGGAGTTTTGTGTTCTACCTTCTTCTCTAGAAGGGATGAATATGAAGAAGTAGTATAGTTTGATCTTTTGATGTTTTGCAGGCGAATAGTAACACCCAGGCACACGCTAAAGGTTTCAAGTTTATTTTTAGCTGTTAATGACCGAAAGGTGATGAATTCTTCGGATTTTTATTCGAGATGAGGTGAACTTGATGGAGTAGACGATGATTTGCCAGTCTTGCTTCCATTCTTATAAAAAAAAGGTAGCAAGGTCATAGTCAGTTAGCATTATGTAGGCGTAGTGTGCATCCGCCTAGTAATGCATGTTTTTGTGAGGCTTTGCAGTTTTTCTTTTGTTTTGACCACAAGACCACAGCTGCATACGTCATAGTTGGTATGACTACCAGCGTACACAAGTTGTACATCATTTTAGGTTCAAGGCTCCTCGTTTTTCCAACCCATGCCAGCGGCAACTCCATGGAGACTTTGTTGCTATATTTGAAATACGTTTTAGTTGTGCGTTCTATGCCAGTTTGCTGTCTAGAATGATCCTAAGCTATTCTTTTGAGAATGTTTCCCTTAGGGAGAAGGGAGTATTTGGCGATCTTATTTTCTTCTTTTTGTGAACGGGGCTGTCGAAGGGGCCTTCTTTCGAGCACCAGTTATGCACTGAGTTCAGATCTGGCTGAAGCTTTTCTGAAATAATTCTTCCTGATGAACCTTTTATGACAATACCTATATATCCTTACTGCATGGATGCGTTGGGTAAACAATCTTACGAGATTGTCAACAACAATTGAACAGATATATGGTGATTAAACAGATATGTGGTGAAAAGAATCTTCATTTTTTGTAGCTTCTGGTTGCTATTGCAGAGATTTCCACTTCATCAAATTTTCTGTAGTTTAGTGTGGTCTTTAACCAATTATGTGGTTTGTTTGGGTGTCTGAAAGCATAGTCTGTTTATTCGTTGGAATTGTTATTGAAAATTCCTTCAGTATCGACGAAAGGAACCACTCATATTTCCTTAATATCGATTGAGGATCCAATGTTTTCAGTCAAATCCAATGTTTTCAGTCAAATCATTCAATGCAGTTTCTGTTTATTTTCCTGGCTAAAAAAGCTGAAGTAATAAACGGCTACCAATGAGCAGCCACGGGGGACCGCGGCTATAAAAGCCGCGACAACGAGCCAGAGTCAAGCCCAAAAGCAGCAGAAGCACCCAGCAGAACAACAGCAGCAGCCAGCACAGCAGCAGCCCGCACAACAACAGAAGAAGAAGACACAAAAAAGCAGGGTGCCCCCTATTTACACCCTAAAAATGGAGTTGCAAGCAACGAAAAACATATGTAAGTCTGCCATTGGCGATAAATTTACTATAAAACGATTAGGTCAAGATCGGCATGCGATCCAATGTGAAAATATTGGTGACCATAAGATCGTTCGGGAGTTGTTGAAAGAGACAGCCATCGAACATTTTAGTTTTACTCTCAAAGAGGAGAAACCGAAATGCATGTTATTGAAAGGGGTAGAGCCTACCTCTGACCCAGAGGAGCTCTTAGCCGAACTCCGCAGGTTGGCGGGCGACGATCTCGAATTTATCGGGGTCTAGTCGTTCACCACGGCCAAGGCAAGACGGGAGAAGCGGCTATTGCCGATGTTCCTCGTCACCCTATCACCCAATAGCCGTCTGGAGAGTCTAAGGAAAATCTCCGTCCTGGACTACCAGATGGTAAGATGGGAAAAATTAAACAGGCACGGGGACATTTTACAATGTCTTCGTTGCCAACGGTTCGGGCACGCCGCATTCAACTGCCAAATGCAGTCGAGGTGCGTAAAGTGTGCAAATTCCATTGCAACTTATCCCGAATGTGGCTGTACATGACTTTGTCCATACATTTGAAGGGATGTACCACTTAGTGATTGGGCGGAAGGATTTAGGGCTTGGTTCCACATTTCATCCAGCTTTTGGTAAATAAATTATTGTTACTCTTCTACAAAAAAAGAAAACTATGCTGGCTAAACAGTTTGGATACGATGGTAGCAATTATGCCAGTTCCATTTTGCAATAAAACCGGGATATCTTCCCTTCTTCTGTTGCTTTTTTGATGGCATGGGTGTTACGGATTTACCTGTCCACCTTCTCTTTGATTGTAGGTTAGAGGCTAGCAGGTTAATAACAAAAGATTCTGGAAAGTGGGTATTTATGAGGTTCTTTGTCTACCGTCTTTCAATAACTTGCCCAACGGTTGAAGTCACAACAACTTTATAGGTCTGTTTCTTTACTTTGTGCACAGAAATTCACAATTTGTCAAATTTTAAGGAGTGGGGGTAAAATTCTCTCAGAAATGGTCAGAAACTCTCTGAAAGAGCGTAATTGTCTCAAAAGTAAAGAAACGGTCTTTAACAAACATTCGCAGCAGCGCTTGGAAAAACGTCTGTTTGACAGTTGTTGTATTTGTTTTGGCTGTGCACGATTTCTGCCCACAGAAATTTATGTGGCAGAAATTCGCAGGGTGGGGAAATTTTTTACTCTCTCGTGAGCACTCTCTTTTGTGCACTGCTACGAAAAATCGCTGTGCTGGAACGACATTTGACTGACTTTCACCGACTTTCGGTGCATTTCGTGTGAATTTTCAGTAAAGAAACACACCTTATGTTTCTAAAACTGCCAAACTTTGTAAAACGGTCTCCGTCTTGCTCTTGATGAGTCAACATCACCTTGCAATTTTGACAGTGACTTAATAATACTTAACGTATAGTGACTATCCATTCCTCTTTATTACTTAAAAGTGATATTGCTTTCTCTTTTTCTCCTTCATTAGTACTTGCTTTAAACCAAACCTCAATTTACACACGTGTTTAAGTGGTTTCTTTTCCTTAATTTTCCCCATTATGGGGTCAAAAACTAGACATAATCGATTTGAAGGGCTACACCCTGAAGAATCGCTCTATAACCCATCAAAAAACAAAAATCCATGATTTTCGAAGAATACCCATCTCTCAGTGATATAACCATTGCCAAAAACCCAAAATTCGTAATAATATCTCCAAAGTTCGAAGACAAACCCATCTCATCCATCAGCGTATTTGTATTGAAAAAAGCTATTGACGCAGTAAGTACTGAGTATGAAAATATAACTCAATTACGCGACGGTAGCATTCTAATCCTAGCAAAAAGTAACAAAATTGCCGATAAATTTACCAAACTAACAAACATTGCAAATATCTGCCCAGTACAGGCCAAATACCATGAACACCTCAACTCTTGCAAAGGTATTGTATATGCCCCCTGGCTAAAAAATGTTCCAGAAGCAGAAATAGTAGTTGAAATGCATACACAAAACGTTACCGAGGTCTATAAATTTAAAAAAACAATCGATGGCAAAACAGCCCCTTCAGGTCTAATGCTGTTCACCTTCGACCTCTATCAACCACCGTCCACAGTTGTAATAGGTTGGTACAAAGCCAAAGTCAACGAGTACATTCCAAACCCTATGAGATGTAGAAATTGCCAGCTACTAGGTCACACACAAAAACGCTGTCTTAAGGAACCCTCTTGCGATACATGCAACTTACCACCTCACACACCTTCCAAATGCACACGTGTAATGTGTGCCAACTGCCTAGAACCACATGCGTCCTCATCACTAGACTGTCCAAAATATAAACAAAATAAAGAAATACTAACAATCAAAACTAGGAAAAAGTGCACCATGGCTGAAGCGAGACGAGCATACAATCAGCTCAACCCTTCGCCAGCACCTACCAATGGAAACGCATACGCATCGAAAGCACGTGAAGCCATTGCTAACAAAACCTCAAATCTCCTATCAAAAACAAACAAAACCTCAGAATCTATTCAATCCAACAGTAAACCAACTTCATGCACTCAAAGTTCAACCCAAATCAGAGCCACAGAAAAAACCCAATCTAATGAACAACCAACTTCATCCGCATACAATCTAACCTCAACCCAAACCGAGAACCAAACTTCCACCAACAACAAGCAAACTCTTCCAACACAAACATCAACAACACTCACAAAAATTCAAACTTCTACACCAGAAACAATTTCAAACCCGATTCAAAAATTATCAACATCAGCAAACGATAACAATCAAACCTCACCTATTTCCTACTTAACAAATAAATTAATAAGTAACGAAACTTACTTCATGAATATATCAGATGATGATGGAACAGAATAACCACAACGCTAACCCCCCAAAACTAAGGTCGCGATCCTCCCCGATCGTCACAGCTGCCTGCACCTCCGATAATGGACCAACAGGCGCCTGTGACGATCGTGGTGGACCGCGACCTCCAAACGATCAACCTAAAACTCAAACACAAAATCAACCTTCACAACCTAATAAAAAATCAAAAGCAAGAACAAAATATAACCAAGGCGTAAGTAGACACAATTTCTTTGCTTCTGGCAAACAAAATTGTTGCCTGCCTCGTCATTCAAAAAATTTTACTCTCAATATTCTGCAATGGAATATCAAAGGTTTCTTCAACAACCTTGACGAGTTAAATGTATTATTAAAAGAAGTAAATCCAATTCTCGTATCACTTCAAGAAACACACTTACCTCTCGGTTCCTCACCCAATATTCCAAAAAATTATAAGGGTTATTTTACTAACCAAGCCAATAATACCTCCTGTAAACAAGGAGTAGGCCTACTTATTAAAAATAATATCCCTCATAAAATTCGACCTATAAACTCCAATATACAAACAATCTGCATTGATATTCTTCTGCAAACCAAACTAACCTATATAAACATTTACATTCATCCACAGCAAAATATCCAAAAAGAAGACTTAGATAACGTTATTGCTCAATGTACCTCACCCTTAATTATTGGCGGAGACGTTAATGCGTGGAGTACGCTTTGGGGCTCGCCAGCCAGCAACAAAAAAGGCAAAGTTATAGAAGATTTCCTATTTAACTCAAATCTAATAATCCTTAATGATGGGTCTCCTACCCACCTTTCAACACATGGAACCTTTACCCACATAGATGTAACATGTTGCTCGCCCGAACTTCTGCCAGCAACCTCATGGCAAACCTCGCAAGACCTCCACAACAGCGACCACTTCCCAATAATAACATCAATTAACATTGGAAACCCCACTAACAAATACCCCCCTAACCCCAAATTCAAAACCGAAGCAGCAAATTGGCCTCAATTCCAAAAGGAGATTCTTAACCAATTATCAGTAAAACCACATAGTCCTAACAATAACAAAGAATCAGCAATTATACAAAAAGCTACCATAGCAGCCGCAAACGTTACTATTCCCAAAACCATCGCCATCCACGAACCAAAAACAAAGAGAATCGTACCCTGGTGGAATCCTGAATTAACAGTACTTCGCAAGACTAAAATGGCAGCTCTAAAAACATTTCAAAAAAGACCCACACAATTTAACCTAATTCAATACAAAAAAGCTAACGCAATATTTAGAAAAACTCTAAAAGAATCTAAAACTAAAAGCTTTGGAGAATTCACCTCACAAATTAACCCCAACTCCTCTCCCAAAAAAATTTGGGACAGTATTCGACTCCTCACTGGGAACCCCACATCATCTCAAATCTCATGTATTCAATCTCAAGACGTAACAATAAAAGAAACAGAATCAATTGCTGATTGTTTTGCACAAACATGGTCCAATTATTCTAAAGATATAAACTTTCACCAAAACTTCAAATCCAAGAAAGAAGAAACTCTCAACTACATTCCCGAACAACAAGACAATCACTCTCTTATAACCGAAAAACAAATTTCAATCATTGAATTCGAATCATGTTTGTGCAAAGTAAAGGGCAAAACCCCAGGTAGAGACAGAGTCTCTTACCAAATGATTAAAAATCTGCCATTAGCTGCTAAATTAAGAATAATCAAATTATACAACAACATCCTTGAGAATTCAACAATACCCCAAAACTGGAAGACAGCCATCCTGCTTCCCATCCCCAAACCAAATAAGGATAAGATTCTCATAGAAAGCTATCGCCCTATATCCCTTATATCATGCACTTCAAAAATTTTAGAAAAAATAGTGGCTAAACGCTTACTCTGGTTCGCTGAATCAAAAAAATTAATATCCCCCAAACAGGTAGCTTTCAAACCAAACAAAGGCTGTATAGACGCACTTCTCCATCTAGATCATTTCATCTCAAAAGCCATCTCGACAAGGAATCACGTAACCGTAGTCTCATTAGACTTTGAGAAAGCATTCGACAGAATTGGAAAACATGTAATTTTAAACAAACTAATAAAATGGAATGTCGGATTAAAAATGTTTAAATATGTTGAATCTTTCCTAACAAATAGAAAGTTCTCGGTAAGAATTAACAACCATTTTTCCAAGATATACCCACTAGAAAACGGCATACCTCAGGGCTCCCCTCTGTCGGTAATGCTATTCGCCATAGCTTTTGAAGAAATAAGTAGTATACTAAACAATTATAACCTATTAAATCATTGCCTTTACGCCGATGATGTTTATATATTAAGTAAAATCCCAGATGTTAGCCTATGTAAAAATGTAATTTCAAATGCAATCAACGAAATATTAAGTTGGTCGTCAGAATCTGGTGCAAAATTATCACTTCCGAAATGTAAACTTCTACATATCTGTCGCAAAATAAATTGTAGTAACATTAATCTCTCTGTAAATAATATACCAATTGAAAATGTGAACAAACTAAGTATTTTAGGTTTAATTTTTAATAATAAGTATTATTGGAAAGATCATTGTATTGAACTTAGAAAATCCCTAGCTGCGAGAGGCAATATTATTAAATATTTAAGCTGTAAGAAAAGTTATGTTCATATAAACACCCTGTGTTACATAACTAAAATGTTAATACTAAGCAAAATTGACTTCGGAATTTACGTCTACGGCAGATGCCCAAAATCTACGCTGAACATAATTAAACCACCATACCATCAAGCTGTAAGAAGATGTCTTAACGCCTTCCCAACCACACCAACACAAAACTTGCTAGCCGAAGCCGGTCTTCCAACCATCGAACATAGAGTAGAAGAACTGACTCTAAGACTGATTCCAAAATTAGTCTTCTCCAAAAACTCCGTAATCGACAAAGACATTGCCCAGGCCATGAAGCAAAAATCTACAAAACGAACCCCATCTGCAATAAGACTAATACTACTGAAAGCGAACCAACTGAAACTTCCAATAAAACGAGGATTTAATTTCAAACCTTCCGCCCCACCTTGGCTTTTTAGACCAGAAACCATCTTGATGTCACTAGCCCAGTACAAAAAAGCTAACACAAGCCAAGCTACCTACCGGACCTTATTCTCCGATTCAGTAATGGACCTCCGTAACCAAGGATGGAGACTATTCTTTACTGATGGCTCCAAGACTCCCGAAAACACATCATTCGCAGTTACACTAGAAGATGGCTACATAATCAGCATCGGAATCCTTCCTGACTTCGCATCGATTTTTACAGCCGAAGCATTTGGTATCTATCAAGCAGCCTCGAAAGCATCAAAGCTAGATAATAAAACCATAATCTGCTCGGACAGTATGTCTGTACTTCAAGCTATCGCCAATCCAAATAACAACTCGGAACTAATAACCGAAATAAGATGCCAACTTATTAAAGCCCCAAACAAACTTAAACTAATGTGGGTTCCCGGACATACTGGTATACGCGGGAACGAAGAAGCAGATTTAGCTGCAAGCTCAACAAAAAATTCTCCCGTATACAAATTCAACATATTTTCGAAACAAGATCTAGTGAACTCGATACAAAACGCTTTAAAAAAGAAGCAACTGAACGACTGGAGCCATTACCACCACCACTATAAGGAACTAAACGCTGAACGTAGCCAACCACGATACCCCTGCTTAGCGAAAACGAAAATAACAAACTTTGTCCGCCTGAGGCTTGGACACACAATTACAACACATGAACACCTTCTCAACAAACAAAGCCCCCCAACATGCAACATCTGTAATGCTACACTTAGTTTAGAACACTTTCTAAGAAATTGTATAAATACCAAAAAAGTTTTAACAGCAACAACCAACGAACAATCCATATACGAACTCTTGAAAACTCCCGATAAAAAAAATATAGAATTAGTATACCATATTATAAGCCAATTGAATTTTAAAACTTAATAAAAAAATTTACTCAGAGCCAATAGCCATCGCAGCTAGGCTCTATATTTTTTAACATTGTCAATCTACTTTTAAGTACTTGCCAATAAAAATAATAATAATAATAAAATTATATGAAACAAGCTTTTGACAACGCAATCTACGATAGACGATTGAACGATAATCGTCTGAAAAGTTACGGAATGACCCCAGTTGTTCTTTGAAACGAACACGATTTCATTAAAAACTCTTATAATATTTTGTTGTAAAGGACAGATGGTTCATATTAGGAGTCAACGACAAGGTTCCTCTTGAATTTTTCATTTGTGGGTAGTTAAAAGTTAAGTGGTGTTTGATTTTGAGACATTTCTAAGATATTAACTAAACTACAAAGCTAAAGCAATTAGAAAATTGCGTTTTGAATTCAACTTTGTTATAATTTTGTAATAGGGCTCCTAAGGTTTACACTACGCCGAACGGCAACGATCGGCAATATCAAATCAGTTGTTCGGTCTTCATTTTGACAAAAAAAATTCGAATTCAAACCGAATTAAATAGATTCGATTGACGTGTCGACGAACCAAATTTGTTCAAAAAAAAAAAACTTACCCCAGCATTTGGTGATTTATACGACGCCGTTGCATTTTCTATGACTGAAGCTTTAGGGGCTGCCGATATTCCTTTGGGTAGCGGTAGATCTCGGGCCAATATCGAATACTCAACATCCATGTGTCGAATAAAAGGCGACGAGAGAGCCCGCTTGGCTGCATCAGGGTCTTCATCGTCGAATGCTTGCAGAAGCATTTCCAATGTTTGTACCTCTTGAGGATCACAACAGTTGCCCCATTCCTTAAATGCTTTTTCAGCAGCGACAAAATCACCACGAGCCAATTGAACAAGAACGAGACCGACAGCAAGTCGTCCAATTTGCTGGTATGACTCAGTGATTTGATTTAAGCTGATTTCACGTCGTATAGCATCAGCTGCTTGATCGTGTCTGTGGAAAGAACATTTAAATAAAATTACTGAATTCAAGATTCGATTGAACAACTTACAATCCAAGTTTGACCAACAATCGTGATACCTTTGTAGCAAACTCTGCAGCTTGTCTTGTGGAGTCTTCATTCTGGAAAAGAAAATTCGTTGTCAATTGACAAAAACAAAATTCAATTGCCTTACCAAAACAACTTCCATAGCGTGCTGATACAATCTGAGGGCCATTTCTGGATGTGGATGCTCTAGAATCTTGGCTGCTTTGTCTAAAGCCGAGGCAGCGGCTTCTGGCGATCCATACTGCTGATACAAGTTGCATGCTTTGTTGGCGTTCTCTTCGATATCGAGGAGATTATTTGTTTCTTTCAAAACTATGATAATCTAAAGCGAAAGGAGATCGTATGAATTGCTTCAGACTTTGGTTTCATTTAGTTACCTGTTCATAGCACTTAGCTGCATGGAACCACGAACGATTATTCTTGTGGCAATCAATTGCTTTCAAAAAACACTCTTTGCTCTGATCAAACGACTTGGCAAGACGGAAACAAGTTGCTGAAAGAGAGTGAGAGAGATTAAGAACAGGAGTCAAGGAAAGGCAGTATTAAAAAATGCAAATAAGGACATCGCCTTCAAAGAAATGGCTTGTTTCAAACTGACTAATTTTTAGTCAGGAAAAGACTACCAATGCCCTACCACCTATGAAGCAGCATCACCCTTCAAAACCATCCACCTAAGCAAAAGTTACTCAAAATATGAGGCTGCCAGCATCATAGTCCGGTGGATGTCTACCGAAAGAGAAAACCTAGTTTGTGCTCACAAAATGAGGACAGATCACAGGACAAATTACAAAACAATGAAGACATGTCCAGCTGACACTCTTGCTACTGCTAAAGAAAAGGCAGTTCTTTTTGAAAGTGCTGGGATTGAGTTACAAGAAGTTGGTAGTCTTTTTGAAAACTAGCATGTTACGTACTAATTTAAAAAAAACAGAATGACTTCGCCCAGTCCACACCTACGTTAAGAAACGCTCAACAAGATGAACATGGTTATGACAGCTCTTATTTTACAAAAGAGCCCAATTTTCCGTTTGATCTCCGTTAACTAATTTATCAATTTATCGTAATTTACGAAACTTCCTTCATAAAATTTATGAATCATTTCAATTTTCTATTAATTCCGTCTGACATGTTATGTTGGACTAAAAAAAAAACTCAACTGTCAACAGGAGCCCCATTCAAAAATCGATTTTACCCCAAAACATGAGAAAAAGGCGACAACTTCTACGAACGAAAAAGAAAAAACAAAGAACGAATAGTGTGGGTGAGAGATCACCCACCCACTTTACAACCCTCTAACTTTTCTGATAACATTTTTGAAAAAGAAAAATTACCTGCTTTGCTGTATTCGTCGGCAGCTACGTCGTAGTCTGGCCTCCACTTCAATAAAGTTGTCTTTAAACTTGAAAAATTATAAACAAAAATTAAGTTTGGAAAAGAATGGGGTTGGTAATTTGAGGGTACCTTTTTTCTGCTTGTCGCATTAGCTCCTGACCTTCCTCGATTTTCTTTGTGGCCATCATTTTGCTGGATAGACTGGAAATAACTTCTTTGATTTTAATTTCTTATTTGCGGACACACTTTGATGTCGGGGAATGTTAGTAGTTTTCTTGTTTTTGAGGCAACTAATGTAAGAAATTAGCAATTTGAATAATTGAAGGCGAAAGAAAATATACAAGATTTTTACACTTTTGTATTGGCGAATTGGTGCAGTGAGTTGATTCGATCGAATAGAGCGAGAAAACTTTTCATTCAAGAAATCTGCGCTGGCTGATGTCGATTTCCTTTGCAAAAACAAAAGCACTCTAAAAAAGTACTTTTTTTTCGTGCTCACTGGAACAGAAAAGACAAAATTCTTTTTTTATCATTGTATGTGTGCTATTTTTGACAGCCAACTATTCCCGTTTGTTTTGTTCTGCAATTTATATAGAAAGAATGTTTTCGAAACTTTATTAATAAATGCACTAGGAAGAAACCTCCTCATCCGAATAATTGTACACAACACTTTGAACAATATTATTCACAGAATGTCTTTCGTTTTGTGTAAGGAATTTCAGAATTTCAAACACTTCTTTGTTGGAATCAGAACTAGATGACGACTGATAAATATTTTGATAATTTCAGCTAAAATTGAGCGATCCATTTTCACAAAATAGTTTATTATTTATTTTAATTATCTCTCTTTCACAGTCCTTTAACCAAAAATGCAAAATAATCAAACTGCAAACTGGTAAACGTCAAATGTTTTGCGTTGGTGTACGTGAAAGTGCGTGTAAATCTTGCCTCTGAATCGAGATTCGTAAAAGTGCTTTTTCGGGGCAAAAAAAAAGTGATCTGGTGTCTACATGTAACGTATTTCGAGCAAAAAAGCACTTTTAAAAGTGCTTTTGTGTACCACTGGAAATCGACATGAGTCAAGTTTTTTTGTTAGCTGTCAGATGAGGTAAGTGATGCCAAAACAACATAAACTGGATAGGAGCTTTTAGTGAAGCGCAAGTTTAGATAGAAAATGATTTTGCTGGACACATTCATAAAAAGCACGGCCCAACTTTTGTCTAGTGAAATCACCCACAAAGTTAAATTCGCTTAGCAAGTATTTATAAGGAAATTTAAGGCTAAGTAACTGGCCATACAAAATGTGTCGCATTAGAAGTTCGTTAGTTTAGTCGCCCTTTAGAATATGTTTGAAAATGCGACAAACGAAGTAGAAGTTTTCAGGCAAGTCAACTTGGCAGCGCTATAACACGAAGTTCGATTTTTTTTTTGTTGCAAATAATTTGGAAAGCATTTGGAAAAATTTTGAGAACACTTTTCCGAATTTGGAAAACGATAGCTTTGCTAAAAAATGCTAAAAACATAACGCTGCACCTTTTTCTAAGTGGAAAAATGCTGATAACATTTTTTCTATACTTTTTTCAAATTACAAATCTAAGTTTTTAACTTTGAAAAAAGCTTGATTGAATTTGGAAAACCAAAACAAGTCATGAAATCTGTGACTTTGGTACTACTTAAGTAAAAAATAACAGATTTCATTCAATTTTCCATTAAAAAAAAACCCATGAATCATGTCGATTATGGTATCCGTAATAGTCTATTCCCGCGGATTTCATCTGATCCGCAAGTCATCCGCATCCGCATTGAACACGATTATTGAATCCGGCAGATGAACTGCAATGCCGATCCGCAAAACCACTTTACCATTTTCCTAAGCCTGTCAAATGGTTTCATAGTTTTCATTTGACTTTATTCAAAAGAAAAGGAATGAGAAATCAAAATTTACACAAATCTAATAAAATAAATTTCAAATGGATTCCGTAGCGCTTCTTTTTTTATAGAAATGAAACTGGAAAAAGATAAGATGTGTGATACCGGAGGACGAAGCTGAGGTATAAGTCTCCACGACTATTTGAGTTGCCTAATTCTGTGTGTGTAAAATTAGCTTGATAAAAATAAAAAGTTTAATAGAAAGAATTGATTCATTACTCCAAACCAAAACCATGTTTTTGTGTTTGGTCTGCCTTTCATTTTGTTTCGTCATGAATGTGTTTGAACATTGTATTACGTTGATTTTTGATGGGGTTCTTTGGAACTTAATTTTGAACGGAAGCTTTTTTTAATGGCGGAGCATGGCGCGACGACGTGGATAAAAAGTACTTTTGTGCAAACCGGAATCGGAGACATTTGCGCCGTCATCGTCCCCGATGCAAATTGTATGCAATTGTTGTAGTAAAGACCATGCATCATTGTGTAAAAATTTTCATGGGAAAATGAGTCCTTAAGAAAAACAAAGATGTTTTTTTGAGGAGAAGAGATTGAAAAGCAGAGTCGAATTATGTGTTTAAAGATGTTTCATTTCATTTCATTTATTTGAAGTATCTTTTACATTGGGCTAAAAAACCTACTTTAAACTGTAAAAGTTAAAAGTTTCAGTCGTATTTATAATCCCATTCCAAAGTATGTCTAACTTTGGACAGCTCTTAGAACACTGTACAACTCAAAATCGTATTTATAAACACTTTCATCGCTGTCTAAAGGGCCAACTATAATGCACTTAGCTCAGCTTAGGCTAGTGTCAAAAACCAGACGAAAAGTTTCCGAAAGTGTTCGTTAAACAAAGAGCAACTATAATGGATTCTGGCTACTTAACATGTAAACATGCGTTGAGCTGATTTGAGTTCAGTTGATACCACAGAAGAGATACACAAAAAAAAGGCAAACCACACCAGACACCACACAATGTAGACAAATGGCAGTTGCGGAGCAAGAGAAGTGTTTGTTTTCTCTCTTCTTTTCTTCCCCTATGGTTGATACGCTTTAAATTTGACATTTACGTAAGTTCGAGCCAATCCAATGGCTCTTGCTTAATTGCGCGAAAGTGAGCGAAATTTAACGAAACTGAGTAGAACGTCTATTATAGTTACTGTCATATAAAATAGTGTATTGGCTCGCTCGCGTAAGTAGGCGTAAGTTCGGCAAAGTGCATTATAGTTGGCCCTTAAGGACTTTAGACACCGAATTTGGTTGTCTAAACCTCGTCTAAAGTGGCAATTTATTATTTTGTTTGTTGGATTTTGTAAAAACTTGAGAACAAAATGCTTTTTTCCACTATTTCTGTTTTGGATGACATAAATCTAATTAATTTGATAAGTTCGCCGGGGAATAGAAGAACGCGAAAAATGTACAAGCCTCGATTCAATTCGATGAGTCTCAGAGAAAAGATATTTCGGCAAAAATATCGCTTTTCAAAGAAAGGCAAACATGAAGAAGCTTATCGAAATTGTACGTGCAGACAAAAGATAAAAAAAAAGATAGTGATAAAAGAGGAGGTAGAATTTCTATAGACCTTCAAGTTATGGCAGCCATTAGATGCTGTGCCTCTGTTCTGTAACTATCGCCTTGGCGATAAACGGTGGAAAATGGAACGAAATTCTATGAATTTAGTAGGATTTCGTTCCATTTTCAACCGTTTATCGCCTGCTTTTATCGAGGCGATAGTTACAGAACAGGGGCACTGGGGTCGAATTGAGGTGAGCTTTGTTTATCAAAAATATGTTTCTGTGAAATAACATCGTTTTAATCCTATTCAGATTCAAGATGACTGAAATATTCACGGGTTAAGCCAGCCCACTCTCTGCACGATATGTCAACGAGTTGCGAGGGCTTTTGCGTCAAAGCGACTAACGTTCATTAAAATGCCAATAACAGCAATGGATCAAATAAATGAAATACGTGGTTTTCAACAAGTAGCAGGTTTCCCAGAGGTAATTGGTGCAATAGACTGCACACATATTCGAATTCCGAAAGTTGGTGGGCTGGCGGGAGAGTATTATGTAAACCGAAAAAAAAAAATACTATTCTATCAATACCAGAGTAGTATGTGACTCAAAAGACTTAAAATTCGACATAGTTTGTCATTAGAGAGGAAGTACGCATGACTCTAGGATATTTCGCGAAAGCAGAATCCGTCAGCGTCAACGCTTCCTAGATAGAGAGTTCAGAGGCCGATTGCTTGGAGACGGTGGCTACGCTTGCCAAAACTATTTATTTACTCCAATTTTAAATCCACAATCGGATCCAGAAATTAAATACAATAAATCACACATTTCTACCCGCAACACTGTAGAAAGATGTTTTGGAGTGTGGAAAAAAAAATTTATGGTACTTCAAAATGAGATGCGATGTTCTTTAAAGAATGCTAAGATCTGTGTCATAGCTTTAGCTGTATTACACAGTTTGGCAATTGATTTTGGAGACTCATCTTTAAGTACATATATATTAATGATCTTCATAAAAACTATTTTAAATTAACTCCAATCCAGATGAAAATAGTGATGAAGGTGAAACTGAAGATGTGCTTGAGGATGATGGTGACATTGAATAAGAGCCCAATAACCCAATAAAATTATGCAGAGCTCAGAAAGCCTTCATTCATCTCTGTAGCACAATTACTTACAAAGCGCCAACACTTTGGGTGGTATTCACCAACCCCCGTATTAATAAACGCGGAATAGCCTTATTCCATGGATTAAGTTTCCATTATACCATTTCCCATTTAATTAAAGCTACCATTATACCATTTTTCACTTAATCCATGGAACGCAGCTATTCCGCGTTTTATTAATACGGGGGCAAGAAATCTTAAACTAAGTGCCTCATAAACCTATTCACCGACCACTATTAGTGCAGATTTATGAGCGCTCATAACACTTAAGAGTGGTCGCTACCACTCTGAAGTTATGAGCGGTTGTTGTTTTAAATAACTTCGAAAATTCGAAATTTACTAACAGCGTCATTTGTGGTTGTTATTAGCCCTGTACACACTATACAATTAGTTGGACAGACTTCGTTTGATGGAAATTGGATGGTCTGATGAACTCTGCGTTCACACTTATCCAATTTGTCGTCCAACTTTATGTCACATACCTATCAACTCCCTCCAACTTTAAGTTTTGATTTTTTGTTTTTATTAAAAGCTCGGTAGAAATTTTTTTAAAAACTTGTCTCAATCAAAATCTTTAAATGTGGAATTTTTGTCCACGTTGTGTTGAGCTCAGAAAGCCATCATTCATCTCAATAGCACAATTATTAACAAAGCACCAACACTTTAAGTTTTAATTTTTTTGAACTAATTGAAACCGGATATTAAACTATGTTGACATTTTTTGAAAAACTTATTTCAGTCAAAATATTGAAATGCATCAATCTTGTAGATATTATGGAGAGCTCAGAAAGCCTTCATTTATGTCTGTAGCACAATTACTTACAAAGCGCCAACACTTTAAGTTTTGATTTTTTGTTTTTATTAAAAGCTCGGTAGAATTTTTTTTAAAAACTTGTCTCAATCAAAATCTTTAAATGTGGAATTTTTGTCCACGTTGTGTGGAGCTCAGAAAGCCATCATTCATCTCTGTAGCACAATTATTAACAAAGCTCCAACACTTTAAGTTTTCAATTTTTCTTAACACAAAAAAAAATTAAAACTTAAAGTGCTGGTGCTTTGTTAATAATTGTGCTACAGAGATGAATGAAGGCTTTCTGAGCTCTGCATAACATCTACAAGATTGCTGCATTTCAATATTTTAATTGAGATAAGTTTTTCCAAAAATTGTCTATATAGTTTGATGTTTAGGTTTTGGTATTAATAAAAAGTTAAGACAAATAACCGAGCCTAGGGAGCGAATCACAATATAATGAGTCACAATAGAATCGATATAGTTGCATGTTTATGAGTTTTCACATCTTGCCCAGCTTTACAAAAAAATTTACAGCCGTATTTATTAGATTTCCCTAAATAGCTCTGAACAGACGAATAGTTATGTAGTGAATAGCACTCTATTCTACGTTGCATAAATTCTTATTTATAAACCATTATAGCTATGATGTGCATATCTTACCTATCTATAATCCATAACATAATTTATAGCAATGAGCGGTAATACACAGGTGTACTTCACTATCGAAAACAAATCAGTCTCTGAAAGCCATCTATGTATCCGCCGGCGCCGGCGTACTAACATTTCATTGCCATTTCGCAATAGCGATGACAAAAAACTATTCAATCCCTATACTATCTACCACAGCCTTATTTATAAACCCATACAGCCTTATTTATAAACCCGTATTATCGGCGGATTAAGGTTACTACGAACTTAATACTCCACTAATACTCCAAACCTTATTTATAAAAAAATACACCAGTATTAGCGACGGATTAAGCTAATACTGGTTCATAGGAGTTTTAAGGGAGGATTAAGGTCGTATTATAGTCAAATGTCATTTTGAGGATAAAAGTGTAGGAAAAATATTGTTGAAATTTCTGGAGGAAAAGTGGAAAATATTTTGGTTTTGTGAATAATTTAAATTACTTTTCCGCCTTAAATACCAGATAAATAAATTAATAAATTAAAACTAGTATTTCTTGTTTTGTTTTGTTTAATATCCATTTTAGAAAAATTTCCGCCAACCACAAAAAGAAATATAAATCATAACACTCGGGTTCAACGCAATTTAGTTTTTCATGTAATCTAACTTTTTTTTCAACATCTAATTGGTCAGAAGTCACGTATCAAAAGAAGAACTGAAACTCTGGCCAATCAGAGTCCGAAAGAAGTAAGATTATCTGAAAAAACTTAATGCGTTGAACGTGCACAATGAAGTCAGCTGGGATTTGTTTACGTTTATAGTAACCAGAGCTACAGATGGGTCATTTTTTTGATGAAAAATTTGACATAAGCAAGTATATTAACTAATACGGGTTGGAAAATGTTTTATAAATAAGGATTCGCTCGACCTGGCGTAAGGGAGTATTAAGTGCTAATACTAGTATTAACTAATACCAGGTTGAACCGAGTATTAGTGAAATCTAATAAATAAGGCTGATAATAGTTAGCGAATAGCGCTATGTTCCTCTTATAATACCTCTGAACAGAAAAACCTATTTATAAAACTTTTTGAACGTAACATAGAGGTGGAACATCCTGAACGCCGATTTAGGTAGTATAGCGACTGAATAGGTTTATGTCATCGCTTTTGTGAAATGACAGGGAAATATTAGTGCGCCGGCGGATACGTAGATGGCTTTCAGAGACCGTTTTGTTTTCGATAGTGAAGTACACCTGTGTATTACCGCTCAATGCTATAAATTAGATTATAGATTATAGATAAGTAAGATATACACACCAGAACTATAATGGTTTTATAAATAAGAATTTTTTTAACGTAGAATAGAGTGCTATTCACTACATAACTATTCGTCCGTTCAGAGCTATTTAGGGAAATCTAATAAAGACTTTGGTGTTGTTCAAACCCTCCCCTTAAGAATTTTTCAGTAGTGTGGTGAAAACTAAATTTCACGTTATGTTTTAAATAGCCAAGCGCCAAATGAAAATAAACTCACCGCACACATACTTCCACAACTTTTTCGCGCCTTTTTGTTGCAGCTCACTCGTATTCACAAATGGAGGCTGCGATTACAAAAACAACAAAAACAAGTGGTTCACACTGTAGCAATAATCAAACAGACTTGAGCGTTGTATGGTCGGATGCAGTTCGCGTTTGATTTGCATTCTAACGTCATTAAAACTAAATTATCAAAATTATTGGAAAACCATCTCACAGCGGTCGTTTTATTATTGATGTTATCCAACGGATAAAAGTTAGTCCACTTGTGAACCTCTCTGATTGGAATGTTGTCTAAAAATTTGGCAGCACTTATGTATCAGTCCGTTCCGTCTGCCACTCAAAACTCGAAATGTCAAAATCAAGCATTAAAAATTTTTCCTCGCTAAAAAAGCCACACGTCTCTCGTTTCACTGCGAAAAAAGTGATTTTTCCACTCAAGGAATTTGAAATTTCATTACAATTATCTAATTGATTAAACAACTGCTAAATATCAATCCAATATCACACCATGGATGACGATTGGGGTATGTATTCCTCAACAAAATCGAATCCCAAAAAAAAGTTGAAACCTTGCACAATCTCGTTGTGTCTGCCAACACAAAGATCCCCAAAAATAACCACCCAGTTATGACCTCACATTCCAGTCTTGCAAGTTTTTTTTCTCTTTATTTAATTTGTAAAATAATTAATGAATTTATATTAATCTCAATTTTCTTCTCTGTTTTTTCTTGTAGAAACTGTAGCGGATAAGGAAATAGTGGTGCTTCCCAAAGTTGCTAATTTAAACAAATGGGAAGGTGAAGACGACGACGAAGACGTTAAGGTAACCCCATTCACATCAAAATGTCCATTTAAAATCAATGCATATTACCTATATTTACCCCCAAGGCAATCTATGACTTTGCAAATATTTTTTTTTCTCCTGCAAAAAGCAGAATTCGCGAAAGGCTTACCCGGATTGTGTTTTATTTGATCTCGAGACAGGAACAGAAAATGTGAAATGTTATTTTGCGAGGGGTGTTTACATGTAATTTGCAACAATTCGAAAGAAAACCCCATGCACATTTTTTTGATTTCCGTCCACGTGGTAGATTTGTTAATTTTTTTTGTTTTTGCATTTTTCCAACACTACTTTGGGTGTATCTCGTTTCTCGTGTTGTCTGTCTGTGAAGTGGGTTAGATGAGTTTGTGGCAATTTTTCTGTGTTTTGTTTTTTCGTAAAAGTGAAAGTGCTGATTTATAAAATAAAAAAATCGTTAATCCCTCTATTCAACTTGTTGGGCTGAATTTGTAATTCGACTGACAGAGTGGCAGGGCCATATGCGTTGGGTAACTGGTTACAGTCATTCAATGGGCTATGCGGTAATAAGCACTGACTTGTCATCAAAGCGGCGGGTTGCAGTGAATTTATTCGACGAATTTTTAGACTCGTTCAAGTCGAGTCAAATTTGGTATTTCAGGGTTTTTCAAATCTACTTGTTTTTGGAGTTTTGGGTGGTCTTTGTTCTTAGTTTTACTTTTATTGAAGGTTCGCATTTATGGGGTCAAGGCTAGCGTGGGCTCTTAGTTCTGTGATCCACTTACTTTGTATCGTTTTGCAGCCCCATTTCTTCTCAGTTTTCTTCGATCAGTTCAGCACTTCAAGGATGTTTACGGTCAATTTACAAGGTTCACGCTTTAGAAATGTTTGAAAAGAAATCTAGAGTAGTGAGTGACAGTCAGCGACAGTCTTGACAAACGAGTATGGGTTGATTCTATGTGATGGCTGCCTATTCACCGGTTAACCTTTATTTGGTGTTCCTTATCACTACACAACGCTGGCTGACCTGTGACATTCATGATAACCAAACAGTCAAGCAAAAAAGTTTTCCGAATTGCGCTCAACTTTCTTATCAGTTTATTATTTGAAGCAACTAGAATGACCTTGCTGCGTAGGTGGGAATCACTGAGGTGTATCGAATGTTCTACGAGTCCCTGCATTAGCATTACGCATCTTTAGCGTCCCAACGATACTGGCTTAGCGTTATTGATGGATATTTACCCTTATGAGCACTAAACTATTGCGATTTTCGTGTTCTACACGGCAGTTGTTTGAAAGTTCTTTGACACCAGACAAGAGATTATGGCGGGAAATATAATTCAAGAGCATCTTTTTGCTATGAATACGATTCGGGTCTGAGGTCGATCATTACTGTTACGGGGAGAATGTCTTGTTTAATGACATCAATAAGTTGAAAGAATAAAAGAAGCAGGGGTTTTTCAATTTCAACTAATTAGAAGAGTACTACGTGTTTGGCAACAAAACAGATATTACCGAAACTATACCGAAAACGCACAAGACTTTTGTCAACCAGATTGCACTTTAGCTCCGTTATCAATGTCATCACCGGACATTGGCTGATAGGAAGACACGCCATAAGACTCGGCGTTTCCTCTAATGACTTCTGCAGAAGTTGCTTAGATGAGGAGGAGGAAGAGACAATCCCACACCTCCTCTGCTCATGCCCTGCACTGTCCTTTAAAAGAAAACGGCATCTAGGAAAATATTTTCTTGATGATCTAAATTCTAAACGATCTGGCGAACACAGATATCCTGCCACTCTTTCGCTTGTGTGGTGGAATTCCACGCTTAATTCTTATGGTATCACAATAGACCTAATACTGGTCCTAGTGTGTCAGTTGTTTCCTGACAGCCATTTTAACCTAACCTTCCCTAGAATAGTTCTTAACCCCAGTGACAATTTCACCTTTCAAATGTTCGGTTTCGGATACCATCGTAAAAGTAGTTTAAGTCTTTCCTTTTTTATTGATATCCTAGAACTGATCAAGGCAGAAAAGCTCCTTGGGAGCGTATTGACTATTTCTAAGTACAAGATCCTTTGGTTTACCTTCATTGTCAATGCATACCCTACCCAAATGGGATATCAGCAGGTGGAAAGGAAAGCATTTCGTATAGATTTTTAAAACTTCCGAGAAGTTTTTGTTTATGAGCGGACATTTGAACGAACATTTTGGGAAAGCAAACGAGGATTATGAAAACAGCGATAGAGAAATATGATACGGCATCAGAAACCCTTTTGGTGAAGATGTCCCACCGACCGACACCTTGTCACTTACAGCTGTGTGGAAATGAGACCCGAATCGACTACGAGGCGGTATCCAAACTTATAAAACCTCGGTTATAAGACTGCAAAGTGATACTGCTAGAGGCCATCGCCCAGCAACACCGTCTTCTGAAAAATTTTTTTGTGAATTCGGTGAAGCAAATTAAACAAACAAGGCCAACCAAGAGATTGAAGGAGTATAAATTGGACAAGAAAATGCCGAGTAATTCATTTTGACAAAGCAGAAATATTTGTGTACCACTTCCAACACAGTCCTTAGTAAGCACAGAACAAAGTATGTGAAATTGACTGCAACAAACTTACAAAAGTAATAACAAAGGATTTGTTATTATTTTTTATGAGTCCTGTGAATTTTACAAGTGTTTCAGTGTAAGCCAAACAAATTTGTGTCTTAGAAGGGTACGACAGCATCTAACTGATGAGCGAATAGCTAATTTTTTGAGTTAGAGGTCACTGGGTCTCTTGATTGATCCTCAATGTCTTTTTGATTTTGCAACAAACTTGTCTAAAGAAAACCAAATTATTGCTAGGGTTTTCAAAAGGACACTACCAACAAGAAACTTGGTGGTGGAATGATGAAACAAAGAGCACGGCCACGTACTTAGCGGGAATGTGAAGAAGAAGTGCGGCCAATTTAACAAAGAGCACAGAGGGTATGTATCATGAGTTGGAAGAGCTTTCCGCACCAGCTACTGAATCCAACCATGCCACTGAGGAAATTTGATTAATCAACTTGGAATAAGTAAAATTGTCGCCCCAAAAAAGAAGAAATGCTCAAAAGATTCGTTCATCACAGTATCAAAGTTCATTAACGATGCTCAAGGACAGCTTCTTGTGGATGAATACAAAATTTTGCACAGGTGGCGACAGTATGGGGATGGCTTTTTGGACGAACATTTACGTCTAGAGCACTTTCCAGAAGAGGAATCTAACTTAACTGACATACGTAGCACCACAATTGAAGAATAAAGTCTGTTAAAAAATCCATAGAAGGGTGTTATGTCAGAAGAGTTAAGATATAAGTTTTGATATTAGATGGGAGACATTGGGTTTAGATGGCTCACGATTCTCATCTCCAAGCTTATAGGAGATGATAGTTTTCCTAAGAAAGGGAAGGACGGTTACCTCTTACCAATGTACAGAGGAAAATGTGATACACAAGATTGCGATAACTGCCGTTCGATAGAGCTCATGTCCCATGCTTTGCAAATACACAGTAAGGCTTAAACCATGGAACCACAATGAGTCCTCTGTCCTTTATTGCAATCATTGATTATGTACTTGCTGGAAGATAAAGTACAGAATATCAAAGTACATATATCAAATGTTATTTGACGATGGAGCCATCCTAAGTGACGGTCCTAAATTCCTACAAGATACAGATAACGTATATGGGAAGTAGGGTACCTATTCTAGACAATTATTTGAATGGGCTGCGTATGCAATTCTCATCAGTTTTGTAGTTTTTGCGATTACCAAATCCACTTTGAATCCGCTGGTAAGGAAGTGAAAAATTGTCGATAATACATCATGTGGAAAAAGTCGTATTACCAAATCCGCTGTTTATCCGCACTCCATGCGCAAAGAAGTAAAATGTAAAAAAAGTCGAAGAAAATCTATTCAATGCAAATGTAAGGGTCGAAATTTCTTGTAAATTAAAAACCAAAGTTTCTTTTCAAGGCTGGAAGCTTCCCCGATCTCCAAAATCAAAACTAAATACAATTCAATATTTTATTAAAGCTCACTACAATTCTTCCTTTAATGCCCTTTTTTTTATATAAATCGGGTGGTCCCATGGCGCAATGGTTAGCATGTTCACCTGTTAACCCAGAGGTTCGTTATTCGACTCCCAACAGAGGCAAAAATGTTTTTCCGCGGGTATCGCCTTTCGCGAGGAATTGACAAGTCTTCCGTTAGTAGATTCATTGCTATGTAAAGCGCTTTCTCGATTAGCTGTCCGGATCTAGCATGTTCACCTGTTAACCCAGAGGTTCGTGATTCGACTCCCAACAGAAGCAAAAATGTTTTTCCGCGGGTATCGCCTTTCGCGAGGAATTGACAAGTCTTCCGTTAGTAGATTCATTGCTATGTAAAGCGCTTTCTCGATTAGCTGTCCGGATCTGGCAGAAAATTGTAGGTCACTTCCATTCCTTCACAAGAAGCATGGTTGCCTCTGTTGCCTCACCATATTTAGACTTATGTATGTTTCGTTTAAATATTTGTTGGATGTCCTCACCATGTCCCGTGTAACAGCTGGGAAGCGTTTTGAAACCCCACCAATCATTAAATTGAGTGAATGTTTATGTTTCTTTGCTGAGAGAAAGTATCAAACTGGGTTCACAAAGGAAAACAGTGTTGGTTTGGCTGAATCAAGTTTCAGCAAGGTGCCAGCTGAAGTTCTTCATGTTTTTGAGTAGGAATTATGTTCACAGTCGATGAAAAAAAAAATTGTGTATGGATTGAGGATGTTCACACAAAGTCGTAATTTTCAATTCCTGGAGGTATTCTTCACCTTCGGGTTCAGAAAAGTATTCTGACGGTTGAACATTTTCTTTGTTTGCCTTTTCTTTTGGTTCTTTTTTCCATTCTGCAATATTTTTGCACGGTTGCCCGGATGAATTCAAATCTTGTTCTGCCCTATGCCAAAACATTATCAGCTCGCAGCTACTCCGTGCTTTCTTTGTGAAACCCACAAACAAGATCGCAGTAGGTTTCCATAAAACTCAAAAGAATTTGAAGCTTTCTCTTATTTGTTGTTTTGGACCTACAAAACTCCAATTTTAATACAAATTGTTTTGAAAAAGAAATAAAATCTTACATTTTGATTAAACTCTCCAGCAAATCTATCGGGACATGGGAAGAAACTTCCCCCAATCACAATTAAGTTAGTTAAGTTATAGCGTTTTTCATTGAAATCCGAAAGAACTACTCTCAAATGCAGAACTACTCTTTTCAATGAAACATTTTTAAACAGTTTTGTCGTAGTATTGGTGACAATTGCCATGAATAGCATTGGGTGCATTCACTTCTGTTCATTCACTATGTAGTCAAAATTCAATTAGTTTTGTGAATGCAAAATTGAACCACAAACGCAATAATTCCTTTTTTGTTTGTAATCTTTCGTATTTTTTTCGAACAGCCGATTGTGAAACGTCGAAATGATACTAAATTAACTTTATATCTGAAATTTTTACATTACGTGGGGTGAAAAAGTTTCAACTCATTTCGCAGTTGTTAATATGGAGCACTCAGACCTAATTACCGGTCCATTGTACTTTCAGGGTGATAGCCTTCCCTTTTTTTGTGGTGCAGTAGATTGAAATAAAGTGGATGTAATTTTGTATATAACCTGAAGGACGGCGTCCAGATAGAACTGGGAGGCTGAAAGCAAAGAAGATGCCCAGAGTGGGAGTTTGCTTTTTATACTCTAATCAACAGATCACTCGTTTACGCTCCGATAATTTACAGGTGTCTTCATATTTAAGTTCAGTGTTATTAAAACTCACAAGTACTTGTTCTCAGGTACAATTTCAAGAACCACATTGTTATATATCCATATTCTTTTCCTGCATGCCTCCCACCAACATCTCTAGTTACAGTCGTTTTGTGTAGTTTTCGATTAGGATCCTTCATTTACAAAAATCGACGCAAGTCTGTTCATCATTGTCAGCATGTCTTCCACAGTATCAAAAGGCTTAGTCCAACTAACAGCGTTGGCACACTAAAGTGTACCAGATACTTAAACTTTCAAAACTTATACTGGGACTTAACTGTGAGGCAAGGAGTATAGAAGGATAAGTGAGGTTTCTTGTAGACAATCTGTTCAAAAACTTCTTTTTGAAAAGAATCCATTTAAGAAAGAAACTTGTAATAGGTTCTTATCGGTCACGAACAATTTTATAGAATAAACAGTTCTGTTGGTGACGTTGTTAGCACCGTAATCAACTGAAATTCTACCAAAGATGTGAAATTATTTCCAGTTAACATTCGCCCTTCCTTTTTTTTTTCTTTTGTCTAACAGGATAGTTGGGAGGATGAAGAGAAAAAAGATGAAGAAAAAGCCATAGCCAAACCAGAACCAACCAAAAAAACTCTCAACAAGGCACAACAAGCTAAACTCAGTGAAAAAGAGGTAATTAAAAAAAAGCACTCTTGACCATCGATAGTAAACAGATATTATTTTCTATCACTAATTAGCGATTGCGACGTGAAGAAGAGGAACGATTGGAAGAAGAGCGATTTGCAAATTTATCACCCGAAGAAAAATTGGCCGAAAAACTACGATTACAACAAATTGAAAAAGAATCCGACCTAAAAAGCGCATTGGAAACATTTGGCATAACAACAAGTTTAGACTCCTTTAATCCCGAAACTAAAGAGGAATTCAAAGACTTCTGCGATGCAATCTCTACACGAGTGTCACTCTATAGGTCTTCAAATGAATTTTCCGGTTTCGTCGAAGATCTTGTTAGGAGTATATGTGCAAATTGTAAGTCGTATTTGTTTTTTTTTCCTTTAGAAATTTTGATTGTTTGAATTCATTTATTTTGTTTTGCAGTATCTGCAGCTGAATTGAAAAAAATTAAAATCACAGTCGAGAGTCTACATACGGAGAAACAGAAAATGGAAAAACAAAATACGAAAAAGCCTCTTGGCAAAGGCAAGGGAAAAATCACTCTTAAAATGGATCAAAATATTGTAAGTTCATTTGGATATTTTATGGAGATAATAAGTTGGTTTTTAAGTTTATTGTGTTGGATGACATTGCACGATGATTAAATAAATGTCATGCCTTTCCTCGGTTATTATTGTCTAGACAAGAAAATCTACTCTGTCACATAAAAAGAAAAGAAAAGGAACTTTTTTCTTTTCTCGGCAATGCCAGTGGCGTGATGCTTAACGTGTTTGCCTGTTACACGAGAGGTTCGTGGTTCGAATCCAAACAGAAGCCAAAAGTGTTTTTCCACAGTTATCGCTTTTAGCGAGAATTGGCAAGTCATCCGATAGTACATTTATGGCCATGAAAAGCACTTTCTAGATTATCCGTTCGGAATCGACAGACAATTGTTGGTCCCCTCAATTCCCCCCAAAACGAAATGTTGTGAGGAATGCGCTAGGCCTCGAGGCACCCCGTTTTGTTGCGCCATCCTATTTATTTGCCGCTGATGCTCTTGCATTGTTCCAAAGAAAAAAAAAAATTTATATTTTCCCAAACGAAAACGGCATTAATGAAGAGACTTGCCGCTTGAACTCCAATTTTTAAATCAAGTCCCCTTCCACAAATAACCTAATTCACCAATTTTTCTGTGTTGCTTTTTTTGAATTTTATTTTTACTCCAAAGGTAAAGCACCAAGCAATTATTTCATTAGGCCAGACAATTCAACTTGGCTATAAGCAGAAGTCGCCATGTATTAAGCTCAGTCTCCACAATCACTCCCAGATTTCGCACTTATGAATTAAAGATTTAAATAATTTTTAACTTTTTCTTCACTTCAAGAACATTTTTCATGTTTGAACGTTGATGACCAGTTTAATGTTTGAAAATCAACCTTATGGCAAAAAAATTTCACTTAAATCTGCTTCACTAAACATGAAACAATTTGAATTGGAAGGGTGTACTGAATGCATGACTACTTTTAGCGGATCTTCCTCTTCTATACACTTGAAAAGGTTTCGCCCCAATCAGAGCCTAACACATTTCCAGGGCCTACATTTATTTTTATGTCGATTGCAAACAAAATCGAGTTAGAAAGTGTTTTTCGTGGCAGTGAATTTTACTCTTGGATGACTTGCCATCCTTTAGACAACGAAATCTAGTTTTTTCCCCTTGCATCGTGATATCTTTTTGGTAAAGGTCCTCTTCCACTTGATTGTACCACCCTAAATGAGATATTTCCCTTCCGCAACTTCCCTGTAATGTGCTTTCGAAAACATGTCGCGCTAGAGCGTTGCATTCCATCCGCTCTAGATCTCCCAGTCATCGAAGTCTTGCTATGCGTACTCTTCCAGCTTTGCTCATATCGTGGTACAGCTCATGCAGTTCGTTGTTGAATCTTCTTTACTTATCGTTTTCAAGAACTGTTCCGAATTCCACTCGTGTTTGCACCAGACGTTTGAATTTTAGAATCGATTCTCAGAAGCCTCCAATGTATTTTCACGGGCACCGCTTCTCGTGAAGAATTGGCACGTCTTAGAAATTAGCACAATTAGAAAACTTCTTGCAAACTTCTTTCTAACTCAATCTTATAAAATTCGCATAAATTTGTACATAGGTCCTTGAAATGCGTTTGGTTCCCCGAGATTTTTCGGCCTACCCTTATAAAGCGTCTTATGAAAGGTTATCTGGGTTCTTTCAAAGAGAGAAAGGATTTTATTTTTCAATCGCGTTTTAGGTTCCTATTATGAGTAGCGAATCGAACGTTCGATTGGAAGTAAATGTTTTCGGTATTATAGGTTGTAGAAACAAAATTTTGCAGAAAACTTTTTTTTTCGACTTTTAATATGTCAGTTATTTATGTCAGTTAAGAGAATGGACGAAGTTTATGATAATAATCCAATAAATGAGTTTCTCTAAAACATTCGCTTCCAGTCGAACGTCCGATTCGCTACTCATAATAGGGACCTTAAGCACAAGGCAGCAGCAGTTGACTCCTCAATTTTATCTTCGCACTGCCTAATGTTATCATCCGCGCAGGTAGACAAAGTCCTGTACTACATCGAAGGTATGTCTATTGTGACGTTTTGTCCAATTCGTTGGTGTTCTCCGTCCTTGTTTGATGACAAGATCATATACTTTGTTTTGCTCTCAGTTATCATTAAACCCATTTTTAAGGATTCTTTTTCATTCCTCACAAAGGTGTGTATGACAATCACACTTCGTTCTTTTAAAATGAAAATTTTCTGCGTGAGCGAGTAAATGTACAGTCTTTTGAAAAAATAATGCTTATGGTCTTTTCAAGTTTGATGTTGTAACGTCGCTTTTTCGAGAGCCTTTTTCGACACCAAAGGTCTCCGTGAATTCTTTTTGCAGCTTTAGACTTTCGATTTTTTCAAAGATTCATGCCTGTGTTTTTTTCTGTTGAAGGTTTTTTAAAATACCCGCTGGAGCACTCAGACCTAAATACTGGTTCATTGTACCATGCCTAAGTGCAGATCCTTTCTGTAAGAAGTGTCATAATATTTCATTAACGACACTATAATCTTCACGTGTTCCTTTTAAGGTGGTTGTTTGCTTGGGCAAAACTCTTCTTTCTTTTTAATTGTTGTACTTTGTGTCTAAATTTGATGGCGTTCCTTAGAAATTGTACATCTACTCGCACTATGAATCAGTTACTTGCTTGGGGAGTTAGTACGCCTGCACATTTTGATTCAATGAATAAAGAATTAAAATGCTCTCAATTTTAAATTAAGATTTTTTTTAATTTGCTAACAGGGAATTAACTGTTCAGTAAAATTTAAGACAAAATCTAGACAGACAGTGCATGTATACATTTAATTCCTTCAACAGTCTTAACACTTGATTTTGATTTCTCTTTCAGACGGAAGTGGTCGACTACAAATACGATTACGATTACGATGACTTTATGTAATGCCTTCATCCCATCATTGTCGCTCGCATCGTCTAGGTCAACAAATATACATATATAAATATATAATTATATATTATTTCCTTTTTTTTTACGGTCATCATTAGCTTGTGAATTAATTTTTAAAATTATTACGATTTTAATGTTTTTTTTTTCCTTCTCTTTATTTCAAAACACAGTCATTGTTGCCTTTTTTTTAATTAACCATATTTTCTTCCACCCGTTTTTCCAGTTGTTAAATAATTTTATGGAAAAAAAAAACTACAAAAGCGCAAAAGAAATAAAAAAAAAAAAATTGTTATTAAATTAATTAATCAAGGGAAAACCGTATTTGCAGTCATACATATGTATTTTTATAGTTCCAAAACAGATACGGAAATGAAAATGAAACATATTAGGAACCTAAAAGAGAACAAAAGAAAACAAAACAAAAAGAAAAAACTTACAAATAAACAGAGAAACTAAATGAAAATATTTGTAAAGTAAAATTGAAGAAAGAGAGATAGAAAGTAAAAACAGAAACAAATTAAATAAAAAAGATAATTTGCAATAGTAAAAGTAAGTCACTCGTGGTTTTTGCTCCTACCAATATGAAAAGAAGTGCCAGTGACGTAAATATCGGCATAATTAACGTCAATTGGTTATGAGTACCCTGGTAATTTCAAAAAACACAGTAGGTAAGATCATTTAGGAAAACTGGGAGGGTTTATAGGAGTCACCGATAAGTGATCCGTAATGCGGCGTATCCCACCACCAGATCACTAGCGTTAATCAGTTCAGTAAAAGAGCTGTGATCCCTTCGAAGTCATGATGCTCTTACCGGCAAATTAAGAAGAAAAGAAGAAGAAGAAGGAGAAGAGCGGTATGTGATGCTATACGAAACAACGGATCTTTGTGTAAAAATTCCAAAATCCAGACTCTTAAGCTCAGGTGAAGCCAAGGTACGGAGTTTTGTATATGAAAATTGCAAAAATTCCTGACACACCTTAGTTTATTCCATTTTTCTTCGACAGAATCATTTTTGAATATCTCGAAATGCTTTTCTCGCCCCTAATCACCTCTTTGCAGCTCGAATCAAGCAGTCATTTTCTTTGAGGATTATTGTTCTATGCGGAACAAAGTTACTCATGCCCTTGAGAATTACGTTAGATATAAAAAAAAGTTGTCATCAGTGTTCGAGAAAGCAAAATAGGCAACTAAAATTTCGAAAGAAAATATTGCCACAAAGTTTTTCCAGGGACTTTCCTTTTTTTTTACCGTGACGTTATAAGTAAAATCTACCAAATGGACAATGGAATGATTTGCCTAGAGGGGATAATACGAATTATTTTTCTTGATGAGAAGCTAGAAAAAGGTAATGAGGGTTCAATATCTGAAGCTTTATTGAGCTCATCAGTCATCAATAAGATGAGTCAAATAGTTAAACTCCGCTAATCTCAAAATTGTCTAGTGAGAATGTCGAAGCCATCCAGAATTGTGTACATTCGTCGGAAATTGCGATTTCAGTGAGAGGATAATGGGAAACAATTCTTAGTAAATATGGAGTCAGATAGCACTTCAAACAAGTGAAAAGCAAAATTGTTACCTAAATTGGGGCTTTTTTAAATAAAACAATAATGAATGAGGACGCAAAATTTGAACCACATGAAGCTAAAGTTCATAGACGAACATGGGTCCTACTGCTTTTGAGGGTGGTAAGCAAAACCATTCCGAATGTAAACAGTGGTGTCATGGGAGGGTATAATAATTAAAAGCACCGAACAATATCCAGGTAAATAGAACTCTAAGAGATCAGAATCAACACCCACCACTCACTCAGTGATAAATCAGTTGGCCTGCATTTTACACTGTGAGCAAACACAGCAAAGAAATGGGATCGCAAGTGCTAATGTTGCTAAATTCGACACGAAACATTGAAACATACCAAACATTGAGGCCTTCATGAACTGATGACTGAACTGACAACTGATGAAATTACCATCAGTTTTCTGTGGAGCTCTCAGGTTTCTTTCTGATTTTGTTCCTCAAATAAAAAAAAGCTGAACTGAACATCGAACTGACGTCTATTTAAGCACTGAATTGATAACTGAACTGAGAACTTACCCCCTGAACGGGTCTTTATGAATCACCAAAACAAAGAATCAAACGCAGACGCTAATTATGTCAAATTTACAAGTGTATTACCAAACTGATTCCTTTTGGTACCTATAGGCTTAACATATGCCAGCTCGTGACTGTGCAGTTCATATCAAAATACCAGCCACTTGCAGCGCGAAGTTTGGCCAAATTGTTAATAATTATGTACTGTTGATCCTATATCTAATCACCGCAGCATCCAATACAAATCATCGTTTGGGAAAAAAAATGCGATTCAGTTCAATATATGTATGAACCTTCCTTCGGTCTAAGAGTTCTCAGCAAATTTTTGGGTGTGAAAACCAACCAAGATTCAAGGAGTGTCAGCTTGTGACATTAATTAGGTTCGTTCTCCTCAAAAAACTTAAAAAAAACCAGGTCAACTTCAGGACTCAAAAAACACTTAGTTTGACATTCAAGGCGAGTTGAGGTTTTTCAAAAAACGCTTTGTGGCGACCGACGACCAGGATTTCAACAAAAGAACCTATTTTCAGTAATTATATTCAAAAATGTATATTTTGTTGGTGAATTTTTCATTACATCGGATTGAATAGTTTCACAAAACACATTCGCTTCAAAGAAAATAGCTTTTGACTCATTAAGGATAAACTGATCTGGTTTTACCTGCTTTCAATCCAATTTGCATGCTTCGTTCTTCTGCTTCTATGTAAAAATGGCAAACAGAGTAACAGGAGGGATTTGTTGATACTTTCCTTGCTTTAGGCAAAACCTTTATTAATTTTGTCATATCATTCCGTCTCCATGCCATGTGGTTCTTTATTACCGGATCAACACATATTCCGAGCACATCCATTCGGTTGTTTGTTGAACATTTCTGCATCCATGCACATTATCATCACCACAGCTCACATCTACCCTCAAATTGTTGTAACCTGTTGACGCTTGAAATGAGTTGCTTTAGCCCATTTTGTCTTTGTCGCATGTGATGTGCAGACAGGCACTTTCCCAACAAAACCACATCAGTTGGAATTGTTTTGGCATTTCAAACCTAAGCTGCAATAAAATACACCTACACAGCCGGGCTTTAATTTAGCACTGTAAGCAAACCGTATAAGATTTTTTTTGGGAAATTATGTTGCGTATACGCAACAGTGACCGCAGTGTATTACGGAAGGATTTTGGAGTTATTGGAAAAGGGATGTTTTATCGTTCCAATTGGGAATAGTGTTTTAGTTTCACATGAAATTTGACAGATTTGTTTTGCATGGAAAACCAACAGCTAGCGAATTTGAACTTATGAGGTTTAGCGTATAGCAAAAGAAAAATAATCAGAAAATACCACTAATTGAAGAAATAAACTATGTATGTTATGACAGTGGTTCATATAAATATCAAATGAACTTATTGCGCTGATGGAACTTTTTTTTTAGTGAAACTGCGGTCATTGGATTAATTTTGCTCACTTTACATGCGATTGATGTTCTCAGTCAGCCATCATCTCTTTAATTCCGAGTTTTCAGTTAAGTTGATCGCAATTTTTAGTGGAAAAGCTCCAGTGAAGCTTGACCCAGTTGAGTTTTGGAAAAGATTCCATTAATTTGTAAGGATTACGTAACGAGTAAGTATCAGAAGACTTCTTTTATCTTAACAAGTTTAGTTTGCCGTCAGTGGCATTACCTTGCAATGGAAATTTTATTTTTTAATTTTGGAGGACAAGCAATGAAACAATAAACATCCGAATGCTGCACGAGACTTTATCCAAAATCATCTCATAAAACTTGACCTAACTAAAAGAAACGTTCAAGGCCAATATACATCAACATAGCCGACCGATAAAGTTATCTTTGGCATCCCCGAAAAGCGATTATGGAAATGTGCTGTCAACATGTACCATCTTATCTAAGTAGGGCCTCGCTTCATGATAACAGAAGAGCATCAATACGGAAGTACCAAAAACTTATCTTATCGGTTCAAGATCAACGCTAAAAGTTGTTGTTAACTTAGCCAGGTTAACGTCTTACCGTAATCTCAATCAAAATGATATAAAAGGAAACCACCTGCACCGAAAGATCAAATCAGTTTCTATTTTCTAACAGCAAAGATGCAGTTATCCACAATAATAATTAGTTTCTTGTTCTTTGTCCTGGCCGACTGTGCTAGTAATCCAGTAATCCAAGGGCGTATCGTTGGTGGAAAGGCGGCTGATATTAAACTTTTTCCTTATCAAGTATCCCTTCGTCACAAAGGTCGACATTTTTGTGGAGGTTCCATCATTGCACCAGATACAATTCTTACAGCTGCTCATTGTGCTGATGCCATCAACAATAATGTAACGGCATTTACCATTAGCACTGGCTCTTCGTTTCTTAAACAAGGAACGATACATCAAGTGTATGAAATTCAAAAGCACCCAGAATACGATCCGAGGAAAGGATTCGCAAGCGATGTATGCAAATTGAAAATAAACCCATCGATAACATATTCGAGTACCAGCCAACCAATCAAACTCGCCACAGTACGTCCCGATGAAAATACATCTGTGGTAGTCAGTGGATGGGGATTCGCAAGCGAGAGAGAAACATATCCGCAGTATATTTTGCGAGCTGTTGCTGTTCAAATTATGAGCCAAGATGAATGCCAGGAGCAAAACAACATGTTTAAAATAACCAATGTGATGATCTGTGCTGCTGCCATAGGCAAGGATAGCTGTAAAGGTGACTCTGGTGGGCCATTGGTGGACAAAACTACTCAAGAGCAGGTTGGTGTTGTTTCATTCGGAAGAGGATGTGCTAGAGCCAGAAGTCCGGGAGTATATGCATCTGTGCCTGATTTGTTAGACTTTATAAATGCATAGGTAACTCTTCTAATTTAGTTTGGAATTTATATGATTTAAGGAAGATGTTTAAGCTTAAGAAACTATTTGATTCATGTTATGTTAAGGAATACCTCAATAGATAAATGTCCGATAAATATAAAATACGACTTAAAAGAACAGGAAGCTATATTTTTCTTTCATAATAAAATCAAACTCTTTATTTTAACAATCATTGTACCGAACTATTTTGAAATTTTATTTTAACTTCATTTTCTCTACAAATTTGGGAATAAAGGATGTGCAAGCGATGATTAACTTTGTATCAACCGAAATAATAGGTTGTAATAAGGGTTTCTGTGTCATTTGAGAGATAACATTTTTTGAAAAATGTACCAATTATTCTTTCATCCTAAAAGTTCTGGTTATTTGTGGCGGCAACCTCTTAACAAAGGATAGAGAGCCAACAGCGGATAGGTACTGTCATTTTGCCCACAGGCTGACGGCCCTATCGTGGTAACCGTCGGAGCGGAGATTTCTCCGCAACGCATTAACGCAATTTTGCTTCGAAGTAGTTGTCGTCGTAAGAAATTTCGGAAAACTACCTGTCTAAATGTCTCCGATCGGAGAGAATTCCGCTCCGACGGTTACCACGATAGGGCCGTGAATTTGACCGGGAGCCAACAACCGGAGACCCTCGTCACCATTTTTTTGTCAGTTGGGTTGATATCAATTTTAAGAGATGAGCACTGAGCAGGTTTTCGCAATTTTTGGTTTTGTAGCACTTGAATCATTAAAAGCTTCATTTAAAACTGCAGCAGTAAACATTAGGTTTGTTCGTTGAAGTTCTAGGTCGCCCTGGGATCGCCACAAACATTTTTTTGAGAAACCTAAAGTCGCGCTGGGTGTCAAACTGAGTGTTTTTTGAGCCCTAGGGCTGACCTGGGTTTTCCCTCAACGCGCCCTCTGTTTCTGCTGTGGTGATTTGAGGGCTTTCAAATGGCATGTGTTTTTATTCAAATTGCAGGGATATGTGGGGATTTTGTGGCTAAGTGTTATTTGAGGACTGGAAAGCCCAAATTTTTGACAACTCATAGGGCCGTCAAGAAATCCTGGGTAAACTCTAGGTAAAGTCAACGAAAAAACCATTATTTGCCATTAAAGTAGCCGGATTTAGCACAGCGGTTTTTTGTAGTTTTGCACTGAAGAGAGCGCCAACGTCTGTCGCAGGGTGGGGAATTTTTTTTTACTACCGAAATCTCTGGACAGAAATTGTTTAGAGCCGAATAAAAATAACAAGCAAACTTCGTATTTATAAACACATTACAGTGTGAACAGACTGTGCAATTAGTTTGACAGACTTAGGTTCGAACAACCAATGCTTGATAGTGTGAACCCTTCAGACGACCACTTGTCCCACTTGTTGGATGGTTTTCAAAATTTTTTGAAAATCTAGAAGTTGGACGGAGTGGAGGGGTATGTGAAATAAAGTTGGACGACAAGCTTGAAAAGTGTGAACGCAAACTGTTGTTATGCTGGTATTGGTACTTAAAGATGAAAGAAGAGAGAGTAAAGAAAAACATTAAAGACATAACGATAGAAAAATATTTCTGATTGGGTAGCAGATGACCCAAACAGCCAATCAGAAATATTGTTCTATAAACCATGTAATCATTTCGTCGGCTGACTTCTATCTTGTTCAATGTCCATTTTTCAAAATGTTGTGAAATCGATTTTTAAGGTTTAGATCGATTTTTTTTTTATTATATTAGAAGATTATTGTTTGGAAGTAATTTTTTTCTGCAAGCGTAGACAATTTAAGTTTTAAAACAAGTCACACTAGATGTTTTTCTTTTCTTTTAAAAAAGTTATAAATTAAAATCAATAAGGAAGTCGTTTTGGATATTGAACAACTTTGTATGGAGCAATGACAAGTTGGAAATCATCAAACTGTTCAACATAATAAAAAATAAGTCAATAAGTGTTTATTGAACAAAAAAACAGTTAGAAAGTTGTACTATTGAACAAAGCAGTTTTCCATAACTTAAAAACCAAAAGAGATAGGACAAAATGGTTTGCGCCAAACGAAAGAGCGCCCCCAAATTATGAAGACTGCATATCTACTTAACTCAATTTCGTGAAAAATGGCCTATTGAACAAGATAGAACTCAGCCGACGATTTGCAAGCCGTTGTTGGCGTTATGTATTGACCAGTTGAGTTCAAATTCAGTTGTCAAATAGTACAGTCGCATCGAGATTAATAAAAATACGTGTTAAATTTAACACGCCATAAAAGAATCAGTTTCGTTGCCTTTTTTTTATTCATTATCTTTTCTAAGGGGGCGTCCTTAATGTTACCAAAGAGCATTAACACAAACTACATCAGACCATCCAACTTAAATCAAACGAGGTCTGTCCAAATAATTGTACAAACAGGGCTATTCCAACAGTTGTCTAAATACGCCCTTTTAAATATTCACAGACGTATCTAGATTCTGTCAATTTCGAATGAAAAATTGAATGGTGGCGTTCACAATGTATCCGTACAGTACCATTAACTGACCAAGTTTGGCATTAAAAAAAGAATTTTGCACTTCAAACTATTTGATTTCTTCGACCGATCTTAACATTCTTAATCGTATTCAATAATACATCCAACGAAAATGTTGTTTATTGCATCCAAATATCACTTTAGCCACTGCTAAGACAACTAATTTAGGTGCCTTGTTAGACACTTCTTAGAAGGATATGGACAAGGACATGTTTATAAAAACGATTTGAAGTTGAACCCTGTTCTAAGAGCTGTCTAAAGTTTGGCATACTTTTTAAAGGATAATAAATACGACTGTTTGCATATGGACAGACCAATATCTAGGTTTGTCTATATGCAAAATTCGCCCGAAAGCACGCAGGCGGAAGCACCGGGATCAATACTAAATGTTGATAGTGAAAACTTCGACTACCATGGAGTCTGTATTTTTTTAATTTCTCTTATGGCACTTTCCATTGGACGAAAAGAACCGTCCAGGAGCGTCCAGAAGCATTCTCAAACCGTTCCATTGGTGCAAAAAGATCGCTTCTCATGATTCTGAGGTGTGACAGCCGCTTCTCGATTTGAAATGAGAATCGACTCAGAAGCACTAACACATGTTACTCAAATGTCAAAAAGAAAAGTTTCTTCAAGGATAATTTTTTTAAGAGCCATAGGTGTTTTACTCACACAAAGGAAATTACGTTAAACTGAGTAGAAACAATTTTGGGTGTTCCATTGGATTTTAAAATGAGTGCTTCCCTGAGTGAAACCAATGGAAGGTGCCATTAAACAACGGTAAGAAGCATTTAAGTCAACATTTTACTAGAAAAGTGGAAACTACAAAGTTCTGCTGCCGATGCCGACGATCTGTTGTTGCATTCAGTGCATTTTTCGCGATTGTTATCACCATTTGCACAGCTTACCTACATTTGCAAAAGACTTTATTGCCACGTACAATACAAGTGCAGAAGAGTGTGCATTGATTGGTAATTTTCAAGACAATGGTAATGAGAGTAGCAGTCTATTGTCTCAATAAACATTGGACCTATCCTTATTTGCAATCTGGAAATGGGATGCTTACATATGTGTAAGCAGAATAACAAAAACTATCAGCAGTTATTATTTGATGCCTCCCTTCTTCTTCAAATTCACTCAACGAAAAAACAAAGAAGGCAAGTAGCATTAATATTTATCTACCTGCCCTGCTCAAGCTCAACCATCAACCAATATAAAATTAGTTAACTTTGGCCGCCGTGCCGGCCGGCGGCCATCGGTGTTCGTGCTCGTTAACCGGATGCTGATTTCGTGATGATTTCAATCAAGCAATAAGTAGTGTTTCAGTGCACTTCAAAGTTCTTAGATAAAAAAAATTTTGCCTCATTTCCTCCTGTTGTGAATGCCGATCGGTAGCGTTATCTATATTTCGGTTAGTGAGCAAAAATTCTTTTCTTTTTTCAATGAATATTCTTGCAAATGTGAATAGTGTTACTGCTTAGTAAATATAAAATAACCACTGTCATATAGTTTCAAGAAATGTTTATTTTAAGGAGGCTTTCCGCCCACCGTAGTAAATATTTGATAGCTATGTTCCATTCCAACTTTTGCTTTGTGTTTCGGAGTACGGAATGTCTGCTTCCTTCTCTTTTTTTTAGAGTAAAGTGTTATATCAGATGAAGTGTTAAGGTAATAAAATAATATTCCCACCTCAAAGTTATTGTTTAGTTTCTGAATACCTCATCATTTTAAATAAGTTTGAGAAAGTTGCAATGCACTAAGCTTGCAAGATGGCCATTTACCTATATTATTTGTGATGTGTGAATTTCACTTTGAGTGTTGTTTGTGGAGTCGATAATAAATTTCTTTTGACGCCATTTTGAAATGAAAACGAAAACAAACAGGTGAGTTCAATTTGTTATGATTATTATTCATATTTGCCCGATTACTTTACTGAAACATTTTGACATCAGTTTGACCAAATAGTGATCAAATTGTTAGCCGTCAAATTCCAACATCTCACATATTTTTCCAAGACTTACTTTTTTATACTTTCCAACATTCCCACTAAAATTCAATGTTAAATAATTTAAAAAATACCCATAAACTTAGAAAACTTTGCATTTTTGATACTAGAGAGCGCCTTCGTAAAAATATCAGCAACCATGTTATTTGTGTCAATATTTTTCAAACATATTTGGCGGTTGACTATTGTCTCTCGAACGAAGTGATGACGCACTCGAATATGTTTAGTTCGCTGGTGATATGCTTCATTAAACGCAAGATCAGCTGCACCACGGTTGTCACAAAAAATTTCAATTGGTTCTGTTTTCTTTTTAAACAGCTCTTTTTCAAATTGTCTTAGCCACAAAGCTTCTTGAACTGATGCTCCCATTGCCCTATACTAAGCTTCACAAGTAGATAATGCTGTTGTTGTTTGTTTCTTGGATCCCCAAGATATTCCTCCACCTTGTCTAAGAAATAAATACTCTGTGACTGATTTTCGCTCATCCAGGTCATTAGAAAAATCTGCTTCGCAATAACCTTTCACAGATAAATTTTCATTCTTGATATAATTCAATTTGAAATCAATTGTTCCTTTAAAATATTTCAAAATACGTTTAGCAGCCTTCCAATGTTCCATGCCTGGGTTGCTGTTAAAATGACCTAGAAAATTAACTGCATAGCAAATATCAGGACGTGTTAACTGCGCTGCGAACAACAAACTTCCTATCAGTTCTTGATATGGAACCTTTTCCATCTCCACTTTCTCTTTTTCAGTACTTGGACTTTGGTCTTTATCTAGCTTGATATTTAAGTCCATAGGTGTACTGACTGGATTACAAGATTTCATTCCAAAACGATCAAGCATCTTCAGAATGTACTGCTTTTGATTGATTGATAATTTATTTTTATAATCATTTAATCATATTCTAAATGTAGTCCCAAAAACGATTTTGCTGCTCCAAGTTCTTTTAATTTAAAATTTTTGTTTAGATAATCCACCAACTTATTTCTCTGAGATTCGTTTTTCCAAAGAATGAATATATCATCGACATATACCATTAATATTAAAATGTCTTCAGGATTTAGATTTAAAACATATACACACTGGTCTGTTTTCAACTGCTTTAATCCGAAAATCTAAAGTACCTCATTTAATTTCTTGTTCCACATTCTTGAAGATTGCGTTAGTCCATAAATAGGTTTTTGCAACTTCAACACAGATTCATACGCTTCGCTCTCAAAAGCCTTCCTTTCAATCTCCCTTCTTATGAAAATCGTATTCGCTTATTAAATCTTCACACCCTCTCACAGAGAAGAATCAACAATGATTTAGTATTTTTTCATCAATTAATAACCGGTATAATTGATGCTCCCGACTTGCTCTCCCACGTAGGATTCAACTATCGCGGAGGAACTCACCAACTACGTAATTTAGAGTTTATACATCGCTCCCACCACATTAGCACGCATGAGTAGGTTATTCAACTCAAATCCTTTTATTGCCGATTTCAACATCAGTAAAAGTAGTTTAAAATTAATATTAAGAACCAGTGTACCATCTGCATGATTCATGTCTAGTAGATTTTTTATTACTGTAGTTTAATTTCATTTTTTTATTTATAACCTTGTTTAGTAATGTTTCACTATTTTAGTTTGTTCTCTTTATGTTAATTTAATTTAAGTTATACTTTGTTATATTTTTGTAATGTTTTTTTTTGTTTTCCCTCGTATACGTTCTCTTTGTGCTTGTGTTGGCGTTATTTACTAACCACTAACACTTGCATTAATGATGAAGAGCGTAGATAAGTGTGTACAGACGAGCTTGCTCTAAGTTCAGTGCCACTTAAGTCTCTGAGATGCAAAAAAAAAAAAACACTTTACCATGAGGAATTTCAAAACCATCTGGAGCTTTTAAATAGATTTCCTCCTCCAGATCACCCTGCAAAAACGCCGTAACAGCTTCTAGATGATCAATCCGCAAATCCAAACTTAGCGCCAGAGATAATAGATATCGAATTGAATACGTCTCCTAATAATCTACGCCACTACGTTGTGCACATCCTCTTGCAACAAGTCTTGCTTTGTACCTTGAAATTTCACCTTTTTCATTTCGTTTAGTTTTGAAAATCCATTTAGTAGTAAGTCCTTTTCTTCCTTCTAGCAATTCTGATATTATAAATGTTTTGTTTTCCTCTAATGACTTGAATTCCTCTTTTTCTGCATTTTTCCAATTTAAAGAATTGACACTGTTGATAGCCTGAAAATAATCCTGTGGCTCTTCATCATCATTGCAATCAACAAAGTAGGTCACTCATGTCAGGCTTTTTTCCGTATTCTGTTTGTTCGACGGAGAACATTTTGTACTTGCTCTAAAAGTACTTGTTCATGAATTTCAGTTTCTTCTTCTTGAAATCATTGTTATGATGTGAACGAGAAGCTTCAACTTCTGTATCTTGAAAATTATCATTTTCTGATTATGTCGCTTTCCATTAGTTTGACTCGGGGAAGCACTCATTTTAAAAATCAATGGAACAACCAAAATTATTTCTATTCGGTTTAACGTAATTTCCTTTGTGTGAGTGCAACACCTATGGCTCTTAAAAAATATTCCTTGAGGAAAATTTTTATTTTGACATTTGAGTAACATGTGTTAGTGCTTCTTAAGTCGATTCTCACTTCAAATCCAGAAGCGGCTGTCACTCCTCAGAATCATAAGAAGCGATCTTTTTGCACCAATGGAACAGTTTGAGAATGCTTCTGGACGCTCCTGGACGGTTCTTTCCATCCAATAGAAAGTGACATTAGCCTTTTTAAAGTTCTTAAATGTCCCAAAAGATTCTCGAACAGAGATATCGGGTATATTGGTTAGGTTCGGCTCATGGAAAAAATCTTTTGAGGAAACTTTTATTTCAATAGGCTATCAAAATTTCACCATTGGAAACGAATTTTCTGAGCAATTCTGCTTCTTTTAGCGACTGTTTTGCTATTTGGAAGATAATTGGCCCTTGTTTCATTAGTTTTGTCGTATTCATTGAATACCTTGGTTCAAATCAACAGCCGGGGCTAAAAACTCTTCCAGCTTCTGATACACATATCCTTCGTGCTTATTTCTTTAAGTCTGGAACACTTTTTCTCCTTATCTTTCTTGCAGTTTCAGTATTCTTTTTCGAAGCAAGTCTTTTAATCTTCAATTTTTGAGAGACTTTTTTGACAATTCTTTGAAAGTTGATTTCTTCTAACTTATCACTGATAGAGCTTCATTATTCCACCATCACACTGTGTCTCTTTGGCTTGTTGATAGCATCCCTTTGAAACACATAGCATAGCAATGACTTAGGCTTCTGTAACCAGGTTTGACGAAGTTCACACTGGTCGATTTGTTGCAACTTCGTGCGAATAAAGCGACGGTTTTCTTGTTCTCCTTCCCGGTTACACCATAGCCTGTCAGTATTAGCCCTGTTCACACTGTACAATTAGTTGGAAGTTGGATGGTTAGATGTAGTTTGTGTTCACACTTATCAAGTTTGTCCTCCAACTTTATGTCACATACCCTTCCACTCCATCCAACTTCTAGATTTTCCAAAGTTTTTGAAAACCATCCAACAAGTTGGACAAGCGGTCGTCTGAAGGGTTCGCACTATCAAGCGTTTGTAGTTCAAGCCCAAATCTGTCCAACTAATTGTACAGTGTGAACAGGGCTATTGAGTTGCGGTCGATTCAACAAATTGGTGTAACAGAGAAGGAGAACAAGAAAAGAGTCGCTTTATTCGCATGAAGTTGCAACAAATCGACTAATGTGAACTTCGTCTTGACTTAATTACTTAAGTGGGCATTACAGCTCAGGGTGAACCTCAACCAACATCCTTCAATAACGACTTCGATTTCAGGCAAGCTCTCTCTCTCTCTTTGTCTTTGTTGTTGGCAGTTCCACATACTTGTTCTGTGCTTTTGCACTTTAGGCTGTTCCATGTAGAAGTCAGATATATCTGCATATTCGAAATGAATTGCTCCTCTTTTCCTTGACAGTATTATAACACTTAATTCTCTACGTAGCGGTTGTTTGTTTGATTTCCTTCATCGCTTCCATGAAGAGTTCCATTAGCATAAGACGGTGTTGCTGGGCAATAACAAAGTGATACTGACTTTGCATCTTTATATCATAAATTTTGCTGACAAGACCAGATGTAGGTCAACCACATGCTAAGGATATCTCCACCCGGAGTGTTACTGGTACCGTACCCCACACTTTCAGGGATGTTCTCATAATCTTTGCAATATATCCCTTCAAATCATCCAAAGAAAACTCCTACTTCTTCCTTCCACGGTGGTAAGAATCCACCTGCTAACAAACAATTTCGGGAACATCTGCTTTGACAATATTCCATACCGTTTCTTGTATTACCAATTTTTAAGATTCATCGCACGTCGACTAGACTTCGAAGTTCGAAGTTATCAACACGCTTCCAAGTAATTCTTCCGCAAGGATGATATCGATTCCGTTTTTTCTCTGTAATAAAGGTAGCTACTTACACTTGTCTCAATAAGCCCATAAAGTTAATCGTTCAGCAGTAAATAACTTGGAATGATTTCAAAACATCCTTTCAAATGAATATAAAATAAGAAAAGGCTCACTGTCTAACTTACATAAATGACAATTAATTACCCACCTAGAAATCTTAGCGAGCTAAAAGCCATTTAAAAAAGGTATTCAAGCTCATCCTCATTGGTTTTCGTTTAGCAAAATTGTATCTTCCAACTTTTAACTTTTTTGCGGTGTCATGAATGATTTGGTAGATTGCTAATGCCCGTTGAACTTTGGTCTTCAAAATAAAGGGCTTACTTTGAAAGTTATCTTGACTCGCTTATAGATCGGCACTTCCTTCATCTAAATTATTAAAGGATTCTTGGTTTGAGCCTGTTGGCTTCAAAACTGTGAAACAGAGACACTTTATTTGAAGGACTTCCAAATTATCTCTATCTATACTAACCTTTTTTAATGGATCCTAATTTAATTTAGGGTCAATTACCCATTTATTTGAGTCACCTTTTTGCTGCAGTGTCTTCCCCTTTTTTCCCTGTGTCCACTCCTAAACTCTGTTAATTGTAAATTGCCAAATAGTCATTAAAGTCAAAAGCAAATTGACTAAAACACTGAGAGTCATCGGAAAACGACGGCGTTGCGGTTCAATCGAATTTTCACGCTGTAACATTATTTGCACTTGTTTTTCCTTAATTTACAATTTATCGACAAAATTAAATGAAAACACTGAAATTGGTAGCCCGTCCGTCGTGTTGCGTTGCGCCGGATGAAGAGCAAAACTCGAACATCGAATTAATTGAGTTGATTCAGGAAATTGCTTTAAAAGACCATAGCGTTGGTCGATTTTTCAATTAACTTTCGTCAATAAGTGATTCGATGGAATATTATAGCGCATTGACTATGATGATGAGCAGGGAATAGTTGTCATATTTTTGTTGCTTTGTATACTTTGTACTTTCTGATTAATTGCGGACGATGTGCTGATATGGGAGCGTATGATTGGAGGATTAAATAAGCAATTGAATGGGTTTTGAATTGTTCACTTATTTAAATGGATGGTAATTTGTTTTGTTTGAATTAAGCTTTTGCCATTTGTGAAAGCCAATATGTTTTGAATATTGAATGACTTTTGATTCAAATAAATTGAAGATACTTTTTCGATCTGGATATTCCAGCCCAAAAGACCGGCCCTCCATGTTGGGGGTTGTGTGTGGGGTTAACTACCCAACCACGGAATAGACAAAACCAAAAGCCTCAGATAACGATAATGATTTCAAAGTTGACAACCCAAAAAAACGTAAAAAGGACAAAGACCTCCCGGTCTGCACTTGGAACATAAGATCTCTTACCGGATTATGTCAAGCTGATGGAGAACTAGCGGACGCCCTGGACTCTGCAAAGCAGACATAACCATCATCCAAGAAGTGAGATGGAGTGGATAGGGCATATATAATATGAAAAAGTGTGACATCTCTTATGGCAACTGCTACAGGCAACAGAAGCAGCGCTTATTTGGGTGCGGATTTGTCGTTAGAGGAAGACTCAGGGATAAGGTGATTAGCCAAAATCCAGTCAATGAGCGTATAATGACCATCCGCATCAGGGCTAAATTCGCCAACATTAGCCTTATATGCGCCCACGCCCCCACAGAAGACAAAAACGACGATTCCAAAGACTGTTTCTACGAGCTCCTCGAAGAAACATAATATGAGCAGTGCCCTAGACACGATGTGAAAATCGTTCTTGGCGATTTTAACGCAAAACTAGGGAAGGAGGACATCTTTTTAAATACAATCGGTAAGCATAGCCTCCAAGACAAAACCTCCGGACTGAGGCTAATCAATTTTGCTGTGGGGCTAGATCTTCTTGTAAGTAGTACACCAACCGTCAACCAGACTGACCAGTTGCGATATGACGTCGGAAAGCTACAATCGCAAGAGATTGCCAGTGCTTTGTTCAATTATCCTTGAATCCTATGACGCCAGTAGCAGTAATGCCAAGAAGCCATCAGAACCGCTGCCTCTGAGGTTCTGGGTTTCACTCGGCCACCAAAACGAAACCCATGGTTCGATGAAGAATGCAGGCAGGCAAATGCAGCCAAACGAAAACCACGACAAATGCTGAAGCAAAACCGATCAATGGCTGCTTTCGACCAGTACAACGAGTTTTACAAGGAGCAAAGAACACCGAATTCTCAAAAAGAAAAAGAAACTGCATGAGAAGCGATCGTTTGAAGAAATAGAGAGGTGCGACCGACGACAGGAACGAGATTCGGAAGTTTTACCAAAAGGTAAAGAGATCCTGCCAGGGTGGCAAGCTCCGAACTCAAGCCAGTAAAGACCAGCCGGGAAACATAGTTGTAGAGTCACAGTCGCTTCTGAGGATCTGGAGAGATCATTTCTGCAGAGTGCTTAACGGGCGGTGAGGACACTAATTTCGATGTCAGAATGCCCCATTCAGCTTAGACGATGATCAATAATGCCGTCCTCCTGACCAAGAAGAAGTGAAGCTTGCAGTGGCGAGGGGTGAATAATTCCAAAAGGTAACTCGAAGGAAACTTAGTCACCAACAAAAAAAAATTTACTTAAAATTTTTTTTGTGCAATGTTTGTCTTCGCATCAAGCCAAAAAGTCAAGTATTTCAAACCAACCAGCTATTAGGTAGAACGTCATAACTTTTTTTTTTCATAAAACTAAGCTAATTAAAACTATTTGTTTCCTCTAAGTGAAAATCAGTTAAGCAACAGTCAACAGATATCAAGGCCATAATTAAACCACTGAAACTTACTATCGGAAAAATTTTCAGACTTCCTGCACTTTTAAATTTTTAAAGCCTATATTTGTAACATTTAAAAAAATCACGAAAAGCACCAAATCAATTTAAATAAGTATTGCACTGCGTTCTGCTGGTAAACTGCGTTTTTCAAATAAAATACGGCTCATTGGGAACTGAATTCATTTAGGCCAGTTGTGCCACTTTAGAAAAATTCCAATTATAGTTTGCATTTTCTCCCAAAAATATGCTTTATGCTATGAGATCTAATATCCACGCATATTTGTTATCAAAGTGGCAACCTTTGAGCTTTGACACATGAGTCTAGTGCAGAAACACATACAAATTCATGAAATAAGTCGGAGACCAACCAGTGACGCCAGATCGAGGGAAATTTCCCTTTTTGTGGGAATTTCAAGTCTAAAATAAGCTTAAAGGGAAAAAGGGATTTTTCGAACTTCATAGTACAAGCAAAAAGGATTTTACTATAAACTCAAATCTTGTCCTGCATTCCTTATTCTATTCAGAGATATATTAAGTTTTATTCAATTGTGATCAAACAAACTTTTCTTAATACCTGATCGCGTTCAATTTTATTACATATTCCAATTCCAATCAATTGCTCACTCAACACAAATACACATTTATAGCTATCTATCTATCTTGAAATTTAAATTGCATTGTGTAGATGAGGTATGGGGCCTTCAAAATCACAACGCCATACCCAAACTTAAGTGTGATAAGTAGTTCTCAAGTCACACATACATACTTTCAAACTGCTGGAACAATTGGTCACTACATATAATCAGCTTATCAGTTACCAGCATATCTCCATGGAGAAAGCGTTGCCAGGTACCCCGGTTTACCCGTTTACGTATCAGATGTAAATTTAAATGTCCCGCTGGGACACTAAATATCCCGGACTAAGTGTATGCTTTTCCTTAATGTTTGGAAAATATCTACTGCGTTGGGGTTTTGTTGAATATCAATGGCATTGTATATATAAGGAATAGTGCACTCGATATCTCATTTGACAATGCTTTGGACCGAAGACACGGAGGCGCACCAATCGCTTCTTTATATATACAATGGAACATACGAGCTGAGACTGGAGTCGTGTGGTGCGCCACCATTCAAAACAAAAATCGAGTTTACCTACTATTCTTTATATATATCTACAATCATGTGACGTAGCCAAATTGAGTGGTGTCAAAAAATACGAAAAAAACTGTTTATTTTACTATTTATGTTTAATACAATGTGATAAAAGAAACGCGATTTTGAGTATTAATTAAAAAACTTTTATAAAAAAATTATTTCTTTTATTTAATTTGTCCCGGGTGAAAATTGAAAATCTCTGTGTTTTCCACATTTCAGTAAATTGTCCCGAAAAAAAAAAATGGTAACCCTAATGGAGAATCAGATTGCAATTGGAATCGATCACCCTATTTCGTATTTACTCATGAAAATAGAATATATCGTTTGAGTCGTTTAAATTTCTTTTACGTTAATGTTGTCCTACTAAATAAAATGTATTAAATACATATTCGAATACATAATTCTGTTAAGTTTTTCCTTAATTATAAATGTTATAACTATGTACTGATCAACTCAAAAGGTTGAATTGTTATGAAATGTGTGTTTTTTACAATTTATAATATCGAGGGATAATTTCGGGATATCTATACAAGAAGTGTGGGAAAAAAGGGAATTTTCACTCATCACGGTGGGAAAATATACTTCCAAAGTCTGGCGTCACTGAGACCAACGTGTTATTTTCTTGTTCTTCAAGCAGAGACCTACCTCAACCTGCAAACCTGCCATATACATTTTTGTTTATAAGCATGTGTCCATGGGAAGAAATACGAAGGAAAGCGTTTTTTTCTTTTATAAAACCAATATCATGCAAACACTGAAGTGTGCAGAAGCAATGCTGCAAATGAGTACTGGGCTACTGCGCCGGCGCTATATTCACGCTCAGAGCACAAAGAGATAACAAACAACAGATTTACCAAAAAATATGACGCTAGAACACCGGGTTATTTTCTTCCATAAAAAAGCATGTATTGAACAGAGAGGTGCCTAGCGCTAGGCTCTTCTCTGTTCAATACATGCTTTCTTATGGAAGAAAATAAGACGATGTTCTACCGTCATATTTTTTGGTAAAAGAAAAAAGAGGAGAGAACACAAATTTGTTCTATCCAGCAACAAGTCTTATAAGACGTAATATTTGGGGTTACCTTGTATGTTGCTAAAGTTTTGTGTTGGTTTATGGAGTGAATTGAAGAGCCAACATGTGTGTAGAATAAAACGGAAAGCAGAGTGGTAGTTGTTAAAAAAATGTTGGCAGCGAGTTCATGTGTATGATTAAGTTTGATTCATGTTGCCAGAAGTCTAAGATGTTTCGGATGTGAATTTAAAAGGTAAGTCGGAAATAATCGACTTATATGGACGCTTCGCCACTGGAAGCTTGCCATATGCAAACATAAATCCAATAAAAATACAGGTGCAGATGGCATTGATGCCGAATATTTGAAGGCAGCTGGAGATCAGTTGGAAAGGAGAACGCACCAGCTGAGCTGCATGACATGGTTGGAAGAAAGCATGCCCGATGAATGGAACCTCAGTATCGTATGCCCGATCCTTAAGAAGGGAGACCCTCACAATTACGCCAGTTATAGCGGAAATAAGCCTCCTTAACGTCACCTATAAGATCTTGTCTGTTGTAATATGTGAACGTCTGAGACCCCACGTCAACAACTTGATAGATCCTTATCGATGTGGTTTTAGACCAGAGAAGTCCACAATAGACCAAATTTTCACATTACGTCAGATCTTGGAAAAAAACCCGAGAATATAATATCGATATTCACCATCTCTTTATCGATTTCAAGGCCGCGTATGACATGGTATTTACAGAGACTAGCTGTACAGAGCCATGTCTAGTTTCGACATCCCTGCAAAACTCGTACGACTATGCAGAATAACTTTGGATAATTCACACTGCTCCGTCAAGGTCGGTAAAGAACTCACGAGTATTTTGATGTCGAAAAAGGTTTTAGGCAAGGCGACAAACTGTCATGCGATTTCTTCAACATCATACTTGAACAGATTGTAAGAAACTCAAATGTCAACTCCAGAGGAACAATCTTTCAAAAGTCTGTACAATTACTCGCCTATGCAGACGATATTGACGTAATGGGAAGAAAAAAGCGTGATGTCATAGGTGCTTTTGAGAGTATTGAAACAGAAACGGCAAAAATAAGTTTGATGATTAATGAGGCTCAAACTAAGTATGTGTTGTCATCAAACTAACAAAAAACACCGAACATCGACGAATTGGACAAAACGTCATAACAGACAGACATAACTTCGAGGTAGTACAGGACTTCGTCTACCTAGGATCCGCTGTAGACACGGAAAACAACATCAGTGCGGAGATCAAACGGAGAATAACTCTTGCCAACCGTTGCTTCTTTGGGTTAAGAGGGCAATTGAGAAACAAACCCCTCTCAAGAAAAATCAAGGTAACCCTTTATAAGATCCTAATCATCCCAGAGGCGCTCAAACGTGGATCTTATCGAAAACGGATGAAGCAAAAACTTAAGAAAGCTCGACCGAAATCAAAATAGTTGGTTAAGATGTTGGTTAAGGCTCAAGTTCACTCCGAACTCCAATGTCCACCTAAGTAACTATGCACTTATTGTTGAACTCTGGTATTTTTGCTTCCCTATTTTAGGGAACGACATCGGTTATATCCTTACGATATTTTCTCGGGCTAAGTTTTTTTGTTCTGTCTTCCCTTTCCATTGTCCCTTTTCACATTAACCACATTCATTTCAGTCAGTGTCGTTCTATGGCAGATAAAAGTTTAAAGGATGTACCTTCATGTAGGTGGCTTTCAAATCCAAAGAGAATACATAAATTCAACTGTGCATAGCGTGAACTAGATTCAGACAAATTCAAGCGTTTTAAGTTTGTGTTGTACACATTTCGTTTTGTTTCAAACAAAGAAAACTAAAAAAGAAAAAAAGAACAAGGCATTCAATTTTTCAGCATTGAAAAGATCAAACAAAGAAAAAGTTTTGATTAACTTTAGTCAGGAAAACACTTAGGTATAACAAGGGAAATTGTTGTTGAAATTGTATCCACAAGCAATTGTCCCGCAGGATGAGTGAATCACTTAAATTCCCCTTCAAAGTTATACATTGATGGGATGGATGTTTATTACTTCCAACAAAAATCAACGTAAATTTGCATTTTATGCAAGGATAGATGTGCGGCAAGGCAATTCGGCAACAACAAAATCGAGTAAATATGTCTTTTTAAAATATGCCATGTTTCAGTGGACGTTTATTGCACAAAAAACCATTGGTGAAGCTATCTCATTGCTATTATTCCTTTTGAAACTTTTGTCTATGTATTTATGTATCTATGTATTTAGAGGATGCCTGGGCTGTCTGGCACTTTTTGCTATGAAGGGTAAATGTTCTGCGGACACCGAACATATTGCGAGATGCAATAAGCTGTTCAAGATTTGTATTAGATTATCTTTGAATTGAGGAAGCACAAGAGTGAAAATATTTATTTTGACCTGGCGCTTGTCATATAACAAGTCGTAGTCATGATGTTGGTTTAGAAGATGCTGCCGTAAGAGGAGTTAACCTTTTGATGAAAGTATTGTTGACCCTAGCGAGGTGTTCGTTCGGAGCGGAGAATTGTCCGCAAGGTCGTACGAAATCGGAAAAGCAATTGCACAAAGCTGACAAAAATTTTACTAATAAAGAACTTGATCACTCTTCAACGACGTTCGCCGGGTTTTTATAAAACAATGAGAAAATACCTCAATGCAAAAACTCTGAACCATACAAAGTCAGGGAATTTTCCTCTCCGAACGGATATTTCGCTAGGGCCCGTGTAATAGCGAATCTTTCAATGCGTAAACATTGAAGTAGGTTGTCGATGTTACAAAGTAGACCCCATTGAAAGGAACCGGATTCAATCAACAGAAAGGAAGGCCTGCCATTTTCTTTAGCATGGAGAAAATGGTTGTTTGATCGAATCAAGACACAAACTACTACAATATGTCAAGAAACGTAGCAAATTTGAGTATAGTTTGTACGTTTATAACACATCTTTTCGGTTCAAACACTCGTCTTCAACAAAAGTATAAAGCTTTTTCTGTCGTGGGCTTGAGACTCCTCTCCGGTACTTGAACATGAAAATTCCAATTTTTTAAACTCTTGCCATGAGTTTAAAAAATTAGAATCAAGTCGAAGATAGTCTTTCCCTTTGCTTTGAAGTAAAATTGCTCCAAGAGGCCAAAAATACAGCTTCTGTCCTTCTATGCAGGCCTTTCTCCAAGTCGATGGAAAGCAGATAGCAGATTGTCCAGTCAGTCCCAAAGCGGTAATTATCGACCGATAATCACGATACTGTTGCCTCCTATTCAGAATTTATTCGCCATCTTCAACTAGCTGTCCCTAACATCGCCAATTAACTGCGGCACTCCTTTGAGCAGCTATTTCTTAGCTCCCGGGTGCTGCTGTACCACCCTATTTGCTTATTTACTTATTTTGCTAACTTTTTAAGTTGTTTTTGTTCTATTTCTTGAATGACGTTATTTTGCATCAGCAGCTGGGGCAAAAATGTCTTCCAGCTCCCGATACATGCTCCCCGTGCTCTTTGTTCGGAGTTGATCATATTTTTTCTTTGCTGCAGCTTCTTTATTCGATTTCGAGGCAAATCTTTTCTTTTTTGAAAGATACTTTGACCGCATTTTAAAATCCACCCTCTTCTTACTTATCATTGCTTTAGCTTCATAATTTCAACACCTTGTATCTTTGCGTTGTTTTTAGTGTCCATTTGAAGCCCCTATAGCCATGATTTGGTTCTGTATAAACAAGTTTGTGGCAGACAATCCCACATACTTTGTGCTAAGCTCACTGCATTTTTGAAAGCGATGATCATTATATACGAAATGAACTGCTTTGCTTTCTCTTGTGCCTATTATATCATCTGACTCTGGGTGGCAGCCTCTCAAAGTATCACTTAGCAGCCTTTACCCGACAAGATGTCGCTCTTGTTTGATGGGTATTGTAAGAACGCGTTAGCTGCGTACCAATTGAGTCCTTAGTGCCGTATCCTATACCCCATTGCTTGACGTACAACTATTTTTCTTCCCAATTTCTCAGTTCAATTCTCCGCCAGTAAGAATAAGAACTTTACTTTTAGGGCAACTTTAAGAAGATTGTGGGAAGCATAATCGCTGACTATATTCAACACCTTTCCTTATATTACCAGTTTGAGAAACATGAAACGGTCACTAGACAACGAAATGGTCCACATTGACGACTTAGTTAGCGTCTACGGTTGATATTTTGTTTTATGTATTTTTGTGAATTGTAATGTCGGGTAGATTTCGGGTCGATTTTAGCAACATTCGGGGGCTAAGATCGAATTTCTTTGCTGTGTATGCTCACACTGCAAAATGCAGGCCAGCTGTTTTGGCACTAAGTGAAACACAGGTGGGTGCTGGTTCTGATCCCTCAGAATTCAACCTGCCTGGATATAGCTTAGTGCCACTATTCTTTTCCTCCCATGGCCTCACCGTATATGTTAGACATGATATTGCTTACCAACTTCTACCACAATACGGCCTATGTTCTAATACGAACTTTAATTTCATGTGGTTAAAATTCACCGTCCGTAAGCAAATCATTCATTATTGTTTTATTTATAGAAGCCCCAATTTAGATAGCAATTCAACCTCCAACGAGTTTGATGCGCTATCTGACTCCATAGTAAGAATTGTTTCCCTTTATCCTCACACTGAAATCGCAATTGCGGGCGATTTCAATGTACACAATTCAGATTGGCTTCGACATTCTGGCCAGACAACACCCGAAGGAAAATATGTTGAGATCTTCGCCGAGTTTAACGAATTAACTCAACTTGTTGATGAGTCCACTCGGGTTCCAGATATAGAAGGCCATGCGGCCAACACTCTTGACTTATTTCTCACTTCTCATCCCGAAAACTACAGGGTTGTAGTATCATCTCCTTTAGGCAAATCGGACCATTGTGTCATATCGGTAGATTTTTCGCTTTCCGTCACGGTAAAAAAAGATAAAGTCCCTAAAAGAACAGTGTGGCAATACGAGAAAGCCAATTGGGACGGCCTGAATAATTTCTTTCGAAATTTTAATTGGGCATTGTGCTTTCTCGACGGAAACGTTGATGCATCAGCTGATATGATATCTAACGTAATTCTAAACGGCATGAGAAATTTTGTTCCTCACAGAACAAAAAGTATCATCCCCAAAGAGAATTCGTGGTTTGATTCAAACTGTAAAGAGGCGATTCGGGATAGAGAAAGTAGTTTTCGAAAATTCAAAGACAACCCTACTGTAGAAAACCGAAATTTGTTCAAACGGGCCAGAAATAGCTGTAATGCTCAGATACAAAGGGCTAAGTTTTTACATGACCAAAAAGTAAGGCAAAAAATACTATTGTGTCCAAAAGGAAGTAAAAACTTTTGGTCTTTTGTGAAGAACATTAAGAACTCGACCACGTCATCGGTCCCAACGCTCGTCTTCAATGACTCTCCGTATGTCAGCTCCATCGACAAAGCCAATTTGCTGGCAGCTCAATTTGCTGCCAACTCGACACTTCCTCATAGCATAGTGGCTCCACCTGAGCTCGAGTCTGCAAATTCTTTGATGAAGCAGATATTTTTTCGAACTCGCTCGGTTGCGAGAGTCCTTAAAGATCTCAACATACATAAATCCGCTGGTCCAGATGGTATCCCCGCCGTTATTCTGAAGAGGTGTTCTTCTACGCTGGCAAAACCACTGCGCAAACTTTTCCATCTTTCCTATTCTGCTGGGATTTTTCCGAGCAGATGGAAAACTGCATTTGTCCAGCCGGTCCCTAAAAAAGGCGAATCGTCCTCCCCTTCCAATTACCGTCCAATTGCACTAACGTCCCTTCTTTCCAAGGTCATGGAAACGTTGACAAACGGTCAACTTATGAAATATCTTGAAGAACGAAACCTTCTTAATGACCGTCAGTACGGCTTTCGTAGCAAGCGGTCCACTGGTGATTTGATGGCTTATCTCACCGAAAAGTGGAACCAATCTTTACATTGTTTTGGAGAAAGTAAGATTATTGCGCTTGATATTTCTAAAGCATTTGATAGAGTTTGGCATCAGGCTCTTTTATCGAAAATGCGTGCTTTTGGTATCGATGAGTCTCTTCTTCGTTGGATTAGAAACTACCTTTCGGACCGTTCAATACAAGTTGTGTTGGATGGTTTCAAGTCTGATACCCACTTCATAAATGCTGGTGTGCCCCAGGGCTCCGTTTTGTCTCCGACTCTCTTCCTCATTTTCATTAATGATCTCTTGTCTGAAACTTCTAATCCACTTAACTGTTTTGCTGACGACTCGACCCTCAGCTTTTCATATTCGTTTCCAAATTCACGTCCCTGCTCTTCGTTTGTGGAACTGGAACGGTTGCGTATGATAAGCTCATTGAATTCTGACCTTGACGGCATTGTTGCATGGGGTATTATGAACCGAGTAGAATTCAATGCTTCGAAAACTCAATGCTGTCTCTTGTCGTTGAAGCTTAACATTCCCCCATTGCCATTATCCATGAATGGTACCTGCATCGAAGAAACCGAAAAGCTGTCAGTACTTGGTATGTGTGTAAACGATGATCTTCGTTGGAATGACCACATATTTGAAGTCGCCAAAAACGCTGCTAAATGCTTAGGTTTCTTGAGACGATGCAGGAAGTTCTTCACCCCCTCTGATCTGGCTACCATTTATAAGGCCTTCATCCGCCCAAAACTGGAGTATAACTCTCATATCTGGTCAGGTGCTTCTCAAACATCTTTGCGCCTACTTGATAGGGTACAAAATAGAGCGCTAAGATTGATAGGTGATAGTTCAATCGTAGAATCGATTGATTCTCTTGGACATCGTCGAAACGTTACCTGTCTCTCTCTCTTTTATCGCTTTTTCCACAAACAGTGCTCTAGTGAAATAGCCAGCTGCATTCCTCCCTTGAAACAATTTAGCCGCAACACCCACCTCGCTAGGAATGCTCATCAGTTCTGCCTTGAGCCCAACTTCGGGCGTACAGTCAAGTATAGAGATTCTTATTTTAGTCGCACCACCCGAATGTGGAATGCTTTACCTGGCTCTGTGTTTCCCCTGCATTACGATTTACAAAGATTCAAAAGCAACGTGCATCGGTGTCTCCTTTCAAATCCTCTCCTGTTTTCCTAAATACTCGCACTGTGTTTAATAACATTATAAGGGTAGTCATAACCCCTTGATGTGCGCGTTAATTATAAAAAAAAAAAAAAAAAAACATTGACCCGTTTCATAGCAGAACATCTTGTAGGCTTTTGTCTTTACATCCAAAAAACGGGCGCTGTTTCCTATTTCAAATCATCTTGGTTTGGTGATCCCCAGCTCAGGCGTTACGGGCTTTGTTTCTCCTTTAGTCGCTTCTTACAAAAATACGGGGCCTTAGAGCTGCTACAGGTTTGAATCCTTGAAACATTCCGAAATAAAAGTTTTTTAAGAGTATCGCCTTTTGGAAGGATTTGGCAATTTCTCCGATTGTAATTTCATGACATTAAAATCGCTTTCTCGATTAGCCGTTCGGAATCGGTAAAAAATTGTTGGTCCTTTCCAGTCCCTCATAAGGTTGTGTTGATAGAAATGAGCTAGGCCCTGGGATTCTCTGCTCTGTTGCGCTACCATATTTATTTATTTATTTTACGATGCACAAAAATAATATTTTCTTAGATTACAAAATGAAATTCGTAGTAGCAGTCGGTAAAAAAAAACCTTAGCTATAAACCCAGTGAATTTGTGGCACCCCCACAGATTAAATGCACATGTTATTTTCAGATCCCGAGTTTCCGCTTAATTTGTCTAAATACTGTAATTACACTTCGCTGCAATTCAGAAGTGTTGTTACGCGCTGATATCGCTCCTTTGCACAACTATAATTTGATCCTTAATGGGTCCTGCTCATACGATTGGATCCTATTTCCTATCGCGCAACCATAATTACATAAATGTATTTATTTCCACCTTCTTGTGCCATGGTATGTAATTATTGACTTGTTAAATGCACTCGTTAACATTTGGCCTTTTACTGTTTGAAAAGTTTCTGTTAAATTTTTTGAATTTTTCAACTTGAAGGAAGCTTACGTTGTTTCTTTTTTGTGCCAAAGTTTTAAAAAAAATTCACACAAATTCCTTCTCTTGAGGGCAAATTTTGTTAATCTCATTTAAGAATCGTTTAATAAAACGCAAACAGCTTTAACACAGTCCTTTAAGTTCAATAAGCTACGACAATGTTAAGAATAGATTAAAGTGCCACAAGGCGTATTGTCGAAATCTGGGTCAAAAAGTTTGATAATTTTCTACGCACTCTGCGTGGGCTGCTCATGTTATTATATCCGCATTTGTTCGACAGCATGTTTTCACAGATTTATAAGGATGATTGCTAAGAATAGAAAATGAAGGAAGCAAAGCTTTGATGTTGTCATTCTCACAGCTGCTGTGTTTATTTATTAATTCATATGTACATCTGAATCTACAACGCAGTCCACAAGGCTCTTTAAGTAAATTGATTTTCACCACTAACCACACGAGTGCCATTCTGATGGCTGTTGGTTTTGGGAAGAAAGAGCCCTGATGTTGGAATATGGCTTTCTCATCACATATTGGCAAGCTAAGGGAGTAACCGAATGATTTTGTGTATGCGTAGCGAAATCAATGAACCAAATAAAAAAATTTGGATTCAATTTCAGATTTAAAGGCTGTAGTTCCTCCACCATGTTGAAGGCATTCTAACGCCTTGCACTGTAAGTTTGATGCGAACCGAATTTGTTCTTCTATAAGATAATAATGTCAATTGGAGGATGCCGAGAAATATGCCACTTACAATGCCGACAAAAGCATAATTGAAATGATTGTCAGAGCTGTACTGGATTGTAATGCCACCGCGCAACATTCATTTACTTGCAAGGAAGTTGAAAATCACAGCCAAACACTTTGTAGGTTGTGACTTTGAGTGTGTTTCAGGAAGTTAAATATAAAAGTAATTGCTTTTAAGGAAACACTTCCATCAGTCGTTGTATTGAAATAATTTTATGATGAGTAAATGTAAACCCCATACATTTAACACAGTTTGAGAACTTCCAAAGACTGATGTCTTTTCTTCTCGCAATTAACAACTTAAGGGTCACCATTTTATATAAGAACATAAATAAGGAACGGTTCGGCAGGTTCTTTTATCTTTCTATATAGTCTTAGTAAAAAGGAGACTCTCCAGAATTTGTTCGTGCGTTAGCGCAACTGCCCGCCACATAAGGAAACTATAGTTTCGAAACTACAACAAGCTTCGAAAACGGCTTGGTTCATTGATGACAACCTAAGCAAACGAAATAAAGTCAACGAATTTCGGATTTTCATCTTAAACGTTACCTTAAGGTCTGAACTGCTGTAAAGCGAATGTAACCGGCATCCAAGAAAGGCGATGGAATGGCCAGTGCTCAAGAGCACTGAAGTACTGGAACAACATCAATGTCTATTTGGATGTGGGTTTGAAGTTGAAACTCAACTCGGGAAGGAAGTCATAAGTTTCAACTCGGTGAATGAGCACCTCATGACCAACCTCATATGCGCTTTTGCCCCACTGATGGCAAGAATGAATGCACCAAAAAGCAAACTCTCACTTTGCCTCCCATAACAGGTTCAAGCCGATCGTTGCTAGACGGGACTAGACGTAATGGAAACAGGTATACTCCACTTTCACATATTGAAATTTACAAGGCACGTCTGCTGATATTCCGGTCTTGGCCAACACAAAGAAATGCTTGGAAAAAATTCGATGTCAAAGTCCTTTTCCGGTCGTGTCTCCAATAATTACATAAGAAGTCCTTAGCTACTAGCGGCAGGTATAAAGAACAAGTGTCAATTTTACCGAGCAGTCAAGAGATGTCGCATCTGAAGTTTTAAGCCTCACACGGTCACAGCAACGAAACCCCTGGTTTGACCGAGATACCAAACTAGAAAGACACATCAAAGATGCTCTATAACGACAAAAAAAGAGAGTGACGAACACCGATCTTTCAGAAAAAAAGAGAGAGAACACGAGAAGCTCACCGACTGAAGAGATAGAGGGTTGCCATAGCAGGAATAAGGTAGTCAAATTTTTCTAAAACTTCAAACAGCTTAGGCTGTTGCCCCTTTCCCGAAGCCTGTAGGATCATCAATGAAATGTCGTAGTAGGGCGACAGTCGATGCTTAGGATGGAAGTAATTTCCGAGTTATTAAACAGCGATTAATACAAAGAATTCCGATAATCATAGAATGGTACTATATTTCTATTTAGACGACCCCAACACTACCTAGGCCAACGATACCACTCACCAGATCCAGGAAAGGCAAAGAAGGCAACGTCTAAGCTTTAGTCCAACAAAGTTGTCATACGAATTTTTTAACATCATTTTTAAAAAAATGGTGCGAAAACCACGAATTTTCAAAAGTCAACTTAACAACTCTGATACGCCAAGGACATTGACGGAAGAATTACATCGTGATTTCAGTGGAGCGTTTGTTAGTGTTGAAACCGAGGCCAAAATATGAGCTCAACAGTTTATGAAATCAAGGCCAAACTAATGCTGAGTGAAAGAAAGTACATCCAACATCGACATATTGGACCAAACTTTGAGGTAGTCAAGGACTTTGCCACCTATTCTTCAAAAGAAGAATCACATTTGCCAAACGCTTTATTTTGGGCTTAGAAAGCAATTGAGGTCTAAAGCCCTCTCTCGATCTTCAAAAGTGTCATTTTATTAGACCCTCATCATCCCCTCCCTTATGTAAGGTGCATACGGAGCTTATCCACTTTGACATCAGTGGATGAGACAACTTCAGGATGTTACGACAGAAAAGTTGTTCACCAAATCTTTGCTCCAGCGAGCTAGGAAACTTGATTGGAGAAGCTCGTTGAATGAGGCCATGGTCTGACCTGGACTGTAGAGCCAAAAAAAAAGTTATATCAAATTTATAGATCCCCACTTGATATGAAGTTTATTTTACGGCTCGACTTGTATTTCTCAGAGTCATTTGCAAAGGTTCAAAATGTTTCGAAAATCTACTGCCGAATTCCCTCCTGTCTATGGTTACCAGCCCACCTGCATAGTAGGTAGTCATTACCTCACTCAAACAGAAAACTCTTAGAGCTGATCCTTAGACTAGACTTTGAACCTGCTTGTAAAGGTCTTCTATGACCTACCCACACAGTCATCAAATTTATGCGGCCAATAAATGACACAGCTTTGAGTAAACCAAAGGAATAACAAACAAATCCCATTCCCATCAAACTTATTTTTCTTTCAGTTTTCAAAAAAGAAAAAAAAAATCGCTTGGAAATCATTTGCATTCCACACCAATACATCAACCGATGAAGCTTATTGTTTTGCTTTCAGTTCGTTTCGGTACCTACTTTTTTATAAACCAACGATCAGGAATAAGAAACGAGCTTACTTTGAAAACAAATTTGCCAACAACTTACACTTCTTTTCCATTCTTCTGGACTCGAATAACTAAATTCGTTTACATAGAAACCATTCAAGTTTTGCTCTCTCCAATTGAAAGAAGAGAGCATCAAGCAATTTAAAATACAAAGGTGTGCAAACTTTTTTTCTAAGAAATCTTCAAAACAAATTACCATAATCGAACCGGAGCGGAGTGAAGTTTATTTAAATTGCTCACTTAGCCCAATGCACTTGAGTGCTCGCGCTCACAGGAAGCGAAAGACTGAAGGATTTGCCGCCACACCGACCGCCACACTCTACTACAACTGACTATGTTCCTCTGGAAAGAAGCATTTTAAGCAGAAATATAATCTATCCAATTTTTGGACTTAGTTGGGTGAGCTAATTTCTGTTTTGTTTGCCATTTTCCTTCAACAAGCATCATGCGGGGGTGTTGCAAATTAATCTTGGAAATTCCTTTATTCCTAATCACAGCAGGATTTTATGCGATTTCCTCATTGTATTCCATTTCAACGATAACCCAAATATTTTTTATGGCCAGTGCGAGCTTTTATGGTGTTTGCTCGGATGTCTTTTTCTTGTTGGCAGAACTTTGACATTCTTTGCTTTGCTATGGAACAACATGGTCAAAATGCAGAAACAATAAGATAAGCAATAAATCAACCGGAGCATTCATTAACGACCAAAACTCTGCATCACCTTACATGTGTCTCGGTGTGAGTGTCGTTTATTGTATCGTGAAAACTACACTTCATTCTACTTGTTATCCTGGCCTGGCATATCGAAATGTCGTTTTGTCATCCTGCTCATGTCTAATTTCGTTTCAGCCCACTTAAATTACATTTTCTCGTATGGTGCGGTGCGTGCAAAATGAAATGGCAGTGAATTCAAGAGTGAATGGGATGCCACACTTGTAGTGTGTAGTGCTTCAGGGAGCTGTATTCATGTCACTTATCACTTTATTGTTGACTGCACTCATCTGCAGAGACAAAGAACACAAGTTGGTGGAATTAAGATCGACCAGAAAAAGACATATCGAAAGTTTCTGACAGAAGTTATTCTTCCTCTTACTCGTGTATTAAAAGGACTTGTAACAACGACGGCAACGGTTGGGTTGAGTGTAGCTTGAGGTAGTCATTAAGGAAGTTTTCCTTCACATGTGGTGTTCGTTAAATTGTATTGTCGTTATTGTATGCACACATATATACTTCTCTGGGATTGAGTATATCAAAGCAGTAAAGTATTTTCATATTTTTATCTCGCAAATGAGCAAAACAATCTGAGAGCAGCTGATGGAAACACCACAAGTCAAGACAGACAGACGTTTTGAATTTGTTGACTGTTGTGATGTTTTTGAAAAGTCTGTTGGAATTGAAGTGAAAAGAGTTAAATAAATGGAACTAAATGGTGGTGGCCGCAACGCAATGGCTAAAGCATGTTTGCCTGTTACGTAGGAGGTTCGAGATCCGACTCCCAGAAACATTTTTCATGGGTATCGTCTTTTGCGAGGGATAGGCAAGTCTTTCTAGCCTTGAATGAATGAAAATGGATGAGATACTTCGACCAATTTGGTTAAAAGGTCTTCTCAGGGTATGTCTGTATTGGTGGAGGGCATTGTAATTTGAATCGAAATTCTGCAAGAGGGTATTGACACTGGGCTATCCAGCTCTTTATGTCTAAGAGCATTCCTAAAGGACGTAGCACTTCTGTTTGGAGGTTTTGCGTTTGGTTACTACCCACGGTAGATTTGTTCCAGATCCCAAACAAAAGCAGCCTCGAATAACAAAACGATTTTACAGAAATGCAAACCCCTTCAGAAATGTACGTATAACGTAAGATCCTTAAACGGAATACGTACCGTAGGAGAGACCCTAAACTGCTACAAAGCAGACATAAATACCATATTAACAGCGTGATGGAATGAAATGGGCTGGAAAATTAAGACAGCTGCTACTGCGACTGGTGCAAACAACAGAAACACCGCCTTTTCGGGTGCTCAATCTCCAAATGAAACGCCAGCCAAATTGACGGGGTTGCGATGAACGCAGGAC